>JAQPPZ010003192.1:0-2400000 GCA_028583015.1 Wollemia nobilis | reverse complement strand
AGTAGAGAAATGTCTAGAAGGGATCGAGGTCATCTCCACCAGAGCTATGAATGCTTGACCGATAGTGGAGCAATGCAAAGGTAAATCATTTTTATGAGTGACATCTTTAGTAGCCTAACTTCAAATTAAGTGATGAAATCCTGATGGATCTAAAGAATGGAAATGAATGCACTAGCACACACTTTGAGCTAAAGAAAAATGGAGCATTAATTCCAAACAAAGTTTGTTTAACCCCATTTTCTTAGAATATTACCAAGTGATTTGCATTTCATTAGTTAAAAATTTCACTTATTTCAAGTTGGGTTCTTCATCCAAAATACTCAGGAGCATTTTCAAGTAGAGTCACCATTTGTTGTTGCCATTGCACAACTCACCCCAATTTGGGGACCCACTTGAAGTTTTGGGTTTAATTTGAAATTTTTGCTTGCACCAAGATTTTTGAAAATTTTGATTACATTGAGGTTTTGAAATTGTTGACATTTTTGCATCTTGAAGACTTGGATTTAGTTGCAATGATTTGGATTGAATATTTTTGAATATTTGCATCTTAATTGCATTATTTCAAATTAAATGTTTCAGAAAATTCAAATTTCAATGGTTTCCTTAAGGTTCAAAAAATAAATTTCATTTTAGGGTTATGCAAATTTCATCACTTTTGCCCTACAATTTGATGTAAAATTAAAATGGCCATAACTTTAGCTAGAAAACTCCGTTTGAGCTGATTCAAATACTGGTAGAAATATATTGAGCCCCTCTCTACAATGGCACCAAATTTTCATAATTTTAGATGTTAATTTTATCCAGAAATAGCAGTTTACCGAGATAGCCTAAGAATTTCTAATTGAAATATCTCATGATCCATAAATAAATTTTGAACTTTCTCCATGGATTTGGATACCCATTTGACCTATTTAGATGTGTGTAATTTTTTTTTAAATTCTACACAATTTGAATGTTTACCTATTTTTCAAGTTATGTGAGTTCAAGAGCAAAAATGTGCGGCCTAGAACAAGCCCACAAATCAATTCTGGATTGGAACCAAATTATTTTAAAAAGCTTACTCCTTGTTATTTTCTGCTCACTTATCTCATCCGCTCATTGCTCTCATCCACTCATTGTTTTCATGTGTGTTATATTCCACATCAAAGTTGGTCAAGCATGGTGAAATAGGAAAATGAGTTGCAGAATAAAACTAACTTCCTTGCCAAGGTATGCTTCGGTCCGCAACCACTTTTTTTTCATCCTTGTGTGTTATATTTCATGATCAAAGTTGTTCAAATAAGTAAAATGCAAAAATGAACCGTGGAATAGAACAAAGAATTCAGGATTTGCTCAAAACCAACTCTAAAGTTGCAGCTTTTTCGAAGAATTAATTTTGCACTATAATTTTGATTTCTTAATTTTAAAGTTGCAAATTTTTGTGAATATTTCATCTCACACTATAATTACATATTTTTTAAAGACTACAAGTCTCCATTTTCATCCTTTCATGTTCTATTCTATGGTCAATGAGCGTTGAATATGCCCAAGGTGGATTTAAATAGCGAGTAAATTTTAGAACCTGAAAAATGAAATGGCTCTAAACCAAGCATAAGGTTGCAGACTCCAAGGAAACTTAATTTCACCCTAGTAGACTTAAGTCATAGGCAAATTCAAAGAGTGGATTTTAGAACCCGAAGATTAAAATTGTTCAAAACTAATTCTAAAGTTGCATACTTCTAGGAAAATTGAACTTCACCGTAGCAAAATTTTAAAGAGAAACGAAGAACAAGTTTCCATTTTGCATGGCACAACGCAATATTCTATTTTGTGAATTTTTGGAAAATTTAATTTTGTTCTATAAGTTTTGATTTCTTGATTTTTGAAATTTTGGACTTTTGAAAAAAATTAATTTCACCCTAGCGGATTTTTGATCTCACCAACATTGTGAACCTTCTTGAAAGTTTGATCTTATTTTTAATTATGGCATAAAGCTCATGCTCTACGATGAAGATTTCAATTACAAGTTTTATTCAATTTAATGATCTCTAGAATTTGCCATAGCATAAATCTTATGTTCTACATCGTAGATTTTAAAAGGATTAGCTCTTGGATTTGGCATATTTTACTTTGGTCTGTGCATGTTAAAAATGAAACAAAACCTTAATCCACATTTCAAATAATTTTTAGAATTAAATATTAAATGTAATATATTTGCCCTAAAATTAAAAATAAAAACCTTAGAAAATAATAAAAATTAAAATGAACTATAATGTCAAACCTTAGAAAATAAATAAATTAAAATAAATAATCATGAACCTTAGGTAATAATATTAATAATAGCAATACAATTATTGTTTTGCTACCAAATTTTTAATTTGAAATTTTCTTTTGTAATTGCAGGAAAATGAACCAAAAATATAGAAGTCGAAGTGCTGATGGAAGGCGAAGTGTTGAACCAGGAAGACGAAATGATGAGGTCCAAGAGTTTCTAGAATGATAAAAATGATAAAATACAATTAAATATCTACTGTGAAGCATCACTACAAGAACTGGAGATGACTCTAATTTAAACCAGTTGATTTCTTGATAATTGGAAGCAATTAGAGTCGAGCAATTTGTAGGAACCAGTTACAAAGAATGAGAGCTGAAGGAGATACATTGAATCTAGACTTGATTTCAACCACTTGGTACTTTACAAATCATCATCTCAAATAATTGCAAAGATCCATACCTAAAATTAAATATCCACATCAAGAAAATACCCAAAGGACCATCTCACGCTAAGTTAGTGTTGGTCAAGAATTTTCCTAGTTACAAAGTCTATATCTTTTGTGCCCTAGACCTAGCCAAAATTTAAAGGCCAAAGGAAAGAAATATCCTCTAGGCCAATCTCTAGAGAGGTCTAGTTCTCATACTAAAACTAATGATCGTTTTGAAGGTTAAGGTTACAAGAAAGAAATAGGAAAATATGGCTATAAGTCGACAATATAGGATGGGGATAGACTAACAGCCGAAACTCCACCAAGCAATTAGCAGCATGCAATGGAAAAATAAGCACAAAAAATTCTAGTTTTTATGCAACAACAACCTCCCATGGGCATATCAGTGTTCATTCCTTTACAAGTAAAATTAAATTCAAAAGTAGAATTTAAACACAATAAATAATAGGAATGAAAGCATTCAAAAATGACACATGAAAAATCACCAAGTGCAAGACCACCCAAAGAACCAGAAGCCAAAGCATTTCTATTGATGCAAAAAACTTGGAGCTTACAACTAAATACTGGCAGATCACAAACCAACAAGAATAATTCCCTCCTCAACATCAGTGATATTCTGGTCAAAATATATTCCATGGAAATCACGATATGACTTTGGTGGGAGAATCACATAGAGAAATTGGCATGATTAAATTCTAAGAAGTAACCTTGGACATTGATGCCTCTAGACACAGCAAAATCGCTTGGAAATCGAGAGCTTGGTTGTTGAATTTTATTTGCCTCTATACCTTGGAAATTCATTTTCACCAAGAGAGTCCACTGATCATTAAAGATGCCTTGAAAATTGGCAAGGTTGATAGGTAGTGCATTGGAAATAAATAAGAATTACCTCTAATCTTGTAAAGTTGAAGCAAAAATCCTAGAAGCACCACTTGCATTACTCCAAAAATTAAATTTTGACTTTCTTCACCTCTTCCCAAGAGAATCTACAAAATCACACCTTTGAAAGCAATGCACCTGAGAATTTAATGCTAAGGAATCGATTTCACCCAATAAGGGGGTGAAACAACCTTTTTGGGACCACAATGGGCGAGAACACTACTTGGTTCGATTTCATATTGATGTCTTGATAGTTTTACCCATTAATTACCTCTTCTTCTAATTATCTTCTTTTCTTTCACCCTAGATAAAGACGATAGGGTTTTTTGCCTTTTGGTGGAGATGACATTACTTTTAATTGTTTTAATTTAGCACAGATCATGATGCAACACTCTCGCCCAAAATCAAATATTAAAGCTCCATTTTCCCCCTAGAGAGGTAAAACCACATGGTGCCTCACTCTTATTTATACCCTAGTCATGGGTAAAATAACCCAACATTCTTGAAATGGGACCCACATCACCATTCATTTCTTGCACCTTTAAAAAATATTTGAAATCCCCTTTCATCCCAAAGAGGTGTGACAAGGAGTTTCGCTCCTCATTTGGGGTGATAACACTTTCTAAAATTTCTACAACATGCCCACATTGGGCCCATGCTACATTATCTTTCAAAACCTTTCTTAGGACGTGTTTCACCCCAAATAGAGGTGATAGGGAGTTTTACCCCTCTCTTGGGGTAAAAGCACTTTTAAAATCATCTCCAATTTTATTAGTACTTGATCTTTGAAGTGCCACTTTAAAAATTTCCTTTACACTATGTTTCGCCCAAAAATGGGAACAAAATGGAGTTTCACCCCACTTGGGTGAAATCACTTTTAAGAATCCACTTTACAACCACTTACATTTTAAAATAACTTTCGCCCCAAAGAGGAGCAAAAATGAGTTTCTCTCCTCTCTTGGGGCGAAAACACTTTGCTCCTTCGTTTTAAATTCAAGAATTTTGCTTCCTCTCCTTTTTTGGAAAAACTTGTTGTTTTCAATTACGTTTCACCTCCAAGAGGGGCAAAAGTTATTTTCACTCCTCAATTAGGGAAAAACTACCTCTATTCCTCTTTTCAACTTGCTCTTGAATTAGATCATGATTTTCACATTTTCTACGATAAAACGCCTTTACAAGCGTAGCTTGTGGTGAAAGTGATTTTCTTCGTTGCTCCTTTAAATGCTACCATTAATTTAAAAACAAGCATTCCTCCATTGCCTTTATGTTGTACTGGGTGAAACCATTTTGTGCTAAGTTCCACCTCTAAAAGATGCCAAAAGGACTTTCACCCTCGACAAGGGTGAAACAACTTGCTTGCTCTTCCTGAGGTGCTTCTCCCTTCAAAATTAACTCCTTATCGGTACTTTTGCTACTTAAAAATTTTCAACAAAATTCTTTGTTGCATTCATGATTTCCATTTTATTTACAGTAATGCAATATTATAAAAAGAGGCAAAAATATAGTAAAATGAACAATAAAATTGTAGCAATTTCCTTTAATACATTCATAAAAAGTTTACAATAAATATTTAACAAAAATTTTAATGTGGAAAGGTGACAAAACTATCAATATTCTTGGAGGCTCATGGGGTATCTAGCTTTCATGGATGCAATTGACCCTAGGCCTTCATCCATTGGGCTTAAGATTCAGATCCACTTGGTGCATCAGGCTGCTTACTACTTGCTTTGGCATTCTTATCCTCTATCTCCTTCATTGTAGCTCTTCTTCCAACTCTAAAATATGAGTGACTATAGCCACATACAGTGCAACAACTTTGGACCAAGCATATTTACTAAACAATTTTAGAACATTAAACAAAACTACAAGATACTTGAAGGTTTCCACTTGCTCCATATCAATGAAAATTACCCATTGATTAAGCTCCAGTAAACCATATCCGAGGTGTGTTAATTTTATCATTAGGCGCAGCACATGGTCTTCAGTGAGGGGCTCATCCCATTCATCAATTTTGGAGGCATAATCCACAAATATCATCCAAAATACTTCCAGGTCCTCCTTTGATAGAATGTTCCCCTCATCATCAATGAAACTAGGGAAATCAATGAAACTAGGGAAATCATTTTCAGCTATTGTATTAAAGTAGAGTTTCAAAAATATTATCTCTTTATTGAACACATCCAGTAGCTTACGAGCCTCCTTGAATTGGACTAGATTTGAAAAATATTGGCACAACATCACCTTGGCACTTGCCCAAGCTTAGGCCATGTCACTCATAAGGTAAAATTTGAGACTTGTTCTACTCAGCTCCTGCATTTGTGTCACTTTTACTAAGAGAGGCTCCAAGTGATCTTCACCATACTCCATTATGTTTTGGCCATATGATATTAATGTCTATACCTCCTAAAGGTAGATGAGGACCTATGTCGCCTTCACCTCCATAGTTTTATAATCAACCAACAACTGACTGCACACCTCAATTTTTTCTTTAATTAGAACAATTTCCTGCATTGCTTTTGTAGCCAATTGATCTTGTAAATTACGAAGTTGTCCCTTCAACACCTCGACATACTAATTTGCTCCACCTTTTCCCTCCTAGTGCTTCTGAATCATCTTCTCCAACTCCTCTACCTTTTTTTTCCAATGAGTTACTTCTGACTTTGTATATTGTAACTGTACTTGAATTTTTACCAAAGACTCCTCCAAGTTGATGATTTTAGCCTCAGCCTTAAAAAAGCAATTCTTATAGTGCTCACCATGCAGGAACAAGGAGACAGTCTCTACCTGAATGTTCCCCATTGTCTCTATTATATCAAGCTTTTTAAGGTCCTTGGTGATAATTTCATAAGTATATTCATTATGGTTCATCTCTCCTTGAGGCTTCTGAACCTCAGGAAACATCTTCACCGTATGGGTCTCCATGGTGTTATGATCAAAGGTGACTTTCTTCAATGGATTTGCTAGTGCCATGGCCTCTCTTATTTTTCAACTCTTAAACCATTGAAATGAAATCAGGTGAGCCTAGTTGATCTTTGCTACAATGGGCTATTATGGTACAGTCACTCTCTTTGACTTTGGCAACACCTATAGCTCCAAAAATGGGGTGAAAGAAAAATGAGCTTATTGTGGATTCAATTCAAGGAAAGCAAAAATTGGTATAATGGTAGTAGCAGGAATGGAAATGGTGGCAGAAATGAAGGCAAGAGGTTTAGCCATAGTCACACTCACTCAAGGAGGATCTTGTGTACTTATAGAAGAAATGAATGTTACTATAATGGAAGATACAAGAAGTGAAAATGGATTCAGGGTGGATGCAAAAGAACTAAAAGAAAGGGAAGTAGAATAAGTGGGAAGAGAAGAGGAGGGACTGTTGGTGACTGGTGGCTGGAAAATTGGAAATGAAACTAAAGTGGAGGGTATGCCAAATATAGGTGACACAAAAGTGGAAACTAGAGGAAGGGAAACAACATTCACCAACTTCTTGGGGAGAGGAGAAATAGAAGAAAACATACCTTCAGGTTTTGTTATTATTTGAGATAGTGAGGATGCAGGTGGTTGTGACACTGGATATTTCTCCACCTAGTCCTTTGGTTCTACTGCAACGTCCTCCTCAATATTGATAATATAAGTACCTTGGACCAATGGCTCTATCTAAACCAAGGGAATAACTTCTAATACTCTTGTCCATTCAGCTAAAACCATGAGAGGAGGGTTTGATGAAACTACACTGGTTCTTCGCTTCTTTAATATTTTTATAACCAGTAGCTTTTCCTACTTGCTTTTTACCTTACGCTACAATGGCTCCTCTGGAACTTGCCCTTCTTCTTATACAAGTGGCACTTCCTAAGTCATGGAGTGATCTTCTTTGGCCACACTCTCTTCACTGCTAGATTTTTACAAACCTTGAGGTACAATACCAGCGAAAGTGATTGGCTAATAATTGGTGTAGAAGTCATCTTAAGTGTTAAAAAATGTTTCATACATTACCAAGACATATGGTGACCCAATTTTTCTTTCATGAGCCCCCATAATCCACCATTTTGTAATTTTTTCCTTTGACCAACCCAGAAGTTGCTCTTTTATTTGACTAAATAACCTTGGTGGAGGAATTGGTGCTTATATATTGTAGGGTTATACTCGACCTCCATCTCATAGAAATCATGCCAAGGTGGGAGTGACATTATGTTATCCACATACCATTCTAAGTCATGCCCATCTGTATTGTTTTGGTACTTCTCAATATCTGGCCTCGGACAAAAATGAAAGCTTTTGATCTTGATTTACTCAACAAAGCAACCCAAAGGATCATACTTCCATTGCTATATTAACTCCACCATTTTGATGTCATATAAGGTCTCAGGTATTAAATGGTTTTGGACCACCTGGCCCACCTCAATGCATCCAAAGTGAAAATGCATAGCCCACATGGTTTTCTTCCCACGCCTTGCCCCATATACATCATTGATAAAATCATATTACCAAACAACCTCCAAAGCAAAAAAGTGCCTTGTGGTAAACTATTGGAGCAAAACTGGCTTTCCAGTATAGCCAAAAATGCATAGCACAACACCTTGCATCAATAAAAATGTATCGCCCCTTTTCTTTGAGATGATTTCTTATCTCATTGCCCTTGGTACTCTCTCACTCTTATAGAAAATTAATTCTCTGGCAGGACCTACAAACTTACAGTTGAAGTTATAAAAAGACTCCTACCTCGACAAGATAGAAGTCCATAGATATACTAGAAGTTTCCTATTCTCCTTGTAAAACTTCCTAACTACGATGAAAGAAAATTTCTTGTACAAGTAAAAAACAAAATACCAGATTAAAAAGGATGTGTGCCTTAATACTTTTTTTCATTTGTTTTGTATTTTCTCTAGCTAGGAATGCATTCTTCTAGCAATGTGGTTAGTACAGTCAAAGAAAATGGGGTTCATCCTCCATGTCATCATAGTAGGGGCATACAATTCTACCTGAGAGATGCACTACACCAATATTACCTACCACTTGTGTAAAGTAGAATCCATTGGAAGACCCATAGCCCAAGCCACCATAGAAAATAAATCCAGGCTCTTGAAATCTATCAATGACTTTGGCAACATTGGCAGTTCACCATGTTGGTATATTTTTATCAATTATGTCTCCATGAACCGATGCGACATCACCATTAATTGATATCTTTCCTCTTGTTCACCAATGAGCAATATATTAAAAATAAAGTTTGGAGGAGCAATTCCACAAGCAAACGCCTCCTAAATATTCTCAGATGAGATGGTGAACAATACGTCCCCTTTTAGATTTTCCGCTACTATGGGGTTAGGATTATAAAACTTTGAAATAGCTTCCACCAAATCAGGGTAATAGTGAACTGGTTTATACAAAAACCAAAAGATATAAGCATGGTATGCAATGGTGAGAGGACTTTCTGGTATCAATCCTTGTCAGACTGCAACGTCTACATCCTAGCACAATTTCTCAATACTTTTATTTGTAATAACATAATCTCCCACTTGAGCTAGCATATCAGAATATGGATCCAAGTCAACATTTTCATGGCACCTTGCTTTCTTGGATTTATTTCCTCCCTCGGTATTATTTTGCACCTTCTTCGACTCTTCAATGCCTTTTCATGTAGCAGCTCTTTTACCCATCTTCAATAATGTGCAAGTGCCTATAATTTTTGCACTTAATTCAACCCGATGTAGCAATACTTTAGAAAATATTAAAAAATATTTACCTCCTCTTCATAGGTGCACCAAATTTATAACTACACCTCCATCAACTGAATTAAATGCAAATGCTGATTTTCAAAGGAATTTGTGCAAATGTGCATTTCAATATTTGTGTTGGGCATGATTTTTAATAGTTTCTTTAGTTGTCTTCAACCTCCATTCACCCAAAATATTCCTTGGTTATTGTGTTTCAACCACATCCAATCTTGAAAAGCACTCCAAAAATACCAATGGTTAACCTCAGGAATGAAAATGCCAAGTAGTGGTGAAATGTGCTCCTCACGATGAAAACCGAATTAACTCCACCACCTTAAATCTTCAAAAATTCATTCTGGGGATATATTAGTGTAGCGACCCTGGGAACGCACACAATAGCCCCATTTTTAACCCTACTTGTAATGTTATTTGAAAACCCAAGATGAAATGGAAGACAAGAAGAAAAAGCATATAACACAAAATAACAAAGATGGATCTCTTTATTGATATTGATTCTCAGTTACATGTCAGTCCCTCTTAGGGATACCCATTTTGATACTATAAATTACAAATAGGTAAAGAGTGCCCCTTTTGCAAAGAGGTGGTGTGCTTATAAAAGCTTCCTGGTTTTGATGCCTCCTTCTCCAAGTATGTTTCCTAGAGGGATCCATTTTTCTATCATATGTTGTAAACTTCGTCCGATGTACATATGGCCCTGCAAGCAATGAAATAACAACACACGCTTAGGTATCCGAGATTGCCTCCCCAAATGAGGTTGTTAGTAATAAAAGAATGTAACAAAAATATGATGAAACTATGCCATGAAATTATGTAAATATATGCTAATGATATGAAAACATAAAGAAGCAGAATAAAATATGCTTATGTCTAAAACCTAAGCTAAGCCCGTGGGCCACTATCCAAGACAACAACTGCTAAGGTAAATCTTGCTCTCTTTGCCCCAAAGCTATGGATCAAAGCCTGTACTTGATGTTGAAATAATAGGTGTTATGCTCTTCAATCCATCAGTGCTTTTTCGTACATGTTATCTCAAAGAGAACTCTTCAAGTCTTGAAAGCTCTCCTCTAAAAGATGTCTCGATGATAGCTGATTAAAAGATAAATCAATCCTCCTAGTGCTCTTAGGCTTGCACCTTTTATAGTGTGAAACCCTAGGTCTATGTCCAAGCCCTATAAATGAGTTTCTCATGCGTAGTGCAAGTTAGCATGAGAAGATTTTGTCCATTGTCTATATTTTAAGGCCAATTAACTGAAATCTAACTACCCACTTAAGTATTCTATGCGAACTTGTCATTAGCATGAGAATATTTTATCCTTTGTTTATGCTTGGAGGTTAGTTAACTTAAGTCTAAAATGCAAATTCAAATCTCCTATGTGAACTGGTCATGAAAAGGAATGCAAAGTCACTCCCGCTCACCTTTATTGCATGCAGACTACCACTTCCACCTGTGATTAGGCCTGTTTGTCAACAAAATCCTTCTTATGGCTTAGCCACTATCATCTACAGTGGCTAAGGTCTGGCCGCTCTAGGCTTGAGTGGCTAATATCTAACCGCTCTTGGCTTGAGTGGCTAAGTTTGGATGGCTTGAAAAGGCCCTAAATGAGTGGCGAGAACCATTGTTGATGCTTGGAAAGTCCAAGATTATGTATTATGATCTTATGAATGTGTCTATGTGAGCAGCTTCCCTAAGCATGACACGATTTAGGTGTCTATAGATGCCCCTTTTTGTGATGCACTGTGTAGAAAACACAACGCTGAGCAAAAACATAGACTGATCTATTTGTAGGGTGTTATGGTGATAAATGGTCTGATCAACGTCGAGTTACCCAATCATGCAAGATAGTGTGCATCCATTGAATCATTGACTCAACGTTTGAAGGACTTAGCTTAGTGGATTTTGCATGTTAAATTGCACTCATTCCTCAAACTCAATTAGGTAAATTTAGTTGCTACAACAATTCTGACCGGTAGGAGAGCTACAATTGAATATTTCATGTTTGCTTACATTCCCAACAAACAAGGAAAATTTGTGATTGTTGTATGCAATGATTCGTAGAACACAATTTTGCTATGATCGAGTGATCTTTTGTTTATTTTGATTATGATTAAGTTAAATTTTGAACTACTTCCTCACACAATGAATTGGTGAATAAATGACAATAAATGAAGCGACAAGTCACTTGACCAATATGACTAATCTAGTTCCTTTCTAGCATTTGTTTCTTTTAATTGGCAATCCCACATCCAAGTGTGATTCCAATTGTTTATGATAATCATCTATCCTTATCCCGAGGAGCGGTTCGACTATAAATAGACTTATTAGGGAGTTAAGATGAGTGATTCTATTTATGTTTAAATTGTATCACTTTGACTTAATATTTTTGATGTCATAGGGGAATTATAGTGATCCTTTCACACCCGTGGAGAAGTCTGACCATCTTGGTCTTCTTCGGGATTTAAGGGTGGCACATCATAATTCCAAAATGAGTTGTTTTTACCCCAAGTGACCTTATGGTTGTCTACTCATCTCACCAAAATACATGGAGTGCAAATCACTGCAATAATCGAGTGGATAGAGTAGGTAACTAGATACATGGCCTACCTGAGATTCTGATTTTATGTGTTTTTTTTTGTTATTTTGAACATTATGATGATCTAAAACCACCAAAGTGTGTTTATTTGCTATTTTTGTGGGATATCTCAAGGAGAAAATCCCTTATTCTGACCAATGGATCTGGTTGTTGTCAGGTCTAGCGACTTATGAATCCCTACTTGTGGTCGCTGTCGCCTTGAGTGACCAAGAAGTTTAGGTCGCTGACATCAGCAACGACCAAGGCATAATTAAGGAAATACAAAATTTTTCTTTTATAGGGTTTGACCTATCAATTTTACTGTTGAAGATTCATTTTGGGAGCTTTAGTGCAACGACGACGATTACGAATTTGAAACTTGCTGGTGTTGAGGACATGGCTACGTAGGGCAAGACATTAGCTACTGGAGGAGCTAGAGCTTCTTGGGTATTTCTCTCTTCAAAACCCTATCTCTCTTTTCTCTTGTCTGTGTAAAACTAAACCTCACTAAGTAATGGGCAAAATGAACCTCACTAAACCTGTTGGCAATGAGCAAACTCTATAATTAGGCTTAGCATCCCCTTTGTTATCATGGGTTAGTCCTCAATTTTACTTTCTGTTAGTGGCTTCAGCCTAGGATTTTTGAAATTCTTCAGTTATTCACCTGCTACCGCTATTTTTGGCATTTTGAACTTAGCCAAGTTTTGATGCTTGGTTGGGAAATTTTGCTATCCATATTGTTTATTTTCCCTCCCTATGTTGTTTTTTTTAAGTCGTTTTGTTATTTTTACAATTTTTTTTTTTTTTTGGCCAAGGGTTCACGGGTTTGTCGTGTCGCCCCTTGGCCGTTGTCGCTTAGAGCGGCCAGATATGAGCCGCTGTCTCTCATAGTGGCCAAGCTTGAATCCCAATGGTAAAAAATTTGACCGTTGGGTCTTGGCCGTTGCTGCCTCCAACGGCCAAGTTTTAGCCACTATAGGCAATAACGGCTAAGCCCTTAGCCTTGTTTTTTTGCATTTTGTTGATTTTTATGAAATTTTTGAATTTTAGAATTTTGATTTGCTTGATTGGGTGCACTCTTATCCTTCTTTTTCTTAGATTTAGAATAGTCCATACTATTTTTTGCATTGTTTTCATTTTATTTTTTGTATGCCTTGGATGCATTGTAGTTATGTTTTATCTTTATTTTACTTTGCTTATATCCTTACTGCTCGGGCTTGGGACCCAAAGCTCTTGATTGACTTACTTCCTAGCTTTAACGATATGGATTGGGCATGGTTCAAAGCTTGTGGGTTGCAGTATGTCATCAGGATGCATTATATCATGGCAGATCAAGCTTACCTTACAACTTTGGCCCATCATTGGGACCCATGGACTAATACCTTCCACCTCCAAATCGATGAGATGACCATTACACCAAAGGACATAGATATGATCTTTTAGATTCCATTCGATGTGGTGGCCATTGTCTCTTCAACCACTAATGATCATCTTCACTCAAGTGTTTAGAGAGCATTCTGCAGATGCTCTCAAGGACACCAAGTTTAGAGGAGTGTCCATCAGGTGCTGGCATGGGAGGACATCTTTATGATGAGACATGTCATATTGCTGATGGTTATCAACAATGTTCTTATCCTGGACTACTCAGGTTTGAGGTTCCTGTGGAACCTTCTGGTGATGGTGCAAGATATATTGGATAGCCAGGAGCCTATTATATTTGCATGGGGTAGATCACTATTGGCTTAGTGCTATGATGAGTTGTACCACATCTATCGGTGAGGACATGTCAGGATTACCTACAGCTTGCTCCTACAGGTTTGGGGATGGGAGCACATTGTATTAGATCGCTCTAAGGGGCTCCTAGCCAAGATTACAGTGATCGATGCTCGGACACAATGCTATGCTACCATATGGGCTCGAGAGCATGAGGAGCGTAAGAGCTACTATTTTACAAGGGAACTATCCCACTACACTAATGCTTTCACTAGATTTTTGGATGGAGATGTCATGTGGCAGCCTTAGTATGAGTGTACTACTTGGGATGATCCAGTTAGCTTTACTAATAGGACACGGTGTGAGCGATGGATCGTTGACCATAAGATTACCATCCAAGAGTATTTCTTCTACTATCATGTTCTTCGTCAGTATGGATTGCAACAAGATGTGCCCTTGATACCGTTCTTGTATAGGCGCCTCATAATAGAGAAGGACCTACCTCCATGATAGATCATGAAGCTTTCAAATGAGGAGTATGTCCCAGACATTGATCCTATAGTGGATGGGGAAGTTATAGATGCCTATACTCAGTGGTGGGGTGATCGTATGTGGCATGGCATTGGCAGCCTAGGGTGTGCAGATGATGGTGGGGGTGATGGCACAGATCTAACAGGCCATAGAGTCTGAGCCAGGAATAAGGTATAGGGCCAGCCAGTAGAGCAGGTGGCAGTGGAGGATATTGATGTTCTTGAGGAGGAAGAGGAGTTAGAGCTCGAGGATAGAGACTCTCCTCTGAGAGCACAACTACATGAGGTTGAGGTTGAGCTTCAGGCCACTAAGATATAGGTACAACAATGAGATGCTACCATTGAGAAACTCTCAGTACAGATACAGGCTCTACAGACTACTATTGGGGATGACGATGTTAGGATCCAATTTGTTGTTCTTCCTTCTACACCATAAGATGCTCTAGCGATAGGTTCAGGAATAGATGTGGGACATCTCTAGTATCTATTGGATGAGCATGAGGTGCAGATTTGAGGACTTATGGATCATGTTATCCTTATTTAGATGCAGCTCAGGAGGCATAGGATTGTCCCTAAGGATCTAACAGGTGTGGGTGGTTTGTAGGTCAGTGGGCACTCCACCTCAAGTCAGTTTTCCATCCATCCTATCCAGAGGACTTGGACTCAGATAGAGATACCGATAGGCTCACATCAATCAACTTGCGACACTACCACAATGGGAGGTGGCACTGGAGGAGGTGATGCAGGGGGCTTAGGCCCAATACTTGATTGATGCTCTACTTGGTTCTTGATCTATTTTTGAGGACGACTGACCTATATGACTGTAGCCCACGGGCATTTTTGTATATCCATTGGACTTGACACACATATTTTTATGATAGCTTTGCATTATGACTTATTATGTGTATGTTTATTGCTCATGTTTTTGTTGTTATTTTGTTTTATGATATGATGCAATGATGGTATTATGATGATCCAATGAATATGTTAGATGAGAGATGATATTGAAGATGCTTATATGGATATGTAGACGCTTATATGATTTGATGATATGATGTGATGTATTTTGATGATGAATGATGAATTTATGATTGTATGTAAATGGATATTTCTTGTGTTTTACGGTGTGCTTTATGGATTTAATGACTTGTTTTTGTGGATATGATGTTATTGCTAAATGCATGTTTTAACTTTGTTTTAATTTTATGCATCTAACTTATGTGATAAAATGGTATAAATGAACCTGTATGCTATAATCACTTAAAACATACGGAATGCATATGACATTGACAATATTAATGGGTGATACCACATAAAGTAAAAAAATAATCATGAATTTAAATAATCACTCTTATCATAAAAATATATTAAGTATTCATATATGAGATGTAATGGTGTGTAATGTATTTTCTTAATAATTTTATAAAGTAGTTAGTGGCCATCTATATACTATTTGTAATATATATGATGTATCTGTCCTACTATGTTGATACCCCCTAATTTATAGAATCTTATAAAGAATGTGATGGTGTGAATGATGTGATGATTTGTTGCTATGTAAGAATTTTTGGGGCTTTTTGGAGATTCAAACACTCTAGTTCCCCTATAAACAGTTGTCTACTTACCACTTAGATTTTTGAAAAGTAAGGCTTTTACCTGGACTTGGTTTTTCATGATCTCTGTGTGTGCAAGTGATTGTATATTTTGAGGTAGAACTCAAGCATTTCCTCCGATGTCATGCAAGATTCTTTCAACCCATTGCTAAGATCGGGGATCCTCAAGTGTTCATCTCATCCTTATCTTGGACTTAGTTGGACTATACCACCAAGCAATATTGGGTTACCTAATCTAGCTCATACACATTCAAACATTGGTCTACACAAATGCATGAAGAAATTGTAATAGACATATCATCATGCGTAAGGATTTCTCATTCTAGTTTTGTACAATGCTAAGAATTCCAGGGATTCAAGCTTTATTCCCTTATTTTTGGCTTTGGATATTTTCTCATATGTAGTGATGAAAATCACTTTTTATTTTGATTGATTTTATTTATTTTTCTTTTGAGAGGGGATTTTTCTAGTGATGATAATCACTATTTATTTTGCTCATACATAGTGATGAAAATCACTGTTTATTTTTTATTGATTTTTTTCTTGATCTCTGATTTTTCTTTGAATTATGAATATATGATTTGTGTATCGGATTATTTTTGAAATTTGGACTGTATGCTTGGCCTTTTGAATATGTACTTTGCTCTGGGATTTTACTTGTTTTGATGTAAGCAAGGTATTTGGATAGGGTAAAGCTTGTCCTTTTGCCAATTCTCAGCACCTTTAAACTGGTTGCACAGGGGGATAAGAAGGGAAACTTCTTTTCGCTTAAGGTAACCTAGATTTCTTTGCAGATTTCATATTTTCCTTGTACCAGCTAGGATTTTAGTGTTTCAATTAGTGATGGGATTTTGAATATCCAAGGCATTATCATGGCTAGACCTTACCTTCTACTAATAATTTTTTTTTCTTCAAAAGTTGATAAGATTACTAGGTGTGGTTGATTAACTGAAATACCTTAGTATATTATGTATAACAACAAATAATGGTTGTGTTAAAAAACACAATTACACACTGGTGTTGATGGAGGTATGGATTTGAATGATTTGCATGACAAACTGTGGTATTACTTTTAAGGCTCTCATGACATATGCAATTATAGTCGATATGAAAATGCAATGCAATGTTGTGGATGCGATAAGTGAGATGCAATTTTTTTGTACTTATGATTTTATGTAGTTTATGTATTTTTGATTTATTTGACCAAAAGGCTTATTATACCTTTGGGAATTTTGGTATTGATTCTGACCAAGCAATTTGAATTACCATTGGATCCTTTGAATAGATGGGATTTTACCAAGCGGTTTGAATTACCATTGGAGCCTTTTTGAATTTATTTTGACCAAGCGGCTTGAATTACCCTTGGAGACTTTTGAATTTATTTGATTTTGACCAAGCGGTTTGATTTACCCTTGGAGCCTTTTTGAATTGATTTTGACCAAGTGGTTTGATTTACCCTTGGAGCATTTTGAATTTGTTGGATTTGACCAAGCGGTTTGAATTACCCTTGGAGCCTTTTTTAATTGATTTTTGAAATTTTATGTTTTTATGGTTTTTTTATGTTTTTGACATATTTGAATGTTTTTGAATTTATGAAATATTTGAATGTTTTTGTTTTTATGAAATATCTGAATGTTTTTATTTTTATGAAATATTTGAATGTTTTTGTTTTTATGAAATATTTGAATGTTTTTGTTTTTATGAAATATTTGAATGTTTTTGAATTTTATGAAATATTTGAATGTTTTTGTGTTTTATGAAATATTTGAATGTTTTTATATTTTATGAGATATTTGAATGTTTTTGAATTTTATGAAATATTTGAATGTTTTTATGTTTTATGTGTAGAATACCTTTAAGTGAATGATATTGAGAGGTTCAGGCTCTTCAAAACTATCTAATGATATAAGGTGATATGCTCCAGGCCCAACTCTCTATGAAATCATGTATGGACCTATCCAGTTTACCGTGAACTTATCTCATAGATGCGATGACAGATTTGAATTCTACTGGTTTTCTTTGAGCACTAGATCTCCAACCTTGAATTCCCTTATGTGTACTTTACTATTGTAAGCTCATGCAAGGCGATCTTGGTAAATTTGAAGATGCTCTAAAGCATTTACTCGGCATTCATCAAGAAGCATCAACTGATCAAGGTGATCTTACTGCACAACATTATCATCTATGAAGTCCTTTAATGCTATGCGTAGAGTCAAAATTTCTAACTCAAGAGGCATGATGGCCTCAGTGCCATATACTAGTGAAAATGGGGTTGCTCTAGTGGGCATCTGTATACTAGTCCTGTATGCCCATAGTGAAAGAGGCAACTGTATGTGCCAATTTTTATGATTTTCTTGCATTGTCTTCCTTAAAATAGATACTATTGTTTTTTTTTAGGCTTCTGCTTGCCCGTTTGCTTGCGGATAATAAGGTGTTGAAAAATTATGCTGAATATGATATTTGTTCATTAAATCATGCACATTTTTGTTCTTGAAAGATGGCCCATTAGCCGATACTATCTTAGAAGGGACCCCAAAATGACTTATGATATTATGGAGTATAAACTCTGTAATCCTTGGTATAGTTTTTGATGGTAAGGGGATCACTTATATCTATTTAGTGAAGTATTCTATGGCCATTATGATGAACGTGTGTCGGCCTAAGGAGGGGGTTGAGATCTTCCCAATCAATTCTAGTCCCCATTGAAAGAATGGCCATGTTGCCTGGATGGGATGTAAAGCTTGCGATGGTAAGTGTGTTAGATTTGCATGATGTTGGCACTTACTACATTTCTTGACATACTCACAACAGTCCTTTTCCATGGTGGGCCAATAGTAATCCATTCTCAATATGCGCTTAACGATGACCATGCCACTGAAATGGCCTCCACATGTATCGTTATGAGCTTGCAAAATTGCCCAAGATGCTTCTTGGGTCTCAAGACAATAGAGTAATACTCCATAATATCCTCGTATATAGATGATTTATCCTAGAAAGATGTATCTTGTTGCTCTCTATTTGAACGTTCACCTTTCAATATGCAAAAAACCTTGAGGCACTATTCCAAGCTTTAGGAAGTCTCGCAATTGGGAAAGCCAATCCTGATAAGCCATAACTTCTATATAATAGACAACTTGCTCTTCCTGCATTTTTGAGGTAGTGAACATGAATTGAGGAACAACTCTATGGCATATGGTTGCACCACACTCCATAGGTCCTTGGGAGATCAAATATCCCCAAGAGGCTGTTTACAAGAAATATCTAGCTGTGAAGGACCAATCCTGATTTGGCTCAATGTTGATCATGTTGAATAATTCTTGATTGTCAAGAGCTTCACGGTGTATTGCTGAGTACGAAAGCACTTTCACATGAATGGTTATAAAATTAGTAGACAAATTCTAAGGGATTAAAGATCCAAAAGAGGCCATGGTGTCTTCAAATCTATTCGACGTATGAGGGATTGCCTCGATGTCATACCATTCCAGTCGGGCTAGGTATATGTCAAAAAGTTCCTTGTAATTCTTCAGGAGTGGGAACCTACATTGGAGTAGTCCTTTGACCTAGTTTACTATAAGCAAGGAGTCACCAAAGATATTTAATATTTTAATGCCCATTGCTACGACTGTTTGGAGTCCCAGGATCAATGCTTCATATTTTGTATTGTTGTTTGTGCACGAGAAATATAGTTTGAATGATAAGAGAAATGGAGTGGCCTGTGGTGTGATAAAGACAATCCCTACTCTGCCTTCTTATTCACACTTTGAACTATCAAAGAACAATGACATGTCTATTTCTTTCTTAGGTTCTTCAAGCTCTGGCGGATCTGATAATGCAAAGAACGCATCATCAGATAATTCTATAGTGAGAGGCTTGTTATCCTAAAGAGGTGCCTTTTCTAATTGATCTTCTATGACTTTTTCCTTTATGGAATTTTAGATTATGAACTCTAGATCAAATTCTATCAATAGCATGATCCACTTTGTGGTACGTGTATTGTGATTTGTCTTGCTCATCATGTACTATGAAGGTTTTTGTTTTGATATGACATAGGTCGTATGGCTCAACATGTAGTGTCACAACTTTCAAGTTGCAAAGACCACTACTAAACACAAATTTTCGACATATGCATATCCTAGCTCATAGCTCACCAAGGTGTGACTAATGTAATATATGGCTTGCTCTTTGTCTTATGCATTATTTTGGGCTAACATGGTGCCCAATGCGAAATCAGTAGCTGATATATATAGTAAAAATGGCATGTCTGGTCTTGGTGGAGCCAATACTGGTGATGTTGCCAGATAATTCTTGATATTTGCAAAGGCTTGATGACATTCTTCATCCTAATAGAAGAGAACTTCCTTGCGTAGCAACCAATTCATAGGCCGATATTTTTCTAATAATTGCATGATGAATATTTTGATTGATGCTATCTTGCCTTGTAGGCTCTGCAAATCCCTAATGTTGGTAGGGGTAGCCATTTCTAGTATAGCCTTTATCTTTGTAGGATCTACTTCAATGCCTCTCTTGGATACGATGAATCCCAAAATCTTACCAAAATTTAAGCCAAATACGCACTTCTTAGCATTCCATCAGACATTGTGTTCTATGAGGCGATCAAAGACTTGTCTAAGGACTTTGGCATGCTCTTGCCACAATAGGGACTTGGCCAGTAAGTCATCAATGTAATCTTACAAGATATTATGCATATAGTCATGACATATATGTCATGGCCTACTGATATGTGGCACCAGCATTTTTGAGACGGAATGACATCACTTTGTAACAGAATGTTCCCCATGGAGTAATGAAAGTAGTTTTATGTTTATATTCAGGCTTAATCTAGATCTGATTGTATCCAAAAAAACCATTCATTAGGGAGAGCATTTCATGACCTGTGATTGCATATACAAGAGCATCTATGTTTGGAAACGGGAATGAATCCTTTGGTCTTGCCCTATTTAAATCTCTAAAATTCGTGCACATAAGGACTCTTTCATCGGGTTTCCCCATGGGTACCATGTTTGACACCCACTTAGGGTAGTCTATGGGAACTATGAATACTGCATCTAGTAGTTATTGTAATTCATTCTTCACCATCAAAGCGATGGGTGGATGCATTTTCCTCAATTTTTGCTTGACTAGCTTCTTCATGGGATACAATGAAAGGTTGTCAATGACTAACTTTGGATCTATTCCTGGCATGTATTTGTAAGTCCAAGAAAAAATGTTTGGTCTCTCTTTGAGGAGAGGAATTATAATGGCTTGTTCCTTTAGAGATAGAATTTCTCTAAACTTGACTCTCCTTAGTTGGGTAGGATCATTGTTGATGTCCAGCTCGAAAGTCACTTCTATAGCCATATGTGACACATCCTCCAGCTGATGAGGTGTGGGTATCAAATGAATATCGTTGGCAAGATTTACAGGACCTAATGACTCAGGTTCCAAACCAACATGGAATATGCCATACGCACAACTTGATGTAAAATGGAATGGCTGTAACATCTCTTCATTGGAGAAGAGGTCTTTTGGATCTATGGGCGAATTAGAATGATCCCAATCAATAGCCTCTACATCAAGATGTAATTATTTGGTAGGATCTACTAGATTATGAAGTGGAGTGGTCAAATAAATGGAGATCATGTTGATGGTTGGGATGAAATCTCTAGGACCACATGGGTGCGATCTTGTCTTAGGGGCTTCCCTTCCATACTTGCAATGAGGTTCTGGAGGAATGGAAATTTATGGATCTAGACCATGGGTAGGATGAAAAATAAGATCATTAGGCTCTAATTGCTATCTAAATGTAGGTGGAGTGGGATTTACCATCTGGTGAATCATAGCTAGGTCAATAGGTCTCCCCAAAAATTAGATATGAGGGTCTATGGCATGGAGTGCCACCTCTCTCTCTACTAGCTCATTGAATTATTGTAAGTAGTGAGGTCTAAGATAACCCATCTTGGTCTCATCCTCAAAGTCATCATCACTTATCCAAAAATAATTAGCATTGGTATGCAAACCTAATACAAGGGGCTCATGTATTGGCCCCAAGTATGCCATCTCTATTGCATCTTCATATTCTTTGTCACTTATGAAGAATCCATTTGCATTTGTCTCTTGCCCCAAAGTTAGGGGTTGATGGCTTAGGCCTAAGTATGCTCTTTCTATTGAGTCTTCTGATTCATAGTCACTTTCATCTAATGTATATCCACTCTCATTGTGGATGGACCGTGTCAGCCTTTGTAAATAATGAGGCCCCTGATAGGATAAGCCAAGTTGCACCTCATCACTTTAGTCATATCCATTCTCCTCACCCCATGAATTGTACCCTGTTGGGGTGGAATCAATTGAGGTGTTCAGATGATAAGTTTCTGGAGGCGGTATGTTGACCATGGCCACTTGTATATTGTTCAAAATTATTATTCTTAATGGGTGATAAGGAATTAAATTGATGTCTTCTCCTAAACCTATACTTAATCTTTCCAATGCTGCTACAAGAGAGTCATCTCGACCTCCGCTATAATAGCCTAAACCAAATCTATCAAAGGGAAGCTGATATAGTGGCTCATAGGGCCGCCTACACCCATGATCATATATGCCAAGGCCATGGCCATGCCAATGGTAATGCTCAAAGTAGCTTAGAGCAAACTCAGGGTTAGAGAGGTAACAAAAATTGATCGTAAATGATTTTTCACCATCGTATTCTATATTTGAAGACTTATGAGTGCAGTCTAGGCCAGCATAGACAAAATTGGTTTGGTTGGGAGGGATTCCAATTGGAACCACTATTCCTATTGGTGGCCTCAAGTCCTTAGGCCTTCCTACGTCTTGGGTAGACTCAATGATAGGCGTAAAGGTGATGTTTTGTACAAGGTACTCCCCTATGCATGTGCTTGGCAAGTGTATTGATGCATGCGATGTGGATGACCCCACGGATGATACTAGCAAAGTAGGGTGATAATCACTATCTTCATATTGATCTTGAAGATCTTCCTCTTCCATAGGACTTGGCATTTCAGCAATGGATACAGTTGGAACTTCTTTGGGCATTTATTTCTTAACGAAGGGTGCCTTTAGCTTCTGATTATATTTTAGTTTTGACATTGATGGTACTTTAGAAGCATTGACTATTTTGAGTGCACCAGGAGGTGTTGATGTACATGGGTCTTTTCTTACTCATTTTTCTTCATTATCCACTTGTGTGGTTGGGGATGATGGTGCCACGTACAGGTGAGTAGAAGGGATTACAAATTCCTCTAGAATGTCCACCTGATTGACGTATTTAAAAGGCTCTTCATCGGCCAGAACCACATAGACTTTGTTCTCATGCACATACTTGACACACTGGTGCAAGATCGAAGGTACACACTTCATGGCCCTTATCCAAGGATGCCCTAAGAGGATGTTGTACTGCATAGCTCCTTCTAATACATGACATATCATGGGGATGGTCTTGTGCCCCACCTTGATGGGTAGGACTATCGTTCCAATAATATTGCATAAAGCATCATTAAAATATCTCAATGTGTAAGCTCCTAGAACAATATTTGACTTAGGGATTTTGAGGTGCTCTATTGCATTTTTTGTGATGATGTTTATTGATGAACCTATATCGACCAAAACCCTCCTTAAAGGTAAGTCATTGATTGCCACTACAATGTATAGTAGAGGGTCTGGTAAGGTAGCAGAAACTATCTTAATCTCATGATCATAGAATCAAATTACAGATTCCTAGCATTCTTGCACTTGTACCACAAAGTGAATGAATGCATTCACATCTTGCGGTTGGAGCTCAATCATTCTTAAAATTTCCATTAGAGTATCCCTATGCTTTGGGGACTATTGTATGATATCATAGATGGATAACTTAGCTGGAGTTGTCTGTAAGTTTTGCTCCAATATACTATGAATAGTTACCACAGATCACGTTGGTGGACCTGGAAGGTTGTCTTTCCTTTGCCTATGAGTGACTGGGATGTTCATGGGAGTTGCAGGTGGTTGCGGTTGATGATACCGCCTAGTACTTATTGCTATGTTAACAATCTCAACCATCCCAATACATCCATGGGTAGGTATGTCAGCTCGAACCTGATTGACTTAGGCCCCTTGCTCTCGAGGGGCCTCATGATTGGGCAATGGATTTCTATATATGCCCATGTCTCTATTATCAGGAGTCAGTGGGTTGTCAAATTTGAGCTCTCTTGCCTCAATCATGTTTTGCACTTGATGCTTAAACTCGATGAAATCCTTAATGTCATGCCCCTGTATCCTATGATAAGGGTAAAATTGATCTTCCCTATATCCTTTTGGCTTAGGATGGTTGGGATCTATAATAGGTATATCAAGAAATCTAATCCTCCTGGCCTCAATCAACTGATTAAATATTGATTACATTGATTCTGTCAGAGGCATGAAATAATGAGGTTCCTTTCATTCTTGGTTTCTTCCTTGATTGTTCTTTTGGTCGTAATTGTCCGATAGGGGATGTGATTGATAGTTATGGGGTTGCTATGCACCCCCATCCTTGGGTGTAGCCAATACGACTTGATTTACTGGAGCAATATTGCCCTGATTTTGCTTGTGCTCGTCATTATTACCATTCTTATTCCACACCTTTTTGTTTTGAAGCTTAATGGTTCCCTCATCTACTTTTATTTCCTCGATGAGCTTGGCCTGTGCCAAATCTTCCTTAAACGAAGGATATTGCTGAAGTTGTAGCAATAGGGAGATGTGTTTAGAGCACCTTTTGGTGAACATGCGAATGATCTCTTCTGTAGGGATGGAGAATGATAATTTTTCCATGATTTTTCTCCATCTATTCCCATAATCCAATACTAGCTCATCATCATACAATTTCAAGTTGCCAAAGTTTGAAAGGTTCACCTTCTTCCTAGCACCAAAGGAGAAATGCTTCAAGAATACGTTTACTAGTTTTTCAAAGTTGGTTATGCTATGCTTAGGTAGTTGGTTGAACCATTGAGTTGCGGCACCTGAAAATGTCATTATGAATGTTCTTAGCATGAGAGCGTCATTGTAGTCAAGATGAAAATAGGCATTGATAAAATTCATGACATGCTCTTATGCATCCTCTTCTCCCTTAAAATTTTCTAACCTAGGGATCTCAAAGTGCTTAGGATATGGAGGGCTAGGGATTGATGGGCATAATCATTGGTTGTGTATTTTGCTCAATGTTGGTGAGTTCCCAACTGCCTCTTGTTTCTCAAAGTTTTTCATCTTTTTAGCAATCTCTTGAAACGCCTTTGATGCATGAATTTACTCCTCTTGTAAGCTTGCTCGTAATGGCAATGGAAGTAAATATCTATCCATTTGATTTATTCTATTTTCCTCCATCTTACGAAGGGACTTAGGATTGTGGTCCTAATTTGTTATGTTTTCCCTTCCCCCATTAGTTGGATTTCATTCATGATTTTGTGGGGGATCTCATTGTGGGATATCTTGTCTAGTGCATCTCTCATTAGGTGAGTCAACATGTCTTGTTCTTTGGTGGTCACCACCATTTATCTATAAATTGGTAAGAGCTAGCCACTCATCCTGCTCTCTTAAACACTGCTCATGTTGTCACAAGAGCCTTTCTCTTTGTTTCTCTTGTTCGAGAGCTTCCACTAGCTCTTGCTCCTTACATAATGCATTTTCTAACCGCATCATTTGGTCAGTTTGTGCTATCATAGAAGACACGTGTTTATCTGACTCTGTTCTTGTTGTATTGACTTACAGATTCCTTGAGGAGGTTTCTACTGTATCTATACTCTTGCTAGCTAATATGACTTGTTTAGTCTACTGTTGAGTATCTCTATGATCAGACTTCATGCATCTATTATGGGGTTTCTCTGAGGTACCCCCAGACTAGGAGGTGTGTTTAGAAGTCATAGTTCATGAGCTTCCAGATGCAGAGTTCTCAGTAGCTATAGTTATTTGGGTTGGGTGTGTAGGAAACTGATCCAACCCGTATAGTTGTATTGTTTTCCATGGCTGGTCCTGTGGGGTGCCATTCACTCCTATGAGGTCGTAGTCTATGGGAATATTTTATTTTATGTGAAGGGTTTCTTCTATTTGATTCCCATAACTAGATGTAGCTCTAGTTTCTTGCCCTTCAATGGGTAGACCCATTTCATAGGTTTCTTGTGAGTCTTGAGGTGTTGCAATTCTTGTTTGCATTCTTGATGAATAAGGCTTTGTGGTGACATGTTTTATCCATGTGGATGGAGATGTGGTAGTCTCATCATCCCTATGTGAAGAATGAGTCTTAGAACCTTCTTTATGTCCATGTGAGGAGGAAGCCCTTGAAGCTTCCTCACATATTTGAGATGTTTTTGTGTGTTTAGAGGAGGCCCTTGAGGTCTCCTCATGTCTCCTTGATGAGGATGACTGTGAAGCCTCTTTTTGTTTATGTGAATTTATTCCATGATGTAGCTCCTTACTTGGGGTTTCTCAAGGAGATCCTCCAAGGGTTGAATTATCACCCCTTAGGCTCGTGGAGGTACATCTCACAGTATTACGAGTAGGTCATTTAATGTTACTATGACTCCGCCTATGGGTATGAGTTGATTTTGTCTCTCCCTCGATATCAGACCGAGGGTGCTTAATTCTTGTTTTGACCATGTTTTTTTATGAATTGATATTTTTAGTTGCAATTTAGGAATAACCACACAATACCAAACCATTGTTTATCTTGATTATCGATTTAAGTGTGCCCTAAACTATTTGGTGTGTTTTTATGTGTTGTTATTTTGATTTCTTTGCTCTTGTTCTTGGATTAAGAATGAGAAGACTCATCCATAGTGAAAATCAAGTACACTCATGCCAAACATGATTTTATCAAAAGAAGCTAGGGTACACCACTAAAGACCCAATGGAGGGTTCGCCTAGCTCTTCCATTCTGAACTAATGATTGTTCCAATAGTGGGAGACAATTTGACCACAAGTAACTTAGTGTAACTATAAGTAAGTTTCTCATAAGTTTCTCAATCCATTTCTAGGAAGCTCTAGGGGGTAAACCAGTGGAAGGAGATGAATTCCAACATCATTGGACTGAATTGAAGGTTGGTGATGAAATCCAACTCTCCAATGTTTAAATGAGATGTGCGTGTGTGGTGTTCATTTTAAGCTTGCATAACATAAAGTGCATCATATAGCAACAATAAATATTTCATATATGATTAAGTGTAAAAATACATTTTAATATTTAGAAAGATGCATGAACTACTATGATTTGTATGAGTGCACTTTATTTCATGTAACTATGGCCTCTAGCAGGGCCTCAAAGCAAGAAAACAACATACAATGTCTAGAACATTGGATTCTAGGGTAAAATTTTTAGGCATAAGCCGCTATTCCTAGCAATGCCTAGTGGAAATTTAAATGAAGATCTAAGATATGTGAAATGCTTAATTTTTTCTTCTTTTATTTCTTCAATTTACAAACATAAATGTGCTTTAAGTTCTCTCTTTTAAATACACATAAGCAGACATAAAGCTGTAAAATATCTGAGAAGCTATACTAACCTTTGATCAAGCTTAGAGAGTCAGTGTTTTTACCTCTGTTGCACTCCAGTTATGGTCATTATCAACCAGAGCGGCTAGTTCTTGGCCGCTGTAGCTCAGAGCGGCTAAGCTCTATTAGTCGTTGTAGATTAGAGCGACTAGTTTTTGGCTACTGTAGCTCAGAGCGGATAGAATTGCACACAAAATTAAGTTAGTATTCTAGCAAAAAATGAAAAATTAGTGGTGGTATCACCGTGATCGCCATCTGTAGTGACTCTAAGAATGCATGCACTAGACCCCTTTTTAACCCTACTTGCAATGTTATTTGAAAACCCAAGATGAAATGGAAGACAAGAAGAAAAATCATATAACACAAAATAACAAGGATGGATCTCTTTATTGATATTGAATCTCAATTACATGTCAGTCCCTCTTAGGGATACCCATTTTGATACTATAAATTACAAAAAGGTAAAGAGTGCCCCTTCTATGAAGAGGTGGTGCGCTTATAAAAGCTTCCCGGTTCTGATGCCTCCTTCTCCAAGTATGTTTCCTAGAGGGATCCATTTTTCTATCATATGTTGTAAAATTCGTCCGATGTACCTATGGCCATGCAAGTAATGAAACAACAACACACGCTTAGGTATCCGATATTGCCTCCCCATATGAGGTTGTTAGTAATAAAAGAATGTAACAAAAATATGATGAAACTATGCCATGAAATTATGTAAATATATGCTAATGATATGAAAACATAAAAAAGCAGAATAAAATATGCTTATGTCTAAAACCTAAGTTAAGCCCGCAGGCCACTGTCCAAGACAACGGTCGCTAAGGTAAACCTTGTTGTATTTACCCCAAAGCTATGGGTCAAAGCTTGTACCTGATGTCAAAATAATAGGTGTTATGCTCTTCAATCCGTCAGTGCTTCACCATACACATGATCTCAAAGAGAACTCTCCAAGTCCCTAAAGCTCTCCTCAAAATATGTCTCGATGATAGTCGATTAAAAGATAAACTGATCCTCCTTGTGCTCTTAGGCTTGCACCTTTTATAGTGTGAAACCCTAGGTCTATGTCCAAGCCCTAGAAATGAATTTCTCATGTGTAGTGCAAGTTAGCATGAGAAGCTTTTGTCCATTGTCTATATTTGAAGGCCAGTTAACTAAAATCTAACTGCCCACTTAAGTATTCTATGCGAACTGGTTGTTAGAATGAGAAGCTTTTGTCCCTTTTTTATGCTTGGAGGCCAGTTAACTTAAGTCTAAAATGCGAACTCAAATATCCTATGTGAACTGGTCATGAAAAGAAATTCAAAGTCACTCCCACTCACCTTTATTGCATGCAGACTATCACTTCCACTTGTGATTAGGTCTATTTTTCGGCAAACTACTTCTTATGGCTTAGTCATTGTCATCTGCAGTGGCTACGCTTGCATGGCTTGAAAAGGCCCCAAATGAGTGGTGAGAACCACTGTTGATGCTTGGAAAGTCCAATATTATGTCTTATGATATTATAAATATGTCTATGTGAGTAGCTCCCCTAAGCATGACATGATTTAGGTGTCTACAATTAGCAGAGCAATCGAATAATTATTGCATTGATAATAGTATTGATTAAATACAATACTTAGGCTATAATTAGCTCATAATATAACTAAATACACACTTAGAGAAATAAGAGCTAACAACTAACAATAATAATATGCTAACAATAAAATATGTCAATAATAAGAAGTGTCGGTAAACTACTAACCTAGGATAGAAATAAACTAACCTAGGTAAATGTAAATAAACTAACCTACCTAGGAGATATTACCAAATAAGGTAATACTACTCTAACATCCCCCCTTATTACATTATTTGGGTAATAATATAACTATCCCAATACAGTGAAGAAAAAGAGAAATGAAAGAATGTTGTCTCAATATATAGCTCTGGCTCATGGCTCTGGCTCTAGCTCTAAGGTTACCACTGGATGAGTATATTTGGGTCTATCTCTAGATCTACCTATGAATCTACCTCTGGATCATTGCCTCTAGATCTACCTATATATATGCCTATAGATCTGCCTCTAGAAATTTATCTTTGGGTTTATATTTGTTTGCAATTTTGGGTACCTTGGGTACATTGCCTTTGCTCAAGTGTATAGGTTGTCATTGATGTCAAGAAGCTCTTGAAGGAATTTGATTTAATGTCAAATAATTTGCAGACATGGACAGTGAGTTTCCATGAAGATTATTCAGAGCATGGATAGTGAGTTTCCAAGAAGATCATAGTAGCCCATTTGCAAAAGATCAAAGAAAAAGACAAGTAAGAAAAGTGTCGCGATATCGTGACATATACAGCAGGCAAGAAAAACAGTCATGATTTCGCGACATGTTAGAGGAGAGAGAAAGTGTTGGAAAAACTATCAAGATTTTGTGACATGTGAGAGGAGAGAGAAAGTGATGGAAAAACTATCACGATTTTGTGACATGTTAGAGGAGAGAGAAAGATCTGGCAAAACTGTCATGATTTCACAACATGTTGGAAGAGAGAGAAGAAGCAAGAAAAACTGTCACAATTTCGCGACATGTTGGCAAAGAAAAAGGCAAGTGGAAAAACTGTCACGATTTTGCGACATGTTGGCAGAAAATGAGAGCAAGGTGGAAAGTGTCGTGATTTCACGACATATTGCAAGGAAGGTTGTACGGATGTGATGCCAGGAGCATCCGGTAATCTTAGAGCAATCTTGCATCTTCCAAAATGTCTTTAGAATTTTCTAAGTTCCTAGCATTTGTTTTATTTTCGGTGTTTTTCCAAGGAGGGGGGGGAGTTTTGTGGAAGCATTGAAGGCAAGTTTCTTAAGCATGGGGAGAGGTCGCGAAATCGTGACCTCAAAAGGCTTGGCAGGGAGTGAGCCAGTTTTGTCGCGATATCGCGACCTTAGTTCAAAGCAAAGGTGGCAGCAAGGTTCCGTCGCGATATCGCGACGTCGCGATATCGCGACGATGGTTCGTCGCAAGGGCAGCGAGGATGGAGACGTCGCGATATCGCGACGTCGTGATATCGTGACGTCGTGATATCGCGATGTTAGTACAATGCAAGGGCAGAGGAGATGATGTTGTCGCGATATCGCGATAGGTCACGATTTCGTGACCTGTCGCGATGTCGCGACCAGTCAAGGACCGACACGTGGCACAACATTGGTTAGCCACGGAAGTTAAAGAAGTTAGAGAGCAAAGTAAGGCCCAAAAAAGAGAACAAACGGACGGTCGAGAGGGGCCGAGTTTGACACGTGGACGGCCACGAGTAACTTGACAATTGTGAAGGGCGCGTGTTCCAAATTTATTACGTCGAAGAGAAGGCATGGCCAGTTTTACATGCAGACAGCTACGTGTGTTGAAACGAGATGAGGGCCACGACCACATATTTATGTATTGTTGGCAAAGTAGAAGGTACAGACACAAGCAATGGCCATTATGAAGGAGACCAACGCATAGAGGAACAACCTGACTTAGACGGCGGTTGCAGGTCGAGGAGAACCATTAATGAAAGCCTCCTGGTAGATCGGGCAGATGGCCCATTTATGGTCAAAATTTTGAAAAGCCCAGGGAGGGGGAAAATTCGAATTTGAAACTTTCGTTAGGCGAGCATTAATGGCTGAGAGGATCGGGGCCTCGATAAAAACCCAAAAAATTGTAAGGGAAAGGGATGGTGGAGTTCGGGATTGAGGGGAAAGTGGTATGCTGGAAAGATTACTGTAATTGTATTTACCAATTTTAATGAAATTACTGTGATTTGACTGTGAATGTGTCGAAGTGAATCCCGGCTTGCCATCAAGTGGTATCAGAGCAGGAGCTCCTGAGCGTGTAACAGATCGCCGGAGAGAGGCAGTTACACCAGGATCTGTGGAAGAAGAAGAAAAAAAAAAATCTAGAATGCCTCCACGAAGAAACCGTGGCGGAGTAGGAAATGTGGTGTCGGCAGAAGACTTCCGAGCCTTGCAGAGGCAAGTTCAGGCCCTGCAAGCAGAGTTACGCAGAAGGAACGAGCCCGGAAGGGATGAGGAAAGTGAAGACGAAGTTGAAGAAGAAGAACAATCTGAGGAGGAGGAAGAGGCTATGGATCCTGCACAAGCCCGGCTATACAAGGCCATCTCTCAGATTGGAAAGCAACCAAAAATGGAGGTTTCCACATATTCGGGTAACTTGAATCCAGAAGAAGTAATTGACTGGATAAATGATTTAGAGGAGTATTTCGAATATGAGGAGGTTGAAGACCCTAACCGGGTCAGGTTCGCTAAGACCAAGTTGAAGGGTCATGCCAGCATTTGGTGGAGGGGAATACAGTTGGAGAGGAACAGAAGGGGGAAGGAGAGAATAACAAGATGGGACAGAATGGTGGAGAAGCTGAAAAGACAGTTCATCCCGACAGACTACGAGTTGGATCCGTTAAGAAAGATGTAGAGTTTGAGACAGACGAATAGAACTGTCCAAGAGTACACCGAAGAGTTTTACAAGATTTCTATTAGAACTGGGCATTTAGAGGCAAACAAAGAAAAGGTAGCCCGTTACATCAATGGGTTGAGACTCGGCATCCAGGAAGAGTTGAGCCTAGTTCGGGTAAGCACCATTGAGGATGCTTACCAGTTTGCCTTAAAGGTAGAAGAAAAACTGAACAGGCGGTTTGAAGGCAAGCAAAGAGGAAGGGGCCGTGGTGGAAGAACTGGTGGGAGGACCAGTGGAGAAAAGTATAAGGACCTGAAGAAGACTGGTGAAACCAGTAGTAACCAGGATCAAAAGGAAGAGGATGTTTATCAGCCCCGAGAACAGAACAGTTACCCAAGAGGACGGGGTGGATCTGGACGAGGATTTGGAAGAGGGGTATTTCGTGGGACATGTTTCCACTGTGGTGAAGAAGGACACCGGGCATTTGAGTGTCCACAACACCGGGAAAGGATGAACAAGAGGCCTGAGGGTCCAGCCAGAGCTGCTGTGGCAGAGGAAGATGCTGAGTCTGAGCACTCCGAAGAAGCGGAGAGAGGAGAAACAATGATTGTAAGAAGAGTCCTGTTGAATGAGGAGAAGGACACGGACCAGAGAAGAAGTTTATTCCGCACCAGATGTAAATGTGCGGGCAAGGTTTGCAATATCATTATTGATAATGGTAGCACGGATAACCTGGTTTCTGAGGAAATGGTTACAAAGCTACAGTTAGAAAGGAAGAAGCACCCACACCCATACCGGGTCGCATGGTTACAGAAGGAACACAGAGTTTTGGTCAATGAGCAGTGTTTCGTTAAATTTAACATTGGAAATTATTGTGATGAGGTCCTGTGTGACATCCTGCCCATGGATGCTTGCCACATGTTGCTGGGGAGGCCCTGGCAGTTTGATCGGAGTGCAGTGCATGATGGCCGTGCCAACACCTACTCATTGACAAAGAATGGTGTACGCCATAAACTGAAGCCCTTAAAGGATGCGGATGAAAAGGTATGTAACAGTTCCAGAGTCTGTTTGGTTGAGGGAAGAAAGTTCCTGAACGGGTTGAAACGTGAACATTTATGTTACGCAATAATCCCTAGAGTTAGGGGGAAAGAATGCCAGGATACCCCAGCAGAAGTCCTAAATCTGCTGGAGGAATTTCCAGATATTGTGTTTGACAATGTGCCTGAGGGTTTACCCCCTGTAAGGAAAATTAGCCACCATATCGATTTAGTATCGGGATCAAGCTTGCCAAATAAAGCTGCACACAGGATGACACCTGTAGAGACTGAGGAGTTAAATAGACAGGTCCAGGAATTATTAGAAAAGGGATTGATTCGGGAAAGTTTGAGTCCATGCGCAGTACCTACAGTGCTGGCACCAAAGAAGGATGGGGAATGGAGGATGTGTACAGATTCACGGGCCATCAACAAAATTACTATTAAGTACAGATTCCCGTTGCCAAGAATGGATGATATCATGGACTGTTTAAGTGGAGCTAAATACTTCACAAAGATTGACCTGAAAAGTGGCTATCATCAGATCCGTATCCGAGAGGGAGATGAATGGAAGACAACCTTCAAGACAAGAGAAGGCCTGTATGAGTGGTTGGTCATGCCATTTGGGCTGTCCAATGCACCAAGTACTTTCATGCGGCTGATGAATGAAGTACTGAAGGAATTCTTGGGAAAGTTTGTTATTGTTTATTTAGACGATATATTGATATTCAGCAGGACCTTGGAGGAACACCTGATGCACATCAGGAGAGTTTTTGAGAAGCTGCGGGAAGAGCAGTTGTTAATAAATTTGAAAAAGTGTAATTTTGTCAAGAAGGAGTTGGTCTACCTGGGGTTTGTAATCTCAGCAGAAGGCCTGAAAATGGACCCAGAGAAGGTAAGGGCCATCAATGAGTGGCCTACCCCAAGAAGCACAACAGAAGTAAGATCCTTTCATGGTTTGGCCAGCTTTTACAGGAAGTTCATAAAGAACTTCAGCAGCATCTGTGCACCTCTCACAGAAACAATGAGGGGAGATAAAAAAGAGTTCAAGTGGACATCAGGGGCTGAAAGGAGCTTTGATGCATTAAAGAGAAAAGTTACAGAACAGCCTGTTTTGGCACTTCCAGACTTTAACAAGGTATTTCAGGTGGACTGTGATGCCAGCGGCAGTGCAATAGGGGCTGTACTGAGTCAAGGGGGCAAACCAGTTGCTTATTTCAGTGAGAAGCTAAATGATGCTCGAAAAAAGTATTCAGTTTATGACCAAGAATTTTATGCTATAGTTCGAGGCTCGAAAAAGTGGAGACATTATTTATTGCCAAAGGAGTTTGTTCTGTTTACTGACCATCAGGCTTTACAATACATTAACAGTCGGACAAAACTGAATCAAAGGCACATGAAATGGGTGGAGTTCCTCCAAAGTTATACCTTTGTGCTTGAAGCACGAAGTGGGAAGTCAAACGAGTTGCGAGATGCCTTGAGCGGAAGGCGGACCTTGCGATTAAACTGACGAGTGGAAGTAATGGGGTTTGAAGAACTGAAGGGTTTGTACCCTGCAGATCCGGATTTTGCAGAAGCTTGGAAGGCTTGCTTAACACCTATTACGGTGGACCGAACAAAATGGTTGGATTTCCTAATCCAAGATGGAATGTTGTTCAAGGGAAGCAAATTATGCATTCCAAGGAGCTCCATGCGGGAGAACTTGATCAAGGAAAAGCACAGCGGAGGATTGGCTGGACACTTTGGTAGGGATAAGACTATTGCCCTAGTGGATGAAAATTATTACTGGCCACAACTTCAGCAAGATGTGAGGAAGTTTGTGCAAGGATGCAGAATATGTCAGATGGCAAAGGGCATAAGGCAAAACACAGGATTATACCAGCCGCTACCTGTACCTGAGAGGCCATGGGAGGACATAAGCATGGATTTTATTCTTGGCTTGCCGAGAACACAGAGGGGAAATGACTCAGTATTTGTGGTGGTTGACCGATTCTCTAAAATGGCACATTTTATTCCCTGCCAAAAGACAAGTGATGCAGTTCACATTGCTGGGTTATTCTTCAAGGAAGTGGTACGACTTCACGGTCTACCAAGAAGCATAGTTTTTGACAGAGATACAAAGTTTGTGGGGTATTTCTGGAGGACTCTGTGGAAGAAATTGAAGACAGACCTGAAATTCAGTTCAGCATACCACCCACAGACTGACGGACAGACAGAGGTGGTGAACCGGAGCCTGGGTAATTTATTGAGATGTTTGATAGCAGATCAGCCCAAGGGATGGGATTTAGTCTTACCACAGGCTGAATTTGCTTATAACAGTTCAGTTAATAAGAGCACCAACAAATCCCCATTCCAGATAATCTACGGGAACAGTCCAAGAAATGTGTCTGAACTGAGAAGGCTGGACAAAAGAGAAAAGTGCAGTGCCGAGGCAGAAGAATTTGCGGAACACATGAAAAGTCTGCATGAAGAAGTAAGGAAACAAATTATAAAGATGAATACTCAATACAAGGCAAGGGCAGACCAGAAGCGGCGGTTCAAGGAGTTTGAAGTCGGAGATGAGGTCATGGTGCATCTCAGGAAAGAGAGATTTCCTGCCAAGACTTATAATAAATTGAAGATGAAAAAGTTTGGGCCATGCAAAATACTGGGAAGGCGGGAGTCAGGAAATGCGTATGAAGTGGAATTGCCGAGTTGGCTTGATATTTCACCTATTTTTAATATTTCAGATTTAGTGGAATATCATGAAGGGGAGAGTACAGAGGTACCAAATGCAGAATTGTGGCAAATTCCAGCATCTACTCCGATCACCAACGAGGTTGAGGAAATATTAGACACTCGTGAGGGCAGAAGCACCAGAAGCAAACAGTATTCAGAATACCTGGTAAAATGGAAGGGTAGGCCTGTTGAAGATGCAACTTGGATGTCAAAGACAGAGGTTGACCGCCTGGGTCTTCCCCTAACAAAACAAAAGTGAGGGTCACTTTCTTTTATTACCCCGGGTGTCTGATGCAGGAGCATCCGGTAATCTTAGAGCAATCTTGCATCTTCCAAAATGTCTTTAGAATTTTCTAAGTTCCTAGCATTTGTTTTATTTTTAGTGTTTTTTCCAAGGAGGGGGGGGAGTTTTGTGGAAGCATTGAAGGCAAGTTTCTTAAGCATGGGGAGAGGTCACGAAATCGCGACCTCAAAAGGCTTGGCGGGGAGTGAGCCAGTTTTGTCGCGATATCGCGACCTTAGTTCAAAGCAAAGGTGGCAGCAAGGTTCCGTCGCGATATCGCGACGTCGCGATATCGCGACGATGGTTCATCGCAAGGGCAGAGAGGATGGAGACGTCGCGATATCGCGACGTCGTGATATCACGACGTTAGTACAACGCAAGGGCAGAGGAGATGATGTTGTCGCGATATCGTGACAGGTCACGATTTCGTGACCTGTCGCGATGTCGCGACCAGTCAAGGACCGACACGTGGCACAGCATTGGTTAGCCGCGAAAGTTAAAGAAGTTAGAGAGCAAAGTAAGGCCCAAAAAAGAGAACAAACGGACGGTCGAGAGGGGCCGAGTTTGACACGTGGACGGCCACGAGTAACTTGACAATTGTGAAGGGCGCGTGTTCCAAATTTATTACGTCGAAGAGAAGGCATGGCCAGTTTTACATGCGGACAGCTACGTGTGTTGAAACGAGATGAGGGCCATGACCACGTATTTATGTATTGTTGGCAAAGTAACAGGTACGGACATTGAAACAGACACAGGCAATGGCCATTATGAAGGAGACCAGCGCAGAGGAACAACCTGACTTAGACGGCGGTTGCAGGTCGAGGAGAACCATTAATGAAAGCCTCCTGGTAGATCGGGCAGATGGCCCATTTATGGTCAAAATTTTGAAAAGCCCAGGGAGGGGGAAAATTCGAATTTGAAACTTTCGTTAGGCGAGCATTAATGGTCGAGAGGATCGGGGCCTCGATAAAAACCCAAAAAATTGTAAGGGAAAGGGATGGTGGAGTTCGGGATTGAGGGGAAAGTGGTATGCTGGAAAGATTACTGTAATTGTATTTACCAATTTTAATGAAATTACTGTGATTTGACTGTGAATGTGTCGAAGTGAATCCCGGCTTGCCATCGGGATGAAAAAGTGTCACAATTTCGTGACATGATGCAGAAGAGAGAGTCCACAGTGTGAACTGTCGCGATTTCATGACAAGTTCGAAGAGAGAGAAAGTAACACAAAAAGTGTCATGATTTCACGACATGCTGTAGAACTCAAAATGAGAACTGTCTCGATTTTGCGACATGCAGCAAAGGTAAGATTTTGAAATAAGAACTGTTGTGATTTCACAACAGGTTGCAAAGAAAGCATTCGAAAGCTGAAAGCGTCGCGATTTCGCGACATGATGAAGGAAAAGCATATAGATGTAGAAAGTGTCATGATTTTGTGACAGGCAAAAAAGAAAGCAGACAGAAGCAAAAGTGTCATGATTTCATGACAGAAACAGTAAGCAGGGTTTCAATAGTAGAAGTGTCATGATTTCATGACAGAAACTGAAAGCATGTCTTCCATAGGTGAAGTGTCACGATTTCATGACAAAATAAGAGATGAAGGTTATGAAAGCAGAAGTGTCATGATTTCACGATAGAAGTGAAGACGAAGTCCGCAGAGGTTAAAGTGTCGTGATTTCATGACAGAAGCAGAAATGAGGTCGACGAAGGGAGAAGTGTCATGATATCGCAACAAGAACGTAGTTAAAGTTGACAAAGGCTATAGTGTCATGATATCGTGACAAAAGCCAAAAGAAAGTGTATGGAGGCAAAGGTGTCGTGATATCGCGACATGTTGTAGTTTCGTGGCAGAAGCTATAGAACTACAAAAGCAGTTAAAACCAACAAAGTTAAATGTGAATCGACGTTTGCAGTCGACAAAGTACAGGGTTATGCAGCCGACTAAATATTAGGGTCAGCCGACTAAGTTTAAGGTTTTGATCTTGAAATTTTTTTTATAAAAGGAGGGTTGGTTCGAGATTTGAAAGTATCGAATGAGCAAAATTTAAGTCCATAGTGCGCAGAGAGAGTGATTCATGTCAAATCAAGCTAAGTGCAAAGCAAGAGCACACAGAGAGCAGAAAAGCAAAGTGTTGTGAGGTGCAAAGAGTTGAGGATAGAGATTAGTGCAGATTCAAGGACATTGTGCCAGACCGAAGGACTATGTTTGGTGCAGATCAGAGAAAGAGATTCGAGGACATTGTTCTAGACCGAAGGACTATGTTTGGTGTAGATCAGAGAAAGATATTCGAGGACATTTGTGTCAGATCGAAGGACTGTGTTTGGTGCAGATCAGAGGAAGAGAACGAGGACTTTTGTGCTAAATCGAAGGACTGTGTTTATTGTAAATTTGAGGACCAACTTTAGAGGTGATAGAGTTGAAAATAGAGGTCTCCAGCCAGATCAGGGAGGACAGGTGTCTTCTATGGATAGTGTTCCATTTTCTAAGGGCAGCGGAGGTAGAGGTTTTCTAGAGGATCACCAGCCAATGCAGAGCTAAGGGATTGGTGTCTCCTATGGGTTGGTGCCCACGAACTCGAGATTAGGGGATTGGTGTCTCCTTTGGGTTGGTGTCCATAAACATTGTAATCGGGAAAGGTATTCCCAGAATTTGGATTGATAAAATTTAGTGAAAGATTTTATCCGTGGATGTAGCTCACATTGAGTGAACCACGTAAAATGGTGTCTCATGTGTGTGTGATGATTTGTACTTTACTTTGACTTCTGCCATTGATATTGCCATTGATATATTGAATAATATTGATTGGGATAAGAAAATTAAAAAGTGGTCTTATATTGTTCACCCCCCTTTTCAGTATAAGCTTGTGTTCTTCAATTGGTATCAGAGCCGATGCCTTCGAAAATTTTAATAGCTTGAAGAAAAAGCTAGCAAAGAACACAATGGATTATTCAAGTGGCAATGCAGCACCTATTCTCGATGGATAAGATTTTGGTCTTTGGAGTGCAAGGATGAAGGTTCATCTAATGGCAATTGGGAATGAGGTTTGGGAAGTGATTGAAGATGGGTACACTATTCCTGAACATGGTCCTTATACTAAAGAAGACAGGCTCCTACATCACAGCAATTCAAAAGCAATGAATGCAATCCTAAAAGGTTTACAGAAGGCATATCTTACCAAGGTGATTCACTGCAATGTAGCTAGTGAAATGTGGAAACAGTTGCAGGTGGTTCACACAGGTGATGTAAATGTCCAAAAGACTAAGTTGAGACACTTCAAAGGTATGTTTGAACAATTCAAGATGAATTATTATGAAAATATTAGTGACTACATGCTTCGTATGGATGAGGTTGTTAACTCCATGAAAGACTTAGGTCTTGAGCTTACTGAAAATGATGTTTGTGATAAGATTTTAAGATCTCTTCCTAATAGATTTAGTGGAAAGATTTCTGCTATTGAGGAAGCTAAAGATTTGGATAATTTGAAAAAGTATGAGCTCCATAGTATACTTGCAGCATTTGAGTTGAGAACTCAAGTGAAGGTTGATGTCAAGAAAGAGGCAGCTTTCAAGGCTACCAAGAAATCCAAGGGTAAAAAGCTTCAAGAGAGTGATGAGTCTTCCAGTGATGAAGAGGCATATTACAGCAAGAAAGGCAAGTTCTCTAGAAAGCACAAAATCATGAAAAATATAATATGTTTCAATTGTGGAAAGTTTGGTCATTATGTTACTGACTGTACTATTCCCAAGAATGAAAGTGATGAAGATATACAAGATTCTAAGAGCAAGGATTCTGAAAAGCACAAGCATCATAGGAAAAACAAATATGAGTGTAGCAATCAAGGAAAGAGGTATTCTCACAAGCACAAGAATATTTTATACCTAGACAAAGCAAGTAAGTGTTCTAGTAGTGATAGTGAAAGTTCTTCGAGTGATACTGAAAATGAGATGTTGTTCATATCAAAAAAAGAGGAAGAACCGAAACATAGATTCATTATCATGAAATGTATTAGATGTGGAAATTTTGGTCACTTTGAGGATGATTGCACAAATAATTATTTGGTTTCTAGTATGTATGAGGATGCTTCAGAAAACTATAAGGAAGATGCATGTATGGTTTTTGAAAAAGGTAGCACCTCTAGTGATAGGAAATCTAAAAAAGGCTTTGATGATTCAGAAAGCAAACAAATAAAGGATCTAGAAGGTGAACTTACTAATGCTCTTAGTGCTTTGAAAAAGGAAAGAAAGAAGAATGCTAGACTCAAGGATAAGTTAGATGAATGTTGTATTGAGAGAAATGATCTTATAGAAAGTCTCGACGTCTCTATGGCTAAGACACAAGAACTCAAGGATGAGTTAGAGTCTAAGGTTCTTGAGTATAGTGAGTTAGAACAGAAAATGGCTTCTTTGAAAGAGGAAACTAAAGAGTACAAGGATAAGCTTTACAGGTTTCAAGATAGCTCTAAAAATGTTAAGTCACTCATCAAAGGTCAAAGAAAGACAACAGATAAAACAGGCCTTGGTTTTGTTAAGCCGCACAAGGAACAGGTTGGGGAATCTAGTAAGAGATTCCAAAAAGAAGAGAGTTTTGATGAGGAGAGTATTTCAGAGAAAGAGTCCGTGAGTGATAGATGCGCAGAAATAGAAAATAGAGTTCAGAATGAGAAGAAGAAGTTTTCGGGACCCAAGAGGTCAAATAGAAGAAAATTTCAAGGTAGATGTTTTGCGTGTCACAGGTTTGGTCACATGGCTTCACATTGCATGGCTCAAATGAAGAAGGTAAACAACAATTTCAGAAGTGCTAGTTTCTTTTGAGGGTATTGCTACTCTTGTCAACAGTTCGGGCACAAGGCAGTCTATTGCGAGGTAAATAACAAGAACAGATTTGATCAAAGTAGGCTCGACCAGAATAGGTTTGGTCAGAACAGGTTTGGGCAGAACTGGTGAATTCAAAGAATAGGTATGCCTAAAAGAAATAACATTGTTACTTGTTATAAGTGCAACAATGAAGGTCACACATATATACAGTGTAGAGCTAAACTTCCAAGGTATAGGAACATGAACAGTGGTATGAACAAGTCCAAGGATCAAGGCATGGACAAGAATAAGGATGAGAACAAGAACAAGAACAGTGACAAGAATAGGAATATGGACAAACAGTTCAAGAGAAGGCCTGACAAGGAAGTCATAGATGCTGATGATGATCAGTGCCTAATGGGAGTTTTACTCCTACCCCAAAATTAATCACCTCATCAGGAGGTGGGGGAGGGACTAAGCTAAGAGGCTCATTCTTAGTCTCGAGCCCCAAAGGTGACCCTTTGCCATTGATGACAAAGGGGGAGAGATATGAGTAAGGGGGAGAGATTCAAGTGAAGAGGAAAGCTTCAAGTTAGGGGGAGAAAAACTTCAAAGGAAGATTCTCAGTTGTTAGCACAGTTGGTTTCAGTTTTTGGCTCTTGAGATGTGTTTTCCGTAAAGGTTTGCCATCAATGAAAAAGGGGGAGATTGTTGGCAATTTTGGGTACCTTGGGTACATTGCATTTTCTTAAGTGTATAGGTTGTCATTGATGTCAAGAAGCTCTTGAAGGAATTTGATTTAATGTCAAATAATTTGCAGACTTGGACAGTGATTTTCCATGAAGATTATTCAGAGCATGGACAGTGAGTTTCCAAGAAGATCATAGTAGCCCATTTGCAAAATATCAAAGAAAAAGACAAGTAAGAAAAGTGTCACAATATCGTGACATATACAGCAGGCAAGAAAAATAGTCACAATTTCGCGGCATGTTAGAGGAGAGAGAAAATGCTGGAAAACCTATCGCGATTTCGTGACATGTTAGAGGAGAGAGAAAGAGCTAGCAAAACTGTTGTGATTTCGTGACATGTTAGAGGAGAGAGAAAGAGCTGGCAAAACTGTCACGATTTTGTGACATGTTGGAAGAGAGAGAAGAAGCAGGAAAAATTGTCGTGATTTCGTGACATGTTGGCAGAAAAAAAGGCAAGTGGAAAAACTGTCGTGATTTTGCGACATGTTGGCAGAAAAGGAGAGCAAGGTGGAAAGTGTCGTGATTTCATGACATATTGCAAGGAAGGTTGTACGGACGAAAAAGTGTCACAATTTCACGACATGATGCAGAAGAGAGAGTCCGCAGTGTGAACTGTCGTGATTTCACGACAAGTTCGAAGAGAGAGAGAAAGTAACACAAAAAGTGTCATGATTTCACGACATGCTACAAAACTCGAAATGAGAACTGTCACAATTTCATGACATGCAACAAAGGGAAGAGTTTGAAATAAGAACTGTCACAATTTCACGACGGGTTGCAAAGAAAGCATTCGGAAGCTGAAAGCGTCACGATTTCACGATAGGATGAAGGAAAAGCGTACGGATGCAGAAAGTGTCACAATTTCACGACAGGCAGAAAAGAAAGCAGACGGAAGCAAAAGTGTCACAATTTTGTGACAAAAACAGTAAGCAGGGTTTCAACAACAGAAGTGTCATGATTTCATGACAGAAACTGAAAGCATGTCTTCCATAGGTGAAGTGTCACGATTTTGTGACAAAAGCAGAGAGGAAGGTTATGAAAGCAGAAGTGTCACGATTTCATGACAGAAGTGAAGACGAAATCTATAAAGGCTAAAGTGTCACGATTTCATGACAAAATCAGAAAGGAGGTCGACGAAGGGAGAAGTGTCATGAAATCGTGACAAGAACATAGTTAAATTTGACAAAGGCTATAGTGTCGCGATATCGTAACAAAAACCAAAAGAAAGTGTACGAAGGCAAAGATGTCACGATATCATGACATGTAGTTTCACGACAGAAGCTACAAAACTATAGAAGCAGTTAAAACCAACAAAGTTAAATGTGAACCAACGTTTGCAACTGACAAAGTACAGGGTTATGCAGTCGACTAAAGATCAGGGTCAGTCGACTAAGTTTAAGGTTTTGATCTTGAAATTTTTGTTATAAAAGGAGGGTTGGTTCAAGATTTGAAAGTATCGAATGAGCGAAAGTTAAGTCCATAGTGCGCAGAGAGAGCGAGTCATGTCGAATCGAGCTAAGTGCGAAGCAAGAGCACACAGAGAGCAGAAAAGCGAAGTGTTGTGAGGTGCGAAGAGTTGAGGACAAAGATTGGTGCAGATTCGAGGACATTGTGCCAGACCGAAGGACTATGTTTGGTGCAGATCAGAGAAAGATATTCGAGGACATTGTGCCAGATCGAAGGACTATGTTTGGTGCAGATCAAAGAAAGATATTTGAGGACATTTGTGCCAGACCGAAGGACTATGTTTGGTGTAGATCGAAGGAAGAGAATGAGGACTTTTGTGCTAAATCGAAGGATTGTGTTTAGTGCAAATTCAAGGACCAGCTTTGGAGGTGATAGAGTTGAAAATAGAGGTCTCCAGCCAGAGCAGGGAGGACAGGTGTCTTCTGTGGATAGTTCCATTTGCTAAGGGCAGCGGAGGTAGAGGTTTTCTAGAGGATCACCAGCCAGATCAGAGCTAGGGGATTGGTGTATCCTATGGGTTGGTGCCCATGAACTCGAGATTAGGGGATTGGTGTCTCCTTTGGGTTGGTGCCCATAAAAATTGTAATCGGGAAAGGTATTCCCAGAATTTGGATTGATAAAATTTAGTGAAATATTTTATCCGTGGATGTAGCTCACATTGAGTGAACCACGTAAATTAGTGTCTCATGTGTGTGTGATGATTTGTACTTTGCTTTGACTTCTGCCATTGATATTGCCATTGATATATTGAATAATATTGATTGGGATAAGAAAAGTAAAAAGTGGTCTTATACTGTTCACCCCCCCTCTCAGTATAAGCTTGTGTTCTTCAATATTTAGGTCTGTCTCTGGGTCATTGCCTCTAGGACTACCACTTGGTCTATCACTAGATTTGCCTTGGGGTCTACCATAGGTTTTACCTTTTTAGTAGAAGCCATACAACATTGCTTTCATCATGGTCCATTGTGTGTGATCTATCCATCCATAATCTATATGAACCTTGTTGGCCATTTTTAGTTTGTACCAACAATTTGAAGAAGAGTGATTTGTACATCCACATGAATCACAAGGATGTAATTTCCAACATCTAGCTGCAACATGTCCTATTTTTCCACAATGATTGCAATAATGCTTTTTAGGATATGGAGAAGATTTAGGGTTTACAAACATGGTTTTACTGGTACTTGCTTGTCTAGAATAACCAAGGTCTTCATTCTTTGGCCTCATATTTAGCATTATAGGAGTTTTAATGCCTTGTTCCTATTTACCTAATATCTCACAATTGAATCCCATTTTCTTCATTAGTTTGGATCCAAATCCTTTGGTGTCTTTTTCAAAACATTCAATTTCATCATCTTCATCAATGCTTTTAACAATATGATATTTATCACTATTTATGAGATTATGGAGCTTTTTTGAGGAGGTTTAGTTGTTAAATCACTAGTTTCACAAGTAAAATTTGCTACTGAAATGAGATCACCTATGCTACAACTGATATCTACCATTGAAGGTATGAGGTCGCCTATATCACAACAAGCATTTACCACAATAGGTTGAAGGTCACTTGTGTCACAACAAGCATTCACCACCATGGAATGAAGGTCACTTGTGTCACAATAAGCATCGACCATTAGGACATCTTTTTACTCATTTATTTCTATTTTCACTTTATGTTGGGCAATGTCAAGTGCAACCAATGACATGTATATTCACCTTATAATGGTAATAGGAAATAAAACACCATTTGTCTAAAGGTCTGTACAAGACTAAAAATATTTGAGTAGGGCAACTAAACCATTTTTTAGTATCAGAAATGTGCCCTTATCATAAAAATTAGGTCCATCCATATTAGGTGGAAAATAAGGACCTTTAATTGATTTTTCAACATAATTAGTTGGTTTTGGGGCTTGCTTTTTATTTGATCTGCCCATTTTTGAAGGTGTTGGTCTCTGCCAAAAATTCACCTTTTACAAGAGAATTTTGTAAAAATATTGGCTAAGGTGTCGATCGCTGTTGAAAATGCACCTTTACAAATGATTCCCCCATTTTTCAAAATGAGCTTTGAGGGAAAAAATGAGTATCCTCATTTTGTTTGAAAAATTATAATGTATCCCCCCTACGTGTAAAATAGGAGATGGTGCAGAAAAAGTTATACCTCCTTTAGTGCAAAAAATACAACTATGAAGCCTCAAAAAGGTTTTTACAAAGCCATGCCTCTTAGGCAAACGAACAATTTGGTCACCAAATAAATAATTCCCCCGTGTATGACAAGTACTTCAAACAATTTTTTTGCTATTTATGAAGCCTAAAAAGAGAGAAGCCCCCCCTTTATTATAAGGTCTTCAAACAAAATAATTTTGCTATTTATGAAGTCTAAAAAGTGGGTTGAGTTTTGATGAAATTTTGCCTTGCTAATTGCCTTTGAATAAGGTTTTATCTTTTTGTTTTCAAAAATATGCTTCTTGGAAATTTAAAAGTAATAAACCAATTTAATTAATAATAAAACACTTTTGCTAAAAAAAAATGATTATTTTTAAATTGGAGCAAAAGATATTAAACAATTTAAAAAAATTTGAAAAAAAAAATATATATATATTCCAAAATGTTACCTATACAATGGTCCAGGCAGGTATGGAACCCAAGAATTTTTGGGTGCAATGACTTATAGGGGTGTTGAGTCCGTGCCACGTTACCTAGTCAGGTTGTTAGAGATCAATAAATGTCTGGCTAGAAGCATCCTCCCTCCACATCACCAGGTGTCTATCAGGGTTGGAGTGGTCTACGACCACATCCTCTAGGTCGTTGTTCGATGACTGGGCATCCCACGCCAGTCCGAATGAATTAGAATCTGAGTCGTCCCATGCTGGTTTGCATCTCAATCCTAGTTGATATACTAGAATCATGTCTGCGGTCTAGTCAGGGCCCTCCAAAGATCTGTCTTCTTCACAATCCATTGTGTCCAAGACCTCACAAGGCCTACAAGGCAAATCCAAAATGGCTAAGAACCTCTCAATGTTGATCACAACTAGATCACCACCATTATCAGAGCGATCCAGGGTATCCACTCTGATACCATATTAGCAGAGCAATCAAATAATTATTGCATTAATAATAGTGTTGATTAAATACAATGCTTAGGCTATAATTAGCTCATAATTTCACTAACTACACACTTAGAGAAATAAGCGCTAACAACTAACAATAATAATATGCTAACAATAAAATCTTCTGATAATAAGAAGTGTCGGTAAACTACTAACCTAGGTAAATGTAAATAAACTAACCTACTTGGGAGATATTACCAAATAAGGTAATACTACTCTAACAGGTGAATCAGGTGAAATTCCACTTTTTCTAGGTGCACTTATTTTTAATTTGAATTCAAAGGTGCTCTAAAATCATTCTTTGCCAAAAAAATTTCTAGGGGGCACGCTTTGCTTTATAAAAATCTTATTCGGATGAAAAGAGTCCACAACTTGCTCTTTCTGCAACCACCCACGCTTCCGAAATCATCCTTCCTATTGCTTGGTAAAAATAATTATCCTGAATGCCTTTTAAAATGTTCCTCTTCCTCGATTTTACCCCAAAAGTGCTTTTATAAAAAAACCATGCTTTTAATTGGTACTGCTTTTCCAGGAAAAACAAAATAACTCTATTTCGCCCTTTTTTCATAAATAATTTTTTTTAACTGAAGCTTTTTCTTTCTGCATGAGATTTTTCTTTTCTCTTTCTTTTCTAGTTTTGAAGTTGCGCTTTTAAAATAGACTTTCGCCCTGTTTTCAAATAAAACCACATGGTAGAAAGCTTTGGGAAAAACTTTTAAAAATATTCATCACCTCCATTTTTTTTAATATTTTTCCTTTTCACCTTTAAAAGAGGTGAATATGAATTTCGCCCCTAAATTGGGGTGAAAGTGTTATATATATATATATATATATATATATATATATATATATATATATATATATATATATATATTTTTTTTTTTAAATAAAAAATAATTTTCCCCTCTATTAAAACAATTTTGTAGGATTCACCCTTTTCAATCTATTTAGTGGCTTTCGCCCCAAAAAATAAAATCACAAAAATCAATCTTTTGAGGGGGGGGACTAATTTTAATCATTGAAGATGTGGTTTCAGGAAAATATACTTGCTTGGGGATAAAATAAGACCTTTTCTCTTTATTTTTTTTTACATATATCTGAGCATAACATGAAAAATAAAAGAGAAAATTGTACATATATACATACTTGTGCCCAAAGATTTTAGATGAAGACCATTTACCATAATTAGAAGCTCTCGGCCATCCATGTCCCGGAGATAATAAGCATTAAATGAATTTGATCCTAAAATTTTTGGAATGGGCCTTCCCAAATTACCTCAAACTTATGGTGTTTATCAGGTTTCACTTTATCTGAGTTTCACTTAAGCACTAAGTCTCCAAATTTAAATGCCTTTTTGAACATATTTTTGTTGAACCACTTCTATGTTATTTTTGCGTGCTCCATGAAAGCGTTATATACCTTCTCTCCTTCTTCGAGCTACAAGAGTTGCACTAGTCTCATGCTCATAGGGTCAATTTCGTCACCTTCCTCACTAAGCATCTATAAAGTTTGGAGGACTAGAAGTTCAATGTGGGTAGGCAACACTGCTTCCTTGCCATACACCAAAGAGTAGGGAGAAGTTATAATGGAATTCTTAATTGATATGTGATTTGCCTATTGTGACCACTTCACAATGACCCCACGATTGGGGACCCACTGAATTTTTGAAGCTTTTGATGCTTGTTTTTGAAGTGTTGAAATCATTCAATTGGTTGTTATTTTGTTTTGTTGATATTCTTTCGAAAATATCAATATTTGATAATTGTGATTTTAAATGTTGTAATTTTAAAAAACTTTTAATTTTAATGTTTAAAATAAATCATTTAAAATCATTAAATAAAATACTTTAGAGTATAATTTTAATTTTTTATATCATTCATTTTAAAGGTTTAATTAAAATATTTAAAGTTCAATTTGAATATTTTTATTCAAAGTGAATTGTAAATGTTTTAATTAAAATATTTAAAGTATATAATTTTAATGTTTTAAAACATTCATTTTAAAGTTTAATTAAAATATTTAAAGTTCATTTTGAATATTTTTATTTCAAAGTGTATTGTAAATTTTTTAATTAAAATATTTTAAGTACATTATTATAAAACGTTTTGTATTGGTTTTGCAGGTTTTCAATATAATGTAGAACGAAATGAATGAACAAACAAACGAAAAGCAAAGATAATGATATGGTTATAAAATTTGTATTAAATTGTAGAACGAAATGAACAAAAGTAATGTTAAATTATAAATAGGCCATTGGAAACCAAGAAAAGGGAGTCGAACATATTGGAAATATAAGATCGGGAGAGAAGATATATTGGATAATTGAAGAACAAATTTGCTCCATGGAAGGACGTCATCCATTGTTATAGAGTTCAGGTTTTCTAAAGTCTAATTTTTTAATTGAACTATCAATCACATTTGACCTTATTATTTTATTTAATAAAAATTGCACATGTAGATGGTGATTTTATTAAATAATTTAATATGTCATTCATTTAATTACCCTAGAAGATTTCATCTATTTTACTATTGATAATGTGAATGCAGATCGTAGTAGAGTAGTTTAATATTTTTAGGAAATTCTTTTATGTAAATGCAAGGTTGAAAATTTTCATTTTAGTAATGTGTCTATTTGTTCCAATTTTCTCCATATTTTATTTTTATTTTTCTAACCCTAATATTTTTTGTTTTATTTAATTTATTTTACGTATAAATAAAAACCCTAAATTTTTTAATCTTACATTATGGTAAATATTATTTTATTTATTAAACTCTCGGTATTTCATATTCTAAAATCAACATTAGAGTTTAATTAATTAAATGGAAAAATTAAAACCCTAAGTTCATGCAAAGTTTCAATTTGATATTAGGTTAAATGTTATTTCACTTATTAAACTCTCATAATTTCATATTCTGAAATAAACACTAGAATTTAATTAGTTAAATTTTTCAAATAATTATAAATTTCCAACATTAATTATTTGAATAAATTTAGTTTAAATCATTTTCATAAGGTTTAATTCAAATATTTGAATTTCATTAAGTTTATTGGCAATATTTGATTTTTAATATTCATGTCATGAACAATCAATAATATAACGCAATAAAATATTATCAAATAGGCCCCTTGTTAATAGTAATTTGCAAATCACTAAGGTATTCTAAGCACTTATTTTAATGCATTTTCATGACATATAAACACATTAAGTGAAAGGACCCTTGGAGAAATTTATATTTCTTTGCAAGAGAGGGTTTTCTAACCAAAATAATAACTGTGAGTGTGGTTTTGCAACTAGGAAAATTACACATCAACAGAATTGATCCTAGAAGGAGGGCTTAAAAGGTAATATTTTTAATTTTCAGCATTTGAAGTTGTTCAAATTAGTTATTTAAAAAAAAATCGATTTATGTTGCATTAATGTTAATTTGTCATAAATTCAAAAATTAGGTTATGATTCAATTTTTGTGAATTTTTCATACATAGCCTTGCATATTAAAACTGGTTCAATGGCAAAAAATGATTTACCCTATTATAAGCATGATGGAACGATTACAACTAAGGAACATATTCAGGTATATAAAAACATTATGTTTCACTTTCAAATTATGCATGAAGATGTTATCTATAGGATGTTTCCATACACATTGGATGAAGTTGCTCGTGATTGGTTTATTAATTTACCTATAGGTTCTACCACATCTTGGGATCAACTAGAAGCAACGTTTCTAAAACATTTTGTAGAATTGGTTGACATGGATACGATATAAAGTAATTTTTCCTCTATTTGTAAAAACCTGATGAATACATGAGTCAATTTAATGATAGGTTTCATAAGTTGTATACTGAAATAGAAACACATTTTATCATTTCAGAAGAATAAGTTATTCAAATATACTTCGAAGCTTTAGAACCTTTTATGGTTAAGTTTCTATAAAATCTTCTTAAAGATTTATCCTTGTCTAAAGTCTATGGTGGGGCAATAGTTGTAGAGTAATGGTGGATTTATGAAGAGGTTGATGTGGGTAATTTATCATTACTTAATCCTAAGGTTTCAAACCGGATACCACCTATAAGTCATGATACACATTTTTCTTTCATGTTAAATTATTCTTCAGGAGTTATGGATTCCAACCAATGCTAATCATCTAATATGACACCATCAAATGAAATGAATGTCCTAGTTTTTCAACCACTTTCGATATTGTCCAAGAGGAAGTGCAAATTTCAAAGCCAATATTCATCAATGAGGATTGTGGTAACCAAGCTTATTCAAGTGTAGAAATTTGCACGAGTATTTAGATATTGGAATTCTACATCTAACTAGATTTGAAATATATGATATAATAGAATCTTCCATAGAGTTGAATGAAACAATTAAAGCTCTAGAATTGAAAGGTTCTAGAGGTAATTTCATTGTAACTGATCATAAAAGTTTATTACTTGAGGAATATGATTTTTTATTGGAGAGAAATTTTTTGAATGTGATGAAAGTGAATTTGAAAATAATTTGATTGTTCAATTTACAGAGTGTGAAGAAGTGGTTGAAAATCACTCCCTAATTTTAGAAGATTATTTTTGGTGGATTAAATGGGATGATTTTTCCTCTCTTTCCAATAAAGTACTTGCTTCACCTAAAATGTAGGACAAGTTGAAAATATTAGTTCTATAGCTTAAAAGAAACATTGATCAAGTATAGGGACAAATGCACCAAGATGCATATCTTGATAAGTTTATAAATCATCTTCATGGAATAAATATTGAAGATACTAAAAGTGATATTCTTTTAGATAGTCGAAGGATTCTGGAGTGGACTAGTTTTGAAACATATGACAAATCAGGACCTTCCATAAATTTGGATGAATGTCTTGAAAATGATTATCAAAACCTTCAGTATCGTCAAAATAATGATCAAGAAGAAATGAAGGAAGAGATAGAATCTCATAAAATGTTCCAAGAAGATGATTATTATAATGTTGGGGAAGATACAAGGAATTCTTTTTTTCTCACTATCCTACTGATGAATTTTCCATTTAATTTGATATGATGGATGTTGAAACCTCTATCTTATGTGAAGATCTGGAAATATCTATCCAACTAGAAAATGACATGTCAAATTCAAAAATTGAGAAGCTTCCAAAATTTTATCATTTTGAACATGAGTTTGTGAAATATCTTGTTGAAATAAAGAAAAATGGTAAATGTTTCTTATGATTCATCTATTTTAGATGAAGAAGAGGTAAAATCTTATCTTTCATTCATGAATACTGAATATTTGAGTGAAAATTTTCATGATTGTATTAAATATTTAAATGAAGAAACTTTATGTGTGGCTAAAAAAGAATTAAAATATTCTATTCATCCTAAAGAAATATTATTGTGTTTGATCAACAAGATTTATGGTTTGAAAAATATGAACATATTCTTGATTGGATGCCTAATTTTGGTGTTTTTGAAAAATAGGTCATGGATGAAAGTAAGGGGATACGAGATGATGATGATGATATAGATCGTGAAGAGAAATAAATGACAATAATAGCTCATCAAGTAGTGGTAAATGAAAGTGTATAAAATGTAGAATGTTATCCATTATGTCTAAACATTCAAGAATCAGGTAAAATTTTACATAATCATTTATTAGATTTTGATGTTATTTATGATGAGATCATTGGAGGTTGATGAAGAAATAGAGTGGATTTCTATTACAACTACAAATAATATAGCATTTATAAATGAAAAAGAATATATTATTGAATCATTGAACCAAGTTCATCAACAACTAACAATAAATTCTAGGATACAAAACTATAATGATTCTTATTTTGTAAATATCCTAGATTCTTGTAAATTATTGCATGAGTATGATTGGCCTAAAGACATAGATGATGAATTTGTTTTAAAACTTTTAAAAATAGCCTCTTATTTGTAAGAAGCCCTATATGCTCATGAAAATGAAAATTTAATTCAAAGTGAAAAATTAGATTTTTAAAGTTACATCTTATTGAATAAGCAAAATATAGTTGAAAATTATGTATTCAATTGTAAGTTTAATGAATTAAATCCTCAACATGGAATTGCTTATAAACTTGATTCAAATTGGTGGAATGAGAAAGGTAAAATAAAATTTGTTATATGGTTTGGCCTAATCTTCTTTTGGTTGGAGTTATATAATATTTGGCATGCATATAACAATATATGTCTTTTATAGTGTGTTAATCGTGTGTGGGATCCAAGGAAGTGATAGCATAAATCTCGCATCATATTGTATATAATGTATATTATTGTAAATATTTTCTTGGTTTTTATGTTTTTGTTTTGATTTGTACATAATTTGTTGTTTCGTGAAATTTTGTTATTTGCTTTTGTTGATTTTTATGATTTTTGGTGAAATTTTGATGTGTATCCATTTTTGGTTTGTAATAAATTGACTTTTACCAAATTTTGGATTTTAGTTTAGGTTATCATTTTTTTGTGTAAAGTTTTTTTTTTGTTTCTTGATTGAGGTAGTTTTTATATGGACATTAAACATTTTATGATTTCATTTGGTATTTGTTCCTGGGTCATTCAAGATAAAATTGCTTATTTTGAAAACATGCAAAACTTGAAGAAAAAGAAAGTGATATGTTTAGTGTATATATTTATGAATTTGGACTAAGATAGTAAAATTTGGAGCACTGAAATCATTTTGCAAAAGCTCCACAAATACTGCAACACATTAAAAGAACATTCCTTGAAAACTTGAAGGATGAATTTATTAGTTTTGTAGGTGAAGGTGAAAATCCAATCAACTTAATGTTTAGCCTTACTTGATCTCTAACCCAAGTGGCAATTGAATTTTGCAAAAATGATATAAAACTTGAGTAAAACATAAGCAAAAAAAATACAATGGACAGTAAAGTCAAATCAGTCACTACAGTCTAGATAACCTTCACCGGGGCTACATTGCTCTCTTCAGGACATTGCTCTATTTCTGACAAAGCGTTTATAGACCTGGTAGAGATTATCTAAATATGCTAAATATTAGGTGAGTTTTACATTCAACATTTTTCTTTATTTCAGTCTAGACCTAGCTCCACTGGTATTTAGGTGTCTATAGTAAATTTTTATAACCTAACTATAAAATTATAATAGAAATATGGATAGTATGAGAAAAATAAATGAATAACATAGAACACATCGAGTAGAGGCAAACGTTTCAGTTATTTTAGATTGATGTTGTCTGTTCATATTCTTTGGATATTATTGATCCCCATTTTTCTAATATTTGTGTTTTTGTTGATTTTAGAATTGGGTTCTTAAGTTCGAAATATTCAGGAACATTTTCTAACAGAGTCATCATTTGTTGTGACCACTTCATAATGACCCCAAGATTAGGGACTCACTAAATTTTTGAAGTTTTTGATGCTTGTTTTTGAAGTGTTGACATCATTCAATTTTATTTTTTATTTGTGGAAAACATCCCAAAAGGGATGCCACTTTCGGGTAAGACCCAAGGAGGCAGGGGTATCCATTCTACCAAAAACACCCAGGACTCGGACCTAGCCTACCACCTTTGACATACTCAAGGAGAAAACAAACACACAAAACCAAATTAAAAAAAGAAAATAACAACAAAAATAATAAAATAAAATAAAAAACAAACTCCTTGAGTGTGTCAAAACCAAAAGCACAACCAAACACGCACAATAAGATAAAAGAAACCACAACATAAACCACATAGGAAAACACAAGAACCACATAACAAAACACAAAAAAGACAAAAACAACAGAACACTACAAAGACATAACCCAAAAAAACATGAAAAATAAAACACAACCAAAACCTAAAAAATAAAATAAATAAAATAAAAATAAAAACAACCAACAACAGACAATAAATAAAAACAAAAAACATAGAAAACACTCACACATAAAAAAATGAAATAACACAAACAAAGAGAAACCCAAGAACAAGAACGAAAAAAACACAAGAACAATAACAATAAACATAAAAAAAAAAAACAACAAAAACACAAGAACAATAAAAAACAACACAAAGAACACAAAAACAAAACAAAACAAAAGAACCCACCCACCTTAAAAAACTAAACAAAAAAACAAAGAAGACAAAAAAAAAAAAAAAAAACAAAAAAATGACCTATCTAGACCAGAAGACTATTAATGCAAGAATCAACAAAGGAAACAAAATAAAGAATAGAATGAGCTAGGGAACTAAAAAAAACTGAATGAACCAAAGAGAAACAAAAAAAAAAACAAGAAGAAACTAGGTACCTTTAGAACTAGAGCCATCCAAAGAAATGATAGAAAGAAGAGCTTCCCTAATTTGAGAAGCCCACCATATAGGAGGGTGGCCATAACAAGTAAGATCACCTTTGTCCAAAGCCCAATTAGCTAAAGCATCAGCACTCTTGTTTTGATCTCTGACCACATGATTGTAATCAACTTTCAAAAATCCCATCCGGATTAACTGAATTTTCTCAATAATTATTTTTATTCTCCAATCCACCTTATGATTCTTAGAAGGAGTCTTCAAGAGATTAATCATAAGTTGAGAGTCAGACTCAACTAACACCTTTTCCCATCCAAACTTGGTAGCCTCCTGAAGGCCTCTAAGGATACCATACCCCTCAGCAAGGTTATTGGAAAGAATACCCAAATTCTCAACAAAAGTAAAAACCAGGGAGCCATTTGAAAGTCTACCAATTCTTCCCACACTGGCTTTTCCAAGGTTCCCTCTAGAGGTTCCATCAGTATTGAATTTTCCAAAATCCTTAGGAGGAGGTTGCCAATTTCTAGTCCTATCCATCTTACTAATACTCACATTCCCTTTAAGTTGGTTACCCTTAGAAGGTTTAATATTCAATCTTTGCATCACTTGATCCCATCTTTGGTGGGAGTTTTGGGGGTGATTAAGGAGATGATGGACTAATTCAACTAAGTTGGCTATGGTCTTTTGCAAAATATAGTGAATATCCTTCCTATCTTGATTAAAAATTTGGTTGTTCCTTTCATTCCAAATATTCCAAAGAAGAATGGTAGAACCCATCCAAACTAATCGCCTAATAAAATGATCAACACCCTCTTGATTAGGCCAATCCCTCCAAAGTTGTTCAAAAGTGAAAAAATTGGACCATTGTAATCCAAGTAAAGTTGCCATTCTCCTCCATAGCTCAGAGGCTAAAGTACACTCAATAAAAATATGGTTGATATTTTCTACATTCTCTTCAAACATTTCACATCTAAAAGGGCCATGAAAACCACACTTCATAAGTTGCTCACCAGTAAGCACCCTACGATGCAATAAAATCCAATTAAAGAACCTCACCTTAGGCCAGAGCTTTTGCACCCACAATTGAGAAAATATGTTAGAAGAATGGTTGGGATTATTATGGCATAAGGTCAAATAACCTTGAGCAACTGAATACTCACCCTTAGTAGTGTCGTTCCATCCAAAATAATCTTTTTCATGGGACCAAGAGAGGGATCTCATATGAAGGATGCCTTGGATATCTTGTCTTTACCTTTCTGGGATTTGAATAGGCCAGTCCTCAATAGGGATCCAATATCTACCAACCTTTGAATTACCAGTATGGTACCGGTAGTAATTAGCCACCTTTATCCAATTACAATTTTTTGCACATTTCATTTTTATTTTTCTAACCCTAATTTTTTTTGTTTTATTTAATTTCATTTTACGTATAAATCAAAACCCTAAATTTTATAATATTTTTTTCAATCTTACATTAGGGTAAATGTTATTTTATTTATTAAACTCTCTGTATTTCATATTTTAAAATCAACATAAAAGTTTAATTAATTAAATGAAAAAATCAAAACCCTGAGTTCATGCAAAGTTTCAATTTGATATTAGGTTAAATGTTATTTCACTTATTAAACTCTCAGAATTTCATATTCTGAAATAAACACTAGTGTTTAATTAATTAAAATTTTCAAATAATTATAAAGTTCCAACATTAATTATTTGAATAAATTTAATTTAAATTATTTTCCTAAGGTTTAATTCAAATATTTGAATTTCATAAAGTTTATTGGCAATATTTGATTTTTAATATTCATGTGGGGAATTTATTTCATGAACAATCAATAACATAATGCAATAAAATATTACCAACTAGGCCCCTTGTTAATAGTTATTTGCAAATAACTAAGGTATTCTAAGCACTTATTTTGACGCATTTTCATGACATATAAACACATTAAGTGTAAGGAACCTTAGAGAAATTTATATTTCTTTGCAAGAGAGGGTTTTCTAACCAAAATCCTAATTGTGAGTGTGATTTCACAACTGGGCAAATTATACCTCAATAGAATTGGTGTTAGAAGGAGGCCCTAAAAGGTAATATTTTTAATTTTCAGAATTTGAAGTTGTTCAAATTAGTTATTTAAAAAAAAATCAGATTTATGTTGCATTAATGTTAATCTTTCATAAATTTAAAAATTAAGTTATGATTCAATTTTTGTGAATTTTTCATACATAGCCTTGCATATTAAAACTGGTTCAATGGCAAAAAATGATCTACTCTTTTATAAGCATTGATGGAATGATTACATCTGAGGAACATATTCACACATATAAAAATATTATGTTTCACTTTTAAATTATGCATGAAGATTTATCTATAAGATGTTTCAATACACATTGGATGAAGTTCCTTGTGATTGCTTTATTAATTTACCTGTAGATTCTACCACATCTTGGGATCAACTAGAAGCAACATTTCTAGAATATTTTGGAGAATTGGTTGACACGGATATGATATCAAATAAGTTTTCCTCTATTTGTAAAAAACTTGATGAATCCATGAGTCAATTTAATGATAGGTTTCATAAGTTGTATACTAAAATAGAAATGCATTTTATAATTTCAGAAGAATTTATTCAAATATACTTCGAAGCTTTATACCCTTTTATGGTTAAGTTTCTATAAAATCTTCTTAAAGATTTATCCTTGTCTAACGTCTATGGTGGGGCAATAGTTGTAGAGCAATGGTGGATTTCTAAAGGGGTTGATGTGGGTAAGTTATCATTACTTAATCCTAAGGTTTCAAATTATATACCACCTATAAGTCATGATACACATTTTTCTTTCATGTTAGATTTTTCTTCAGGAGTTATGGATTCCAACCAATGCCAATCATCTAATCTAGCACCATCGAATGAAATTGAATGTCCTAGTTTTTCAACCACTTTCAATATTTTCCAAGAGGAAGTGCAAATTTCAAAGCCAATATTCATCAATGAGGATTGTGGTAACCAAGCTTATCCAAGTGTAGAAATGCATGAGTCTTCAGATATTGGAATTCTAGATCTAACTAGCTTTGAAACATATGATAGAATAGAATCTTCCATAGAGTTGAATGAAACAATTAAAGCTCAAGAATTGAAAGGTTCCAGAGGTAATTTCATTATGACTGATCATAAAATTTTATTACTTGAGGAAGATGTTTTTTTATTGAAGAGAAAATGTTTGAATGTGATGAAAGTGAATTTGAAAAGGATTCGATTATTAAATTTAGAGAGTGTGAAGAAGTGGTTGAACATCACTCCCTAGTTTTACAAGATGATTATTGTTGTTGGAATAAATGGGAGGAGTTTTCCTCTATTTCCAATAAAGTACTCGCTTCACCTAAAATGCAGGACAAGTTGCAAATATTAGTTCTACATCTTAAAAGAAACATTGATCAAGTACAGGGACAAATGCACCAAGATGCATATCTTGATAAGTTTAAAAATCATCTTCATGGAATAAATATTTAAGATACTAAAAGTGATATATTTTAGATAGTCGAAGGGTTCTAGAGTGGACTAGTTTTGAAACATATGATAAATCTAGACCTTCCATAAATTTGGATGAATTTCTTGAAAATGATGATCAAAACCTTCAGTATCCTTAAAATAATGATCAAGAAGAAATGAAGGAAGAGATACAATCTCATAAAATGTTTCAAGAAGATGATTATTATAATTATTGAGGAAGATATGAGGAATTATTTGTTTCTCACTATCCTACTGATTAATTTTCCATTTCATTTAATATTATGGATGTTGAAACCTCTATTTTGCATGAAGATCTAGAAATTTCTATCCAACTGGAAAATGACATGTCAATTTCAAAAATAGAGAAGGTTCCAAGATTTGATAATTTTGAACATGAGTTTGTGGAACATATTGTTGAAATAGAAAAATAAAAATGGTAAATGTTTCTTATGATTCATCTATTTTAGATGAAGAAGAGGTAAAATATTATCTTTCATTCTCGAATACTAAAGATTTGAGTGAAAATTTTCATGATTGTATTGAAGATTTAATTGAAGAAACTTCATGTGGATAAAAAATAATTAGAATCTTCTATTCATCCTAAATAAACATTGTTGTGTTTGATCAATAAGATTTATGGTTTGAAAAAGATGAACATATTCTTGATTGGATGCCTAATTTTTGTGTTTTTGAAAAACAAGTAATAGATGAAAGTAAGGGGATACAAGATGATGATGATGATATAAAACATAAAGAGAAAGATACGACTATAATAGCTCATCAAGTAGTGGTAAATTAAAGTGTACAAAATATAGAATATTATCCATTATGTCTAAACATTCAAGAATCAGGTAAAATTTTGCATAATCATTTATTGGATTTTGATGTTATTTATGATGAGATGCCATTGGAGGTTGATGAAGAAATAGAGTGGATTTCTATTCCCACTACAAATAAGATTGCATTGCTAAATGAAAAAGAAGATATGCTTGAATCATTGAACCAAGTTCATCAACAACTAACAATTCAATCTAGGATACAAAACTATAATGATTCTTATTTTATAAATATCCTAGATTCTTGTAAATTATTGCATGAGTATGATTGACCTAAAGATATAGATGATGACTTTGTTTTAAAATTTTTGAAAATAGCCTCTTATTTGTAATAAGCCCTATATTCTCATGAAATTGAAAACTTAAGTCAAAGTGAAAAATCAGATTTTGAAAGTTACATCTTATTGAATAAGAAAAATATAGTTGTAAATTTAATGAATTAAATCCTCAACATGGAATTGCTTATAAACTTGATTCAAATTGGTGGAATGAGAAAGGCAAAATAAAATTTGTTATATGGTTTGGCCTAATATTCTTTTGGTTGGAGTTATATAAGATTTGGCATACATATAACAATATATGTATTTTACAGTGTGTCAATCGTGTGTGGGATCCAAGGAAGTGATAGCATAAATATCACATCATCTTGTATATAATGTATATTTTTGTAAATAGTTTTTTGGGTTTTTATGTTTTTGTTTTCATTTGTATATAATTTGTTGTTGCATGAAATTTTATTATTTGATTTTGTTGATGTTTATGGTTTTTGATGATATTTTGATGTGTTTCCAATTTTGGTTTGCAATAAATTTGACTTATTTCATATTTTGAATTTCATTTCAGGTTATCATTTTTTTGTTTAAAGTTTTTTTTGTTTCTTGATTGAGGTGGTTGTTATATGGACACTAAAAATTTGATGATTTCATTTGGTATTTGTTCTTGTTTAAAGACATAATTGCTTTTTTTGAAAGCATGCAAAACTTAAAAAAAAGAAAGTGAGATGTTTAGTGTATATCTTTATGAATTTGGACTAAGATAGTAAAATTTGGAGCACTAAAATCATTTTGCAAAAGCTCCACAAATACTGCAACACATTAAAAGAATATTCCTTGAAATATTGAAGGATGAAGTTATTAGTTTTGCAGGTGAAGGTGAAAATCCAATGAAATCAATTTTTAGACTTACTTGATCTCTAACCCAAGTGGCAAGTAAATTTTGCAAAAGCGATATAAAACTTGAGTAAAACGTAAGAAAAGCAAATACAATGGACAATAAAGTCAAATCAGTTACTACAGTATAGATAACCTCCACCGAGGCTATAAACTCCCGATTGCCAGTGGAGCTAGGTCTAGACTAAAATAAAGAAAAATATTAAATGTAAAATTCACCTAATATTTGGGAGATTCAGATAATCTCTACCATGGCTATAAATGTTTGGTCGATAGTAGAGCAATTTCTTGAAGAGAGAAATATAGAAGTGCACTTAAAAGAGCAAATTTTTATAGCCTAACTACAAAATTGATAATGGAAATTTGGATAGTATCAGGAAAATAAATGAATCATAGAGCACACATCGAGTAGAGGTAAATGTTTTAGTTGTTTTAGATTGATCTTGTCTATTCACATTCTTTGGATATTATTGATGCTTATTTTTCTAATATTTGGGTTTTGTTGATTTCATAATTGGGTTCTTAAGTCCGAAATGTTTAGGAACATTTGTTGTGACCACTTCACAAAAACCCCAATATTGGGGACCTATTGAATTTTTGAAGCTTTTGATGCTTGTTTTTAAAGTGTTGACATCATTCAATTGGTTTTTATTTTGTTTTGATGATCTTATTTTGAAAATCTCAAGATTTGATAATTGTGATTTTAAATGTTTTAATTTTAAAAAACTTTTAATTTTAATGTTTAAAATAAATCATTTAAAATCATTAAATAAAATACCTTTAGAGTATAATTTTAATGTTTTAAATCATTCATTTTAAAGGTTTAATTAAAATATTTAAAGTTCATTTTAAATGTTTTTATTTCAAAGTGTATTGTAAATGTTCTAATTAAAATATGTAAAGTATATAATTTTAATGTTTTAAAACATTTTTAAAGTTTAATTAAAATATTTAAAGTTCATTTTGAATGTTTTTATTTCAAAGTGTATTGTAAATGTTTTAATTAAAATATTTAAAGTTCATTTTGAATATTTTTATTTCAAAGTGTATTGTAAATGTTTTAATTAAAATATTTAAAGTACATTATTATAAAAAGTTTTGTGTTGGTTTTGCAGGTTTTCAATATAATGTAGAATGGAATGAACGAACAAAGGAGTCAAAAGAAAAGAGAATAATATGGTTATAGAATTCATTTTAAATCGTAGAATGGAATGAACGAGCATAATGTTAAATTATAATTAGGCCATTGGAAACCAAGAAAAGGGGGTTGAACATATTGACAAGATAAGATTGGGAGAGAAAATATATTGGAGAATTGAAGAACATATTTGTTGCATGGAAGGACCTCATCCATTGTTATAGAGTTCAGGTTTTCTAAAGTCTAATATTTTAATTGAAATATCAATCACATTTGACCTTATTGTTTTATTTAATAAAAATTGTGAATGTTGATGGTGAATTTATTAAATAATTTAATATTTCATTCATTTCATTACCCTAGAATATTGCATCTATTTGACTATTGATAGTGTGATCATAGTAGAGTAGGTTAATATTTTCAGGAAATTATTTTCTATAAATGCAAGGTTGACAAATTTCATGTTAGTAATCTATTTTTTTGTTCCAATTTTTTGCATATTTTATTTTTATTTTCCTAACCCTAATATTTTTTTTTATTTAATTTCATTTCACGTATAAATCAAAAACCTAAATTTTAATATAAAGTTTTCAATATTACATTAGGGTAAATGTTATTTTATTTATTAAACTCTCGGTATTTCATATTCTAAAATCAACATTAGAGTTTAATTAATTAAATAGAAAAATCAAAACCCTAAGTTCATGCAAAGTTTCAATTTGATATTAGATTAAATGTTATTTCACTTATTAAACTCTCGGGATTTTATATTATGAAATAAACATTAGAGTTTAATTAATTAAAATTTTCAAATAATTATAAAGTTCCAACATTAATTATTTGAATAAATTTAATTTAAATCAATTTCCTAAGGTTTAGTTCAAATATTTACATTTCATAAAGTTTATTGGCAATATTTGATTTTTTATATTACATGTGGGAAATTAGTTTCATGAACAATCAATAGCATAACACAATAAAATATTACCAAACAGACCCCTTGTTAACAATTATTTGCAAATCACTAAGGTATTTTAAGCACTTATTTTGATGCATTTTCTATATAAACACATTAAGTGAAAGGAACCTTGGAGAAATTTATATTTCTTTGCAAGAGAGGGTTTTCTAACCAAAATCCTAACTGTGAGTGTGGTTTTGCAACTAGGGAAAATTATACCTCAACACCACCCATAGAGCTTGGTCTAATAGAAAATGCCAACTTCTTTTATTACTTCCAAGTATTCTCTTCAAAATTCAAAGCAAGTTATTGTTTGTGGACTCAGCTAAACCATTTTCTTATGGGTAATAATTAGAATATGCTTTGAGGTAAATCCCATACCTGCTTACAAACTCGATAATATTTGCTCCAATGAAGGGAGCCCTATTATCAGTATCAATGGTATTTGGTACGTCGAAATGAGTAATCAAACCCTCAAGGAAAGAGATGACTATTGCTTGGTCCACTTTATTTGTTGGGATTGCCTCAGCCCATTGAGTAAAGTAGTCAATTGCTGTCAAAATTTATTTATGTTCAATAGAAGAATGAGGATCAATGACCCCAATGAATTCTAAGCCTTACTGTTGAAATGGATCTTCTACCTAGATCGGATGCAGAGGTAAGGATACCTTCTTATTCCTACCAACATATCACTAACAATTATCATAGCTTTGACTCGCATTATGTGTATCTATGAAAAGCGTGGGCTAGAAGTATCCATATTGGATGATATTCAAGGCCATAGGCCTCCCTGCATAGTGTCCACCAAACAAGCCAAAATGGAACTCCTCTAGAATATTCTATTTTTCAAACTCTTTGATGCACCTAAGGAGTACTCCATCTATGTTCTTGTGGAATAAACCACTCAACAACAAAAAATATCTAAGGACCTGTAGCCTAAATCTTTGCCTTTATGAGGAATTGAAATGAGATCGACACCTTCCAAATGTAGAAAATTTGGCAAGGTGCTATTTCCAATAACGATCACCTGCTACTTGATTAGAAAGATTACTCTTGCTAATAATCTCATCATGTAATGGTACTAGTGATTGAGAAGTTATGCTTTTAGCTAACTCTTGATAGAGTGCCCTATCACGAACCAATTTGGTTGGTTAGATCTCTACATCGTACTCTTGGATCTTGGAGACCTAGCCTACTCTTTGGTCCCCAATTTCTCCTTGAATGATAAAATTTTTGACATATGGATGAATAACGTAGACAATTGTCTTACTTTGTGAGATAAAATATCAAAATTTCTTTAGTGACTTCATAACCACATAAACCTTATTTTCAATGAAATTGTATTTCTCCTAGTGCAGTTGAATAACTTGGCTTAGAAAAGTGATTTACATTTCATCCCCATCATCTCACTTTTGCGTAATCACGATGGCATAACTTTCCTACTCGCCTACTACGTAAAGGATAAAATCCTTAAAATAGTTCATATTGATCAACACTGGTGCTTGGAGGATCCTTTCCTTAATCTCCTAGAATGTCTGCCTCCTTTTTTCTGTCCATTTGAAATTTATGTTTTTCTTAAGGAGTTCAGTCATCGACTTCACCACTTGAGCAAAGTCGATGATAATTTTTGGATAAAGTTGATTTTGCCAAAAAATTACTATAGGTTTTTCTAATTGGCTGGTAGTGGCAAATTTAAGAGAGGTGCAACTCTCATAGGATCAATAGATAATCCATCCTTCAAAATCATATGTCCCAAGAGCTTTCCCTCCTTGACAACAAAGATAGATTTCTTTATGTTGATGGAGATACCAAATTCCTGATACTTTTCAAACACCTATCTTATATGAGATCCATGTTCTTCCTTATAATTCAAAAAAATAGTCATATCATCAAGGTATATCACAATTATTCGGTTTAACATCTCACCAAAAGTGACATTCATTGCTCTTTGAAAAGTGGCATCAGCATTGGAAAGACTGAAAGACATTCTTTGATAGGTGAAAGTGCCCCACTTGGTAGTAAATACCATTTTATACTGGTCCTCATCCTTTACATAGATCTGATTATAACCAAAGAAACTATCAAGGAGTGAAAATTTTTGCACTCCAGCAACAATGTGGAGGATTTGATTAATCTACAATAGGGGATAATGGTCTTTCAAAGATCCCTAGTTTAGATTGTAAAAATATACACATAATTGAATATATCCATTCTTTTTTCATACTAGAATCATGTTCACCATCCAAATCGAGTGTTTAATGGGATAAATGATTTTTACATCCAAAATTTTTAGTAGGTCTACTTTCATAAGCATCACAATATTTTGATTAACAAGTCACTGCTTCTACCAAAAAAATTTCACCCCTTCTTGTAATTCAATGGTGTGTTGGATCACATTTTTGTCATACCCTTTCAAATCGTGACAACTCCATGCAAAAATGTCAAGCAATTTAGATCACAAATTCTTAATGTTCTTGATCTCTTCTAGAAAGTAATCTATCTCGACCTTGATGATCATGTCAAGTTCCATATTTAGCTCAGTATACTCTTTTTCATCCACCTTGTTCCTATGATTTTTTGATCTATCACTCTGATCAAAGAGACTTTCTAATGTAATAAATCCTTTTAGGATGTGATTATTCCTGAGTTGGATTAAACCTTCAACTTCATATTTTTCCAGTGTCCTTCCCTCCATACTACTAGCTTCTTTAATAAAAAAGTTTACAATCTATTCATCATTATCAAAAAATTACCAGTATGTGTTTTTTTCGAGGATTGAAGGTCTATAAATCATCCTTATAGTCTGGGGATTTCACATCACACTCTCAATAGGATAGAAGTTTACACCAAGTTATGCCAGGAGACCTGCATGCTTGTTTCATTCTTGTAAAATTTCTTGAATATTTAATGCAACAAATGATTCAAACAAATCCCATACCTTATTGTTGTATGCCTTCAGGTAATGCTAATTTAAAATGCACTTGGTGGTCACCTAGTTTACAATCAACTCAAAATCTCTAAAAATATATAGTTGTTTGATCCTGATATTTTTTACTTTCTTAAGGCCCAAGCAAAGTGCTTCATATTTTATGGTATTATTTGTATAGCTCCAGGTCAATTGGCACGAGTATGTTTTTTGGATTCCTTAAGGAGAGCTGAATACTACTCTAGCTCTGGCATGATTCTTGCATCTATCATCATTGAAGTACATTTTCCATAGTTGGTCGAGGGTAGGAACTAAATTATCAAACATATTCTCTTCCCCCTTTTTAGGCTTAGTGATGGTATAACATTCGATATCGGTTTCCATCATCATGTTGAAATAAAGCATAGAAAAATCATCCTTTAATTGAAGCTGATCCAAAGCTTCCTCCATCAGATCCATCTCCTCCAGCTCTTCAGTCACCATGCTCACTAAGTCTACAGTCTTTTCTTTCTCTTCAATTTTTTATATATGATATGTGGAGGGCTTCTCATTATAAATGCATATTATCCTCCCTTTGAATAAAATATCTAGGTGATAATAGTCCAAATATAGGTAGCCTCCCAACTTAGTTGTGAACTCCCTTGATAGGCACATGCTAAAGTATGACTCCAAGTCTACTACCACCACTTATTGAATGATGATAATCTGAGGCATACTATGTAAGAAAATTGGGATATCCTTGATCACCCCCACCATTTTAATAGGAGTGTCATACAACTACAATATGCCTAAGTTTCTTCTTGTATACTCCACATCCATGATTTCGCATACTACCTTTGGCATGATAGTTTTCACTGCACCAAATTCAATCATGCAATTGTGTAAAATCCAATCCTCCATCCTAAGAGATAGATAGAATTGGGGAGGCCTATTTTTTCCTATAGTTGAAGTGGGTAATGTATGATTTAGTACTATCTGCATAGGGTTTTTCTTCTTAGCCTTCACAAATTTCAATGATTCTTGCAACAAATCGACTTATCGAGGTAGTTGTAGCACATCATAGAGACTCACCTTGATGGGAATGCTTTTTAGTTCTTTGAAAATATTATATGACTGCACATTGGAAGCCCTTGATTCACCAACAACTTCATATTTACTTCAGTAATGCTATGTATCCTCTACCCTCTAAGGCTTGGTCAAAGATGGGTATTTGAGCCTTTCTTTCACCTATTATATTAATTTTGTTTGTACTTGCATAGCCAGAGGTTGCAAAGTATATGCTTTTTCTTGCATTCTATCCTTTGTTGAGGTAGGCAAAATATCCTTCAGTAATACAGAATCATCTGCTTTAGATGATGATGCAAGCGCTTTCGCTTGAGACTATCTCTTCTCATTCTATACCTTCTGCTTAGTAGATGCCTTCAATGGTTCTATTTTGGCTAGATATACAGTGATAGGTTTCTTCCCATATCTTATGAGAAACAAGACTTGCTCAAAATATGGAACCATAAAGTTGTGATCAATTTCTATGATCATGTTAACTTGACCACCAGAAGTGTTTTTTGCCAGTGTATGCACATATTTCAAATGAACCATGCAAGTATATTTTACATGAGGGTTGTTACAAGTAGAGCACCAATATGTTCACTCTGATGCACCAACTTCTTCATTGCCCAATATGGTTGTATTTCTCTTAGGGCCTTTGCTAGTCAAAGTTGGTTGCTCTCTAGTAATCGGTGGTGTTTGAAATCTTCTTGATTGAAATTCAACTTCAACTTACTTCTTAATGGATGTGATTTCATTTGACATTGTCATCATTATTGAATTAAGTTATTATATCTCTTGCAATAATTTCATGTGGTGACTAGGATTTGAGGGTATTGGAGGTGCTGGTAAAGGTAAATATACTGGTAAAGAAGGCAATGCTGGGATAGAAGGAGGGGCGGGTAATTGTGGAACAAAGACTAACACTATGGTTTGGGATGTACTAAAATTTTATGAAGGAATTGGGTACATGGGTGAAATGGGCAAGCGTTGAGAAGATGCATTAGCATATAGATACTATGAAATATTAGGAAAAATAGGCATGGCCATTTTTGGTAGAAGCTTACTGATAACGATTAGATAAGCTTCAATATTTTATGCTACAGAATACAGATCAGGGAATGTATTAGTATTGGACTGTAAAATGGTCATACTAATGTCAAAGTTTAAGGCTCAAAGGTAGTAAAATACTGCTTGTTCGTGTATTGGCCAGAGACCATCGGGAAATCTAAGCCAAGTTCGGGTGAACCTGACATTAAATTCTATGATTTTATCCTATGGATACCTCTGAATAGTAGTGAAATGATGCAGTAAGAAAAATAGATTCACTTGTTCATTTAATCCTTTGATCAATAATTCATCTAACTGGTCCCAGGTAGTGATGGTTACAGGTTGTAATGGTCAGTACTAGTAAAGCAATTTTTCTCAGAGAGAGAAGTAATCTTACCATTATATTCTCTTTTGTGATGCCATGAATCATCACCAAATCAACTACATATTGAACATACTCATAATCTGTCTTTCCCATACTGTCATAAGTTGGCAAAGCCTTCATTTTTGCTTATAGTATTGGATTTTGAGCTTACAAAATTTAGAGGTCCAAAATGGTTCCATGCTGGAAACTACCTTAGTAGTGGCTACTTTGGTGGTTGATTTTGAGCCATGCGAATTGGTGTGTGTGGTTGGGGAGGTGGAAAACTTGTAGTCGTACTAGTAGGACTCGATGAAATGGAAAATACACCAGCTAAATGAGAAGATGTTGTACTTAATGGGATAACTGGATTAACTAACCTAGGGTGTTCTCCCAGCTCTTGGATGTCAAGTTCATAAAAATCAATGGGCTCTTCAAATTTTTTTTCTTTTGATCTTGTGATCATGAAGAAAGATTTTGTTCACTTCACGTTCAAAGGCTTCTATATAGATATGAGTTGCCAGATGTTCTAATCATATAGTACTAGGAAAACATCAAACCTTAGTACTATCAAAAGTAAAACCTTTTCAGAGTCCCACCAGGTGTGCCAAAAACTTTTGGTCATGAATTTTCCTAGTTACAAATTCTATATCTTGTGCACCCTAGACTCGGTCAACATTGAAAGGCCAAAGGAAATAAATGTCTTCTAGGTCAATCTACAGAGAGGGTTGGTTCTTGTACTAAAACTAATGATCAATTTGAAGGTTAAGGTTACAAGAAATAAATAGGAAAATATGGCTATAATCTAGTAATATAGGATGGATATAGACTAACAGTAGAAAATCCATTAAGCAATTAGCAGCATGCAACAAAAAAACAAGCATAAAAACTTCTAGTAGTTATGCAGTAAAAACCTCCCATGGGCATCTCAATGTTCATTCCTTTACTAGTAAAATTGAATTTAGAAGCAGAATTTAAACACAATAAATAAGGGGAATGAAAGCATTCAAAAATAATACACAATAACTCATCAAGTGTAAGACCACCCAAAGAACTAGAAGCTAAAGCATTTCTATTTATGCAAAAAACATGGAGTCTTTTTTTGTAGAGTGTCCATCTCCCTTCTTACATAAAAATGACTAGCATTTATAGAGGATTACACATATTTCATATAATGAGATTATAAAAAAAAATTTGTAGATCACAGACCAACAAGAATAATTTCCTCCTCAATATCAGTGATATTCTAGTTAAAATATATTCCATGGAAACCACAATTCAACTTTGGTGGGAGAATCACACAGAGAAATTAGCATGATTAAATGCTAAAAAGCAACCTTGGACATCGATTCTCGAGACAGTAAAATCACCTAGAAATTGAAATCTTGGTCATTAAATTTGCTTCACCTCTACACCTTGGAAATTCACTTTTGCTAGGAGAGTCCACTGATCATTAAATCTGTCTTAAAAATTGCAAGGTTGATAGGTAGTGCATTGGAAATAAACAAGAATCACCTCTGATATTGTAAATTTGAAGTGAAAATCCTAGAAGTACCACTTGCATTTCTCTAGAAATTAAATTTTATCTTTCTTTACCTCTTCCCAAGAGAATCTACAAAATCATGTCTTTCAAAGCAATGTGTCTGATAATTTAATGCTAAGGAATCAATTTTATCCAAGAACAGGGTGAAACAACCTTTTCGGTACCACAATGGGCAACAACGCTGCTTGGTTTGATTTTGGATTAATGTATTGATAATTTTACCCATTAATTGCCTCTTCTTATAATTATCTTCTTTTATTTCACCCCAGAGAAAAGTGATAAGGACTTTCACATTTTGGTGGAGACAATATTACTTTTAATTTTTTTAATTCGGCACAGATCATGACACAGTGCTCTCACCTGAAATCGAATCTTAAAGCCCCATTCACTCCCTAGAGAGGTGAAACCACATGGAATATCACTATTATTCCCACTCAAATCACGGATGAAAACACCCAATATTATTGAAATGGGCCCCACATTGCCATTTATTTATTGCACCTTTTAAAAATATTTGAAATCCCATTTTACCCCAAAGAGAGGCAAAAAGGAGTTTCACCCCTCATTTGGGGTGATAACGCTCACTAAAATTACTGAAATGTGTCCACATCAAGCCCACACTATTATCTTTCAAAACCTTTCTTAGGACATGTTTCACCCCAAATTGGGACGATAGGAAGTTTCGCCCCTCTCTCAAGGTGAAAGCACCTTAAAAATCATCTCCAATTCCATTAGCACCTAGTCTTCGAAGTGCCAATTTAAAATTTTCCTTTACACTACGTTTCACCCAAAAAGAGGAACAAAAGGGATTTTCACCCTATATCGCTCCAAATTTTTTGCATCCTTACCTTCAGGCTAAAGGATCCATGCCCGGAAGGAGGATGGGAAAAGGATGGGACGGTACCTCGGACTGAGAGGCCCTTTGAAGGTCCCGCCTCTCGGGGGAGGGGTATTAAGGTGATTTTTTGACGGATGGTGGGGTTCACCGGGAAAAGTTTAGTGGCGGTTTCCACGCCTAGGTTGGGAATGAGTTTAATGTGTTCAATTTTAGCTTTAAACATCCAAGTCCTAGGTTTGGCCGAGATGAATCTAAGTTATTCTATATGAAAATGCAAATTAAATGAATACAAAAAATAGATTTGAACAGAAAATAGAGAGAATAAGCTAGATTAAAGAGACATACCTGATCCGGATGTCTGATGGAGGTTCTGATTTTTGAAGCAGTCAGGATCGTCTGGAATTTTGACAGGATCGTCTCCGATCTGACAGGATCGTCTGAGATCTGACGAATTCATCAGACGAATTCGTCAGAGACCTGCAATCAGAGAAGCAGATACAAAATACAGAAAATGCAACAATACAAACAGAGGGCAATGATGTAGAATGATATCAATAATATTAGACGGATAATTATAAACAAGATATGAGTGTATTTCAATGATTTAATGACAAATTATGATTTTATCATGCATTAAAACTATATGGGTGAACTCCAAAATGCGAGTAATAAGGAATAACCATAGAATTAACTAAATGCGAGAATAATGCGAGTAGAAAAGAGTGGAGAAAATGCAAACTACGAGGCATTGATTGCCCCCAATGTTGACTGCGATCGAAATCATCTCGGATTGGTACGAAATCGTCTCGAATTGGACGGGATCATCTGCGATGATCTGAGCTTGCTCCGGCTGAAGAATAACAAAGTTCCTGCAAGAAAATTCGAGAAGGGACAAAGGCGAACAATAGTCTAGAATATACTAATGCATGTGAAACTTGAAGTGCAGAAAAATTCAGCCAGGGGGATGTCAAGGGGAGGGCCTAAGATTAAATAGGCATAGGAAAGAGGTTGGGAGGTTGGAGATCATCCCATTTTGGGAGATCTCCAATGGGGGGAGACTCTAACGGTGCAGACGCGTCTCTGCCCGAGTTAGAGAAGCTGTTGAAACAGAAGCTAATTATGAAAAATCAGTTTTGGGATGAAATCGTCTGGACGTTCTGCTCCAGATGAAATCGTCCGATCTGAGGCGATATCGTCTGATCGGAGACGATATCGTCCAACGGATGAAACAAACTCTAAAAATGGCATGAAAAATGAGGAAACGGGTAGCAGGCGGTTTGGGAGCGGTTTTGGGGTTGAAATTTGAATTTGAATTATTACTAAGGTAATTTTAATTATTTACTAAGTTTTCTTGCGCCAATTTTAGGGTGCTACATTTTGCCCCCTCTTTAGCGAATTTTTCGAAGAAAATGCGTTAAAGATGAGTTCTTCTCGATTTACGAGAAAGCAAAAATTATTCCCATTTTTAGGCGACGATTCTTGGTCGAATCGTACGACGACTTACTATGATGCCCCCTCCGTGTTTTTACCCAAATCGAACGTTTGAGGTAAAAACGCGGAAAAGCAAAAAATTAAAATGTTTTTAATTGTTTTTGAATAAAATTAAAAAAATAGGGAAAAACCCTAATTCATTATTCTTGTTCATTTTCATTTTTGGTTTGTGGAGCTCTGCAAACAAAATGGTCGAGACAGCGCACAGATCGACAGAGGTCCGGCGCGGGCTACGGGTAAGGGTCTAAACTTAGTTTAGAATGCTTGAATTTTGATTTTCTATGCTTTTTAGATTAAATTTTGATGATTTTTGAGCATCGCGGCCGTTTTTGGGCCATCGACGTCGTCGGGACGAAATCGTCTCGATTTCATCGAAATCGTCTCGATATCGTCGATTTTGTCCAGGGCGAAATCGACAAAATGGGGACGATTTCGTCAAAAAAGGGACGATTTCGACTTGCAAAATCGGAGACGAATTTGCTCAAATTTTGGACGATATCGTCCAATAGTGGACGATATCATCATTGATGAAATTGAACTTGCTTTACTTGCATTTTTAATCATTGTTTTATTAATGATTTTTATTGTTTTGTTGTTTATGTTGCAGAGAGGATTACTAAAGAGCAGAGAATGGAAATACGACGGGCTGAGGGATGACTTGGCCGCTCTATCTCAAGCAAAGCGAGATCAGTTGGTACAAGTCGGCTTGCAGCATGTGGCGAAGATGCCATAGGTTTCTACAGATATGGGGCTATTGACAGCCCTAGCGGAGAGGTGGTATCCGGGTTCTTCCTATTTTCGGTTATTGACAGGGAGATGACTCCCACACTAGAGGATGTATGGAGGATTTTGAGGATCCCCATACAAGGACGGTTGATAACTCCCATGGCCAATCAGGGCCACGCGATGATGCGACTGTGCGGAGATCCGAGCTTCGCCCTGGAGAAGGGCGGAGTGAACATCGAGTCGCTACGCAAGATGCCTAGGGGCATCTAGACTGACATAGGTTTTGGTTGGGGTTGTAGGTGGTCTGCTGCTATGCCATCAAAGTGGATGCAGAGTACCATGGCTACTGACAGATGTGGTCTACGACATGAGAGACCACGGATACAGGTTTGCTTGGGGGAGTTATGTACTATGCCGATTGTATAGGATCCTGCATGGGGTCGTATACAAGGGCGGCCGATGTCTGGTCATGACATCTCTACTACAGGTTTGGTGTTGGGAGCACATCATGGTGCGGAGGCCGGTAGGGCTCCCAGCGATAGGGATTGATGGGGAGAGGCCCCGAGCTTTCTACTAGTGGCTCCGGAGAGGGTCACAATGGCGGATAGATCTGCCAATGTCCTGGAGACTACTTGACGACCTTGTCTCCGACCAGATCACCTGGAGGCCTTGGAGAGATCATCCAGGGTGGGCCGAGGATGGACAGGAGCTGGCTCACGTTAGGCGAACCTGCTGGCTGAGGATGGAGAGGGGAGAGGTGGAGCTCCACCGCTACGACCGAGTTTTGAGGCAGTTCGGTCTACAATAGGGGATCCCATCTCTCGGAGACTACGAGTTTTCTCAGACTGTCCGGGATAACACTACAGTTAGCGGGGCTCCAGATATGCAGCGCTTCTGGAGTCGGGACACAGATGATGCCCCCATTCAGCTAGTGGATGGGGATGACGTAGGGGTAGCCGACGGCTATGATGCCTAGTACACAGGCATCCGCCCTCCTCGGATGACGAGGGCTCAGGGTCCGATTCATGCAGTTGTGCGTCGGATGGGGAGGCGGTGCCAAGCGGCCATTGAGGCTAGCACAGGGTCACGGAGGGAGAGAGAAGAGGAGACCACAGGCTCAGGAGAGGCCATGGCAGCGGGAGAGGAGGGAGGATAGACCCCCTTCTCCATGGAGAGAGAGGCCACCATCGCTCGATAAGGGCAAGGGTGTGGACATAGGAGAGAGTAGTGAGATGGCTACTCTCCGGGCGAAGACTGTCCATCTCCAGGCATAGGTGCAGACTTTACAGGATGAGGCTGCACGCCATCGAGCTGAGGCTACACAGCTCAGAGATGAGGTTGCACGCCTCAGAGCACGGAGCGGAGGAGCGAGCACTCGGGAGCTGGCACGGTCGATTGCTCAAACCACGTTCTATCAGGGTATCTACTTCCAGATGGTGCCAGAGGGCCAGAGGGTATAGCTGCCAGCCGGCATTGCAGATCCGATTAGGGTTGGGTCATCGAGGACTTCATCTCGATCGACGACTAGGACTCGTAGTACCACACATACTATGATGGGGCCACCTCGTCCACCTTAGGGCGGGGGAGGAGATGAGGCTGAGAGCTCGAGGGGTTCTCGAGGCTAGGCTACTGCACTATACAGATTGATTATATGATTTGAGAGGATTGAGTATGCCAAGATGTAGATTGTGGCATACCAATCTAGTTTTGATATGATGTACATATATTGTTGAGATATATATATATATATGATATTTTTGATCATATGACTTGTCTTATGTGTTTGTATGATGCTTTATTGTTGTGGTGTGATTGATTTGATGATTCATGTAATTATGTCGGTTGGAAATATTATGGTTTGAATGTCATGCTTTTAAAATTTAAATGAAATAATCTGATGTAAACAAATTGGTTGTTTGTGATGTGATATTGATAAAAATAAAAGGGGACTTCTAACAATAATTTCAAAGGACATTGTCGCTATTATAGACCATTTCATGGAGTCGCCGCTCACTCGGTCGTCAAGCTAATCCCGGTATAGAAATATTGTTAAAAGTAAAAGAGTGCTTAAGAGACTATCTTAAGACTTTGTTGTGATGATGCAAATGATGATGATGATGATGATTTGTTTTCAGATTTCCATGAAAATATTATGCATGAAATATTTTAAAATGACTTTTGCTAGGCATAAATTCCTAAGTGTGATAAATTTTTTGGATAATTCCCTAGGAATTATACCATCATTGCAAAATTGAAGTTTGACATAATGACATGAAAATAGAGTAAGTGTTTGTTTTGTTTTAAAGCATAATTGTGTAACATAATGATTTAAGTCATATGTTTTTATGATTTTGAATAAATGGAAAATAAAATTGGTACAATGGTTTGCGCTAGGCATAGAATATTTAGGTATAGACTTATACCATCATCGCGAAATCCAAAGAAGAAAATAATATAATAGTTTTATTGCATGGTTGATTTTTAATTTTTGAAAATAGTCAGAAAATATGAAGATGAGGACTTGCGCTAGGCATAAAATTCCAATTTTGGTTTTGGAACTATACCATCGTCGCGAAAGTCAAAAGTTATATATAAATGTAACTTTATTGCATGTTTTGAAAATGATTTTGATTTTTGATAATGCATATAGTTGTCTTTATACTAAACAAGCTGTTCTTTAAAGAGGAAAATGAATTTATTCCAAACAATTTGCAAAAATATTTCAAAGTATTTTAAAGACAAAAGTTAGATTTATAAGGAATCCCATGTGCGTAGGTGAGTTCATTACCAATCTTGATTTATCATAATGATACACAAAATCTCTCAAATACAAAATGTGTGTGCAATTGCATTGTTCATTTACCAGTTTTGAGCAAGATAATTTGATACAAGTGATTTGAATGAACCAAATAAGTGTTCATTAACCATGATTTAGATGCATATAACCATACCAGACTACTATGTAGGTCGGGTTATCAAGAGCTAGCAAATCCATGAGCAGGACATAGGTCTGTACAAAATAAGGTCGCTAATGTGACGGACATATCGCCACGCTAGGGATTACCCAAGGCCAAGCGGGTTGGGCACAAACCACTTGTTATGGGGCTTACCTCAGAGTTTTCGAATAATTGAGAATTCCGGGGATTCAAGCTCATCAACCCTTCTTTTCTTTTCAATGGGTAGGGAAAGGGATTTTATTGCTTTTGCTTTTGCTTGTTTCTTTTTCTTTGCTTTTGCTTTTCTTTTTCTCTTTTTTTTTTTTTGTATTTTGGCTTGATATTTGAGATAATGCTGAAATAACTTGTTTCTTTTCTCTTTTTCTTGAACTTTGCTTTTCTTCCTATGCTAGGGATACTTGCTCGGATTAGTTGTAGAGCAAGGGATTTTTATTCCAGGTAGGGGTGAACTTGTCCTTTTGCCAATTCTCAAAAATTCTAGACCATGTGCATGATAGGATAGCGGGGGAAACTTTTCGCTCAGGAAACCACTTCTACTATGTAGCATAGCATGGAAATTACAAATGTAATCATTTTATTGTGAAAAGATATGCTTGGTTTAAGTAAATACCAAGATCAATTCTCTATGCTCAAACTTTATTTAATTAAATTTTGTGGACTTTGATATAAGAGAGATTAGTAATCATGCGAGATAAAATCAAGATATTTATTTTTGTGTTTGTGATAGTGGGGGATTCCAAATAAATGCTAATTTATCCAAAATAATTTGAAAATATAACTGCAATACTTGAAGAAGAAATATATACAACAAATATTTTTGAGGAGTTTGATAATTTTGACTCTCTCTTTCTTCTTTATATTTTTTTTGGTTTCAAAAGAGTCAATAATATTGTTGTTTTGACTTTTTATTTTTTCATTTGTTTTTGTGTAAATAGTTTTATATATATTTTTAAAATGAGACAACATGCAAAATATGTACAAATGATGAAATGACCAAATTTTATGCGTAATATCGCTTAAGATGCATAATATTCATAGGTTCTTTTAAATATTTACCATCTAAGGTAGCTAATTTGTATGCTCTTGATTCAAATTTAGCGGTGATAATATATGGTCCAATCCGGTTGGGCTCAAATTTACCTTTAAGGTCTTTAGTTGCATTAGTATTTTTTTTATTTTCTTTTAAAACAAGGTCACCGACCTCAAAGGATCGATGACGAACTTTCTTGGCATATGATCTTTTAAGCTTGTTTTGGTAGGCACGAAGATGCTCCAAAGCATTGATGCACTTTTCATCTAGGAGTTCCAGCGGTCGAGTCTGCCAGCTCGATATTCATCTCCTACTTCGGTATCTTGAAGTAGTAGAGCCAAAGAAGGAACTTCTAATTCAAAAGGAAAAATGGCTTCAGCGCCATAAACCAAGACAAAAGGTGAAGTTCCAGTGGGAGTTCGAACACTAGTTCGATAGGCCCACAAAGCTGGATATAATTGAATGTGCCAATCACGGCCAGATTTATTGACCAATATTTTGAGAATTTTGATTAAGGTTTTGTTAGATGCTTCTGCTTGGCCATTACCACGAGGATAATAGGGAGTGGACCAGCGATGTTGAATCTTATATTTTTGGCATAATTTCTTGACATCTTTATTTTTGAAACAAGTTCCATTGTACGAGATGAGATTTGCAAGAATTCTGAACCTACAAATGATTTGATTAAAAATAAATTTAGAGACTTGTGTTCCAGTGCGGGAAGCTAAAGGCATAGCTTCAACCCACTTCGTGAAATACTCGGTGGCGGTTATGATGAATTTGTGTCCATCGGGATGACACAGGATTAATTTTGCCAATAATGTCTAAGCCCCATTTTGAAAAGGGCCAAGGAGATGAAATAGCCTGCGGGCTCTTGTGCCAGGCGCATGGACAAGGTCAGCATGTTTCTGGCACTTGTCGCAATGGCGCACATAATCATGTGCATCATTTTCCATGGTAGGCCAAAAGTAGCCTATCCTAAGGAGCTTTTTAGCAATGACACTACCACTGAAGTGTCCTCCACAAGATCCATCGTGGACTTCACTTAAAGCTGATTTGGATTCTTCTAGATTCAAACATCTCAATAGGATACCTTCAAAAGATCTCCTATATAAAGTATTGCCAATTATTACAAATCGACTTGCTCGTCTACGTAATAACCGACGTTGGTTTCTATTAGAATTGGCAGGGAAAGTCCCATTTTGAAGAAAATCAACTATATCTGTATACCAAGGGTCGGGAGTAGTTTCATTGATTAGAAACACATCCAAAGGTTCTAAACATGACTTATTTGAAGCGGGTTCCTGGAGTCGACGAATAATGATGGTGGCATATTCGTCATCTAACTCCAAGGGGAGAAGAGATGCAGCTGCGGCCATAGCGTCAACCGCACGGTTGCTAGTTCATGGAATAGCTTCCAAAGTAACTTTATCAAACAAGGATAACAATTGCAAAACATATGCTTTATATGGGTGCAATTTATCATCTATGGTCTGATAAACTTCATTAATTTGATTTATGACAAGTTGGGAGTCACCAAAAACTAGCAGATGTTTGATTTTTAATGCCAAGGCAGCTCGTAATCCAAGGATTAGAGCCTCATATTCGACAGTATTATTGGTGCAAGCAAATGTTAATTTGAAGGACAAAGGTATAAGATGTTTTTGCGGGGATATTAAAATAATACCCGCACCAGCCCCACTCATGCATCGGGCTCCATCAAAGTATAAGGACCATTGTTCAATATGGTCTGCCTCTAATTGAAGGCATTCATCAGGAAACTCAATGATGAGGGGATGGGTAGACTCTAAGGGTGCGGCAGCTAAATGATCTGCTATGATTTGACCCTTAACAGACTTTTGTCCTATGAATGTGAGTTCAAACTCGGTTAGAGCAAGAACCCACTTGGTTGTGCGACTCGATAAATAAGGTCGACTCATGAGATACCGCAAGGGATCATATTTAGCAATGACATATGTTTTTTGACTAAGCATATAATGGCATAATTTTTGCGTAGAAAATATGATTGCTAGACATAGTTTTTCTAATGAGGTATAACGAGTTTCATAACTGATTAAAGTTCGGCTAATGTAATAATTAGCACGTTCTTTCTTCTCATCATCAAGCTGAGCTAACATAGCTCCTAAAGCAAAATCTGAAGCTGAAATATACAGGAGAAATGGGCGATCAGGTCTAGGCGGTGAAAGCACGGGTGGGTTAAGGAGGTATTGTTTGAGAAGTTCAAAAGCTTCTTTACATTCGTCATCCCAATTAAAAGGGACATCCTTCTTAAGGAGCTTAAGAAAGGGAGTGGTTTTGTCCGCGACTTATCGATGAAGCGACGGATGGCTTGAAGTTTACCTTGTAAACTTCGTAACTCAGATATATTGGTAGGTGCGGGCATATCAGTGATAGCCGCAATCTTGAGAGGATCGATTTCGATACCACGTAAAGAAACTAAAACCCCTAATAGTTTATCGGACTTAACTCCGAATATGCATTTGGCTGGATTTAATCGAATAAGGTATTCTCTTAACCGATTAAATACTTTTCTCAAATCATCTAAATGATCATCTTCTTTAATAGAGCGAGCTATAATATCATCTACGTAATCATGTAGGATATCATGCATCATATCATGAAAGATATAAGTCATAGCTCGTTGATATGTTGCGCCTGCATTCTTTAAACCAAATGGCATCACTTTCCAACAAAAGGTACCCCAAGGGGTAATAAAGGTTGTTTTAGCTTGATCTTCGGGAGCTATCCTGATCTGATTATAGCCAGAAAATCCATCCATTAGGGACATCATTCCACTCCCGGTGGTAAAGTCAATGATTTGGTCCATGTTTGGAAGAGGAAAATCATCTTTAGGGCATGCAGCGTTAATATCTCTAAAGTCCGTGCAAACCCTAACTTTGGTAGCTTCTTTCTTGGTGATTGGAACTACATTCGAGATCCATTCAGCATAATCAATAGCTTGTATGAAAATAACATTCAGGAGTTTTTCTAACTCTCCTTTGACTAGCGAGGGCCACTTTGGGATGCATTTTTCTAAGTTTTTGTTTAACGGGTTTAGCATCCGGATGGACTACTAGATGATGCATGACTACGGAAGGGTCTAGGACACGGCATATCTTCATATGTCCAAGCGAAGACATCTTCATATTCTTTAAGGAATGCAATGTATTCATCTTGTTTTTCTTGACTTAATGCTGATCCAATATTGATTATGTGAGGATTATCCTCAGTTCCAATGTTAACTTTAAGGACGTTTTCTACTTCCATGTGTAGATCTCTTTCAAAATTAGGTGGGGCGGGTGAAACGCCCAATTCTTGTAATTCTTTTAAGGTTAAGTTGGATAATTCGTCTTGATGAGTGGTGGCCTCAAGTTGGGCTATAGTTGGTATAGAACCATCAAAATAAAAACCATTGTGTAACAACTCTTCAACGGAGACATCATGGAAAATATCTCCTTCCAACTCCTCATCGGATTCAGCAATCAATTCGGGGTAAGCTATGGATAGCATATTGCAGGTAAAGGGATTATTCTTTGAACACAAAGAATCTTGTTTATCTAGATAATCTTGATAACATATGAGTTGATCATCATCTTCAAAAGGGAAGGGTTGACCCTTACTAGGAAATAGGCCCACACCACATCGGGCGGGCCATGGCTCTACCTCAATAGGTTCTTTCATACCATTTTGGAAAGGTCCCAAGCCTTTCCCTTTATAGCCCATTTTAAGCATTATGGGCTTAGCTTTAATATATTCATTAGTAAAATAACATCGGGCATATCCCTCATGATGAGTTTTGATATTCCTGGGTATTCTTCCCCAATCATATCCTTTATAAATAAAAGCACAACTCCCGACTTGGTAAGTACTTCCCATAGGTTGTGGGAGGCCCAAAGTACGAGGAGATGGTGGCAAGTTGTTTAAAAGAATTGAATCTTGCATAAAAGCATTTGTTTTTTCTAATATTAAGATTGTGGATAAATCCGATAAAAGTTCATCAGAAAGAGCATAAGATGTAGAAGGATCATTCCCTATATCTTTAGATGTGGAAGGTATGATAGATGTTGATAATGTGGAGGTGTCAATAAATGGGTCTATAGGTTTTGAAATTATAGGGATAGAACATGAAGGATTGGTTGTGGATTGAAGACCTTTTTGAGGTTTTAGTGTGGTTTGTTCGAGAAGATGGTTGAGTTAAATGTATAGGTGTAGTTGATGGAGTAGATGATGTTATGTGTGTGTTTTTCACACGTTTAGATGAAAAATAAGAATTAGGATGTGTGGATGACAGAGCGGGGCAAAATTGCACTCCAACGAGGTTCTGCCAAAGCACACATATCAAAGGGTCTAGGGTCACCATGGATAGTGACCAACTAATTTTTAAATTCAAATTTAACACATTGATGTAAAGTGGAGGGAACCGCTCGCATCGCATTGATCCAAGGGCGACCCAAAAGTATATTGTACGATGTTGGGCAATGTACAATAAACACGGTTGTATCTAGGGTTCTAGGACCAACTTGCAAGGGTAAGGTAATGACTCCACACGTTTCTTGTGTCTCGTCATTGAAAGCTTTGATAATCATGTCAGTTTTCTTCATTTCATCACTTCTAAAGCCAAATATTTGGTAGAAGTCAAAAGTGCAAATGTTTAGAGATGAACCATTATCAATCAAGACTCTTTTAACGACTACATCTCCAATTAGAGCAGTAATATATAAGGGGTTATCCTTATGTAAACTATGTTGTGGGATATCTTTATCTCGGAAGTCAATACAATCAACTTCTCGAGTGATGATAGTATTGGACATGGCTTCGGGTTGAATATTTTGAGGTACCATCATTTGGCTTAATGTAAGCATTAACTCATCCCTATGGGTAGGAGAAGATCTTAACAAGTCCAAAAGGAAATTAAGGCTGTAGTATTGGATAATTGTTCATTAATATTGTAAGGAGGTTTTGGTTGAACATTAGACATATGATTCCCTTTATTGGGATTTTTCAAAATAAATGGAGCTGATCCATCGTTACGAGTTTGATCTTGTTGAGAGTTTTGAGCATGTTGTCTAGTAACAACTCCGATGGTACCTACAATGTTATATTGAAGACGTTGAACTGGTCTTGGTTGAGCGTTTATGGCTTGTTCATTAGGAAGGAACTGATTAGAAGAGGGTCGAGTAGTAACTCTTCTAGGAAATGGTTCTTCCGGAACCATAGCATCTGTGATGGGTTGAATAGGATCTGATTCATTTTCAGAACTATTCGATTGGTTTGAGGTGATGTCTACTTCACTTTCAGTATCTGATTCTACATCACTAGGATCGGGAGTTTGAATATTATGTAGGGGTCTGGTCGTGACCATGGATAAGGTTGTGCCAAATATTTGAGGATCCTGAACAGATAATTGTCCGCTAATAGTCCCTACATATCGGGTAGGAGGAGGAACATTATGATGTTCGATTTGATTGGCCACTTCTTTACCATGGTTTGGTAAAGGATGTTGAAATATATCTAATGATTGATTAGCATTTTGATTTTGATTTTGGGGAATGGTCTTTTGAGCGTTATTAGGAGCATTTTGTTTAGGTTGGAAGGCTTGCACCTCCATTTCATTATTATCAATCAGATCTTGTATTTTATGTTTCAATATTTTGCAAGAGTTTGTAGCATGTCCGGGTCCTCTATGAAAGTCACAATGTAAATCAGCTCTGTATCCGGGTATAGTTGGATCAGGTTCCCAAATAGTTGGTAATTGAATCAAGCCTCGTGCTAATAATTGAGGAAGAATGGTTGATAAAGGTTGATTCAATCTAGTAAATTCTCGAGGAGGTTTATCGGGGAGGTTTTAATATAAATTTTTATTGTTGTCTTCGTTGTATTGATATTAGCAACGTTTCTACTATCAGTGACTCCGTCACCTACAACTTGTTTGTTTTTATACTGATTTCTAGATGTTTTCTCATCATCTTTCTTTTTGAGCTGACCTCTTCTAATGAGAGCATCTTCTACCCTTCGAGCTAAGTCTATAGCTTGATCGAAGGTGGTTAAGGTGGCAGTTGATAACTCATAAGATATTTGTTCTTGTAAATTATTAATAAAAATGTCCAACATTTCCCTATAAGGTAGCACAAAGTGCAGTTTTCCTATCAACTGCCTCCATCTAGCTAAGAAATCAGCAAAACATTCATCTTTGTCTTGTTTTAAGTTGTACAAATCTTTAATGGTGACATGCCTCTCGATGTAGGCACTAAATTGATGGACAAAAGATTCAGTTGTTTCTTCAAAATTTCTCAAAGAATGAGTGGGCAATTGATAGTACCACTCTAATGCCATTCCTCCTAAGCTTTTTGGGAACATTTTTAGTAATAGCAAGTCATCATGTGATATATCATGACATGCTATCCTAAACATGCGAAGATGCTCTATGGGATCTTCGGTTCCTTTATATATAGGCAGGACGGGCATGGGGAAGTGTTTAGGGTATGGTTGTGCTACAACTATGGGATCCAGAGGTTGACTACATATCTCTCGATAATTGTACGAGGGACGGTAGGGATCTATCTGGTCCATGCGCGAAGCTAACTATTTCACCATGGCTTCCGGATTACTTGGTTTGCCCACCATATTGGTTCGGTAGGGCATTAATATGGGATTTGTGAGCATATGATGGAGGGACATGGAGATTAGATGCTATATTGCTATTGTGTAAATTGTTGGTAGGAAGGGTGTTATGAAGAAATTTTGAAGTTGTATTATGTTGTATGCCCGATTGTTGAAAATTGGTGTTTGGCTTCATTTTAGGTTTTTGTCTACTTGAAGCATATTGATCAATAGTTTGGCGAAGTAAAGCGAGTGAAGGAAGGTTTATTTTGTGTGGGAATGATTTTAGGCTCAATAACAGGTTCCTTAGGGGGTTGGGTAACTTGTTGTTTTGGCATGTTCTGAATCATAGTGACCATATCTCTATTGGATGGTCCAGCTTTATCACTTTCTTGATCAATGAAAGACAAGGGATTAGTGTGTATGTCAAACATATGTTCCATGGCTGCTTGAGTGTCACTAATTTGTCCTTTATCAATATGAACTGCCATATTAAGAGCACCAATGTTATTATTGAAAAATTTCCAGAAATGATCTAAGTTATCAAAAGCAATAGTTCCATCTGGAGCTATTCTAGGGGATGAGGATCCTTCCTCTTTAAGATTTTCTTGTTGTTCATTTTCTTCACCGGGTCATCTTACGGCTGTTCTAGAGTTTCTCCTTCCGGAATTGATTCCTCGGGAAGGACATTTGGGTTTTTTGTTTTGTCTCCTAACCAATCTTCTTCTTCTTGTTCAGTTTGTTTACCATTCCTAAGTTTAGGCATTGTGCTTAAATTTAGATTTCAGCAAATATATATACACTTATATATATATATATATATATATATATGCAACAAGCTTAAGAGGTATATATTTTAATTATATACCTACTATAGTATTTGAAATAAAATGTTTTTGGTTTTTGTTATGTTTTGGTTTTTCTTGTTTTTGTAACAATATTATAAAGATAACAAACAACACACTAAATGCAAGAAATAATAATAATGAAAGCAATGATCTAGTTTTCTATAAACAATTTATAAATATCATTAATGGGCTCAAGTTCTTCGGGAGTCATGAAGTGTTCTTCTTCAAATTGAAATTTTTCTTTCAAGAATTTGACAAAAAGTGCTATAGTGATATTATCTGTCTCAGATTATGGTTGGTAGAAATAAAGTTCGTGGCAATACTCTCGATATAACACAGCCCTAGGAACTCTATTCCATATTTCCCTATCCGTAAGAATGACCTCTTGATATTCTACATGACCTAGGAATTGGTGTATAGTTTTTGCGTTCTCAAGGTATTCCTCGAAGATGAACAATTATGAAGACACAAGAGCTCTCCTATAAGCTAACCACCTATGGCAGGCTCTCTGAAGTTCATGATAAACAATGAGTTGTTGAGGATCTGGGATCCTATCTAGGGCAAACCTCTTGATTTGTCTAAGTTCGGTTGATTTAGATGAAATGATACCTAGCCTCCTATCAAGTTCTTTCCACAAAAGTTGGTTTCTATCTATTTCAGGCACACTAAGCACATAATTAACTTCTATGGCTGCTAATTGGTTTGCAACATTTATAGTAATAGCTAATATTTTCTTAGGAGCTACCATCTAGACATGATATGCAACTTAGTATTTTTCTAATGATTTGAAATGCATCTATATTTTTGTTTTGTTTTTCAAAAGGTTTTAGTTTCACGTCGGGTTCACCAAAATGTATCGCTCCAAATTTTTTGCATCCTTACCTTCAGGCTAAAGGATCCATGCCCGAAAGGAGGATGGGAAAAGGATGGGACGGTACCTCGGACTGAGAGGCCCTTTGAAGGTCCCGCCTCTCGGGGGAGGGGGTATTAAGGTGATTTTTCGACGGATGGTAGGGTTCACCGGGGAAATGTTTAGTGGCGGTTTCCACGCCTAGGTTGGGAATGAGTTTAATGTGTTCAATTTTAGCTTTAAACATCCAAGTCCTAGGTTTGGCCGAGATGAATCTAAGTTATTCTATATGAAAATGCAAATTAAATGAATACAAAAAATAGATTTGAACAGAAAATAGAGAGAATAAGCTAGATTAAAGAGACATACCTGATCCGGATGTCTGATGGAGGTTCTAATTTTTGAAGCAGTCAGGATCGTCTAGAATTTTGACAGGATCGTCTCCGATCTGACAGGATCGTCTGAGATCTGATGAATTCATCAGAGACCTGCAATCAGAGAAGCAGATACAAAATACAAAAAATGCAGCAATACAAACAGAGGGCAATGATGTAGAATGATATCAATAATATTAGACGGATAATTATAAACAAGCATATGAGTGTATTTCAATGATTTAATGACAAATTATGATTTTATCATGCATTAAAACTATATGGGTGAACTCCAAAATGTAGAGTAATAAGGAATAACCATAGAATTAACTAAATGCGAGAATAATGCGAGCAGAAAAGAGTGGAGAAAATGCAAACTCTGGGCACTGATTGCCCCCAATGTTGACTGCAGTCGAAATCATCTCGGATTGGTACGAAATCGTCTCGAATTGGACAGGATCGTCTGCGACGATCTGAGCTTGCTCCGGCTGAAGAATAACAAAAGTTCCTGCAAGAAAACTCGAGAAGGGACAAAGGCAAACAATAGTCTAGAATATACTAATGCATGTGAAACTTGAAGTGCAAAAAAATTCAGCCAGGGGGATGTCAAGGGGAGGGCCTAAGATTAAATAGGCATAGGAAAGAGGTTGGGAGGTTGGAGATCATCCCATTTTGGGAGATCTCCAATGGGGGGAGACTCTAACGGTGCAGACGCGTCTCTGCCCGAGTTAGAGAAGTTGTTGAAACAGAAGCTAATTATGAAAAATTAGTTTTGGGACGAAATCGTCTGGACGTTCTGCTCCAGACGAAATCGTCCGATTTGAGGCGATATCGTCTGATCGGAGACGATATCGTCCAACGGACGAAACAAACTCTAAAAATGGCATGGAAAATGAGGAAACGGGTAGCAGGCGGTTTGGGAGCGGTTTTGGGGTTGAAATTTGAATTTGAATTATTACTAAGGTAATTTTAATTATTTACTAAGTTTTACTGTGCCAATTTTAGGGTGCTACACACCCCCACCTTGGGTGAAAGCACTTTTAATAATTCACTTTACAACCACTTGCATTTTAAAATAACTTTCACCCCAAAGAGGGGCGACAATGAGTTTCACCCCTCTTGGGGTGAAAGCACTTTGCTCCTTCATTTTAATCGCTTCCTCTACTTTGTTGGGTGAACTTGCTATTTTTTATTACATTTCACCTCCAAGAGGAGTAAAAGTGATTTTCACCCCTTAATTCGGGTGAAACTACCTATATTCCTCTTTCCAACTTGCTCTTGAATTAGATCATGATTTTCATATTTTTTGGGATGAAACTCCTTTGCAAGCACAGCTTGGGACGAAATCAATTTTCTTCGATGCTCCTTTAAATGCTGCCATTAATTTAAAAATAAACATTCCTCCATTGGCTTTATGTTGTACTAGGCGAAACCATTTTGTGCTAAGTTTTACCTCTAAAAGAGGCCAAAAGGACTTTCACCCTCGGTAAGGGTGAAACAACTTACTTCTTCTTCTTGAGGTGCTTTTCACTTCAAAATTAACTCCTTGTTGATGTTTTTGTTGCTTAAACATTTTCAACAAAATTCTTTGTTGCATTTATGATATTCATTTTATTTATAGTAATGCAATATTATAAAAAGAGGTCAAAATAGTAAAATGAACAATACAATTGTAGCGCTTTCCTTTAATACATTCATCAAAAGTTTACAATCAACATTCAACAAAACTTTTAATATGGCAAGGTGGCAAAACTGCCAACAACTATCAATTTCCTATGATCTACAGTAGTGTTGGCATTTTTGCCACATTGATTCTCATTGATTAATGCATTAGTGTATTGTTGGAAATCTGATCTTTGACTTCAGCTTTGATGCAGCTTGGGCGAAAAAAGGAGAAAAATTGAGCAAAAAATGGTTAAGTCAAAAAACTGCAGCGACGCGCTTGACATGTTGCAGAATCGCGGTCAACGCAGTCAACGCAAGCAGGTTGGGCGGAACCGTCGCGATATCGCGACATGTTCCGGAATCGCGGGTCGGGCAGCGTCGAAGGCATTAAGTCAAAACTTGCAGCGCGTCGCTGACATGTCAGCGAATCGCGACGGAAAATAGCGGTTGATGCGGAGAGAAGGAACATGTAGCGAAATCGCTACATGTTCCGTTTTCGCGGGGCAGAGCGCAGGGAGGAGCAAGAGGGAGCCAGACATGTAGCGATATCGCGACATGTTCCGGAATCATGGGTCTTCAGCAGCGAAGCGTACGGCGTAAAATTATGTCGCGATTTCGCGACCCGTCGCGATTTCGCGACCCGTCGCGTTTTCGCGACCTGCGCTATTTTCCCGCCAAGTGCAGTATGAACGGCCGAGGAGATATTTTTGGGTTTCGACGATTTAATGCTGACCCGAATTTAATAATTTGCGGATTTCCAATGCGGTTAAGGTCAAAGAGTGCCCAGGCTACCAAAATTAAAGGGTTTATTGGTTCGAAGTTGCTGTTCGTGGATTAATTCAACGGTTTTTCATGCACATATTCAAAGAATCGAATTTAATGAAGGGCCGCGAGCGTTTCATGGAATTTAATTTTTATTTCTTCGAGACTGCGATTAAGGGGATCATGTTCCTCGTTTCCTTCGCATAATTGTAGATCTCAAGAAGGTCGGTTTAAAATATTTAATGTTTGCAAAGAGGACGGACCTCTATAAAAACCAATGTAATTCGCATTTCAAAAGGTTGGAAGTTTTGCTAAAAAGCTGGAAGTGCATTTGCAAGAATAAATTATTGGCTTCGGATTTTTCAAGCGGGTTGTTTGGGTGATTGTCTTTTCTGTTCGTTGCATTTCTAATCGAATTTATATTCCTTGAGTGCTGTTACATTCAAATTCTGCATATTGGATTTGAATCTTGCTTGTAAGGATATGATTCCTGGAGTGTAATCTTGGAGAGATTTTCTGCATACAGTTGTGTGGGAGTTGAGTCATTATATTCTGTTGCTTGCTGTTGCCGCACTTTAAGTTTTCTGCTGTTGTTCTTCTGATCCCATAACTCCGGCCTGTGGCCATATTTCATTTCTTTCTGCAACTTTTAATTTCTTTCCAGCAACCCTTATCTTCAAACAGAATTTTAGAATAGTAGAGGGAACCAGCCCACTCCGGAGATTGGTGCAGGAGCCATTTCTTGCTTCCGACCTTTCAATGTTGGCCGGGTCTAGGGTGCAATTATAAAAATCCTTTCCTGTGGCAGATTTTGGACCAACAGTTTTTGGCACGCCCGGTGGGACAGACTTCTTTTGTCTCACAAAAATCCACATTTGTTTTAACACCCGAAGGTCTCAAGATTTGATGAGCTGTCTTGGCCTCATAGCGGAGATTTGTAAGTTCATCTGGCGACTTTGCTGAGTTGAAGATCCGGATTTTTGATCGTGGACGCCTGCCTGTTATTTGGTGACTTTGTTGAACTCAGAAATTATTCATGATCACGAGATCACAGTCAAAGAAATTTGGCGATCTTGTTCAGTTTTTTGAGCTTGATAGTTCGAGAAGTGGTGAGCATTCTAGATTAGTTTCCTCGTCCCTTCCATCTTCTGTTGTACAAATACCCAGTATTGTTGCTAGTGTTGCACCCCTACAAGTTCCACCAATGGCACAATTTCCTCCACCCGAGAAAATTCTTGGCATGGAACAAGCCTTTGGAGCCTTGAATCTCGCAGGCTCGGAATCCGGTACCACGAGTGCACCTGAAGGCTTTGCCCACTTACGATGGTACTGGCAAAACAGCCTATGAGCACATAAATGATGTGGCTTCTCTGGCTGCTATTCATGACATTACTGATGAAGATGTAATGATCAAATTGTTAGTGTGTTCATTGAGAGGTAAACTGTTGTTTTGGTACAGAACTCTGCCTCCCGGCACCATAACATCATGGGATCAATTTGGTGATTTGCTGGTGAAACATTTTCATGAACAGGCTGACCCTTTCTCATTGTTAAATCAGTTTACTGTCATACAGAGACATCCACAAGAAGAGATACCTGATTTTAATGTCCGGTTTACCAGAACTTGGCAAAGGATTCTTGATGGTATTCGGCCTGCTGATGAATTAGCTGCGATGTACTACCTCAGAGCGTTTCACTCAGATATCGGATGGGCGGTTCGGCAGTCTAATGTGGTGACGTTTCCAGAAATCTTTGAACAAGCAATTAAAGCAGAAGCTGATCTGGTTGCTGTAGGAAGACTGCCTCCAAAGGTAACTATGCCTCTTATTCCAGATTTGCCTCAATATTTATATGGTTCACAACCACACCCCATGCCAGCTATGTATCCTACACCATCATGGAGTTCTAAAGCACCTCAGGTTGCAACTGTTCCAGCTCCTCAATTGCCCGCTTTAACTCCTTTACCGCTCCCTGCACCCAACATTCAACCATCTCCCGTTTCCACTTGCATTTCCAGCTTTGCCAGCACCACCAGCTCCTTTGCCCTTACCAGCACTTCCTGCACCTGCAAACCACTGATCCATATACGACATTATTGCAAGAGGTTAAGTCTGCAAATTCTGCCATTAGAGCCATGGGAAACAAGATCACACTCATTGAGAGGAAGCAGGCTGAGAGAGATTTCCAGCCAAGGAGATTTCAACCTCCTCAAATTACTAGAGATCAAGCTGCCTCCACAAGCAAAGCACCTGAAAAGGGCTTAGGCTGTTCTAGCAAATGAAGATGCAGCCCATGCGAGATGGAGTATATTGGTGCTCGACTTGTAATGATCCTCACGGAGAGGATACATGTATGGTCCACTTAAATTATGTGCGAGACCTTGGCGGCCGGCACCTCGGGTGACCATGTTAATATGATCTCAGAAAGTCTGGTTATAATTTGATGATCGCAGTGGAAGATCAAGTTTTAGTTCTAACAAGGACTGGAAAGAAGCCTATGAATGTTGATCCTGCTGACTTAGAGCCGTTAAGAGTACCGGCTGAAGTGAAAAGGCCAGTGAAAGCTCTGTGCCGGCTCCAAAGCCTTTGCCCAAAGATCCAACTTTTAACGAGTTCAAGAAAAGGCAACAGTTTGCACCGGTGAAGGTCGAAGCGAGAGGAGCGAGGCACGTGAAAAATTGAAGTATCCATCATCGACCAAGAGGTTGAGAGTGGAAGCTACACAACGAGTACGAGGACCAGATTTGAGCAACTTTCTTGAGATGAAAAATTCTCCTTGCGAGTTTCATACAACATTGTTGATGATCTTAAAAAGACTCCTGCTAAGGTAAGCCTTTATGACGCTTTGCAATTACCTGGTCAAGTAGATTTATTACAAGAGTCATTGAAATCTGTGAAGGAGAGTGAAATAGGGCCTACCCAGACCGTCTATGCCCAAACTTTAACCACCTCTGTTACTGGCAAGAACAGACCTCCTCCTTTTTACTTGTCATTGCAAATAGAAGGTTGGGTTGTACACAATTGTATGATTGATTCTGGAGCTGCAACCACTATCATGCCCAAGGGAGTATGTGAAGCTATGGGAATGGAGTATACCCGGAGTAGTCCCGGAGTTCTACAATTGGATGGTACGCCTATAAAAATAGTAGGTGTCATTAAGGATGTACCCATTGTCCTGCATACAATGCCCCAAATCACTGTGATTCAAGAAATAGTTGTAGTAGATTTAGAGCCCTATTTTAGCATGTGTTTATCCAGGGAATTTACCGCAAAATTAGGGGGTTATCTGGCATTGGATTATTCTCATCTGGAAATTCCTTTTAAGAATAGACGTCTCAGAATACAGAATGAAAAGCCTTCCCCTTTTCACATTGAGAAGTTGGAAGATGTTGGAAAAGACATGCAGTCAGTCCATATGCTCACTGAAGAGTCTGAAGATGTTGTGTTAATGAGTGAAGTTTTAAACAATCTTCAGTTGGAAGACCAGTTTTCAATGCTTAACTTCAATGCCATGATGGAGACAGAGATTGGCTGCTATGCCATTCGAAAACCTGAGACTAAGACAAAGCAGAAATTGTCTAACCCGATTGATCGGATCGAGGTTACTGGATCGGTTATGGCAACTTGTATTTCGATGGAGCTAGATGCGGGAATGGTGCCGGAGCGAGGTATTGTGTTAATTTCTCCTTACGGTGTACGAGAGAACTTATTCATATCGGCTTACATGGAGTTGTACTAATAATGCTGCTGAATATGAAGCATTGTGCTTGGGTCTGAAGAAAGCGAAGAAGTTAGGAATAGAACAGCTCAATATTTTTGGTGATTCCGAGCTTATTGTAAACCAGGTCACAAATAGATGCATCTCAAAGCAGCATTATCTGAAAGCATATCGTAATCAGGTTTGGGATTTGTTTGAACTTTTCACTGCGCTTAATATTCAAGTTGTTTCCGAGAGAGATGAATAAACATGCTGACTTATTAGCATCTCTTGGAGCGAACTTTTCTCCTGCTAATCAAGTTGTGAACAAGCCCAAGACAGTGAGAATGGTATACAGACCCAGTGTGCCAGATAAGGAAAATTTTTGGCAGGTCTTTGAAACCGATGAGCAGATTGTGAATTTCTCGATACATGAAGCTGCAGCTGTTGAAGGCAGAACTTTGGAAGATGAGGAAGCCGAAGGTCTTATTCAATTAAGGAATAACCATATTCCAAAGGGTCTAATAACTACGGAGAGCTTGTTTGACCAACATGATCGTTCCAGAAAGCCTCGAATGGAGATTGATAGAAAGGAATTCATGGAGTTAGAGCTTCAGCCCGACAAAGTGATTAAGGTTGGCACTGACTCAACCCCAGAAGAACTGCAAAAAATCAGGCAACTCTGTAAAGAGTTTTATGATATTATAGCTTGGAGCTATAAAGACTTGAAGGGTTATAACAAGCAGATTATACAGCATACAATTGAACTGGAAGAAGGAGTTAGGCCTTTTCGGCAGAAGCAGAGACCTGTAAACCCAAAGATTGAGGCGTTGATGAAGGCTGAACTCGTTAAAATGTTGCAAGCTAAGATCATTTATCCGATCAAGCACTCCACATGGGTCGCCAATTTGGTCCCCGTCCGTAAGAAGAATGGAGATATTAGATTGTGCGTTGATTTCAGGAATTTGAACCGTGCTTCATTAAAGGATCATTATCCTTTGCCGAGAATAGATCAAATATTGCATGTTGTGGCTGGTGCACAGCGTTTTTCTTTCTTTGGATGGATTTTACGGGTATAACCGGATGCTGGGTAAAAGATGAAGATCGGTTTAAGACAGCATTCACCACGAAGTGGGGTACTTTTGCATATCGGCGAATGCCCTTTGGGCTGTCAAATGTTTGGAGCTACCTTCCAAAGAGCTATGGACATTGCTTTCAAGGATTTGTTGAACAAGATCATTGTAATATACCTTGACGACATGACAGTCTTTTCACATAGAAGAGAAGACCATTGTTCTCACCTGAGGCTGATTTTTGAGAAATGCAGAGAATTCGGAATCTCCATTAATCCAAAGAAGTCTGTGTTTCTTTGTAAAAGAGGGTAAGCTTACGGGTCATGTGATTTACGAAGATGGATTAGCAATTGATCCAGCCCGTGTTGAAGCCCTGAAGAAATTGTCACTCCCTGCCAAACAAGAAGGAACTTCAATCTTTCTTTGGATAGATAAATTTCATTAGAAAATTCATTGCTGATTTTGCTCAGGTTGTTAAACCAATGACTGAATTGTTGAAGAAAGATGCAGTTTTCCAATGGACAGCTCGAAGAAAAGATGCATTCCGGGAGATCAAGGAAAGAATAGTGCAGGCCCCTGTCCTGATTAATCCTGACTACTCCAAGGATTTCATCTTATATGCAGTTGGAGAAGATGACAGTTATGCTGCAGTTTTGACGCAAAAGGGAGATGATGGGAATGAAAGGCCCATCGCTTTTCTAAGCCAAGTCATTTTACCTCACGAAGCAAAGTACAATTTTATTGAGAAACAGGTATATGCTGTGATGAAATCCCTGAAGAAATTCAAACATTTTATTTCCCAGAGCAGGACATTTGTTTATGTGCTTCACCAAGACGTGAGAAATTTCATTCTTCAAGGAGAATTGGGTGATAAACGTGCTGGCTGGGTCACCAAGATCCAGGAATTTGATGTAGAAATTCACCCAGCTAAATTAGTGCGTGGTAAAGCTCTGTGCCAGCGATTAGCAAAGATAGCGACATTTGATGTATGCGAAGATCGGGGAGAAGCTCTTGCTTGGTAATAACAATTTAATGAATTTCTTAATTACGGAAAAAGATTGGACGAGAGGACACGATTGATTATTTCACAAGCTGGAAAATGTCCATCACAATTGGTCGCTTCTCGAGAGGAGGAGATTTCGGTTGCAAGCTCTGCGGTATGTTTTGTTTTCGAGATGGTTTATTTTTTAAAAATATTGATGGTGTTCTTTTGAAGTGTGTTAAACAAGCTAGACAAGGATAGGATCTTGGAAGAGTTCCATTCTGGTCTATCAGGAGGACATTTTGCAGGAAGACCGATGGCCTTGAAAATCATTCGAGCTGGTTACTATTGGCCGACCACTGTTCTCAGATTCTTTCAAGATTGCACAAGCCTGTGATAAGTGTCAAAGATATGCAGGAAGAGTAAGGAATGCGGCTACGCCTTTGCATCCGGTTCGAGGTTGAAGCACCCTTTCAGCAATGGGGGTTAGATTTTATTGGAATAATTGATCCTAATTCCTCGGTTGGTCACGAGATACATTTTAACGACTACTGATTATTTCACCGGGTGGTCTGAAGCCATACCTACAAAGATGGCCAATCAATCTGTAGTGATTTCTTTTGTTGAAAGTTTAATTACACGTTTTGGTGTTCCAAACGCCATCATTACAGATAATGGGACTCCATTCATTGGAGCTGAATTGGTTGAGTTTGCTAACAAGTTTGGCATTTTCCTTAAGACATCTTCCAATTACTATCCACAGGGAAATGGCTTGGCAGAGTCAACGAATAAAAATTTGCTCAAAATTTTGAAGAGGTCATTGGGAGAGAACAAAAGATCTTGGCACTTGTTATTGAATCAGGCGTTATGGGCAGACAGGATTTCCGTTAAGAAGTCCATTAAAACCTCACCATATGCCCTAGTCTATGGCAAAGAAGCAAGGTTTCCAGTCCATCTTGAGTTGCCAGTATTACAACAGTTGCAGTCTTTTCAAGATGATGAGACAGACCTGAGTTCCTTGGATCTGCGAATAGCACAATTGTTGGAATTAGAGGAGCATCGTTCCAAAGCATATAATGAATTTGACAAGCACATACAAGGGATTTCGAAGTGGTTTTATAAGCATTCTGCAGCCCGTCCATTCAAGACAGGAGATTTGGTGCTGAAATGGAATGAGAATAAAGCTAAACCTGGCAATCATAAGAAGTTTGATGCATTCTGGGAGGGTCCGTTCCGTATTTCCAGTACTGGTGCAGCTAATTCTTTCTATTTGGAAGAGATGGATGGTAGCCCACTTCCAATTTCAGTTAATGGCTTTCATTTGAAAGCCTACTTTTCATGACTTCGCAAGTTCAATTTGAGTTTGTATATAATATAAAAAAAAAAAAAGTGAAGAAAAAGAAAAAAAGTATGTATATATGTGTTGCCTTTTGTTGTCACCTTGGCTCTTGTTGCTTGTGGGCTGTAGGTGTTGGTTTCCCTTTTTGTCTCCTCCTTTCCCAGCAGTTGGTGGCTTTCTAGCACTTTCTTCTTTTCCCCTCCCTTTTCCTTTCCTTTCCCTTCTTCATCTTCCTTCTTTTACTTCTTTTTCTTCTGCAATTCTGAGAATAAGCCACGGTATGTTGTTTCTTCTCCCCTTTTCTATTTTTCCCGTTTCTTCTTATCCCTTTCTTCTCAGTTTGTTTTTGTTTTAAAAAGCATTTATTTTCCAGCTTAGTTCATTTTCATTTCACGCTTCAAAACTTCCACTTATGTTCCATCCATTCGTTCATTCCATCTATTGCCGTTGGTAGTGTATCAACATGATGTTGTTATGTCTATCTCATCACTTGCTTACTTCCACATCACTCCATTGCGATCACTGCTTGCGCAATCGCAGGAGCTCACTCCACCATCACATTCCATTTCTTCAGTTTATAACCGCTTCTATGCAGGTTCTTCCAGTTCTAGTTTTCCGCAGCGGGAAGAAGTTTTGCAGCAGTCCTCTGACATGTTTTGCAGCAGCTAGTTTACAGTTCCAATATGACTCTGTGCCCAATGGACTAAGGCCTGGATTCTTGCATACAGCGAGCTGTATACCCCGCGAGCCGCCAAGAATGTTGGCATTTTTGCCACATTGATTCTCATTGATTAATGCATTAGTGTATTGTTGGAAATCTGATCTTTGACTTCAGCTTTGATGCAGCTTGGGCGAAAAAAGGAGAAAAATTGAGCAAAAAATGGTTAAGTCAAAAAATTGCAGCGACGCGCTGACATGTTGCAGAATCGCGGTCAACGCAAACAGGTTGGGCGGAACCGTCGCGATATCGCGACATGTTCCGGAATCGCGGGTCGGGCAGCGTCGAAGGCATTAAGTCAAAACTTGCAGCGCGTCGCTGACATGTCAGCGAATCGCGACGGAAAATAGCGATTGATGCGGAGAGAAGGAACATGTAGCGAAATCGCTACGTGTTCCGTTTTCGCGGGGCAGAGCGCAAGGGAGGAGCAAGAGGGAGCCGGAAACATGTAGCGATATCGCGACATGTTCCGAAATCGCGGGTCTTCAGCAGCGAAGCGTACGGCGTAAAATTATGTCGCGATTTCGCGACCCGTCGCGATTTCGCGACCCGTCGCGTTTTCGCGACCTGCGCAGTTTTCCCGCCAAGTGCAGTATGAACGGCCGAGGAGATATTTTTGGGTTTCGACGATTTAATGCTGACCCGAATTTAATAATTTGTGGATTTCCAATGCGGTTAAGGTCGAAGAGTGCCCAGGCTACCAAAATTAAAGGGTTTATTGGTTCGAAGTTCCTTGTTCGTGGATTAATTCAACGGTTTTTCATGCACATATTCAAAGAATCGAATTTAATGAAGGGCCGCGAGCGTTTCATGGAATTTAATTTTTATTTCTTCGAGACTGCGATTAAGGGGATCATGTTCCTCGTTTCCTTCGCATGATTGTAGATCTCAAGAAGGTCGGTTTAAAATATTTAATGCTGCAAAGAGGACGGACCTCTATAAAAACCAATGTAATTCGCATTTCAAAAGGTTGGAAGTTTTGCTAAAAACTGGAAGTGCATTTGCAAGAATAAATTATTGGCTTCGGATTTTTCAAGCAGTTGTTTGGGTGATTGTCTTTTATGTTCGTTGCATTTCTAATCGAATTTATATTCCTTGAGTGCTGTTACATTCAAATTCTGCATATTGGATTTGAATCTTGCTTGTAAGGATATGATTCCTGGAGTGTAATCTTGGAGAGATTTTCTGCATACAGTTGTGTGGGAGTTGAGTCATTATATTCTGTTGCTTGCTGTTGCCGCACTTTAAGTTTTCTGCTGTTGTTCTTCTGATCCCATAACTCCGGCCTGTGGCCATATTTCATTTCTTTCTGCAACTTTTAATTTCTTTCCAGCAACCCTTATCTTCAAACAAAAATTTAGATTAGTAAAGGGAACCAGCCCACTCTGGAGATTGGTCTAGGAGCCATTTCTTGCTTCCAGCCTTTCAATGTTGGCCAGGTCTAGGGTGCAATTATAAAATCCTTTCCTGTGGCAGATTTTGGACCAACAAGTAGATTTATTTTACAAGGGAGAAGTTAAAAAGTAGATTTTGAATCCACATGAGTCATTAATTGCTCATCCAATGGCCTACATAATTTAATGAAGATATTTAAGGAGTTTTAAAATAAAATTCCACCCTTGGGTGTGACCTAGACACATTATAGGCTCATTGTTACCCCATGGAATAAGTGAGTAATTATACCATCAAGATCTACATCCAATGAAGATCCATCGTCAAACTTAGGAAAAAAATATCTAATGGTTTACAAGAAAAATGGAATATTTAGATGATGAAGCATCAAATTATAGTGTCAACCATATAATTTTAGAAATAAACAACCTAGGAAGGAATTCACAAATAGGACAAAAATTAGAGGGAGCTCTACTAATTGTCTAATGAAGGAAAATCAATCTAATCTAGCAGTCCATAATTAAAAAAACTAATAACAATGACCAATCAAATTTTATCACCAACGTACTACCTCCCACAAAAAGGAATCTCCATGACAAGTATGCATTGTTATTAGAGATAATATTTATGCACAATGTACCAAGAAAAGTAGTTGGGTTCATAAACTATGATAGAAAAGACTTCGGTCCACCTAGTTGCACCATTTGGACATGGTATCCTAAGTGGTTATCATATGAAAGACAATAGAAATTAAAGTATCCATTTCCAATGGTCCTAAAAGCTTTAGTGTTAATTTAAAGACCTTGATCCCATCAACATTGAATTCATACCAATCTCTGATTCGATTTTGGAAGAAAATTTTAGATTTCCATATAGAACTTGTCCAAATCTGCTCAACAAGCTCACACAGAACTTGTCCAAATCTATTCAATTACTTTCTCAACTCAAAAAAATCTCATAGAAGCATAAATAGAATTGTTAGAGACTCAATATGTTCTATACTCAAAACTCAATATCTTTCTCAACTCAATCTCATAGAAGCATAAAGAGAATTGTTAGAGACTCAATATGTTCTATTCTCACAAACTCAATCTCAACTCAAATCAGAATATAGAATAGTTTGTTTTATGGAACTTGAAAAACCACTTCATACATCCACTTGACTAGGCCCAATCAACTCTACTCAACCAATCACTCAAGAAACAACTCTTGCTCATAAACCCTAGTCCAAGCATGTATCATCCAACTCAAAATGTTTCCAACAATGCTCAACAACAAATCTCACATAACAATGATACTCATGATCTTTTCAAACCCTAATTCAAGTTCTTTGCATAACAACTTACTTTGACAACCATGATCATCAAACAATATTTTAATCACAACTCTCAATTTTAGAAAACCTTGAAGTATTAACTCAAACACTTCACTCAACCAATGATCTCAACAACAATGCTAATAAAACAAGGTTTTAATATCAACTCTCAAATCATAAAACCTTGAAGCATTAATTCAACCAATTTAAAAAATGAAACCCTAATTAAGTCCTTTTTCATTCCAAACTTAATTTTCAATAAAACCAATCCATCAACTCAACCAAAGAAGAATTTAACCATACCTTTTGAATGTCAAGGAGTTGATCTCACAAATCTACCACACTCACAAATTTCTCTTTTCCAATCTCAATAAGGGTTAGAAGACTTCAATAAAAATCACAATGCAAAATACACCTTATTACTCCAACTTAATTTTAACATCCACCAAAGTCCTTTTAAAACAAACCCTTATAAAAAATAATAGCCAACAAGTCTTAAAATAAATCTCGATTAAGCCTTTATTATAACTCCTTATACCTCCTAAAACATAACTCTCAAAACAACAATTTCAAAATTATAGAACTCAAATAAACACCAACACTTCACCTTAAAAAATCAATCACCACAACCTTTATTTAATAAAGTTTATTAAAAATTAATAAACTTTAGAACAACCTTATCACTCCAACCTTAGGGCATAAAACATAAAAATTAATTAAAAAATCATACCTGCCTCAAGGGGTTTTGACCCCACAACTTGCCCTCACCATGAGTGCCTTAGCCATGGCTAAGGTTGCCACATGAGCTACACACTCATTCACAAAGGGGGAAGCACCATGTGCTTCCTCTTTGTGCTTCTCCTTGCCCACGTTTAATAAAAATGTGCACCTTGGGCACTTCCACAACACTGCCACAAAAAAACCACTTCGCAAGAATCGAACGCACGACCTCCATGCTCTCAATGCCTTCATGCTCTCCAAGCTGCCACTAGGCCACACTACCCAATGCGAATTGGGGGGTGGTATCTCTCCGTGTTATCCTCTGCTTCCTTTGCCAAACGTTTTAAACCACACAAGCTCGATTTCGCATGTCACACAAATTTCATTCGAGCAAGGATAGTTAATGAATAACTTTGGGCATATATTTATATTTCCCTCCTCCTTTGTCTAGGAAATAAATGCTTTAATTTGAATGCGTCAAGTCGGCGCTCTAAGGATTCGAAAGCCTTAGTAAAATCCAACCTTTGGGTTTTTAATCTCTAAAAACTTTGCGCTTGAATATATTTTAATTTTCTAAAACCCAACCTTAGGGTTTTAATCAAATGAATTTTATCCTTTAAAATATAATTATATTATAATTAAAAATTATAATATTTAATTAGATTTTTACCACTTTGGTAAATATTATAATAACAATTATAATATTTTTAACCTTCCAATGCTTCGGATGAATTTCTTCCATGGAGAAATAAAAATCTCTTTCTGACCCAATATTTTTGGGTGTAAAATAAAATATTTTAACCCATTATAAACTTCCATTATACTTTGTACTCGAACTGAATAAGTACTCTCACTGGCATCTTGAAATCAATGACAACTTTGGCTTAGGGACACAAAATGTCCAACAATATCCCCCTTTGTCATTGATGGTAACCCACATTATTTTTACTTGAAACTGAACCTTTTTTTTCCTTCTACTTTTCTTTTTCCTTCTGTTCCCCCTGGGACATTGCTCCCCCTAGCTCAATACTCTCTCAGATATCAAATCTCTCCCCAATACACAAATATCTCCCCATTTGACTTCAATGGCAAAGGGTCACCTTTGGTCTCGAGGCTAAGAATGAGCCTCTTAGCTTAGCTCCTCCCCCACCTCCTTATGAGGTGGTTAATTTTAGGGTGGGAGTATTTCTACTCCCCGAAAGCATTGTTCTTTACCTTTATTATTTTCCCTTCTTTTTTGAGTTTCCTGAATTCTTTGACTATTTCTATCCAAGTCATCATCCATGTTTCTGTCATCATTCATGTTCCTATTCTTGTTCACATCTAGGTTCCTATTCTTGTTCCTGTTCTCATCCATGTTCCTATTCATGTTCATGTTCGTGTTCTTGTTTATGTTCCTATTCCTATTCATGTTCCTGTTCTTGTTCATACATGTTTTTGGAATGTTTGCTCTACACCACTTTGATGTGTGACCATCATTATTGCACTTATAACACTTAATGATATTATTCCTTGGAGGTGCAAATATCTTAGGATTTCTCCTAGTGAAGTCATATCCTCTTCTTTCATGAACCTTGTAATTCATTTCCTTATGACCAAACCGATTACATGAGTAGAAATACCCATGGAAAAACTATTCATTCCCATATTCCTATCTTTCATGTGTTTTGCATTGTGAAGCCATGTGCCCAAACCCATGACATGAAAAACATATTTCATTGAAGCTTCTTTGTTTTGACCTCATCGATCTCATGTTTTGATTGTTGTTACATATGTATCTTCTTTGTGCATTGTTCCTATCTTTTTTGAACTATCTATTGTCCAAATGTTCCTTTGATATCTGACTTTATCTTACACTGTATTCTTCTGAAGTATATTCATCTAAATTTTCCTCTTCAAAACTTGAAGTTAACTCTTCTTTCTGTTTATTTTGAGTTTATTCAAAACCAAGACATGTTTTATTTGTTGACTTTATTTGTACCTTGACTATATTATCCATAATATTTGAGTTATTATTTAATCCTTTCATCTTGATCTTGGAGCCCTCTAAATATTCTTTTAGCAGTGCCACTTCTTGTGCTAACTTCTCACATTACAAGATATTTTCTTCTAACTTATCTTTGAACCTTTTTGCCTTAGCCTTTGATTTTTGTAAATCACATTATTGAAACTAAATTTTAAGTTTATAGTGTTGCTTTCTTACCTTATTTACGGTTTCAAGGGCATAGATAAGTTCTCCCTTGATATCATAACCATTCTCTACTGAATAATCCTCTATTTGTTTACCTTTTTCCACATCATTACTTTATTTTGGCTTGTATTCTATAGGATCACTTACTTCTTCTTCTAAAGCCATTAGAATATTTTCATCTGGTCCTTCAAGTGCATTCTCATATTCATCATCACTAAAACTATAACCATCCCTTATACAATCATCTTCAAGATGTCCAAATTTACCACATCTAAAACACTTGAGAATAATTGGAGTCTTTTTATTAATCGGTTCTTTTTCTTCAATCATAAATAGGACTTCATCTCTATAATTATGTAAAGAACTAGCATCACTATCATTTGAGTACTTGCATTGTCCACATAGTAGCTCCTCTTTTTTCTTCGAAAGAACTTCCTTCCTTGTATGCTTTGTCCATATTTGCTTTTATTTTAATGCTTGTGTCTTTTTGATTCCTTGTACCTATGATCCTATTTTTCTTCACCATTGTTGTTCTTTGGCTCTTTAAAATATGTTGTAAAATGTCCATACTTACCACAATTGAAACACTTAAAAGATCTTAGATCTATGGGTCTTTTGGAACCTTTATCTCTTCTACCATAATTTGCTTCTTCATCACTGGATGACTCATTGATTTATTCTAACTTCTTACCCTTTATATTCTTGTTCGCTTTGAAAGCAACCTCTTTCATAGGGATATTATCTTTTGTTCTTATTTCAAAATTTGTAAGCATACCAAGTAAATAATTTATTATCATATTGTTACTATCAATTTATGTTTCTATAGTAGAGACTTTTTCACTGTACCTTTTTGGAAGAGTTCTCAAGATCTTATCACAAGCATCAAATTCATCAACCTTCATTCCAAGACCTCTCATCTCATGTACAAGTTCATCAATCTTACTGAGATAGTCATGAATTTTTTCATCATCCCACATTATTAAATTTTCAAATTCTCCTTTGAGAATTATGATCTTAGCTTTCTTGACACCTTTATATACGTTATGCAGTAGTTCCCATGTTTCATTTGTTGTTTTACAATCCATAACCTTCATAGATTCTGATCTATGCAACCCTTTTATAGTTGCATTCATAGATCTTGAATTTACATGTATTAGAATATTACCTTCCTTATCTGTAGGAGGATTTACTATTGAGTCATATCCAAGTTCCACTGCATCCCAAACTTCATTGTTAAGTGCCATCAAGTGAAACCTCATCAACATACACCAATACAAGAAGTCACTTCCATAAAATACTGAAACTGTATTATTGATGGACCCATCCCTTTGATCATTTTGATCCATTGTGTTCTTGACCGCTTTTCTTTCAAGTTGTCAAACTTTTTCTGAAGGAATCCGCTCTGATACCAATTGAAGAACACAAGCTTATACTAAGAGTGGGGGTGAACAGTATAAGAGTACTTTTTAATTTTTATCTCAAACCAATATATGCAATGTAAATATAGCAATATCAATAACAATAATCAAAGCAATGTACACAACACCACACACAATAGAGACACAACAATTTACATGGTTCATCCAAATATGGCTACTTCCATGGAGAAAATATTTCACTAAATTTTCTCAATCAATCTCTTGGGAATCCTTCCCAATTACAATTTTTATGGACCTCTGTCCAAAGGAGACATCAATACCCTGAATCAAGTTTGTGGATCTCTATCCTTAAGATAACTCCTTCTCCTCTGCTTTGGTTGGTGATCTTCTAGAAGACTCTGCCTCCACTGCACTGAATTGTGGATCTCTCTCCACTTGAATACTCTTGTACTCACTCAAAATACCTATCCTCAATGTCCTAGCTAATGGATCTCTATCCATTGGAGATTCTACCCTCTCTACTCTATCACCTCCAAAGCTCTATCTCAATTTTGTACTAAACATAGTACAGTCGGTCTAGAACAGTTCTTCTCAACTCCTACACTAAATATAGTTCATTAAGTCTAGCACAAATTTGCTCAATCTCTATCTCAGGTATAGCACAAAACTATCCTCAAATTTGCATCAAACTATGCTCTCAAATCTACACTAAACATGGTCCAGTCGGTCTAGCACAAATCTATCTTCAATTTATATTCTTAAGCCTTAACTCAAGGCTTGACTCAAATCTACTAGATCTATCCCAAACCTTAACTCAAGTTTTGAACAAATCAATCAACTTTGCTCTCAAGTCTTCTCAAATACTTGTCTCAAATCTGTCTTGCAAGCTTCCTCAAAAACTCACATCAAACTATCCACAAGTCCTCTCTATAACTTGCTCAAATCTTCTCAATAGATCCACATAGAACCTACTCAAATATGCTCAACATGTCCACACAAAACCTATCCAAATATGCTCACCAAGTCCACATAGAACTTGCTCAACTCTGCTCAATAGGTCCACATAGAAATTTTCCAAATATTCTCAACAAGATCACACAGAACTTGTCCAAATATGCTCAACAAGCTCACATAGAACTTGTCTAAATATTCTCAGCAAGCTCACACAGAATTTTTCCAAATCTACTCAATTACTTTCTCAACTCAAATCAATCTCATAGAAGCATAAAGAGAATTGTTAGAGACACAATATGTTCTATACTCTAAACTCAATCTCTTTCTCAAATCAATCTCATAGAAGCATAAAGAGAATTGTTAGAGACTCAATATGTTCTATTCTCACAAACTTAATCTCAACTCAAATCAAAATATATAATATTTTGTTTTATGGAACTTGAAAATCCACTTCATACATCCACTTTACTAGGCCCAATCAACTCTACTCAACCAATCACTCAAGAAATAACTCTTGCTCATAAACCCTAGTCCAAGCATGTATCATCCAACTCAAAATATTTCCAACAATGCTCAACAACAAATCTCACATAACAATGATACTCATGATCTTTTCAAACCCTAATTCAAGTTCTTTGCATAACAAATTACTTCAACAACCTTGATCATCAAACAATATTTTAATCACAACTCTCAATTTCAGAAAACCTTGAAGCATTAACTCAAACACTTCACTAAACTAATAATCTCAACAACAATGCTAATAAAACAAGGTTTTAATCTAAACTCTCAAATCAAAAAAACTTGAAGTATTAACTCAACCACTTTTGAAAAGGAAATCCTAATTAAGTCATTTTCACTCCAATATTAATTTTCAATAAAATCAATCAATCAACTCAACCAAAGAAGAATTTTCCCATACCTTTTGAATGTCAAGGATTTGATCTCACAAATCTACCACACTCACAAATTTCTCTTTTCCAATCTCAATAAGTGTTAGAAAACTTCAATAAAAATCACAATGCAAAATAGACCTTATTACTCCAATTTAATTTTAACATCCACCAAAGTCCTTTTAAAACAAACCCTTATAAAAAATAATAGCCAAAAAGTCTTAAAATAATCTCAATTAAGCCTTTATTATTAATCCTTATACCTCTTGGCTAGGGTTTGATGAGGAAAAACTACTCTGATAGGGTTTGATGAAGAAAAATTGCTCTTCGGGGATGGCAGCAACTTTCGGAGGAGGTCTAAAAATTTGGAGGAATTTTGTGATGGCATCGGGTCCGGCATAGAGAGTGCATGCTCATGATATTTTTTCATCTGAAAATGACTGGAAGGAACAAGATTTTCCAGTGCATGTTGGGAACCGCTTGTTAAAGAACAATGGATGTTTGGAACGATGTGAAGCCAGGCCAGTTCTAGTGGTTCAACCAAACTCGATGGCGGAATATGTGGAGTATCTAACCAAACATACCCTTATTGGTAAATTTTTGGGCATCCGAATTTCTCTCCCCTTTGTGGAGGCTTGGGTCAGGAAGACTTGGAATCCTAAATTTCATGTGGAGGTGATGCTGAGTGCGAACAACTATTTTATGGTGGTTTTCTCTTGTATTATAGATCGTAACAAAGCATTTGAAGGGGGTCATTATTTCTATAACCAAGTGGGAATCTTTCTTAAACCCTGGCATGTGGGTTTCAACCCATCAAAGGAGTGGTCGTCGTGGGTTCCAGTATGGGTGCGGTTTCCATGGCTCCCATTGGAATTCTGGAGAACTGATATCTTGCATAATATTGCCCTTCTGCTTGGGAAGTCGGTTGGATCGTCACAACAAAAAAGAGATAAAAAGGTAATATTTGTTGCTTGTATTTGTGTTGAAATTGACTTAAATAATCCTATTCCAGATTCTATTGAAATACAATTTGGATCAACTAGATGGGTTCAAAAACTTGACTATGAAGCTCTTCCATTTCGTTGTTGGATTTATCATGAATATGGCCACCTACAAATAAAATGCCCTAAGTTTGGCTTGCCTATGGCTTAAAATCCCGAGACCTCTCAGTCTGGACAAAGTTTAGATAAATGAAAAACCCTGATAAAGGAAGGGGAACATGATAAGGAAGGTTTTGTTCCGGTAAAATCCCAAAATAGAGGACGAAGGGCAAACAAAGACCTTAAGGATAGCCAGCCAGATGCTCTACTCAAATGTTTTAAAATATTATATGATCTTGATTAGTGCATAGAGATACCTGAAATGTCGCTACCTGATGCAAATATAACAAGGCCAAATTAGATATCTCTTCTTGAAGGGGAACTTAAGGAATCAGATCTAAGGGGTTTAAATGAAGAACAAAGGGCTTTGGATCTGAGTATAGGGGACATGGTTGGGTCTAGCCCTATAAGGGAAACTATTTTGGAAAGTGGTATATATTTAGTTATGCCCTCTCCTACTCAGGCACTGATGCAGTCATCCTTGGACTGAAAAACTCCTACGGTGTTAGGATTGCAGCAAAAAATAATTAAAAAAAGTTTTTCATATAAGAATATGAAGGTGGGTCAGAATAAGGACCAGGAATAAATTAAGTTAATTGGGGAGACTTTGGTGGAGTCATTTTTGGTGAGAACATTGGACTCCCATTTTTATAACCCCCAAAAATGATTATCCTCTCATGGAATGTAAGGGGGTTGAATAGCATCCCGAGACAAAAAGTTGTTCGTGATTTGGTTCGTGTGCATTCTTCGAATGTGGTGTTTATTCAGGAGACTAAATTGGCTATTGATAGTATGTTCAATATTTCTCCCAAGTTGTGGAGAAGGGGGTAATGCCAGTGTATTTGTGCATGTGGATATGCTGGTGGTGTCACTTGTTTATGGGATCCGGTTAAGATATCTCCTCTTACTTGGATTTCTAGTAGATGGTCTATTTCAATGGTGAGGCATGATAATGAATCTGGTGAAATAATCCTACTTAAAAATGTGTATGCTCATGTTGATTACAATGATAAAATGAATTTGTGGAAGCACATTTGCTTTATGAGAAGTTTGGTTCCCCTGTACCCATGGATTTTGGCTAGAGACTTCAACTCTATCACTTGTCTAGAGGATAAACATGGTGGGTGGACCGTCTCGAGCCTTTTTCTTTTATCTTCAGTGCTCATATCCAGGCCCTAAACTTGGTTGAAATCAAGCGAGATAATGGGATATTTACTTGGCACAAAAGAAGCTATGGGGAAGCTTCCATATCAGAGATACTGGATAGGTTTTTGATATCTAGTTATTGGATGGGTAATAATAGAGGTGCTAGTTCTATGATTCTGGAGGGTAGGGGATCTGACCATTGGCCTGTCAAACTCTCTGCTTTGTATTTTGGGCTAAAAAAGAATCCCTCATTTAAGTTTTAACTTATGTGGCTTCATGATCCTAAGCTTCATGATTTCATGTGAGGTTGGTGGACCACTGGCAAACCTCCTCATGGCACCGCTATGTATTCCTTTATGAAGCGACTACAATTTGTAAAACATAAATTGAAGATATGGAATAGATTAAATTTTGGGAACCTTTCCTTGGCTAATTTGTAAGCTCTTAGGATGATGGAATAAGCTTCAAGGAATATTAAAGATCAGGGATTCACGAAGAATCTTCTTGTTGAGGAATATTAGGCTATGAAAGACCTTGTTGAATGGGAACTGAGGGAAGAATTTTTTTGGAAACAAAAAGCTCGAGTAGATTGGCTTTAGGAAGGGGATAGGAACACAATATTCTTTTATAACTCAGTTAAGGCTTACCGTAATGGTAACCTGATTACCTCTCTTACAAATTCTCAGGGTGCCTTTCTCTCTTCTTTCAGGGATATTTTAGAAGATACTAAGAGGTATTTTTCCTCTCTCTTCAAGGAGGACTCCCTATCAGACGATGAGAATGAAAAGCTTATTCTAAACTATATTCCAATGATTGTTTCTATAGATATGAATGAACACTTGATGGCTCTAATTTTCCTTAAGGAGTTGGAAAATGTTGTATTCAAGATGAAAAAAGGAAAATCCCCAGGCCCAGATGGATTCCCGATTGAGTTTTATCAGGAGTTTTTGGATTTAATAAAATTTTATCTTTTGGAGGTGATCCATGAGTCCCAAAAGAACAAATAGATGCTAAGGGCCCTAAATGCTACCTTTGTGGTACCTATACCCAAAAAAGAGAGCAAATTTCTTGGATATGTTGAGGCCTATTGCTCTTTGCAATGTTGTGTATAAGATCATCACAAAAATTATTGTTGAGAGGCTGAAGATATGGTTGAGCAAAATCATATCTGAGGAGCAAGGAGGGTTTATTGTTGGTCGACAAATCTTGGATGGGGTTGTTATTGCTACAGAAGCTATTCACTTGATGGAAAATTCTAAGGATAAAACTATGTTCATTAAGTTGGACATAGCCAAAGCCTATTATCGGGTTAGATGGTCCTTTCTTTAGAAATTTCTTGCTACTTTTGGATTTGAGGAGGAATGGATTAGATGGGTGATGAGTTGTTTTTCTTATTCCTCATTCTATGTTCTTGTTAATAATGAGACATCAGATCTATTTGAGGCCTCAAGGGTATTATGGCAAGGAGATCCTTTATCTCCTTATTTGTTTATCATTATAGCGAAAGGGTTGGTAAGATTGCTCAAGTCTCAAGTCATGCAGGGTCTCATTCAGGGGTGGAAGTGGGATAGTAGTTTGCCACCTCTTTCCCACCTTTAATTCGTTTATGATACTACTTTTTTGGGAGTTGCCACTATTAAGGAAGCTGACAATATTAGATAGTCTCTTGACATATATCTTGGTGCTTCTGGATAGTTGATTAATGAGGACAAGTCTTCTATTTTATTCTTCAATACCCCTCCTCTTATTCAAGCCAGGATTGCTCGCATTCTAAGATTCCAGGTTGGGACTCCCCCCTTCATTTATCTTGGTATTCCAATTTCATATCACCCTCTACCTAGATATTCTTGGTAGTCTATGCTTGATAAGTTTAGAAGGAAGGTGAATCACTGGACTTTCATATGGCTATCCACTACAGGTAGAGTGTTGCTTTTAAAATTTGTTGTTCAAGCTTTACCCATTTATAGATTTTTTGTACAAATAGCTCCATATCACTTCATCAAGGACATGGATGCTTTGTAAAGACAATTTTTATTGTCTGGAAAACTTGATCAATTGAAATGGAGTTTGGTTAGGTGGGATTCTATATGTAGGTCGGTGCAAGAGGGAGGCCTTGGGTTGTGACAGAAAACTCTTTTTGGGCAGGATTTGGCTGCAAAACTTTATTGGAGATGGTTTACCTCTCAAGATCATATTGGGCTAAAATAATATCTTGTAAATACTTGAGAGGTATTTTTGAGGCTGAAATTCCTAAAGTCAGCTTGGTTGGAAAAGTTTCAATTATCTGGGACACTTTGAAAAGAGGAGCTAATTTAATCAAGCAGGGTTTGTTCTGGATTTGCAATCAGGTATCAAATACTCTTTTTTGGGAGGATTCTTGGGATGGCCACCCTCCTATATTGAATCAATATCCTAGGTTACGTTCCCTAAGCATTTTTTTCTTAGAAGCAGGCTGGTATTGTGTGGAGGACTTTAAAAAAATCTAATCTTTTGGAAATATGGAGATGTATAGGTGGAAAGATCTGCAAGAATGGCCCCAGGGGAACTGGCCAAGGACAAAGATGTGGTTGCTCTTATTCTTATGGGGATGCCTTGTTCCTCATTGAGGGGTAAAGATATTCTATCTTGGAACCCTGATCCTAAGGGAACCTACTCGGTAGCCTATGGTTATCAGGTTCTTGATAAGCAAAAGTATGGGAGTCTTCCTATCACTTGGTGGAAAAATGTGTGGAAAAAATTTTCCTGGCCAAAATGTAACTTCTTTCTCTGGTTGGTATCTTGTAATAAATACCTCACTTGGAATAATGTGAGGAAGAGGGGATTTCAGGGTCCCTCTTTTTGTGTCCTTTGCAGTAAGAATCAGGATGACTCTTCTCATTTATTTTTCCAATGCTCCTTTTCTAGAGACATTTGGCATAGTTTGTGGAGTGCCTAGAACCATCCATGTTTTCATGTGTTGTCCCTGGTGGAGTTTTGGAGTAGTCTGGAAAAACCTCCGACCAATGCCCCCTTCCTTCGAGTGGCTTGGAATTTGGGCCCTTCTTGCATCATCTGGTAGATTTAGCTTGAACGAAACTGACGCATATTTCAGGGTAGTTATTTGGTTGTTCAACAGATCTGGCAAAGGATCCCGTATATGGTTCAGGAAACCATCCATAGCAAATGTGATGTGGACCCTCTTTAGGATTCTAGGGAGGAGAAGATACAACAAGCTCTTGGTCTCTTTGGGGATGGTGTGAACTCTTCTAGCCCTAGTAGGGTTCCTCAGCTTAGCAAGAAGGTTATGAGAGATGGTAGGTGGAGGCCATCGTCTAGAGGAGTTTTAAAAATTAATACGGATGGATCGTCCAGGGGTAATCCTGTACATGCTAGCATTTGCGATGTTGGGAGAGATTCTACTGGTGGTATTAGTTTTTTCTTTTCCATTTATAAACGTGTTCATTCCAACAATTTTATGGAGTCACTTGCAATTCTTGAAGTTTTGCGGAGGGGATTTTCTCTTGGTTGGTATAGGATTATCTATGAGTCTGACTCTCAAATTATAGTTAATATTTTAAACATTAAAAGGGTGGAGGAATTTAATTTACAGTTGACCTCTGTAGCCATTCAGATTCTCAAAATGAGTGAAGAGTTCCAATTTATATCCTTTGTGTACATTCCAAGGGAATGGAATGTGGTTGTTGATTACCTAGCCAAAAGGGCTTCTAAGCTGCTAGATCCTTGGAGTATCGATAATTGGGAGAGTCTCCCATCTGGGTACTCTCAATGCCTGTGGGAGTTGATCCACAAGGATGTACAGAATTAATGTGGTTTATTCTTGTTGTATTTTTTGGGTGTCATTCTATTCTAGTGGTTTTATCCTGTTTGGCTATTTATTTGAGTCCTGGTTGGAAGCTTAGTTGTACTCTATAATCCATATTTTTTATAAATAAATTTTTACCCCTTTATTTAAAAAAAAATCCTTATACCTCCTAAAACATAAATCTCAAAACAACAATTTCCAAATTATAGAACTCAAATAATCATCACACTTCACCTTCAAAAATCAATCACCACAACCTTTATTTAATAAATTTTATTAAAAATTAATAAACTTTAGAAAAACCTTATCACTCCAACCTTAGGGCATAAATTATAAAAATTAATTAAAAAATTGTACCTACCTCAAGGGGTTTAGACCCCATGACTTGCACTCATAGTGAATGCCTTCATCGTGGCTAAGGTTGCCACATGAGCTACATGCTTATTCGTAAATAGGGAAGCACCACGTGCTTCCTCTTTGTGCTTCTCCTTTCCCACATTTAATAAAAATGTGCACCTTGGGCACTTCCACAACACTACCACAAAAAAACCACTTTGTGAGAATCGAACGCACGAACTTCCTGCTCTCAATGCCTTCGTGCTCTCCAAGCTACCACTAGGCAACACTACCCAATGTGAATTGGGGGGTGGTCTCTCTCTATGTTATCCTCTGCTTCCTTTTCCAAATGTTTTAAACCACATAAGCTCATTTTTGCATATGCCACACAAATTTATTTCGAGCAAAGATAATTAATGAATAACTTTGGGCATATATTTATATTGGCCTCCTCCTTTGTCTAAGATGTCATATTTTTGATTTTAATGCATCATGTTAACGCTCTAAGGCTTCAAAAGCCTTACTAAAACCCAACCTTTGGGTTTTTAATCTCTAAAAACTTTGTGCTCGAATATATTTTAATTTTCTAAAACCCAACCTTGGGGTTTTAATCAAATGAACTTTATCCTTTAAAATATAATTATATTATAATTAAAAATTATAATACTTACTTAGATTTTTACCACTTTGGTAAATATTATAATAACAATTATAATATTTTTAACCTTCCAATGCTTCGGATGAATTGCTTCCATGGAGAAATAAAAACCTCTTTCTAACCCAATATTTTTGGGTGTAAAATAAAATATTTTAACCCATTATAAACTTCCATTAAACTTTGCACTCGAACTGAAGAAGAACTCTCACTGGAATCTTGACATCAATGACAACTTTGGCTTAGGGACTCAAAATGTCCAACAATAAAAACTTCTAGTTATGACATATAGATTTCTTCATCTAGATCCCCTTGTATGAATGTTGTCTCTACTTCAATTTCAAATGTAGCATTGATAGACAAGAGGAATATAATAGAAGCTACTTTAGAAATAGGGGAGCACCAAAATAAATTCCCTCCACCTAGGAATATACCTTTGCTACCATGTGAGCTTTGTACTTCTTCACTTTACCTTCTACATTGAACTTCTTGAATACCCATTTGCCACCAATTAGTTTTCTTTCAATAGGAAAATTCACCAAATCCTATGTCATATTTCTATCTAAGGCTTTCATCTTGTCAACCATGGACTTATTTTAGAATTCACCTTCCTTTGTATCAACTGCCTTCCCAATAGTTCTAGGATCAACATTAGTAGAAGATAAAGTAAAAGTAGAATTAAAATCAAGTGGATTGTACCTTCTTGGTTTCCTTATTTCTTGAACTTATCACCTCATGATTGGGTTTTAAGTATTTTTTTCATCTTCTATTGAATTAGATTCTTCATCCATAAAATCAAACTACAAATTTTCTAATTCTTCCGCTCTAGATTGTTATTCCTTCTTGGAAACTCTCTAAAAATTACATCTTGACTATAAATAATCTTTCTTATTTCTAGGTTTCAAAACTTGTAGCATTTTACACTATCTTTGTAACCAATATAGATACATTTTTTTGCTTTAATATCTAACTTACTCCTTTTCTCATTTGGAGAATGCACATAAGCATCACAACCAAAAAATTTGAGATGTTCAGAAGAAGGTTTTTTACCATTCCATACCTCATACAAAGTTTTATCGACCAATGCTAATGTAAGTGATTGATTTACCATGTAACATGTAGTATCCACTACCTTTGTCTAGTATTTGTATGCTAACCCTGCACCATTAAGCATACTCATTGTCTTTTCCATCACCATCTTATTCATTATTTTTGTAACTCCATTCTATTGAGGGGTGTATAGAGTCATATTTTATCTTTCTATTCAATACTTCTTATAGAACTCCTCAAATTCATTTCCAAAATTGTCCACTATTATCTATCCTCAACACGTTTATCTTCTTTTCTATTTAGTTTTCTACAAGAGGCATAAACTCTTTGAATTTTTTGAAGATATTGAATTTATTTTGTAGGAAATATAATTATTGATATCTTAAGAAATCATCTATAAATTAAACATAGTATAATGATTTTCCAAGTGATGGAATAGGCATAGCTCCAAACATGTCATTGTGTATCAGATCCAAAATCATTTTTGCTCTTGCAACACTAGAGAGAAACTTTACCTGACTCTGTTTACCATATACACAATGTTCATAAAAATCAAAATCTAAGGAGAACTCAAGAAAACCTTCAACCACAACTTAATTGTGTAAATATTGAAGGCTCTTTTCGCAATATATCCCATTTTTATTTTGAATAATTATCTTCTCTATAGGAAAAGTAGGGTTTTTTTTTGTTTCATTTTTAAGAACAACAAAACTATTACACCCATTAGTCACAATGCTACCCAATACCTTGTACAATTTTCCAATCCATTCTCCTCTTTTCAACACCATTTCTCCTTGAACCATTCTATAGGTATCCTTTTCAAAGATTTTTTGCACACTTCCAACACTTATTTTACTCACAAATATCAAGTTCCTAGCCATCCCTAGAATATACAATAAATTAGGGAGAGTTTTATACCTTTAATATTTGAGAAATAGTCTAACTATTCCACATACTATGATTATTGTTGTTGAGTCATCTCTTAGGAAGACATCACCTTCATTATACTTTTCATATTCACTAAACCACTCTCTCTGAGGAGTCATATGAAAATAATTTCTTGAGTTGATCAACCATGCATTAAGATCTAAGTGTGTACTTGAAGATTCCAAGTATACATCCTCTATTTCTTCTATAGAATTCTTTACTTTTGTGGAATGAGTATAATTAGATCCCTTATTTTTATCAACATTCTCAAATCCACAATCCTTCAAATTCTTAGCTTTACCACATTTCCAATATTTTCTCATAAATATTTTGGTGATTTAGACCTCCCTCTTGACTTTGACTTGTCCCAAGACTTATTATTATTTGTATCTTGGGAATAACCCCTACAAAAAAGGCATCCTTAGATAGATCCTCCATGGATTTCTATCACATTTCTTATTATAAAAAGGATGCAACCACGTCCTCAATCATTAAAGTAGTTGTAGTAGTACTACCAATGGCCATAACCATATTTTCCCATGAATCTAGCAAAAAATATAATTCACTTATCTTCTTCAAATTTCTTAATATCAATAGAGGATAACTAACTTAAAATAGTTTTAAATGAATTGATATATTCTATCATAAAATCCTCATCATTCATCCTAAGGAGATACAACTTATTCCAAATAAATAGTTTGTTTACCAAGGATTTTGACTGGTATAAAACCTCTAACTTATCTCATATCTCATTGGTGTTATTTTATCTAGAGACATTAATCAAAACTAAATCTACAAGGTATAGTCAAATAGTATTTGTTGCCTTGTTGTCTAGATTATCTTAGTCTTCTTTCATCATATCCATAGGTTGTTTTCCTAACATGAAAATGCATTGATCTCTATCCATTATAAGAGATTCCATATTTAGCTTTCATGACTCAAATCTCTAGTCATTAAAATTTTCTATCTCAATCATTGAAATTCTAGGCATTTTCCTTATTATAGGATTCACCTATATAAAGCTCCCACTCAAAATTAATTTTATCACAAATACAAGATACACTTACTCTTCTTATACTAAGCTAATCCCTAACACCAATAGCATCATCTAAATCCAATAACCTTACTCTGATACCAAATGAAGAGTTCGATAAACCCATTCTAGAAAGATAATGCAAACATAATCATAAAATAAAAGGAAATAATGATATACATCCATAAAAACCACCAGGATTTACCCTAGAAACCCTTCACTAGGAAAACTAGTAAAAAACTCAGAGCCACCTCTTACTTATATATATTCTACATGAAAAAAGTAGTTTATAATACAATATATAGGTATTCCATAGCATCAAATAACCCTAAACCATCAAGTAGTATTAGAATACAATGGGTATAAAACCATGGGCTAAAACCACCCATACTTGATAATTAACGAGCCCAATCATGTCAAGGTGTATAGTCTTTTGGTGAAAATTTTACAACACATCCAACATTATATCTATAGTCATAAGGTGTTTGAGATTTTACATAGTTATGTTTATCATTATCCTTGGTTAAGAGTTTAATGAGAGCATTTCCATTGAGGTGAACAATTGAGTTTGTTCCTATGTATGATAATATTACTCATGAACTATTCTATATTCTTCATATGTGAACTTTATGTACTATAGTGAACTATGAGTATGTTTTGCTTCATCAAGTGATTACAAATATTTTTCTATTATGTTATTCATAAACCAATTACTAGTGTTCCTACCCCTATATGGAACATGAAATAATAAATGAGAATTTTGGAAAATACATCATAAAATAGGTTAGTTAGGTGTAAATGTGGTTGAGAAGCAATTTCTAAATTAACCTAGTAATTTTGTATAAATACATATTTTCATCAATGGAACTTGCCCAACATAATTCACTAGTCCATAATTTTCTTCTATCAAACTGAATTAAAACTTGGACATGGTAATAATATTCCTTAATTTAGTAGCCTCATGACGTGAAATTTATTTTTATTCTTTGGGATCCATTGTACAATAGGCTATTTTGCTCAATATTTTGAGATAGCATGTCTCTTATCATCAATAGTGAGAAAATTCTATAAGGTTGCAATTTAAGGGCTCTTCTTTTCTATCATATTATAAAAGAATTATCTTCAACTAAATTCATCCAATATCATATGGAGTGGGTCAGAAAAAGTATGCTTAATATAGAAAAACATGTGTAAAGAGTTGAAGAAAATAAGAAAAGAAATTCTAAAGTTAAAAATATATAAAAGTAAAGAATAACTAAGAAAAATTATTATTAAAAATTTTGTAATTTTATACATTGATTTAACCTTTAATATTTGATCTATCCATTCATTTCTGTAACAACTTGAAAAATTCAACCCATTCAAGAGAAAAAATTTCTTTTGTTTTATATATTTATTAGGGATCCACATATCCCCACCTTACATAAGTCATATTATGCAGGTGTCTATTTATGTCAAGCCCCATGATTAGGTTATCCATTTCATCTTTACAATGATCCAACTTATCCCCTTTTAAATCCATAAAAGGGGTACACCCATCTCTACACCATACATAATCTCATCTATGTATGTGTACTAAGCATAATGCAAATAAGCTATCTATCTCATCTCCATGATGAGCTAGCTTATCTCTTTTAGTCTATCAAGAGGGTACACCCATCCCTACACCATATATAAGTTCATATATGTAGGTGCACTAGGCATCACACAAATAAACTATCTATCTCATCTCCATGATGAGCTAACTTATCATTTTTATCTGTCAAAAGGGTACACTCATCCCTACACCATACATAATTTCTTCTATGTAGGTGCACTAAGTGTATTGCTATTAGGCTATCTCAAAAATCCTTTAGTCTACTCTCTCACTCTCTCTATGCTTCTAATCCATAAGCTTAAACATTATTAAATGTAATTTTCCATCCATCCAAGATTCATCAAATGCAATATTAAAATATAAAGATAATTGATACACACATGACACATCATATATCCTAGGAAACCCTTACAGGAAAAACCCAACCTTAAAAAATATCTTTTTATTGTAAAAAAGTCTATAGTATAATTATTCAAGGAATCTCAAAATTTACTAGTTCAATATCCATAATACAATTGTGAGCACATAAGAACCCCATAATTCTTATGTCTCAAAAATATGAATAATTCTTTTAATTCATATTATAAATCAATGAGGGAACCCCATAATTTCCTCGAATGAATTATGTATTCATTCTTATTTTTCCAAAACATCATCATCAAAATAAATACATAAGAATCCCATGATTATTATGTCCCTACAATGTGAATAGATCATTTAATCCACATTTCACAATCAATGAGGGAACCCCATAATTCCCTCAAATGAACTCCATGTTCATTCCCTTAAAGATAACTTATTTCTTTTATCCATACTCAAAGGAACATCTTCCTTCTAAGATTCTAATGTATTTGCACATCAACTGTAGCATTACACACATAAATTCTTAAAAGTGGACCCCATAATCCTCTCAAATGAATACCTATACAATTTTACCAAGAAGGTGAGTAACCTTCTCCTACTTACTCAAAGTACCTCTTAATTACTATTAAATCTTAACACGGATTATGCTATCCAACAATGCTTATCCATAATGAAATGTATTATCCACTAATAAATCTCCAACTCATATAATACAAATAACAACATTATCTACTATTATTTTTCTATCACATCTAGTCCAAAATAATGCATTATCCATTTATGCATATTTTTGACTCATGAAATATATTATCCACTAACATATTTCAACTCATTTAATCAAATGAAATACATTATCCACTAATGTATATTTTTAACTCAATATATTATCCACTAGCATATTTCAACTCTTTTAATCAAATGAATTACATTATCCAGTAATGTATATTTCTAAGTCATGAAATATATTATCCACTAATATATTTTAACTTATTTAATCAAATGAAATACATTATCCACTAATGTATATTTCTAACTCATGAAATATATTATCCACTAACATATTTCAACTCTTTTAATCAAATGAAATACATTATCCACTAATGTATATTTCTAATTCATGAAATATATTATCCACTAATATTTTTCAACTCATTTAATTAAATGAAATACATTATCCACTAATGTATATTTCTAACTCATAAAATATATTATCCACTAACATATTTCAACTCTTTTAATCAAATAAAGGACAATATCCACTAATGTATATTTCTAAATCATGAAATATATTGTCCACTAGCATTTTTCATATCATTTAATCAAATGAAATACATTATCCACTAGTGTATATTTCTAACTCATGAAATATATTATCCACTAACATATTTCAACTCTTTTAATCAAATAAAATAAAATATCCACTCATGTATATGTTTAACTCATGAAATATATAATCCACTAACATATTTCATCTTTTTAAGAAAATAAAACATATTATCCACTAATTTATATTTCTATCTCATGAAATATATCATCCACTAACATATTTCAACTCTTTTAAGAAAATAAAAATACATTATCCACTAATGTATGTTTATTTCTCATGAAATATATTATCCACTAACATTTTTCAACTCATTTAATCAAATGAAATACATTATCCACTAATGTATATTTCTAGCTCATTCAATCCAATTTTTATCTCAATTTTATTTCCTAAGAAACCTTCAAAATATACCACAAACAATCAATTTCTCCACAAAATTGATCCCAAAAAAATATTTAATTTCTCCATGAAATTTATTCCAAACAAACACTCAATTTTTCCATAAAATTTATCCCAAACAAACACTCAATTTATCCATAAAATTTATCCCAAATAATTACTCAATTTCTCCATGAAATTGATCCCAAACAATTACTCAATTTCTCCATGAAATTGATCCCAAACAAACACTTAATTTCTCCATGAAATTGATCCCAAACACTTATTCAATTTCTCCATGAAATTGATCCCAAACAATTACTCAATTTCTCCACAAAATTGATCCCAAACAATTACTCAATTTCTCCATGAAATTGATCCCAAACAATTACTCAATTTCTCCACAAAATTGATTCCAAACACACACTCAATTTGCTCCATGAAATTGATCATAAATAAACACTCAATTCCTCCAAATATTAATAATTTGCAAACCTCTAAATAGGACACAAGTAAAAAGTTTTGTTCCTCCAAAACAAAATTATTCCATGGCAAAGATGTTTTTCATTAAAAATAAGGGTTTAGTTAAATGCAAGCCAACCAGACAACTCAACCAATCAGTGAGTCAACAATCCAATAAATTTTTCAAACATGAGCAAATATTAGTCAACCAACTAGTGGGATTAATGTCATGACCAATCGATAGAAACCAACCAGCCAGATACAATAGGATACATGTCAATCAAGCTACTCATATCGCAAGCAACAGGTTAGTACCACATGATAAAGAGGGAAAGCTCAAACAAGGATCAACTGCAAAGTCAAGCATGACAAATTTCTATATATAACTCCAACTGGTACTAGGCTACCCCCACTCAGTGGCTTCTTTGACCATCAAGTGGTGGTCAACACTAAAGGGAAGATTTATCTCCTTTAAAGCATGAATGTGCCCCCACATAATACATGTGGATAAAGGAATAACAAACATTTTAAAATATTAACCCACCTGAGCGAGTGCACCTTTATTATCATGATAAATATCCAAATGGGACCTCATGTCCAAAAAAGGAAGGTGGTCAAAAAAAACCAATTGATAGGTCAAAAATCTAATAAATATCACATGTCTAAACAAATGTGCCTACAACTAGCATAGGGTAGGCCCCCCCGCTCAATGGTCCCTCAACCACAGAGTGGTGGTCAATCATTAAGGGGAGCACCTTCCCCTTTATGTTGTACTCGACCTCTCACATCATCAATGTGGGATATTAGTTTACCACAACATCAAGAAAGGTGCTTTAAATCAAACACATAGAACCATCCAACCTAAGCATCCATATGGTAGAAGGAGAGCTAAGTATGAAGAGTTTGCACCACATCTTGGCATTAGATGGCCATCAAGTGGCTCGATATCGACCACCACTTGGTGGTCATATGCTAATGGGTTATAAACACATTTTAGGGTGCACTCAGGGCTCTCAAGTATTTCATGTGGGATAACTTAATGGGAAGGTCTAAGTAGACTTTCCTGACCTATGACCTCCTGCACATAGCATCACTATGTGATGGTGGTGCTTTGGTGGTGGGACTTTTAATTAACCTTGATATCCTAAGGTTAAACCTTAGGATATCTTCCTAAAATAGTGAAACTCAACTAGAATCTAAAATTATGTGCAGGGGAGGAACAAGGCAGAAATTATCATAGGGGGCTACCATTAATAACTTTAAGAAAATATTTACACAAACCCATTATAAGAAAATGACATTGAAGGTTTAAATAAAATAAAGAATGAGATTCAATTTGAGAGAGAGATCAGTGTCTATTTGGGTGTCTTGCTATGGATACCAAGCTATGAAATAGAGCATACCTAGAGGTAGAAGTACATCAAGAGAGGGTAGAATATCGAGTTAAAAAAAAATCCTCCCTACAAATTAAAATCCATTGCAACAAGGTGGGAACAACTAGCATGATATACCCTGGTAGTCTATAGGTTTGAACACCAAACTACATGAAAGAGGAAGGTGAAATCAAACCATGAATCAAGGTTGTTTAACATCACTTATCACTCGATGTTGTTGCTTATACAAAATGAGGCTAGAAGATATCCACCTAAGGTGGCTTAAATAAAAAAAGTACAAAATATCAATGCATAGGAGATTAAAATAGAAAAAAATTTAGTCTTTAAGCATAGGTGATGGTATATGATAACATGGAGCATGCTATAAAATTTTAGTAGTAATCGAATAACTTAAAGTATTTAGAAACCAACCATTTAAATAATACACCAACATATGATGAATCCAACCTGATTTCGAGTCTTTCAGGTGGCCTTCAATATGGTTCATCATCCTTTGTTTCATTATATTTTATTTTCTTCATAATGTGAATCCTCCTTTTTTTCCTCCTTCGAAACGTACCCTCCAAAAAGCATGATGGCTTTCCCCAAAGCCATCCTCCTCCTAACCTCCAAGAACATGCACTTTTTTCAAAAATATGATGCTTATTGTCTTACATTTTTCCCAATTAATAAGGATAGTCTTTTTCTTATGACAAGCCTCCATAGTTAGACCTAACTGACATGGACCATAATTTTAGTTTACATAATAGTCATCCCTTTTAATGATTTTAAAATATTTCCCTCAAATGGAAAGTCAAAGGAATCTTTTGCAAGTATAATAACCATTAAATAATTGTATTGCTCCATATCATTTTAAATGCAACCATCATAGGCTTAAAATAAATATTAATCAATTCTTTTTAAACAATTTAAAAAAAATGATATTAAATCAAATATTACATTGCTAGCTTAATATCATAAAAAATAGTTACTTGGATCATAACCATTACATGCATTTAAACAATACCAAGCTATTCCTTAGCAAATTGATTTAATACCAAGACAAATATTAAATCATGAGCTTAATGATGTAATGGTTAGTCATTTTCATTTAACCATTATATTCATAAGATAATATTAAACATTTTATTTTCTTAAAAAATTTAAAAGCACTATCAAAGCTAATATTAAATTGTTAGCTCAATATTGTAATGGTTAGTCCTTTTAATTAAAAACCATTATATGCATAAAATAATATCAATCAATTCCTTGGCTAAACAATTTAAAAGCATTATCAAAGCAAATATTAAATTGTTAGCTCATCATTGTCCACCTGCAAGCATGGTTAGCCCTACAAAACCATAAAAGCTTAGCAACATCATAATCATAAAATATAACCAATGTTACATCATATCCTTACATATTCATAGCACCCAACAATGTTAGGCATTAAAACAATAAGTCCAATTATATTGTCTTCTCAACAAAGGAAATATAACATATGTTACATTATATCCTTAGATATTCATAGCACCCAATAATGTTAGGCATTAAAACAATTAATCCAATTATATTGTCTTTTCAACAAGGGTCGTGCCAGGTAATGACAATTTCTAAGGTAGATTAGAGTGTATACAATGGAGTGAGATGACACTAAACCTTATATGATATAGAAATATTATTTTATGGAGTTTACTACAATGATTATTAAATATAATGGAATATATGAGTAGTCTAAATTGAGAACATAAATTGCATTGTAAAATATCTTGCATGTCATTATTTGACTTAGTGATATTATGAAATTATGAGATAACTTATATGCTTTTACAAAGTTTGATTTCATAGCAATTTGACTATGAAATAGTGGTGAAAGCTTTAAAATTCAAAATAAATGTCTAAGTTTTGAATAGAAAAAAATAAAGTTGTATACCATACTTCATAACAAAAAGTATAGATGAATAAACATATATTAACTAAATAACATTCTTTATAAAAATTGTATCATCCTATATTGATGTTAAGAATTACTTTACTTCCAACTAATTCATAACAAAAAGTATAATTAAACAATATTCTTTATAAAAATTATATCATCAGATGTTAAAAATTACTTTACTTCCAATTAAATAATTGATTTGCACCATACAATGGAATATAGTACTTTTCACTGTACTGTAGCATGCATACATCAAAGTTCAAAAACGTTAAAATGTTGCAGTCTAGAGACCCTCTTTCTTCCAATTTACGACATCTCAAAGCGTCCTTCATAAGATACACTATGAGAGCTTCAAAGAGAGAACGTTTGAATAAATTGGCAGTGAGAAAATCTACCTATCCTGCAACACACTGTCTCTCTTTTCAACATAGATCCCATGCAAGCCACACCAGCACCAACCGTCCTGGTCTGTGCACTGTCCCTTCAATGAATTTTTATTATCGATTATATATTGTGCTGCAAGTTGCCAAGACATACCCAATGGCCAAGGTCTATACGGTCTTTCATGCCTCAGTGATTTCGACGTTCACCGTAGATAATCTATTGCCAGACTACTGCGTGGATTTGCTGGTTACAGTATAACAAACTCAGAGCAGTACATCTCATTTCACGGGAGTTCTAAACTTGGAAGAGCTGTTCCTTTCATCCACAAAAGGGAAGTTGAAAAAAAAAACAGTATAAACAAATCATATTGCTTTCCAAGGATACACGGCACAGCGTGACAGGAGCAGAATCTCCGTTTATTTTGTAAGTATATAACATATTAATAACACACTCTAACTTCACAGATACTTTGTATATAAAAGACAAAACTCTTAGTTACCTATGGCTAAAACATTCATCAAATATGGTACACAAAGCCCACAAAACTCTGTGCAGGTGTCCTCGGGAAAAGGGGAGCCTGACGATTGTTCAGATCATACTCCCTTAAAGGGTACAATTTCCAGTAAAGATAAAGGCCATGAAAATAAGAGCAAGAAGATGCAGCATTGCAGATCAGATTCATTTTATAAAGCTGGAACTGCAGATTTTGATATGGTGTGGTGGCGTTGAACTCAGTGCGGTACTTTAAAGATGGTAGTGACTGCTGCCAATGGCGACGGGAGAGGAAGTACGTCTTTGCCAGATTTGCAAAACCAAAATCCCAGAAAGAGTTAGGGTTTCGTGGGCACAGAATGGCATAATTGTACAGACTACAGTATTATATTTTCTGGTATATGGAATGTGTTCAAACTTCACGAGGAATGGGTGTTGATAATTTGGTTTTAGTCCATGGGTAATTCCTAGCACTAGCACATTTTGTACACAGTCCATTGGAGTAATTAACTTTGGCTGCCTGGATTTCGTACAAGTTAACAGATTTTGAGGGTTTGGTTGTCCTGTGCTTTTTCGTTTATAGAGATAATGATAAAGTCGTCTAGGGTTCATACCTTCTGGTCTTCTGTTGCTATGGTACATGGCAAGATGGAGATGCGCCAATTTAACATCCAATCTCATCAAACTATAATGAATAAAAATGATTGTATTAAACTTATCAAAGACACCAGTTTTAAATTTGGGATTCCAATCCTTTTACATCAGGTGCGTGTCAGACTGACGAGACAGTAGACATCAGGTATTCTATTTTACACCAGGCTATAAAATAACAAGGTGGAATAAGTTCAATTCCCACGGCCTATATGTATATGTATAAGAAGTATTTATTCAATAAAAAAAAATGGAATAGGTTTGGAGGATGCAGCGCTTATATTCGAATCCTGAGCTTACCAACTACTAAAAAATAGTGGTTATAACCAACTTAAAGAAATGATTGTATTAAATTAAAAGAGAAGTTCATTCCAATGATATGATATTATATTATTATTTTTATTGGTGAAAAATGATTGTATAAAATTAGAAGAGAAGGTGGGATCTGCCATTCAATAAGAATGATATGGTATTATATTATTATTTTTATTGGTGAAAAATGATTGTATAAAATTAGAAGAGAAGGTGGGATCTGCCATTCCAATAAGAATGATATGATATTATATTATTATTTTTTATTGGTGCAAAGAATCTAAATTGTTAATTGAGATGAGGTTCGAAATGATGATTGAAGTGGATTATGGGAGACAATAATTGCTGGTGTGACTGTTGTGGAAAGCCATTCCGGCGGGTCGATAATGCTTATGCATCCGCAGGCAAGGTGAAAGCTTGGAGGAGAGAGTGTCGACGTTGTGCGTTTAAGTTTGAGCTGTGCTGTCCCTAGTGGAATGATGGTAACGTGTGATTGCACTTGACTGTTTAAAGATTGTCAGATTGCAAACTAAGAGAAAGGTTTCAAGAAAGCAAATACACGGTAGGAAGATAATTTGTTCGCAAACATCTCAAGCGTGGGTCTCTAATATTTGACTTTAAATGTTAAGTGAATTGTTATATAGAAATGATTTTTTTTTTTTTTTTTTTAATTTGGGTAATGTGATAAATTTGTATGATTGATATTATTTTCCAGCCATGATCTTTAGTAAGGTTGAGAGGTATGTTTATCAATAGGGATTAACACACACTCATACAAGCATGCCCCTGTTTGAACTTTAGACCTAAAAAATAGCCAAATCCTCTTCCACTCTCCCGAGGAACTATATTATATTATATATGATATTATAATAGTATGATAATTATGCATGCATAGTTTGGTAAAATTTAATCAAAGTGTCTTCTTTAAAAATTTTAATTAATTGAATTCATATTATCTAATAAAATATTAAGGTTCATCATAAAAATCTAAACCTTACCTTAATGGATGATGTGGTAATCTTAAATTCACGATATTAACTTTGATTTTTCCAAGAAAAATTTATTATTTATCATTGAGATAATATTTTGACGTGTTCTAAAGGGGTGTAAACCTAGGTGTATTCAAGAGATGGAACAAAGCGATAAATTTGGCTACAGTTTTCATGAAAGGGATGCAAATCCTAAGTGCAGTCAAGTGTTGAAGGAAGAGGGATGCAAACCCTAAGTGCAGTCAAGTGTTGAAGGAAGAAAATTATTTACAGACTGTATCTTCAGTCTATGAGAAAGCCTCTTCAGTCAGAAGAAATAAGAAATATCTCTAAGGGATCTTTGGGTTCGCATGTGGATGAACCTCTGCCCTCTATCAAGATTTTGGAGGATGAATTTGGGTTGGATCTGATTGATCATGAAGCCCAAATAATTATCTACAAACTCAAGGGCAAAAAACCAGTTCTAGAGGAGCTCAAAGGATACTTTAAAAATTGGAGAACCAGTACAGATATAGATATATATATAGGGTAATTAGCCAAAAATTTATTTTTTGTTTCCTTTTTCTTATTTAGCGGATATAGATAGGGTAATGGATTATAGATATAATTGGTTTTTCGAACAAAAGGGTGTCTATATAAGACCTTGAACTCCTAGTTTCAACCCCTTTAAAAAAGAAGTTAATGGCTTCCCAATCTGGGTGAATCTTTATGCTCTCTCTATGGAGTTTTGGGTAGAGAAGATATTCACCAAAATAGGTAATGTCATAGGTACATTCTAACATATGGATGCCTAAATAGAGGAAAATTTATCCAATAGAATTAATATGAGTAAAGCAAAATTGGTTGTTTGGATGGATGTTTCAGTTCTTGGGCATCAATCGATTACTATCTCCTCAAGCAAAGGGGAATGGATCCAAAATATAAAAAAAATAAAACTTCTCCCTAAGATGTTATGGTTGTTAGCAATATGGCCACCTAAAGTGTAGACACTAAAATCTTGTCATATTGAAGAGACTACCTAATTGGACTCTTCTAGACCACATGACCCACTTTGGGCAACCTCAGGGCTAAAACAATGGTTCTTACCACTCAAAATAGGGCACATTTACCTAAGCATTTGAGGCCATCCTACCTGAAGATGACCTCTAATTTGGGCCATCCTACCCGAAGACGACCTCTAATTTGGGCCATCCTACCCCGAGACAATTGCTAGGAATTTTTGGTCAAAAAATCAATCAGGATCTAGTTGGTGCCTGAAACTGCCAATTATATCCCATGCATAATCCCAAGCCATGATTTAGCACTTTGCATGAGCTAAAATAGAAAAAAATCATGCACTTATCAATTGCATGAGATTTCTAAAATAAGCATTCATTTTTTTAAACGCAAATTGCCTCTTTGCTTTTTCATGTAGGGTGCTTTGCTATCTTGAGGATTCCATCCGATAAGTCTATAAAATAGTACCACCCCTCAATTTTAATGGTCATCAATCTTCAAACTTGTGCAACGAAGTGTTGTCAAAACCCAACCACAAGCTCCCAAGATTTCGCATCCTGAGAGGTTATTTTTCTACATCTTTCAAACCCTTTCACTGTAGAAAATATATACCACTAGTTTACTCCAAGAGTTAAAGACCGTGCTTGCATCCTCTGTGTAATCAAACTCCCCTACCTCAATGATTGATCGAGACCTACTAAGTCATTCCACAAATGCACCAATCCACCGATAAGACCACTGATTGAATCCAAACATCACCCTTAACTTGGCCTTGGAAATATAGTTACAAAATAGCAACCATCTCGATCCGAGATGACCCGTAAGCAAGGTTGTCCTACCTTGAAATGACCTCTAGCAGAGATCATTTTGTTTACTTTTTCTTTTAGTAGGGTTTAGCATAGCATATTTTCTACTTTTTACAATAGTTTACATTTATGTTCATGCATTTAATTTAGTTTTATTTTAGTATTCATTATCATTACATCAAGCCCTATCTCGAAGGGCTCTATAGGTGCTACTAACCATTTTGCCCTTTATTTATGTGCATATTATAGGTTTTCATGATAACCAAGGAATGCAAGATGTGAGCATCGAGCTCTAAGTGATGGTTATGAAAATCCACTCCAACATTTGTGATTGCAAGGAGATCATTCAAGTGCACCAGGATATTTTTATTTGTATTCATTGTATCATGGGTAGCATCCCCTCAAAGGGGACTTGATTGTAACACATTTGAAAGTGAATATTTAATACAAAAAGGGCCCCATATTTTTATCATCTTATCATTGTGTTTTCAATTATCTATATATTGCTATCTTTATTTAGTTGTATGGTGCATGATTTTCTAGCATATTAGATGGCGATCGCGGTGGAACCACCTAATCCCTTATTAATATTTTTGGTGGTTTATTGATAATTTTATACGTCTTACAAGTACCCAAAAATTTTTATCTCAAACCAAAGCAAAATCAAGATAGAAACAAATACATCAATCTACTTTAGACGTAGGCTATCAAAGTAAGTTGTTCTATCCTTCTTTTCTTGTTTTCTATAAAGAAAAGTAATATTTTCCAAGTTATGGGAAAGAATTGCAGAAGAATGTAAGTTCTTAAGTCTCTATCTATGACCATCTCTAGGACAAATGATCTCTATTTGTGGCCATATTTGTTCTAGGTGACCTCTGTTTGTGGTCGTCTCTATTATAGATGTATCCTATCTATGGTCATCTTTGTATCAGATGATCTCTATCTACAACCATCTCTATGTGAGACAACCTCTATCTACTATGGCTTTGGTTTACTTGCTTGGTGTTTTCTTAAAGGTTAATCATTCATATAGGTTTTATAAATATTAAACATCTTTTTGCATTAGTTAATAATCATCATGTGCTCTTTGGCTTATTTACTTTTTACAAATATTAAAATGAACCCCACACACTACACAATCTATTATAAACATTGATAGGTTGTATTTCATCACCAACCATTGATTGAGACCAGACGGTGGGCTTCATATCCATCTATTGGCTTGCACCATAGAAACCTTAGTGGCCCTAAGAAAGTGGCTTTGTGGATTTCATAACTAGAAATTCCCCTACTATTGGGTGTGCCCAAAGTAGGAAGGATTAGCAAGCCCCTTTACCACAGGGCTTTTCAAATAATTAGTGGATGCAGTTGTTGTTCTTGTTCATTCCCTAAATGTGTGGGTTAAGCGAAAGCATAGGTATGCTGGTAGTAGAACATTAGATAGTGTGGCCCCTTTTGGGGTTCTTTATTTCCATAGGTTTACCTTGAGCCATATCTAGTGTAGGAAGCCATTTTTTTTGTCATATGTTCCTCGATAGGGGTTGTACTCAAACTACCTTTAGTAGCTTTTCATTTTATTTACCCTTAGTTTTCATAGGAATAGGGGTTTCAACATCAAAACACACTAAAAATAGTAATAGGAATCACAAGAAAAATTTAAAAGAGATAAACACATTGTTTACTTGTTTGTTTATTTACTGTTTGAATTAATTAAGACCATGGTAATAACACACAGTAAATCTTGATCAAGAGCTAGTACTGCTAAAAATTTACAAGGAGACATGGCACATATTTGAATCAGTTCATAGAATATGGTCATTCTCGAATGTCATCGTAGTTTTTACAGGAAATTTGACCTCTAGGATATCCCTATTCAAGAAGCATCTGTAGATCCCAGTATGATAAAAGTGATGAACTTCATGGTCAGGATACCTTGCATGCTTTCTATAGATAGAACCCTTAGCATAAAGGGGGTATTAGTAGGTCAGTGTCACAAGTTCACATTCAAACTTTCTCTATCCATCACTCAAAGCATGAACAATAGTATACACCATGGCCCAACCTATAAAAGCAAGACACTTTGCTTGATCGCCCATGGATGAGTCAAAAATATGCTTATCTGGATAGGTACAACATCTGTCATCCTAGTAAGACAACCACATCAGGCCATACCTTCTTGATATATGAGGAAGAGGAAGACCTAGATCATCCTCCTACTTGATATAAAGAGTACTCTGTAGAAGCATGTTGTACCTTTGTGTTGTCCGAGTACATAGAGTTTACCTTTAACCTTGAATAGCATGTCAATGTAGCTTCCCTTGATCATGGGTAGTGGATGGTAAATCCTTTTAGGGTTAATAAGTAATCTAAGACCATTTGTATCAATATGAGGACTAATAAACCCCACACAACTTATTATATAAAATAGGTACCTAGGCAAAACATAAATAGATAAGAACAACTACACCAACTATGGTTGGATAAGCTATGATTGAATCAGAGGAACCTAGATCAAAACTAATTGGAATAGCAAATGTTACACTAGCATAGGTTACATCAACAATAGTTGCATCAGGAATGGTTACAAAATACATTACATGAGGAGATCCTTACCCCTAATACCTATAGGAAATAAATCCATCAAAGGTGTCTTATGCAACATCATAATCTACCACCTAGGCCAAATCAGAATCATCATCCTTGTGTACCCATCCATCACCATAGGTCTCAACACCATCAATTGAACAATCATCAACAAGAGTATGGGGCCTATGAGGAATTAGAGTCAGATTATCAAGAACAGGGGTACCCTGAGTCAGGCTACGAGGACATGGTTGATGACCACATCCAACCACCTCACTCCAATAGACATCTTCCACATTCCCCTCCTTGAGGAAAAATGTGGGTAGATGAGATCATATCACCTGAATATTATAAACTGCTTATATATTGTATCAATTCATTGAAAAAGTAAGCTTTAGGAATGGGTTATCAGAAATACATGTTGCATCAACTATGCAACTAGCCACTTCACCCTTCTATGCCATGTTCTCCATATCCTAAATATTTTGAAATTTTGAAATTAGATAAGTTCAAAGGAGATGAAGATGCTCAAGATAATATCATAGGCTTCATGAATGTGCGCTTCCATCTTCAATATGATGATGCCATTATGCATATGATGTTTCTCATAACCCTATATGGACCAGATTTAGAGTGGTATAATCATTTACCACAATATAGCATACACTCATTTGAGCAATTAGAAAATACATTCTTGGAATGCTTCTCATTTAATATTAGAAAGAAAGCATCATTGATTGACTTGTACAACCTCAGGCAATTTGATGAAAAGTTAGTCACGGATTATATTAAGTGGTGGAGAGCCATCATCACAAAATTGCCATTAACCTTATCTACCATAGATCTCACCCATTTGTTTACTAAGGGTTGTTCAAAATAGATCTCACTTTTATTACAACTCCAATAGTATAACACATCCGAGGAAGCCCTAGCTTAGTCAAAGTTTATTAAGGACATCAAGGTCTAATAGGGTGATATTAAACCTCAAAAGGAGTGGAATAAGAATTCTAAAGGAAACTATGCACAACAAAAGCCATCTCTAGTAAATAAAGTTATCTTAAACATCCCAAGGCCATACCATCAAACTGCATCTCAACCTCCTAATTATCAAGCCCAACCCCACCTGTGTAATACAATGCTCAACCTTAATAGAAATAATGTATGAATTAGCAACATTGTCCTCCTTACCAGTACACACCATTGCCTGAGTCATTAGCATCATTCTTTCATCAACTATGCAAGGCAAAGGCCATCAAATTGCTTGAGGTTTGACAACCAGATCCAAATAAGCCAAAAGGCAAATTTTTTAGGGAGGATTTACATTATCTCTATCATTGTTAGAAATTTCATGACATTAAAACTTTCCACAAATTCAAGAACCTTATGCAAGACATGATAGAGTGAAATGAGCTTCAAATCAATAATCCTCCCTCTACCAACAATCAACAAATTGTAATATTTCAAGATTCACTACTTGCACATGGGGGCCAAGATGAACAAACTAGGTAGGTCAATGAGATACACACAACCCCACCACATCAAGGATTTTTTGGGATTATTAAAATAGTGACAAGGAACCAAAGATATCCAAATCAACCTACACAACCTATAGGTCTAACCACTATTCCTTCAATGTCATAGTAGCTATCACAACTGACTCCAATCCAAGTTTTGCCACCTTACCCGATGCTCACAATAAGAAGTAGACTTACCTAGATTCTAAAGATGACATCGATGAAGCTATCCATATATGACCTAATCCAACAATCAACTCCACATCAGGAGGCTGTAATGGAGATTCTAAAGTCAATTGAACTGTAGCCACAAGACCCAAAATATTTCATCAATTTTGTGGGGCACATTCAAATATGCAAGGATCCTATTATAATGTTCTATGATATGAAATAAATATGATACCCATTGACATAGATGATCCTCCATTGCATATTATTGCTTGTGTGAACTAGATCCCCTATAAATGGGTGTTTATTAATACAGGTTCCTCCATTAACATTATTACCACTATTGCACTTCAACATCTTAGTCTTCCATTATTGCACATTGTAGCATCTACTTTCACCCTCCAAAATTTTAATGATGCTCTATGCTCCATAATTGATATAATAGTTCTCCCTATTTAGGTTGGGCTAAAGGAGAACCTCAACCATATCAAGATTGGTTCACCCAACTGAGAGATTTCCTAAAACTTGGTAATATCCCTTTAGTATTGTCGCATGCCACCAAATGAACATTCAAGCAAAAATTTATAAAATGTCTTTTTAGGAGACATACTTTATCATCAAATCTATGATGGTCTTCTCTTTCATTTTTTAGAACCCCAAGAATCTGCTTGGGAAATTTCTCAAGCTCATGATAGTACTTACGATGGCCATTTTAGTAGCATGGCTATCACTAAGCACATCCTCTTAATGGGTTATTACTATCCCACCATGGAGAGAGACTATTGTGCTAATGTCAATAAGTGTGTTAAATATCAACATCATGCTAATCTATCACATGTACCTTCATAGCCTTACAATCGATACATTTGTTATGGCCCTTTTCCCAGTGGGGTTTTGACTTAATTGGAAAAATCTCACCCCTTTTTTGTCACATATTTATTTTAACGAACACGGAGTATTTTACCAAATGGGTAGAAGCAATTCCTCTTGTCGTTATAACTAGACCTCACATCGTGAAGTTCATACTGCATAACATTACATGTCATTTTGGTATCCCATAAAAGATCATCTTGGATAATGGACCTTCATTTAAAAACAAGGATATGAGATCATTGTGCACCAAGTACAACATTCAACATATCTTCTCAACACCTTATTATCCATAGAGCAATGGTCAAGAAAAGGCATCAAACAAAACAATTATTACCATTCTTAAGAAAACCATCAAATATAATCATAAATATTGGCACCTTCAACTGCCTCTGGTATTATGGGCTTATAGGACTAGAATTTGGATGACCACTAGGGCAACTCTATTTTCACTAGTATATGGCATTGAAGCCATCAAGACCTTGAAATTATAAATTCCACCGTTGCATATTTCATTGCAAGAGTTCATCAATGATGATGTTGCATGACAAACTCACCTTGATCAATTGATATTTCTTGATGAATGATGTGTTAATGATATTTAGCACCTTCATGTTTATCAAGATCACCTTAAATGAGCTTATGATATAAAATTCCATCTCAAGGACTTTAAATTTGGGGATCTTGTGCTTAAAGAGAACCACAAAATTTGAACTTGCCACCCCACTTGTAGGATAAATTTACGGTAAATGGGTTAGGCCATTTAATAATCATGCATAAGATAGGGCTAGGGACTTATAAGTTAGATTCTATCAAGGGTGTTGAGGAACTTGAACCTCTTAACATTCTCCACTTGTGGCTATTTCATGCATGACACACTATGCATAAAAAAAAACACAATAAAATAAAAAAAAACAACAAAAACAATATAAAATCCAAAAAAATCACAAAAATAATATAACATCTAAAAAAATCATAAAAACATAATGCATTATTTACATCATGCATTCATATAATTGCATTCATTGCTTAGTTGCATTAGGTATATTCATTTACTACACTTGTATTAGATTGTGTTGTACTTGCATCATTACACAAAGCACCACACTTGTATGACTATCATGAGTCTTAATAAAACATTTTCCCTTATCATCATTTACACTTTTTCTTGTGATATTGTATTTATTGAGGGGTCCTTGTAAGATAGGATAGATACCAAATGACCATCAACAATGATATTTATATGGCCACTGAATAATTTACGCACACCTCTTAGTTTTAAAAAGCTCATAAGAAAAATACACACATTCCCATATCATATACATCCACATTCCCTATCTTAGGTGTTTATGTTTTTTCCCTCACCTAGTAAGTTGTTATAGGGTGTTCAATAGGATTTTTTGTTCATTCAACCATTCCTAGTTTTCTTTTTATATTTTTATAAAGCTATATTAATTTTTGAAGGTAGGATCTTGCTTTGATAGCACCTTGTATATCTCAAAATCCTAACACAATTTCACTCTTTTAAATCTAAGTTTGAACAAGGAAGGATGACACTACAACATATTCCTTGCTCACGTAAGTAAAAGGTTTCCCTTGCTCATCCTATTATGTGCATGGTCTATAAATCTAAGAATTGACAAAAGGACAAGCTCCCCTCTACCCAAAGCAGTAAATTCTCTTGCTCTTCCACAAAATGAGCAAGTATCCTTTAAAAAAAAAAGCACAAAAGTGGTTTTCACCACTAAAACAAATCCCCTAACTCCTCATAAAAAATGAGCAAGTATCCCAAGCAAAAAAAAAAAAAGGAGGTAATGATCTTGAATCCCTAGAATACTTATTTTTTCAAAAGCCATGGGACAATCTCCATTATAGCAATGGGCTCTAAGAACCATCCTGACAATGGAGTAGTCTTACACGTGGTGATATGTCTATCACATTAGCGACCTTATTTGGTATAAAACAATTTTAGCTTGTGGATGAGCTAGTTTTTGGTGGAATATATTACCCAGTAGTCAAGTCCGACTACTTCTAAAATCAGGATTAATATTACCATAGAGTGATCTCCATTACAATAATGGGCTCTAATATCTGGCTTGGCAATGGGGTAATCTTATGCATCACATTAATAAATACACTATGCACACATAGGGATATTGAATATTTAGGTCTTCCTAGCATATTTTTATCTTTTAGAGTCATGTATAGCCAGTATACAAATTTTGACTAGTCATATAGGGTGTTTGAGTCTCATGAAAAATCCCATTTTTCTCTTATGACATATGGTTGATCTTCAAATATATAACTTTTGTGAAAAGGTTAAAATTTTGATTCATGACTTTTATACATTCTGTGGTGCTCACATTTAGATTTTTTTGCATCTTCGGTTCATTCATTATGTTTTAGCATATAAATATAAAAATCCAATTTAGCATCATCATGTCATTAGTACATAACATACATATATAACATACATGCAAACATCTAGGCATACATTCTAGATATTTACATCACAAACATATTACAAGTGCATTTAGGAATTCATATATGCATACATGCTATAATTTCTATGTATACATCCATCCATCATCGCATCCATATATGCATCTATGCATGAAATAAACACAAGCAATAAAACACATGAGAGGCCACAATAATAGTCACATTATATATATTGTAAACTAGTACATCATGGTCCAAAAATTCTTGTAGGCTATAATAGAGTGGGTCCTAGAACCTCACACTCCAAAATATAAGTGCAATCCATGAGTCCATGTCAAGTGAGGCCTATATCCCTAGTATCACTACCATCCTTAGCCTCGTCCCTATGAGGCTATCCTAAATTACTAGTTGTTGAAGTCTTTGGTCCACCTATAGACCTCAGAGATTATTGCCTGATAGAAGGTTTTTTGGACTTGCTATGTCATAGCTGATGAGATCCTCCTATAAAGAATGAGTAAGTATATGGTTTCCAAGACACTCTATCTCATTCTCCAATTCCTAAATATAGATCCCATCAAACCGATGTCAAACTTAATAGTCACCTAGTAACACCTACAATCTATCCACATCAACCTGTAGCCTTGCTACATCACCTATATCCTAACTACCTATCCTTGCTAGTCCCTATGTAGCTATTAAGACTACCACCTGAGTTTGTAGAGCATCCCACTCCATTGTCTTAGCCATCACCTACACCCGTAGAGCATCTTTCTCTACTATCAACCTATCCATCTCCTCTTGATAAATCTACACCTAAGCCCTCAGGGTGTCTCTCTCCTCAAAGAAGCCTTCCCACTGCTACCTCCCACTATCCAATTGGCTCTATAGTGATGCCAGTATGGTATCTTGCTCTACCAACTATCGTTGTAATCTCTAGACTTGCTCCCTAAATAAAACATCCTCATCCTAGGGATCCTCATCATCCCCACCCTTATCCTAAAGATCACCTCTCCCAGAGGTCTCCCCCCACTCAACCTCCATCTAGCAATGTACTCATCGCTCTCTTGAGTATGTCTTCCCTAAGCCCTCCCCTACTATAGCTTTGGCCTACCCACCCATCGATTCACCACCCTGCCATAGTCGTGTGATCCACCATGCATCATACTCTGTGGTTGTACCTAGGTCCTCTACCCTTAGATCTACCAATATTTGATCCACCTTCTCACCCATAACCTCAACTCATGGCCACTCAAGCTACATATTATTTATGCAACATCAATATATGATAGGCTCACCAGGTATTTCCTAATGCACCCTAAACTGTCAAGTGATATGAGTGTATTATATGTACTCCCACTCTATATTATGGTAGCTGAACATCCATTGACCATGTTTGATCCACATCATCTACTCATCTACCTATATCCATGCTATACAATACTTGTACGGTCATCCTATGATATGCTTCAACCTCAATCCATTGAAGGAGTCAGTATAGTGTTGAATCACACTTGTAAAATGGTGGTTCCATCCCTGCTCCTCATATCACCTTCATCGTATGGTGTAACCAACCTCCCTATCTACCATCTCAACCCATGTCATCCAAGGAATCCCATTAGATCTATCCACCCAAATGTTCTCCCACCCCCAAATTTGAAGGAGGAAGTTGTAGCCCAAACCAAACCGACCCTACTGGTGGATCTTATAGATCTCATCAAAAAGTTTGCCAATAGTGCTATCCCCCAACCAATAATCAATGGCTCCTTTGTTGTGCACTCAACTAGATCCTACACCAACTCAATAAGGATCTATGGGAACCTTGCTCTTGAATATTCATGCAGAAGTATGTTCAACATGAGTGACATCACCACTACATGTCTTGATGAGAGGACATCTGCTTCACACCAATGCTCCACATGCACTCCACCACTATCCAATCTATATTGTGCAACCTCCTAGTCCTCCCCAAAAATACTCTAGAGCACTCTACTATGTTTGTTAATGTGTGATGATACAATGGTGCATCCCTCAATAGAAACATAAATAATCTCGTAAACATCCTCCAATATCATTGTCATCTCATTAGTTAGAAGATGAAAAATGTTGGTTCAATTGTCCCAGATATACCAAGGCTATTAGATAGGCTTGGTATGCATATATTGACTCCAACATACTAATCAACTTAAGAAAAATGTCTCCAATCTAGTCCTGATCAACATCATAGAGTGCACCTCGTGCTCTCTCAAAAATAGTGGTGAATCTATGACGGGCCCTGAAACCCTAAACAAATTATTTGCACAATTAGATCAACCACAAAAAAAAACTTGACATTCAAGAAGGACATATCAACCAAATATTCCCTCCAAGAAAGGTTATATCAAATCGAGATGACATCCATAATAGTCATAAATTTTATCATTGATTTTCAAACAAGGCCATCTCACCTTGAGATGACCTCCAAAACCAAAAGAGGGATCATCCTACCTTGAGATGATCCCCCAAAATTGGAGCATTTGCATTCAATTTAAAACAAATAAATAAAAAATTGTAAAAACATGACATAAAACTAAATTAAATTGAAACCCTACATCCTAATATATGGTGTGGTTCATTGCCTTAAGTTGTTAGGTGATGTCCATTCCCCAATTTACTTAGTGAGGTTCATTTTATATTAAGAATTGGCAAGTGAGATTACAATACTTACTTTATTCACTCTATCTCCTCCAATAATCGATGACTTGGGTTGCTCCATGGCCAATATTACACCACTTTTTGGTATCATTTTATTTTGTAAATCGCTCTTTTGCCATGTATCTCACCTTTTTTCTGAGCATGAATAGTAAAAATAACATCAAAAAAGTAAAAATTTTCTTTTATATTTTCAAAATTAGGCACAACTATCTAATACAATTGCACAGAGCTACATGATCATCTCTAGTCAAGATAACCATATATTTAATATATATAACCAAAAAATAAAAACAAAATAATGGGTCATAGTCACCAAGGTCATAAGGAGATAGGCCCTCAAAATGTCATAATCAAATGGGTCAACCCAAATTCAATCATATCGATCAAGCGACTCATCACTTTCAACATTTTCCATATCCTCCATCAACTCGTCACTTGATGGGGTAGTCATATAATTACAAATTCATAATCAAATCAATAATCAAACACTCAATCATGCAAATTGCATTCGTTCAAGAATCATTGCCAAAAAAATCATACCCTTATTGTTTGGGGCAGATAATAAGCAAAAATAAATTCGAACAAAAAAAAATAGGCTAATGATTCTACTACCTATTTTCTACATCCTAAAGGCTAAAGCGTAGGCTTAAGCTTGTATTCCAATACCCCTGCAAAGGCTAAAGTGTAGACTTAATCTTACCTTCCAATGCCCCGAAGGCCTACCAAAATCAAGTTTCATCAATGTGTTGGAAGCAATGATTCTATGAACTTCACTCTTTTCCTGACTGGGTCATCTAACATTGATTGGGTTAATAAACAACCTTAATCAAATTGACCAGTTTGGTTCTATTTTTGCTTTGTGTTGTGTTGTCACACAATGCATCCCAAAAAGGGGCATCTGTAGACAGTAAAATAACATCATATTGAATAGACTATGTAATTAGACTCTTCTAGACCATATGATCCACTTTGGGTAGCCTTCAGGCTAAAAATTTGGTTCTTACCACTCAAAACAAGGCACATTTACCTAAGCATTTGGGGTCGTTCTACCCGAATATGACCTCCAATTTGGGATCGTCCTACTCTAAGATGACCTACTAGGGCCATCCTACCCAGAGATGTTTGCCAAAATTTTTTCTTCAAAAAGTCAAGTGGAACCCAACTGGAATCTGCAACTATCAGTTAGATCTTACGCATGATCCTAAACCATGATTTAGCACTTTGCATGAGCCAAAATAACAAAAATTCATGCAAATTACTAAAGTAAAATGGTTACTAAAGAACATCCAGACAGTTCCATGGAAAATATTAGTACCTAAAATGGTATTCTTGAAGCTAATTATGAAATAATAAATCAATTTTCTAAAAATGAATATCCTAAAAAATGTGTTACAACTAGATATTACCTTAGGAGCTTGAAGTGCAAAAATGCATTCTCAAATCTTGCCACTCTAAAGGAGGAAGAACCTCTACTACAAAATAAAAATACTTAAATAGATTTCTTCTTTGATTCAATACTGGTATGTTTGTTTTCCTTCTATATGTTAGAGTTATGTGTCATGTAAGAGTTGTTCTTGTAGTTAGTTCTTAAAAAAAAGAGTTGATTATGAAGAGTTAGCAGTTTGAAGAAGATGGAGAATATCTTTGATAGAAATGCAAAGATGGGTAATTAACTTGTTAGAAATGTAATGAAAGCAATGTAATATTTTTTTTTGTAATGGGTGGCAACCAATAGAAGCCACACATAGCTTATTAAAAAAATTAAAGAGTTAAATTTTTTTGTTCTTTACTAGTCTACTATAAATTTTGATTTCTAATATATATACATTATTTTAATGTTTATTGATTATTCATTGTATATCATATAGCATAGTTCATATGAAAATAAATTATATTAATACTAATTTAAAAATCTCTATATATATATATATATATATATATATATATATATATATATATATATATATATATATATATATATATATATATATATTCTTAACCGCAATGACATGTAGACATATTTTAGATTACAATGAGACCAAGATAATGCACTTGTAAGTTAAGCATCCATAGTCACACACACTAGGTCCTTATGCTCATGAAGATTCAAACTTTAATATTTCAACCATTTGAACTCTTTTTACTTCAAATAACCTTCTTATCACTTGTTAGAAATGCATGGGATTGGAACCCTCATTTAGGGTGCTTAAATTGTGAAACACCTTGCTTTTCTTTGTTTTTGTGTGAGAGTAAGGGACAAAAAAACAATCTCAACATAAGAATTATAAGTAGTGGAGTGATCCATCAATATTTTTAATTTTTGATCTATATTACATGTCTCCTCTCGGTGTTTAATATATTTATACATGCATTTATGAACCATGGGTAATTAGCTCTTACATTATTAGTTATAGTATTATCCATTGATGCATTATATATTATAAGTGGTTTTCAACATCACTCATTAATGTGAAGGGGTTAGTTTACTAGATATTACATAGTATATTAGGAAGATTTGAACTTGTGGATATGTTCCCCTTAAGAAAAACTTCTTTAAGACTTCAAAATTTATGTAATTTCTCAAATTGATTTCTAGTCAAGGCCTTGGTGAATATATCTACTACTTGGTATGTATTTGGTGTATATTTCATGCAAATATTTCCCTATTCTATTAGCTCTCAAAAAAAGTGATTTTGGAATTCGATGTATTTTTTTGTAGTATGACATGTTGGATTCTTAGACACCTTGATTGTATTATGGTTGTCAACCCAAATGAATGGTACATTTGAAGGAACCTTAAAATCTCAATTGATCTCATCAATTAAATTTCTTCTCATGCCCTAGTGATAAGGTTTGGTTTATAACTTTATATGTGCAATCATTTATTATTTCTTATAAGCCTAATAAATAGACCCACTTTTAAGATTGAATATATAGCATATACTATAATGGTTATCATTTATATCACTTTCCCAATCTAAATTAATGTAACCAATTAGTTGTATCTCACTTATTCTAGAGTATTTCAACCAAAAATTAGAAGTACCCTTCAAGTAACATAATATGTATTTTACAACTACCCAGTGAGCCTCTTGGGGATCTTACAAAAAGTGGGTGACTAATCCAATATGAAGGAAATATCAAGTCTAGTATGGTTCAAATACATAATACTCCTTATGAATTAAGGATAGCTAGTTGCATGAATTAGAGCTATATTTGTGTCAATACTTAGGTGAATAACCTTGTCACATATTGTTTTTACATGGTGCAATTTTTTGATATAATGTTGCTAATACATCAACATTGTATCCTTATTCTACCACAACTCAACACCCAAGAAGTATTGTAATATCCATAAACCTATCATCTCAAAGTTCAATTACAACTTTCTCTTTACCTCAATGATGGCCTTATTGAATTTTTATGTAATGATGGGTTCATCAACATATACTACAGTAATGACTATAGAGGTAGAAGTTTTATTGAGATATAAGTTGGGATATATTGAATTATCTTTAAAACCCTCACCCTTAATATGGATATGAACTTTGAAATACCATTAATCCATATAAGAATTTATTTAGGAAATAAAATAAATTCTAATTTTCCTTTTGTATAAACCCAAGAGGTTGTGTCATGTAAATTCATAATTGAGATCACCATGAAGAAATGTAGACTTTACATCCATTTTATGTATCTCACATCTAAATCAAGTTGCTAAGAAAATAATAAATTGCACTATGGTCATTTTAATGAGTTTCTAAATTTATTCTCATAAGTAATTCATTCATTTTGATTAAAATCACATGCTAGAAGACATGCTTTATATTTTTTTCATCTCAATATAAAAACAAAATTTTGTCTTGCACAATCATTTATAACTAACATGGTTCTTTCTACGAGGTAATGGAGCTAACTATAGGTTAAAATTTTCATCAAAGACATACCCATGGTAATTTCCTAACATTGATTCCCTTTTGGTTCATTATAGAAATAAGGATCATGGAATTTGTGACTTTTACCATAAGGGCATAACTAGCAACTTGACTTCTTGGTTGGAACTTATTATTTTACTTGTGAAACTTCTTATCTTTATTGTGCATTATAATAAATTGTTATGGAGTCCTATTTTGGTATAACAATATTATCATAATATTCTAGCTCATTATGTTGATTGACCTTGGTATCTTATTTAACATAAAAGGGAACAATAGAGGATATAATTAAAAATCTTTTGTTTCAAACCACCCCTTATGATATTACATCAATTGCTCATAAATTAAATATTTTTAACTAAGAAGAAGCTTCTTTGAATTATATCTAGAGGTTATGGAAGCCCATACACTCGGTATAACCCATAAATAAGCATTTTATTCTCTTATTTTCATCTTTGTCCCTCTTCTCATTAATAATCTAAGCATTGCAATAGCTCCAAAAATATTTAGATTCTTAATGAAAGGTTTCCTTCTTAACTAAGTTTACTCTAGAATCTGGCCAAGAATTATTATTTTTATCCAATTAATGAGATAAATTGCAATATTAATAACTTCAACACAAAGTTTTGTTGGCAAGTTTATTTCATGCACCATACATCTTCCCATATTCATTATGGTGTGATTCTTGCAATTCACAACATATTTTTGTCATGGATTGTAGGGGGATATGAGTTTATTCTTTATATTATGATATTTACAAATTTTATGAAACATAGAATATACTTAAACATAAACATAGACTTGGAGGTAGAGCCTACTCGCGTGAAGTCAATATTCTAGATCTCCTTTAGAAATAGACCTTGGAAAAAAAGATGTCTTGGTGGATCTCCCCTGTGCATGCAAGTTTTCAAATCTCTATTTTTGTGAACCCAACATGAACACACATTTTTTTTTATAAGATAATAATTCTTTAAAATTAAACAAGATCACCTAGTTTATTTGCATAGTCTAAATCACATTAATCCAAGATAGTAATAATGTAGTCCTATTGGGGGAATGATAATGGCCCTTTGAGTAAACTAATTTATGAACCTTGAGGGTTATCTCTCTTGGATAGTATATTACAATGGGATAAAGAGAGTCATAATGTGGAGTGCTTTTCCAAGGTGACATAAGGGTTATAAAACATCTTCTCTTCTTCTATAAACAACTCTAGAAACAAAACCTTAGTAAAATTAATCACCTTTATTCTCAAATTTTGGCCTATGGATGAACATAGATATAACACCCACAACAAGGGTTTAGCAATAACATCTTATGAAAATAAGGAAAATCCTTGGCTAAACCCTAAATTTAGATAAGAACATATTATTGAAAAAATAACTTTTGATAATTTAGATCACATTAGAGAATACATAAAAAGGAGTAAAAATATCTTCTTATATGTTCTTAGGTATTAACTTGAGGAGAAAAATAGGATATATCCTTCTAATTCTAATGAAAATATGGAACACTCTAATGGACAATCTATTATTGCACAAATGAATGAAAATAAAAAAAATATTGCTAATCTTAATGTGGCTATGGAAAATCCAACTAATTCTACAAATCCCTCAACTATATCCATAGGTGTACCTATTATATAAATACCTATTTTAACATCATATTCTAATATTACCATGACCATTTCGATTCCAAATACCTATTCCACTAATCCCTTTTAACAAATGCTTTAGGGATTGGTTATACTCATGCACCTATTACTCCTAATAAATTTACACAACCTTTAGCAACTTTAAATCCTATACCTCAAGCCTCTTTAATTTTTCTTACACCTCAAAATCAACCTAATGATTATTTCCAAAATATAAATGCTAAACTAGAACACCTTGAAAAGAGGGATTCTAAGTTTTAAGAACTAAAATACCAAATTGGCTCTTTTCAAGGAACCTCATATGGGAAAAATACTCTTTTTATGAGTTTTATAGTGAATATTTAGAGCCCATGGTTGTCAATCATCCTTTTCCATCTAATTTTAAAATACCTAAGTTTCAAAGATACAATGGCAAACAATATCCCATCAATCACTTGAGATTGTTCCAAATTGCATGTAATGACATAACTCATGATGAAGGATTACTTCTTAGGTTATTCCCTAAGAGTCTTAATGGTTTAGCTTTGTAATGGTATTTCCAAATATCTCATAACTCTATCAAAATATTTAAAGAAATTATGGAGGCTTTTTTTAAACAATATTTAGTCTATGTAGAAGATAAGGTCACCATAGATGACCTGTATAAACTTAAGCAAGCTAAGAATGAATATTTTTTAGATTTAATAGCTAAATGGAGGGTCTTGGTATAAATAATCCAATATATTCCTCCTCATAATTATATTCTGCATATATTCATATGAAACCTTCATGAGCAATTGTCCTATCCCTTAGAAAATGACCTACATTACCTCCTTTGAGAAAATCATGGAAATGGTTAAAAGGGTAGAAGTTGTCCTTATAAATGAGGCCAAATTAATTGTAAGAAAGAAGACAAGACTTATAATAAATAACATTACAAAAATAAACATGTTGTATATGATTATGTAACTAATTCCTACCAAATCAATAATATAAATACAACTAAAAATGCTCCTCAAAAGCTAGTATTATCAAAATAAGATAAATCTAAGCAACAATTTACAAATACTAGAAAAACACAAACCATTATGCTAAGAATGCTTCTTAATTAGAAAATGATAGATCTCCCACACATTAGCCCATGGGATACTTCAAAAGAGTTACCCAATTGGTATAAATAATATGAACATAATGACTATCATCACATAGATGGTCATAAAACTAATAGATGTATCACTTTTTGACATCTTATTCAAGACCTTATAGAAGAAGGAAAAATAATCTTCAATCAACAAGATACTCCTAATAAAAACTTGGAAATTTTTCAAAACCCTTTACCAACTCATAATCAAAAAGCTTCTAATTTTGTAGGTACAATTCATTTATCCAAACCATCCTATTTAGTAACTAGACAACAAGCTAAAACTTAAAATTTTGAACCATCTATACAACCACTATTAGTCCTTCCTTGCAGCACCAAAGTAAATATTTCCAAAAAATATGTTGGACTAAAAGTTATATTACTCTATATTTTAACCTTTGAATAATGTCAAATCCTTTGAGATAATTATTTTGTAAAAATGGATAGGAAAATATTAAGGGTTAGGAAGTAGTAAGGGTAAAAGAGAGGGTTTGAAATGTGGTCAGGGTATAGTGTAACAACATTGGATCTTATAGAGTAATTCACTATCTATCCAATTACATAACACTAAGTAGATCATCCATTATCAATTATGATTACAAGTTCATTCAACTCATTACATTCACTTTAATCATTCCAAGGATTCAAGTAGTTAGCAATCCAATAGGCAATTGGAGATCACTTTAACAGAATAAACTAAGTGTTGAATGTAACAAAAATAGCTTAAAATAAATATGTAAAGGCTCTAATCATTCCAAAGACTTAAATTATTAACAATCCAACAGTTAACCCAAATAGAAAAATTACTTTAACATAATACACTAACAATTAAGTGTAACAAAAATGACTTAGAGAAAAACATACACATAAAACTTGCAAACACATAGTAATGGAGACCAAACAACTATCACTTCATTGATCACCAACAATTACAATGCAATACCAAGAAAATACTATAGAGTAGACCCTTACAATCATGTATTTGCTTATATTTATAGTTTACAATTTCAAAATTTCTTGGATGGAATATAGTTGTATGATCATTTGGATGATAGTCTGGCAAGAAACTAGGAATTCTAATGTGGCAGCCTTAAATTTTATCTTGAGCATGATTTTGAATTTAGCCTATTGATCTACAACTATCTTCTACAATTGGTTGCATTATTAAAGCCATAATTTTCAAGCTTAGTTATATTTAGCTAGAATTAGATAGCAAGCACCATAGTAGTTGTAGGTCTAAAAATGATGGTTAACTAAAATTTGCTTGAAGTTGGGCTCTTTGTTTGCTCACAAAGTTCTTTTGAAGTGAAATCATGGTTTTGGATAGTTTTGTACTTAGGCACCTTTTTATTTTACATTATCTTCTTCATAGGCGTAATCGTAGTATCAAACTTGCTAATGATGATATCATTAGCTCAAGCAACATGATTTTAGGTACATTTTAGCTTTATTAGTTCATATCCCTGTCTTAGGTACTTTTACCTTTCTTATGCAATCCTAGGATATTTTTTATTTTGTTGATATCATCACTAGGAATTGCATGGTCTCTAGAATTATGGCCTCAAGCAGTTCTTAATCATTGACTTGTGCAATCCTAGGTGATCAATCCCTTCAACTGACATCATCATATTGAATAGCCTATTTTTGAGACATCATGATCTCAGGCATTATATTTTTATTTCTTTGTACTTTTCTCTCGATCTTGTGCTCTTGACTTGACTTTTTAATGTCACATTCAACTTGGGTATGGTTTCATTTATTTCAAAATTATATGCTTGTTTTATCCATTCTTGTAGGGATGAAGCTCTATGATGATGTGGTTGTTGATGCAATCATAATTTTGAAGCATCCTGGTCTTGTGCTAGACTTATCCTCCAACACTTACCAATATTTTTAGGGGATTTCTTTGCTTGTGCTAATGTGGTCAAAATTTGACCCACATTTTGGCACCTCTTGAGGAATTTTTATTTGCAATAATTAGAACTCAAAATTTCTAATTCCATTGGGCATGGAGTCATTTTGATAATGAAATAAGATGTAAGTGGTGTTATGAAATGAAATGAAAGTGGTTTGTTGGTGAAGCATGAAATAAAGTGATAAAGTAATTTACGTAAAGAAGAAACATGAATGATGTGTCAATGAAATATGAGATGATGTGGAAGTGAATGAGAGCAAGTGTGTTTTACCTTGTCTGAGCTTAAAAATTGTTTGTTGTTGTCTTGACATACATTTTTTGTCCTTTTATCCTTTTTGTGGTGGAGGTGTCAATTCATGTTGTTGCTTTATTTTACACTTTTGTTAGTTTTTCGGGTGTTGGTCATATAGAGGCCTTGGACCCATGTCCTTGGATGGAATATCCATATCATTATTTCCTTTTCCTTCTTGTTCTTCTTCTTCTCCATTAAATATCTACTTTACTTTTTCAAGTACTACATAGACTCCCATCCATATGTCTTATGGGGGATTCTTGGTTTCATAGACTCGTTCGTGTATCTTCTTCAACTGATATACCCTTTAATATTATGGATATTGGTATCTCTAGGGTATTTCTTGAATTTTTACTTGTAGCAAGGTTGTCCTACCTAGAAACTCAAGCACTTGGGCTTATTCAATGGGTTCTTTCCATTGATCTATCTCTAATTCATATTTAGAAGCTAGATCTATTTGAACCTAAAAGTCCTCTGAGTTTTTGAGTTGCACATTTTTATCCCAAAAGTCTAGAAATCCTAGTTCTTGTGCTTCTTTCATAGGCTCCATAATTTTATTAACTCTAATATGCAGCCTTTCTATTATCTCCATACCTTATTTGATCCATTTGTATTTTTCAATCACAATTTTGAAGAGGCTTTGGATGTATTCCAATGCTCACTGCAGATGGTCCTAGATGTAGGTTCAAATCTTATTTCTGATATCTTCATAAAAAAAAATTCTTGTTCAAGCATGCTTCTAGTTTTAGTTTAAATTTTTTTAAAATCTTGTCTTTCTTCTCTTATTGCTAGCCCATATAAGTCAATGTAATCCACAACTTCATAATCTTTGATAGCATTTTTGAATATATCTTCCTAGATATTTCTTCTTATTTGTTTGAGAATATCCCTAAAGAAATAAGAAGCCTTGGTCTTTTCCTTTTTAGACTATAACCACTACTACAACTACAAGACTTGTTCTTTCAAGGCTTTGTTTAGCTCTCAAATATTTTGAGCCTATTCTTTGGCATCTTCCATTTTTGAGAACTTATTTCTCCACTTTTAGAATTCAAGGGTTAGAGATTTCTTCAAAATCTAATATTCTTTGGTTATTTCTTCTAGCTCTTTAAAATTTTATTATAGATGTAGATATCTATCTCTTAGCATATCTCCTTGTAGGTAGAGATTACCCACATGAACTTGGGTGTTCAATAGAGAATCTTCTAGCAGTAGCTGAGCAATATCCACCATTTGGGATTCTACATGATAATCATCTAATGTCATGTCTACCTCTATATTTTTCACTTTTTGTGTGGTTGTGACCCTCATCTATTGATATGTGGTGGGATATATTATTGTCATTTTCCTAGGAATGGCAAAGCTTCCAACTTTCTTGGGTGTTTTTCTCTCTATCAACTTTGAGCATTGTGGCTCATTTTCATGAGTTTATCAATAATGACTATGGTTGGATTATTAGACATAGGTGAATGGTGAGGAATGGTTGTACGATAGGGAAGGAATGGGTTGAGTAGTTATGATTGGAGTGTTTGGATAAGTGGAGTGGATGTGATGGTAAGGTTGACTTATATCATGAAGAAATTCTAAATATTTACTCCTAATGTGGAAGTTGGTAGTGATAAATAAAGGGGAGTTACATTGGGGGCAGAGGAAGAATAAAGATAAGTAGAAGGATTAGAAATATTTATACTTATCTTTGTTGCTAGGAGGTAATCCACCACTAGTTTGGTTGTCACCTCTTCAGTCACTGGTGATGTTTCTTGGATCTTCTACCTCTTATTATCTCCTTATCATAGCTCTTTAGATGAATCAAATTTTCTTTTTTTATTGTTTTCTAAGGTCAAGGGGAACAAATTTAGTTTTAGGCACTTTCTAATGAGGGGTGGAGGAAACTTCTCTAATCCTAGAAAATTGATGTACTTTAGACTGTATATTCTCATAAATGATAATTAGACATGGTGTAGGCCATAGCTATCTAATAGTCATGCACTTATTTGTTAGAAGGTATGCCAAAAATAATAGCTAGCATGGAGTATAACTCTTGATTTTTGAAATCTATAATTTTTAATGGGGTCTTTGGGAGTTTATCCTTGGCCAAGGGATGATGATGTTGGGAATGGATCCAATTCCTAAAACTTGCCCTTCTCAGCATCCTTTTGGGAATAATAATATTTTATTTGGATCTAAGTGTTAAAGTACTTGGTATTAACTCTATGATTAGATCATGTGACAAAGGCATCCCTAATACTATCTAGAATGAGATGGAAAATAAATTTTCCATTGGCATCTTGGAATATATTTAATTGAACATTATAATGCTTTTAAATTGAAAGAATTAACTTTAAATAGGGATGTGTGGATTTATGAATATAACGATACAACAAATAGTAAGAAAAAGTATTTGGACTACCAGCATAAATACCTTTGGCTACTCATTTTTCAACCTCTTCGCACAACTATTTTGAACTCTTTGATGTTAATTCAATATCCATGATTTGGAAAGTTTGGTCTTGGAGAGCATTTTGTGCCTTGTTGTTGGCTACTATTGAATTCCTCACCATTTTTCATTTTGCAAAATGAGTGGACTTTGATGCTTTTGTTTTAAAAAAAAAATCTCTATTTTGCAATTCTTCATTTATAATCAAATTGAGTGTAGTTATTCTTTCTCTACAAATCTCCCCTGCAAATATTGTCTTTGCTTAATTGTTTTTTTTTTTTTTAAATTGAAAAACTTGTATTAATACAAAGAGCAGATACAAAAGGGAGAAAAAACATCCCTACCAAGAACCAAGAAGCAAGAATACAAGCACAAAGTGCAAAAAGACAGCACTTTCCACCTCAGAGCACAAAAAGACAACAAGGCGCGAAAACGCGACATGTCGCAAAATCGTGACATGTCACGAAATTGCGACAGCCAAAGCTAGCAACACCTGAACACCAAAAGTGTCATGAAATCGCGACGAGTCCTCCACTTGGCATCCAGTCCTCAAAATTGTCGCGAAATCACGACGAGTTTTCCCCTTGCCATCTCTACGCCAAAAGTGTCACGAAATCGTGACAAGTTTTCCCTTCGGCAGCAAATCTTCACAAGTGTCACGATATCGCGATGAGTTATCCACTTGGTGACCATTCATCAAAAGTGTCACGAAATCGCGACGAGTTTTCCAAATAGCGCCAATTCGCCAAAAGTGTCGTGATATCGTGACATGTTTTCTCCTCGGGGCCCAGTCCTCAAAAATGTCATGAAATCACGACAAGTTGTCCCTTTGGTGCCCATTCTTCAAAAGTGTCACGAAATCATGATGATTTTTCCTTTTTGTGTCAATTCTCCAGAACTGTCATGAAATCGTGACCACATTCCGCCTTGGCACCGAAAAGCCAAAAGTGTCGCGAAATCGCGACAACTTTTCCTCTTGATGCACAAGCTCCAAAATGGTCACGAAATTGCGACGTATTTTCCCAAAGTCGCCAGTTCGCCAAAAATGTTGCGAAATCGTGACAGTTTTTCCTTCTAGCTCCCAGTCTTCAAAAATGTCAGGAAATCGTGACGGTTTTTCCCCTTTTCTCCGATTCACCAAAACTGTCGCGATAACCCGACGATTTTCCTCCTTGGCGTCCCTGCTCCAAAAGTGTCACAAAATCGCTGCAGCTTCCTGCCAAAGGCCACGACGATGCAACAGGTCATGAAATCATGACAACTTCCAACCAATAGCCGTGACAGTGCAACAGGTCATGAAATCATGACAGCATCTTGCCAAGGGCCATGACAGCGTGACATGTCATGATATCGCGACAGGTTCCCTCCAAAGGCCGTGACGGTGCAACCTGTCGCGATATCGCAATAGTTTCCCACCCAGGGCTGCGACGGTGCAACAGGTCGTGATATCACGACAAAAACCATCCTTAGCAAAAATTTTGCTCATTGACTCAAGAATTGTGCAAGTCCCTGCCTAATCACAACATCCTCCACAGGCATGTCACTGTGCAGCTGTACCCCTACCTCTTTCTCCGCACCCATATTTGCAAGGAAATCGGCCACCGAATTTAAATCTCTACTCACATAGACGGGGATCACATCATCTAATTCTCTCCATAGGTCCTTGGTCTTTGCTTAATTTTTATGCATGCAAAATTCCATTATTATTATTAAGAAGTAATTGTGGTAGCTATAGTTCAATTTTACTTTTCTTGGAACACACATTTTTTTGTTGCCTTAAGATCATGCAAATATCTTCACATGTTAGTTAATTTCCCTGCTAGCATGGATTTCAACCAATGATTGTGTGACACATCAAAATTAGATTTGGTTATCTCTAGTTTTGACCAATCGACTTATTCAAATTCAAAATTATTGTAGCCCAATTTATTTGCACACTTATCTATGTACATATGATGTAGGAGGATTGAAAAAACTTCACATGAAGTGCTTTAGGTGATGGCCATTACTGATATTGGAAAAATATGACCTCTCTCATCTGATAGTCTAAACACATTGAATTCTTATTTGGTGGTGATTTGATACAATCCCAACTAGAAAAAATTAAATTTAAGGTGTTGTCTTCTTGTCAAACCATATCTTGGTTATGACTGAGTGCATTTGGAAATTAGAATATGATTTTTCCCTTTATTCTTCCAATAAAATCAACTATGTCATTCATGCCTCAACCACTTTCATGTTAGGGAGTTTTTCTTGAATTACCAATTTTATAGTTGGAAACTTATTGTGTAGTGGTAGAATCACTTCCTTTCCATAGAAAAATGAATAAGGAGAGGCTTTGCATGAATCACTTCCTTGAAATAGAGGTTTCATTGATCTCATTCCCAAAAGTCCCACGACCAAACTCATAACCGATTACAGACCTATAAGCCTTTGCAATGTGGTGTACAAAATTCTTACGAAAGCCATTACTTCAAGAATGAAGGACATATTTCCCACCATTATTGATGTTTTACAAGGGAGTTCTATTCAATGTATATTCATTCTTGATGGGGTCATAACCATTCATGAATCTCTTAACTCTGCTTTGCTATCTAAAAAACCTACCTTCGTGTTGAAGCTCAACATGAACAAGGCTTTTGATAGGATTAGTTGGGACTTCTTCTTTGCCATCCTTCTTAATTTTGGTTTCACCCTGAATGGGTTGAGATTATTAAAGGGTGCATCTCAAATCCTTGGTTTTCAGTTCTTGTTAACGGATCCACTACAGGTTTTTTCATAGCAACAATGTTCTGCATCAAGGAGACTCCATTTCTCCAATACTTTTTATAATAGCAGTTGAAGCTCTAGGATGGACTATTAAAGTTTCCTATAGACTCAATCTTATTTTATGCATCAAATATGCTTTGTATACCATTCCTATATCTCATCATCAATTCGTATATGAACTATCATCTCCACATGTTCTTCTATTTTTGAGGCCAAAGTCATCAAACATATTTTGATGTTATATTAAGAAGCAGCTGGCAAGAAATTCAACTTCCACAAAAGTAAGCTATAATTATTTAAAACCCTTGTTCAAAGGTAGATCAAAATATCCATAATCCTCGAATGCTCTGTGTCAATATTTCCTACCACTTATTTGGGCCTTCCTTTATTTACAGATAATCCTTTTGTTTCAATGTGGAAAAACATGATTAAGATATTATAAAATAAATTAGAAGGATGGAAAGGAATCCTCTTGTCACAAGATGGAAAGGCCACCCTCACCTAGGCCTACCTTCAAAGCATTCCTATTTAATTTCTATATATCTTCAAAGTCCCAGCAAGACTGTGTCATAAAATTGAGAAAATTCAAAAGAACTTCCTATGGTCTCAATCTAAAAACAAGCAGTGTTTCCACTTAGTTGCATGGGACAAAGTCTGTCAATCAAAATATTCTATAGGATTAGGTCTTAGAAGACTTCATATCCTAAATATAGCCCTTTTGGAAAGACAGACATGGCACTTAATCATAAACATGGGAAGCGAGTGGACTCTCATTGTCAGACATAAATATATGTAGGGTATAAAATTCCTTAATGTCGTAACTCCTACTAGAGGATCTATTTTTTGGAAATAAATATTGCATTCTAGGTTCCTAGTGGAAAATGGTCTAAGGTGGATTTTATGAAATGGTATAAAAATAGACTTTTGGCATGACAAATGGATCAAAGGAGAACCACTTATAAATTATCCTAATATTGTAGTCTTGAAAGGCTACACTGACAACACTTTTGGATAAAAATATCTAATTTTCTAAGTGTCCAAACTAATAGAAAAATATGGAAAATCATCACAAGCACCTCCCATCCTGAGGAATAAAAAGAGTTGCAACTTATCCTAATTCCACTTTTATTCCTACTGGGAACCCTAGGGATCAGATTTTCTAGGAATTCACTAAAAGTGGGGAGTTCTCAGTGAAGTCTACTTATAATTTACTTCTGACTCATGAGGAACCCTTACTCCCTTTCTATATTATCTGGACCAAATTCCTCATTCCTAAAATATCCTTCTTTTCTTGGGTGGCCATTCAAAAAAATCCTCACTATAGATAACCTTCTTAAGAGAGGCATGGACATTCCCAACAGATGCTTTATCTATATGTCAGATTGGTAGTCCCCTCATCACATTTTTCTTTCATGTCCCTTCTATAAATCCATCCTTAACAAGTTATTCAACCTCTTCCACATCCTTTGGATCAAGCCTTGCTCCATTTTTTATCTCTTCATTCAATGGCCAAATACCTTCTACAACCCCTATTTCAAGTTTATTTGGCAAGTGTACCTACATCATTTTCTATGGCAAGTCTGGTTGGAAAGAAATCGTAGAGTTTTCTCTAACAATATGTTGATTCTAGATTGTGTCATGAATAAAATCATGTCCTTTTCCATAGATAATGCTTCCCTTTGTCCTCTCCCATCCCATCCTACCTCTCGATTAGATATATCCCTGAGCCTTTCCTTGAACATTCCCATTGTGGATAATCACCTATATCCTCCCTCTAACCTAAGAGCCCAATATAAATGGATTCCCCATCCTCCAGGATGGATAAAGTTGAATTTTAATGGTGCTACTAAGGGCAACCCTAGATTAGTTGGTTTTGGGGGTATCCTCAGGGATATCAGTGGTAGAGTCATCCTTTTTTTTGTGGAATACTTGGGAATTCAAAAAAATAAGGTTGTTGAAGCCAGAGATATGTGGAGAGGTTTATTTCTGGTAAAATATCTTTCATATATACTCATGGTTGAATGGGATTCTCTAAATACCATCAATTATCTAAATAATTCTAAAAATATCTCATGGACGATTAGGGATTGCATTGAGGAAGCCAGGTCCCTAAGTCAAATTTTTCAAGAGATCATTTTTCAACATGCCTTTAGGGAAAGCAACAAGGTCATTTATAAGATTGCAAATCTTGGTGCCCACTCCATAAGGTTGTTGACCTAGACAAGTGGCCTTCCGTATGAATTAGTTGCTATTATGGAGCAAGACAAAATTTCCATAAATGGAAAATATTTTTGATCAATCTATTTCTTTTTTCACCCCCATGTAACCTTGTTATGTGGAGTTTCTAGATTTTTTGGTTTTTTTCACATTATCCTTGTCTCCACTATTTTTCAAAAAACCTTCTTTTTTGGCTTTAATGGTCTCGCTTGCCTCGTCATCCACCCTTTCCTTATTGGCCCCCATTTTCTGGTTATCCACTCCCACCTCTACCCTATGCCATCATATCCCTCCACCCTATCACTGCCATGCCTTCCACCTCTCATGCTCCTCCTTTATCATACCCGATGTCTTCCAATCATGTTTACCTCTCCCTTCACACCTTCATCATTGAGCCCCTTTCCTAGTTTTACCTCAGTTTTTTCATCATATGGGAGGTTGGGTTAGCCACTCACATGCTATATCTCTAGGTTTATTAAAGTGAGGTCTATCATGGTTATCTCAAAATATGCAGACTCATTTTCCCCTGATTTATTCAGCACCTCACTCAAGAATAAAATCATAGTATTTCCAAATTCAGGCCCAAGGCTGCTCCTCTTTATAGCAATCCTTATCCTTGTCATATCCAGTATCTCCTTCTCCATTCCCACTCTCAAAACTTTTGCTATACTATCAACATAATTTTTTTCAAGCCCTCCTCATTTGTTATGGACCCAATTGCTAAAGTTATGATCACTGATAAGGGCTTCTTACCATTCTTTAAAAGTTTCACTGGTGATGATTTTGAAATTACTATTGCGTTTCTAGGTACCTAGGATAATGGAAGGATGACGATCTATGACAAAACCTTCAAATTCAACATCAAGATTCTTGCATAACTTACAGGGCAGTAGGCGAAAGGAAGGTCAATTCACCACAGAAACATAATTGGGAATCTAAGCTCAAATACATTAAGGACAAGGACCTCTATAAGAAGATGCAAATGGACATGCATCATGCATAACTTTCTTCACCTTGGAATAGCATCATGAAACCAATCATGGAGTTTGTTACTATGGATGACCCTAATAAGGTTTTATGTAGTTTTCATTTTTTTATTTTTTACCATTTTCATGATCTCAACCAGGTGAACATTCCTCAATTTCTCTTCAACTCCATCAGTCACACCTTGGAGAATATTTGTAATAAAAATAGTGATAATTTACCCCCTCATCAGGGCCTCTTTAAGGTCTTGTACAATCATTGGATTTCTCATTATCCTCAAGGTGTTTTCCTTCCCTCTGCACCTAAAGACAAGCCCAACCCTATTCAGTCTAGTCCTTCATAGTCCACTCCTTTGTCCTCTAGGTCTCCTGGAATGTCATCTAAAAAGAGGGCGGTTGTTGAGACTGCTCATAAATTAAGGAAAAATATAAAACTTGAATCTCCTGAGCCAAAATGTGTTAGATCTTCTACACGCTTGAAAAAAATAGTGCAAGACAAGAAACCCTTAATCATCGACTCTAAGGATGAGGACAAGGACACACCTGATCATTGTCTTAAATAATTCATCATCAACTCAATATCCAACTACCTTTCCTAGATCTCTGACCTCTATAATATTCTAAAATTAGTCCTTTTCAAGAAGACCTTTTCTTAGGATGTTGGCAAGGTCTCCTCTGGTAATGATGTTAAGAAGTTTGTAAAGGCTTTTGCTACCTCTGAGTATGACGAGGATGAATATAAGGATGGTGATAAGGATGAGTCAAATGACGAGTTCCAGGACATCAGTGCAAAACTAGAAGATGAAGCTTAAGGCTTCCTCTCTTGTTGTGGTGTTTTGTCAAAAGGGCACCCTTTGTGTCATCCTTAGTTTCTTTTTATATTTTGTGTTGTGGGACTGCATTCTCTTTCCTTGTCTTTTTCCTTCTTGTTGTTGCTTTCCAGCTTTCTCAAGTTTGATGTAATCAAGTTTTGGGTTCCTATCAAAACTTATTTTTAATCAAATATTTTAATTGATAAAAAAATGAATAAGGAGAGGCTTTTAGAAAATTCTTCACTATAATTCTATCTATCAAGATATACTAATCTAACAACAAATACCAACTTATTTTATTTTCTCCAATGGTTCTTTTAATAATCTTCAAAAGCTTTTTATTTGTCAATTCAACCAATCTATTTCCTTGTGGAGAATAATTAAAGGACATATTAAGATATATGTCATATTTGTTGGAAAATTTGACAAACCTTGCTCCTATAAAAGGAGTTTTTATCACTTAATAATAGATCTAGGATGACAAACTTGGTTATCAACTTTTTGAAGAACTCTATTACTATATCTTGGTTGGCTATCTTTGTAGGAACTGCTTCAATAAATCTAGTAAAATAATTAGTTTCTATTAGAATATATTTTTTATCAATGAATGAATTTGGGTTAATGAATCCAATGAAGTATAAACTCCATTATTGAAATGACTCTTCAGTTATTATTGTACGAAGTGGTAATGAAGCATTTTTATTTCTTCCAGAGTACCTTTGATATTTTTGCAAGATCGGGCCACTTTGAATAAATCTATAAAAAAATTCAACAAATAATATCTTGCCCTAATAATTTTAGTGTAAGTAGTCTAATCGAAATAATGCCCACCAGATAGGCTTGAATAAAATTCTATTAGTACTTTCTCCTTTTCTTTTGGTTTTATGCAGCGAAGACGGACACCATAAAAATTCTTCTTATATAAGCCTTCTAGTAGTAAGATATAATTTAGAGCTTAAATATTATAACTTATTCTTTGCAATGCATGTAATCCTTCAAGATCTATTCCTATCTAAAAATATTTAATCAATTCATCTACCCAATCAGTCCTTTCTACATGTTACCTAGTCACAAGATCATTTTTTGTGTTATTTTTATTTCACGTGATATAGTCATATTCTATTAAAGTAGCTAACTATTGACATAGTTCTCTACCTAGTTTATTAGGGTAAATCTCAATGTCACTCTTGGATTTTAGTAATCCATCCAACTCTTTTATCATCCAATTCTCCTTGTATGATGAATTTTCTTACATATGCATGGACCACATAGACTATGGTCTTACTTTGTGATATGTATTGTCTAAACTTATTTAAAGACTTCATGACTACAAATACTTGTTTTTCTATGAAATTATAGTTTTTTTGGTAATCATGGAAATTTTGGCTCAAAAATAACACTAAATGTTCATCTCCTTTGGCATCTTTCTAAGTTAACGCTACAACATAATTGTCATCAAATCCATTGGTATACAGGATGAAATCCCTACTAAAGTCTGGGGTGATCAAAACTAGAAATTTTGTGATAGCTTCTTTGATCTACTCAAATTAATTTCTCCTCTTTGAGTTCCATTGAAATATAGCATCTTTATTCAAAAGCTCTATCATTGGCATAACAATTTGTACAAAGTCTAATACAAACTTTTAGACAAAATTTATTTTCCCAAAGAAAGACTACAAAGATTTTTTGTTTAAGGGGAGAGGGCAAGATAGGATGGCTTGAATTCTTTCAATATTAATTACCATACTTTATTTTAAAATAGTGTGGCCCAAAATTTTGCCTTCGTGAACAAAAAATATTGATTTCTTTGAATTCAATGATATCTCAAACTAACTACACTTTTGAAAGACCTTTTCAAGATCTTTCAAGTGTAGATGCTTGTCATGTGAAAAGACTATCATATCATCTAAATATATCAAAATTATTTTATTGACTAAGTCTCCAAAGGCAAAATTCATAGCACATTGGAATGTTGCTCTAGCATTTGACAACCCAAATGACATCCTTTGATATGAAAAATGTTTCCCATTTGGCAGTGAATGTTGTTTTGTGATGACCTTCATATTTTACCCATGTCTGATTGTAGCCTAAAAATCCATCTAAGAGTGAGAATATTTTGACACCTACCACTATTTGTACAATTTGATCAATCTAGGGTAGAGGATAATGATCCTTTTGTGATGCCTTATTCAGGTTTTTGAAATTAACATAGAGATGAATGTCTCTATTCTTCTTTCTCATATGCAATAAATTTGTAACCCATGTAGAATGCTTAATTGGATAGATAATTTTAGCATTTAGTAGCTTGAGAATTTCTTGCTACTTGGTTGTTTTATTTTTTGGATTGACTAACCTCTTTTTTTATTTGATTGGATTTACTTCAGAGGTTAGTTCATATGTTGAATCACATCTTTATCATAGACTTGGAGGTCAATATAGCTCCATGATATTATGTATTAATAATGCATGCAAAGTGATTTGAACTAACCTATTTCTTATACAGTACAACGAGCTTTGATCTTCAAACTTTTACCTAATTCAAACTCGATTTCTTTGTAATTTTATTCTTCTATATTCATTCTTTGACCTATTTTTTTTTATCATTATTATAGAACAAGATTTCTAGAATGATAAGTCCTTTGGGAATATGATTATTTTTAAGCTGGATGATATCTTCTTCATCAATTTCTTATGATACTCCTCCTACTAGGCTGAATAGACTACTTCTCTTGTCAAAAATTCAAATTTTTAATGGTCATATTTAAAGACTTTATAGAATATCTCTCTATCTAGGATAGATGACCGAAACACTAGCTTTACTTTGTTTATATTCCTTGAGCCATATTCTATAGCAGGTGAGTTATTTGATTCTCAAGAACTGAACACATTAGCTAACTCATTCTACTCTCATGGAATAGCCTTTATGTTCAAAGTGTCAAAACTTCCCATCAAATCCCATACCTTGTTATGATATACTTTCAAGTAATGATGTCTACTATTGAATTTTTCTATCACTTGATTTACAATCTACATAGAGTTGTCATATATTGTAAACAACTTAATTCTCATTTTCTCTACTTACTTTTAGCCAAGGAACAAGGGTTCATATTTAGTAATGTTGTTGGTGCAACTCCATGTCATCCTATAAGAAAAAATATTTATCCCTTATGAAATAGAAACCAGTGTAACTCTAGCTCCAACATTTTTTTTGCATCTACCTCCATCAAAATAGATTTTCCAAAGCCCTGATTTATGTAGTTATTGATTTGAAATTGTTGTAATCTTTTTGTGCTTTGAGCCTGAGACATAATATGTGTCAATTTGGGTCTCAACCAAGGCATTATAATTCTTTAGAGAGAATTCATCTTCTATTTCTAGTTCATCTATAATATCTTCCAGTGGATTAGCCTCCTCAAATATGGTGTTGATGTACTCATATTCTTCTATTTTCTCAATGTGATAAGTGGTAGGATTTTCTAGAATAATTTTAATTTTTTTTTCTTTATGAGAAAACATCATGTGAGAGTAATCTAGGTACATGTAGCCTCCAAATTTAGCCATGAATTCTATTAATAGATATAGATAAAACTATGGCTCTAATTCAACCACAACTATTTCTTGTATCATGATGATTTCTGGTGCTCTATGGAGTGTCATAGGAACATCTTTGATTACTCCAACTATTTTCATAGGAGTATCATCTAATTGGAGGACCCTGGGACATGAGCGAGTATACTCCATTCCCATCATCTTGCATACTAATTTAGGCATCATAGTAGTAGTTGCTCTAGAATCAATCATACAATTATGAACCACCCACCCTTCCATTTTTCAAAGATATGTAGAAAGGTGTTGGCATGTTCTTCATAGCCCCTAGACTCATTGTATCTTGAGTGAGATTAAACTTTGAAACTAGTCGATCTCCCAAAATAAATATTCTTAGTAAAGCTCTATGTAGATCTATTTGTTTTGGGATCATTAGTGTGTCATACATGCTCACTTTAGGAGTCTTCTACTATATTGAAGCAGGGTGCTTCTACTAATTTTTTTATTTCTATTTTTGGTTCATTGAACCTTATTCTATATTCCTACATAACCTCAACTCTTTACCTCTTGGTTATTTAAGGGAATCTAAGATTATTCCATGCTTCCTATTTAATGTTACGCAATGCTTCTCTTACCTTATTTGACCACTTTGAGCTAGAGGGATCCTTTTGTGGTTTTGGTGCAGTTGGAATTTTTATTGATTCCTTCTAAGCTAGAACTTACTCGACCCTGGGAACATTTTTCTCTTTAGGATATTGTGACTTAGATGAGACTTTAAAGGGATCCAACTTCTCAGGGTCCACTTGAATTTGATTTTTTCAAACCTTGTCAGCATGGAAATGTATTCCTCTTCCAAATGATCTTGGGTGAGCATGATTTTATTTGGCTTCCACATAATATTGAATTGTTGTAGCTCTAAAATTATCGTACTCCTTTACTCAAGGCTAATGTATCCACACCTCTAAGGGGAATGGAATAATGATAGGTCTACACCTCAAAGAGAGACACTTGAGTTCATGTTTTCTTTGGTGATTTTTCGATGAATTATTTAGGGTTCACCAGGAAACATTTTATGGTAGTTTCCATGCCTAGGTTTTTGAATTTTGTTTGATGTGTTCCTTTTAAATTCTCACAATCACCTATTTTTTGGCCAATATGCAACTATGCTAAACTATATGCAATTTTGATTCATATGCAAACAACAAATAGAGCTTTAATAAACAATGCAATGCTTAAAAAGCGATTTAAAACTCTAACATGTATCCAGAAGTTTGATAAACATTCTAATTTTTTGTAGAAAAAAAAATCATATGCATCTGAGCAAGATCGTATGATTTTGGTCAAGATTGTATGTATGATCTACGATCATATCAGTGATAAGACGATCTAATCTTGATAGAAACCTATAGTTTCATGGATAGAGTACAAAAACAAATAACTAGGATATGCTACAAACTTTACTAGATAGAAATAAAACTATGAATGGTTTTATTGAATGCCTTAATACAAATATCTAATACGTATATGCTTTAAACTATGTGAAACATGCAAGTGAATGCAGTTTGGTGAACTCCAGGAATGAAAATGATTGAATCTAATATGATATGCAATGGGAAATGATAAAGCAAATGATAAACATACAAATGAGATGGTTAAGAAATGCAAACCAACGCTCAAAGTTGCCCCCAAGTTCTCTATGAGTAAGATCGTACAGGAGCAGTAAGATCATACAGCTACAATAAGATCGTACACTTCGATCCTACAGAAAATAGAAAATAACTAGGACTAATGTAGAAATTATAGTGATTTGAATGTAAAAATTATGTCATGAAGTTAGGAGAGATTCAAGGGGAGGGATGCCTTATTAAATAGGATGAACCAAAGAAAAATAGGCTGAAAATAGAATAGGTTGCAACTCCTTCCAAGCTGGGACTGATCGGTGGATTTGATCTCGTAACTGCCGTACGGTTGCACAGGTAAAGATAAAAATGGTTACAACTTGATTTTTCATTTTACTACTTTGAGTTTTTCTATTTTGTGCAAGATCATACATACAATCGAAGACATTGTATGTACAATCTTGTCAGTTTTACCTGATCTCATCTAGAAGGCACAAAAATTGAGGTAATAAGCTACAAAGTTGTTTGAGTTAATTTTTGGATATTTTTATCTTTAATGCAAATTATTATGTGTCAAATTTAGGGTGTTACATTTTACCCCCTCTTTAGCACATTTTTGAAAAAATGTGTTAAAGAAAAGAATGACATGCTTTATGAAAAAGCAAAATTTTTATTGCAAAAAGTTTACAATTTGAAGTTTTCTTGTGAACTGCATTAAGTGTGATACCCCCTTCGAGTTTTTATGTCAAATATTTTGTTTGAAGAAAAACTCAAAATTTTTTGCATTAAGGGTAAATAAATAAAAATAGAAAAAGGGGTTTAAAACTCACTTCATTTGTTATTTGTCTTTGTTGATTTGGAGCTCTGGAGAAAACATGGTGAATGCTCCCCATCGCGTTGATTTGGTTCAAGTAGGAGACGAAGCTCTCAGGGTAAGTATTTTTCTCTCTTTTAGCTTAGATTTTTCATGTTTTTATTTTTAATTTGATTTAATTTTGGATTTTTAGGGAACAGCTACCGTTACACAACCCTAAATATGAAATCATAATGATTTCACAAAATCGTAACAATTTCATGATATTGTATGATACGATATCGATCTGATTTTACGATATCGTATGTTATGATATCGATAAAATCGACCCAATTTCACAATATTTTATCATACGATATCAACAAAATTGATCTGATCAAGGTCGATATCAAACCAATTTTGACGATATCATAGAGTACAATATCACAAAAATCAATACGATATCACCTGCTCGATATGATCTCATATTTTTATCTGATTCTGATTAAAATTTTATTATTTTGTTTTTATTGATAGATGGCTGAACTAAAGAACCTGGAGTGGAGATATGCTACACTCTAGGTAGATTTGGCTACTCTCTTAGCTGATGATAGGGTATGTATAGATACGTTGGGGCTGAGGCTTTGATGCAAAGATGCCACAAATTCTAGTGGATATGATACTATTGATGACTCTAGCAGAGAGATGGTATCCAGAGTCATCATGCTTCAGATTACCGATAGGGGAGATGACTACCACACTAGAGGATATTTGGAAGATTTTGAGGATACCAGTGAGGGGTGCTCACATAGCTACGTTTGGAAACCAAGGCCAGGTTCTAAGGAGATTGATAGGAGACCCCAATTTCTTTATAAATAAGGGTGGGGTTGGAATTGATAGGCTTAGGGAGATAGATAGAGTCTCCCGTTTGATAGTTTTATTTAGTGGCATCATGGGAGACCTTATACTATGCCACCTTAGTGGATACCATCTACCATGGACCTTAGTAGAGGTGATCTACAATATGCATGATCAGAGCATATGGTTTGCCTAGGCTCCATTCTTTCTCTGTAGGTTGTACAATTTTTTGCATAGAGTGGTCTACAAGAGGGGGAAGGGACGGGTTTTGACATATTTTCTATAGGTGTGGTGCTAGGAGCACCTAGCTATCAAATGACCTGTATGACTTCCTATGGCTTAGGCAAGAGATGGTGAGCCCAAAGTAGAGGATATATCGAGGATCTTCTACTGGCCTCTATAGAGGGGGCACCAAGGATGAGTGAGCCCAATTTTTGATGAGCTACTAGTAAAGGATATTAGGTGGAGGTCCTAGAGAGAGCTACCAGGGTGGGGTGAGGATGCTTTTGAGTTGGATCGCATCAAGAAAACCATTTGGTTACGAATGGACTAGAGAGCGGTGGAGTTGCATCATGCGAACCAGGTGCAATGATAGTTTGGGCTATGATAGGATATTCCTTAGTATGGAAATATTACTTTTGCTAGATCTACTTGAGACCCTACTACTCTTAGTAGAACTCCAAACATGGCATAGTTTTTAGATCCATATCCAGACGATGATCTAGTGCAAATGATGGATGGAGATGATGTCAGGGTTATGGATAGGTATCGACAGTGGTACATTGGCATCAAATCTACCCAATTGACATTACAAAGGAATGTAGTGCAATGGGTAGCTAAGTAGTTTTTCAAGAAATAACATGCAGCCAATCAATAGTAGTATGATACACAAATATATTTGAGGAGATAGGGTTCTCATACCAGAGGTGGACATCAAAGTTGATTGAGGATAGGGGGATGTCTAGGGAGGAGAGGAAAGCCTATTCTCAATAGATGATGGATGACATGGTGGAGAAGGAGCATGTAGCATCTCCTTAGTAGGATGTTGTACCTAAGATGCCTGATAAGGGAAAGAGGATTAGGGAGGAGGGGAGAGTAGTGAGATGGCTGCTCTACGAGTAGAGGTGACTAGTTTGAGGGAGGATATTCCCTCATAGAATAATAATATTGAGTCTCTAGAGGCACAGGAGGTGGGTTTGAGGAGAAAAATCTAGACTCTAGAGGTAGAGCTTGTATAGGCGTGGGCTTAGGCATAGTTGGGATAAGGATCTAGGGATCTAGCTCCTACATCTTATCATTCAGTGCACTTAGGGAGGAGTGACTCAAGGAGGGTATTGAATTAGGTGATTTAGTTTGTGGGTTTCTATCAAGTTTTATATCATGTAGTAGTACCTGTGGATCAGAGGTAGCCAGAGCCTCCAATGCTTGACATACCTAAGACTTTGAGTTGCTCCAGATCTCTATCGACTTCTACGACAACCACTACTACAAGAGAAGGGGGTTGCTGAGCACCATGACCCCTTGGTGGAGATGATGATGCCCATAGTTCTAGGGCTTCTAGAGGATAGGGTTAATATATATGTGGGAATTATTTTTGTACTATATTTTTGGTGATTGAGTATACCGATGTTGGATATTGTGGTGTACCAGTCGACTCTATTTTGTATATAGACTTTCAAGATATATATATATATATATATATATATATATATATATATATATATATATATATATAATATATATATAGATATTCTTGTCTTATGTGACTTTGTCTGATTTGATTGCATTTGATTGAATTTTTATGATGTTGAAATTTTTTATAATCATGCTTTTGATTTAAATATTTTGATCATGCTTAAAATTAAAAATGATTTAAATTTTTGTATATGTGTTTTTGAAAATATATTTTTATAAAATGATGAAATAAAGGAATTAGCAATGTTCCTTGGAGGATGTGGTGTTGTTATATGATCGTTGGTGGATATCGATGCTCTCTAGGTCATGAAGTGAATCCTATTGTGAGGAATTTTGTATTTCTAATAATAGAAATGTTTTGTGGTGCTCAAGTATAATCTTGAGGCTTGTGATGATACAAGAAGATGTTTGATTTTGTTTTTGAGAAAATTGATGTTTAAGAAATATTTTGATAAAGGTTATTGCTTGTGAAAATAATGTGATTTAAGCATGAAATTTTGGGAAGGATGACTTGCACTAGGCATAAAATTCTTAGTGTGATAATTTTGAGGACAATAGTTACTAAGAATTATACCATCATCACAAAGTCAAAAATTTAATGCATGATAATATGAAATTGTTTTTTTTTTTAAGATATAAGTTGATATGAAGCAAATTATTCATATCACATATTTAAGAAGATTAATAAATATGAAATTTTTTAGACCTAAAAATTGAGAAAGATGGTTTGCGCTAGGCATAGAATTCCTAGTGTGAAAGTTGATAAGAATAATTCCTAGGAATTATACCATCATAACGAAGTCAAAAATGCAATGCATGATAATATGATTTTGTACTATGAGTTCTTTTTGAAATAAATTGTTTTTTTTTTCTTGGAGATTTTGAAAAAAAAATTGCAATATAAATGATATACTAATGTTTTCTAACAAATTTCGAAGGAATATTTTAACTTGTTTCTAAGATAAAAATAAATTTATTAAGAACCAGTGTGTGATAAATGAGTTCATTATCCATATTGATTTGACACAATGATACAAAATCTCTCAAGGATAAAATGTGTGTACTTGTGAAATTAATTTACCAATTTTGAGTAAGGTAGTGATACCAGTAAACTTTTTATGAATGAATGTGTTTAAAAGTGAGATGTTCATTAATCATAATTTTGTGCATGCCATTGTACTGAACTACTATGTAAGTCAAGTTACCGAAAGCTAGCTAATCCACAAGCAGACATTGGTTTGTACAAAATAAGGTTGCTAATATGACATACATGTCACCACGTGAAAGGGATTACCCAAGGTCAAGTGGGTTGGGCACAAACCACATGTTATGGGGATTACCTCATGGTTTTTGAATAACTGAGTAATTCTAAGAATTCAAGCTCACTACCTTCTTCTTTTCTTCTAATTTTTGGAATAGGGATTCTTGTCCATTTTTGAACAAGGGGATTTTATTGCTTTTGTAGTGGAACTACTTTTTCTTTTCTTTGCTTTTTTTTTTCTAAGATACTTGCCCAGATTAGACGTAGAGCAAGGGATTTTATTTGGGTAAGGGGCTTGTCCTTTTTCCAATTCTTAGTATTCTAGACCATGTGCATAATAGGATAGGAAGGAAAACTTTCTCTTAAGGAACTAATACTACTACGTAGTATCCTTTTCGAATTTGCAAAAAATCATATTTAAGATGTGAGAAAGTGTTCTTGGTTCAATAAGTAGCAAGATCATTTTCCAAAACTCAAAATTTATTTAATGAAGTAATAGTGCTTTTTGATACAAGAGATATTTATAACAAAAATGATAAAATAAAAATTATTAAAGATGTAAATTAAGTGCATGGTTCAAGATAACTTTTGAATTTATCCGAAATAAAATAAAATATAACTTGAATTTTGGAAAACAACACACACTGATGTACAGAATAAAATTTTAACAATTTGAAATAATTTTGGGAATTTTTATGTTTTCTCGATTTTTTTGGTATTTTGATAATATGAGAGTTGCAAAATGATGAAGAAGTTATTTACAAGTATGTACGGAGATGGAACTTTTATTCTAGGCATAATATCTTTTGAGATGCATGATATTGATTGGCTTATTAAGTTCTTTTCCTTATAATGTGGCTAGGCGATATGCACCTGATCCAAATTTAGAAGTGATGACAAATGGTCCAAGCCAATTATATTGGAATTTACCTTTTAAATATTTTCTAGCATTTGTATTCTTTTAATTTTCTTTCAGTACTAAATCACCAATTTCAAAAGATCGACTATGGAATTTCTTAGGATATGAATTTTTAAGTTTGTCTTGGTAAGAGTGAAGATGCTTTAGGGCATGAATATATTTTTCATCTAGAAGTTCTAACTGACTTAGTCTTCCAACATGATATTCATCTCCTACTTCAAAATCCTGAAGTAAGAGAGCTAGAGAAGGAACTTCTAACTCAAATAGAAAAACTACTTCACCACCATAAACCAAGACAAAAGGTGAGGCACTTGTAGGAGTATGAACACTAGTTCGATAGGCGCACAAGGTAGGATATAGTTGCATGTGCCAGTCATGGCTTTATTTATTAACCAATATTTTAATATTTTGATTAAAGTTTTATTTGAAGCTTCAACCCAGTCGTTTCCTTGTGGGTAATAAGGAGTAGACCATCGATGTTGAATTTTATATTTTTATAATAATTTCTTAACATCTTTGTTCTTAAAACATGTTCCATTATCTGAGATGAGAGTTGATAGAATTCTAAATCTACATATGATTTGATTAAAGATAAACTTAAAAACTTGGACTCCTGTGTAAGAAGCTAATGGTGTAGCTTCTACCCACTTTGTGAAATATTCTATTGTTATTATAAATTTATGACCATCAGATGAGATAGGATTAATTTTACCAATAATATCTAAACCCCATTTAGAGAAGGGCTAAGGAGATAAAATATCTTATAGTTCCTGGGTAGGAGCATGAACAAGGTCTACATGTCTTTGACACTTGTCACAATGATGCACATAATCATTAGCATCCTTTTCCATGGAAGGTCAAAAATATCCCATTTGAAGGAGTTTATTAGCAATGGCACTTCCACTAAAGTTTCCTCCATAGGATCCATCATGGGCTTCACTTAAGGCTTTCTTAGACTCTTATAAATTAATACATATTAATAGGATACCTTCAAAGGATCTCTTGTATAAGGTATTACCAATAATTACAAAGCGAACAACTCACTTACGTTGGTTTATATCTAATCCTTCTTGGAAGGTTCTATTTTAGAGAAAAATAAAGACATCTATATACCAAGGTTCTGTGGTTGTTTCATTAATCAAAAATACATCTAATGGCTCTAGACATGACTTATAGGAAGTAGGTTCTTGGAGTTGGTGAATAATGATAGTAGCATACTCATCATCCAACTCCAAAGGTAACAAAGAAGTAGTTGTAGCCATGGCATCAATGGCACGGTTGCTAGTGCGAGGGATGGATTCTAAAGTTACTTTCTCAAACAATGAAATAATATTAAGAACATACTCCTTATAAGGGTAGAGCTTCTCATATCGTGTATGATAAATTTTATTGATTTGATTTATCATAAGCTAAGAATCTCAAAAGACTAGTAATATCTTAATTTTTAAGGCTAAAGTGGATGGTAACCCAAGGATTAGAGCCTCATACTCTGTAGTATTATTAGTACAAGCAAATTGTAATTTGAAATGCAAAGGAATAAGGTGGTTTTATGGAGATATTAATATAATACCAGCACCTGAACCACTCATGCATATAGTTACATCAAAATACAAAGACTGTGACTTAGACAGATCTTCTTCTAAGTTAAGGCACTCATGAGGAAATTCTATAGTTATAGGGTGAGTAGACTCTAAAGGTGCAGCAACTAACTGATCAGCTATAATAGATTTTTGGCTAATAAATGTAAGGTAAAACTCAATTAGAGAAAGAACCCACTTAGCTGTGCACCCTAACAAGTAAGGTCTACTCATCAAGTACCTTAATGTATCAAACTTAGCTATAACAAATGTTTTCTGACTAAGCATATAATGATGCAAATTTTGCATAGAAAATACAACTGTCAAATTTTTTTTTTTCTAATGGAGTATAGCGGTTTCATAACTTATTAATGTTCTGATTATATAATATGTGGCTCGTTGTGTATTTTCATCATCAACTTGAGCCAACATAGCTCCAAGTGCAAGTTTCAAAGCAGAAATATATAAAATAAATGGATGATCAAGTATAGGAGGAACAAGCACTGGAGGAGTAATAAGATATTGTTTAAGACTCTCAAAATCTTCTTGACATTCCTCATCCTATTGAAATGTGATGTTTTCTTAAGTAATTTAAGAAAAGGTCCTATTTTATCCACCAATTTATCAATGAAACAACAGATAAACTATAATTTACCCTATAAACTTCTTAACTTTGATATGTTTTATGTGGTGGAATATCAAGGATAGCTTTAATTTTTAGAGGATCTATTTCTATACCACGCATAGAAACAATAAACCCTAACAATTTTCCTAATTTAACTCCAAATACACATTTTTCAGGATTTAAGCGAATCAAATATTCTCTTAATCTATCAAACACTTTTCTCAAATCATTGATATGTTCTTCTTCTTTAGATGAATGAGCTATAATATCATCTACATAATCATGTAAAATATCATACATCATATCATGAATGTCATAGCTCTTTTATATGTTGCTCCTACATTCTTTAAACCAAAATGTATTACTATCCAACAAAAGGTACTCCAAGGTGTAATAAAAGCTATTTTGGGTTGGTCTTCAGGAGATATTCTAATTTGGTTATATCCTAAAAAACCATCCATGAGGGATAACATCCCACTCTCGACTGTAAAAATATATTATTTGATCCATATTAGGGAGAGGGAAATCATCCTTAGGGCATGCATAATTAATGTCCCTAAAATCAGTACAAACCCTAACTTTAGTGGCTTCTTTTTTGGCTATTGGAACAATATTTGAGATCCACTTAGCATAATCTATGGCTTGGATAAAATTTACATTCAAAATTTTTTCTAACTTATTTTTAACTAGTAGTTCTACTTTGGGATGCATTTTCCTAAGTTTTTATTTTACAGGTTTTCCATCAGGGCACACTTCTAGATGGTGCATGACCACAAAAGGATCTAGGCCTGGTATATCTGTATATGTCCAAGAAAAAATATTAGCATACTATGTGATAAATGCTATATATTATTTCTGTCTTTCTTCACTTAATTTTGCTTCAATTTTGACCATGTGAAGGTTTTCCTCTGTCCCAATGTTAATTTGTAAAATATTTTCTACCATAATATTTTATTCTCTTTCAAAGTTGGGTGGTGCTGGTGACACCTCCATTTCTTGTAATTCTTCTAAGGTTAATTTTGCTAAATCTTCTTGAGGGGTAGTTGCTTCAACATGGGCTATATATGGTATAGATCCATCAAAGTAGAATTGATTCTTTAAAACTTTATCAATAGAAATATCATGAAAAAGATCTTCCTTTAAATATTTATTTGGTTCATCAATCATGTTTGGATATGCTATTGATAACATATTACAAGATTATATCCTTCTACTTGGTTTAAAAAATTATTTTTGTTCTAAATATTCTTGATATGTTATAAGGTGATCATCATCCTCAAATGGGAATGGTTGGAATTTTGTAGGAATGTAGCTAATACCACATTGGACAGGCCATTCTTCAACTTCTAAAGGTTCTTGTATTCCATTTTCAACAGGTCCTAAACCTTTACCTCTGTAACCCATGTCACACATCATTTTTTTTATTTTATATATCCATTATAAAATTAACATTTAGCAAACCCATTTTGATCAATTGTGGCACTCACAATATTAATTTTGCCATAATTATACCCTACCTAGACAAAGGCACAACTCCCAACATGATATATACTTTTCAACTTTCATGGCAAGCCCATAATTTGGGGAGATGGCGATAATTTAGCTAAAACTAGGGACTCTTGAGTGGTAAAATTATTATTTTATTCTTAAGTTGAGTATCAAAGATAAATCTGGAAATAATTCATCCAAAGTAGGATATGAAGTAGAGGGACTATCTTATTTAGTTGTAGATTTAGATGGTGTAGTTTTAGATGATGAAGGTGGATCAGGATGTACTAATGACATAGTAGGACAAAATGGAACTCCTATTGGTTCTGCCACGGCAGACATATCAAATTGTCTTGGATCACCATGTATAGTAACTAGTTGATTTTTAAATTCAAACTTAACATACTTATGTAATGTAGAGGGTACCACTTGCATCGCGTTGATCCAAGGTTGATCCAAAAGTATGTTACATGATGCTAAATAATGTACAACAAACACGATTGTATCCAAAATCCTTGGACCAACCTACAATGGAATTGATAACTCTCCACATATTTCTTGAGTCTAATAATTAAATGCTTTAATAATCATTTCAGTCCTTTTTATATCTTCATTCCTAAATCTAAATCTTTGGAAAAAGTCATGTGTGCATATGTTTAATGATGATCCATTATCAATTAAAACTCTTTTGACACCTACATCTCCAATTAATGTTGTGATGTATAGAGGATTATCTCTATACATGCTTTGAGGAGGAATATCCTTATCTAAAAAATTATGTAATTTTTTCCATGAGAGCTTACATAATTAACCATAGCATCAGGTTCTATATTTTGTGGTACCATCATTTTACTTAAAATTATTCATTAATTCTTCTCTATGGATAGATGAAGTTCTTAAAAGATCCAAAAGAGAGATTCTAGTTGTGATATTTTCTAGTTGTTCATTAATATCATAAGGAGGTTTTTGTTGTGAAATTGATATATTATTCCCTTTTGTTGGTGTCTTTAATAAAAATGACGTTTTTTTCTCATTTTGAGTTTGATTTTGTGGTTGAGAGTTTTGATTTTGGATTTGCTATCTTGTAATGGCTCCAATAGTACCCACAACATTATTATTTCGTAAATAACCAAAATGAGGTCTAGCATTTTTTGCTTTTTCATTTGTAAGTATTTATTGAGATGATGGTCGAATGGTCATTATCCTAGGGAATGGTTCTTCCAGAACTGATAAATCTATGATGGACATAACTCGATCTGATTCATATTCAAAACTATTTGAGGTAATCTCTAGTTCACTTCTTGTTTCACTTTCTATGTCACTTTTAGTATATTTTGAAGATGAATATTGAAAATATTGTATTGGTCTAGTTGTGACTATAGATAAAGTAGGTACATATGAGGTTTGCAAATATTTTTGTGGTAAAAAACTACTAATGGTTCCTACATATCAAGTTGTATGAGGAACATTGTTATGATCTACTTGATTTACTGCTTCTTTACCATGCTTTAGTAAGGGATGTTTAAAAATATCTAGGTTTTGATTTACATTTTAATTTGTTTGTTTTGGGGTATTATTGTTTGTAGGGAATTTTTGTACTTCCATATTACCTTTATCAATCAAATCTTGTATCATATGCTTTAACATTTTACAAGTATTTGTAGAATGTTTGTCTACTTGGTAAAAATTACAATGTAAATCAGCCCTATATCCAATTGTAGTGGTATTTGGTTGTATTACCTCAAGTAACCATATTAATACTTGTTTTCATAGTTGAGGTAAAATCATAGTTAAGGGTTGATTTAATCTTGTGAATTCTCTTGGTGGCTTATCAAGAATTTTCAATACAAATTTCGTTATATTTTTAGCAAGGTTAACATTTAAGTTGTTTCTGCTATTAGTAACTGTATCACCCAAATCTTGCTTATTCTTATATTAATTTTTAGAAGTTTTACCTTCATATTTATTCTTAAATTATATTCTTCTAATGACGGCATATTCTACCCTCCTATCTAGATAAATGGCTTGATCAAAGGAGGTTACTATAGCAGTAGAAAGCTCATAAGATAGTTGTTCTTGAAAATTACCAATGAATATGTCCAACATCTTATGGTAAGGTAATGCAAAATATAGTTTACCTAAGAGTTATCTCCACTTAGTCAAGAATTAAGTAAAAATATCATATTTACCTTGTTTCAAATTGTATAAATCCTTAATGGTCACATGCCTCTCTATATAGGCATTAAATTGGTGGAAAAAAAATCTTTGCTCTCTCTTCAAATTTCCTTAAAGAATTTATAGGTAGTTTATAATACCATTATAGAGCCATGCCTCCGAGACTTTTAGGAAATATTTTTAGCAAAAATAAGTCATCATGGTAAATATCATGACATGTTGTCCTAAACATGTGAATATGCTCAATAGGATCTTCGGTTCCTTTATATATCGAAAGGACAGGCATAGGGAAATGTTTTGGGTATGGTTGGGCAACCACAATAGGATCTAAGGGTTGGCTACACATCTCTCTATAACTATATGAGGGACGGTAAATATCTATTTGATATAGTCATGAGGCTAATTGTTTGATCATGTCTTCAAGGACCTATGATTGTCCACCAAATTGATTGTGTTGCACCATGTTGTTGTGTCTTTGATGATAAGTTGGTGTTGTTGTATAAGGATTTCCAATTGAAATACTATTGTGCAAAGTGTTGGTAGGGAGAGTATTATGAAGTTGAATTTTTTGTTGATGATTGGTATTTTGCACTTGTTTAGATTTTTTCTTGGTTTGACATTTGTTATTTAAGAGCTTGAGAGAAGATAGATGTGAAGGGTTGTTTTTGTTGTTTAGAATTTGTTTCAGTGTTATTAATAAAAATTTTGGATGATTGTGCCATTAGTTTTTGAGCATTTTTATTTAAAGGTATCATGTTTTTATTAGATGGTCCTACTTGATCATTATCTTGGTCTGTTGAATTCATGTATGATAATGGATTTGTATGTATTTGAAAAGTAGCTGCTAAGGCTAATTCCATAGCACCTTCTTCTGAATAATCAATTTGTATTGCTTGATTAAACTCTTCTATGTGGTTTTTTATAAATTGGGTAAATTGCCTAAGAGACTCAAATTTAACATTTCCTTTTTCATCTAATGTAGGTTTATCAATATCTTCTATTTCATCTTCTCCATTATCACCTTCATCTTCTCAATGTACATAATCTTCAATGAGTACCTGTTGTGGTGGATCCACAATGACCCCAAGAATTCGGGACCCACCTTTTTGTTTTGATGTTTACAATTTTTTTTAAGTGTCTAATGCTTTCGTTGTGTTTTGGGTTTGTAGTTTTTGCCAAATTGTTGTCATTGATTTTTGTTGTCTATTTCTTGTCGATGATTTTTTATCATCAAATTGTTGTCAATTTTTTGTCAACGGTTTTTTTTTTGTCAAATTTTTGTCAATTTCTTATCGACAATTTTTTATCGTCAAATGGTTGTCAATTTCTTTTCGACAATTTTTTTTGTCAAATTGTTGTCGACGATTTTTTAATGTCATTTTGTTGTCGACGATTTTTATCGTCAATGTTGTGTTAGCAATGTTATTGCTAATATTTTTTTCTTAACATTGTGATGGTTAAATTTCTTGTTTTTGTCATTCATGTATAATGAGCTTGTGTTCTATATATAAAACAGGTTTTATGTTAAAACTTCATTCCACCTTAATACCTCTTTAATATACATCTATACAAAGTAAAACAAACATATCAGTAATGTGACCCGGGTTCAATATCCATGGTGGATGTGTATAAGAAGTATTACTTAAAAATAAAAATAAAAATAAATAATATCAAAATTATATATATATATAACAAAAAGATAACAATATATATTAAAACTAAAAAAAAAGAAAATACGTGATTAAAACAAGCTCATGGGCTATGTTAATTTTGCCTTAAATTGGATTTGAAAGTCTAATGGGTTATGTTATTTTTGCCTTAAATTGGATTTGAAATTCTAATATTTGGTCATATGCAGGACATTCACCAGCTAACGAAGGACCGAGTGTGGAATACATCGCAATGATTGGTCGATGCAGTGGAGATGGCTCAGATGGAAGCGTGCTGACTAAATTAAGTTTCGAACAATGACACACTACCAAGAGATAATGACGATCAGGTCATATATTCGATGAGATATTCTGGAAGGATAGGGATCAACACTGAGTTGGACAGTGAGTCGATCGATCCTTACAAAATGGGCAGCATAGCACCAGCTCAGAAGCTCTGAGGATAGTGTGTAGAGTTTTTTGAATATGGATAAGTGCAACCACATGGTAGGCAGAGGGATTCAAAATATTTTTGTGGTATTTTCACGTCATCATGACCAACAAGAAACACCAATGAAGAATTAGCTACGAGGATGCTACAGTCGGATAGACATGTAGAGGTGGACTATGTGGACTTGAGTCATGACGTGGAGCGACAATGACAAATTGGTGGCCAAGATATAAAAATTTTAGTGAATGACATCGGGATCATAGTGATTACAGTAGTATCACCATGAATGCATTTACATTGGTAACAAGGCCAATTATGGACCACAAGTATGAGATGAATTTTTGATTATGGGAGTTAAAGAATGAATCAATTTCTTAAAACAACATATTCGGTTATGTTTGGTCATAATTGAGCGTCAATGCAACATGTCTCATTACAAACATAGATGGAGATGTTAATATAATACACAGGCCAGAATGGATCATTCCTTGCAGAGTTTTCATGGTACGTATTGAGGAGTGTTCATTCACAAGACGTAGACCGAAGGCTGCACAATGATTAGGTGTAACTATGCATTGGATATAATGTTAATGAGGCCTATTTTTTTTAATAAATATTAAATATACTAAGCATTAATATCCATATGCTATGGATGTGAAGCCCACTATCATGATTATGAGAATAGGATGGGTACTTATTACTATAATATGCCATGTCCTAATATTCTTGAGGACTGCTTCTAATCCCTAGGAGTTATGAGAATATTTTGGGCATTTGATAGCGTTACACAAGACAACAACAGACGCTCCCAAGTGGCAGTTTAAGGTATAGTGTTTGAAATGGGGTCATACATTTTAATGTTAAAATTGGGAAATCCCATGAGCGACGAGTGATGAGGAAGGTAAAGGCCGTTATAGAGTTGAATACATAACCCTCGAAGGTGAATCAGTGACGATTAATTAAGGAATATTCCCATTGTAAGGAAAGTAAACACTGCAATTGACGAACCAAAGAGGAAAAATATTTTATTTCTTTGTAACCAAAACAAAAGGGGACTTTACTAAGTCCTCAGGAACAGAAGGCGTTAATGAAAAAAAGAAGCTAAATTTTGAAATGAAAACCAAGAAAATGAAGAGTAAGGGAAAGAAAGTTTAAATATGTTGTGAGGGCATTGTTAGAAGGTGTTGTGGCTGCTCCACAACACACCCCAAAATTGGGGACCCCCCTTTTTTTTGCATGCTTTCCAAGAAGACTACAGTGGCCCATATGCTAAAATCAAAGAAAAAGAAAAATGTCACGAAATCGCGACATGTTGCTCTATCACGGCTAAGAAAAAGAAAGTGTCACGATATCATGACATGTTGCTCTGTCACGGCTAAGAAAAATAAAGTGTCATGATATCACGACATGTTGCTCTGTCGCGGCTAAGAAAAAGAAAGTGTCGCGATATCGTGACATGTTGCTCTGTCGCGGCTAAGGATGAAAAAATGTCACGATATCGCAACATGTCATGAAATCACGGTCAAAGTGGTCAAACAAAACAAGATGCCAAAAATGTCGTGATATCACAACATGTCATGAAATCACGGTTCATAGAGGAGAGAGAAATATGAAGTGGAAAAATGTTGCGATATCGCGACATGTCATGAAATCACGGTTCATAGAGGAGAGAGAAAGACGAAGTGGAAAAATGTCACGATATCGTGACATGTCATGAAATCGCGATCAAAGCAATCAAACAGGGCAAAGTATAGAAATTCTCATGATATCATGACATGTCACGTTTTCGTGGCTCAGATCAGCAAGATGCAGCAAATGAAAAAGTGTCACGATATTGTGACATGTTTCAGTCTCGTGGCCCACAAGGAAAAATTGTCGCGATATCGTGACATGTCATAAAATCACGGTCAAAGGTAGCAAGAAAAAGTTAATGCAAAAGTTATCGCGATATCGCGACATGTCGCGTTTTCATGACCCGAAGATGAAATGAAGCGCAAGGAGAAAAAAATGTCACGATATCGCAACATGTTAGGTTTTCGCGACTGGAAAGCGAGGAAGGAACAAATGAAAGAATATGTCGCGATATCACAACATGTCACGTTTTCACGATCGAGAGCAACCACAATGAATGTAGAATAAAAACGTCACGATATCACGACATGTCGTGTTTTCATGATCTAAATAAGAGATGAAGGGCAAACAAGAAAAACGTCGCGATATCGTGACATGTCAGAGTTTTGTGACCCGAAGCAACCAAAGTGGATGTAGAGGAAAAGTATCATGATTTCATGACAGAGAGAAAGAAGATGGTGCAGAATGAAAAGGTGTCACGATTTTGTGACATGTCACATTTTCACAGCCAAGCGCAGCAAGACAGCCCGAGAGAGAAAAATGTCGTGATTTCGTGACAGGTTGCATCTGCGCAGCCCTAAAGAGAAAAACTTCGCAATGTCATGACATGTCTCATTTTTGTGGTGCATGAAGGTGAACAAGGCTGTGGACATAAAAATGTCACGATATCGTGACATGTCTTGTTTTCGCGATACAGGTAGAGGAGCAAAGCTACAGATATAAAAACGTCATGATATCGCGACATGCTATTTTTTGTCGCAATTCATGGTGGGCCGTTACAGAATGTGTAGGGAAGTGTTGAACACATGTCATAGAGACAGAGGGGCTATGATAATATTTTAGGATCATCAGTTACAGTTCGCTGGGGAGACCAAATGTTTCAAACCCGAGCAAAAAGCCAAAACAACAAAGAGGCGGGAAGATGAAACGAAGCGACCTGGGAGATGAAACAAAGCATCATAGAGCGAAGTAGAGGGCCGTAACAGAAATTTTAAAAGTAGAAGCAAAGATAGGCATAGGGGTCAAAAACCGCTATGGGCAGAGTTGTAGAGCCGAAGGCGATAAGCCATTCTAGGCCTGCTTTGGAGTGTTTTTCTTCCACTTTTTTTGGTTTTTCCTTCTTGGTGGGGTTGTTGTGGTTGTTGAGGCGGGGGCCATTCTGGCCTCTTTGAGTTGTTTTCTTCCATAGACTAGGTTTGGGAAACCAAAATTTTCTTTTGTTGTAAACTGACATATTTTTAATATAGAAATTATAGAGAGTTGCATCTCATTGGCAAGAAAGAAGGAGTTATTCTCTGCATGCAAGATTGAATGTTTATCTTTCCCCTTTCCGGTTTTAGGCTTATAGATGGAGTTTAATGCAAGTTGTCTTGGTTGCTTCATGCGAATGTCTAAATCTAGAAACCGTAGTTAAAACCCTAGAAACCAGCACTTAGCTTATCTGGATTGTGCATGTTTGCAGGTTCAATAGGTTAGGTTGTATGCAGAAAACCTCATATCTTTGGTTTTGTCAAATAGGATTGCCGCATTTTGAATGTATTTTAGTTCCATTCTTTTTTGCATTTTTATTTTCACTTCTTTATTTTTTTGCATTTCTATTTCACAGGAAATTTAATTTTATTTTAAAACAAAATAGTTTTATCATTTCACATCGAATTCATTCAGATCAAACGAACAATCATTGAAGTGTCAAATAAAATAAACCAATTGTGCCCCTTGTTTACAGTTACTTGCAATCACTAAGGTATTCCAAGCATTCAAATTGAACAATATTATTTGTGCAAAATGCTAACATAGCGGAGACCTTGGAGAAGTTACTTGTTTAATTTCTTTGCAAGAGGGGATTTGGAACCCAAATCCTATTGGAGAGTGTGTTTTCACAATCGGGTGAAAATACCACTCAACAAATTGGCGGTAGAAGGAGGGCCTGAATGGGTTTAATTCATAGTGTGATTTAAATGCTATAGGGATTTAAATTTTGAATATTTCATGCCCTATTGGTTATTATATTTAGCCCTCTTTTAACAATACAACCTTGTAGTGTTAAAAGGAGGACATGAATTGCTATGCATTGTTCTAACGCTTTTTGATTGTTCATACAGGAATAATGTGTCTTGATTTGATTTAAAAAAAAAATTCTTGACTAACGAGGTTGTCTCCATGCAATTACTTTCATTTGATTTTAATGGATACATCTCTTGGTTGGTGCTAACATGATTATTCATACGTTACATGTTTGATATTTGCTAGTCATTTCAAGGTTTCCTTCTTTCATGACTAACAAATTGGTTTTGAAATTATTCTTTGGGTTTCATTAATGGCTACAACTGTAGGAATGTGGTATGGGATACATGCTAATCCTTTGAACATTAGTGGAGATTTTCATGATTTACCCAAGAACGTAGAAAAACATTTGCCCAAGTTTAAACACAATGGTCCAACATTAGCCGAGGAACATATTCAAGCCTATGTGGATATCCTAGTTAGATGGAATGTCGAACATGAGGATGTGGCATGTAGAATGTTTCTTGGAACCCTAGATGAGGTGGCATATGATTGGTACATCAATTTACCCCCTGGTTCTATTACATCTTGGACTCAATTGAAAGATGAGTTTATCAATCAATTTAGGTTACTCATTGATCCTCTCACGATATATCAACAATTTACTTCTTGCAAAAGAGAACCTAATGAGCAAGTGAGAATTTTCAACATGAGGTTTCGAAAGCTTTATGCGAGATTAATTTCTCCCTATACTATTGAGGAAAGTGGTGCTCTTCAAATATACTTTCAAGCATTGGACCCATTGTTTGCCATATTTGTTAGGATGAATCCCTTGGTTACTGATCTTGCATCGGCCTACACAGAAGCTATGATTGTAGATCAACAATTGAGGCCACAAGGTTATGGAATGGAGCAATCAACTATGGTAGGACAACTAGGGGCTTGCAATCAAACCTCGATGGTAAATCAAGCATGGGCACAACAAAATTTGATATCAAATGTTTTTCCCTACAATCAACTTTATCCTACCATACCAACTTATGCTCCCACATGTGCTTATACAAGTACTTTCATCCATCCAACTATGCCTCAATTAGAGAATCATGTGGTCACTCATGGAACCATTGCAACAAATGTTCAAGCATTGTCTGTGGATATCAATCCAACTAATCCTACTACTTCTACCACTCAACCCAAAGAGTTCGTATCAAAAGTAAAAGAGCAAAAGAAAGTGGTTAAGAAGGTATGTAGGCATGTTCCACCACAAAAACGAACGCATCAATGTATGCATCCAAATTATCCGAGGAAGAAAATTCATAATGCCGATCTTAATGATGTTTCATGTTATGCTTCTTCAAGTGATACAAGAGATTTTGAGATGACTCACGTTGAAGTAAATACCTATTCAAAAATTCTTGAAGAGCATGAAGTTTTTGGAGAAGAAATTCTATGGATGGGTAACAAGAAGTTGGAATCAAATGATCACCATCTTGTTTTGGAAAAGAAATATCCAGAATCATTACCCGAAAAGGAGGATTTGGATGAACAAACTTATGTGGATATGATTTGGTCAGATGTACTGGCAAAGGATTGGAGCAACTATATGACACGGAATTCAAAAATTAATCCCATTATAGAAGATCCTAAGCCATCACAAGTGGTTGAAAATGAATTTGAAAGAAAATCAACAAATGAAGTTGAAGACATAATCGAATTTCACCACTTGTTCTCGAAGGACACTTTGGATGATGTTCTCGAAAGTGATGACCAAGAGGATCCACACCTTCCAAATTGTGATAAAATTGAATCATGGGTTACAAATTTGGATTATGATAGCTTTACCAATTTGAATTCAAGAGATAACCCACTTTTGGAAATAACTGAACCATCTAAGGAAGGTGAAGATGAATGGGATGAGAAACATGTTGATGAATCAGAATATGAAGAAGTACTTGAGCATCACAACTTGAACTTGGAGGATGATTACTATGATTCATGGAAGAAATGGGAAGAATATTATCAATCTGAATCTTCTAACAAACTTATTGCATCAAACAATATGCAGGATAACTCAATTGCTTCCTCGCATGAGGATACTATGAATCCTGTACAATTTGAGAAAGTTTTGGAAGAGGAATTTGAATCTCATCAAATTTTGGAACATGATAAGGATTCTACGACCATGAACCAAGAAAGAGAGTCACTTGCTTTAGATCCCTTTGAAGGAAAAGAAATCAAAAATCTTGATCCACGTACTTGCGCTACGATGATTATGCCATTTCAAAAAGAGAAAATTACAAAACCTGAACCATTTGGGTTTGATATCATCGATGATCCAATTGAAAATCTCACGTTACCCAAGACAACCCAAGTGACTGATCACGAAAAGGCGTTAGATAGACAAGACTTATGGTTTGAAAGGGATGGACATATTTTCAATTGGGTACCTAAGTTTGGTGCCTTTGATAAACAGGTCATTGAGAAAGAACAAGTGCTGCGTGATGATGAAGGTCATGAGAGAAAAAAAGAATTTTCAAATCCTTTTCAGGTAAGGTCAAATGAAAGCATGCCAAAGGTAAAATCTCATCTTTTTGGTTTCACCATGCAGAATTCGAAGGGAGGTTTGCCTAATGAATGGTTTGATTCAAATATCATTAATGTTATGGCTTTATTGAAGGAAAACGAAAGCTTATTTTTACACCATGAATCAAAATGCGGAATGAACATCTTAGAGAATAGACATAAAGGAATTGAATATCAATCATTGTCTAATCAATTGGAAAATTTGAAACTCCACCATAGGATTGTTAATGAAACTAAATCAAATTGGTATGGTGAGAGGGGCAAGTGGATATTTGTTTCTTTGTTTGGGTTGATCTTGTTTTTGTTGGATTCCTGCAAAGCTGGATATGCGTATCACGTCATATATCTTTTAAAGAATTCTAATCAGGTTTGGGATCCGGGAAAATGATAATCCAAATTTGTTTTGTTTTTGTACATTTGTATATACTTTTGGTTTTCGTGTTTTAGTTTTAGATTAGATCTCAGTTTGGTTTTAAGTTTTGTGTGTTGGTCCTCTGGACATGTTTGGTTTGTTTAAAAAAAAAAAAAAAAAGAGAATAAATGGAGATGTCAACTTATGCCTAAGATCAGGAGAATATGAAACATTGGAATTGTGTTGTAGAAAGCTCCGCAAGTAACACAAACATTTTAAATAATATCGTTTGAAACTTGTGATGCATGAAATTGTCAGTTTTACAAATTATGGCAATACTTTATCCGCAATTCAAAAAGGCAATGCATTCATATTATATCCCACTTTGCATATACATGCCATCTTAGTTGCATATACATTTCAAATACAATCATTAAAGTGTGTCAAATCCTCTTAGGGTTATTCTATAACATAAATAATAAAAAATCCTAAGGTTGGGAACTGAGGCCCGAGATATCTAGAACCAAGCACATTTTATACACATTAAAAAGGATCTTGAGCAAAATGATCAAAACCTTGCTTGGAAGAAAAGGTCAGGTGAAAGAAGTATTTCATGTCTATCCTATTATGCAACATGATCCTTAAAACAGTGGTTTTTACCACTTCCATAAAGCTTAAAGCCTAAAATAAGAGTAGTAAGGATAGGGTTAAATCCTCATCGAACTTAGGTTGAGGATCCAACTCCCCAAAGCTCTGATTTGACCTACATGGAGTAGTAAGGATAGGGCATAATTCTCATCTCGCCTAGGTTGAGAATCCGATTCCCCAAAGCTCCTATGTCTCATTTCATCATAAATCTTGGATTGGAAGGATCGTACTACATGTCCTCTGCAAAGGATGGGTAGTCATCCCAAAGGTCCAAGAAATAAAAACTAAATATTTCCCATTTCATATTTATATTGGATTGGAAGGATCGTACTACATGTCCTCTCGCAAAGGATGGGTAGTCATCCCCAAGGTCCAAGAAATAAAGAAATGAAGCTAAATCATGGATTATGGGGTTAAGTATGCCCATGCGTGGCAGCATGTCTTGTCTAAAAACAAGACCACTGACTGTTCAAACGGATAGACTAGCATGACCATTTCATCCATAACTGGTTAAATTATTTTTCTCAAAGTGAGGTAATGAATTCCAAATTAGAGTAGTAAGGATAGGGTTAAACTCCCATCTCGATTAGGTTGGGAGTCTGATTTCCCAAAGCTCTGATTTCACTTTCACTTGCACATGGGTTCAAGATAGTAGTGACTCATAACCAACTTTGGGATCTAATAAAGCAATTCATTATACATATAGTTGATCCTAAGAGGGTTTGATAATCTTAAATGTTTGTGTATGATACTAGAAGGTCTAAGCCTTTATAAAAGCAAAATCTCTAAGCATATTTATCAGGTTACACAAATCATTCACAATCTCACATATGCATTCATGTAAAACTGACAATGGAATGTTGATCAATTTCAAACGATAGAAAATGGAACACATTGCACACACCGAGCTGATACTTAATGATTCTAATGTTTCATGTATTTCTGATCTATCGGCATTTGTTTTATCTCTTATGTGCTGACGCCTGTATCTAAGCTTGTATATTTCCAGGTTAGGTTCTCACCAAAATGCTCAGGAGCATTTCCCAATAGAGTCGCCATTTGTTGTGGCTGCTCCACAACACACCCCAAAATTGGGGACCCCCCTTTTTTTGCATGCTTTCCAAGAAGACTGCAGTGGCCCAGATGCTAAAAGAGCAAAGAAAAAGGCTAAGAAAAAGAAAGTGTCACGATATCGCGACATGTTGCTCTATCATGGCTAAGAAAATGAAAGTGTCGCAATATCGTGACATGTTGCTCTGTCGTGGCTAAGAAAAAGAAAATGTCGCGATATCGTGACATGTTGCTCTGTCGTGGCTAAGAAAAGAAAGTGTCACGATATCGCGACATGTTGCTCTGTCGCGGTTAAGGATGAAAAAATGTCGCGATATCGCGACATGTCATGAAATCACGGTCAAAGTGGTCAAACAGAACAGGATGCCAAAAATGTCGCGATATCGTGACATGTCATGAAATTGTGGTTCATAGAGGAGAGAGAAAGACAAAGTGGAAAAATGTCACGATATCGCGACATGTCATGAAATCGCGGTTCATAGAGGAGAGAGAAAGATGAAGTGGAAAAATGTCATGATATCGTGACATGTCATGAAATCACGATCAAAGTAGTCAAACAAGGCAAAGTATAGAAATTGTCACGATATCGCGACATGTCACGTTTTCACAGCTTAAATCAGCAGGATGTAGCAAATGAAAAAGTGTCATGATATTGTGACATGTTTCGGTCTCGCAGCCCACAAGGAAAAATTATCGCGATATCGCGACATGTCATGAAATCACGGTCAAAGGCAGCAAGAGAAGATTCAATGCAAAAGTTATCGCGATATCGCGACATGTCACGTTTTCATGACCCAAAGACGAGATGAAGGGCAAGGAGAAAAAAATGTCATGATATCGCGACATGTCGTGTTTTGCGACTGGAAAGTGAGGAAGGAACAAATGAAAGAATATGTCACGATATCATGACATGTCATGTTTTCGCAATCGAGAGCAACCAAAGTGAACATAGAAGAAAATGTCGCGATATCGCGACATGTCATGTTTTCGTGATCTGAAGACGAGATGAAGGGCAAACAAGAAAAATGTCACGATATCGCGACATGTCAGAGTTTCATGACCCGAAGCAACCAAAGTGGATGTAGAGGAAAAGTGTCACGATTTCATGACAGAAAGCAAGAAGATGGTGCAGAATGAAAAGGTGTCGCGATTTCGTGACATGTCACATTTTCATGGCCAAGTGCAGCGAGACAGCCCGAGAGAGAAAAACGTCATGATTTCATGACAGGTTGCATCTATGCAGCCCGAAATAGAAAAATGTCACGATGTCGTGACATGTCTCATTTTCGCGGTGCATGAAATCAAACAAGAATGTGGACATAAAATGTCGTGATATCATGACATGTCTCATTTTCGTGATACAAGTAGAGGAGCAAAGCTACAGATATAAAAACGTCACGATATCGCGACATGCTATTTTTTGTCACGATTCATGGTGGGCCATTACAGAATGTGCAGGGAAGTTTTGAACATGTGTCATAGAGACAGAAGAGCTATGATAATATTTTAGGAACGTTAGTTACAGTTCACTGGGGAGATCAAACGTTTCAAACCCGAGCAAAAAGCCAAAATAGCAAAGAGGCAGGAAGATGAAACGAAGCGACCTAGGAGATGAAACGAAGCGTCACAGAGCAAAGTAGAGAGCCACACTAGAAAGTTTAAAAGCAGAAGCAAAGACAGGCACAGGGGTCGAAAACCACTGCGGGCAGAGTTGCAGAGCCAAAGGCGATAGGCCATTCTAGGCCTGCTTTTGGAGCGTTTTCCTTCCAATTTTTTCGATATTTCGTTTGTTGGGTTTGGAAAACCAGAAAGCTTCTATTGTTGTAAACTGACATATTTTTAATACAAAAATTATAGAGAGTTGCATCTCATTGGCAAGAAAGAAGGAGTTATTCTCTGCATGCAAGATTGAATGTTTATCTTTCCCCTTTCTGGTTTTAGGCTTATAGATGGAGTTTAATGCAAGTTGTCTTGGTTGCTTCATGCGAATGTCTAAATCTAAAAACCGTAGTTAAAACCCTAGAAACCAAGCACTTAGCTTATCCTGGATTGTGCATGTTTGCAGGTTCAATAGGTTAGGTTGTATGCAGAAAACCTCATATCTTCGGTTTTGTCTAATAGGATTGCCGCATTCTAAATGTATTTTAGTTCCATTCTCTTTGCATTTTATTTTCACTTCTTTATTTTTTTGCATTTCTATTTCACAAGAAATTTAATTTTATTTTAAAACAAAATAATTTTATCATTTCACATCGAATTCATTTGGATCAAATGAACAATCATTGAAGTGTCAAATAAAATAAACCATTTGTGCCCCTTGTCTACAGTTACTTGCAATCACTAAGGTATTCCAAGCATTCAAATTGAACAATATTATTTGTGCAAAATGCTAACATAGCGGAGACCTTGGAGAAGTTACTTGTTTAATTTCTTTGCAAGAGGGGATTTGGAACCCAAATCCTATTGGAGAGTGTGTTTTCACAATCAGGTGAAAATACCACTCAACAAAAGGGTTGGAAACTTCTAAAATAGAGTTGCAGAGCTGAGGACAAGAGGCCATTCTAGACCTGCTTTGGATTGTTTTTCTTCCACTTTTTCTGGTTTTGGAGAACCAGATTTCTACCATGTACAAGGAAATATTTTTAATGTAGATAGTTTTTCAGAAAGTTGCATCTTATGGACAAGAAAGGAGGAGTCATTTTCTACATGCAATATTAAATGTCTATTTTTTCCCCTTTTCAGATTTTAGGCTTGTAAATGGAGTTTATGCAAGTTTCTTGATTGCTTCATGTGAATGCTTAAATCTAAAAACCTCATTTAAACCGTAGGAGCCAACACTTAGCTTATTCGGATTGTGTTTTTTTTGTAATTCCAATAGGTTAGGTTGCATGCATGAAAACCTCACATCTTCGATTTTCTCGGAATAGGATAGCATCAAACTGAATGTATCATGTGTTTCATTTTCTGCATTTCATTTAATTTTCAGGCATTAAAATAAACATTAAAAAAATTTCAAAATCCAAAAACCATTTCACCATTGCGTAGGTTATATTTCATATTTCCAATACGCAATTTGAAATTTCATTTTCAGAGTTGTTTAGTATTTTTAAAATTCATCAAAGTTGTTTTATTACAAATTTTAAAAAATCTGAAAATAGAAAATTTCCATTTTTGGGCCAAATTTCATTTTTTCAGTTTCATGCTTCATTCATGAGCATATGATGACATTCCCTTCATGAAAATTCTAATTTCAACGAAGGAGTCGTGTTTTATGGCACTTTGAAAATTACTGTTATGGGAGCAATCAAAGCACTAAATTATCCGTCTTGATGAAAATCTGATTTCATTTAAGAAGGATAATTAAAGTGACATTTTGAAGCTACATTTGAAGACCCTATTCATCATTGAGGATTTAATGCAAGATAAAATCTATTTTAAAACCCTCAAGATAAAAGGAATTAAGGCACTACATTGTGGTCATATGAGGGCCAACTCACATTTGCTTTATTTTGGTTCAATGAACAATCACTAAAGTTTCATGGTAAAATAAACCAACATTACCCCTTGTTTACAGTTACTTGCAATCACTAAGGTGTTCCAAGCATTTAAATTGAATATTTTTATTTGAGATTACTAATACACATATGTAAATGCTAATATAGCGGAGACCTTGGAGAAGTTTGTTTAACTTCTTTTCAAGAAGGGATTTGGAACCCAAATCCTAATGGAGAGTGTACTTTCACAATTGGGTGAAAATACCAGTCAACAGATTTGGCGCTAGAAGGAGGGCCTGAATTGGTTTATTTCAGTGTGATTTAAATGCTATAGGGATTTAAATTTTGAATATTGCATGCCCTATTGATTATTATCTTTAGACCTCTTTTAACAATACAACCTTGTAGTGTTAAAAGGAGGACATGAATTGCTATGCATTGTTCTAACGCTTTTTATTGTTCATACAGGAATAATGTGTTTTGATTTGATTTTGAAAAATTTTGGTCTTGACTAACGAGGTTGTCTCCATGCAATTACTTTCATTTGATTTTAATGGATACATCTCTTGGTTGATGCTAACATGATTATTCATATGTTACATGTTTGATATTTGCTAGTCATTTCATGCTTATTTGTAAGGAATTATTTTGTCTAAAATGTATTTGTTATGGGTATTATGCTCTTCACTTGCGTGTAATGCGATCTTGTGAATCAAAAAGCCTATAACACTAGGAGTATGCTCTTCACTTGCGCATATGTGATCTGGTGAATCAGAAACTAATTTACATTTTTAGAATATTGCTTTGTCATGGTTCCTTATTTTATTCATGACTAACAAATTGGTTTTGAAGTTATTCTTTGAGATTCATTAATGGCTACAACTGCAGGAACGTGGTATGGGATACATGTTAATCCATTGAACATTAGTGGAGATTCTCATGATTTACCCAAGAACGTAGAAAAATGTTTTCCCAAATTTAAACACAATGGTCCAACATTAGCCGAGGAACATATTCAAGCCTATGTGGATATCCTAGTTAGATGGAATGTCGAACATGAGGATGTGGCATGTAGAATGTTTCCTAGAACCCTAGATGAGGTGGCATATGATTGGTACATCAATTTACGCACTGGTTCTATTACATATTGGACTCAATTGAAATATGATTTTATCAATCAATTTAGGTTGCTCATTTATCCTCTCATGATATATCAACAATTTACTTCTTGCAAAAGAGAACCTAATGAGCCAATGAGAATTTTCAACTTGAGGTCTCGAAATCTTTATGCGAGATTAATTTCTCCCTATACTATTGAGGAAAGTGGTGCTCTTCAAATATACTTTCGAGCATTGGATCCATTTTTTGCCATATTTGTTAGGCTAAATCCCTTGGTTACTGATCTTGCATTGTCCTACATAGAAGCTATGATTGTAGATCAACAATTGAGGCCACAAGGTTATGGAATGGAGCAATCAACTATGGTAGGACAACTAGGGGCTTGCAATCAAACCTCGATGGTAAATCAAGCGTGGGCACAACAAAATTTGATATCAAATGTTTTTCCCTATAATCAACTTTATCCTACCATACCAACTTATGCTCCCACATGTGCTTATACAAGTACTTCCATCCATCCAACTATTCCTCAATTAGAGAATCATGTGGTCACTCATGGAACCATTGCAACAAATGTTCAAGCTTTGTCCATGGATATCAATCCAACTAATCCTACTACTTCTACCACTCAACCCAAAGAGTTCGTATCGGAAATAAAAGAGCAAAAGAAAGTGGTTAAGAAGGTATGTAGGCATGTTCCACCATAAAAATGAGCACATCAATGTATGTATCCAAATCATCCTAGGAAGAAAATTCATAGTGCCGATCTTAATGATGTTTCATGTTATGCTTCTTCAAGTGATACAAGATATTTTGAGGTGACTTATGTTGAAGTAAATACCTATTCAAAATGTCTTGAAGAGCATGAATATTTTGGAGAAGAAATTCTATGGATGGGTAACAAGAAGTTGGAATCAAATGATCACCATCTTGTTTTGGAAAAGAAATATCTAGAATCATTATCCAAAAAGGAGGATTTGGATGAACAAACTTATGTGGATATGATATGGTTAGATGTACTTGCAAAGGATTGGAGCAACGATATGACACGGAATTCAAAAATCAATCCCATTATAGAATCTCCTAAGCCATCACAAGTGGCTAAAAATGAATTTGAAAGAAAATCAACAAATGAAGTTGAAGACATAATCGAATTTCACCACTTATTCTTGAAAGACACTTTGGATGATATTCTCGAAATTGATGACCAAGAGTGAAGAACACAAGCTTATACTGAGAGGGGGGTGAACAGTATAAGATGACTTTTTACTTTTCTTATTTATATTACAAAATAGTAAAGCAATATACCCACAACAATATCAAAGCAATGCATAAAACATCCACAAAGTGACAACAATTTTAACGTGATTCACCCAGAATGGCTGGGCTACGTCCACGGATAAAATATTTCACTAAATTTTATCAATCCAACTTCTGGGAATACCTTTCCCGATTACAATGTTTATGGGCACCAACCCAAAGGAGACACCAATCCCCTAGCTCTGCTCTGGCTGGTGATCCTCTAGAAGACCTCTACCTCCGCTGCCCTTAGCAAATGGAACTCTATCCACAGAAGACACCTGTCCTCCCTACTCTGGTTGGAGACCTCTGTCCTCAACTGTATCACCTCCAAAGCTGGTCCTCGAATTTGCACTAAACACAGTCCTTCGGTCTAGCACAAATGTCCTCGATCTCTTTCTCTAATCTACACCAAACACAGTCCTTCGGTCTGGCACAAATGTCCTCGAATCTGCACCAATCTCTGTCCTCAACTGGTTCTCAATTCTGGTTCACAAAAGTGGTTCACAAGCTTTCACTAAAGCTTGCTTGATCTTCACCCAAGTCTTCACCAAGACTTGTCTCAGATCTGCTTTGCAAGTTCTCACTAGAACCTGCCCAACCTGCTCCACAAACTCAACAAAAGCTTGCTTAAATCTGTCCAACAAGCCCTCTCAATGACTTGTCCAAATCTGCTTGTAAGCTCTCAGAAAAGCTCACACAAATCTGTCCTTAAGTTCTCTCTACGTAGTTACAACCGAACTTGGTCGAACTTCAACCTTTGCACCTCTACGCAATCACAGCGGCATCGTCTTCGCACACTCTGCTTCCTTTGTGATCTTTCACACTTAGAATGATTCGATGAAACGCACTCTACACACTACGATCGAATTCGCACTCTGCTCACAGCGATCGAACTTCTTGCACTGTGCACTATCTCCGAACGTCGCATATCAACAACACATCCATCGACCTTCCAACTCTCCAAACAACCCTCCTTTTATACTAACACTTTCAAGATCAAAACCTTGATCTTAGTCAGCTGCACAACCCTAAACTACGTCGACTACAAACCCTAATCTTCGTCGGCCCAAATTTAACTTTGTCGGCCTCACTACCTCTGCAACTCTTCTGTAGCTTCTACCATGAAACTACAACATGTCGTGATATCGTGACACTTTTGCAAGTATACCTTCTTTTGGCTTTTGTCATGATATCGCGACACTTCAGCCTTTGTCAACTTCAACTAAGCTCTTGTCGTGATATCGTGACACTTTTGACTTAGTCAGCATCAACTTTGCTTTTGTCATGAAATCATGACACTTCTGCCTCTGCAGACTCCGACTTCACTTCTGTCATGAAATCGTGACACTTCTGTCTTCATAGTTCACAACTTGGCTTCTGTCATGAAATCATGACACTTCTCCTATTGAAGACCTGCTTTGTGTTTCTGTCATGAAATCGTGACACTTTCTCCAACCGAACGCTGCCATCTCAATCTGTCATGAAATCGTGACACTTTCTCTTCCTTGCATTCTTGTCTTGTCTGCACTAGCAAAAATGGAACATGTCACGAAATCATGACGCTTTCACCTTTGAGCTCTTCCTCCTTGAATTTTTCATGAAATCATGACACTTCTAGCTTTCGTACGTTTTCTTTGCAGCCTATCACGAAATCGTGACGCTTTCAGCTTCCGTACGACTTCTCTGCAACCTGTCGTGAAATCGCGACGCTTCTCATTTCAGACTCTTCCCTTTGCTGCATGTCACGAAATCATGATAGTTCTTACTTGGAACATTTTCATCTGCAGCATGTCATGAAATCGTGACATTTTATCTTGCTTCCACTTTGTCTTCTGACTTGTCGTGAAATCGTGACACTTTTTCTCCTTAGCGCTTTTCTTTTCTTCGGGTCACGAAAACCCGACATGTCACGATATCACGACACTTTTTCTCCTGGACTCTCTCTCCTGCATTATGTCATGAAATCGTGACACTTTTTCTTTCGGACTCTCTCTCCTACATTATGTCGTGAAATCGTGACACTTTTTCTTCCGTTCAACCTTCCTTGCAATATGTCATGAAATCGTGACATTTCTAACTCCAAACATTCTCTCTCCTCTTTGAGTCATGAAACTGTGACATGTCGTGATATCGTGACACTTTTCTAAAAAGATTTTTCTCGTCGGCTTAAGTCACGAAAATGCGACATGTCGCGATATCACGACACTTTTCTAAAAAGCTTTCTTTCGAACCTGTCATGCCGAACCTTCATCAAAACAAATTATTTGACATTAATTCAAATTCCTTCAACAGCTTCTTGACATCAATGACAACTTATTCACTTGAGCAAATGCAATGTACCCAAGGTACCCAAAATTGCCAACAATCTCCCCCTTTGTCATTGATGGCAAACCTTTACTAAAAACACGTCTTAAGAGCCAAAACTGAAACCAACTGTGCTAACAACTGAGAAACTATGCCCACAACTGAGAATATTCCTTTGAAGTTTTGCTCCCCCTGACTTGAAGCTTTCCTCTTCACTTGAAGCTCTCCCCCTTTAATCTCTCCCCCTTTGTCATCAATGGCAAAGGGTCACCTTTGGGGCTCGGGACTAAGAATGAGCCTCTTAGCTTAGTCCCTCCCCCACTTCCTGATGAGGTGATTAATTCTAGGGTGGGAGTAAAACTCCCATTAGGCACTGATCATCATCAGCGTCTATCACTTCCTTGTCGGGCCTTCTCTTGAACTCTTTGCCCGTATTCCTGTTCTTGTCACTATTCTTGTTCCTGTTATCATTCCTGTTCTTATCCATGCCTTGATCCTTGGACCTGTTCATACCATTGTTTCTTTCTTGTACCTTGGAAGTTCAGCTCTACACTGTCTAGTTGTGTGACCTTCATTGTTACACTTATAACAAGTAACAATGTTATTTCTTTTAGGCATACCTATTCTTTGAATCCGCCTGTTCTGACTAAACCTGTTCTGGCCGAACCTATTTTGATCAAACCTGTTCCTGTAATTAACCTTGCAATAGACTGCCTTGTGCCCAAACTATTGACAAGAGTAGCAGTACCCTTGAAAGAAACTAGCGCTTCTGAAATTGTCCATTTACCTTCTTCATTTGAGCCATGCAATGTGCAGCCATGTGACCAAACCTGTGACACGCAAAACATCTGTCATGAAATTTTCCTTTATTCGACCTCTTGGGTCCTGAAAACTTCTTCTTTTCATTCTGAATTTCGTTTTTTGTTTCTACGCATCTATCATTCAAGGACTCATGATCTGAAATACTTTCCTCATCAGAACTCTCTTCCTTTTGGAGTCTCTTACTAGACTCTCCAGCTTGTTCCTTAACAAAACCAAGGCCTATTTTATCCGTTGTCTTTCTTTGACCTTTGATGAGTGACTTAACCTTTTTGGAGCTATCTTGAAACCTGTAAAGCTTATCCTTGTACTCTTTAGTTTCCTCTTTCAAAGAGGCCATTTTCTGTTCTAACTCACTATACTCAAGAACCTTAGACTCTAACTCATCCTTGAGTTCTTGTATCTTAGCCATAGAGAAGTCAAGACTTTCTATAAGATCGTCTCTCTCCATACAACATTCATCTAACTTATCCTTGAGTCTAGCATTCTTCTTTCTTTCCTTTTTCAAAACACTAAGAGCGTTAGTAAGTTCACTTTCAAGATCCTTTGTTTGTTTGCTTTCTGAATCATCAAAGCCTTTTTCAGATTTCTTATCACTAGAGGTGCTACCCTTTTCAAAAACCATACAAGCATCTTCTTTATAGTTTTCTGAAGCATCCTCATACATACTAGAAACCAAATCATTATTTGTGCAATTATCCTCAAGGTGACCAAAATTTCCACATCTAAGACATTTCATGATAATGAACCTATGTTTCGGTTCTTCCTCTTTTTTTGATATGAACAACATCTCATTTTCATTATCACTTGAAGAACTTTCACTATCACTACTAGAACACTTACTTGCTTTGTCTAGGTAGAAACTTTTCTTGTGCTTGTGAGAATACCTCTTTCCTTGATTGTTGTGCTCATCTTTGTTCTTCCTGTGATGCTTGTGCTTTTCAGAATCCTTGCTTTTAGAATCTTGTTTATCTTCATCACTTTCATTCTTGAGAACAGTACAGTCGGTAGCATAATGACCAAACTTTCCACAATTAAAACATCTTATATTTTTCATGCTTTTGTGCTTTCTAGAGAACTTGCCTTTCTTGCTGTAATATGCCTCTTCATCACTAGAAGACTCATCACTCTCTTGAAGCTGTTTACCCTTGGATTTCTTGGTAGCCTTGAAAGCTGCCTCTTTCTTGACGTCAACCTTCACCTGAGTTCTCAACTCAAATGTTGCAAGTATGCTATGAAGCTCATCCTTTTTCAACTTATCCAAATCTTTAGCTTCCTCAATAGCAAAAATCTTTTCACTAAATCTATTAGGAAGAGATCTTAAAATCTTATCACATACATCATTTTCAGCAAGCTCAAGACCTAAGTCTTTCATGGAGTTAACAACCTCATCCATACGAAGCATGTAATCACTAATATTTTCATCATCATTCATCTTGAGTTGTTCAAACATACCTTTGAAGTGTCTCAACTTGGCCTTTCTGACATTTGTATCACCTGTATGAACCACCTGCAGCTGTTTCCACATTTCACTAGCTGTTTTGCAGTGAATTACTTTGGTGAGATCTACTTTCTGTAAGCCTTTCAGGATTGCGTTCATTGCTTTTGAATTGTTGTGATGTAGGAGCCTTTCTTCTTTAGTATTTGGACCATGTACAGGAATAGTGTACTCATCTTCAATTACTTCCCATACCTCATTACCAAGTGCCATTAGATGAACCTTCATCCTCGCACTCCAAAGACCAAAATCTGACCCATCAAGAATAGGTGTTGCATTGCCACTTGAATAATCCATTGTGTTCTGTATTAGCTTTTCCTTCAAGCTGTTAAACTTTTCGAAGGCACCCGCTCTGATACCAATTGAAGAACACAAGCTTATACTGAGAGGGGGGGTGAACAGTATAAGATGGCTTTTTACTTTTCTTATTTATATTACAAAATAGTAAAGCAATATACCCACAACAATATCAAAGCAATGCATAAAACATCCACAAAGTGACAACAATTTTAACGTGATTCACCCAGAATGGCTGGGCTACGTCCACGGATAAAATATTTCACTAAATTTTATCAATCCAACTTCTGGGAATACCTTTCCCGATTACAATGTTTATGGGCACCAACCCAAAGGAGACACCAATCCCCTAGCTCTGCTCTGGTTGGTGATCCTCTAGAAGACCTCTACCTCCGCTGCCCTTAGCAAATGGAACTCTATCCATAGAAGACACCTGTCCTCCCTGCTCTGGCTGGAGACCTCTGTCCTCAACTGTATCACCTCCAAAGCTGGTCCTCAAATTTGCACTAAACACAGTCCTTCGGTCTAGCACAAATGTCCTCGATCTCTTTCTCTAATCTGCACCAAACACAGTCCTTCGGTCTGGCACAAATGTCCTCGAATCTGCACCAATCTCTGTCCTCAATTGGTTCTCAATTCTGGTTCACAAAAGTGGTTCACAAGCTTTCACTAAAGCTTGCTTGATCTTCACCCAAGTCTTCACCTAGACTTGTCTCAGATCTGCTTTGCAAGTTCTCACTAGAACCTGCCCAACCTGCTCCACAAGCTCAACAAAAGCTTGCTTAAATCTGTCCAACAAGCCCTCTCAATGACTTGTCCAAATCTGCTTGTAAGCTCTCAGAAAAGCTCACACAAATCTGTCCTTAAGTTCTCTCTACGCAGTTACAACCGAACTTGGTCGAACTTCAACCTTTGCACCTCTACGCAATCACAGCGGCATCGTCTTCGCACACTCTACTTCCTTTGTGATCTTTCACACTTAGAATGATTCGATGAAATGCACTCTGCACACTATGATCGAATTCGCACTCTGCTCACAGCGATCGAACTTCTTGCACTGCGCACTATCTCCGAACGTCGCATATCAACAACACATCCATCGACCTTCCAACTCTCCAAACAGCCCTCCTTTTATACTAACACTTTCAAGATCAAAACCTTGATCTTAGTCGATTGCACAACCCTAAACTACGTCGGCTACAAACCCTAATCTTCGTCGGCCCAAATTTAACTTTGTCGGCCTCACTACCTCTGCAACTCTTCTGTAGCTTCTATCGTGAAACTACAACATGTCACGATATCGTGACACTTTTGCAACCGTATACCTTCTTTTGGCTTTTGTCGTGATATCGCGACACTTCAGCCTTTGTCGACTTCAACTAAGCTCTTGTCACGATATCGCGACACTTCTGACTTAGTCAGCATCAACTTTGCTTTTGTCACGAAATCGTGACACTTCTGCCTCTGCAGACTTCGACTTCACTTCTGTCATGAAATCGTGACACTTCTATCTTCATAGTTCACAACTTGGCTTCTGTCATGAAATCGTGACACTTCTCCTGTTGAAGACCTACTTTGTGTTTCTATCATGAAATCGTGACACTTTCTCCAATCGAACGCTGCCATCTCAATCTGTCACGAAATCGTGACACTTTCTCTTCCTTGCATTCTTGTCTTGTCTGCACTAGCGAAAATGGAACATGTCATGAAATCGTGATGCTTTCACCTTTGAGCTCTTCCTCCTTGAATTTGTCATGAAATCGTGACACTTCTAGCTTCCATACGTTTTCTTTGCAGCCTATCATGAAATCGTGACGCTTTCAGCTTTCGTACGACTTCTCTGCAACTTGTCGTGAAATCGTGACGCTTCTCATTTCAGACTCTTCTCTTTGCTGCATGTCACGAAATCATGATAGTTCTTACTTGGAACATTTTCATCTACAGCATGTCACGAAATCGTGACATTTTATCTTGCTTCCACTTTGTCTTCTGACTTGTCGCGAAATCGTGACACTTTTTCTCCTTAGCGCTTTTCTTTTCTTCGGGTCGTGAAAACCCGACATGTCGCGATATCGTGACACTTTTTCTCCCGGACTCTCTCTCCTGCATTATGTCATGAAATCGTGACACTTTTTCTTTCGAACTCTCTCTCCTGCATTATGTCACGAAATCGCGACACTTTTTCTTTCGTTCAACCTTCCTTGCAATATGTCACGAAATCGTGACATTTCTAACTCCAAACATTCTCTCTCCTCTTTGAGTCACGAAACTGCGACATGTCGCGATATCGCGACACTTTTCTAAAAAGATTTTTCTCGCCGGCTTAAGTCACGAAAATGCGACATGTCGTGATATCGTGACACTTTTCTAAAAAGCTTTCTTTCGAACCTGTCATGCCGAACCTTCATCAAAACAAATTATTTGACATTAATTCAAATTCCTTCAACAGCTTCTTGACATCAATGACAACTTATTCACTTGAGCAAATGCAATGTACCCAAGGTACCCAAAATTGCCAACAAAGAGGATCCACACCTTCCAAATTGTGATAAAATTGAATCATGGGTTACAAATTTGGATTATGATAGCTTTACCAATTTGAATTCAAGAGATAACCCACTTTTGTAAATAACTGAACCATCTAAGGAAGGTGAAGATGAATTGGATGAGAAACATGTTGATGAATCAGAAGATGAAGAAGAAGTACTTGAGCATCACAACTTGAACTTGGAAGATGATTACTATGATTCGTTGAATAAATGGTACGAATATTATCAATATAAATCTTCTAATAAACTTGTTGTGTCAATTAATATGTAGGATAACTTAATTGCTTCCTCACATGAGGATACTATAAATCCTGTACAATTTGAGAAAGTTTTGGAAGAGAAATTCGAATCTCATCAAATTTTGAAACATGATAAGGATTCTACAGCCATGAATCAAGAAAGAGAGTCATTTGATTTAGATTCCTTTGAAGGAAAAGAAATTGAAAATCTTTATCCACTTACTTGTGCTACAATGACTATGCCATTTCAAAATGAGAAAATTACAAAACCTAAATCATTTGGGTTTGATATCATTGATGATCCAATTGAAAATCTCATGTTATCCAAAACAACCCAAGTGATTGATCATGGAAATGTGTTAGTTAACCCACCCCTAGATAGACAAGACTTATGGTTTGAAAGGGATGGACATGTTTTCAATTGGGTACCTAAGTTTGGTGCTTTTGATAAACAAGTCATGGAGAAAGAACAAGTGCTACATGATGATGAATGTCATGAGAGAAAAGAGGAATTTTCAAATCCTCTTCAAGTAAGGTTAAATGAAAACATGCCAAAGGTAAAATCTCACCTTTTTGGTTTCACCATGCAAAATCCAAATGAAGGTTTGCCTAATGAAGGGTTTGATTCAAATATTATTAATGTTATGGCTTTATTGAATGAAAATGAAATATTATTTCTACACCATGAATCAAAGTGCGGAATGGACATCTTAAAGAATAGACATAAAAAAATTGAATATCAATCATTGTCTAATCAATTTGAAAACTCGAAGCTCCACCATAGGATTAGTAATGAAACTAAATCAAATTGGTATGGTGAGAGGGGCAAGTTGAAGTTTACTTCTTTGTTTGGTTTGATGTTTTTTTTGGTGGATTCCTACAAAACTTGGTATGCGTAACACGTCATATGTCTTTTAAATAATTCTAATCAGGTTTGGGATCTGGGCAAATGATAATCCAAACTTTGCACCATCTTGTATTATATTGTGCATTTGTATATACTTTTGGTTTTCATGTTTTGGTTTTGGATTGGATCTCATTTTGGTTTTAAGTTTTGTGTGTTGGTCCTTTGGACACTTTTGGTTTGCCTTGAAAAAAAAAAAAAAAGCGAGATGTCAAATTATGTCCTTATGAATGTTGACTAAGACTAAGAGAATATGAAACATCAAAATTGTATTCCAAAAAGCTCCACGAGTATCGCAAACACATTAAAGAATATCGTTTGGAACTTGTGATGCATGAAGTTGTCGGTTTACAAATTATGGCAAAGTAGGTGGTATACTCCATCCGCATTTCAAAAAGAGCAATGCATTCATCCATATCTCATGTTACATTCCACATTGCATATACATTTTATCTCAGTTGCATCTACATTTCAAATACAATCATTGAAAAGGTGTTGAATCCTCTTAGGGTTATTACATAACATATATTAAAAGGATCCTAAGGTTGGGAACTGATGCCCGAAATATCTTGAGCCGAACACGTTCTACACATATTAAAGAGGATCTTGAGAAAAATGGTAAAAACCATACTTGGAAGAAAAGGTGAGGCGAAAGGAGTATTTCATGTCTGTCCTATCAAGCAACATAATCCTTAAAATAGTGGTTTTTACCACTCCCATAGTGCTTAAAGAATAAAATTAGAGAAGTAAGGATAGGGTTAAATCCCCATCGAACTTAGTTTGAGGATCCAATTCCCCAAAGCTTTGATTTGACATTCATGGAGTAGTAATGATAGGGTCTAATTCTCATCTCGCTTAGGTTGAGAATCTGATTCCCCAAAGATTCTATTTTACCTCCATCATGCTTTAAGAAATTAAAAGCGCAATCTACACTCAAGAGCTTGAAATTCCAAAACAAATATTTTTCATCATTAATATTGGATTGGAAGGATCGTACTACATGTCCCTTGCAAGGATGGGTAGTCATCCCCAAGGTTCAAAAAATCAAAAGTAAAGCCAAATCATGGATTATGGGGTTAATCTCCACCAGGGCTATAGGCGCCTGAATGGCAGTGGAGTATGCTCATGTGTGGCAATATGTCTTGTCTAAAATCAAGACCACTAACTGCTCAAACGAATAAGCTATCCTGACAGTTTCATCCATAACAGGTTAAATCATTTTGTTTAAGATGAGGTAACGAACTCCAGATCAGAGTAGTAAGGATAGGGTTAAATTCCCATCTCGCTTAGGTTGGGAATCCTATTTCCCAAAGCTCTGATTCCACTTACACTTGCACATGGGTTCAAGATGGCAGTGACACATAACCAACTTTAGGATCTAGTAAATTAATTTAGTATACATATATTTGGTCCTAAGAGGGTCTGACATGTTTAATATGCTTGTTCATGGTACTAAAAAGTTTGAGCCTTTGCAAAGCAGGTTGTTATATCTCTAGAATATTTGCCATACATTAAATCTTGCACAAATCATTCATAACCTCGCATATGCATTCAGGTAAAATTGACAATGAAAAGCGGAATGGTTTCAAACGATAGGGAATGAATCACTTGTACACATTGAGTTGATGCTGAATGATTCCGATGGTTCATGTTTCTTGTCTATTTACATTCTTTGGATATTCACTGATGTTTGTAGTTGAGTTTGTGTGTTTTCAGGTTGGGTTCTCACCGAAATGCTCAGGAGCATTTCCCAGCAGAGTCACCATTTATTGTGGTGGATCCACAACGACCCCAAGAATTGGGGACCCACCTTTTTGTTTGGATGTTTATAGTTTGTTTTAAGTGTCTAATGCTTTCGTTGTGTTTTGGGTTTGTAGTTTTTGCCAAATTGTTGTCATTGATTTTTGTTGTCTATTTCTTGTCGATGATTTTTTATCATCAAATTGTTGTCAATTTCTTGTCGACGATTTTTTATTGTCAAATTGTTGTCAATTTCTTGTCGATGATTTTTTATTGTCAAATTGTTGTCAATTTCTTGTCGATGATTTTTTTTTCAAATTGTTGTCAACAATTTTTAATGTCATTTTGTTATCGATGATTTTTATCGTCAATGTTGTGTTAGCAATGTTATTGCTAATATTTTGTTGTTAACATTGTGATGGTTAAATTTCTTGTTTTTGTCATTCATGTATAATGAGCTTGTGTTCTATATATAAAACAGGTTTTATGTTAAAACTTCATTCCACCTTAATACCTCTTTAATATACATCTATACAAAGTAAAACAAACATATCGGTAATGTGACCCGGGTTCAATCTCCATGGTGGATGTGTATAAGAAGTATTACTTAAAAATAAAAATAAAAAAAAAATAATATCAAAATTATATATATATATATATATATATATATATATATATATATATAACAAAAAGATAACAATATATATTAAAACTAAAAAAAAAGAAAATACGTGATTAAAACAAGCTCATGGGCTATGTTAATTTTGCCTTAAATTGGATTTGAAATTCTAATGGGCTATGTTATTTTTGCCTTAAATTGGATTTGAAATTCTAATATTTGGTCATATGCAGGACATTCACCAGCTAACGAAGGACCGAGTGTGGAATACAACGTAGCGATTGGTCGATGCAGGGGAGATGACTCGGATGGAAGCATGCTGACTAGATGAAGTTTCGAACAACGACACACTACCAAGAGATAATGACGATCAGGTCACGGATTCGATGAGATATTCTGGAAGGATCAGGATCGTCGCTGAGTTGGACAGTGAGTCGACCGATCCTGACAGAATGGGCAGCATGGCGCTAGCTCAGAAGCTCCGAGGACAGCATGTAGAGGGATTCCAAATATTTTCATAGTATTTTCACATCATCATGACCAATGAGCAACACCAACGAAGAATTAGATACGAGGATGCTACAGCCAGATAGACATACAGAGGTGGACTACGTGGACTTGAGTCATGGCGTGGAGCGACAACGACAAATCGACGACCAAGATATAGAAATTTTAGTGAATGACATCGATATCATAGGGATTACAATAGTATCACCATGAATGCATTTAAATTGGTAACAAGGACAATTACGGACCACATGTATGAGATAAATTTTTGATGATAGGGGTTAAAGAACGAACCGGTTTCTTAAAACAACATATTCGATTATGTTTGGTCATAATTGAGCGTCAATGCAACATGTCTCATTACAAACATAGATGGAGATGTTAATATAATACACAGGCCAGAATGGATCATTCCTTACAGAGTTTCTGTGGTACGTATTGAGGAGCGTTCATTCACAAGACACAGACCTAAGGCTGCACAATGATTAGGTGTAACTATGCATTGAATATAATGTTAACAAGGCCTATTTTTTTTTAATAAATATTAAATATACTAAGCATTAATATCCATATGCTATGGATGTGAATCCCACTATCATGATTATGAGAATAGGATGGGTGCTTATTACTATAATATGCCATGTCCTAATATTCTTGAGGACTGCTTCTAATCCCTAGGCGTTATGAGAATATTTTGGGCATTTGATAGCGTTACACAAGACAACAACGGATGCTCCAAAATGGCAGTTTGAAATGGGGGCATACATTTTAATGTTAAAATTGGAAAATCCTATGAGCAACGGGTGATGAGGAAGGTAAAGGCCATTATAGAGTTGAATACATAACTCCCGAAGGTGAATGATGGTTAATTAAGAAAGATTCCCATTGTAAGGAAAGTAAACACCGCAATTGACGAACCAAAGAGGAAAAATATTTTATCTCTTTGTAACCAAAACAAAAGGGGACTTTACTAAGTCCTCGGGAAGAGAAGGCGTTAATGAAAAAAATAAGCTGAATTTTGAAACAAAAACCAAGAAAATGAAGAGTAAGGGAAATAAAGTTTAAATATGTTGTGAGAGCATTGTTAGAAGGGTTGGAAACTTCTAAAATAGAGTTGCAGAGCTGAGGGCAAGAGGCCATTCTGGACCTGCTTTGGATTGTTTTTCTTTCACTTTTTTTGGTTTTGGAGAACCAGATTTCTGCCATGTACAAGGACATATTTTTAATGCAGATAGTTTTTCAGAAAGTTGCATCTTATGAACAAGAAAGGGGGAGTTATTTTTTGTATGCAAGATTAAATGTCTATTTTTCCCCTTTTCAGATTTTAGGCTTGTAAATAAAGTTTATGCAAGTTTCTTGATTGCTTCATGTGAATTCTTAAATCTGAAAACCTCATTTAAACCCTAGGAGCCAGCACTTAGCTTATCCGGATTGTGCTTGTTTTGCAAGTCCAATAGGTTAGGTTGTATGCATGAAAACCTCACATCTTCGGTTTTGCCGGAATAGGATAGCATCAAACTGAATGTATCATGTGTTTCATTTTCTGCATTTCATTTTCATTTTTCTGCATTTTATTTTTCCTGAAATTTTAATAATTTTTTTTAATTTTCAGGCATTAAAATAAACATTAAAAAAATTTCAAAATCCAACAACCATTTCACCATTGCGTAGGTTATATTTTATACTTCCAATACGCATTTTGAAATTTCATTTTCGGAGTTGTTTAGTATTTTTAAAAATTCATTGGAGTTGCTATTTTATTACAGATTTTAAAAAATCCGAAAATAGAAAATTTCCATTTTTGGGCCGAATTTCATTTTTTCAGTTTCATGCTTCATTCATGAGCCTATGATGACATTCCCTTCATGAAAATTCTAATTTCAACGAAGGAGTTGTGTTTTATGGCACTTTGCAAATTACTATTTTCGGAGCAATCAAAGCACTAAATTATCCGTCTTTATGAAAATCTGATTTCATTTAAGAAGGATAATTAAAGTGACATTTTGAAGCTACATTTGAAGACCCTATTCATCATTTAGGATTTAATGCAAAATAAAATCTATTTTAAAACCCTCAAGATAAAAGGAATTAAGGCACTACATCGTGGTCATATGAGGGCCAACTCACATTTGCTTTATTTTGGTTCAATGAACAATCACTAAAGTTTCATGGTAAAATAAACCAACATTGCCCCTTGTTTACAGTTACTTGCAATCACTAAGGTGTTCCAAGCATTTAAATTGAATATCTTTATTTGAGATTACTAATACACATATGCAAATGCTAATATAGTGGAGACCTTGTAGAAGTTGTTTGTTTAACTTCTTTGCAAGAGGGGATTTGGAACCCAAATCCTAAGGGAGAGTGTACTTTCACAATTGGGTGAAAATACCACTCAACAGATTTGGCGCTAGAAGGAGGGCCTGAATTGGTTTATTTCAGTGTGATTTAAATGCTATAGGGATTTAAATGTTGAATATTTCATGCCCTATTAATTATTATCTTTAGACCTCTTTTAACAATACAACCTTGTAGTGTTAAAAGGAGGACATGAATTGCTATGCATTGTTCTAACGTTTTTTATTGTTCATACAGGAATAATGTGTTTTGATTTGATTTTGAAAAATTTTGGTCTTGACTAATGAGGTTGTCTCCATGCAATTACTTTCATTTGATTTTAATGGATACATCTCTTGGTTGATGCTAACATGATTATTCATATGTTACATGTTTGATATTTGATAGTCATTTCATACTTATTTGTGAGGAATTATTTTGTCTAAAATGTATTTGTTGTCAGTATTATGCTCTTCACTTGCGTGTAATGTGATCTTGTGAATCGGAAAGTTTAAAAAACTAGGAGTATGCTCTTCACTTGCGCATATGTGATCTGGTGAATCGAAAACTAATTTATATTTTTAGAATATTACTTTTTCATGGTTCCTTCTTTTATTCATGACTAACAAATTGGTTTTGAAGTTATTCTTTGAGTTTCATAAATGGCTACAACTGCAGGGACGTGGTATGGGATACATGTTAATCCTTTGAACATTAGTGGATATTCTCATGATTTACCCAAGAACATAGAAAAATGTTTGCCTAAATTTAAACACAATGGTCCAACATTAGCCGAGGAACATATTCAAGCCTATGTGGATATCCTAGTTAGATGGAATGTCAAACATGAAGATGTGGCATGTAGAATGTTTCCTGGAACCCTAGATGAGGTGGCATATGATTGGTACATCAATTTACCCACTGGTTCTATTACATCTTGGACTCAATTGAAAGATGATTTTATCAATCAATTTAGGTTGCTCATTGATCCTCTCATGATATATCAACAATTTACTTATTGCAAAAGAGAACCTAATGATCCAGTGAGAAGTTTCAACTTTAGGTTTCGAAAGATTTATGTGAGATTAATTTCTCCATATACTATTGAGGAAAGTGGTGCTCTTCAAATATACTTTCAAGCATTGGATCCATTGTTTGCCATATTTGTTAGGATGAATCCCTTGGTTACTTATCTTGCATCTGCCTACACAAAAGCTATGATTGTAGATCAACAATTGAGGCCACGAGGTTATGGAATGGAGCAATCAACTATGGTAGGACAACTAGGGGCTTGCAATCAAACCTCGATGGTAAATCAAGCATGGGCACAATAAAATTTGATATCAAATGTTTTTCCCTACAATCAAATTTATCCTACCATACCAACTTATGCTCCCACATGTGCTTATACAAGTACTTCCATCCATCCAACTATGACTCAATTAGAGAATCATGTTGTCACTCATGGAACCATTGCAACAAATGTTCAAGCTTTTTTCATGGATATCAATGCAACTAATCCTACTACTTCAACCACTCAACCCAAAGAGTTCATATCGAAAGTAAAAGAGCAAAATAAAGTGGTTAAGAAGGTATGTAGGCATGTTCCACCACAAAAATGAGCATGCATCCAAATCATCCTAGGAAGAAAATTCATAGTGCCGATATTAATGATGTTTCATGTTATGCTTCTTCAAGTGATACAAGATATTTTGAGGTGACTTACGTTGAAGTAAATACCTATTCAAAATGTATTGAAGAGCATGAATATTTTGGAGAAGAAATTCTATGGATGGGTACAAGAAGTTGGAATCAAATGATCACCATCTTGTTTTTGAAAAGAAATATCTAGAATCATTACCCAAAAAGGAGGATTTGGATGAACAAACTTATGTGGATATGATTTGGTTAGATGTACTTGCAAAGGATTGGAGCAACTATATGACATGGAATTCAAAAATCAATCCCATTATAGAAGCTCCTAAGCCATCACAAGTGGCTGAAAATGAATTTGAAAGAAAATCAACAAATGAAGTTGAAGACATAATCAAATTTCACCACTTGTTCTCGAAAGACACTTTGGATGATGTTCTCGAAAGTGATGACCAATAGGATCCACACCTTCCAAATTGTGATAAAATTGAATCATGGGTTACAAATTTGTATTATGATAGCTTTACCAATTTGAATTCAAGAGATAACCCACTTTTGGAAATAACTGAACCATCTAAGGAAGGTGAAGATGAATTGGATGAGAAACATGTTGATGAATCAAAAGATGAAGAAGAAGTACTTGAGCATCACAACTTGAACTTGGAAGATGATTACTATGATTCGTGGAAGAAATGGGAAGAATATTATCAATCTAAATCTTCTAATAAACTTGTTGTGTCAATTAATATGTAGGATAACTCAATTGCTTCCTCACATGAGGATACTATAAATCCTGTACAATTTGAGAAAGTTTTGGAAGAGAAATTTGAATCTCATCAAATTTTGGAACATGATAAGGATTCTACAACCATGAATCAAGAAATAGAGTCATTTTCTTTAGATTCCTTTGAAGGAAAATAAATTGAAAATCTTTATCCACTTACTTGTGCTACAATGACTATGCCATTTCAAAATGAGAAAAATACAAAACCTAAATCATTTGGGTTTGATATCATTGATGATCCAATTGAAAATCTCATGTTACCCAAAACAACCCAAGTGATTGATCATGGGAATGTGTTAGTTAACCCACCCCTAGATAGACAAGACTTATTATGGTTTGAAAGGGATGGACATGTTTTCAATTGGGTACCTAAGTTTGGTGCTTTTGATAAACAAGTCATGGAGAAAGAACAAGTGCTACATGATGATGAATGTCATGAGAGAAAAGAGGAATTTTCAAATCCTCTTCAAGTAAGGTTAAATGAAAACATGCCAAAGGTAAAATCTCACCTTTTTGGTTTCACCATGCAAAATCCAAATGAAGGTTTGCATAATGAAGGGTTTGATTCAAATATTATTAATGTTATGGCTTTATTGAATGAAAACGAAATATAATTTCTACACCATGAATCAAAGTGCGGAATGAACAGCTTAAAGAATAGACATAAAAAAATTGAATATAAATCATTGTATAATCAATTTGAAAACTTGAAGCTCCACCATAGGATTAGTAATGAAACTAAATCAAATTGGTATGGTGAGAGGGGCAAGTTGAAGTTTATTTATTTGTTTAGTTTGATCTTGTTTTTTTTGGATTCCTACAAAACTTGGTATGCGTATCACGTCATATGTCTTTTAAAGAATTCTAATTAGGTTTGGGATCCGAAAAAATGATAATCCAAACTTTGCACCATCTTGTATTATATTGTACATTTGTATATACTTTTGGTTTTCATGTTTTGGTTTTGGATTGGATCTCATTTTGGTTTTAAGTTTTGTGTGTTGGTCCTTTGGACACTTTTGGTTTGTCTTGAAAAAAAAAAAAAAGCGAGATGTCAACTTATGTCCTTATGAATATTGACTAAGACTAAGAGAATATGAAACATCGAAATTGTATTCCAAAAAGCTCCACGAGTATCGCAAACACATTAAAGAATATCGTTTGGAACTTGTGATGCATGAAGTTGTCAGTTTTACAAATTATCGCAAAGTAGGTGGTATACTCCATCCGCATTTCAAAAAGAGTAATGCATTCATCCATATCTCATGTTACATTCCACATTGCATATACATTTCATCTTATTTTCATATACATTTCAAATACAATCATTGAAAAGGAGTTGAATCCTCTTAGGGTTATTACATAACATATATTAAAAGGATCCTAAGTTTGGGAACTGATGCCCAAACTATCTTGAACCAAAAACGTTCTACACATATTAAAGAGGATCTTGAGCAAAATGGTCAAAACCATACTTGGAAGAAAAGTTGAGACGAAAGGAGTATTTCGTGTCTATCCTATCAAGCAACATAATCCTTAAAATAGTGGTTTTTACCACTCCCATAGTGCTTAAAGCCTAAAATCATAGTAGTAAGGATAGGGTTAAATCCCCATCGAACTTAGGTTGAGGATCCAATTCCCCAAAGCTCTGATTTGACCTTCATGGAGTAGTAAGGATAGGGTCTAATTCTCATCTCGCTTAGGTTGAGAATCCGATTCCCCAAAGATTCTATTTTACCTCCATCACACTTTAAGAAATTAAAATCGTGATCTACACTCAAGAGCTTGAAATTCCAAAATAAATATTTTTTATCCTACTTTCATTTCATCATTAATACTGGATTGGAAGGATCGTACTACATGTCCCTTGCAAGGATGGGTAGTCATCCCCAAGGTTCAAGAAATCAAAAGTAAAGCCAAATCCTAGATTATGGGGTTAATCTCCATCAGGGCTATAGACGCCTGACTGGAAGTGGAGTATGCTCATGTATGGCAATATGTCTTGTCTAAAAACAAGACCACTAACTTCTCAAACGGACAGGCTAGCCTGACAGTTTCATCCATAATAGGTTAAATCATTTTGTTCAAGATGAGGTAATGAACTCTAGATTAGAGTAGTAAGGATAGGGTTAAATTCCCATATCACTTAGGTTGGGAATCCTATTTCCCAAAGCTCTGATTTCACTTACACTTGCACATGGGTTCAAGATGGTAGTGACACATAACCAACTTTAGGATCTAGTAAATTAATTTAGTATACACATATTTGGTCCTAAGAGGGTTTGACATTTTTAATATGCTTGTTCATGGTACTAGAAAGTTTGAGCCTTTGCAAAGCAGGTTGTTATATCTCTAGAATATTTGCCATACATTAAATCTTGCACAAATCATTCATAACCTCGCATATGCATTCAGGTAAAATTGACAATGAAAAGCGAAATGGTTTCAAACGATAGGGAATGAATCACTTGTACACATTGAGTTGATGCTGAATGATTCCGATGGTTCATGTTTCTTGTCTATTTACATTCTTTGGATATTCACTAATGTTTGTAGTTGAGTTTGTGTGTTTTTAGGTTGGGTTCTCACCGAAATGCTCAGGAGCATTTCCCAGCAGAGTCACCATTTGTTGTGGTGGATCCACAACGACCCCAAGAATTGGGGACCCACCTTTTTGTTTGGATGTTTACAGTTTGTTTTAAGTGTCTAATGCTTTCGTTGTGTTTTGGGTTTGTAGTTTTTGCCAAATTGTTGTCATTGATTTTTGTTGTCTATTTCTTGTCGATGATTTTTTATCATCAAATTGTTGTCAATTTTTTGTCGATGATTTTTTATCGTCAAATTGTTGTCAATTTCTTGTCGACAATTTTTTATCGTCAAATTGTTGTCAATTTCTTGTCGACAATTTTTTTTGTCAAATTGTTGTCGACGATTTTTAATGTCATTTTGTTGTCGATGATTTTTATCGTCAATGTTGTGTTAGCAATGTTATTGCTAATATTTTGTTGTTAACATTGTGATGGTTAAATTTCTTGTTTTTGTCATTCATGTATAATGAGCTTGTGTTCTATATATAAAATAGGTTTTATGTTAAAACTTCATTCCACCTTAATACCTCTTTAATATACATCTATACAAAGTAAAACAAACATATCGGTAATGTGACCCGGGTTCAATCTCCATGGTGGATGTGTATAAGAAGTATTACTTAAAAATAAAAATCAAAAAATAATATCAAAATTATATATATATATATATATATATATATATATATATACACGTGATTAAATTGGATTTGAAAGTCTAATGGGCTATGTTATTTTTGCCTTAAATTGGATTTGAAATTCTAATATTTGGTCATATGCAGGACATTCACCAGCTAACGAAGGACCGAGTGTGGAATACAACACAATGATTGGCCGATGCAGTGTAGATGGCTCAGATGGAAGCATGCAGAATAGATGAAGTTTAGAACAATGACACACTACTAGGAGATAATGACGATCATGTCATGAATTCGACGAGATATTTTGGAAGGACCAGGATCATCGCTGAGTTGGACCGTGAGTCGATCGACCTTGAAGGAATGGGCAGCATGGCGCCAGCTCAGAAGCTCCGAGGACAACGTGTAGATTTTGTTGAATAGGGATAAGAGCAACCACGCGGCAGGCAGAGGGATTCCAAATATTTTCATGGTATTATCACGTCATCATGACCAACGAGCAACACCAACAAAGAATTAGCTACGAGGATGCTACAGTCGGATAGACATGCAGAGGTGGACTACGTGGACTTGAGTCATGACGTGGAGCGACAACGACAAATTGGTGGCCAAGATATAGAATGTTCAGTGAATGACATTGGGATCGTAGCGATTACAGTAGTATCACCATGAATGCATTTACATTGGTAACAAGGCCAATTATGGACTACATGTATGAGATGAATTTTTGATGATGGGGGTTAAAAAATGAACCGGTTTCTTAAAACAACATATTCGGTTATGTTTGGTCATAATTGAGCGTCAATGCAACATGTCTCCTTACAAACATAGATGGAGATGTTAATATAATATACAGGTCAGAATGGATCATTCCTTGTAGAGTTTCCATGGTACGTATTGAGGAGTGTTCATTCACAAGACGCAGACCAAAGGCTGCACAATGATTAGGTGTAACTATGCATTGGATATAATGTTAACAAGGCCTATTTTTTTTAATAAAGATTAAATATACTAAGCATTAATATCCATATGCTATGGATGTGAAGCCCACTATCATGATTATGAGAATAGGATGGGTGCTTATTACTATAATATGTCATGTCCTAATATTCTTGAGGACTGCTTCTAATCCCTAGGTGTTATGAGAATATTTTGGGCATTTGATAGCATTACACAAGACGACAACGGACGCTCCAAAGTGGCAGTTTAAGGTACAGTGTTTGAAATGGGGGCATACATTTTAAAGTTAAAATTGGGAAATCCCATGAGCGGCGAGTGATAAGGAAGGTAAAGGTCGTTATAGAGTTGAATACATAATTCCCGAAGTTGAATCAGTGACGGTTAATTAAGGAAGATTCCCATTGTAAGGAAAGTAAACACCGCAATTGACGAACAAAAGAGGAAAAATATTTTATCTCTTTGTAACCAAAACAAAAGGAGACTTTACTAAGTCCTCAGGAATAGAAGGCATTAATGAAAAAAAGAAGCTGAATTTTGAAACGAAAACCAAGAAAACAAAGAGTAAGGGAAAGAAAGTTTAAATATGTTATGAGGGCATTGTTAGAAGGGTTGGAAACTTCTAAAACGGATTTGCAAAGCTAAGGGCAAGAGGCCATTCTGGATCTGCTTTAGATTTTTTTTCTTCCATTTTTTCTGGTTTTGGAGAACCAGATTTCTGCCATGTACAAGGACATATTTTTAATGTAGATAGTTTTTCAGAAAGTTGCATCTTATGGACAAGAAAGGAGGAGTCATTTTCTGCATGCAAGATTAAATATCTATTTTTTCCAATTTTCAGATTTTAGGCTTGTAAATGGAGTTTATGCAAGTTTCTTGATTGCTTCATGTGAATGTTTAAATCTGAAAACCTCATTTAAACCCTAGGAGCCAGCACTTAGCTTATCCGGATTGTGCTTGTTTTGCAAGTCCAATAGGTTAGGTTGCATGCATGAAAACCTCACATCTTCGGTTTTGCCGAAATAGGATAGCATCAAATTGAATGTATCATGTGTTTCATTTTCTGCATTTCATTTTCATTTTTCTGCATTTTATTTTTCTAGAAATTTTAATTTTTTTTTTATTTTCAGGCATTAAAATAAACATTAAAAAAATTTCAAAATCCAAAAACAATTTCACCATTGCGTAGGTTATATTTTATACTTCCAATACGCATTTTGAAATTTCATTTTCGGAGTTGTTTAGTATTTTTAAAAATTCATCGAAGTTGCTATTTTATTACAGATTTTAAAAAATCCGAAAATAGGAAATTTCCATTTTTGGGCAAAATTTCATTTTTTCAGTTTCATGCTTCATTCATGAGCCTATGATGACATTCCCTTCATGAAAATTCTAATTTCAACGAAGGAGTCATGTTTTATGGCACTTTGTAAATTACTATTTTGGGAGCAATCAAAGCACTAAATTATCCATCTTGATGAAAATCTGATTTCATTTAAGAAGGATATTTAAAGTGACATTTTGAAGCTACATTTGAAGACCCTATTCATCATTGAGGATTTAATGCAAGATAAAATCTATTTTAAAACCCTCAAGATAAAAAGAATTAAGGCACTACATCGTGGTCATATGAGGGCCAACTCACATTTTCTTTATTTTGGTTCAATGAACAATCACTAAAGTTTCATGGTAAAATAAACCAACATTGCCCCTTGTTTATAGTTACTTGCAATCACTAAGGTGTTCCAAGCATTTAAATTGAATATCTTTATTTGAGATTATTAATACACATATGCAAATGCTAATATAGCGGAGACCTTGGAGAAGTTGTTTGTTTAACTTCTTTGCAAGAGGGGATTTGGAACCCAAATCCTAAGGGAGAGTGTACTTTCACAATTGGGTGAAAATACCACTCAACAGTACCCTATCATCAATTTTTTATTGGTCTTTTTCATCAGTCTCTATTTGTTTACCGTTTCTCAAAACTTTAGGTATTTTGGTTTTAATATTTTTATCTTGCAAATATATATATTGTATATATATGTTTAAATGATTGGGGTATATATGTTATATATATACCTAAATAAATATGCAAATATGTAAATATATATTATATTTTTCATTTTTTTTGTTTTTTGAAATAAATTATAAAATGGAAATTATAATATTCTAAATATTATACCTTAGTCTTCTTGAAAGAGTCTATAGATATCATTAATGGGTTCAAGTTCCTCTTGTGTTATATAGTGTTCTTCCTCAAACTTAAAGTTGGTTTTTAAAAATTTGATGAAATGGGCTATAGTGATGCAATCAACTTCATAATATGGCATACAAAAGTATAGCTCATGATAATATTCATGGTAATGAATAGCCCTAGGGGATTTATAAAATATTCTCCTATTTTCTAAAACAATTTCTTGATCTTCTGCATGTGCTAGAAACTTATGTACTATTATAGCATTTTCAAGGTAATCATAAAATGTGTAAATACCTGAGGAGATACTGGCACTCTTATCCACTAGCCACCTATCACATGCCCTTTGGATTTCAAAGTAGTGAGGGGTGCTATCGGGATATAGGATTTTAGATAAGTCAAATCTTATGATTTGTCTAAGCATAGGCTCTTTGGATTTTATGATTTCTAATCTTCTCCAAAGCTCATTCCACTATTCTTCGGATGGAGTACTAGAGTTTTCAAGTATTTGAGAAATTTCTTGTGTATCTAGTAATGCCCTAATATTTATGAGTACAACTATTCTACTATTGTAATCTACCATCTATGAAATTCACTAAAATGTGCAAATTTAACTAATGACCCCATTTGATTTTTTGGTTTTATTTTATTTTTATGTTTTGTAATTTTTATGTTTTTTGTGTCTTATAAATCAGAAAGATACCTATATTTTTCACGTCAGGTTCACCAAAGAATGTAGCTCTAAAATTCTCATACTCCTTTCCTCCAGGCTAATGGTTCCACACCTTGAAGGGGAATGGGAGAATGATAGGTCTACACCTTGGAGAGAGATGCTTGAGTTCATGTCTTCTTTGGTGATTTTTTGAGGAATTGTTTAGGGTTCACCAGGAAACATTTTATGGTAGTTTCCATGCCTAGGTTTTTGAAGTTTTTTTGATGTATTCCTTTTAAATTCTCACAATTACCTATTTTTTTGCCAATATGCAATTATGCTAAACTATTTACAATTTTTTTTCATATGCAAACAACAAACGAAGCTTTAATGAACAATACAATGCTTAAAAAGTGATTTGAAACTCTAACCTGTATCTGAAAGTCTAATGAATATTCTGATTTTTTTGTATCATAAAATATCGTATGCAGTCAGGCAAGATCATATGATTCTAGTCAAGATCGTATGTACAATCTACGATCGTACCGTCTGATCAGTGATCAGATGATCCAATATTAATAGAAACCTATAGTTTCATGGATAAAGTGCAAAAACAAAGAACCATGATATGCTACAAACTTTACTAGATAGAAATCAAACTAGGAATGGTTTATTGAATGCCTTAATACAAATATCTAATATGTATATGCTTTAAACTATGTGAAACATGCAAGTGAATGCAGTTTGGTGAACTCCAGGAATGAAAATGATTGAATCTAATATGATATGCAATGGGAAATGATAAATAAGATGATAAACATGCAAATAATATGGTTAACAAATGTAAACCAACATTCAGAGTTGCCCCCAAGTGCTCTATGAGCAAGATTGTATAGCAACAACAAGATCGTATATCAACAGCAGTAAGATCGTACACTTCGATCCTGCAAAAAACAAAAATAACTATGACTAATGTAGAAATTACAGTGATTCAAATACAAAAATTATGTTATGGAGTTAGGAGAGATTCGAGGAGAGGGATGCCTGATTAAATAATATGAACCAGTAGGTAAAATAGGTTGAAAACTAAATAAGTTGCAACTCCTTCCAAGTTGGGACTGATCGACAGATCCAATCTCGTAACTACCATACGGTTGCACAGATAAAGACAAAAATGGTTACAACTTGATTTGTCATTTTGCTACTTTGATTTTTCTATTTTTGGCAAGATCGTACGTACAATCAGAGAGATCGTACGTATGATCATATGTAAGATCTCATCAATATTTCCCAATATCGTCTAGAAGGCACAAAAATTGACGTAACAAGCTACAAAGTTGTTTGAGTTAATTTTTGGATATTTTTATCTTTAATGTAAATAATTATGTGTCAAATTTAGAGTGTTACACTTGGCATTTTTGAGATATTTTAGCTTTTTAAACAACCAAATATGCATGGTGTTGATACATGATGTAGGTATTTACGCTATGGTGATCACTACAAACTAAACACCAAGGACAATTATCTAGTTTTTGAAGTACATGGATCTCTATCTTGGTAGTTGTTATTTTCTCTTTTAGTAGTATTACTACTTGAAGTCTTATGGTCTTTAGAAACATATGAGAATATTCTAACCTAGGATCTTTCAACTTCTTTTTTCTCAATTGTCATCACCTTATTATTCAATCTTTATAGTGTATATAATACCTCTAACATTATAGGTGACTCTTTAGACTCAAAAGCTGGTAACACCAGTAGTATAGGTACCAAAGGTAATATTTTTGGCACAAGAATAGGAGAAATTATAGGAAAAGAAGAAAATTATATGGGAGTCATGGATGATTTATTTTTTTGAGATGATTGTGTTATCTCTAGAAATTATAGCACTACAACCCTTTGAGGTAATATTCATACAAAAATCGATGTATTCTTAGCTATAATAGTGACTTGATAAACTTGAGAATAGTTATATTTGACTGTTGGGTCTACAATCCTAATTTGAGGTCTAACACTTTGAAATAATAGATGTAAGCCAAAGAACCTGGTGGTCTAATATTTTAAAGGAATCTATTCTAGGTTCTACTGAATCTAAGATTAAAATTAGTAATTGACTTTTGAGGATGTCTCTATATGACAATAAAGTGGGTGACTCATGAAAATGGATTTGCTAACTCATTAAATTATTCTATGAATGGTCTAGCTAAGTCAGCCCATGAATGGATGTTATTATCTTCTAGATTTTAACACTAATTAAGTATTTTTCCTTAGAAGGATATGGTGAGAATTCTAATCATAATATATTCATCTCTTATATTATGGATTGTTGCTAGGGACACCAAATATTGATAATGATCAAAGGCAATTTTACCTATGCTATCATAAGTGGGAAGGGCTTTAAGCATAGCTTATGGAATATCATTAGCATTCACTAGACCTAAGGGTCTAGTGGTATTCCAATTGGGAAATTTAGAAGGAATATAATTTATATTCTGAACCATAATTCTAGGACTTGATGATATTGATGATGTAGGAGAATTATGGGGTGAAGAATCTACACTTTGTGGATAATATGTAGGGGCTAAACTTTTAACACATCTCAGCTTACAAGAGGGTAATTTTATGAAAAATTATATTGTAGACACCTAAAACATGTCATGTCGAGGTGACTACTCATATGGGACATGCTAGAAGACCATATGGAAGACCTTGGATAGATTCCAAGGTATAGCAGTGGTTTTTACCACTCATTTGGGCACCTTTGCCTAGTCAGTGCTAGCCACTACTGACACCCATGGTTAACAGAGCTGACCATGCTTGTCAGCCATGGTCAGGACTAAAAATCAGTTGGCCTTCATCCGACCCAAAATCGGTTGCAACGACCAATTGGTTGTGGATTGGAGTGGTTTGAGTGAGGAAGGTTCTGGATCCTTCCATCCAACAAGCTCAACTACCCAATATTGTTCTTGGCTTCCTCATGAAGCCACCCCTAGCCCTTGGCAAATGCTATAAAACCCCCTCCAAATTGGAGAAAGATATAGATAAATCTCGAGTTGAAATGCAATGAAGCCCTATCGAATTGCATACTCACTTACATGCATTGAGAGGAACACTTTGGCTGCCCAATTGGAGATCACATGCCATGGAGGTCCTAGGAGGCTAGGAGATCCAAGAAATGTGAATTCATGCAATCCATGCACCAACTGAGCAATTCAACCACCAAATATATCAGAGGACATAGTGGCGACCCTTGATCATCAATTCCTCAAGGAGAATTGAAGATTGGACACCAAATTAGGAGGGCAAGAACATTTCAAGCTCAGCCATGGCTATCAACCATGGCTAATAGTGCTCACCATGCATCAGACCCATGGTCAGGTTGTCATCTTCAATTTCCTTGTTTTCTAGCTGTAGGATTTGCTTAATTGTATTAGATTAGACATATATCATGTTAATTTGCTTTAGTAGAGACTTTGACCGGTGCAATTAGAGTTTTTAGTCATTTTCCTTCACTTTTGCAATTATGGCACTAATGGTTCTTTTCATGCTTCCATGCTTTCAATTTCGTAATTAAGCCAATAGATAGCTAGATCTACTTTTTCTTATATGTTTGTAGCAATATTTTTAGGTTTAACATAAGTTTAGTATGTTTCTTGCACTTTCTTGATTTCATGCTAGTTATACTACCTTTTATGCAAATACCTCCTAAAAGCCTCATCAAGAGAGGCCTCCTTTGTTGCTAATTGCTTCTTGTTGTTTATTGCATGCAGGACTAACAGGGTTTTGAGATGCAAGGTAAAAAATACCTCTAATCATGGAGAAGAAGGTCATCGACACCTTGGAGCAGTTCGTGTCCATTTAGAGAGTCTATGTATTGCACCTACCCCATTGGGGCTTTCAAATTGTATTAATTGTATCAACATTTGGGTGACCCTAAGAGGGGCATGATTGTAACCGAGATTTGATTCAATATTAATAAAAGAAACATTCATTTTCTTGTCATATGCAATCTTGTCTTTCATTTCTTGCTTTAATGATTGATTTCAATTAATGTATTAGTTTAGGTGTATGCTTTTTAGATTGGTACATAAGGTGATCATGGTGGAACCTCTGCATTTCATGCCATGGATCACTGACCTCTATGATTTTTTATGATAGGTGCTCACCGTGGTTGATAGCCATGGTCAAAAGTTGTCACCGTGGCTGACACCCATGGGCAATAGTGGTCACCACGTTACAGAGATACGGTCAGAGTCTGATAGACCAGACAATAGAGGAGTAAAGCTCAATCAAATGTGGACTTGAGGTAGGTGCCACTGTCACCTTCTATTTCTATTTTTACTCTCTGTAAATTTCTAGAATGCAAAAATGTTAGACTAATTAGGGAAGACAACGAAATTAGCAATAGGCATATGAGTCCTTAGGTCTTTCTCTTTTTAGGTCTTTACTAGGCGTTGCTAGGAACAATGGACCTCTGAGTGCAGTCCACCCTAGTCTCCAACGTTCTAGAACATATTTTGTATTATGTTTGCTTGCTTGAGGCCCGATCAGTGGCCATACCATCGTTAGTATGCATTGTCAAAATATCATGTAGAACTAATCATGCATACTTTCTTAATTTGAAACATTCCTTTTTCTGCATTACATATAGAAGAGAATCATTTGAATGTTGTATTATGCATATTTCTTTCATGCAAATTAAAAGGAACCACACACACCATGATTCACATTAAACTCTAGTGAGTTGGAAGTCACATCCAACCACTAGTAGGGTTTCAATGATGGTGGCAGTGATTTCCATCCATTGGCCCAACTCCCACGTACCTTATGTTCTAGACCAAGGCCAGACTCAAGAACCTTTCATAGCCTAGAAAATTTGCATGTACTTCTCTTCGAAGGGTATAATATTGACTGGGTGAAAATGGGTGAGAGTCTGGAGGACCTGTGCTCCCTGCCTGGGTGTGGATCTCATCACCATATTTTGGGGGATTACGTGACCTGGAGTTCATAGCTAGGTTGTCGAGCTACGAGTATACAGGTGAAAGCCCTTTAACAATTGAGTATATCATCAACACATTGAAAACATGATGAGAGTTACATACTGATACAACACATTTGCAAAACACATCAAATAGTTTAGGGTTCACAAGCAAAACTTAAAATAAGATAATCATCATTGTTTACTTTGCTTGCCTTAAAATTTACATATAAGATAATACAATGGTGCAAACACAGAGGGGTCGATCCGGGCATAGACCTGAGATCGAAGCCCAAGCTCCACCTAATGCACAACACGATGTAGAATACCCTCAATCATAGAATCCTCCTAGATGTCGTTCAGTGAGTATTAGAGGGGATAATTCTACATGAGGGGATTCCATTGAGAATACCTCGATTAGAGGAAGTACTAGACACTCCTCTAGACATAGATCAGAGCATGGGACTTCCTAGCATGGGGGTTCTGCACATGGTAGCATTTACCATGACCGCATTCCTCATGCATCCATGGGTTCTACTAAAGAATATGTCATTGAGGGATCCAGATTGGTACCCCTTCGACCTGTAGCTAAGGGAGGCTCATGACCTCCACCATCCGAGTATAGATAGGCTCAAGATCCACCCATTCAGGGGCAAGTAGATGGGACCACTTTCGAGCGTAGGCCCATGCAGACTCCCTATAGGGGTGAACCTTGTAAGTTCACCATAGATATGTCAAAAGTGGGAGCTAGAGGTATGCCACCTCATGAGCCATGGCGTAGTAGTTAGTTAGATGGTCTAGATAGAGTCCTAGGGTAGCTAGGATATAAGCCTATGCCTGCACCCTCTCGACCTATGAGTGAGTGTAGTGGAAGCACCATTAGGACCACTAGAGAACCTGGAGAGTGCTCCAAGCATTCTCATGACATACGTGCTCCTGCATCTCATGCAGGCATAGAGTATAGGAGATATCCTGATGTGAATGCCATATTTATAGACAAAGGCAAGAGTGTGGCAAATCAGTCCATTGGGGGACATACCCATAAAAATGCTCAAATAGAGCGTACACACTAGAGGCCTCAGACGACCGATCATGTTATAGATCTCATATACTGGTGTTAGAACAGAGATGACATATTCTCCAAGACCAATTGGATGATGTTCGTACAGAGAAAGAGCACCTCAAAAATGAGAACACTCAGAGGCAGAGGTTCATAAGACAAAAATTATATGAACAACGCATGCATGAACAATGCATCCTTGATCAGAAGGAGCATGTTGAGAGAGAGGATAAATTGGCTAGCATTAGTTTACCTCCTCATAGTGAGACCAGGGAGCATGTCGATAGATGAGTGGCTTCACAGCCCGAGTTATACCCTGAGTACATAGACACACATACTCGCCGTATGACTCAACATAGAGATCGACGTCCAACATCCGAACAACATGAGCATAGGTAGTATGAGGAAGAAGTGGGAGAGGAATTAGAACAAGAATATCTAAAAATCTCCCAATTCGAGGAGGAGGATGAGCCTAGTCCACCACCTCGATAGAAGAAGAATCTACCTCTGAAGGTGCCTCCAAGGCAATCTCGAGAAGAGGAGATCCTTTCTTCGTAGGCCTATAAGGCCTTAGCAGAGAAGGTCCAAGCCATAGAGAAGCAAGGAATGACTTATCAAAAGCCTACCTTGAACAAGATCCATAATGAACCTCTATGCACATCAATGCCTATTCCAGCCTATCCTGAGCATTTCAAGATGCCTAGGCTAGAAAAGTTTCAAGGAGAGGAAGATGCACAGGAGCATGTGACTAGTTTTCTAGATATGTGCTTTCAGATTGAGAGCAATGATGCTTTGCTCCTATGCACCTTCATTATGACCCTCTCAGGCCCAGCTCAGGAGTGGTTCAACCAATTAAAGAGGCACAACATCACTAGTTTCAAACAACTAGCCGATGCATTTCTTGAATGCTTCTCCTTCGACATCAAGAAAAAGGTAAACTTATCCGACCTGGCTACTTTAACGCAACATGATGATGAGCCAGTGATGGATTATGGAAAATGATGGAGGAAGATGATGGTAAAGCTACCATTCTCCATCCCATCCTCTGAATTAACTTGAATGTTCATGAAGAGTTGCACCAAGCACATTTCATTATTGCTACAGTTGCAGCAGTACCAGACATTCGAAGAGGCTTTGGTGCAAGCCAAGGTGATAGAGGACATCAAGTTATAGGAGGGTAACTTGAAGCTCAGAAATAAGGAGTGGAACAAGAAAAGCACTGAGAGACAATAGGCCAAGCCGGCCCACGTTAATCAGGTGGTGTTGAACCTTCAAAAAGGGGATAAGGGGTAACAACAATGAAACTATCAAGCCCAACCTCCTCCTACGCAATATGAGTAGTGCAACAATAATCAGAGGGGTAAGGATAAGGAAATATGCCCTCCTCATGTATTCACTCAGTTATCGGAGTCGTTGGCTTCGATTTTTCATCAGCTATGCGAGGTGAAGGCTATACACTTACCCGAGGTCAAGTTAATGGACCCTAATCAGCCTAAGCCTAAGGGCTACAAGGATGATCAATATTGCATCTTTCATCGATCGAAAGGCCATGATATTGAGGTATGTTGGTCTTTCAAACATCTTGTGCAAAATATGATCGAAAGAGGTACACTTCTTGTCGACAACCCACAAGCACCTGATAATAAAAATATGGGGATTTACAAAAATCCTCTACCAAATCATGAGGCACCAAGGAATAATGTTGGCCAAGTCAACCAAGTACGCATCGAACCACCAACCCATGGGTTCATCAGAATGGTCAACATTGTCACAAGACATATGAGGTATGAATGACCAAATCAACCTCCAGTGCCTATTAGAGTCCAAGCTGTGCCTCCTCCAAGGCTAGCCTAGCATGTGCCAGGCCCACCAACTAGACCGGTGGTGACAATCAAGAGTAGGTTAGTCCAAAACCTATAGATGACTCCAGCAAAGTTGTCAATTTATGAGCTGATTCAGTAGTCTCCCAAGCATAGGGAGATGCTTATGGACATCCTAAGGTCCATAGAAGTGCAGCCTCAGGATCTCAAAGCATTTACACACTTCGTGGGGCACGTGCAATAGTGTCAGGAACCGGTCATACAATTTCATGATCATGAAGTCAAGATGGTTTCCACTATTATAGCAGACCCACCACTGCATATTATTGCGTGTGTGAATCACAAACCATTCAAGCAGGTTTTGATTGACATAGGGTCATCAATCAATATCATAACTACCAAGGCATTAACTCACTTGAAGTTACCCAAGATGCATATCATCCCTTCTACCTTCACGTTGAGAGCTTTCAATGATGCATTATGCTCAATGGTCGGTACTATAGTTTTACCTATCCAGGTAGGATTGAAGACCATCTCGATGATGTGTCATGTAATCGAAGGTGCTATGCAATATAACATACTTCTAGGGAGGCCTTGGATCAGAGAAATGCATTGCATCCCTTCTATTCTACATCAATGTATCAAATATGTTCATGAGGGATAGGTTCACGTGGTGCCTTCAGATGAAGAACCCTTTAAATATGTGAATCTAGTAGATTTTCTAGGGGAATTCATGCTCCCCTCAATGCACCTAGATGTGCGGCCAACATCACCGATCAAAGAGCTAGGAGGTAAAATCAAAGAAGTGTGTGCTAAACCTACAATGTCCATATCTCAATGATCGAAGCACACGACAACTACTTCTACTAGACCATCTGCATCTATGATGCATCGGGATGATAGGAAGTTGAAAGCAAATATGGGTAAAAAAGAGATAAAGCAAACGCCCAAGCCAATTATCATTGAAGCCCCTACTCCCATGGAAGTAGAGGAAATTCAAGGAGAAGTCGAAGAGGCACCTCAACCTGCTTCACCTGCATCTTCAGCAGGGTCATCTGCACCACAGGTGACCATCCATTTGGTTAATCCTAGATTAGGGGAATATATCATGCAGAATGTGATGTTCACACCGATTATCGAGACTACATAGGACATGGGCCGACCATGAGCCCATCACCTTCCCGTAGGGATGGTGGCACCATTAGGGGTGCCACCTAACCAAACCAACTTCATCTATGGAGGGCTAGACCAGCTTGCATCTCCCACGCCCATGGATGAGGATGATAATGAACCATTCACTATGAATGTTCATTATCTCTCTAACCTAGAATACACCATGTGATACTTCGAGCATTACCATTGGCATGGTTACGGTCTCGGACTATTCGAGCAAGGGCGTAGGAGGCCATATGAACCATAGTATCAGTTGCCAACTGATAGGTTCGGGTTAGGATACTATATTCGAGGATAGGATGAACTTCTCATGGCATCTTTAGACCACCTGTACCTCAGTCTGGGGGTGAAGTTGACTTCAATCCTTATCACCCTAATCCTTCTATGTTTTGGAGGGATAACCGGCTAGTGACCTATGTCACTGTAGAGCCACCCAAGAGATACCATGCAAACATCTTGGTGGAGACCGACCTAGAACACATTCCAAGAGCCAACTTGGACAATCAAAGTCATGAAGCTACCAATGATATTGGTATGCATATCCAGAGTCTAGATACAGCTATAGACACCGAATCAGAAGTTGCTTCTGAGGACGTGCATGCAGTATCCATCATCGAAAGTGATGGACCAGACTACGATTTTGGAATAGATGACATTGAGTTATCCTCAAACAATGAGCAATACGAGGATGAAACCGAGTTGGCCTACTTGGGCCCTACACTCTTATTTAAAAATATAAAAAGAGCATCATATTTATACCTTTGGAATCAATAAGTATGAGTGAAGAGCCCTTGATGATGATGATGGCTATCAAGAGATAGCCTACATGGGGCCTCATTTGGAGCATCACCCGATTCCATTAGGTAGAGGTGAGGATCCTTATTATGATAGTGATGATGAAGATGAAATAGAGAGAGCCTATTTAGGACCTCCCTACTTGCATCATCGTAATGCACCATATACTACTGAGGAGATGTATAGAGAGATCAATCTCCATCCTCACCTTAGGGGAAGACCACCGAATCTCAATGTGATTTATCACATGGTGTTTCCTGATCCACCAATGTACATGGAGCTCCTTGAGCCCAATGATCCCATCCGATAGTCTATTCATGGACCAGATCCAGAGATCCCCATACCCCCAGAACCACATCTCGGGGATGGAAGTTTTGCTAATGTTGAGTCATGTGCACGTGGTCCTGGAGACATGATCCATTCCATCAATATGATCTCCATTGATTTGACCACTCCACTCCACAATCCAGCTGATCCTTCCAAGCCATTATGTCTTAATGTAGATGCTATTGATTGGGACCACGTTGATTCACCTTTGGAGCCTAAATATTTCTTCCCTAATGAAGAAATGCTGCAACCTTTCCATTTTGCACTAGGCTATGCACATGATGTCTATCATGCTGAGGATGCTTCCAATGAGGAACCTATAAACCCAGCAGATGACATCCACTTGATCCCTACACCTCATCAGCTTGAGGAGGGATCCCATATGTCAGTAGAGGAAACCTTTGAAGTGGATATCAGTAATGATCCCACTAATCCTAAGAAGGTTAAATTTGGAGAAATTTTGACTCTTGATGAGCATGCCAACCTCATCCCTCTACTGAAAGAGAGACTTGATCTCTTTTCTTGGACTTATAAGGATATGTCGGGTCTAGATCCAAAATTGGTTACTCATAACCTTTCGCTAGATCTATCAAAGAAGCCAGTCAAGTAGAAACTCAGGAAGATGCATCCAATAGTAGCCTTAATGGTTAAGGATGAATTGCAAAAGTTGTTGGATGTAGAGTTTGTCATTTCCATCGACTATCCGGAATGGGTATCAAACATGGTGCCTGTAGGAAAACCTGATGGAAGGATCCGTATCTGTATGGATTTTAGAGACCTAAATAGGGCAACACCAAAGGATTCATTTCCATTTCCAAACATAGATGCTCTCGTAGATGCAACTATGGGTCATGAGATGCTCTCCTTAATGGATAGTTTTTTTTGTTACAACCAAATTCGGATTAAGCTCGAAGACCAGCATAAAACCATATTCATAATGCCATGGGGGACATTCTGTTACAAGGTTATGCCATTCGGTCTTAAGAATGTTGGTGCTACATATCAGTGGGCTATGACATATATCTTTCATGACTACATGCATAAGATCTTAGAAGATTATATCGATGACTTGTTGGCAAAGTCATTGCTACGTGAAGAGCATGTTGAGGTCCTGAGAAAAGTCTTCGATCACCTGATAGAGCATAATGTCAGGTTGAATCCTAAGAAGTGTGTATTTGGCGTAACTTTAGGAAAGCTCTTAGGATTCATCATTTCAAAATGAGGCATCAAAGTTGATCCAACAAAGGTCAAGGCTATTTTAGAAATGCATCCTCCCACAAACATCAAGGAATTAAGAAGCCTATAAGGCAAAGTAGCATCCATAAAGTGATTTATCACACAATTATCGGATAAATATCGACCCATGAATCGACTGCTACACAAGGGGGTCCCATTCAACTGGGATGAGGACTGTCAAGCAGCCTTTGCTGAGATTAAGCAATACCTAGCAATGCCACCAGTGCTAGCTCCACCAAGACCAGATGTACCATTCTTGCTGTATATATCGATGATGGACTTTGCACTAGGGACCATGTTAGCCCAAAAGAATGTGCAAGACAAAGAACAAGCCATATATTACATTAGCCGAACCTTGGTGAGTTACGAGCTAGGATATGCATACGTGGAAAAGTTATGTTTAGCGGTAGTGTTCACTACAAAGAAATTGTGGCACTATATGTTAAGTCATACGATGTATGTCATATCAAAATAAAATCCTTTGTAGTATATGATGAGCAAGACATATCATAATACACGTACTATGAAGTGGATCATGCTATTGATAGAATTTGATTTGGAATTCATAAGCCAAAATTCCATTAAGGGACAAGTCATAGTTGATCAACTGGCTGAGGCACCTCTCAAGAATAGTAGGCCCCTCACCATAGAGCTTCCTGATGATGCAGTATTTGCCTTATCAGAAGCACCCAAACCTGAGGAACTGGATAACAAAGTTGATATGACCTTGTTCTTCGATGGTTCAAAGTGTGAGCAAGGGGGTGGTGCAGGAATAGTGTTGTTCATGCCACAAGGTGCTCCAATGCCCTTGTCATTCAAGTTGGACTTTCCTTGCACTAACAATAATGCTGAATATGAAGCCCTAATTTTGGGTCTCCAAATAACTATCACCATGAAGATCAAAAGGCTAAATATCTTTGGTGATTCCCTTCTCATTGTTAACCAAGTTAAGGGATTATTTCAATGTCGATGTCCAGTATTGAAAGCTTACAAGGATCTTGTTGACATTTATCTAGCTCAACTGGAATGGTACGACATCGAGGCAATCCCTCGTTCATCTAATAGATTTGTAGACACAATGGCATCTTTGGGATCTTTAATCCCTTAGAATCCATCTACCGATTTCACTACCATCCATGTAAAAATATTGTCACATTCTACTGTGCAACATGAAGCATTGGATAACAAAGAGTCAATCAACATGATTCATGTAGAACCAAACCATGAATGGTTCTACAGAGCTAGAGACTTTCTCAAGAGAGCATCCTGGGGGTCTTTGATCTCATAGGATCCGATGGGGAGTGGTACTACCATTCACCACAAGGTTGTTTCCTAGTCTGCATTTGCAAATGTGGAACCATAGGGGGAACATGTTGTCTTGTCAATTAAGGCTGAAGCTTATCATAACTGGATGTCATAGATACATGACTTCCTTAGACTTGGTGTAATCCCTCAGGGATTATCGCATGCCATAAAATGCACATTTAAATAGAAAGTGACAAAGTATGTCTTGTTAGCAGACATCCTGTATCGTAGAAGCTACGATGGAGTTCTCCTTCATTGTCTTGAGCCCCAAGAGTCATCTTGGGCAATTTTGCAAGCTCATGATGGTACGTGTGGTGGCCATTTCAGTGGCATGGCTATCATCAAGCGCATCCTTCGCATGGGTTATTATTGGCCCACTATGGAGAAGGATTGCAATGTGTATGTCAGGAAATGTGTTAAATGTCAGCATCATGCTAATCTTACGCACTTGCCATCATAGGCCTTACAGCCCATTCAAGTGGCTTGGCCATTTTCTCAGTGGGGATTTGATCTCATCGGTAAGATCTCTCCTCCATCATCGGGTCGACATACATTCATTATTATGGCTACTGAGTATTTTACTAAATGGGTGGAAGCCATTCCCTTAACAATGACAATTGGAGCATGTATTGCTGAGTTTATACTCACCAATATCATAAGTCATTTTGGGATACCATCCAAGATAGTTTTGGATAATGGAACGTCATTCAAGAACAAAACTATGAGAGCTTTGACGTCTAAGTATAGAATCAAACATAGTTTTGTGACTCCATATTATCCACAAGCAAACGGGCAAGCTGAAGCTTCAAATAAGATAGTGGTTTCCATATTGAAAAATATGGTACAAGAACACCACAAAGATTGGCACATCCAGCTGCCCCTTGCATTATGGGCTTATAGGACTAGCATTCGGACACCCACTAGGGCAACTCCATTTTCACTAGTATATGGTACTGAGGCCATTATGCCCTTAGAGTTGGAAATTCCAATGCTGTGCATCACATTGAAAGAGTTCATTGATGACGACACCATGCGACAAGCTCACCTAGATCAATTGATGCTACTTGATGAACATCGCGTGAATGCCCTTGAGCACCTCCATGTTTATCAAGAGCACTTAAAATGAGCTTACAATAACAAAGTCCATCTGAGAGACTTTGAGGTTGGTGATCTTGTGCTGAAAGAGAACCAATAGAACTCAAATTTACTGCCAAAACTATGAGATAAATTTATGGCTAATTGGTTAGGTCCTTATATGATCTCTAAGAAGATTGGACCTGGGACATATCACTTGACATCGCTCGAAGGAATTGAAGAGCTTGAACCTCTCAACATCCTTCATCTTAAAGTGTTTTATGCCTAAAACCATAAAAAGGCTCCAAAGGCATCTATAAGCCCTTTGGTCAATTTAAAAAAGCTCCAAAGGCATCTATAAGCCCTTTGGTCAAAAAATAAAACCCGAAAATTAAAATCAAAAAAAAAGCAATAAAATCCAAAAAAATTGCAAAACATAAAATTCAAAACATTGCATTTCATTTCATTTGCATTTGCATCATGCATTTCATTTTGCATCCATTCATTTAATTGCATTGCATTAGGCATTTCCATCCATCACACATTGCATTAGGATAGATTATGTTTGCAATCTTACAAACGACACCACGTTTGTGTTTCAATCATGCATCATTGCATTTTCATCATTTATCACCCTTGTGAGTAATTATGTTTTTCAACACAACCCATCTTGTTGCTATGAAGAATATACTAGGGTTTTTCGGTCATTCAACCATACCTAGTGGTCTTCTCAAGAGCTTGGTAGAAAGCTTGCTTTGCTTTTGTAGATGAGGTCTAGTTTTGATAGCACTTAGCATATCAGGATCCTATCACTAATCAACACATTTAACAAATCCTACTTAGGGTAAGGAAGGATGAAGCTACAAAGTGGTCTAGGTCACCTTGAGTGAAAGGTTTTGTTACTTGCTTATCTTGTGAGGAGCAATGGTCTAGGGTAGTGGTTATTGGCAAAAGGACAAGCATTCCCCCCTACCCATATAAATCCCTTGCTTACAAATGAAGGAGCAATATCCCAAAATGATATCCAAAATCAAATTAAATCAAGATCAAGTTCAAAGTAAAATCAAATCAGTATCAAATCCCTTGCTCAAGAAAAATAAATAAAAAATAAATATAGAAGAAAAAGATTAAAAAAAGTATATACAAAATAAACAGTGATTTTTATCACTATATATGAGCAAGTATCCCAATAAATTGAAGAAAATAAGGGGGTGAGCTCGAATCCCTGGAATGATCATTACTTGAAAGCCATAGAGTGATCCTCAATAATAGCAATGGGCTGAAAGAATCCCGCCTATCATTGAAGGGGTAGTTCTAAGCAATTTACAAGTGAGCTAGCTTTAGGTGGCCTGGATTGATTAGTGGTCTAGTCTAACTAAGTTCAAACCTAGGATCGGATAGACATTTGAGGATCCCCAATATTAGCAATGGGCTGAAAGAATCCCGCCTGACATCGGGGTATGCTTATGCCTTATCTAATATATTCATTTGCACACATAGGGGTAATGAATAGCTTGGTATTTCAGAGCGAAAGCTTTATTTTTCAAAAGCCTAGTATAGTCAGTATACAACTTTTGATAAGTCCACTAGGGTGTTTGAGTCTCATGGAAAACCTCAAAAATTCCCAAATAGCAACAACCAATTTTCAATGCAATCATCAAATATCAAATTATCTTTTATGAGAGTTTGTTTATTAGAATTATTCATAATATATGTTAGATACCGGATGGATGTCAGAAATGATATTTAAACGACCACTGACTATGTTACCCATATTATTTTAATTTACAAAAGCTTATAAATAGAAACAATACATCATTGCATCTCACATAAGGGTGTACAATTTATCAAAATTTTACAAGGATATAGCAATTACAATTCATGATTGTTATACATTCTGTGGTGTCATCCATTAGATTGTTAAATCCATATTACATTCATACATTATGTTTTAAGTGATTAAAGCATACATGTTCATTTGCATAGCATTCATCATAGAAAAATTATGCAATACATACATGGCATAAACTATGTCATAGCAACATAAATTAAATGCATACAAGTGAAGCAAAGTATACATGCATTTAACATCAAAATATTGCATTCATATGCATCCATCATAAGTAGTCCATCTACATATATATATCATAGCATCTAATCATACATATCATAGCTATCTAGTGCATGTCATCCACACATCACATCATATAGCATTAAATCAATATAAGCATTGCATCCATGTGCATAACATAAACATAAAATAATAAAAATAAAGTACACATGTAATGAGATGAACTATCATATCATATATATATATATGTGTGTGTGTGTGTGTGTACCAAAAATAATAATAATGTGCAGTACATCGGCATGGTCAAAAATGCCCATAGGCTACATATGTGTAGGTCCTCGACCTTACACTCAAAAAAGGAAATAATGATATATCTAATATTTTTACTAACCAAAGCCTATACCCCCAATTTGTGAGGCTCCACCGTTGCATCCACCCTCCCTATGGTTCCTCCGTGAGCTAGCACCAGAAGTCCTCTCAGACCTATGAGTCTTGCGGTTGGAGCTAGTTGACGACTGGATTGTCTCTCGAGTGCAAGTCCTCTAAGACCTTGAAGCCATGGGCATCTCTGGAACCTCACCCTCGAGTAGTCTAATCTACCCTCTCATAGTGGTGATGTAGGCAGAACTGTGTGAGACATCATCAATGTACTGCTCAACCAGAGCTTAGAGTCTCCTGATCTCTACCCCCTGATCTAGACCTGATACTCCCTATGTTGATGGCACTATTGGCACTATTGGTACTGCTAGAATATATGGGGGTGCTAGAACAACCTATGAATGTGAGGAAGTTGATCCCCTAGCCTGGTAGGTAGTGAGTAGTACTATCAAAGAATCTACTTGAGACTTCAAAAGAGTGCACTGCCCTATGAGCTTATGTATCTCTACGTCATCTATAGTGATCCTATCCTACAAAGCAGTTCTCTTCTCCTCATAGTTGTGCCACTGGGCCTGCCCTCTTATTAGCCTAGACTATAGATCCCCTACCTTTGCCTGTAGAGTGGCAATGGTGGTGTCCTGCTATAGCATTTGAGTCTACAAAGAGCCTACTTGAGTCTATAGGCTAGCAACCTAGGCTCTGAGCTACAAAATATCGATATTAGGGTCTACCTCACCCTACTCAAGAGTTTCACCCTCCTCATATGGTGGTGCATACTCTACTACACCCTCACCCCATCCATCCTCAGTCCTCTGATGGAATCTATTCCCATGTGGATATACCTTGGTGCCCTTGCCACCCTCTATCGCATCGTCTATGACCCTGCCTAAGGGGTCATAAAAACCTCACCATACCTAAAATATTCACCATATTTCAAATAAGGGGGTAGTCCCTCCATATATCTACCCTGACTCCTAAAATTCATCATCATCATCACCCAACGGAGTAATCCTATGCCAATTCAGGTCCCTCTTGAGATGGAGGTTATGGTAGATGGTCAGAATATCTGGAATATTTTATTAAATGCTAAACTATCTCAAGATGTGAGAGTAGTAGAAGAAATCACATACCTTTGACTTACGTCCAAGGAACTATCTATCCCTATGTGCTCGATGCAACCAATCAACAGCCTCTACCCATGGAGGGCAGTCTAAGTAGGGGTGCCACTAAATCTAATCAGCATGTAGCCCTATGAACTGTACAATGTAGTGAGTTAGGTTCCCTACATAAGACCTGCTCCATAAGCCTTCTTTATCTCAAGGCCAGTATGCAACATAACACTAGCATCACTCCTCAATAGTACCAATATCCAATGGTAGGCTCATGGGGTGCTTGATCTTAATGTGTTGCCACCCTAGATCTATAGCAGCAAGTTACACCCAATGCCAACTCTGCTCCTCTGAGTGATCTGATACAGTTAATTATAGAGTTGCACCAATAGTGCACTATCCCAAGATAGGATTAGGGGATGATCAGTAGGACTCACAAGGACATCCATAGTCCTAGCTAGCAGGTTCCAAGGGAACCTTGCTCCATAAGAATTAGGGAGGACAACCTATACGATCAAGTGCATGAATATGACTATGTGCTCATTAAAGACCCTCATCATGTACTAGTCCTTAATATGGACCCCTTCATGGTTTGAGTCATACTCTACCTCCACACTATGTCGTTCAAAAATTTGTGTAAATACAACCTTCTTCGCCCCGATCGGTGAAGATGTGATGGGTTCGCCATGTAGAGGAATGTGGAAGATGCGGTAGACATCCTCTAGTGTCATTATCATCTCACCTATGGGTAGGTGAAATGTGTTGGTCCATCCATCCCAGCATTGGGCTAAGGTAATCATATAGGCCTAGTCGACCCTAATGGTGGGGAGGCATAGTACGTAGCCAAATCCCATAGCATCAAACCAAGCCTGATCCACCAGATCAAGAGCACCATGCAAGTTGCAAAGGATCTTAGAATCCCTCGCCCTCACAGTCATGGTTTAACATAAAGTAAAATGAGGCCAAAATTAATAAAATACAATAAAAAATTAACAAAAACATTTAAAAATAATTTCAAAATGAAAAACAAAGTAAAAAAATGTCAAAAACATCAAAAAAATGAAAAACAACACTTCAAAAATAAAAAATCAATTAATTCTATCAAAAATAAAAAAATTTCAAAAATTAATTTTTTTGCCTAAAATGGTCGAACCGCAGTTTAGACCTGCAATCGGGATGGCGATCAAAATTTTAACCGTTGGATTTTAAATCCCACTACGGATGATAGCCATGGACCCCAATTTTCGAATTGGGGACTGTGCCTGCCAGCTACGACTAGCAAGGATGATCTTTTTAGGGTCATTCCTTATCCCAAGGTACCCCAAAAATTAAAGCCCTCCCCTCTAAGTTAACCTAAGCTAAACCTAAATAGGGTGAGATTCATTACCAGTAGTTTAGTGAAGTTAATTTACCTCATTAATTAATGTGGTTAATTTTTAAACTAGTAATAAAATCATGGTCTCAGTTTTCATGTTACCTTTGTAACACCAACTCCTCCACTTGTAGAGGCCTACAGTTGGTCTACCATTATGATGGGAGATGAGGTAAGCGGATCGGTTTTTCAACAGTATTTCATGTCAAATTTCAATTTTTAACTCTCAAAGTTCTCAGATTTTCAAATTGTAGCAAGAAATAATGAAATATTAAATTGTGTAAAATCCTTAAATATTTCTAATTTTGGTCCTGATTGTGCCTGACAACCGTGGTCCTTGAATTAGGGTTTTCCACCCATGAGTCTAACCCGTGGTTAAGAAATTTAACATTTTTAGCTACTGTTGTCAAACATACTTAACAAGCTACAATATGTAGACACCTAAATCATGTCATGATTATGGGAGCTATTCACATAGACACATTCATAAGATAATAAGACATAATCTTGGACTTTCCAAGCATCAACAGTGGTTCTCACCACTCATTTGGGGCCTTTTCAAGCCATCCAAGCCTAGTCGCTCAAGCCAAGAATTGCTAGATCCTAGCCGCTCAAGCCTAGAGTGTCCAGACCTTAGCCATTATAGATGACAGCGACCAAATCTTAGATGTTGCAGATGATAACGACTAAGCCATAAGTAGTTTTATCAACAAATAGGCTTGATCACGAGTAGAAGTGGCAGTCTGCATGCAACAAAGGTGAGTAGGAGTAACTTTGCATTCCTTTTCATGACCAGTTCACATAGGAGACTTGATTTTGCATTTAAAATTTAGTTAACTTACCTCCAATCATAAATAAATGACAAAATCTTCTCATGCTAACAACCAATTTGCATAGGAGACTCAAGTGGGCAGTTATATTTTAGATAACTGGCTTCCAAACATAGAAAATATAAGAATCTTCTCATGCTAACTTACACTGCGCATGAGGAATTCATTCCTAGGGCTTGGACATAGACCTAGGGTTTCACACTATAAAAAGGTGCAAGCCTAAGAGCACCAAAGGAGATCCTTTTTTACAAGCAGAGATAGAGATAGAGACATTTTTTATAAAGAGAATCGAATTTTTATCCATCAATCTTGGTCATTGAAGAGAGATTTTGAGACTTTGAGATTTCCCTTAGAGATCACATGTACGACAAAGCCCTGACGGATTGAAGAGCATAACACCTATTGTTTTAACATCAGATACAGGATTTAACCCATAGCTTTGGGGAAAAGAGAGCAAGGTTTACCTTAGCAGTCGCTATCTTGAATAGTGGCCCGTAGGCTTAGCTTAGATTTTAGACATAACTTATTTTATTCTGTTTCTTCATGTTTTCATATCAGTAGCATATATTTACATGATTTCATAGCATAATTTCATCATATTTCTATTAAGTTCTTTTATTACTAACAACCTCATCCAGGGAGGTAATATCGAACATCTAAGTGTGTGTTGTTGTTTCATTGCTTACAAGACCACTGGAACCTCCTATGGTGTAGAAGGAGGAACAACAAACTACATCCTAGCATCGCCACCCCCAATAGTAGCCTGTAGATCTTGTATCTATACTATGAGCTACTCAATGGTAGCATCTCATCGTTGTACCTGGATCTTAGTTATCTGAAGATCAAACTCAACCTCATGTAGTTATGCTCTCAGAGGAGAGTTTATCTCCTTAGACTCTAACTCCTCCTCCTCCTCAGGAACATCAAGATCCTCCATTGCCACCTACTCTATTGGCTAGCCCCATACCTCGGTCATAGCTAAAACTCTATGTCCTATTAGATCTGCACCATCACCCTCGCCATAATCCTCATGCCATAGGATTTTGACACCATGCCACATCCAATCACCCCACCACTGAGTGTATACCTCTATAACTCCCCCAACCACTCTAGGGTCAATAGTTTTAGTATCCTCATTTTCTAAAAGCTCTATAATCTATCATGGAGGTAGGTCCTTCTCTACTATGAGGTGTCTGTACAAGAATGGTACTAGGGACACATCCTGCTGCAACCCATACTAATGAAGAACCTGAGAGTAGAAGAAGTACTCCTGAATGGTAACCTTACGGCCAATGAGCCATCACTCACACTGTGTCTTGGAAGTAAAGCTAGTTGGATCATCCCAAGCATGACACTCATGGTAAGGCCACCATACAACATCTCTCGCTAAAAGTCTCATAAAATCATTAGTGCAATGGGATAGCTCCCCTGCAAAAGTGTGTCTATTGTGCTCCTCGTACTCTCGAGCCCATATAGTAGCATAGCACTATGTCCAACCGTTGATCACTATAATCTTAGCTGAGAGCCCCTTAGGGTGATCTACCCTAATATGCTCCCATCCCCAAACTTATAGGAGCAATCTATAGGCAATACTAACACATCCTCACTAATAGATGTGGTACAACTCATCATAGCAATGAGCCAATAGAAATATACCCCATGCATAGATGATAGGCTCCTTGCTATCCAATAGATCCTGCACCATCGCCAAAAGGTTCCATGGGAACCTCAAACTCGAGCAGTCTGCTATAAGAACATTGTTGATAACCATCAAAAATACAACATGCCTCATTGTAAATACACCCTCCCTATGCCAACGACTAATAGACACTCCTCAAAACTTGTTGTCCTTGAGAGCATCCTCAAAATTCCTCCTGAACACCCCAGTGAAGACATCCACCTAATCATTAGTGGCCGAAGAGACAATGGCCACCCTATCAAATGGAATCTAAAAGATCCTATATACATCCTCCAGCGTAATGGTCATCTTGCCAGTCAAGAGGTGGAAAGTATTAGTCCACGGGTCCCAATGATGGGCCAGAGCTGTAAGGTAAGCCTGATCTACCATGATGTAAGGTAGCCTAATGACATATTGTAACCCATGGGATTTGAACCATGCCTAGTCCATATCATCAAAGCTAGGATCTAAGAAAAGAAGAATAAATATGAAACATGACTACAATGCATCTAAGGCATAAATAAAATAAAGCATAACAACATCAACACTCCTAAATTCAAAAAAATAAAGGATACATGCATATAGTCGGGCAGCACAAAGCTTAGGAGTGGTTAAAAACTTTAAAAAAGAACAAAAAAATAAAAAATATGTCTTAATAAAATCATAAAAAGGACAAAAATATGGCTAAGGGTTTAACTGTTGTCACCTACAGTGGCCGAAAACTAGCCATTGGAGACAATAGTGGCCAAGACCCAATAGTCAAATTTTTTATGTTGAGGTTCAAACCTAGCTGCTCTTAGTGACATTGGATCATAACTGGCCACTCTGAGCAACATCGGCCAAGGGGCGACATGGCAAACCCATGAACCCTTGGCCAAAAAAATGTAAAAAAATCCTAAAATTGCAAAATAACATAAAAAACACAAAAGGGAAGGAAAAACATCAGATACAAGCTTTGACCCATAACATCAAATATAGGCTTTGATCAGATCACATGTGCGGTGAAGTCCTGATGGATTGAAGAGTATAAAACCTATTATTTCAACATCAGATACATGCTTTGACCCATAGCTTTGGGGTAAAGAGAACAAGGTTTACTTTAGCGGTCATTGTCTTGGATAGTGGCCCATAGGCTTAGCTTAGGTTTTAGACATAACTTATTTTATTTTATTTCTTCATGTTTTCATATCATTAGCATAGATTTACATGATTTCATAGCATAGTTTCATAATATTTTTGTTAAGTTCTTTTATTTCTAACAACCTCATCCGGGGAGGCAATATTGGACATCTAAGCATGTGTTTTTGTTTCATTGCTTACAGGGCCACAGGTTCATTGGACAAAATCTGCAACATACGAGAGTAGAAGGGATCCCTCTAGGAAATAGACCTAGAGAAGGAGGCATTTGTAAGCCCTCATACATTTCCATGTGTGGAATTAGGAAGCCTTTATAAGCACACCACTGTATCGCTCCAAATTTTTCACACCCTTACCTTCAGGCTATAGGATCCATGCCCGGAAGGGGGATGTGAAAAGGATGTCATGGTACCTCAGACTGAGAGGCCTTACGAAGGTCCCACCTCTCAAGGGAGGTGTATATTGATGATTTTTCGATGGATGGTGGGTTCACCAGGAAACATTCAATGGCAGTTTCCACGCCTAGGTTTGGAATGTGTTTTATGTATTTGTTTTAGCCTTAAGCATTCAAATCCTAGGTTTGGCCAAAATGCGTCTAAGCTATTCTATATATAGATGCAGATTATATGAATACAGAAAAGCAGAATAGGATAGAAAAATAGAGAAATTAAATAATGGTAGAAGAAAAATACCTGATCTGGATGTCTGATGATGATTCTGATTCTTGAAGCAGTCAGGATCATCTGGAATTCTTCAAAATCATCTGAGATCTGATAGGATCGTCTGAAATCTGATGAATTCGTCAGATGAATTTGTCAGAGACCTACAAACAAAGAGATAGGCGCAAAATACAAAAAATGCAACTATCCTAACAGAGGGAAACAATGTAAAATGATAGCAATAATATCAAACTAAAACTTAAAAATAGAAACATGAATGAATTATGCTAATTTAATCACAATTATGGCTTAATTATGCATTTAATCTAGATGGGTGAACTCCAAGATGTAGAATAGCATAAAATATCAAATAAACTAGCTAATTTGCAGAATAAAACAGCAAAGAAAAGATAGAGAAATGCAAACTTATGGCACTGATTGCCTCAATGTGGACTGCAGTCGAGATCATCTCGCATTGGTATGAAATCGTCTCTGATTCGACAGGATCGCCTTCGATCTGAACAGGATCGTCAACGATGATGAAAGCTTGCTTCGGCTGAAAAATACTAAAGTACCTACAATAAAACTTGAATAGAACTACTGCAAACAATAATTTGAGATGTTTTATCGTGTATGAAGTCAGTTTACAGAGGATTTCAGCTAGGGGGGTGCTAAGGGAAGGGCTTAGGATTAAATAGGCTTAGGAGGGTGGTTAGGAGGTTGGAGATCATCCCTATTTGGGAGATCTCCAATAGGGGAGGGTCCCTAATGGCGCAGACACGCTTCTGCCCGGATTAGAGACCCGTTGGAACAAAAGCTAATTGTGTAAAATCAGTTTTGAGACAAGATCGTTTGGACGTCCTAGTCTAGACGAAATCATCAAATTGGGGGCGATATCGTCTGATCGACGACGATATCGTCAAACGGTCAAAACAACCTCTAAAAATGGCATGAGAAAGGGGGAAACGGATTAACCGGTGGTTAACGGGCGATTTGGGAGGTTAAAATTTGAATTTAAATTATTTACTAAGGTGAATGTAATTATTAATATTTCACTACGCCAATTTTAGGGTGCTACATTTTGACCCCTCTTTAGCGAATTTTCCAAAGAAAATGCGTTAAAGATGAGTTCTTCTTGATCTACGAGAAAGAAAAAATTATTCCCATTTTTAGGTGACGATTCTTGGTCGAATCGTACAATAGCTTACTATGGTGCCCCCTCCGTGTTTTTACCCAAATCGAACGTTTGAGGTAAAAAAGTGAAAAAGCAAAATTTGAAAAAAATGTTTTTAATTGTGTTTTGAATAAAATTAAGAAAAATAGGGTAAAACCCTAATTCATTTTTACTGTTCATCTTTACTGGTTTTAGAGCTCTGGAAGCAAAAATGGTGGAGACGACGCACAGATCAACAGAGGTCCGACGCGGTCTATGGGTAAGAGTCTAGACTTAACTTAGAATGATTTAATTTGATTTTACATACTTTTTACGTAAATTTTAAATGAATTTTGAGCATCATGGCCGTTTTTGGACCGTCGACATCATTAGGATGAAATCATCCCGATTTCGACAAAATCGTCTCAATTTTGCCAATTTCATTCAAGAGCAAAATCGGCGAAAGGGGGATGATTCTGTCAAATTAGGGACAATTTCAGCTCTCAAAATCGGAGACGAATCTGCTCAAATTGGGGACGATATCATGCAATAGTGGACAATATCATTAATTGCATAAAACTAAACTTATTTTAACTTGTATTTTTAATCACTTGAATTGTTATTAATGATTGCTTGTTGTTTTATTGTTTATGTTGCAGAGAGGATTGTTAAAGAGCAGGGAATGGAAATATGGAGGTTTGAGAGATGACTTGGCCGCTCTTACATAGGCAGAGCAGGATCAGTTGGCACAGGCTAGCTTACAACATGTGGCAGAAATGCCACAAGTGTCTATAGACATGGGGCTACTGACAGCCCTAGCAAAGAGGTGGTATCTGGGTTCTTCCTATTTTTGGCTACCAATAGGGGAGATGACTCCCACTTTGGAGGATGTATGGAGGATTCTGAGGATCCCCATACAAGGACAGTTGATCACTCCTACAGCAAATCAGGGCCAGGCTATGGGGCAGTTGTGTGGTGACCTGAGCTTCGCCCTGGAGAAGGGCAAAGTTAACATCGAGGCACTACATCAGATGCCTGGGGCATCTAGACTCACACAGGTTTTGGCTAGAGTATTTGGTGGACTTCTGCTATGCCACCAGAGTGGGTGTAGGGTACCATGGATGCTAGCAGATGTGATCTACGATATGCGAGACCATGGTTATAGGTTTTCTTGGGGCAGATTTGTACTATGCCGGTTGTACAAGATCCTACATGGGGTCGTGTACAAGGGCGGTCGATGTCTGGTGATGACATCGCTCCTATAGGTTTGGTGTTGGGAGCACATTGCAGTGCAGAGGCCGGTAGGGCTTCCTCTGATAGGGATTGATGGGGAGAGGCCCCGAGTCTTCTACTGGTGGCTCTGAAGAGGGTCACAGCAGCGGATCGACCTTTCGATGTCTTGAAGACTATTGGATGACCTTGTCCCAAATCAGATCACTTGGAAGCCATGGCGAGAGCACCCAGGGTGGGCCAAGGATAGATAGGAGCTGCCTCACATTAGGTGAGTTTTCTGGCTATGGATGGAGATGGGAGAGGTGGAGCTCCATCGCTACGACCGAGTTTTGCGATAGTTCGGTCTACAACAGGGGATCCCATCTCTCAGGGATTACGAGTTTTCTTGAACTGTCCAAGATAACACCACAGTGAGTGGGGCTCCATACATGCAGTGGTTTTGGAGTCAAGACTCAGACAATGCCCCCATTTAGCCAATGGCTACGATGCCTGGTATGTAGGCATCCATCCTCCTTGGATGATGATGGCTCAAGGTCTGATACATGCAGTTGTGCATCGGATAGGGAGGCAACGCCAGGTAGCTATGGAGGTGGCCCAGGGTCACGGCGGGAGAGAGCTGAGGAGGCCACAAGAGCAGGAGAGGCCACAACAGTGGGAGAGGAGAGAGGCGAGACTCCTTTATCCACAGAGAGAGAGGCCACCATCGCTCGATAAGGGCAAGGGTGTCGACACAGGGGAGAGTAGCAAGACAGTGACTCTCCGAGCAGAGACAATCCGTCTCCAGGCACAAGTGCAGACATTGCAGGACAAGGCTGCACGACATCGAGCTAAGGGTACATAGCTCTGAGATGAGATTACATGCCTTAGGGCACGGGGCGAAGGGGCGAGCACTAGGGAGCTGACACGAGCTATTGCCCAAATCATGTTCTATCAGACATTGTCCTACCAGTTGGTGCTAGAGGAGGATAGACTACCCCTGCCAGCTAACATCGTAGATCCAATCAGGATCGGGTCATTGAGGACTTCGTCCCAATTGACGACTAGGACTCGTAGTACTACACATACTACGATGGGGCCACATCATCCACCTCAAGGTTGAGAAGGAGATGATGTTGAGATCTTGAGGGGTTCTCGAGGCTAGACTACTACACTACATTGTACAGATTGAGACAGAGCATTTATTATTATTATTTTTTTCGATAGGGGATTGAGTATGCCGAGGTACAGATTGTGGCATACCAATCCAATTTTGATATGATGTATATATATTGTTGATATATATATAAGATGAGATATGTTTTTGATCATATGACTTGTGTTATGCGATTTTATGATGCTTTTATGTTTGATTGATTGATTTGATGATTGGATTGAGGATTCATGTAATTATGTCATTGGAAATATTATGATTTAAGTGTCATGCTTGTAAAATTTAAATGAAATAATCTGATGTAACAAATTGGTTGTTTGTGATGCGATGTGATAAAAGATAAAAAGAGACTTCTAACAATAATTTCAAAGGATATTGTTGCTATTATAGACCATTTCATGGAGTCGCTGCTCACTCGATCGTCAATCTAATCCCAGTATAGAAATATTGTTAAAAGTAAAGGAGTGCTTAAGAGACTATCTTAAGACTTTGGTGCAATGGTGCAAATGATGATGATGATGGTTTGTTTTTTAGATTGTCATAAAAAGAATATGCATGAAATAATGTTAAATGAATTTTACTAGGCATAAATTCCTGTGTGATAAAATTTGTGGATAATTCATTAGGAATTATACCATCATTGCAAAATTGAAGGTTGACATAATGACATGAAATAATGAAAATGTGTTTGCTTTTTTAAAAGCATGATTGTATAACAGAATGATTTAAGTCATATGGTTGTCATGAATTTAAATAAATGGGAAATAAAAATTGTTACAATGGTTTGCGCTAGGCATAGAATATGTAGGTATAGACTTATACCATCATCGTGAAAATCAAAGAAAAACATACTGTTTTATTGCATGGTTGATTTTGAAATAAACAAAAAATATGAAGATGAGGACTTACGCTAGGCATAAAATTCCAATTTTGGTTTTGGAACTATACCATCGTCGCGAAAGTCGACAAGAAGTTATATATATATGTATGTTTTTATTGCATGGTTTTGAAAGAAATTTTGATGTTTCTATTATGCATGTAGTTGTCTAAACAACTGTACTTGAAAGAAGAAAATGAATTATTCCAAACAATTTGCAAAAAATATGTCAAAGTATTTTGAAGACAAAAGTTAGATTTTACAAGGAATCCCATGTGAATATGTGAATTCATTTCCAATCTTGATTTATCAGAATGATACACAAAATCTCTCAAATATAAAATGTGTGTGCAATTGCTATGTTCATTTACCAGTTTTGAGCAAGATAATATGGTACAAATGATTTGAAGAAACCAAATAAGTGTTCATTAACCATGATGTAGATGCATATAACCATACTAGACTACTATGTAGGTCGGATTATCAAGAGCTAGCTAATCCATAAGCAGACATAGGTCTATACAAAAGAAGGTCGCTAATGTGACAGACATATCGCCACGCTAGGAGTTACCCAAGGCCAAGCGGGTTGGGCACAAACCACCTGTTATGGGGCTTACCTCATAGTTTTCGAATAATTGAGAATTCCAGGGATTCAAGCTCATCAACCCTTCTTTTCTTTTCAAAGGGTAGGGAAAGGGATTTTATTGCTTTTGCTTTTGCTTTCTTTTCTTTTGCTTTTCTTTTGCTTTTCTTTTATTTTTCTTTTCTTTTTCTTTTTGTATATATATACATATATATATATATATATATATATATATATATATATATATATATATATATATATATATATATATATATATATTTATATTTGCTTGATAATTGAGATAATGTTGTAATGATATAAAATAATATTTTTCTTTTTCTCTTTTTCTTGAACTTTGCTTTTCTTCCTATGCTAGGGATACTTGCTCGGATTAGCTATAGAGCAAGGGATTTTTATTCCGGGTAGGGGTGAGCTTGTCCTTTTGCCAATTCTCATAGATTCTAGACCATGTGCATGATAGGATAGCACGGGAAAATTTTCACTCAAGAAACCACTTCTACTATGTAGCATAGCATGGAAATTACAAATATAATCATTTTATTGTGAAAAGATGTGCTTGGTTTAAATAAATAACAAGATCAATTGTCTGTGCTCAAACTTTATTTAATTGAATTTTGTGGACTTTGATATAAGAGAGATGAGTAATCATGCTAGATAAAATCAAGATAGTTATTTTGTGTGTTTGTGAAAGTGAGAGATTCCAAATAAATGCTAATTTATCCAAAATAATTTGAAACATATAACTGCAATAATTGTAAGAAAATATATATAAATGATTTTTGAGAAGTTTTGAGAATGTTGACTCTCTCTTTCTTCTTTATGTTGTTTTGGTTTCGAAAGAGTCAAGATTATTGCTGTTTTGATTTTTATTATTTTGAAAGAATTAACAAGTGCCATAAAGAAATACAACAAATCTTTTTGAAGATTTTGATGGTTTTAATTTTTTTTTTTTATTTTAATTTATGAATTGAAATTGGTGGTATATACAAGATGATCTATATACACTATACAAGGTTATTTGAGTATAGTATGTCTCAGGTTTCTTCAAAATCAAAGGAGGTTTTGAAGGATAATTTGGTTGTGTTGAAGGTAAGAACAAAAGGTGATGAACAAAAGGTAGTGATAACAAAAGCTTTGTTATAATGTAAAATAATGTAGCAAAAGATTTGACTTTTATATGTGTAAAATTGATCATGTTACAAAATAAAATGTAAGAAGGATAAGAAGGTTCTTGATTCTTATCATTATATTCCAAGTTTTGATAAGATGGAGAAAGTATATGTGAAAGATATGCATGAGTGTTATTTGGTAAACAAATATGATCATATATGGATGAAGAAAAGTGATGGATAGAAGATAATTGTGACAATATAGAATGTATAAAACTTGATGTTTCAACCGTTAAATATTCTTCAAATGGTTTTGGGTCACCATGTATGGTAACAATTTTATTTGCAAGTTCAAACTTCAAACATTGGTGAAGAGTGGAAGGGAAAACCTTCATCGTATGAATCCAAGGACTTCTGAGAAGTAGTTTGTAAGGTGAAGGGCAATATGCTACATAAGATAGAGTATCCAGGATCTTGGATCCAATATTGAGGGGAAAAATTATAGTACCTTGAGCTTCTTGAATTTCATTGTTAAAAAATTTTATAATAACATTTGATTCATTAAGATCTTCTTCCTTTAATTCGAGTTTTTGGAATAATTGATAAGTGGATAAATTAAGAGAGGAGTCATTATCTACCATGATATTTTTAACAGGTGTTTCTTTACTAGATCCTGTAATGTAAAGATAGTAGTCTTCTTGTGAAGTAGAGGAAGGAATATCCTCATCATAGAATGAAATATGGTTAACCTCAAGAGGGTTTATACCATTAATTATGTTCTTAGAGAAAATATGATGAGGAACAAATTGTTGTCTAGGTATCTTGAACAAAGTTTCCTTATGAGAACTTTGTAATACTTCTAAAAGGGATATATTTGCTTGAGGATTAATCACTTGTTGTTGGCTATCAAAGTGGAATTCAAATTGAAATTTTGATTTTAAAGATAAGCTTTCTATGCTTACATTCAATTTTGTATCATTCTCTAGAGCCAAAGATAGTTTTGAAGGTTGGTCAAACAAGGAATCCACATCTTGAATATCAGATTGAATTGATTGAACTTGAGGTTGCTCATTTGTAGTTTTTGTTACAATATTAATAATATCATCATAATGGGACACATTAACATGCAATATTTTATTGGTTTCTTTTTGTTGATAATTGAGTAGGGGTTCTTGGGAGATCCCCATGTCTTGATTGATTATTGGTATTTGTTGTGTAGGGGTTTGATTGTTTACTGGAGATTTATAATCAGTTGTAGAGTGTAATTCCTTTATATTAAAAAGACCCTTATCAATCAAATCTTGAATTGCATATCTTAAATCTTTACAATTTTGTTTCATATGTCCATCCACTCTATGATATTCACAATGTAGCTCAGGTTTAAACCAATCTTTTGTGGTATCAAATTGTCTTATGGAAGGGAGTTCAATCCTATTTGTATCAAGTAAATGCTTGAGAATTATATCCATTAGTTGATTGAGCTTTGTAAATGTACGTGATGAAGGTTTTTGAGAGGTTTTTTATATGTGCCTTAGGATTTCAGTCATAAAAGGACCTAATGGTTTATTACCTCTCTTTTATTTGTTATGGGTAGAATGATGATAGGAAGATTGCAAAGTATGAGGTGAGTACATGGTAGAATTGGAAGAATAAGTATTTTCTTGTTGAAATGGATGTGTTGTATTGAGAGAAACATGTTGAAAGGGTGGAGGAGGATTGTATGTGGATCGATAGACATAATATGGATATATGGGAGAATAGATAATATCATTATGAAGAGGATTGGAAAAGGGATTGTCCTGTTGGGTTAAGGATGAAAAATGAGCAAAGTGTGAAGGAGGTGATGTTGAATAGGGATGAGGTTGGTCATAATCAACAAATGTATTTGGCTGAATTCTTCCACCATTACTGATGGGCTCATATTGATTTGAATAAAAACTCATGGTTTCTTTAGTACTTCTAAAAGTAATATTTAATATTTGCTATTTAGAATTGAATCTAAAACATACAAACTTGAAATGATGATTTTGTTTTTGTTTTTCTTGTATACATATATATTTTTTTGTTTTTTTTGTTTTTGTTTTCAAAAGGTTTAAAATGCATTCACGTCGGGTTCACCAAAATGTATCGCTCCAAATTTTTCACACCCTTACCTTCAGGCTATAGGATCCATGCCCGAAATGGGGATGTGAAAAGGATGTCGTGGTACCTTGGACTGAGAGGCCTTACGAAGGTCCCACCTCTCAAGGGAGGTGTATATTGGTGATTTTTTGACCGATGGTGGGTTCACCAGGAAACATTCAATGGCAGTTTCCATGCCTAGGTTTGGAATGTGTTTTATGTGTTCGTTTTAGCCTTAAGCATTCAAATCCTAGGTTTGGCCAAAATGTGTCTAAGCTATTCTATATGCAGATGCAGATTATATGAATGCAAAAAAGCAGAATAGGACAAAAAAACAAAGAAATTAAAGAATGGTAGAAGAAAAATACTTGATCCGAATGTTTGATGATGATTTTGATTCTTGAAGCAGTCAAGATCATTTGGAATTCAACAGAATCATCTGAGATCTGATAGGATCATCTGATATCTGATGAATTTGTCAGACGAATTCGTCAGAGACCTGCAAACAGAGAGATAGGTGCAAAATACAGAAAATGCAACTATCTTAACAAAGGGAAACAATGTAAAATGACAGCAATTATATCAAACTGAAACTTAAAAGCAAAAACATGAATGAATTATGCTAATTTAATCACAATTATGGCTTAATTATGCATTTAATCTAGATGGGTGAACTCCAAAATGCAATATAGCATAAAATATCAAATAAACTAGCTAATTTGCAGAATAAAACAGTAGAGAAGAGATGGAGAAATGCAAACTTATGGCACTGATTACCTCAATGTGGACTATAGTCGAGATTTTCTCGCATTGGTATGAAATTGTCTCTGATTCGATAGGTTCACCTCTAATCTAGACAGGATCATCGACGATGATGAAAGCTTGCTCCGATTGAAAAACAATAAGGTACCTGCAACGAAATTGTATAGAACTACTGCAAAATAGAAACTTAGGATGTTTTATCATATGAGAAGTCAGTTTACAAAGGATTTCAGCTAGGGTGGTGCTAAGGGAAGGGCTTAGGATTAAATAGGCTTAGGAGGGTGGTTAGGAGGTTTGAGATCATCCCTATTTGGGAGATCTCCAATAGGGGAGGGTCCCTAACAGCGTAGACACGCTTCTACCCGGATTAGAGACCCGTTGGAATATAAGCTAATTGTGCAAAATCAATTTTGAGACAAGATCGTCTAGACGTCCTAGTCTAGATGAAATCGTCAGATTAGGGGCGATATCGTCTGATCGACGATGATATCGTCAAACGGTCAAAACAACCTCTAGGAAATAAACATAGAGAAGGAGACATTTGTAAGCCCTCATACATTTCCATGTGTGGAATCAGGAAGCCTTTATAAGCACACCACCTCTTCATGAAAGAGGTACTCTTTACCTATTTGTAACCTTATTGTATTGAAATGGGTATCCCTAAGACGGATCGACACGTAACCAAGTTTCAATACAAATAAAGAGATCCATATTTGTTATTTCCGTATTATATGCTTTTTCATCATCTTCCATTTCACCTTGTGTTTTTAATAACATTTCAAGTAGAGTAAAATAGTGGTGCGTGTATCTCAGGGTCACTATAGATTGCGATCACGGTGGGACCTCCACTTTTTTTTTTGCTGGAATACTACCTTAATTTTGTGTGCAGGTCTAGCCGCTCTGAGCTACAATGGCAAAATATTAGCCACTCTAAGCTACAGAATCCAATAAAGCTTTAGCCACTCTAAGCTACAATAGCCATGAACCATTTGCTCTGGTCGACAGTGGCCAGAACTAGAGTGTAGTAGGGGTCAAAAAACTGACTCTTTGAGCTGGATCAAAGGTTGGTATAGCTTCTTTGATATCTGACATCTTTCTTTCTACTTATGTGTGTCTAAAATAGAGAACTTAATGCACATTTATGTTTGTAAATTGAAATAATAAAATAAGAAAGAATTAAGCATTTCACATATCTTAGATCTTCTTTTAATTTTCCACTAGGCGTTGCTAGGAACAACGGCTTATGCCTAAAAAGTTTGCCCTAGAATCCAATGTGCTAGACATTATACATTGTTTTCTTATTTTGAGGCCCTGCTAGATGCCATAGCTACACTAAATAAAGTGCATTCATACAAATCATAGTAGTTCAAGCATATTTCTGAATATTGTGGAGAAGCAAATTTCATGATATCGCCTTAAGGGCCTTTACTAGCAGTCTATGTCACTTTTAAAGCATGCATTAAAAGGGAAGTTTGCAATAAGTAATCTATGTAAAATGAAGCAAAGTATATAATAAAAGGGTGGATTTCTCCTTGTATTTATTAATTCATAGCTTCAAACATAGGTTACAAAACATCCCCTTTAGGACTTTACAAATGTGATACATTCAACTTTTACAACTTTCTAATGGATCTAGTCCCTTGGGAATGAAGCCTTTAAGGCGATTTTAATATAAGTTGTGAAACTTGTTTCCCACGCCCAAGAGCCAATATTGGGTTTGTATTGAAGTGTTTCCTTATCTCCTTAGCTCCTTACCTATATTGAGAATAACTACACCTACACACAAGAAATTTTAAGAGAGTTAGTAGCACCTGCATATCATAGAGAAAAGCCTCGAAAACATGAAGAAAGGGGGGTCAATATCGTAATATAAAAGTGATATATATGCATAAAAACTGATCTACAGTAAGCATGAACATCTTATAATATAATATAAATAATAATAACTAGATTTAGAAGCAATATTTAATGCAAAACTATGCTAAACTGTTGGGTGCTCCAAGGTGAGCCATGTAGACCTGCAATATTGGGGACTCCAAATCCTAAACCAAAACTCCTCCAAATAACCTCAAATTTGGACCAAAGGTTCATATAAACATCCTAAGGAGTTATATGGAGGAATTTATCCAAAATTATCTACTATTTTGGGACCGTCCCTATGAGTGCCATGGGCTGACTACTAGTCATGCCCAGGTGGGATGGTTACAAAAAAATATTAGTTTTATCACCTATGGCCTTGGGAATTGGTCCAAAATAGGGTAAGGGTGTTTTCTATAGATGGTCCCAATTTGTCCTTAAATTTTGCTGGTTTTGGATTTGTAAATCAGCTCCTATTTCCCCTAAAAGTGCCTTCGAATGAAGAGGGTTTCAAGGCTAGGGAAAGGGCAAGTTTTGGTTTGCAAAATATTGGGGACAAGTAGGGATATATTTGGGCAAAACTTCGTTTCTCAAATGCTACTTCTCTCTCCCTTTGAAATAAGGTTTTATGCATCATTTTATAGCCCAAAAGGGCATCTAGGGCCAAATGCAATATTTTCCATACGAGGCAAGTGTTGCCACTTGTCCTAATTGCATCATTAATTGGGGAGGGGAAGGTTGCCATTTTAGGGATCCCAATATACTGCCCTAAAATCCATTAGCAGGTCCCCAATCAATCTGGGGTGATTGGAATCACTAATGGAAGTATTGGATTACCATTTAGTGCATCCTTTTATTTTTTCAAGGGTATAGTTATGGGCCATCCCACCCAGGGACGGTTGCTGATGGTCATCCTTGGGTGGTACGATCATCAACTATGGTCATCCTTGGGTGGGATGATCACCAATAGGGGCCCCAAAACTGCCCCAGATTGCTAGGAACCCTCCAAACTAAGTTTTATAGGGTTTTGGAATCCTTTTTCTAGCCTATAGGGGTGCCTAATAAGGCCATATGTTGTTGATAAGAGGGCATATGTAATGCACTAATAGTCTTATCTGATTTACATGATTTAGGTGTCTAAAGATGCCCCATTTTTGGGATGCACGATATGAAACAAAGTGTTGAGCAAAAATAGATCACTAAATCATCGAATTATCAAGGTTTTTCATTAACCTAATCAACTTTGGATGCCTTCATTGTGGAAAACCATACATTATTGGAATCCTTTCTATTGACATAGTCAAAGGATAGATTGCATGTATACCTTTCAGTCGTGTTGTAGTAACAGTCTTATGGGGCTTAGGGCATACTAGGTTTTGGTGCCTTGTATTCTTTTAAACCTTCACATGGGTCAATTCTTGAGGTTCAAAAGAGGTAAATCCTATTTAATTTACTTCTTATTCTGATTCTTTGCCCCAGCATGGGCTTGCAAATTTATCTTTAGCCAAGATTCTTTTGAATGCATGGAATTTTACACTTCTGAGTGTTTAAATGTTGATTCAATTTTTGAGTTCATTATGATGACTACCCCCTCAAATGATGAGTCTATGAGGGTATGAAAAATTCTAAAGCAATGAGTCTCTTGATACATATGACTTAATTAGGGTAACTCTTTATTTTACCCATGGTACTATATACTTGTTTGGAGGTGATTTTTGACTATTTTAATGAATAGTTTTGGAAGCAAAAGGCCCAATATTTAATTCCTGTGGTGTGGTCCATCTATGGAGGCCTTATTAGGGATTAAAATGGAGTATTTTTATGCATCCAAAATTATTATAGGTTTATTCTAGATCCCTCTCATTTGCTTGCCCAATATGCCTTATTTTTGGTGGGTTTTTGGCCCATTTTTGATATTTTTGATGTTTTTAAGTGCAATTTTCTTATGACCATCCCAGGGGGATGAGGGTAGTATTTATGAATGTCCCATGGTGGGAATTACAGCCAAAAGTGTGCTCATCCCACCCAGGAGTGGTCGGCTTCTTTTGGAGCTATAAAAGGCCAAAAAGGGTCATTTTGGCTCATTTGTGCAACTTGCTTGGAGAAGTTGGAGAGGAGAGGAGGTAGGGGAGATTTTTCTGAAGTGGAGCACTACTAAAATATCAACCCATAACATGAGCCAACCAACAGATGCATCTGGTGGTGGATCCAGTGCGAAACGAGAATGGATTTCATGCTTTTCTCTACCCTATTTTATTGAATTTTTGCAATTTTTGCTTTAATTTCATGACTACAGCCACACCCATGATTTAAGAAACTTAGGAGTACTGAAATACATAAAATTGAACCTTAGGAATGCTTTATTTGCAAAAAAATAGGGTTAAAAATCACTTATTTTTATGTTTTTAAAGGTTTTTAGGGCATTTTTAAGGGCCAAATTAACCTTATTTTACCCCTATTTGGGGACCATCCCTGTGAGGGATGGTTACTCGTGGACATACCTTGGTGGGATGGCTACCAAATTAGGGGCAGTCCTTGGGTGGGACGGCCAAAAATTGGGCCAGAAAAGGCCCTTTTTTATGTGTTTTTTTAGTGTTTTTATAGCAAAAATTTGCATTTTTAGGGCATGTTTGACACCCTGAGTTGCATGAGTAGATAGTTAGGAGTTAGTACAAGGTAATGAGTCTCTTTCAGGTCACTAGATACCATTTGACTACTACAAATTGGCATTTTCTTGATGCCATCAATCTAAAGCAAGTTACGTGGTTAGATCTTGTGGTGGGAGACTACGCCTATCTGACTGCTTTGATAGACCTATGGGACCCTCGCACTAATACTTTCCATTTATATATAGAGGATATGACTGTGAAACTAGAGGAAATCTATCAAAAACTATGTATTTTGATAGAGGGGTGCCAGATAGTAATCTTCTCTGATAGAGCGATAGGAGGTCATAGTGCGGAGGTACTTTGACGCATGCTGGGAGGATGTCTTGACTGATATGATTAGTGGAGGGATTATAGTGTCTAGATGGTACCAAGAGGGTGCAATTGGCATTAGGCACACTTTTTTGATGACCTTTATCAGCAACATGCTACTACCTAACTCTTTAGGAGCTAGGTTCCCATGGAACCTAATAGAGTTGGTCTTTACTCTAGTTGACTGCATAAAGGAGGAGCCGATAGTGATGGCTTGGGGTCCTACTTTATTGGCATAGTTATACGGTGAGCTATATGAGATCCACTATCATAGTAAAAAGGGTTGGTCTACATATTTCTACTACATTATTGGACTTGGTAGCATATTGCAATGGAGAGACCACGGGGACTACCGTGGATCACTTGAGTAGAGCTACTGGATAGGGATATTGGCTATGGAGAGCTATGGATGAGGTCACATGAGTCAAGGCATAGCCAATTCTATTTTGGTGAGGTATATCACTATGTAGAGACTTTTACATGGCTTAGGGTAGCAGATATTGAGTGGAGACCTTATAGGGATTTTCCTACCTAGGATGAGGCTTCAACACATCTACGTTGAGTTTGACAAGGTAGGTGGTTGATAGGGCAACATGGCACAGAGTGAGAGTACTTCTCTTATGATCATATACTATGACAGTTCAGGATATACCAAGGATTTATTGATGACCTGATGATCTATCATTGTCATGGGGATGAGATGACTCTAGCATGGCCTATGGTAGAGTAGTTGGGAGATGAGTCATATTTTAAAGTGATAGTCATAGAATCAAATGATGTGGGCACTACAGAGGAGTATGATGCATGGTGGGTCATGTGATAGTAGCAAGGGGAGGGACCACTAGGAGGGAATCCAACTATGAGGACAATGGATGCCACTAGGGGTGATCCATATGAGGAGGGTTTTGGTGAGTTTCCATATAATGAGAAGGTGAACACAAGTGAGTGAGTTGTGCATCAGTGTGTGTCAGCAGATAGGGTGGGGCTGATAGATGTACATGATCTAGTTGACTTTGATGATGGAGACTTGGTAGATCAGGGTCTATAGGTAGAGTTAGAAAAATGAGATGCTAGGTTCATAGAGCTACAAAGTGATCAAGATTTACTATAGGGACAGGTGCAAAGTGCACAGGAGGAGATGGAGAGGTAGGAGCAATGATAGCTACATTTTAGGTATAGGTTGATAGACAGGACCCTAGCCATGGGGATTACAGTAGTGGCAAGCTATCCAAGATGCAAGAGGAGATAGCACATATATAGGGTTTGGTAGTGACCTATTAGACTAGGTGTCGAGAGGAGCACGTCCACATGGATATTATGGAGGATGAAATAGTGCACTATAAGGAATGCATACCATATCAGGCATTAGCTATTGGATCACAATGTAGCCATGGGAGTAGGATGGGACACTCATCTACTCGGATGAGGACTCTGAGTACTTCTTAGTGGATGGATGTATTTTGAGGCAACAGGTCAGGGGGGAGTAGGTCAGGGAGCTCATGACGGACTCATACTAAGAGTAGAGGAGAGATTCAAGGTACCAGTCCTGCGTGACCATGGTCAGAGAACTCTGATGGCTCTTTTTGATTTTTTGGATTACGAAGTCGGATGACTCACTTTTATTGTATCCTATGGGTATTTTATCGACTGTGATGTTGCTTTTGGCTTTTATATATGGACATATATATATTACTTAGCTTTTGATCATTATGTCATTTTACTGCTTTATGATATGAATGCAATTTTTGTATTTGCTATATGATGTTGTGATGGATGTCTAATATGGATGCATGTATTTATCCGATGATGTGATTTTATGATATGTATATGTGGATGCTTTATTTTATATTCTTTTGTAAATTAAAAGGTATGCATAAAATAGTTAGTGGCCTTTTAAATATTATTGCTAATATTTAACCGGTATTTATCATAGATCATGAATATCACTTAATAAACAAAAGTTTTAAAAGTGTATGATTGAAAGCAATGATTTTATTAGGTTTAATTTTTGTATTATGGATTTATGATGACTATTTGACGCATTATATGCTAGAATCATAGACTATACAAAATGTATCTATATTATTTTCATGTTATTATAACACTTTATTTGATGGAAATTTTAATTTTGACAAACATGTGACAACATGATATAAAATGAAATGGATAATGTGATGTGATATGATTTTATTTGATAGTTTTTAAGAGACTCAAAAACTCTAGTTACCTAATATAAAGTCATATACTAACTATACAAGATCTTTTGACAAAGTATGCACCTACTAAGATAACCAAGATAATCAATATCCTTGTGTGTGCACGTGAGTTCATTACCATGATAACACATAAGATTACTCTAGTGCAAAAGGGATTCATTCAGCCCATCGGCATTAGAGATCATTCTATGAGTCTCATTATCCTAAGTTTCTTACTTAGTTGTATTAGACCACTATATAACCTAGGTTACAACAAGCTAGCTCATCCACATTCAAACATTGTTCTACACCTAAACAAGTTGCTTAAGTGATAGACATATCATCATGTGAAAGGCTACCACCATTGACAAGTAGGCTATCCACAAAACATGTAATTAGGATCACCTTATGGTTCTATGATTCTGAGAATTCTAGGGATTCAAGTTTTGGAGTCCCTAACTTTCTTTGAATTTCTCCAGGGAATTGCTCATTTTGATTTCTTGAGCAAGGGATTGTAATAGTGGTGAGAACCACTGTTTCTTTTTTTTTATTTTCCTAGTGATAATAATCATTGTTTCTTTATGCATATGTTGGAGTGATAATAATCACTATTTTCTTTGGAATATATCTTTGAGATACTTGCCCCAGTGTAGGGCAATGTATGTTCTCAATGCTGGAGGGAATAATAATTATTATTGATTTTATTTCTTTGGGATACTTACCCCAGTGTAGGGTAAGGGATTTTTGGGTAAGGAGGAACTTGTCCTTTTTTCAATTCTTAGCATCTTTGAACCATTCACACAGGGGGATGAGCAAGATAACCTTTTCGCTTAAAATTAACCTAGACCACTTCATAGTTTTCATATTTCCTTGTGCTAGACTTGGATTAATTAATGTAAAAATTATGTTGGGATTTTGATGTATACCAAGCATTATCTAAGTAGGATTCTACCTTCTAAAAATCATGCTATATTTCTACAAAATATTATAAGACAACTAGATATGACTGAGTGACCAAAAACTTTAACTATGTTTATCAACAATAGCTATGTGACAGGAAACATACATATAATGTAAATGATATATGTAATATAAACTGGTGGTATGACTTGTCATATGATAGCAATGATTTTTTATTGAATGCCTAATTTACAGACCTGGTGCTAGACATATATGATCAATTTGGAATGATGCATAATGCAATTATGAGTATGCCTAATGCAACTATGATTATAATGCAAATGATGAGAAATGCAATACAATGCAATATTTTTGTATTTTGATGATTTATTTTTTATTTTTTATTTTTGAGATATTTGTATATATGTATAGGTTTACCAATGGGATTAATGAATGCCATTGGAGATTTTTGGGTGACCAAATGGATTATAAACACCTTTGGAGCATTTAGGTTTGACCTATATAGTTTTAAACTGCCTAGGAGCGTTTTAGCTTGGCCTAGACAGTGATAGACCCTCTAGGGGAGTTTTTGGTTGACCTAAAAAATCATGGACTACCTAGGAGTGTTTTAAGGTGACAAAAGAGCTTATAGATGCCTTTGGATCTTTTTGGATTGACCTAGACAATTGTATATAGTTTAGGGGATTTTTTATGTGACCTAGCTGGTCAAAAACTACTAGGAGCCTTTAGGGTGACCTAGGTAGGCAATGACACTTAGAAAGTGGCTATGACTACCTAGGGGCATTTGGTTGTGACAAAAGGGCTTTATGAATGCCTTTGGAGCATTTAAGGTTGAGCTAGATGATCGTAGATAGTCTAGGGACTTTTTTATGTGACCTAGCTTGTCAAAAACTGCTAGGAGACTTTAGGGTGACCTAGACAGGCAACGACACTTAGAAAGTGTCTACGACTACCTAGGGGAATTTTGTTGTGACCAAAGGGCTCATGGATTCCTTTGGAGAATTTAAGGTTAACCTATATGATCGTAGATAGTCTAGAGGCTTTTTTATGTGACCTAGTCGATCAAAAACCGCTAGGAGCCTTTAGGGTGACCTAGGCGAGAAATGACACTTAGAAAGTGTCTACAACTCCCTAGGGGTATTTTTTTGTGACAAAAGGAGTTATGGATATGTTTGGAGAATTTAAGGTTGACCTAGATGATTGTAGATAGTCTAGGGGATTTTTTATGTGACCTGGTCGATCAAAAAATTCTAGGAGCCTTTAGGGTGACCTAGGTGGGCAATGACACTTATAAAGTGTCTATGACTACCTAGGGGTATTTTGTTGTGACCAAAGGGCTTATGGATGCCTTTGGAACATTTAAGGTTGACCTAGATGATTTTAGATAGTCTAGGGGCTTTTTTATGTGACCTAGCTAGTCAAAAACTGCTAGTAGCCTTTAGGGTGACCAAGGCGGGCAACAACACTTAGAAAGTGTCTATGACTACCTAGGGGCATTTGGTTCTGACCAAAGGGCTTAAGGATGCCTTTGGAGAATTTAAGGTTGACCTAGATGATCGTAGATAGTCTAGGGTATTTTTTACGTGACCTAGCCGATCAAAAACTACCAGGAGCCTTTAGGGTGACCTAGGTGGGCAACGACACTTTGAAAGGGTCTACGACTACCTAGAGGTATTTGGTTGTGACCAAATGGCTTATGGATGCCTTTGGAGTGTTTAAGGGTGGAATTTATGATCGTATATAGTCTAGAGGCTTTTTTATGTGACCTAGACGATCAAAAACCGCTAGGAGCCTTTAGGGTGACCTAGGCGGACAACGACACTTAGAAAGTGTCTATGACTGTCTAGGGGTATTTTGTTGGTTCTCTAAGTATGAAATGGTCAAAAATTACTTATATTCATGGTTTCAAGCTCTTAATTTCCTTTTATGGATGCTAGGTGATAATTTCCAGGTCCAATATGATGTGTAATGATGAATGGACCTAGCCAGTTTACTGTAAATTTGTCTCGCAAATATGAGGGCAAATTTGAGTTTTGCTGGTTTTCCTTTAGAACTAAATAACCTATTTGAAAGTCTCTTTGATGTAATTTCAAGTTGTAAGATCTCTTAATATGCTCTTGATAAGCATGTAGATGCTTGATGGAATTCACACGTCGTTCATAAAGCAATGTTAGCTGATCTAACCAAGCTTGCCTAGCTGTATCATCATCGATGAATTCTTGCATGAAAATGTGCAATGATGGAATATCTAACTCCAGAGGCATGATGTCTTCAACACCATACACTAGTGAAAATGGAGTTTCCCCAGTGGGCATCCGAATACTAGTGCATGTATCGCTCCAAATTTTTTGCATCCGTACCTTCAGGCTATTGGATCCGCGCCCGAAAGGAGGATGGGAAAAGGATGATGCGGTACCTCGAACGAGAGGACTTCGCAAAGGTCCCACCTCTCAAGGGAGGTGCATTTTGGTGATTTGTCGACGAATGGTGGGTTCACCAGGAAACATTTGGCTACAGTTTCCATGCCTAGGTTTTGGGAATGAGTTTTGATGAGTTCGTTTTATTTTTAAACATTCATCCTAGGTTTGGCTGAATGATTCTAACTTAAACTACATGAAAATGCAATTTAAATGAATACAGCAAACAAAAAAGAAAGCAAAAATAGAGAATTTGTAGGAGGCCAATGAAGATTACCTGATCCGAAAGTCTGATGAAGTTTCTGATTACTTGTAGCAGTCTGGATCATCTGCAATTCAACAGAATCGCCTTCAATTTGATAAAATCATCTAAACTGACAGGATCGTCTGCAATCTGACGAATTCGTTAGAAGAATTCATCAGAGACCTGCAAAATAGCAAATAGATGCGAAATAAAAGAAATTCTATTTTGTAAACAGGGGCAAACTATATGAAAAAGTAATATGAGTATTGAAAAATATGCAAGAACAAAAGTAAATGCAAATCACTGTGTTTAAATAGCAGAATATGATCTTAATATGCAAACTAGACAAAATGGGTGAACTCCAGATGCAATATAGTATAAAAACTGAATAAACAATCTAATTTATAGCATGAAATGACAGAGAAAAGAGAAAGAAGAGCAAACTCCAGGCACTGATTGCCTCGATGTGTGCTGCAGTTGAAATCGTCTCGCATCAGTACGAGATCGTCCTGAATTTGACGCGATCACCTCAGATCTTGATAGGTTCGTCGGCTGCGATAGGTGCTGGCTCCGACTGAAAACCAGTGGTGTACCTGCAATAAAATTAATATAGGACTAGTGCAAAGGCAAATTTGAATTATTTTAGTGCATAGGGAGTTGATTTACATAAAAATTCAGCCAGGGGTTGGGGAGGGAAAAGTCTTAGAGTTAAATAGGCATAGGATAGTTTTTGGGAGGTTGGAGATCATCCCAATTTGGGAGATCTCCAATGGGGGAAGGGTCCCAACGGCACAGACACGCTTCTGCCCGGATTGGAGACCCGTTGGAACGGATTCCAACTATGCAAATTCAGTTTTGCGACAAAATCGTCTGGACGTTCTAGTCCAGCTGAAATCATCAAATCTGGGGCGATATCATCTGATCGGAGATGATATCGTCAAACGGTCAAAACAACTGCTAAAAATGGCATGGAAAAAGAGGAAACGGGTTTCTCGGTGGTTAACGGGCGGTTTGGGAGGTTAAATTTGAATTTAAATTTATTTACTAAGGTGAATGTAATTATTCCAATTTTACTGCGCCAATTTTAGGGTGCTACATTTTGCCCCCTCTTTAGCGAATTTTCTGAAGAAAATGCGTTAAAGATGAGTTCTTCTCGATCTACGAGAAAGCAAAAAATTATTCCCATTTTTAGGCGACGATTCTTGGTCGAATCGTACGACAGCTTACTATGGTGCCCCCTCCGTGTTTTTACCCAAATCGAACATTTGAGGTAAAAACACGAAAAAGCAAAATTATTTGTGAGTTATTTTGAATAAAATTAAGAAAAATAGGGTAAAACCCTAATTCATTGTTACTGTTCATTTTACTATTTTTAGAGCTCTGGAGCAAAAATGGTAGAGACAGCGCACAGATCTGCAGAGGTCCGCCGCGGTCTATGGGTAGGGGTTTAAACTTAGTTTAGATTGATTTAATTTGAATTTACATGCTTTGTAAATGAATTTTAGGATGAATTTTGAGCATCGCGGCCGTTTTTGGCCATCGACGTCATCCGGACGAAATCGTCCCTAGTTCGACGAAATCGTCTCAAGTTCGTCAATTTCGCCCAAGGGCGAAATCTGCGAAAAAGGGACGATTTCATCAAATTAGAGACGATTTCAACACGCGAAATCAAAGACGATTTTGCTCAAATTTCAGATGATATCGGCTAATAGTGGGTGATATCATCAATTGCAAAAATTTGATCTTTAATTTGCATTATTGATTGCTGAAATTGTTATTAATGATTGTTTGTTGTTTTGATTGTTTATGCTTGCAGAGAGGATTACTAAAGAGCAGAGAGTGGAAATATGGCGGGCTAAGAGATGACTTGGCTGGTCTCACCCAGGTAGAGCGGGATCTTCTGGCATAGGCCGGCTTGCAGCATGTGACAGAGATGCCGCAGGTTTCTACTGATATGGGGCTACTGACAGCCCTAGCAGAGAGGTGGTACCCGAGCTCTTCATGCTTCCGAGTTCTTGACGGGGAGATGACTCCCACACTAGAGGATGTATGGAGGATTCTTAGAATCCCCATACAAGGGAGGATGATCACACCTACGGCTAATCAGGGCCACGCGATGGGACGACTCTGCGGTGACCCGAGCTTCGCCCTAGAGAAGGGTGGAGTGAACATCGAGGCACTGCGCCAGATGCCTGGGGCATCTACACTGACATGAGTTTTGGCTGGGGTGGTTGGTGGAATTATGCTGTGCCACCAGAGCGGATGCAGGGTACCATGGATGCTGGCAGATGTGATCTGTGACATGCACAACCATGGTTACAGATTCTCATGGGGCAGTTTTGTTCTATGTCGGCAGTACAGGATCCTTTACGGGGTCATGTATAAGGGCAGGCGATGTTTGGTCATGACATCGCTCCTATAGGTTTGGTGCTGGGAGCACATTGCGATGTGGAGGCCGATAGGGCTTCCACTGATAGGGGGTTGACAGGGAGAGGCCCCGAGTCTTCTACTGGTGGCTCTGAAGAGGGGCACAACGACGAATCGACCTGCCGGTGTCCCGGAGACTACTGGATGACTTGGTCCCCGGACCAGATCACCTGGAGGCCGTGGAGGCAGCATCCAGGGTGGGCAGAGGATGCACAGGAGCTGGCTCACATCAGGTGAGTCTTCTGGCTATGGATGGAGAGGGGAGAGGTGGATCTCCACCGCTACGACCGAGTTTTGCGATAGTTCAGTCTACAGCAGGGGATTCCCTCTCTCAGGGATTATGAGTTTTCTTGGACTGTCTGGGATAACACCACAGTTAGCGGGGCTCCAGATATGTAGTGATTCTAGAGTCAGGACATGGACGATGCCCCCATTCAGCCAATGGATGGGGACAACGCAGGGGTAGCCGATGGCTACGATGCCTGGTACGCAGGCATCCGCCCTCCTCAGATGATGAGGGCTCAGGGACCGATCCATGCAGTTGTGCATCGAATAGGGAGGTAGCACCAGGCGGTGGTAGAGGCAGCCCGAGGTCATGGTAGAGGAGAGCAGAGGAGGCCACATGCATAGGAGATGTTGTGGCAGAGGGAGAGGGAGAGGAGGGAGGTGAGACCCCCATCTCCACAGAGGCCACCATCGCCTGATAAGGGCAAGGGTGTGGACATTTGTGAGAGTAGCGAGATGGCTACTCTTCAAGAAAAGAGAGATCATCTGTGAGCTTAGGTGCAGACGTTACAAGATGCAGCTGCACAGCACCAGGCTGAGGTGTCGCAGCTACGAGATGATAATGCTCGTCTCAGGGCACGAGGCAGAGGGGTGAGCACTCAGGAGCTGATGCGGTCAGTTTCTTAGACCGCATTCTATCAGGCTCTATACTACTAGGCGGTGCCAGAGGGCCAGAGGATACAGGTGCCACCTGCCATAGCAGATCCTATCAGGACAGGGTCGACGAGGAGCTCATCCTGATCGACGACGAGGACTCGTAGTACCACACATACTATGATGGGACCACCTCATCCTCCGCAGGGTGGGGGAGGAGATGAGGCTGAGAGCTCTAGAGGCTCTTGAGGCTAGAGGGCAGGATACTGCCACTGATATTGTGTTATACTTGTATTTATAGAGGATTGAGTATGTCGAGGTACAGATTGTGGCATACCAATCCAGTTTTGGATAATGTATATATTCTGTTGATATATATAGATGAGATATTTTTGATCATATCACTTGTCTTATGTGATGCTTATGATGCTTTTTATGTTTGGTTGATTGATTGAGTTGATTGATGTAATGATTTTATTGATGATTCATGTAATTATGTCATTTTGGAAAATATTATAACTTGGATGTCATGCTATAAATATTTTAAATGAAATAATCTGATGTAACAAATTGATTGGTTGTAATGAAATGTGATAAAAATAAAAAGAGATTTCTAACAATAATTTCAAAGGACATTGTCGCTATTATAGACCATTTCATGGAGTCGCTGCTCACTCGGTCGTCAAGCTAGTCCTAGGATAGAAATATTGTTAAAAGAAAAGAGTGCTTAAGAGACTGTCTTAAGACTTTTTTGTGATGACGCAAATGATGATGATGATGATGGTTTGTTTTCAAATTTCCATGAAAATATTATGCATGAAATATTGTGAAATGATTTTTGCTAGGCATAAATTCTTAAGTGTGATAAAATTTGTGAATAATTCCTTAAGAATTATACCATCATTGCAAAATGCAAAGGTTGACATAATGATATGAAATAATAAAAATGTGTTTGCTTTTGAAAAGCATAATTTGTAAAAAAAATGAAGTCATATGTTTTGTATGATCTTTGATAAATCAGGAAATAAAATTGTTACAATGGTTTGTGCTAGGCATAGAATATGTAGGTATAGACTTATACCATCATCGCGAAAATCCAAAAAAGGATAGTTTTATTGCATGATTGATTTTTGATGAACAGAAAATATGATAATGAGGACTTGCGCTAGGCATAAAATTCCAATTTTGGTTTTGAAACTATACCATCGTTGCAAAAGTCGATAAGATATATATGATATGTTTTGATTGAAATTTTTTATTTTTTCTATTATATAGTTGTCTTTGTGGTAAATAATTGTACTTGGTTTATTCCAAAAAAGTTTGCAAAAATAATATTTCAAAGTATTTTGAAGACAAAAAGTTAGATTTATAAGGAATCCCATGTGCATAAGTGAATTCATTGCCAATCTTGATTTATCATAATGATAGACAAAAAATATCTCAAATACAAATGTGTGTGCAATTGCATTGTTCATTTACCGATTTTGAGCAAGATACTATGATACAAGTGATTTGAAGAAACCAAATAAGTGTTCATTAACCATGATGTAGATGCATATAACCATACTAGGCTACTATGTAGATCGGATTATCAAGAGCTAGCTAATCCATAAGCGGACATAGGTTTGTACAAAAGAAGGTCGCTAATGTGACAGACATATCGCCACGCTAGGAGTTACCCAAGGCCAAGCAGGTTGGGCACAAACCACCTGTTATGGGGCTTACCTCACAGTTTTCGAATAATTGAGAATTCTAGGGATTCAAGCTCATTCACCCTTCTTTTCTTTTCAAAGGGTAGGGAAAGGGATTTTATTGCTTTTCTTGCTTTCTTTTGAACTTTGCTTATTTTTCTTTTTGTATTTCTTTTGCTTGATAATGCTTGGAACATTGCTAACATAACATTTTTCTTTTCTCTTTTTCTTGAATTTTTCTTGAATTTTTCTTTTTCTAGGGATACTTGCTCAGATTATCTGTAGAGCAAGGGATTTTTATTCTGGGTAGGGGTGAGCTTGTCCTTTTGCCAATTCTCAAAGATTCTAGACCATGTGCATGATAGGATAGCAAGGGAAACTTTTCACTCAAGAAATCAGTTCTACTATGTAGCAAAACATGGAAATTACAAATATAATCATTTTATTGTGAAAATATGTGCTTGGTTTAAGTAAATAACAAGATCAATTCTCTATGCTCATACTTTATTTAATTGAATTTTTTGAACTTTGATATAAGAGAGATTAGTAATCATGCCAGATAAAATCAAGATATTTATTTTTGTGAGTGTGCAAGTGAGGGATGCCAAATAAATGCTAGTTTTATCCAAAATAAGTTGAAACATATAAGTGCAATAATTGTAAGAAAATAATGATTTTGAGAAAGTTTTGAGAATGTTGACTCTCTCTTTATTCTGTATATTGTTTTGGTTTCGAAAGAGTCAAGCATATAGCTGTTTTTGGATTTTTATGTTGATTTTTTTGAGCAACAACATCTTAACAAGTGCTTTAAATAAATGCAATAAATATTTTTGAAGATTTTATGAATGTTTTTGAGGTTTTTGAATAAATTGAAAGAAATACAAGATAATGATTTTGAACAAATATATGAAATGACAAAATTTATGCATAATAACGTTTGAGATGTAAAATATTCATGGGTTCTTTAAGTTCTTTACCATCTAAGGTAGATAATTTATATGCTCCTGATTCAAATTTAGCAGTAATAATGTATGGTCCGAGCCAATTGGGCTCAAATTTACCTTTGAGGTCCTTAGTTGCATTAGTATTTTTTTTATTTTTAGGATTTTGATTTTAATTTATGAATTGAAATTGATGGTATATACAAGATGATCTATATACACTATACAAGGTTATTTGATTATAGCATGTCTAAGGTTGCTTCAAAATCAAAGGAGGTTTTGAAGGATAATCTGGTTGTGTTGAAGGTAAGAACAAAAGGTGATGAGTAAAAGATAGTGATAACAAAAGCTTTGTTATAATGTAAAATAATGTAGCAAAATATTTGACTTTTATATGTGTAAAATTGATCATATTACAAAATAAAATGTAAGAGGTATAATAAGGTTCTTTATTCTTATTATTATATTCCAAGTTTTGATAAGATAGAGAAAGTATATGTGAAAGATATGCATGAGTGTTATTTGGTAAACAAAGATGATTATACATGGATGAAGAAAAGTGAGAAATAGAAAATAACTTTGATAATAGAGAATGTATAGAAGTTGATGTTTCAACCATTAAATATTCTTCAAATGGTGTTGGGTCATTATGTATGGTAACAATTTTATTTGCAATTTCAAATTTCAAACATTGGTAAAGAGTGGAAGGGACAACCTTCATCGTATGAATCCAAGGACTCTGGAGAAGTATGTTGTAAAGTGAAGGACAATATGCCACATAAAACAAAGTATCTAGGATCTTGGATCCAATATTGAGGGGAAACATTATAGTACCTTGACGATCTTGAATTTCATTGTTAAAAGATTTTATAATAACGTTTGATTCATTAAGATCTTTTTCCTTTGATTTGAGTTTTTGGAATAATTGATGAGTGCATAAATTAAGAGAGGAACCATTATCTACCATGATAGTTTTAACAGGTGTTTCTTTACTAGATCCTGTAATGTAAAGATAATAGTCTTCTTGTGGAGCAGAGGAAGGAATATCCTCATCATAGAATGAAATATGGTTAACCTCAAGAGGGTTTACACCATTAATTATGTTCTTAGAGAAAATATGATGAGGAAAAAATTGTTGGCTAGGTATTTTGAACAAAATTTCCTTGTGATAAATTTGTAATACTTCTAAAAGGGATATCTTTGCTTGAGGATTAATCACTTGTTGTTGATTATCAAAGTGGATTTCAGATTGAGATCTTGATTCTAAAGATAAGCTTTCTATGCTTACATTACATTTTGTATCATTCTCTAGAGCCAAATATAGTTTTGAAAGTTGGTCAAATGAGGAATCCATATCTTGAATATCGGATTGAGTTGATTGAACTTGAGGTTGCTCATTTATAGTTTTTGTTACAATATTAATAATATCATCATGATGGACCACATTAACATGCAATATTTTATTGGTTTCTTGTTGTTGATAATTGAGTAGGGGTTCTTGGGAGATCCCCATGTCTTGATTGATTATTGGTATTTGTTGTGCAGGAGTTTGATTTTTTACTGGAGGTTTATCATCAGTTGTAGATTGTAATTCCTTTATATTAAAAAGACCCTTATCAATCAAATCTTGAATTGCACATCTTAAATCTTTACAATTTTGTGTCATATGTCCATCTACTCTATGATATTCACAATGTAGCTCAGGTTTAAACCAATATGCTGTGGTATCAGGTTGTCTTATGGAAGGGAGTTCAATCTTATTTGTGTCAAGTAAATACTTGAGAATTATATCCATTGGTTGATTGAGCTTAGTAAATTTACGTGATGAAGGTTTTTGAGAGGTTTTTGATAAAGGCTTTAGGAATTTCTTCATAAAATGACCTAATGGTTTCTCACCTCTACTTTATTTGTTATGGGTAGAATGATGATATGAAGATTGCGATTTAGGAGGTGAGTGCACGATAGAATTGGAAGAATAAGTATTTTCTTGTTGAAATGGATGTGTTGTATTGAAAGAAGAATATTGAAAGGGTGGAGGAGGATTGTATGTGGGTTGATAGACATAATATGGATGTATGGGAGAATAGATAATATCATTATGAAGAGGATTGGCAAAGGGATTGTTTTGTTGAGTTATGGATGAAAAATGAGAGAAGTGTGATGGAGGTGGTGTTGAATAGGGATGAGGTTGGTCATAATCAACAAATGTATTTGGCTGAATTCTTCCAACATTACTAATGGGCTCATATTGATTTGAGTAAAAACTCATGGTTTCTTTAGTACTTATGAAAGTAATATTTAATATCTATCATTTAGAATTGAATCTAAAAACATGCAAACTTGGAATGATGATTTTGTTTTTGTTTTTCTTGTATATATATATTTTTTTGTTTTTTTTTTGTTTTTGTTTTCAAAAGGTTATGATGCATTCACGTCGGGTTCACCAAAATGTATCACTCCAAATTTTTCGCATCCCTACCTTCAGGCTATTGGATCCACGCCTGAAATGAGGATGGGAAAAGGATGATGCGGTACCTCAGACGAGAGGACTTCGCGAAGGTCCCGCCTCTCAAGGGAGGTGCATTTTGGTGATTTGTCGACGGATGGTGGGTTCACCAAGAAACATTTGGTGGCAGTTTCCACGCCTAGGTTTTGGGAATGAGTTTTTATGAGTTCGTTTTATTTTTAAACATTCATCCTAGGTTTGGCCGAATGATTCTAACTTAAACTACATGAAAATGCAATTTAAATGAACACAGCAAAACGAAAAGAAAGCAAAAATAGAGAATTTGCAGGAGGCCAATGAAGATTACCTGATCCGGAAGTCTAATGAAGTTTCTGATTACTTGTAGCAGTCTGGATCATCTGCAATTCAACATAATCACCTTCAATTTGATAAAATCGTGTAAACTGACAGGATCTTCTGCAATCTGACGAATTCGTCAGACGAATTCATCAGACTTGCAAAACAGAAAACAGATGTGAAATACAAGAAATTCTATTTTGTAAACAGGGGCAAACTATATGAAAAAGTAATATGAGTATTGAAAAATATGCAAGAACAAAAGTAAATGCAAATCATTGTGTTTAAATAGCAGAATATGATCTTAATATGCAAACTAGACAAAATGGGTGAACTCCAGATGCAATATAGTATAAAAACTGAATAAACAATCTAATTTATAGCATGAAATGACAGAGAAAAGAGAAAAAAGAGCAAACTCCAGGCATTGATTGCCTCGATGTGTGCTGCAGTTGAAATTGTTTCGCATCAGTACGAGATCGTCCCGAATTTGACGCGATCGCCTCCGATCTTGATAGGTTCGTCGGCTGCGATAGGTGCTGGCTCCGGCTGAAAACCAGTGGTGTACCTGCAATAAAATTAATATAGAACTAGTGCAAAGGCAAATTTGAAGTATTTTAGCGCATAGGGAGTTGATTTACATAAAAATTCAGCCAGGGGTTGGGGAGGGAAAAGTCTTAGAGTTAAATAGGCATAGGATAGTTGTTGGGAGGTTGGAGATCATCCCAATTTGGGAGATCTCCAATGGGGGAAGGGTCCCAACGGCGTAGACACGCTTCTGCCTGAATTGGAGACCCGTTGGAATGGATTCCAACTATGCAAATTCAGTTTTGCGACAAAATCTTCTGGACGTTCTAGTCCAAACGAAATCGTCAAATCTAGGGCGATATCGTCTGATCGGAGACGATATCGTCAAATGGTCAAAACAACTGCTAAAAATGGCACAAAAAAATAGGAAACGGGTTTCTCGGCTGTTAACGGGTGGTTTGGGAGGTTAAATTTGAATTTAAATTTATTTACTAAGGTGAATGTAATTATTCCAATTTTACTGCACCAATTTTAGGGTGCTACAGTGCGATAGTCCCAAAGGGCAAGAGGTAATTGATTATACCAATCTTTATGATTTTCCTTAATGGTTTTCTTCAATATGGCTACTACTATTTTATTTTAAGCCTCTACTTGCCCTTTTTCCTATGGATAATAGGGTGTGGAAAAGCTATGCTTTATGCTATACTTTATTGTTTAATTCACACACATCCTTATTTTTAAAGGGTGTTCCATTATTTGATACTATTTTGGATGGAATACCAAAATGACATATAATGTTATGTAGTATGAACTCCACAATGCGAGGTTCAATTTTTGTGGTAAGGGGAATTTCTTCCACCCATTTTGTGAAATATTTAGTTGTCATTATGATAAATGTGTGACGGCCCGATGAGGCAGGTGAGATTTTTCTAATTAAATCAAACCCCCATTGTGCAAATGGCCAAACTGATTGAATCGATTGTAAGGCCTATGAAGGTACATGTGTTAAATTTGCATGGTGTTGACACTTCATGCACTTCTTAACATAAGCACAACAATATTTCTCTAAAGTTGGCCATTAATAGCCCATGCGAAGAATGTTCTTGGCAATGGCTATACCGCTAAAGTGACCACTGCATGTACCATCGTGTGCTTGGGTGATGGCCCAAGCTAACTCTTGTGAGTCTAAGTAGTGAAGGAGAATACCTTCATAACTCCAAATATACATTATGTCTCCTATTAAGACATATTTTTATGCCTTTTTCTTGAATGCTCGCTTTACTATGTGTGATAATCTAGGTGGAATATTACCCAGTTTAAGATAATATTTAATCTGGATGGCCCAATATTGCTTTGAAGAAGCCTCAATATTATGAATTGTGTTATCCCTTTGATGTTTATCTTGTGCAAACACTGATTAAGAGTGAAATTGGAGATATAGTGTTGTGCTAGTATCAAAAGTATTAGGAGGTAACAAAGTCCCCCAGTTAACATTATTCAAATATTGGTGTAGTTGAGAGAACATTTCATGATAAGGCTCAATCTGAATCATGTGAACAACTAATATAGCCTTATTCTCTTCATTCTTAGTTGCAGCTTGCACTAGCATTTTTACTTGAATAGTTGTGATATCATCTGAAGGGTCATGCAGGATTAGCAACCCTAAGGAATCCATTGTATCCACAAAATGATTAGATGAACGAGGGAGTGCGTCTATATCATACCATTCAAATTTGACAAGGAGTTTGTCCACTAGGGCTTTATAGGATTGCAAGATCAGACATTGACACTAGAAAATTCCTTTTACCTGATTAACTATGAGCAAGGAATCATCAAAAATGTTTAGCTTTGTTATTTTCATGGTGATTATCGTCTGAAGTCCTCTGATGAGAGCTTCATACTCAACATTGTTGTTGGTACAAGGAAAATCAAGTTTAAAAAAAAGAGGTATGGGATCCCCTTGCGGTGTGAAAAACATGATACTTGGACCACCACCTTGCTCACACTTGGAACCATTGAAGAATAGAGTTATGTCTGCCTATGACTCAGGCTCTATAGAATCAGGTGATTCTAAAATTTGAAATACTCCATCATCGAGAAGTTCTATATTTAGAGGTTGATCATCCTGTAGAGGAGCCTCTGCTAGTTGATTGGCTATGACCTATCCTTTGATAGATTTCTATCCAATGAACTCTAGGTAAAATTTTGTCAACAATATTATCCACTTCGTCGTGCGACTATTATGATATGTTATGCTCATCATGTAGCGTAATGGATTTTCTTTAGATACAACATATGTGGTGTGATTTAACATATAATGGTATAGATTTTTGGTGGTAAATACCACTGCTAAGCATAACTTCTCAACATATGCGTATCTAACTTCATAGCTAACCAATGTGTGACTGATGTAATAGGTAGTTTGTTCTTTGTAAAATTCATTCTTTTGGGATAACATGGTGCCCAAAGCTAACTCAGTAGCTGAGATATATAAATAGAACGACACTCTTGGTCATGGTGGAACTAATACAAGTGGAAAATACAAGTACTTTTTTATCTCATCAAAGGTATTTTGAAATTTCTTGTCCTAATGAAATGATACCCCCTTGTGTAGCAACTTATTCATGGGTCGACACTTATCCAATAAATGCGCTATGAAGCATTTTATGGATGCAACCTTTCCTTGCAAACTGTGTAGTTGCTTAATAGTTGTTGGGGAAGGTATTTCTAATATTACCTTGACCTTGTTGGGATCTACCTCTATGCCTCTCTTAGAGACTATGAATCCCAAAATTTTACCAGATGTGACACCGAAGACACACTTTTTGGGATTGATTCTAACATTGTGCTCTATGAGGCGATCTAGGATCTTACATAGTATATCGATATGTTCATGGCATAATAAATATTTTACCAATAAATCATCCATGTAATATTCCAAAATATTTTGCATGTAGTCATGGAAGATATATGTTATGGCTCGTTGGTAGGTAGCACCAATGTTCTTAAGGCCAAAAGGCATGACCTTGTAATAGAATATCCCCCAAGGCATTGTGAACGCCATTTTTATTTGGTATTTTGGATTAATATGAATTTGATTATATCTAAAAAATCCATCCATTAGGGATAGTATTTTATGTCCTGTTGTCACATCTACTAACGCATCGATGTTAGTTAAGGTAAATTTACCCTTAGGATTCGCTTTGTTAAGGTCTCGAAAGTTGATGTAAATGCAAATCCTCCCATCAAGATTTTTGATGGGATCCATGTTTGAAACCCATGGTAGATAATCTACTGAGATGATGATATCAGTGTCCAACAACTTTTGTAATTCATATTTCACAATTAAGGCTATTTTTGGGAGTATTTTTCTTAACTTTTTCTTAACAAGTTTAATATTGGGGTCTAATGTAAGATTATGCATGACTATATTTGGGTCTAGTCCTGGCATATATTTATATGACCAAGCAAAAGCTTTAATCCTTGCTTTCAATGTAGCTGATAAATCATCTTATTCACTTAGGGATAGTCCTTCCCCTAATTTAATGGTATGGGGATTATCGATATTTGTAATGATATCCTTATCAATTGTTGGCTCAATCAACATGTGAGACCCATCCTCCAACTAATGTAGGGTGGGAATTAAGTGAATGTTATCAGCTAGGTTTGCTTCTTCCATAGGAAATTTAGGGTCAACCTCAGCTTGAAAAACATCCTGAGTAGTTCTTGGATAAAATTTAAATGTTTGTAACATTTCCTCATAAGGCCAATACTCTAAGGACGATAGAGAAGAATATCCCCGACCAAAGTCAATTGCCTCTAAATCAAGATGCAATTGCTTGGATGGGTCATTCATATTCATCAATGGTGTCGTTAAATATATGGAAATAATGTTGATGGATACATGATCTCCTGATCTAGGGTGAGTGGGTCTAAAGACCTGATGTTGTCTCATAACTCATGGGTGTGGCTCAGGTGGAAATAAAATAACTAGCGATGGCCTATGTGGAAGAGGGTAAGTTTGCTCTTCACGAGGAAACAACTAACATTAGATGGGTTCTTGGATGGGGAATAACATACAAAGAACATATTCATCCTTGTCATCCAAAGGGAACACACACTCATACTCATCATATGAGCTATGGTAGTTAATGGGTGTGATTCCATAATCATCTTCATCATCACTCATCCATTGATGAGGAGGACCTTGGTCTTGTTCCTCACTATCATATTGCAAGGTGTGTGAGCTCTGCCCCACTTCATGGGGTTGGGCAACATCACTGGAAAGACCCTGATCTATCATGTCTATGGGAAAATGATCTCCCAAGTAATGAATGTGATTCGGATTAGTATATGTATCATGAGTAAGCTTATCCTGATGACTTAGGTATAGGTGCTCAAGTTTCCCGATGAGGACATCCAACAGTATCAATTTATTGTTTCCCAACCTAGATCTATCATACAAAAGTTGATATTGGGGTTGACATGGAACATGGTTACCCTACTCATAAATTCCAAGACCAAACCCATGCCAATTATAGTGATTTAGATATTTCAATGCATAGTCTAGATTTGACAAATAATTTACATCCTTAGAAAAGGGTTCATTGTCATATTCTATCTGAGGAATGGGTAGAGCTCCATACTCTATACCTCCATATATGAAATTTGTTTTATTAGGAGGTATACCAAGAGGTACAATGCTACCTATGGTAAGATGAGGTCTTCCCATATCTTGCAATATCTCTGATTATGGAATTGTCATGATATTTCTTACCAAGTATTCTCCTAACCCTATGCTAGACATTTGGACTGTGACCTGGGATGGCGAAGCTGGATGAGATGGAATGGAGGTTTGAGGTGATTCAATTTTCACCTCTGGAGGTAATTCCTCATTAATGGCATAAGGAACCTACTCCATGGATATGGTAGAAACTAATGGTGGGCTCTCATCAATAGGCCTCTTTGACGTGTTCCTCGATGGAGGTTTTGATGATGTCGAAGCCTTATTTGAAGGTGGTAATGATGAGGATGGAGTAGATGATGATGAAGGAGGTGGAATGGGTAGTTTCTAATCAGGTGTATTTAATTGAAAGTCTATGTGATTCAAAGGTAATGTTGACTTTGGCATCTACTACAACATGTTACAGTATTTGAAGGGCTCTAGATTGGCAGATACTACATGTACTTGCCCTTCATGAGTGTATTTAAGACATTGATGCATGATGGAGGGGACATACTTCATATCCTGTATCCAAGGTCTTCCAAGAAAAATATTGTAGGCCATCTCACCCTCTAGCACATGGCATAATGTCAATTTAATCTTTTGTCCCACCTGAATGAGTAAAACTATGGTACCTACAGTAGAGCATATTATGTTATTGAAAGTGTGAAGAGTGTAAGTTGATGCCACAACATGAGATGCTTAAAATTTAAGATGCTTTAGTGCTTTAGTTGTTATGATGTTACTTGAGGACCTAGTGTCTATAAGCACTCTCTTGTATGGTATCTCATTTATACATGCAATGATGTGTAAAGGAGGGTCTACCACATCGTTGGCTATTTATTTTAGCTCATGCTCATGAAATTGTATGATTGGTTCTTTGTACTATTGTACATGTACCACAAAATCTATGAAAGAGTTGGACTCCTACGGTTGCAACTCTATGGATTTTAAAATATCCATCAAGGCATCTTGATGTGGAGGTGATTATTGGATCAACTTATAGATGGACAATCATGCTGATGTGGTCCTCAAGATTTATGTAAGCTTTTTCTTAATTGTCACTGTTGGCCTAGGAGGAAGGCCCTATACTATAGGTGGTGTAGTTTATGATGTATTTGGAAAATCATTTGAAGCCATAGGCTATGCGAATTGACTTGGATATCTCTTATTCTTGGTCACAATACTCACCATCCCAACATACCCTTGAACATGGTGTTTTTGATTCACCTCATTCATCGGTTTAGCAGGCACTGCCTGTACCTTGTGAGTTGGTAAAGGGTCTTTTAAAATACCTATTTGTTGATTGGTAGGATTTATTGGAGCATCTACTATAAGCTCATTCCTCTCAATCATATATTGTACTATGTGTTTAAAACCATAGAACGATTGTAAATCATGGCCAACTTGTAGATGAAACTTATAATATTGATCCTCTCGGTGTCCCATAAGCTTGGGTTTGCCTATTTCTAGATCTTTGGGTTTGATATCTAGAAAATTAACCATATTTGCAGCCCATAATCAATTGAAAAGAGAATCCATGGATTCAGTGATGGGAGTAAATTGTCGCTGAAGGCGACACTATTTTTTTCCATGGTTCACTATACCATTATTGTTATAATTCATAGAAGGAGGTTGATCCTGATAGTTCACATTTTGGGGAGGCATAAATTGAGGAGGTATAGGGACATTTATTGCCACTTGATTGATCGTAGCTGGCTTTGCAAGTGCCAAGCTATTCTTAGGATTCTTTGTCCACTCCTCCTTGCGAGGATTTGTAATTTCTCCCTCTTGGATTTTGATTTCTTCTATGTTTCTAGTTTGTGCTAGAGATTCTTCCAAGGTAGGTTATTTTTGTAATTGCAATGTCAAAGAGATAGGTTTCAAGCAACTCTTTGAGAAAAAACAAGTTAATTCAGTCACTGGCAATAGATAGGGTAGCTTACCCAAAAGCGTTTGCCATCTATTTCCATAGTCAGTGATTGTCTCATCCTCGATTTGTTTCATTCATGTGAGGTCGGTTAATGTTGCCTTTATTTTGGTGTTAAAGGAGAAACATTCCAAAAATGCATCAGTAAATTGTTCAAATGTGTAGATGCTATGTTTTGGAAGTTGGTTGAACCACTCAATGGTAGGACCAGCGAGGGTACTCAAGAAATTTCTTAGGATCAATGCATCATTGTCTTGTATGTTGAAGCACAAATTTAGAAATCTAGTAACGTGATATTGAGCATATTATTTACCCTTGAATCTATCAAATTTGGGTATTTTAAATTCTTAGGATATGCCAAGGAAGGAATGGATGGGTGTAACGGTTGGTTCTTTAGCTGATGCAAAATAGGCTTTTGAAGCCCATTGCCAGCTATCCTACCTTCTATAGTTTCTAAGCGTGCAAGCAAATATTGATATGCATCTAAGGATTTAATATCCTATTCCTTATTTTGAAATCATATAGGTGGTCCCACCGTGATCACCACTTAAGAAGAAAATTTCATGATATCGCCTTAAGGGCCTTTACTAGCAGTATATGTCACTTTTAAAGCATGCATTCAAAGGGAAGTTTGCAATAAGTAATCTATGTAAAATGAAGTGAAGTATATAATAAAAGGGTGGATTTCTCCTTGCATTTATTGATTCATAGATTCAAACACAGGTTACAAAACATCCCCTTGAGGGCTTTACAAATGTGATACATTCAACTTTTACAATTTCCCAATGGATCTAGTCCCTTGGGAATGAAGCCTTTAAGGCAATTTTAATATAAGTTGTGAAACTTGTTTCCCATGTGCAAGAGCCAATATTGGGTTTGTATTGAAGTGTTTCCTTAGATCCTTAGCTTCTTAACTACTTCCATCCATTGAGAATACCTGCACCTACACACATGATATTTCAAGAGAGTCAGTAGCACCTGCATATCATAGAGAAAAGCCTAGGAAAAATGAAGAAAGGGGGGTCAATATCATAATATAAAAGTGATCTATGTGCATAAAAACTGATCCATAGTAAGAATGATCATATTATAATATAATATAAATAATAATAACCAGATTTAGAAGCAGGAATTAATGTAAAACTATGCTAAACTACTGGTCGCTCCGAAGTGAGCCATGTAGACATGCAACATTGGGGACTCCAAATCCTGAATCAAAACTCCTCCAAATGACCTCAAATTTGGACCAGAGGTTCATCTAGACATCCTAAGGAGGTCTATGGAGGAATTTATCCAAAAGTATCTACTATTTTGGGACCATCCCTATGAGTTCCATGGGCTGACTGCTAGCCATCCCCAGGTGAGACGTTTACAAAACTAGCTTATTTTTGTCACCTATGGCCTTGGGAATTGGTCCAAAATAGGGTGAGGATGTTTTTGACATATGGGACCAAGTTTTCCTTCAATTTTTCTGGTTTTGGATTGGTAAATCAGGTCCTATTGCCCCTAAAAGAACCTTCAAATGAAGAGGGTTTCAAGGCTAGGGAAAGGGCAAGTTTTGGTTTGCAAAAAGGTTGGGGACAAGTAGGGATAGATTTGGGCAGCACTTCGTTGATCAAATGCTACTTCTCTCTCCATTTGGAATGAGTTTTTAGGCCTCATTTTATATCCCAAAGGGGCATCTAGGGCCAAATGGCATATTTTCCATATGAGGTAAGTGATGCCACTTGTCCTAATTGCGTCATTGATTGGGGAGGGGAAGGTTACCCATTTGGGGCTCCTAATCTACTGCCCTACATTCCATTAATAGGTCCTCAATCAATATAGGTTGATTATACATGCTAATGGAAGTCTTGGATTACCATTTAATGCATCCTTTGATTTTTTCAAGGGTCTAGTTAGGGGTCATCCCACCCAGGGACAATTGCTTATGGTCATCCCTAGGTGGGACGATCACCAACTATGGCCATCCTTGGGTGGGAAGGTCACTATTAGGGACCCCAAAACTACCCCAGACTTCTATGAACCATCCAAACTAAGTTTTAGAGGTTTTTGAAGCCTTATGCTAGCCTAGAGGGGTGCCTAATAAGGCCATATATTGTTGATAAGAGGGCATATGTAATGCATTGATAGTCTTACCTAATTTATGTTATTTATGTGTCTACATATTGAAACGTATTTTTGCACTTAGGCATATAGGAAAGATTCATTACTGCTATATGATGCACTTTGTGTTACACAATCTTAAAATCAACAACACACATGCACATCTCATTTAAACATTGGGAGTTGGATTTCATCACCAACACTCAATTCAGTCCAATGACATTGGAATTCATCTCCTTCCACTGGTTTACCCCATAGAGCTTCCTATAAATGGATTGGCAAACTTATTTATAGTGATACTAAGTTACTTGTGCTCAACCTGTCTCCCACTATTGGAACAATCATTGGTTCAGAGTGGAAGATCTAGGTGAACCCCCACTGGGTCTTTAGTGGTGTACACTAGCTTATTTTGAGAAAATCATGTTTGGCATGGGTGTACTTGATTGTCACTATGCATGAGTCTTCTCATTCTTAATCCAATAACAAGAGCAATAAATAGAAATAACAACACATCAAAATACACCAAATAGTTTAGGGCACATTTAAATCGATAATCAAGATAAAAATTTGCTTGGTATTGTGTGGTTATTCCTAAATTGCAACTCAAAATATCAATTCATAGACAACATGGTCAAAACAAGAAGTAATCACCCTCGGTCTAACATTGAGGAAGAGACTGAAGCAACTCATACCCATAATTGAAGTCGTAGTGACATTAAAAAACCCACCCATAATACCATGAGATGTAGCTCCACGAGCCTGAGGGGTGATAATTCAATCCTTGGGGGATATCCTTGAGAAACCCCAAGTAAGGAACCACATCATGGAATAAAGTCACATAAAAAAAAGAGGCTTCACAACCATCCTCATCAACTAGACATGAGGAGACCTCAAGGGCCTCCTCTAAACACATAGAAACATATCAAAGACATGAGGAAGCTTCAAGGGCTTCCTCCTCACATGGACATAAATAAGCTTATAAGACTCATTCTTCACATAGGGATGACGATACTGCTACATCTCCATCCACATGGAGAAAGCATGTTACCACAAATCCCTCTTCATCAAGAAGGCAAACAAGAATTGCAACACCTCAAGACTCACAAGAAACATATGAGACAAGTCTACCTACTGAAGGGTAAGAAACTAGAGCTACATCTAGCCATGGGAATAAAATAGAAGAAACCCTTCATGCAAAATGAAATATTCTTGTATAATATGACATCATAGGAGTGAATGGCACCCCATGGGACCAACCATGGAAAATAAGACAACTAGATAGGTTGGATCGGTTTCCTACATGACCAACTCAAAGAACTATAGCTACTGAGAACTCTACATCTAGAAGCTCATGAACTATGACTTCTAAACACAACTCCCAATATAGGGGTACCTCAAAGTGACCACATAGTAGACACGTAGAGTATGATCATAGGGATACTCAATAGTACACTAAAAAAATAATATTAGCTAGCAAGAGTATAGGTGTAGTAGAAACCTCCTAGAGAAATCTATGAGTCAAGACAACAAGAACAGAGTCAGATAAACATGATTCTTCTATAGTAGTGTAAACTAATTGAATGAGGTGGTGAGAAAATGCATTATGTAAGGAGCGATAGCTAGTGGAAGCTCCCAAACAAGATAAACAAAGATAAAGACTCTTGCACCCACATTAGTAGTGTTTAAGAGAGCATGCTGAGTGGCTAGCTCTTAAAAATTTATAGACAAATGGTGGTGACCACCAAATAACTAGACGCGTCGAATCACCTAAGGAGAGGTGCAATAGACAAGATATCCCACAATAAAATTCCCCACCAAACCATTAATGAAATCTAACTAGTGGGGTAAGGGCAAACATAACAAACTAGGATCATAATCCTAAGTCCCCTCGTAGGAGGGAGGAAAATGAAACAAATCAAATGAATAGAGAGTTACCTCAATTGCCAATATGAATAGGCTTACAATAGGAGGAAATCCATACATAAAAGGCATTTCAAGAGCTTGCTAAAAAGATGAAAACCTTTGAGAAACAAGAGGCAACTGGGAACTTGCCAAAATTGGTCAAAATACACAACCAACCATTGTGCCCATCAATCCCTAGCCCTCCATATCCTAAGCACTTTGAGATGCATAGGTTATAAAAGTTTAATCGTAAAGAGGATGCACAAGAGCATGTCACCAATTTTATCAACACCTATTTTCAACTTAAAGACAATGATGCTCCCATGCTAAGAATATTCATAATGACATTTTTAGGTGTTGCCACTCAATGGTTCAACCAACTACCTAAGCATAGCATAACCAATTTTGAACAACTAGTGAATGCATTCCTAAAGCATTTCTCCTTTGGTACTAAGAATAAGGTGAACCTTTCAGACCTAGCCAACTTGAAACAGTATGATGATGAGCCAATAATGGATTATGGGAATAGATGGAGAAAAGTCATGGCGAAATTATCGTTCTTCATTCTCACAGAAGAGATCATTCACATGTTCACAAAAAGTTTCTCTAAACACATCTCCCTCTTGCTACAACTTTAGAAATATCCTTTGTTTTAGGAAGATACCAAAATCAATTAAATCAGATAGGACTACTAGTGCACCAAATGCATCATCCTATCGACATCATATGACCTCACCAGGGGCAGTTTCTAGGGTCAGAAAGCATCCTAGGATAGTTTTGGGAATGTCTCCACCAGTTTTGGGAGCCTTAGAGGTCCTGGTTTATGACCATCCCTACCAAGGATAGTCATGATTAGGGTTAGGATTTTTTGCCGCTCCTACCTAGGATGGTCACATATGACTATCTTAGGCAGAGACGACCCCCAAACCCACCTGTCAAAAAGTAGGTGGGATCGATATTGGTAATCAAATTTTGCCAATATCGACCCCAATTAGCACCCATGTTGATTATGAGTGGCCTAGCACAATTTGGGCTGCCTAATGGGTTGCCCAAATGGGGTAACCTTCCCAAACCCATCCAGGGCAACCTTGGACAAGTGGCAAGGGTTGCCCTGGATGGGCATCATGCCATTTTGGGAATTAGGGCTCCAATTACCTATAAATTAGAGCTTTCCATCAACCAAAAGAGGATGAGAATGGAATGCAGGTTTGGAGCAATGAAGTGCTACTAGAATTGGGAGATAACCCGTGTTACTTACCTCGCCCCTTTTTACAAACTTTGTGCCCCTTTGCCTTTGAATCCCTCTTCCCTCGTGAAGGCGATTTGAAGGATTACAAAACCTATCAACTTGATTACAAAAATAGTATGCTTTGGCATAGATACAAACCCTATTTGCATAAAAACCTAATTAGTGAGCTCTAGAACCAATCCAATAGGGATTGGTGGCCATTTTTGAAGCAAACCTGTTGATCGTCTCAGGCAAGAGTGGTCAACAGTCATGATCGTACCTAACTATGATGACCATAAAATCTATAGGGATTTTGCCCTAGATTCCACCATAGGAGTATTTAATAGGTTCTCCCCTAACACCTATCCAAATTTGATCTGATTGAGTTGATTTGGCAGGGTAACCGACCGTTTGAACATCGTAGGGTGAGGTGGACCAGCATTAAGGCCTCCTCCATATTTCGCCTGGTTTGGTGCCTAAACGACCTCAAAATGATCTAAAAATTGGCTAGAGTAATTTTAGAACATAGATCTATATATTGTATGTATTTTTATATTTTTTTATAGCTTATATTGCTTTCATTTTATTTGATTTCAATGGATGTATGTTGTTTTCCATTATAATATCTATGCTATTAACCCCCTTTCAAGCTCCCATGTGTGTAGATTGCAGGATTGAATAAACCAAGAGCTAGAGGTATAGGAATAAAAATCAACACAACTTCTTCATGGGAAGAGGAGTCAACCATTGGATGTGCCAACATCAATTTACCACCGAGGGATAGGATCCCTTAGTACCATCATTTTCATTGTTTATATGGTTGATGTATCACCATTTTTAAGCCTCCATTAATGAAGTGCATCTTGTAATGGAATTTTTGAAAAGAAAATTAATAGAAGGCATCTTATTGCATTTCATTTGGTTATCAGATTCATATTTTGTTGCTTTCTATCTTAGTTTCATTATATGCACTCTTTTTGGCCTATAAGGCCCTTAGCTTAAATATGCCTATTTGAAGTCCATACAAACATAAGTAGAGGAGTATACATTGATTTTCTTCTTCTACAGTGGTGATAACAGTGTTAGGAACCTTATAGTCCTTGTTGTTTTCACTTTTTGCAAAGTTTTAACTCACTTTACCATTTTTGTGTTGCAGGTCAGAGTCGTTCCTGCTAAAAATGGCCCCTGATTGTGACCATCCCTGTCTGGGACGACCCCAAAATTGGCTATTATGTGACCATCCCTACCTAGTATGGACTCAAAACTAGGATATTCTATAGAAAAAATAGAGAACCAGCAGGTCTAGGTTTGTTCAATTTTCTATTTTCTGTCAATTTCTGCAAATTTTCTGTCAAATTCCAGCAAGTTTGAAAGTTTTTTTTTCATTTTCTTGAGTGCCTAGAAAGGTTAGTTGCCTTCCAAAACGTAATTAAAATTGCAATTTCTAAATTTTTAAAAACAAATGTAGTCCTTTCTTTCTTGCTCTTTCATGGCTGATTGAAGAAAATTTGCATAATTCACCTCTAAGAGGTCAAATTCATTTAGGGCTAGTATAAATTTGATTATATTTTATGCTACTAACCTCTTTTTGAACATAAAACATTTTTACATGCATTAGTGAAAGATCATGTGCTTGCTTATTTGCTTATATTTCAAAGTTATAAAAAGAACAACACACACCACTTAGTGTAAGAAACGTTGGTGAGTTGGAATTCATCCCCAACCACTGATAGAGTTCAATGATGGTGGGTTTCATCTCCATACATTGACTCAAATCCCCTCGAACCTTGGTTACATAGACCGTCAGGCTCGAGATCCTTTTGTACCCCAAAAATTTGCATATACTCTCCCTTTAGGAAGGTATGATGCTGACTGGGAGAAAATTGATGAGGGACTAGCAGGACCAGTACCCCTTGTCTGTGTGTGGACTTTCATTGTCACATATAGAGGATTTACATGACTAAAATTTCATTATCGGTTGTCAAGCTACGGGTATACTGGTGAAAGCCTCTTAAAATTTCAGTATTACATCAAATATCAAAAACATGATAAGAGTTCTCTTACATCAACTATCACAAAACAATTTAGGATTCACATAAAACTTGTAATTCAAATAATCATCTTCTTGTTGTGTGTTCCTATTGTTTGTTTGTTTCTAATTCATAAAAATTGTAAAATAACATAATCACATAGTTGATAGAGTTTTAGATATGGTCATCACATGTATCCAAGCCCATTCATGGGTGGAAGTTATGGGGAGTAGATAGGAAGACATTCAGTGTCTTCGGTATGGCCCTGAGGAGACACTCATTCCTCCTCGGAGACTATCTACTCATCCTAGTCATCCTCTAGTGAGTAGTTTGGGACCTAGTCCATAAGGGACCCCTCATAGGGGCAACCCTACAAGCGAAAGTCCCAACATAGGGAACCCCATACATAATCACCGATTGGTTGATGACTGGATGGTTAGTCTTACTTAGACTAGGCATAGACATAGACCTAACCAATGAGGGACCTATATATGGGGTACCCCAACTAGTGAAGGCTTAGAGTCAGGGATTTATCTCCCTAATAGATATCACATACATACCTCCTATTTTGGAGGTAGGGCATGCCATGATGCACCCATAGATAGAGTGATTCCATGTATTCGTATGCCAATGAGATCAACTCCATAGTCTATAGTGAGGGACCAATCCCCACCACCTAGAGTAGGACTGAATGATCATCTTAGATTGTTGAACCATCCTACTCCTATGCCACCACCAAGGGACAAGTTTGATACTCACCCTAGTGGTAGGCCTAATCCTATCCCTAGACTGCCACCAAGGGAGGAGTTCACCACTCATCCTAGTGATAGGGTGAATTCTGCTTTACCATTCCTCATATATGAGGGAGGAGATGAGAGATATCAGATTCCCTCTCCCTTATTTCATTACACATAGGCAAGATGCAATTATGTGCCTGTATTTTATGCTAACTACCAATGTGAAAGGCAATAGAGAGTCAATATGAATACCCTCCATGAGGAGAACCTCACACCTGATTTTGAAGGAACATTAGCATATGGTAGATACCCAAAAGAGAGGGTACAAAGACCTTCTGCCATAATACAGATCAATGATATGGTATAACGGTATGCTAGATGTCAAACTAAGTTTAATCAACTTTGCTCTGACAAGAAATGCCTCGATCTCTTAGATAAGAGATAAAAACTAGAAAGAGAGAGGCTAGAGAATAAAATCAAAGAAACCTTGCATCAAGGGGCTCAAGATACCAAAAAACATAGGGAAGAGAATAGACAGAGGTAGGTGCACCAAGGTAGGCCTCATAGGCCCAATCCTCCACTGCCTCCTAGACCAAATAGGCCAGAAGAAAGAGTACATCATAGGCCTAATTTAAAGTGCCTTCAAGAGGCATTAGTTCCTCCATGTAGACCTCTACCTGATACACCTATTGGGGTCTATGATGACTTATAGGATGATGAGGACTATGTGGATGCACCATATGAGCAAGTGGAAGATGCATATCGACGACCACCCCCACACCCACATAGAGTACCTCAGGAACCTGTAAGGGTTCAAAACAAAGAATAGGAGATCAAATCCTTTCCTGCATATCAAGATTTGTTAGAATGCCTCAAATAGGTCGAGACAAAGATAGTGGCAACTGGGACTTAAAAGACCACAGTTCACCAGCTTAAGTGTCAATATTTACACCCATATATTCCTTCTCCCGTATACCCTGAGAATTTCAATATGCCCAAGTTGGATCATTTTAAAGGAGAGGAAGATGCTCAAGAGCATGTGACACGATTTCTTAATCTATGTTTTAGCATTCATGACAATGAATCATTGCTCTTACAAATATTTTTAGGCACCCTATCAGGGCCAGCCAATGAATGGTTCAACCAGTTACCTAAGAATACTGTCCATAGCTTTGAACAGCTAGCGGATGTATTCCTGGAGTGATTTGCTTTAAATACCAAAAGGAAAGCAACATTGATCGACCTCAAAAGGTTGAGGCAGTATGAAAATGAATCCATAACTGATTATGGGAATAGGTGGTGAACGCTTCTTGCCAAGCTACCTTACCTAATCCTAGAAAGTGAACTCTCTCGCATGTTTTCCAAAAGATTCTTGAGACCAGTCACTATTGTACTGTAGCTCCAACAGTTCCTCACTTTAGAAGATGCCCTAGTTTAGGCTAGGAATGTCGAGGAGATAAATATACAAGAGGGGGAACTAGAAAAACCCAAAATGAAGAAGTGGACTAGAAATCCAAAAAATAGCTCGACTATCCAAAATCTAGTTATGGTCAATCAAGTGGCCATAAACATCCTTGGGCCTATTCAGGAAATGCCTCCTCAGAAGGTAAATTATAAGGCCCAACATCCTCCTGCTAGTTATGACAATAACGATGCAGCAATAGCAAAATAGAGAAAGCAAGAGCAAAATAATCGAGTATTCACACCTTTCTCTGAGTCTTTCAATTCCTTGTTTGATCGCTTGATGGTAGCATGAGTGATGGATCTTCTATAACTCATACCAAACAAGCTAGACAGGAAAGCCCAAGCCTATGGGTAGATTCTTAGATCAACAATGTAAATACCATAGGCAAAATGGTCACAATATCTCTAGGTGTTATTCTTTCAAACACCTTGTTCAATACATGATTGATAGGCACGAGCTCAAAGTGGATGCTCCTATAGCAACTAAAAACCAAAATATAGGGATATACAAGGACCCACTACCATCTCATGATGGCCAGGCTATTCCTGCTAAGCCTATAAATGAGGTGAATACCACACCCCCTCTACAGGGTTATGTGGGAATGATTAGCATTGTGACTTGCAATAAGAGATACCCTAATCCAGTCTCACCACCTGTATATGCAAATGGGGGACCTTCAAAATCATAATCCAATCTAATGGTGGTATAAGGCCTTCCATCTAGGCCTATATTAACCATAAAAAACAAGCTAGCACAAAGCTTGCGGATGACTTCTGCAAGATTGTCCATATATGAATTAATCCAACAATCTGCTCTAGATAGGAAGGCATTAATGGACATCCTAAAGTTGATCTAGTTGCAACCCCAAGAGACAAACTCCTTTGTAGACTTTGTGGGGCATGTGCAATAGTACAAAGATCCAGTCATCTCATTCTATGAGCATGAGCTAATAGAACCTCCATTGCATGTTATTGCAAGTATCAATAGTATCCATACAAGAGAGTGCTAATAGACACTGGGTTCTCAAGTAACATAATTATGACCCATGCTTTAAAGCACCTTAAATTACCAGCATCGCATGTTGTAGCGTCAACATACACATTGATAGCATTCAATGATACTATATGCTCTACTGTCGGCACTATTGTCTTACATATCCAGGTAGGACAAAATGTTATATCTACCCTTTTCCATGTTCTAGAGGGAGAAATGGCCTATAACATCTTTCTAGATAGGCCATGGATTTAGGACATGAAGTGTGTTCCTTCCATCATGCATCAATGCTTAAAATACACTTATGAAGGGAAAGTCCATGTAGTGGATGCTGATCAGGAGCCCTTCAAGTACTGCAACATCTTGCAACAAATGCCAGAGTTGACATTACATTTGAATCTAGTGGACTTCAAACTGAATCTATTACTATAAATTCCACTCCATTCTCCATTTCCATCATCATCCATTCCATCCTCATTAGAGGCCAAATCTGACATTCCATCGACATCGTCGAGTCCTCTTGAGAGGAATATGTCGAAGAGGCCTATTGATGAGACCCCGCCCATAGTCTTGACCATCTCATCGGATGAGATTACCTCTTTAGCAAATGAGGATGTAAATCCTTGCTTGCTAAATGAGGAAAGCCCACAGGAGGTTCCTATTGAGCATGCTCAAGCCTCCACTTCATCCCTTCCATCTTCTTCTTCGCAAGTGATAGTGCATATGGAAAACACTAGCATGGGGGAGTACATTGTCAGAAATATCACAACTCTCCTAGAAATCGAGTTAGTACAAGACATGGGAAGACCTCGTATTCCTATAGGCAACATTGTTACTTTAGGTAAAGCCCCTACCCAAATGAATTATGTATATGGGGGCCTAGAGTTTGGAGCAATCACACCTCTTTCTCAGGAGGAAGAGGATGATGAACCTTTATCAGAAAGTATATCATATCTTTCAAATCTTGACTATGCCCTAAATTATTTGGAAAAATGCAATTGGCATGGTTATGGACTAGGAATTTTTGAGCAAGGCACTCCCGTACCTTGTCAGCTGTAGTATCAAATGCCATACGATAAATTTGGGCTAGGGGTCAACACACGGGTTTCTATTGAATTCTTAACAAAAGGAATGGAGTGTATGTGCATCAATGCAAAATATGAGCTTGCACGCAACCCATATGCCAACTCACATCACCTTCACTCTTTAGGGGATTCCTTTCCCCAAAACTTAAGAGACCAGGGGTTTTCCAGTGACATGGCTCAATCCTATGAAATAGGAGAAAGCTCACACACACTAGAATCAAAAAGTGAACAAGAGGATTCAGGTCCTCCTAGTGAGTGGACGAGTGATGATGAAGAGGACTATGGTATAGTGCCAATAAATGATCCAAGATCATATGAATATTACACTCAATTTATCCTTCTAACAGATATGGAATACCAATACCTTCGTAGATTCAATAACAACCATCCCATATTGTGGTATTTTCTTATGCAAGAAAATCAAGTTAGGGACGTACCAAACATCTTACCTTTAGGATATCAAGAGGACGATTACATTTGTAATCTATTTCCTGATAAAAATCCCATCTGATGTCAACTAATGCCAAGAGAGGTTCAGATACCTCCTCCTCAGCGTAGATGGCCACCATTCATTTCATTTCCACCAAAAATCCCCCCCCCCCCACGAGTTATGGAACCACTGTAGGTTCCTATACCCACTCATTATCCACATGGGAATCATGACACCATCAACATAATTTCTATAGACCCGGATTCTCCTTTGAGAAATATGAGTAACCATCTTAAGTCTTTATACCTCAATCATGAGGCAATTGACTTTGAGAGGGTTGACTCTCCCCCATCACCATCTGAGTACTAGACTTGCGAGGAAATGTTCCAACCATTTAAGTTTTCTCCAAGTACTACTCAAAATGTCTTCCAAGCTTAGGTAGATCCATATTTTGCTATGGAAGAGGCGAACCTCACTAACGACATTCACTTGATACCCACTCCACACTAGTTGGAATATGGGTCTCATATGTCAATTGAGCCAACAATTGACAAGGATATCGGTACCGATATCGATAATCCTAAGATTATCAAGCTTGGGGAAAGTCTATCCCCAGATGAGAGACAAGATTTTATGCAAGTCTTGTAGGAAAGGATAAAATCTTTTGCTTGGTCATACAAGGATATGCCAAGACTAGATCCAAATATAGTCACGCATAATCTCACGGTTGATCCATCGATTAATCCAGTTAAGCAGAAGCTACGCAAAATGCATTTGACAATAGCCTTGATGGTTAAATATGAATTACAAAAGTTTTTGGATGTAGACTTCATAGTCTTAGTAGACTACCCACCATGGGTATCGAACATGGTCCGCGTTAAGAAGCCAGATAGGAGGATTCAAATTTGCACAGATTTTTGAGATCTTAATAAAGCGAGTCCCAAATATGAGTTTCCTTTACCCAACATCAATGCATTGATAGATGCAATGGTAGGGCATGAAATGCTTTCCCTAATGGATGGTTTCTCTAGATACAATCAGATTTGTATCAATCCATAAGACCAACTAAAAATAGCATTTATAATACCTTGGGGAAAATTCTGCTATAATGTCATGCCTTTTGTCCTTAAGAATGTCGATGCTACTTATCAATGCGCCATGACATGCATCTTCCATGAATACATGCATACTATAATGGAAGATTATATGGATGATCTGCTAGCAAAATCTAAATTGCACCAAGATTATATTGATGTACTATGCAAAGTGTTAGATCACCTCATAGAGCACAATGTGAGAATTAACCCCAATAAATGTGTATTTGGAGTCACATCAAGAAAAATCTTAGGATTTATAGTTTCAAAACAAGGAATCGAGGTTGATCCCAACAAGGTGAAGGCAATAATGGAGATACCACCCCCCAAAAATATTAAGCAGCTATGTAGCTTGCAAGGAAAGGTCACGTCCATAAAACTCTTCATAGCACAATTATTGGACAGTGTTGGCCTATGAATAAATTGCTTCACAAGGGGGTCTCATTTTAATGGGACAGAGTTTCAAGATCCCTTTGACTCAATCAAACAATACTTGGATTCACCATCTATATTGGCTCCACTACGACCAAGAGTGTCATTCTATTTATATATCTTAGCTACTGAGGTGGTGTTGGGCATCATGTTGTCCCAAAAGAATGAATTGCACAAAGAACAGGCTACATACTACATTATCCGCACCCTAGTCAGCTATGAGATTAAATATGCATATGTAGAGAAGCTATGATTAGCAGTGGTATTTGCCACAAAAAAGCTATGCCACTACATGTTGACTAATACCATGTATGTCATATCTAAAGAAAATCCATTACAGTATATGATGAACCAAACTTATCATAGTACTCGCATGGAAAAATGGATAATTCTATTGATAGAATTTGATTTAGAGTTCATTGGATAGAAATCTATAAAAGGACAAGTCATAGTTGATCAATTAGTAGAGGCTCCTCTCCAAATAGAAGAGCCTCTAAGTATAGAACTTCCCTATGATGGAGTTTTTCATATGACAAAATCACCTGATTCATCTGAGCCTGAATCCTAGGCTGACATCACTCTATTCTTCAATGGTTCTAAATGTGAGCAAGGGGGTGGTTTTGGTATCATGTTCTTTACATCGCAAGGGGCTCCCATACCCCTTTCATTTAAAATTGATTTTCCATGTACCAAAAATAATGCTGAGTATGGAGCGCTAATCATTGGCCTTCAAACAGCTATCGCCATGAAAATTACAAATTTTTATATCTTCGACGATTCCTTGCTCATAGTCAACCAGGTAAAGGGGATATTTCAGTCCAAATGCCCTGTCTTGCAAGCCTACAAATCCCTTGTGGAAAAAAATTAGGTAAATTTTGAATGGTATGATATAGAGGCACTCCCTCATTCAGCTAATCATTTTGTGGATACAATCGCATCCTTGGGATCACTTATTCCACAAAACCCTTCAGATGATATCACCACCATTTAGGTAACAATGCTAGTGCAATCAGTGCCTACACATGAAGCACCTAAATTCCCACAAGAAGTTCACATGATTCAGATTGAGCCTTCCATTGAACAGTTCTCTCATCTATGCAACTTTTTATAAAATGCCAATTGGGGGACTTTGTTCCCTGAAAATTCTTTTGATACAAGCACCACGCTATATCTCAGAATTCATTCACAATTATCATTTGCGAGAGATGAATATCAAATGAAATGCATAATCCATACAGTTGAGGCTTCTTCCCAACAAGACTGGGCCTTGCATATAAAATATTATCTTAAGCTAGGAAGCATCCCGCCTGGATTGTTGTAGGCTGCAAAGTGAGCATTTAAGAAAAAGGTGGTAAAATATGTCTTGATAGGATACATTATGTATCATCAAAGTTATGAAGGAATTCTCTTTCATTGCTTACAATCACAAGAGTCTTCTTGGGTCATTGCCAAAGCACACGATGGTACATGTGATGGCCACTTTAACAACATGGTCATCGCTAAGCGCATACTTTGCATTGGTTATTATTGGCCAACTTTAGAGCGATATTACTGCACTTATGTAAAGAAGTGTGTGAAGTGTCAGCATCATGCAAATTTGACACACATACCTTCATAGGCCCTACAATTGATTCAAGCAGTTTGGCCCTTTTTGCAATTGCGGTTTGACCTAATCGAGAAGATCTCACCTACGTCCTGAAGTTGCCATAAATTTATCATCACGATGACTGAGTACGTCACCAAATGGGTGGAAGCAATTCCCCTTACCACGATAATTGGACCTTGCATTACGAATTTCATATTGCATAATATTATATGTCATTTTGGTATTCCATCCAAAATAATATCGGATAATAGGACACCGTTTAAGAACAAGGATGTGCGTGTGTTAACTAAAAATTATAACATATAGCATAGTTTTTTGACTCCCTATTATCCGTAGGCCAATGGGCAAGCAAAGGCTTCCAAAAAAATAGTAGTTTCCATCCTCAAGAAAACTATCAAAGATAGCCATAAGGATTGGCAAAATCAACTACCTCTTGCCCTGTGGGATTACCACACTAGCATTCGAACCCCCACTGGGACAACTCCATTTTCACTAGTGTATGGTGCTGAGGCAATCATGCCTCTCAAGCTAGAAATTCCATCATTATGAATATCTATGCAAGAATTCATTGACGATGATACTGCAAGGCAAGTTCGACTCGATAAACTAACGTTACTTGATGAACAATGTGTTAATGCCCTTTAGCATATATGTATTTATCAGGAACATCTTAAGAGAGCTTACAACATGAAGGTCCACTACCACAACTTTTAGGTTGGATATTTAGTTCTAAAAGAGAACCAAAAAAACTTGAACTGACCATCCCATTTACGAGACAAGTTCACATCTAATTGGTTAGGTCCATTCATTATTACAAGTCAGATTCAACCTGGAACTTATCGCTTAGCAGCTATATAAGGGAAATAAGAGAAATAACCCATGAATATTCAGCATTTAAGGCCTTTCCATGCCTAGCTAGCACCATCAAAGGCTCCTAGATTCTCTATGACTGTCTAGATCAAACCAAAATGCCCCAAAGGTTCCCCTAAAACCTATGGTTACCCCAAACACTCCTAGATTGTCTACGACTATCTAGGTCACATAAAAATGCCCCAAAGGTTCCCATAAACCCTTTGGTCACCCCAAATGCTCCTAGATCATCTACGACTATCTAGGTCAAACCAAAATTCCCCAAAGGTTCCCATAAACCCTTTGGTCACCCTAAAAGGCTCCTAGATCATCTATGACTGTCTAGGTCACATCAAAATGCCCCAAAGGTTCCCATAAACCCTTTGGTCACCCTAAAAGGCTCCTAGATCATCTACAACTATCTAGGTCACATCAAAATGCCCTAAAGGTTCCCATAAACCCTTTGGTCATCCTAAAAAGCTCCTAGATCGTCTACAGCTATCTAGGTCAAACCAAAATGCCCCAAAGGTTCCCATAACCCTTTGGTCACCCTAAAATGCTCCTATATCATCTATGACTATCTAGGTCACATAAAAATGCCCCAAAGGTTCCCATAAATCCTTTGGTCACCCTAAAAGGCTCCTAGATCGTCTACAACTATCTAGGTCAAACCAAAATGCCCCAAAGGTTCCCATAAACTCTTTGGTCACCCCAAAAGGATCCTATATCATCTACGAGTATCTAGGTCACATCCAAATGCTTCAAAGGTATCCATAAACCCTTTGGTCACCCCAAAAGGCTCCTAGATCATCTATGACTATCTAGGTCACATCCAAATGCTCCAAAGGTTCCCATAAACCCTTTGGTCACCCTAAAAGGCTCATATATCATCTACAACTATCTAGGTCAAAAAAAAATACCCCAAAGGTTCCCATAAACCCTTTGGTCACCCCAAATGCTCCTAGATCATCTATGACTATCTAGGTCACATCAAAATGCCCCAAAGGTTCCCATAAACCCTTTGGTCACCCCAAAAGGCTCCTAGATCATCTACAACTATCTAGGTCAAACTAAAATGCCCCAAAGGTTCCCATAAACCCTTTGGTCACCCCAAATGCTCCTAGATCATATAAGATTGTCTAGGTCAAGACAAAATGCCTCAAAGGTTCCCATAAACCCTTTGGTCACCCTAAAAGGCTCCTAGATCATCTACGATTGTCTAGGTCACATCAAAATGCCCCAAAGGTTCCCATAAACCCTTTGGTCACCCTAAAAGGCTCCTAGATCATCTAAAAATATCTAGGTCAAACCAAAATGATCTAAATATTTCTATTGAAATCCGAATGCGGGGTGACGGCATCCCAGACCAATGGTGCAAACAAAAATTGATACACAAATGCTAAGTCCTACGAATGCCAGAAAAGCAATGCATGAAGGAAAGACGCATAAATGAAACTAGATGTAAGTAGAACAAAGCAGGACCTATTTTTATTAATGTTTCTTTCAATCTAGTTAGAATACATCTCCCCCCCTCTCTAGGGCTCAGAGCGTTTGATACAGTTCGTTACATCAATGAATGGTGTGCTTCTAATGTCCTCTACATGACCACATTTGAAATGGGTAGGCCAAACATCATCGTCGCTTGTGTCTGTGTGTTCATGTGTTCATTTTTGCCCCTTTGATGTTCTTGGTGGTGAGATTCTACACTTAGAGAAACAACAAATAGTTAATAGCATATGCGGATGGAAGGAAAACATGCAATCCCCAGGGCCTCCGGCTAGTTAATGTATAAAATAGCAAAATGATGATCAAAACATGTCATAATGAACCTAAACTTTGATAGAAGCATGAAAAAATCATCAAATACACATTGCAAAAGGAACAATCAAGAAATTCTTCATGGATTTCTAATCGCTCTAGGGTGAGGCAATTAGGACTGTCACAAAACATGCAAAGGCAACCTTTCAAATTTCCTTCCCATAGGCCTCTAAAACTCTTGTAAACTTGGTGTTAGGCTAAAATGGGAATTTTGGGATGACCTAGAAGGTTATATTTGGCATATTCTGCCTAGATTGTCCTATATCTTAAAGTGCTTCATGTATGATAGTAAACGCGTAAAATGATAAAAACACGATCAAATTAGGTCATAATGCAATGAAACTTGAACAACAGCATAAGTAAACCAAATGGAACATAATGCAAAAATAATAGTATAGAAATTCTTCATGGATTTCTAATCGCTCTGGGGTGAGCCAATTAGGGCTGCAATAGTTTGGGGGGCACCTGGGGGCAGGACGCCTACCGTTTGGGATCTGGTTTTGACACCATTCCACTTGGGATGTGTCCAAAACCTCCTAGGGGATTGTGTCAATGAATTTGGTGTGGAATTATGGATGATTTCTTGGGTTTTGGGTCAATATTGCATTCCTAGTGTTCACCCGATAACCTCTCTTCCAAAAGAGAAATTATGCATGTAAGAAGCACAAAGGGGAATGTGGGTACAATTTGGCAGCACTCCATTACTCTAAATGCTCCAAATCTATTCTCTTTTGGGGTGAGGATGCTCACCCTTTTATAGACCTAGGGTCTCTCTCTTTGAATGTGCATGCGAGGGCGCCACTTGGCTTGCCATGTCTTTTTTGGGAGAAGATTCCTCCCTGATTTAGAGTCTCCTTGCATGAGGCCTCCATGATCAAGGCATGCTTGACTGAAGTCTCTATCTCTGATTTGAAGTCATTCCTTGCAATTGCATGCCCTGAAGGCAAAAATAGATAACAAAAGCACTTAATTATTAGGTTTTCTTAGTAACCTAACCAACTTTTGATGCACCAAGTATGGAAAGGGCACACATTCTTAAATCCTTGCTTCTGATGAGATAAGGAGCTTACTTCAAGTGTTAACCTTTTTTGGTGAGGTTTTACTTGATCTTGGACATTGTTCAGTCATGAGTAGGCAAAGGGCACAACCTTTTGTCTATGGGACCTTGAGCTCATGATTCTAGAATGCCAAGTGTTTGATCAACTTGTGATTATTGTTTGTTTGCTGCCCCAAGCAGGAGCATGATTGTCTTTGTCAATGATTATTTGAATGCATGCCATTTCCTTGATTGTGTGTGTATTTTTTGATTTGGTGACTAAGTGTGACTACCCCCTCAAGAGACGAATCGATAAGGGAATGACCAAAAATGAGAAAAGCAATGAGTCTCTTGACCCAATATGATGTTTGTAAGGGTGCCTTCAGTGGTTTTCCATTGAACATGTACAGTTTCCTAGCAATCAGACCCATTTTGGGTGGGTTTTGATTCGTCCTCCCATGGAGCGGTCCGGCTATGGTAGCCTTATTAGGGAGTAGGATAGTGACTATTGGTGACCCCGACATTGGTTTTTCATGCCAAGAATGTAAGGTGCAAAGGCACCTTTATTCAACAGTTTTATTTCTATTTTTGAGTGGGTTTTGATAGTGATAATTTGTGACCCCAACATCAGTTTTGCATGCCAATAATGTTCGGTGCAAAGGCACATTTATTCGACAGAGTTATTGCTATTTTTTGGTGGGTTTTGACCCTTTTTTGTGATGCCTTTGGGTGAAATGTTTGGAAATTCGTCCTCCTGTGGAGTAGTCCGGATATGGTAGCCTTCTTAGGGAGTAGGATAGTGATAATTTGTGGTCTCGACATTGGTGTTTTATGCCATGAATTTCAGGTGCAAAGGCACCTTTATTTGGCAGTTTTATTGCTATTTTTGGTGCATTTTTGGATGCAGTTTGTTTTTGTTTTAATTTTTTTTGTAATCATCCCAAGGTGGGACGAATACCAATTTGGTAATCAACCCAAGGTGGGATGATTACAGGCCTAACAGCCTATAAAAGGGCCAAAACTAGGTTTTGGGCTCATTTGCAACATTATTTTTCTTGTTTTTTTTGTGTACGTTTTTTATTGTACAGTTAATTTGAATGATCTGTACTTTTGTTGTACAGTTTTGTTTTTTAATTTTACTTTGTTTTTTTGTACTTTGCTATACAGTTTTTTTGTACTTTTTTTTTTGTCTATACATTTTATTTGAATGTTTTTGTTTAAATTAAGGTTGAAACCCTAATTTGCTTTTTTGTTTTATTGTATTTTTGTTTTGCAGGTTGTTAGGAGTCAATATCGCCAGTCAACTATGTTCTCTGATGCCCTGGGGGCACTAACAGTTGTGGATTGGGAGTGGCTTGATGCCCTTGGGCTCAATAAGGTGACACAATTGGAGCCTATGGTGGGGGATCGAGAATATCTGACTACCTTGATCAATTTGTGGGATCCCTGCACCAACACCTTTCATCTCCCAAAAGAGGAGATGACGGTTACTTTGGAGGATGTGTATTGGATTCTACGAATTCTAATAGACAGACTACACATTCAGACGAATCCCCTTGATCATCGAACGGTGGTGCTAACACGGTGTTTTGGGTAAGCAGTAGAGATGGGGGTGGATAGAGATATGGAGAGGATGGAGGCGGGCATTCTATTGGGATGGTGGCTGGAGAAGGGCATTTTGGGGGTGAGGCATGCATTGGTCATGACCCTCATCTCCAACATGTTGCTTCCTGACTCCTCAGGTGTGAGGTTCCCTTGGAACCTGCTCGAGGTGGTATTCAGACTAGTGGAGTGTTCGATAGAAGTGCCACTTATTATGAGGTGGGGTCAGACACTATTGGCATAGCTTTATGATGAGTTGTACGATATCCATTGTCGAAGGTGGAAGGGGATCAGGTGTAGCTATATTTTACAGTGCTGGGGGTGGCAGCACATAGTTGTGGAGCGACCGCAGGGGTTGCCTTGGACCACTTAGGGTGAGATGGTGGACAGGGAGATTGGGTATGCTACTCTATGGTGGAGGTCAGAGGAGTAGGGCAAAGTCAATGGTGGACAGGTGTCGTAGGGCACTATACTGATGTCTTATCTCATATTGCTCCAAGGAAGGTGCTTTTGCGGCCATACTAGGACTGTCCAGCCTAGCCTAAGGTTGGAGAGTGGCTCTGACAAGTGCACAGGGGGAGATGGTTGATCAGGAGACATGGGACAGAGTATGAGTACTTCTTATACATTCAGGTGACTCAACAGTTTGGGGTGCTCCAAGGATTTCTTGGGGAGCCCTTGATCTATCGACGTCGAGGTGATGAGAGGACTCTAGCCTAGCCAATTATTGAGCCATTGGGTGAGGAGTCTGATGCAGTGATTGATGTCCCCGATGTGGACAATGTTGGGGTGACTACAGAGTATGACCAGTGGTGGACGATGCTGCGATGGCATGGTGAGGGGCCTCTAGGAGGTCTAGATGCGGTAGCAGTAGGTGGTGGAGGTGCGGAGGCACCGATGGAGGGTTGGGGTTCTCCGCTCGATGATGCAGATATGGTGGAGGTAGATGACTTGATTGGGGATGACTTAGGGGTTCCAGAGTAGTTGGATATACAGGACATCCCAGAGTAGTGGGTGCCAGAGCAGCATGCCATTAGGCAGTCCTAGGGGATATGGAGGCTAGGTTTCATGCTGAGATAGCATGATTGGAGGACCTACTATGGAGATGGGATGAGGAGCACAACATTGAGAGGGATCGCCTATAGGCTCAATTGGTGCAATGGTATGACGCATTGGCTGTGTATCATCGATAGGATGTGGAGTGGGGTCAATGCTAAGTGGAGTTGGAGGTCGAGATTATCTGCCTCGATGGGCAGTTACCTGAGCTCACTAGAGGTGGATCATCATGCCGTATGAGAGGCAATGAGACTGAGCAGTCTGCATCCTCTCATTGCAGGCAGGTGGGTGAGGGTAGCGTTAGTGGGCATGATGCGAGGGTTGGCAACAGCCACCCTAAGAGGTCCCATAGGACCCACACCATTGGGGGTAGTTCCAGTCACACCGATCCTGCGTGATCATGGTGGCCGACTCCCTAGGCTTTGGGGATTTTGATTTTTTGATTTTTTTATGAGGTCAGAGGACCGTTTTATTGTAGCCTGAGGGTATTTTTGACTTAATATATACATGACTCTCTTTTTGGATTATTTACTTTGTTATGGTTTATTGTTCTTTTTATGCACATTTATTTATGTTTATGTATGCATATGTTGTTATGACTGCGGATGATGTTAGCTATATGATATGGATGTATGCATATGGAATGGATGGAATGATTTGTTGGTATGCAGGTGGTGGCACCATAGACTGTACATGATTAACTGGCTTTCTGTACTATGTGATTGCTTGATGGAATAACTTTGCATTTGTAAATTTTTGTTTTGTATTTTTTGATGGTGATAATGAAATGTACGACAATTGTTTTAAAATGTAGTTAAGGTTTTTTTGAGACTTAGCTGCTTTAACTAACTAATCAAGACTATACATTATCTTATAAGACTTTCAAACAAGGTATGAATTAGACTTGAGTTTGACCAAGTTATTTCACATCCCTGTGTGTGCGATTGAGTTCATTTATGTGGTATTCATAAGGATACCTCCAGTTCCAAGTAGGCTATCCACAAAACCTGTACTGAGGATCACCTAATTAGCTCCACTAATTCCTTTGTTGTATTTAGTAAGATTAATCTATGGTGCAATCTAGAATACCATAAGCTAGCTCATCCACATGCAAACATTGGTCTACACACATGCAAAGCTAATGTGATAGACATATCGTCATGCATTTAGGATACCACCATTGCTAGGTAGGTAATCCACCAAACCCGTAATTAGGATCACCTAAATCGTTCTTCAATTACTAAGAATTCTAGGGATTCAAGCTCAGGCGTCTTTCGGTTGCTCAACTTGTTGGGATACTTGCTCTCATACATAGTGATGAAAATCACTGTTTTTTTTTATCTTTTTGTTTTTTTTTCTTGAGCAAGGGGTTTGAGTAGTGGTGATAACCACTATTATTATTTTTATTGTTGCCTTTTGAGGATTTAGATTTGGCATTTTGATTTCAAAGTTGAGCTCGTGGGTTTTTGGCTTGTGAGTGGCATTGATCCTTTTGGCCTTGGGGATGACTACCCATCTTGTTCAGGGACGTGTAGTACGAATCCTTATGTCTTTGGGGACCAAAGGTGGTTGGGAATTTTTCTTTGGAATGACATTGATCTTTTTAGGCCTTGGGGATGACTACCCATCCTTGTCAAGGACATGTAGTATGAATCCTTATGACTTTGGGGACCAAAGGTATTTTGGGGATTTTTGACAATGGTGAAAACCACTATTTATTATGGGGAATTGGATGGGGATGAGCTTGTCCTTTTGTCAATTCTTAGCATTCTTGAACCATTTGCATAGGGGGATGAGAAGGATAATGTTTTACATATGGTACCCCAGACTGCTTTGTAGGTTTCGTCTTGCGTTCACACAACTTGGGAATTTTTATGTGTTTTAAGCTTGTGTCGGGATGCTATGTAACAAGGTGTGATTCAAGTAAAACTCTACCTTGTAAAAATTGGTCTGACTTTGTACAACATTTGACCAGAAATCTAAAGATAACTGAATGACGAAAAACCCTAAAGACATTAGCAGACAACTGACTATGATATGGCAAAAATGCAAAGGGCTTTATTTTTTATGGATCTTTTTACAAAATGGATTGAATTTGGAAAATGATGGAATTGTCGAGTAATTACAGTCTATGGTGCTTTGACATGTATGACCAGCAAATATGCAATGTTTGTATGCGATGCCTAATGCAGTTTTTTGTTTCTTTTTTGGTGTTTTGATTTTTAAGAATATGCATGATAGTGAGATGCAATTTTTTTGTTATTTTTGATTATCTATTGTTTTTGTTTGTTTTTGAATATTTGTTTTTGACCAAGCGATTGTGGGAACCCTTGGATTTTTTTTTGTTTGACCAAAGGGTTTATGGATACCTTTGGGGCGTTTTAGGTTGACCAAGTGATTGTGGGAATCCTTGGAGCTTTTGGTTTGACCAAAGGAATTTATAGATACCTTTGGGGCATTTTTGAGGTTGACCAAGTGATTGTGGGAATCCTTGGAGCTTTTGGTTTGACCAAAGGGATTATAGATACCTTTGGGGCATTTTAGGTTGACCAAGCGATTGCAGGAATCCTTGGGGCTTTTGGGTGACCAAGCAGTGGTGAGAACCCTTGGAGCTTTTGGTTTGACCAAAGGGATTATAGATACCTTTGGGGCATTTTAGGTTGACCAAGCGATTGCGGGAATCCTTGGGGCTTTTGGGTGACCAAGCGGTGGTGAGAACCCTTGGAGCTTTTGGTTTGACCAAAGGGATTAGGGATACCTTTGGGGCATTTTGGGGTTGACCAAGCGATTGCTGGAATCCTTGGAGCTTTTTAGGTTGACCAAGCGATTATAGGAATCCTTGGGGATTTTGGTTTAACTAAAGGGATTATAGATACCTTTGGGGTATTTTTGGGGTTGACCAAGTGATTACTAGAATCCTTGGAGCTTTTTAGGTTGACCAAGAGATTGCGGGAATCCTTGGGGCTTTTGGTTTGACCAAAGGGATTATAGATACCTTTGGGGCATTTTTGGGGTTGACCAAGCGATAGCTAGAATCCTTGGAGCTTTTTAGGTTGACCAAGTGATTGCTGGAATCCTTGGAGCTTTTGGTTTGACCAAAGGGATTAGGGATACCTTTGGGGTGTTTTGGGGTTGACCAAGCGATTACTGGAATCCTTGGAGCTTTTTAGGTTGACCAAGCGATTGTTGGAATCCTTAGAGCTTTTTGGGTGGGCGATGGCTCTCTAAATGTGGAATGGCCTCAAATGACTGATGTTCAAGGGTTCTAGTTCTTTGATTCCTTCAAGAGAGGCGAGCCGGTATGTTTTGGGTCCTATTTTACTGTCGATTACATAAGGACCTAACCAATTTGCCGTGAACTTGTCCCTTAAATGGGGTGGCAAGTTAGAATTTTGTTGGTTCTCTTTTAAGACCAGGTCACCAACCCGAAAGTCCCTCAGGTGAACTTTCATGTTATATGCTTTCTTAAGTCGCTCTTGATAGATACGTAAATGCTCGAGAGCATTGATGCATCGTTCATCGAGCAACGTAAGCTGGTCTAACCGGGCCTGCCACACAGTGTCATCATCGATGAACTCTTGCATTGATATGCGTAGGGAAGGTATTTCCAACTCGAGAGGCATGACTGCCTCGGAGCCATACACCAACAAAAATGGAGTGGCCCTAGTGGGCGTCCGAATGCTGGTGCGATAAGCCCACAGGGCAAGTGGTATTTGTATGTGCCAATCCTTATGATTATCTGTGACCATATTTTTAAGGATGGCGACTAGCGTTTTGTTTGATGCCTCTACTTGCCCATTTGCCTATGGATAATAAGGTGTCAAAAAACTATGCTGAATTTTGTACTTTGTTGTCAAAGCACGCACATATTTGTTCTTAAATGATGTCCCATTATCCGAGATGATCTTGGATGGAATACCAAAATGACATATGATGTTATGTAAAATGAACTCCGCAATGTGGGGCCCAGTCGTAGAGGTAAGCGGAATTGCTTCCACCCACTTGGTGAAGTACTCTATGGTCATTATGATAAATGTGTGATGACCTGACGACACAGGGGAGATCTTTTTGATTAGATCTAAGCCCCACTACGAGAACGGCCAAGCCGATTGGATTGGCTGCAAGGCCTGAGAAGGTATGTGTGTCAAATTAGCATGGTGTTGACACTTCATGCACTTCCGCACATATGCACAACAATCTCACTCTAAATATGGCCAATAATAACCCATGCGAAGAATGCACTTTACGATGGCCATACCGCTGAAGTGGCCACCACACATACCATCGTGCGCTTGGGTGATCACCCAAGTGGACTCCTGCTAGTCCAAGCAATGGAGGAGGATCCCTTCGTAGCTTCGACGGTACAAAATATCTCCTAGAAAGACATGTTTTGCCACTTTCTATTTGAATGTTCTTTTCACGGCGTGCGACAATCCAAGTGGGAGGCTACCTAACTTGAGATAGTCTCTTATGGGTGTGTACCAATCCTGCTGATCAAAAACCTTGATGGTATGAATGGCCAATCCCTCTTGAATTTCATCCCTAGCAAAAGCTGAGTAGGAAAGAACTTGTAAGAATAGCTTTGTGTTGCTATTAAGAGGGGTCGGGGAGAACAAAGGCCCCTAGTTGGTGTGATTCAGACTATCATGGATTCGATAGAACCTATCCTGAGATGGTTCAATCTGGATCAGGAGGATTCCTGACATTAGGTCAGAGCTTGCATGCTCCATCATGGATTGTGATAATGTTTTGACTTGAATGGTTGTCATTTCACTAGAAGGGTCTTGCGGGATTAGTGACCCCAAGGAGGCCATAGTGTTTGCAAAATGATTCGATGATCGAGGGAGTGCCTCGATGTTGTACCATTCAAGCTTTGCCAAGAATTTGTCCACAAGGGCTTTGTAGGCCTGTAGAACTAGGCATTTGCATTGGAATACCCCTTTCACTTGGTTGACAATTAACATAAAATCACCAAATATATTCAAGCGTTTGATGTTCATGGTGATGGCTGTCTGAAGACCTATGAGCAAGGCTTCGTATTCAGCATTGTTATTGGTGCACAGGAAATCAATTTTAAATGATAAAGGCATTGGAGCCCCTTGCGGTGTGAAAAATATGATTCCTGTGCCACCTCCTTGCTCACATTTAGAACCATCGAAAAATAAGGTTATGTCGGCCTATGACTTAGGCTCTTCAGAATCTGGCGATTCTGAGACATGGAAGACCCCATCATCGGGTAGCTCAATGGTCAGAGGCTAATCATCTTTGAGAGGAGCCTCGCTAGTTGATCGGTGATGACTTGACCTTTTATGGACTTTTTTCCAATGAATTCGATGTCAAACTCCATCAACAACATGATCCATTTCACCATGCGACTACTATGATAAGTATGACTCATCATGTACCACAATGGATTCTCCTTAGACACAACATACGTTGTATTGCTCAACATGTAATGGCATAGCTTTTTGGTGGCAAATACCACTGCCAAGCATAGCTTCTCAACGTATGCATAGTTAAGTTCATAACTGACCAAGGTGCGGCTAAGATAATAATTAACCTGTTCTTTATGTAATTCATTTTTTTGGGCTAGCATGGTGGCCAGTTCCACCTCAGTAGCTGAGATGTATAAGTAGAACATAACTCCTAGTCTAGGTGGTGCCAATACTGGCAATGAAGCCAAGTATTGTTTGATGTCATCAAAGGCTAACTAGCACTCATCATCCAATTGAAATGCTACCCCCTTGTGTAATAATTTATTCATGGGTGGGCACTTGTCAGATAACTATGCTATGAAGCACTTGATTGACGCGACCTTTCCCTACAAGATTCTTAGTTTCCTAATGGTGGTTGGGGGAAGCATCTCAAGGATTGCCTTGACTTTGTTTGGATCTACCTCGATGCCTCATTTTGAGACTATGAAACCCAAGAGTTTTCCAGATGTGATGCCAAATACACACTTCTTGGGGTTTAGCCTAACTTTGTGTTCGATGAGGCGATCAAGGATCTTGCGTAAGTCATCGAGATGATTTTGGCACAAAAGATATTTGGCCAATAGATCATCCATATAATCTTCCAAAGTTTTATGCATGTGATCATGGAAGATGTATGTCATAGCGCATTGGTAGGTGGTGCCAGTGTTTTTAAGGCCAAAGGGCATGACCTTATAACAAAATGTCCCCCAAGGCATCGTGAACACCGTTTTTAGTTGATCATCGAGATTGATACGAATCTGGTTGTATCTCGAGAAACCATCCATAAGGGAAAGCATTTCATGGCCTGTTGTAGCGTCTACCAATGCATCGATGCTAGGCAAGGGGAAATCGTCCTTGGGACTCGCTTTGTTTAAATCTTGAAAATTGGTGCATATGCGAATCCTCTCGTCTAGATTTTTGATGGGTACCATGTTGGACAGCCATGGTGGGTAATCCATGCAGATGACAAACTGTGCATCCAACAGCTTTTGTAGCTTGTCTTTGACCATCAAGGCCATTGTTGGGTGCATCTTACATAGCTTTTGCTTGACTGGCTTGATTGTCGGATCAAGCATTAAATTATGCATGACTAGCTATGGGTCTAGCCCCGACATGTCTTTGTAGGACCATGCAAAAACCTCCTTCTTCTCTTTGAGAAGGGTAATGTAATCGACTTGCTCTTCGGGGGATAGACTTACCCCTAGCTTGATGACTTGTAGATTCATTGGATCAGAGCCGATGTCTACGTCAGTCATCTCTTCGATCGACATGTGGGATCCATATTCCAACTGGTGTGGAGTTGGGATCAGGTGGATATCATTTGCTGAATTTAGATCTGCATTGGGAATGTCGGGTTCCTCTTCAACATGGAAGATATCCTGAGTCTGTCCTAGGGAGAAATGGAATATCCCACCGTAAGGCCAGTACTTTTATGGGGATGGTGGTGAGTCAACATGATCCTAGGCTATGGCATCTAGGTCTAGATACAATGGTCATGTTGGATCGGCTGGGTTATGGATGGGGGTGGTTAAATCAATGGAGATCATGTTGATGGAATGAATTTGGTCTCCATTACCATGTGGGTGTTGACTCGGACATCCTTGGTGATCCTTGCACCCCAAATCTGGCTCTGTGGGTACTGGCACAAAAGGATCGACCCTATGCATGGATAGAAGGACAGGGTCTACCCTTGGCACTAGTGGCTCTATAGGGTCTCTAGGTGGGGGGTGCTCTCTATATGCCTGAAGTGGTGGATGAAGCACTTGGTTTAACTATTCTTGATTTAAATGCCACCTATGCCTTGGCCCCATGTTCAGTTGTTCGAACATACCATCGATGTCTATGGGGTATTCTTGTTGCCTCATGTGATTGAGATATGCCATCTCAGTCTCATCCTCATAGTCACTATCGGAGATCCATAGGCCTTCATTAGCTCCGAAAACTATGTGCTCTTCTTGTTGGTATAGCCTCCCACTAGGCGTTTCTTGATCACTTGGCCTAATGGTCGGCATGGGAGGCTCGTTTTGTTCGAGCAAGTTGATTTGGTCCCATCCAAGTTGTTCCGCTCTCTACGGGAGGGCTAGATTTTCTTGAGGTGGTAATTGCTCGATTGGAGCATTCAAGGGGAACATTGCCTCGAAGTTCTCCTGATAGTCATCAATGGGTGTCACTTGCGAGTGATTGCTATCAGATTCAAAAGGGTCCCAAGGTGCTACCTCATACTCTGACTCGTCTTCAGAGGATCCCCCCTGATCTTGTCTATATCCCTCTTGGAGGTTATCCCTTGAACTTTCCTCTTTCTTGATCAAAGGGGAAGGGTTGTTGAGGTCAACAAGGTTTGTTGTTAACAATGGGAGATAGTCCCCCAATGTATATGTTGTGTTGGGATTGGCATATGGATCTTGTGCCAACCCATCCTTGTTGCCTAGCCCTAGGCCTTGCATGGTTTCTACCAAAATTTTGAGGGGCAAAGGGTGGTTGAACCCTACTCTTGATTTATCATATGGCATCTGGTATCTTGGTTGACAAAGAACATGCATTCCTTGTTCATATCTGCCCAATCCATATCCATGCCAATTACATTGGTTAAGGTATTTCAAGGCAAATTCCAGGTTGGACAGATAGTCAACATTCTCAACAAATGGCTCTTCATCCTCTTCCTCTTGTAGGTAGGGTTCCAGGCCGTTCTCGAGGCCCCCATATACAAAGTTTGTCTGATTTGGTGGGTAACCTAAAGGGAAGATAGTGTCGATGGGGAGGCGAGGTCTCCCCATGTCTTGCATGGATTTGAGTGCGGGTGTTGCCACTATGTTCTACACTAGGTACTCCCCCAGGCCCGTATTGGCCATTTCGATAGTAATCATCAACGGTTGAGGGGGAGGGAATGGGAGTTCTCCCTGAGTCCACTCCATGTGGGGTGAATCAGGTGTCTCAACTTCCATTCGGCTAGGCACCTCTTCGTTAGAGATGGTTGAGACTAATGGTGGTATCTCTTCCAGGGGCTTCTTCCCGTTGTCCTTCGGTGTGGCCACCATAGGTGGCATTGTTGGTGAAGGGACAGACGATGAAGATGGGCTAGGTCGGTTACTTGAGGGACTCAACAGCGGGGATGTAGGCGGAATCGGACCCTGAGTGGATGGATTCAATTGAAAGTCCAAATGTGTCGATGGGAGGGTCGATTGTGGCATCAACTATACCGCATTGCAAAACTTGAAGGTCTCTAAGTCTACTGGGACTACATGTACTTGCCCTTCATGTGTGTACTTGAGGCACTGATGGGCTATCGAAGGGACACACTTCATGTCCCTAATCCAAGGCCGGCCTAGAAAAATATTGTAGGCCATCTCACCCTCAAGGATGTGACACAACATAGGAATGGTCTTTTGTCCTACTTGGATGGGCAGGACAATTGTGCCAACCATCGAGCATAACACGTCGTTGAATGCTCAAAGAGTGTAGGTGGATGCCACAATGTGGGATGCTGGTAGCTTAAGATGTTTTAATGCTGCAGTCATGATTATATTATTGGATGAGCCAGTGTCCACCAACACCCTCTTGAATGGAATCCCGTTGACCCGCATGATGACGTGCAGGGGTGGATCCACCATATCACTAGTCATCGATTTTAGTTTATCTTCCCTGAAGGTTATGACCGGTTCGGTGCATTGTCTCACATGTCCCACAAAGTTGTTGAAATAATTGGGTTCTTGGGGCTGTAGCTCAATGGCTTTGAGTATCTCCATTAGAGCTTCCCGATGGGGCGATGATTGTTGGATGAGCTCATAGATGGAGAGCCTAGCCGACATGGTCCATAAACTCTGAGTAAGCTTAGTCTGAATCGTGGCCACTGGTCTAGGTAGGGGAGGTTGCGTAGGGTGTTGTGGAGGTTGCGACATTGATGGAACATTTCCTGTAGCTACAATGGGTGCAGTCGCATTTGGGTATCTTTTGTTCCACGTCACGATGCTTATCATCCCTACGTACCCTTGCATGGGGTAGTTTTGTGTCACCTCATTCACTTGTACAGTTTTTTCCTACACGTCATGGGTAGGCAAGGGGTCTTTGAAGACATCCATCTGTTGGTTGCTCAGTGCTACGGGATTGTCTACCATGAGTGTTTTGTTGTCTATCAAGTCTTGCACCAAGTTTTTGAATTTCCAACAACTGAAGATGTCATGTCCTTTTTGTCGATGGAATCTACAATATAAATCTTCCCTATAGCCCTTGGGTTTTGGCACATTGGGGTCTATGGGTCGAGTTTCCGGCAAGTTTATCAAGTTTTCCATGAACAAGCGGTCAAACAAGGAGTCTCTAGACTCTGTGAATTGTGTGAATTGTCGCTTAGGGTGACGCTGCTGATTTTGCTCTTGCCTGTGGTTTTCCTTTTCATAGTTAGCAGGAGGAACTACCTGATAATTAGCCTTTGGGGGTTGTGTCGTTTGTGTAGGTGGTGGTATAGTTATGGCAACCTGATTGACCACGACGGGTTTTAGTTGCGTGGGCCCAATTTTGGCATTTTTGGTCCACTCTTTCTTGCGTGGCTTGGCAATCTCGCCATCTTGAATTTTGATCTCCTCAATTATCCTGGCTTGTGCCAGGGCTTCTTCTAGGGTGGCATATTGTTGTAGCTACAATAGCATAGAGATCGACCTTATGCAACTCTTTGAAAACATCTGAGTCATGTTGGCCATGGGAGGGAGGTAAGGTAGCTTTGAAAGCAATGTCCTCCACCGATTCCCATAAGTGGCTATGGTCTCATCATCATACTACTTAAGGCCAGCTAGGTCACTTAAGGATGCCTTCTTCTTGGTGTTGAAGGCAAAACATTCAAGGAACGCGTCCACTAGCTGGTCTAGATTGTTGATGCTATGCTTCGGCAATTGGGTAAACCAATCCGAGGCAGGACCTACGAACGTGGTTATAAATGTTCTCAAAAGCAATGCATCATTGTCCTGAATGCCAAAGCATTGACTCAGGAACCTTGTTACGTGCTCTTGGGCATCCTCATCCCCTCTAAAAATTGCCAATTGAGGCATTTTGAAGTGGTCGGGGTATGGGGGTGTCGAAACTGAAGGATGCACAGGGTGACTACGGAGCTGGCATAAGGTGGGCTTTTGGGGCCCTGAAGTCTTGGTCTCCATAGACTCTAAGTGCTCTAGCAGTGCTTTGTATGCATCAGAGGATTTGATTTCCTCTTCTTTGGTTTGTTCCCATTGTGAATTGCGAGGAACTTGAGGCCTATGGAGGGGTAGCCGGGTAGCGCCCCCTGCCTTGGTAGGGTGTTTCAGCTCGCTCTTCTTCTTGCTCAAATTCCTCATAGGCTTCTTGGGGAGTTTTTGGGCATGACCTATAAACATGGATGGGTGCCCGAGGAAGGTGCCCATCATTGGTTCTAGGGGTGGCCTCCCACTCAGGTCTCAGAGGTCTTGGAGGCAACACTTGATAAGGTCATGGAGCCTTGTCTTGCACCAAGGGGTTGCGCCTCTCATAAATCTTTGTCCTATGCATGTGAGGGGTTGGAATCCTCTCATGCATATTGTTCTAGAGTAATTCATCTGTCTGGTGTCGAATGCACTCTTTGTTAAGATGATACAGTTGCTCTAACTACTGTTGATATTGCCTAATCTATGTGATTTGTGCTTGGCGGGTGACATGTTTGGAAAATGCCAAGTCAATTTGTTTCTTAGTCCTATGTTTAGGAGGCCTAGATGCCTCCCCTACATATCTATCTCGGTCGTGGTGATCCGAGATCTCTATGGGTCACTTTCCTCTATCGAGGTTAGCGGCATTCACCTGAGGCTCTGGCCTCAATAGGTGATCTTGATAATTAGCAGGTGCGGAGGTGCATTGCTCCCACGTGGTGTATTGCTCTTGAGGAATGTACTAGTTTTCCTCGTGCTCCCTTTCGTACATGTGAAAGGGACGGGCGGAGTTGGCTCACCCTGTCTGAAGAGCCTTGTGCTCTAGATTTGGTCTATTAGTTCTAACAGTAATGAGGGGTAGAGGGGGGATGATATAATCATGTGGTCCCTCCTTGTGAACCCTATGCTGCTCTAGCACTTCATCGCGTAGTGGCCACTCATAATGAGCATCTAAGGGAGCCTTCCCATGTATGTACTCCTCCTAAAAGGGTCTGTGTTGAATGGGAGTGCCCCCCAAAGGGGTGCCTCTATAGTCCTTTTTTGTAGTGGCATAGTGTGGACTATGTTGTGGGTCAGGCTGCCAAGGTGGTATAACCAAGTCCTTGGGGCTATAACGGAGGCGACTGGTGCCTCCTTGTACACTTTCTGCAGCTTCTACCCGTGATTGGGCTTGGCTACGGGTATACACCATGGTGGTGGTTCTCTACAAGATATGTATGTTTTTATCTCCTTTACGATTTTTTATGCTACACCAAACAAAAGGGGACCACACAAACAAAGAAATGATTATCTCATTTACAGATTAAAAGTGTGTCCTAAATTTGGTTCAGTGTGTTTTGATTTTTGTTGTGCAAACCGTGTAAATAAAATTTTGTTATTCATGCATGATGAGGGCTCTTATATCTCCAAAATGGTCACCCCTTCAATATACCACTGCCAGGATGTTATACCAAACCTCTCAATATACCCGCCCTTACGTGAGGGAGACTATTGGTACGCGAGAATAGAATAGTACGTGGAACATAGGCGGTATGGAAGGGGAATCACTCTATTTTTGACACCTACCATAGAAGACTTATCCTCATGCACTGGGAATCACCCCCACTACACTTGGTCAGCTTTCATCAGGATTTACGTCTAGCAACAGTCATGATCAGGGTTATGTATGCAAAATCCAAGCCAAGGTGGTGATGAAATCCACCGTTGGTCTTGATCAAGTGTTGGGGTTTTACGACCAACTCCTTGATGTTAATATTATTACGTGGTGTGTGTGGTTCCTTTTACTTGCACAAAGAAAGAAAACATGCAGCAAAATTCCCTATGCAAGCAAAGAAAATAGAAAAATTGTAGAGACAGAAATAGAAAAACATAGAGGATGTTCAGAAAACCTACCTCTTCTCTGCCCAAACCAGATGCCTCTGAGTTTCTGCTCATAAAATGCATAGAGAGCTAATCATCCCGGGGTGGGATGAATAGCAGGTCTATATTCATCCTAGGGTGAGATGAATTTGTATTCATCCCGGGGTGGCACGAATTCCAAGTCTGTATTCATCACAGGGTGGCACGAGTAGCAGTCCAGTGCCCAAATGAGTAACACCTGCAAGAAAAACACAAAATTTTTGATCAAAAACTTGATCCCAATAGCAGGGGATAGGGTCCCACCATGATTGCCACTAAAATCTGAATGCGGGGTGATGGCGTCCCAGACCAATGGTGCAAACAAAAATTGATACACAAATGCTAAGTCCTACGAATGCGAGAAAAGCAATGCATGAAGGAAAGACACATAAATGAAACTAGATGTAAGCAAAACAAAGTGGGGCCTCTTTTTATTAATGTTGCTTTCAATCTAGTTACAATACATCTCCCCCCCTCTCTAGGGCTTGGAGCATTTGATACAGTTCGTTACATCAACGGATGGTGCGCTTCCAATGTCCTTCGCATGCCCACATTTGAAATGGGTGGGCCAAATGTCATCGTCGCTTGCATCCATGTGTTCATGTGTTCCTTTCTACCCCTCCAGTGTTCTTGGTGGTGAGATCCTATGCTCAGAGAAATAGCAAATAGTTAATAGCATATGCGGATGGAAGGAAAACATGCAATCCCTAGGGCCTCCGGCTAGTTAATGTATAAAATAGCAAAACGATGATCAAAACATGTCATAATGAACCCAAAATTTGAAAGAAGCATGAAAACATCATCAGAGACACATTGCAAAAGGAACAGTCAGGAAATTCTTCATGGATTTCTAATCGCTCCGGGGTGAGCCAATTAGGACTATCACAAAACATGCAAAGGCAACCTTCCAAATGTCCTACCTAGAGGCCTCCAAAACTCCTACAAACTTGGGGTTAGGCTAAAAGGGGAATTTTGGGATGACCCAGAAGGTCATATTTGGCAGATTCTACACATATTGTCCCATATCTGAAAGCGCTCCCTATATGTTAGTAAATGCGTAAAATGATAAAAACATAGTCAAATCAGGTCAGAATGCAATGAAACTTGAACAGAAGCATAAGTAAACCAAATGGAACATAATGCAAAAATAATAGTAGAGAAATTATTCATGGATTTCTAATCACTTCGGGGTGAGCCAATTAGGGCTGCGACAGTTTGGGGGGCACCTGGGGGTAGGATGCCCACCATTTGGGGTCTAGTTTTGACACCAATCCACTTGGGATGGGTCCAAAACCTCCTAGGGGGTTGTGTTAGTGAATTTGGTGTGGGATTGTGGCCGATTTCTTGGGTTTTGGGTCGGGATTGCGTTCCTAGTGTTCACTCGATAACCTCTCTTCCAAAAGAGAAATTATGGATGTAAGAAGCACAAAGGGGAATGTGGGTACAATTTGGCAGCACTCCATTGCTCTAAATGCTCCAAATCTGTTCTCTTTTGGGGTGAGGATGCTCACCCTTTTATAGACCTAGGGTCTCTCTCTTTGAATGCGCATGCGAGGGCGCCACTTGGCTTGCCATGCCTTTTTTGGGAGAGAAGATTCCTCCCTGATTTAGAGTCTCCTTGCATGAGGCCTCCATGATCAGGGCATGCTTGACTGAAGTCCCTCTCTCTGATTTGAAGTCGTTCCTCACAATTGCATGCCCTAAAGGCACAGTTAAGTGGCGGACCTATCGAGGTTTGACTTTTTTCCAATCAAACCTGCTAATCATCCCGGGGTGGGACGATTTCTGCTAATCATCCCATGGTGGGACGAATATGATTCTAATAGGATTATAATCATCCTAGGGTGGGACGAGTAGGGAGAAAAGTTCTTAAAAGGTGCCAAATTGACCTCTGACCTTCCAAAACTGATTTGGGAGTGGTTAGGACCACTGTTTAACCTCTGGGGGCTGCCCTAGGGGCTATGTATGCCAACTCGATCAGTGCTTGTAGTCACATAATCGGATTGGTGCTATTTTGGTGTCTACAGACTATAAACCCTTTGGTCATCCCAAAAGGCTCATAGATCATCTACGACTGTCTAGGTCACATCCAAATGCTCCAAAGTTTCCCATAAACCCTTTGGTCACCCCAAAAGGCTCCTAGATCATCTACGACTATCTAGGTCACATCCAAATGCTCCAAAGGTTCCCATAAACCCTTTGGTCACCCCAAAATGCTCCTAAATCATCTACGACTGTCTAGGTCAAACAAAAATGCCCCAAAGGTTCCCATAAACTCTTTGGTCACCCTAAAAGGCTCCTAGATCATCTACGACTATCTAGGTCACATCAAAATGCCCCAAATGTTCCCATAAACCCTTTGGTCACCCTAAAAGTCTCCTAGATCATCTAAAACTATCTAGGTCAAACCAAAATGCCCCTAAGGTTCCCATAAACCATTTGGTCACCCTAAAAGTCTCTAGATTATCTACAACTATCTAGGTCACATCCAAATGCTCCAAAGGTTCCCATAAACCCTTTGGTCACCCCAAAAGGCTCCTATATCATATATGACTATCTAGGTCACATCCAAATGCTACAAAGGTTCCCATAAACCCTTTGGTCACCCCAAAAAGATCCTAGATCATCTACGACTGTCTAGGTCACATAAAAATTCCCTAAAGGTTTCCATAAACCCTTTGATCATCCTAAACCACTCCTAGATCGTCTACGACTATCTAGGTCAAGCTAAAAAGCTCCAAAGGTTCCCATAAACCCTTTGGTCACCTAAAAAGCCTCAATGATATCCATCAAACCGATTGGTCAACTTGTATATCTTATCAAAAATTTCAAAAATTCAAAAAAATAAAAAATCATCAAAATAACAAAAATAATGCATTGCATATCATCGTAGTCACATCTTAGTGTCATTTGCATTAGGCATAATAGTCACATCATGCATACCTAAAAATTTTAAAACAAGATTTCTAGCACCAAGTATGTACAATAGGTATTTTTCAAAATCATAGTTGTTAAAAGTCAATTTTATCACCTATCCATTTTACATTAATACCACAGTTACATACCACAATATATGTTCAGTCACTTCAAATTAAACCATTATGTAAAAGCATCAATAAAATTGTTGGTCACTCACCCATGTTTTTTCATTTGGTTAATTTTTGTAGAAAGTTATAGTGACGTTTTAAAAGGTACAACTCCTACTTAGGTCATACCTTGTATATATTAGAATTCTAACATCATGCTACATTAAATAAATCCTAAGTACAGTACAAAGTAAGATGAAAACATAACAGTAGTATAGTTTATTCCAAGAAAAAAGGATTATCCTTGCTCATCCTCCTGTGTGAATGGTTCTAGGGTGCTAAGAATTAGCAAAAGGACAATATCTCTTTCTCATAGGTCCCTTGCTCTACAGTCTAAATTAGAGCTCATATCATTTGCAAAAGAGAAGCAATAAAAGAAATAGTGATTATCATCACTTTATACAAATCAAAAATAAAAAAGAGAAGTACATTATTACAAAAGAAAACAAGTGGTCTTCACCACTACCAAAATAAAATAAAAGTGGATCTTACCACTATCATAAAATCCATTGCTTGCTAAATTACACAGCGCACATTCTCTTAGTGATTCAACGCAAAAGAAAGGAATCAAGATTTTGAATCCCTAAAATTCTCAGCATCAGAGAGCCATAAGGTGATCCTCATTCTAGGTTTTGTGGATAGCCTACTTGCAATGACAGGGTAGCCTCCCACATGACGATATTTCTATCTCATAAGCATTCACTTTGTACAAACCAATGTTTGCATTAGGATGAGCTAGCTTGGAATAATCTATATTGCCTAGTGGTCCAATCTAACAAAGTGCAAAACTAAGGATAATGATGTGTATAAAGTTTCCTCTACTATAGGTGTGATTCATCAAACCTATTTGCACATTAGAGATTATTTTATGCATTATCATGGTAATTAATTAATCTACAAATGAATATAGGTTATCTTGGTTACCTTAGTAGGGTTTGTACCTTAACAAAAAGTCATAACATAATTATTACACAATTATAGACTAAGTGCTTAAACATGGTTGAGTTTCACAACACAATACATGTCCTATAACATATTACAATATCTATTATATTTGTACAAAATTTAGTATACATTTATCAAAACCAAATTATAAATGCCATCATAGAGTGTCATAAAAATAACATGAAATGATAAAATACATTTTGTACAAGCTACAGGGCTAGCATCAAAAATATTAACTCATATTAAATCATAACATGTCATTTGCATATTCATTCCATTTTTATCTCGCATATAGATCATCAACATATACATTTATAATCTAACTAAATGTATCCCATCACAATACATCAAATAATCTAAATAAATGCATACATGATAGACATCATAAAATAATCATAAAAGCATATAGACATGCATAAATCACATACATAAATAAAGGACATCATGATGATCAAAATAAAAACCATGTATATATCCATATATATGTGAACCAAAAATACATCATCATGTCCATCATATTCCCTAAGGGCTACAAAATAAGTGGGTCCCAAAGCCCACATAATGTCTGTTACAAAAATCCTAAAATAGAGACCCATCTATCTCAAATAAATTCATGCACCTCCATGACTAAGTACCATGACTCTCTCCTCTACCCTCGATATGAGTGTGTCATGAGCTAACATATCGGCTGCCTCCTAGTCTATCAGTATATCTCACTGAGCTTAGTGATCCCATCCGTGATGACTGCCCTGTATCACTCTGAGACCTAGCCACTGACCCAATAGCCAAAGCTCTATCTGGTAGGCATCCCTAGAGATGCATGATCTCATTCTCTAAAAATATGGTGAAGACCTGCTCCTCCCAGTAGTGTATGGTCAAAATCTCCACCAAAACCCATAATCGCTCTACCTCGCCTCGTAGTCTCGCCATCTCATCACTACTTGATGCACCCTACCCTGAGCCCTGCACCACAACTTAAGATCAGAATGCTACTATCTTAGCTGCCTGCCTCTAGATATTTGTGGCCTACCTCACTATCTTAGCCTCCATAGAATCTAACTATACATGAAGAACTGACACCTCAACATCTCACCTAGAGGCCTCAGTCTGACTAGTTTATACTTGTGCATGAAGGAGAGCACAGTCCTCAGTGTACTCCTATAACCTACTCAGCTCCCCTTGTAATCTGGTGATAGTGGCATCTCATATTGCTAGATCCCCATCCAGGTCTTACACATCGGGTGCATCCATACCAAACCCATCTACATCTTGGACATCTAGTAAACCAGCCCTGGCATCCTCCCTATGAAGGTGAACATGTCATACCTCTACTATAACTGGAGCCTAAACCTCCTGAGATACCTCTCTAAGGTCCTCTCTAGGTGCATCCTCATCTACAGTAGCATTAGCACCCCCTCCTAGTGGGCCATCACCACACCATATCCACATAATCCACCAAGCGTTGTACTCATCAGTAGTACCAACATCATCCACATCTAGTATGTTTATCACTGGGTCTGACTCCTCACTAAGGGGCTCTATGATATGCTCCTCTAGTACCCTCTCCATGCCTCTATGTTGATATACTCATGGCTCACTTGGTAACCCCTGGTGTAGCCTAAACTATCGAAGCACATGATCAAATTGGAAGTACTCTTTCTTAGTTTTGTGCCTCCCTACCATCCATATGTTGTGTCTCACTCGACACAAGTGTACCGTAGCCTCTAGCCATATAGGGCAATATTTGTAAGGTATCCAAATAATATCCTCCATTCGAAGCTATGTAAAGGAATCAACATAGATATCAATTTGTCTAGCTTGACATCGACTGCTGCACTCCTCCCTCACTATCTCCTAGAGTATAGCATAACTAATACCTCTATCCTCTAACTAAGCCTGCATCATCCATGGTAGTCTCCCTGGGAACTACATTGCAATATGGGACCATCTCTAGACCTATAGTAAATAGCTACATCCTATCCCCATCTATTCATGGTAGTGAATCTTTTAAATCTCATCATAAATCTATGCGGGTAAAGTCAGACCCCAAGCCATAATAAAAGGTTGCTTTGGCATGCACTCGCACAGAGCATACACTAACTCTAGTATGTTCCAAGGGAACCTAGCTCCTGAGGAGTTTGGAAATAGTTGGTTACTGATAAATGTCATAAAAAATGCATGTATAGTTCCAAAGATCTCCCTCCGAAACCAATCCACCATTAATAGACCTCCACTAAGCAGCTCTACAGCTGCCTCCTCCCACCTCTCTCTAAAGTACCTCAATATGCATGAGATATTAATGATTTACTCAAGATATTCCTTGCAAATTTGTTGAGTGCTAGCCACTTGAGTTTCTTTGACAAAGTGCATGCTTCAGATCTCTTCACACCACTCTCCACAAGTTTTGATCCATATGAGAAAACCTGCTCTGATACCAAATGAGAAACAATGGTGAAATTGTTCTATTGATCAACAATGCATTACATAGTTTTATAGTTCTTGAAAGAACTAAAAATAGACACGGTGGTTGAGAGAAATCCTCTCAAACTAACTTAAAGATAGCTCTTATCCTAACAACATGCTAATCTTGGACTATGGTCAAACATTGACCAACCAAGCCAAAACATCAACGTATGCTAATCAAATTAACTAGAATAATATAAATCAAAACATTAAACTAAAACTAAATACTAGGACTTAATACTTAGGACTAAGGAGGTAATGTTGAAAATATTCCAACAACTTTAAGGGTTCATTACTAGCTAATTAAAGAAAAAAATCAAAAACCCTAAGAAATTATGATTCCTTGCTAAAAACAAAGAGGAAAAAGCATGGAAACATACCTGTCGTGCACCGGCTCCGCCATGTGCTACACCATGGACTCACTGCATGCTTAAATTTATATGGTTTGACAGTGCTTCACTTCAGCTAATCACCTTTCTCCTCCTCTCCTCTCCAATCTCTGAAATCAAGTTGCAATAATGAATATTTTAGGGCCATTTGCCCTTTTATATAAAACCCTAGGTTTGCAACTGTCCCTAAGAGGAAAAAGCATGGAAACATACCTGTCGTGCACCGGCTCCGCCATGTGCTACACCATGGACTCACTGCATGCTTAAATTTATATGGTTTGACAGTGCTTCACTTCAGCTAATCACCTTTCTCCTCCTCTCCTCTCCAATCTCTGAAATCAAGTTGCAATAATGAATATTTTAGGGCCATTTGCCCTTTTATATAAAACCCTAGGTTTGCGACTGTCCCTACCAGGGATGATCACAAAAATTAGGGACTGTCCCTACTTGGGATGGTCATAAAAAGCATGGCCATCACTGGGTGTGACGGCCACAAAAAAATTGAATAAAAACAACTCAAAAATATCAAAAACAAGGTCAAAAACCCACCAAAAACAAAGTAAATGAGGCCATTTTCAAAATTGGTCTTAATAATTCCAAAATGGGTTTGTGAAAGCATTATGTGATCCTAATTGAATCCCTAAGAATACCCCTATGTCTGTACCACTCCACAGGTACAGAATTCTAGTCACTTATGCTCTCAAATTCGACCAAAAATAGTCAGACAAATGAATAAAAGTGCATAACGAAAAATGGGAGAACCATGAAATTGTCCCTGAAAGCACGAGGATACGGAAACAAAAAGGAATATGCCACAAGAAAGAACATAGACAAATTGACACAAGATAAAAGCAATATGAAATATGGTAATCTCTTTATTGATACGCTTTTTAAGTTGTGTTACAATACGTCTCCTTCCTTTTTAGGGGATAGGAGCGTCAAATGTGTTTCTTGTCACAACAACCATGGATAACCATCCTTCTTCCGCGTGCCCACATGTAAGATGGGCGGACCAAAATGTCACCACCACTTGTGTATATGATTCTTTGCTCCTTCCTGCTCCTCTGATGTCGAAAACCTATGTTCAAAGAAATAGAAAATATTAGTAGCACCTGCAGACAGAATAAAGCATGTATTTCCCAAGGCCTACTGTCAGTAAATGCATGAAAATATTAAAACGATAATCAAATGACCTTGGATCGACCTAAAAATTTAACATTAGCATAAATATGTTATCAGAAGACCACTGCAAAAAGAACATTCTGGAAATTCCTCACAGATTTGTATTCACTTCAGGTGGGACGAATAGACCTGCAATAACTTGTCAAAAAGCACCCTCTTCAATGTCCTACTTAGAAAGCTCCAAATGACTTGAAAAGTTGGGGTTAGCTAATTGGGGGTGTTTTGGGAAGACCTAGATGGTCATATTTCTCCAATTTTGCCTCTAGCACCCAGATTTTGATGATGGCATCTGCAAGTTAGTAAAGCGGGAAATAGCAAAAACCTGATCAAAAGTGCTCCAAATGAAATGAAATTTAAACTACAATCTATTGAAATGACCTAGAATAAGATGCAAAAATAAAAACAATGAAACCTACCACATATTGCTATTCATTCCGGGGTGGGACGAATTAACCTGTAATACATTGTCAGAAAGTACCCTCTTCAATGTCCTGTCTAGAAAGCTCCAAAAGACCTGCAAACTTGGTGTTAGCTAATTGGGGGTATTTTGAGACGACCCAGATGGTCAGATTTCTCCAATTTTGCCTCTATCACCCAGATTTTTATGGTGCCATATGCAAGTTAGTAAAGGCGGGAAATGACAAAAACCTGGTCAAAACTTGTCAGAATGAAATGAAATTTAAACTACAGCCTATTTGAATAATCTAGAATAAGATGCAAAAGAAAAATCAGAGAAATATGCCATATATTTCTATTCATTTTGGGGTGGAGCGTTTAGAGCTGCGATAGTTTGGGGAGCGCCCGGGGGCAGGACGCCCACCGTTTGGGACTTTGTTTCAGCACCAATCCACTTGGGATGGGTCCAAAACCTGTTATGGGGTGTTGTCGACAAATTTTGTGGGATAGGAGGAGGAAAAAGTGGTGTAAAGTATTTTTTGGGGGGGGGGGGAGGGAAAAAGAAGGGTGAAAGGGCACTTCGTTGCTCAAATGCTCCTTCTCTATCATATTTTGGGTGGGAAAACTCCCCAATTTATAGACCTTAGGGTCTTCTTGTTTAAATTGCACATGCGAGGGCACCACTTGAGTTAACTGTCCTATTTTCAGAGAAAAGCTAGTTCCCTAATTTAGAATCTCCTTGCATGAGGTCTCTAAAATAAAGACATGCATGACTGAAGTCTCTCTTCTTGAATAAAATCTATTCCTCGCAATTGCATGGCCTGAAGCCTCAGTTAACTGGCGGAGTTGTCGAGGTTTGACTTTTTTTGCCGGTCAAACTTGCTATTCGCCCCACCCTGGGGCGAATTCTTAATCATCCCTGGGTGGGACGAATGCCAGTTTGAATTCGTCCTAGGGTGGGACGAATAGGGAAAAAAGTGCCAAAAAGGTGCCAAATTGACTTTTGACCTTCCAAAACTGCTTTTGGGAGTGGTTAGAACCACTGTTTAACCTCTGGGGGCTGCCCTAGGGGCTGTGTGTGTCAATGCGATCAGCGCTTATCGTCACATAATCGGATTGGTGCTATTTTGGTGTCTACAGATGCCCCTTTTTGGGAAGCATTGTGCAAGGTGCAACGCTGAAAAAAAATAGATAACCAAAGCACTAATGATTAGGGTTTCTTAGTAACCTAACCAAATTTTGATGCCCCAAGTATGGAAAGGGCACGCATTCTTGAATCCTTGCTTCTGATGAGCTAAGGAACTTAATTCAAGTGTTAACCTTGTTCAGGTGAGGTGTTACTTGAACTTGGACATTGATCAGTCATGAATAGGCAAAGGGCACAACCTTTTGTCTGTGGGAACCTTGAGTTCATGATTCATGAATGCCAAGTGTTTGATCAGCTTGTGATTGTTGCTTGTTTTCTGCCCCAAGCAGGGGCGTGATTGTCTTTGTCAATGATCCTTTGAATGCATGTCATTTCCATGATTGGGTGTGTATTTGTTGATTGGTGACTAAGTGTGACTACCCCCTCAAGCGACGAATCGATGAGGGAATGACCGACATGAGAAAAGCGATGAGTCACTTGACCCAAGATGACTTAGGTAAGGGTGCCTTCAGTTGTTTACCGTTGAATGCGAAAGCAATTTTTGAACATTTTGACTTGTTTTTGGTGGGTTTAAACCCTTTTTGCGATGCCATTTGGAGCTGAAATTGACAAAAATCCATTCTCCCGTGGAGTGGTCCAGCTATAGTAGCCTTCTTAGGGAGTAGGATAGTGACAATTCGTGACCCCAACATCTATTTTGGATGCCAAGAATATCAGGTGCAAAAGCGCCTTCGTTCGACAATGTTATTGCTATTTTTGGTTGGGTTTTGACCCATTTTGTGACGCCATTTGGGGATGAAATTCTCAAAAATCCATCGTCCCATGGAGCGGTCCGGCTATGGTAGCCTTCTTAGGGAGTAGGATAGTGAGGATTTGTGACCCCGACATCTATTTTGCATGCCCGTAATGTCAAGTGCAAAAGCACTCTCATTGGACAGTTTTATTGCTTGTTTTTGGTGCATTTTGTGCAGTTTTTGATGTTTTTAAAAGTTTTGCGGGTATTTTTGATATAGACAGATGACTGTCTTTGTGTTTATACATTGTTATTTAGGATGATGTATGCATGTGGTATGATGAATGCGATGTGTCTAATTATATGATGTATGCATATGGAATGAATGAAATGAGTTGTTGATAACTTGTCGATGGCACCATAGACTATACAAGATTGACTGGCTTGTTGTACTTATGGGATGGCTTTGTGGAATGACTTTGCATGTGAGAACTTTGTTTTTGTTTTGTATTTTACATATTTTTTGATGATGATGGATGTAATGAAATGTACCAGTTGTTTTTAAAATGTAATTAAGCTTTTTTGAGACTCAGATATTTTACCTAACTAGCCAAAACTGTACATTTATCTCGCAAGATTTTTGAACAAGGTATAAATCAGACTTGAGCTTTGCCCAGTTATTTCACATCCCTGTGTGTGCAATTGAGTTTGTTTATGTGGTATTTTTCAGGATACCACCAGTTCTAGATAGGCTATCAACCAAACCTGTACTGAGGATCACCTAATTAGCTCCACTAACTCTGTTGTTGTATTTAGTAAGATTAATCCATGAGACAACCTAAAGTACCATAAGCTAGCTCATCCACATGCAAACATTGGTCTGCTCACATGCAAAGCTAATGTGATAGACATATCATCATGCGTGTAGGATACCGCCATTGCCAAGTAGGCTGTCCACCAAACCCGTAATGAGGATCACCTAGATGGTTTTTCGAATGCTAAGAATTCTAGGGATTCAAGTTTGGGATTTTTATTGGCTCAACGGTTTAGGATATTTGCTCGTATACAAAGTGATGAAAATCACTATTTATTTTGTTCTTTCTTTGTTTTTCTTTTGGAGCAAGGATTTTGAATAGTGGTAATAACCACTGTTATTTGATTTGGCTTTTGAGCTTTGTAAGGTGAAGCTGGTATGTTTGTGATTGGTGAATAACATTGATCCTTTTAGGCCTTGGGGATGACTACCCATCCTTGGCAAGGACGTGTAGTATGAATCCTTACGACTTTGGGAACCAAAGGGTAGTATGGAGATTATGAAGTAAGGGTATTGATCTTTTAGGCCTTGGGGATGACTACCCATCCTTAGCAGGGATGTGTAGTATGAATCCTTACGACTTGGGAGACCAAAGGTGATTGTGATGATGGCTTGTGGAAATGTTGTTTTTGAATGATCATTGATCCTTTTAGGCCTTGGGGATGACTACCCATCCTTGGCAGGGACGTGTAGTACAAATCCTTACAACTTTGAGGACCAACGATGATTGGGAGTTGTGGTAGTGGTGAAAACCACTGTTGATTAGGGGGAATGGATGGGGAAGAGCTTGTCCTTTTGTCAATTCTCAGCACTCTTGAACCATTCGCACAGGGGGATGAATAGGCTAATCTGTCACCTATGGTACCCTAGACTGCTTTGTAGGTTTCTCTTGCGTTCACACAACTTAGGAATTATTTTATGTGTTTTAACTTGTGTAGGGATGTTACGTAATGAGGCTTGACCCAAGTAAAACTTTTCCCTTGGAAAATCTGTTTAACTTTGTACATTTTTTGGCTAGCAATGTAAAGACAGCTGAATGACGAAAACCCTATATACATTAGGAGACAATTGACTTTGCTAAAAATGGCGATGGTGTTATTCGGGATGTATGCGTTTATATAATGGATTTGATGTGGAAAATTATGGAATTGCCAAGTAAGGACAGTCTATGGTGCCTTTGACTTATATGACCTAGTAAATATGCAATGTATGGATGTGATGCCTAATGCAACCTATATTTTTGTATTTTTTTTTTTTTTGAATATGCATGAAATTGAGATGCAATTTTTTTGTTTATTTTGGATGATTTTATTGTTTTTGTTTGTTTTTGACTATTTATTTTGACCAAGCGGTTATGGTAACCCTTGGAGCTTTTGGTTTGACCAAAGGGTTTATGGATACCTTTGGAACATTTTTGGGGTGGACCAAGCGATTGTGGGAATCCTTGGAGCTTTTGGTTTGACCAAAGGGTTTATGAACACCTTTGGGGCATTTTGGGTTGACCAAGCAATTGTGGGAATCCTTGGAGCTTTTGGCTTGACCAAAGGGTTTATAGATACCTTTGGGGCATTTTGGGTTGACCAAGCGATTGTGGGAATCCTTGGAGCTTTTGGCTTGACCAAAGGGTTTATAGATACCTTTGGGGCATTTTGGGTTGACCAAGTGATTGTGGGAATCCTTGGAGCTTTTGGCTTGACCAAAGGGTTTATAGATACCTTTGGGGCATTTTGGGTTGACCAAGCAATTGTGGGAATCCTTGGAGCTTTTGGCTTGACCAAAGGGTTTATAGATACCTTTGGGGCATTTTGGGTTGACCAAGCGATTGTGGGAATCCTTGGAGCTTTTGGTTGGACTATGGCTCTCTAAATGTGGAATGGCCTCAAATGACTGATGTTCAAGGGTTCTAGCTCCTTGATTCCTTCAAGAGAGGTGAGCCGGTATGTTCCAGGTCCTATTTTACTATCAATCACATAAGGACCTAACCAGTTTGCCACAAACTTGTCCCGTAGATGGGACGACAAATTAGAATTCTGCTGGTTCTCTTTTAAGACCAAGTCACCAACCTGAAAGTCCCTCAAGTGAACCTTCATGTTATATGCTCTCTTAAGTCGCTCTTGATAGATATGCAAATGCTCGAGAGCATTGACATGCATAGGGAAGGGATTTCCAACTCAAGAGGCATGACAGCCTCGGAGCCATACACCAACGAAAATGGAGTTGCCCCAATGGGCGTCCGAATGCTAGTGCGATAAGCCCATAGGGCAAGCGGGATCTGAATGTGCCAATCCTTATGACTATCTACGATAGTCTTTTTGAGGATGGCGACTAGCATTTTGTTTGATGCCTCTGCTTGCCCATTTGCTTGTGGATAATAGGGTGTTGAAAAACTATGCTGAATCTTGTACTTTGTGGTCAAAGCATGCACATCTTTATTCTTGAAGGGCATCCCATTATCCGAGAGGATCTTGGATGGAATACCAAAATGACATATGATGTTATGCAAAATAAACTCCGCAATGCGGGATCCAATCATAGAGGTTAACGGAATTGCTTCCACCCACTTGGTGAAGTACTCTGTGGCCATTATGATAAATGTGTGATGACCCAATGATGCAAGGGAGATCTTTTCGATTAGATCAAAGCCCCACTATGAAAAAGGCCAAGCCGATTGGATCGGTTGCAAGGCCTAAGAAGGTATGTGTGTCAAATTGGCATGATGTTGACACTTCACGCACTTCTTCACATATGCGCAACAATCTCGCTCTAAATATGGCCAATAATAGCCCATGCGAAGAATGCGCTTTGTGATGGCCATACCGCTGAAGTGGCCACCACATGTACCATCATGTGCTTGGGTGATCGCCCAAGCGGACTCTTGCTGGTCCAAGCAATGGAGGAGGATTCCTTCATAGCTTCGACGATACAAAATGTCTCCTAGCAAGACATGTTTCGCCGCTTTCTATTTAAATGCTCTTTTCACAGCTTGTGTCAATCCAAGTGGGAGGGTACCTAGCTTGAGGTAATCCCTTATGGGTGTGTACCAATCCTGCTGATCAAAAACCTCGATGGTATGAATGGCCAATCCCTCTTGAAGTTCATCCCTAGCAAAAGTTGAGCGGGAAAGAACTTGTAAAAATAGCGTTGTGTTGCTATTAAGAGGGGTCGGGGAGAACAAGGACCCCCAGTTGGCTCGAGTCAGACAATCATGAATTTGAGAGAACCTATCTTGGGATGGTTCAATCTGGATCAGGTGGATTCCTGGCGTTAGGTCAGAGCTTGCACGCTCTATCGTAGATTGCGATAATGTTTTGACCTGAATGGTTGTCATTGCACCAGAAGGGTCTTGCGGGATTAGTGACCCCAAGGAGGCCATAGTATCCGCAAAATGGTTCGATGATCGAGGGAGTGCCTCGATGTCATACCATTCAAGTTGTGCCAGGAACTTGTCCACAAGGGCTTTGTAGGCCTATAGAACTGGACATTTACATTGGAATATCCCCTTTACTTGATTGACAATTAACAATGAATCACCAAAGATGTTTAAACGTTTAATGTTCATGGTGACTACTATCTGAAGACCTATGAGCAAGGCTTCGTATTCTGCATTGTTGTTGGTGCACGAGAAGTCTAATTTAAATGACAGAGGCATTGGAGCCCCTTGTGGAGTGAAGAATACAATTCCCGCACCACCTCCTTGCTCACATTTAGAACCATCGAAGAATAGGGTTATGTCAGCCTGTGACTCAGGCTCATTAGAATCTGGCGATTCTGAAACATGGAAGACCCCATCATCTGGTAGTTCTAAGGTCAGAGGCTGATCGTCTTCAAGAGGAGCCTCTGCCAGTTGATCGGTGATGACTTGACCTTTTATGGATTTTTGTCCAATGAATTCTATGTCAAACTCCATCAACAACATGATCCATTTTGCCGTGTGGCTACTATGATAAGTATGACTCATCATGTATCACAATGGATTCTCCTTAGACACAACATACATCTTGTTGCTCAGCATGTAATGGCATAGCTTCTTGGTAGCAAACACCACTGCCAAGTAGAGTTTCTCGACGTATGCATAGTTAAGTTCATAACTGACCAGGGTGCGACTAAGATAGTAAGTAGCCTGTTCTTTGTGTAGTTCATTTTTCTAGGACAACATGGCACCCAGTGCCACCTCAGTAGCTGAGATGTATAAATAGAATGACACTCCTGGTCTAGGTGGTGCCAATACTGGCGGCGAAGCCAAGTATTGTTTAATGTCATCAAAGTCTGACTAGCACTCGTCATCCCAATGAAATGTTACCCCCTTGTGCAATAATTTATTCATGGGTCGGCACTTGTCAGATAGCTATGCTATGAAGCATTTAATCGATGCGACCTTTCCTTGCAGACTTCTGAGTTGCTTGATGGTAGTTGGGGGAAGCATTTCAAGGATTGCCTTGAATTTGTGTGGGTCTACCTCAATTCCTCGTTTAGAGACTATGTAACCCAAGAGCTTTCCAGATGTGATGCCAAAGATGCACTTCTTGGGGTTTAGTCTGACTTTATGTTCCATGAGGCGATCGAGGATCCTGCTTAAGTCATCGAGATGATCTAGGTGCAAAAGAGATTTGGCCAACAAATCATCCATGTAATCTTCCAAAGTTTTGTGCATGTAATCATGAAAGATGTACGTCATGGCACGTTGGTAGGTGGCGCCAGCATTTTTAAGGCCAAAAGGCATGACCTTATAACAAAATGTCCCCCAAGGCATGGTGAATGCCGTTTTTAGTTGGTCCTCAGGATTGATACGAATTTGATTGTATCCTGAGAAACCATCCATGAGGGAAAGCATTTCATGGCCCACTATAGCGTCTACCAATGCGTCAATGCTCGGAAAGGGAAAATCATCCTTAGGACTCACTTTGTTTAGATCTCAAAAATTGGTGCATATGCGAATCCTCCCATCGGGCTTTTTGATGGGAACCATGTTAGACAACCATGGTGGGTAATCCACGTAGATGACAAACTATGCATCCAATAGCTTTTGTAGCTCATCTTTGACCATTAAGGCCATTGTTGGGTGCATCTTACGTAGTTTTTGCTTTACTGGCTTGATTGTCGGATCAAGCATTAAATTATGCATGACTAGCTATGGGTCTAGTCCCGACATGTCTTTGTATGACCATGCAAAAACCTCCTTCTTCTCCTTGAGAAGGGCAATGTAATCGGCTTGCTCTTCGGGGGAGAGACTTACCCCTAGCTTGAGAATCCATGGATTCATTGGATCTGAGCCAATGTCTACGTCAGTCATCTCCTCGACCGACATGTGGGATCCGTCCTCCAACTGGTGTGGAGTTGGGATCAGGTGGATATCGTTTGCTGAATTAAGATCATCGTTAGGAACGTCAGGTTCCTCTTCAACATGGAAGACATCCTGAGTCTATCCTAGAGTGAAATGAAACATCCCACCACAAGGCCAGTACTCTGATGGGGATGGTGGTGTGTCAGCGTGATCCCAATCTATAGCCTCTATGTCTAGATGCAATGACCATGTTGGGTCGGCTGGATCATGGATGGGGGTGGTCAAGTCAATGGAGATCATGTTGATGAAATGATTGTGGTCTCCATTATCGTAGGTGTGATGACTCTGACATCCTAGATGACCTTGGTGCTTCAGATCTGGCTCTGTGGGCACTGGCACAAATGGATCAGCCCTATGTGCGAATAAAAGGACCGGGTCCGCCCTAGGCACTGATGGTTGTATAGGGTCTCCATGAAGAAGATGCTCTCTATGTACCTGGAGTGGCGGGTGCAGTAATTGCTATAACTATGCCTGGTTGAGGTGCCACCTATGTCCTGGACCTATGTGTAAATGTTCAAACATGTCGTCTATGTCCAAGGGATATTGTTGCTGTCATATATGATTCTCTTGAGCTGGCAGATGCTCCATTGGAACATCCAAAGGGAACATGGTCAGGAAGCTCTCTTGGTAATCATCCATGGGATGCACCTGTGAATGGTTGTTATCCGACTCAAGAGGATCCCAAGGTGCGACCTCGTACTCCAACTCATCATCCGAAGACCCTTCTTGGTCTTGTCCATACCCTTCATGGAGGTGAGTCCTTGAATTGTCTCCCGTTGCGACCGAAGGGAAAAGGTTGTTGAGGTCAACAAGGTTGTTTGTTTGTAATGGGAAATAATCCCCCAATGTATAAGTTGTGTTTGGATTGGCATATGGATCTGATGCCAACCCATCCTTGTTGCCTATCCCTAGGCCTTGCATGTTTTTGACCAAGATGTCTAGGGGTAAGGGGTGATTAAACCCTACACCTGACTTATCATACGACATTTGGTATCTTGGCTGGCACAAAACATGCACTCCTTGCTCATACCTACCCAACCCATATCCATGCCAATTGCATTGGCTAAGATATCTCAATGCGAAGTCTGGGTTAGACAGATAATTGACATCCTCAACAAAGGGCTCTTCATCTTCCTCTTCTTGCAGGGAAGGTTCAATGCCATTATCCAGGCCCCCATAAATGAAGTTTGTCTGATTGGGTGGGTAGCCTAGAGGCACCACAGAGCCGATGGGGAGTCTAGGTCTCCCCATGTCCTGCATGGACTCAAGTGTAGGTGTTGCTATAATATTTTGCACTAGATACTCCCCCAATCCTGTGTTGGTCATCTCAACTATGATTGTTGGCATTTGAGGGAGAGCGAATGGGAGTTCTCCCTGAGTCCACTCCATGTGGGGTGAACTAGGCGTCTCGACTTCCATTCTACTAGGCTTCTCTTCTGTCGAGATGTTGGAGACTAAGGGTGGTTCCTCTTCCAGGGGCTTCTTTCCCTTGTCCTTTGGTGTGGCCACCGTAGGTGGCATCATTGTGGGAGGACCAGATGAAGAAGATGGACCCGCCTGGGAATTTGATTGCCTTGGTAATGGAGATTCCTATGTAATCGGACCCCTTGTAGATGGATTTAACTAAAAATCCAAATGCGTTGATGGAAGGGTCGACTGTGGCATTAGTTGCACTGAATTGCAGTATTTGAAAGGCTCTAAATCTATGGGGACTACATGTACCTGTCCTTCAAATGTATACTTTAAGCATTGATGAGCAATTGAAGGGACACACTTCATGTCCCGGATCCAAGGTCGCCCCAACAAGATATTGTAGGCCATCTCACCTTCTAATATGTGGCACAATGTATGAATGGTCTTTTGTCCCACTTGTATGGGTAGGACAATTGTGCCAATTGTCGAGCATATCGCATCATTGAATGCTCGAAGAGTATATGTGGAAGGTACGATGTGAGAGGTCGGCAACTTCAAATGTTTTAATGCGGTGGTTGTAATAATGTTACTGGAAGAACCAGTGTCCACCAACACCCGCTTGTACGAAATCCCATTGACCCACGCGATAACATGCAGGGGTGGATCCGCCACATCACCAGCCACCGATTTTAATTCATCTTCTCTAAATGTGATGACTGGTTCTGTACATTGTTTCACATGGCCCACGAAGTTGTTGAAAGAATTTGCTTCATGGGGATGCAGCTCAATGGCCTTTAATATCTCCATGAGAGCCTCCCGATGGGGCACTGATTGTTGAATAAGCTCGTATATGGAGAGCCTAGCCGACGTGGTCCTTAGAATTTGGGTAAGTCTAGTTTGAATCATGGCCACTAGTCTAGGCGGGGGTAGCTGCATAGGGTTTTGAGGTTGTGATGTCATTGGAACTTCTCTTGTAGCTGTCGTGGGGGCAGCTCCTGGGTATCTCTTGTTCCTAGTCATGATGCTTATCATCCCTACATATCCTTCCATGGGGCAATTTTGTTGCACCTCATTGACATGAAGGGGTTTTTCTTGTGCATCATGTGTGGGCAAGGGGTCTCTAAAAACTCCCATTTGTTGGTTGTTTGGCGCTATAGGGTTGTCCACCGCCAATGTATTATTGTCAATGAGGTCTTGCACCAAACCTTTGAACTTCCAATAGGCATTAAGGTCATGTCCCTTTCATCTATGGAACCTACAGTACAAGTCCTCCTTGTACCCCTTAGGCTTTGGTGCATTAGGATCTATCATTTGAATCTCTGGCAGATTAATCAAGTTTGTCACTGACAAACGGTCAAACAAGGAGTCCCTGGACTCTGTGTATGGTGTAAATTGTTGCCTAGGGTGACGCTACTAATTTTGTTCCTGCTTTTGGTTTTCTCTATCATAATTGTTTGGAGGCACCGCCTGATAGTTAGCCTTCTGAGGTTGTGTTGCTTGGGCAGGCTTAGGGGCGTTGATAGCAACTTGATTGACCACGGCGGGTTTCTATTGTGTAGTCCCTATTTTAGTGCTCTTGTTCCATTCTTTTTTCTTAGGCTTGGTGATTTCACCATCCTGTATTTTGATCTCTTCGATGATTCTGGCTTGCGCCAGTGCTTCTTCTAAAGTGGCATATTGCTGCAGCTACAATAGCATAGAGATCGATCGCAAACAACTCTTTGCAAACATTTGGGTCAAGTCAGACATAGGAGGGAGGTAGGGTAGCTTTGAAAGCAACGTCCTCCATCGGTTCCCATATGCCACCATAGATTCCTCCTCATACTGCTTGAGGCTAGCTAGATCGCTTAGTGATGCCTTTTTCTTTGTGTTGAAAGTGAAACATTCTAGGAACGCGTCCACTAGCTGATCTAAGTTACAGATGCTGTGCTTTGGTAATTGAGTAAACCAATCCGAGGCAGGGCCTACGAATGTGGTTATAAATGTTCTTAATAGCAAAGCATCGTTGTCTTGAATGCCAAAGCATTGGCTCAGGAATCGAGTCACATGCTCTTGGGCATCTTCCTCCCCTCTAAAGAGTGCCAACTGGGGTAGCTTAAAGTGTTTGGGGTATGGAGGTGTCGGCACTGATGGATGCACAGGATGACTACGGAGTTGGCATAAAGTAGGCTTTTGGGGCCCATAAGTCTTGAGCTCCATAGTCTCTAAGCGCTCTAGCAATGCTTTATATGCATCGGAGGACTTGATCTCCTCCTCCTTGGTTTTCTCCCACTGTGGGTTGTGGGGAACTTGAGGCCTTTGGAGGGGTAGCTAGGTAGCACCCCTTCTGCCTTGATAGGGCATTTCAGCCCATTCTTCTTCTTGTTCATAATCCTCATAAGCTTCTTGAGGAGTGTCTAGCCTAGGCCTGTAAACATTGATGGGTGCCCGTGGAGGGTGCCCATCGTGGTTTTAGGGAGTGGCCTCCCGCTCAGGTCTAGGAGGTCTTAGAGGCAGTGCTTGATGAGGTCGTGGAGACCTGTCTCGCACTAAGGGGTTGTGCCTCTCATACACTTCTGATTTATGTGCACGAGGGGCTGGGACCTTCTCAGGCACATTGTTGTGAAGCAATTCAGCTGTCTGACGTTGAATGCGCTCTTGGTTAAGGCGACACAAATGTTCTAATTGTTGTTGGTCTTGCCTGAGCCGCATGATTTGCGCTTGGCGGGTGGCTAGTTTGGCAAATGCCAAGTCAATTTGGTCCACCGTCTCTTGTTTAGGAAGCCTAGATGCCTCCCCTACATGTCTTTCTCGGTCATGGTGATCCGAGACCCCTATGGGTTGCTTCCCTCTATCGAGGTTAGCAGCATTCACTTGAGGCTCTGGCCTCAATGAGTGATCTTGATACATTGCGGGTGTGGATGTGCATCATTCCCATGCTGTGTACTACTCTTGAGGAACGTAGTGATCTTCCTCGTACTCTCTATTGTATGCATAAAAGGTGCGGGCAGAATTGTCTTGCCCTGTCTGGAAAGCCTGATACTCTGGATATGGTCTAGTGTTTCTAACAGTAATCAGGGGTAAATCAGGAGTAACAAAATCATATGGTTCCTCCTTGTGGACCCTATGTTGTTCAAGCACTTCATCACTAGGCCACCCATAATGAGTTTCCAAGGGGGGCCTCCTATCTAGGTTGAGTGCCACATGTGGGTTTTCCTCTTGAAAGGATCTTTGCTGAGTTGGGGTGCCCCTCAAGGAGGTGCCTCTATGTTGAGTGGGTGTGCCCCTCAAGGGGGTGCCTTTATAGTCTTGTTCGATGATGACATGATGGGGACTATCTTGTGTATCCTACCACCAAGGCGGGATGACCAAGTCCTCAAGACTATATCGGAGGTGACTTGTCCCCCTTGGTGCACTCTCTACAGCTTCTGCCCATGATCGGGCTTGGCTACGGGTGTACACCATGATGATGCTTACCTAAAGATGCGTAGGTTCTTATCACTTTTAGGATTTTTTATGCTACACTTAAACAGAAAGGAAACACACAATCAATGCAATGGTTATCTCATTTAAAGATTTAAAAGTGTGCCCTAGAATCTGGTTTAGTGTGTTTTGATGTTGTTTTGAAAAATTTTTGTGAAGAACATTTAAATGCAGTATGACGGCTCTTGTGACTCCCAAAAAATGGTCGCCCCTTCGATATACCTTTGCCAGACCGATATACCAACCTCTCTATATACCCACCCTTACGTGAGGGAGACTATAGGTACGTGAGAGCAGATGATACATGGAACATAGGTGGTACGGAAGGGGAATCACTCTATTTATGACACCTACCATAGAAGACTTATCCTCATGTGCTGGGAATCACCCCCACTACACTTGGTCAGCTTTCATCAGGATTTACGTCTAGCAACAGTCATGATCGGGGTAATGTATGCAGTATCTCAAGCCAAAGTGATGATGGAATCCACCTTTGGTCTTGCTCAAGGGTTGGGGTTTTACGACCAACTCCTTGGTTTAAATTACCATGTGGTGTGTGGGGTTCTTTTTAAGTTGCATAAATGAAGCAAACAAGCAGTCAAACTTAGGCAAATAACCAGAGAACATAAAGCAAAGAATTGACAAAAGGTGTTTAAGACCTCTACCTCGTCTCTGCCCAAATCAGATGTCTCTGAATTTTTGCTCTGAAATAGTCTAGCATTTGAAAAATTGGTACCTATAAGCAAAATAACAAGCAACTTTAATCAGAAATTTAATCTTAAAAATCAAGGGACAGAGGTCCCACCGTGATCGCCACTGAAAGCACGAGGATACGGAAACAAAAAGGAATATGCCACAAGAAAGAACAAGAAAGAACATAGACAAATCGACACAAGATAAAAGCAATATGAAATATGGTAATCTCTTTATTGATACGCTTTTTAAGTTGTGTTACAATACGTCTCCTTCCTTTTTAGGGGATAGGAGCGTCAAATGTGTTTCTTGTCACAACAACCATGGATAACCATCCTTCTTCCACGTGCCCACATGTAAGATGGGCGGACCAAAATGTTGCCACCACTTGTGTATATGATTATTTGCTCCTTCTTACTCCTCTAATGTTGGAAACCTGCGTTCAAAGAAACAGAAAATATTAGTAGCACCTACGGACATAATAAAGCATGTATTTCCCAAGGCCTACTGTCAGTAAATGCATGAAAATATTAAAACGATAATCAAATGACCTCGGATCGACCTAAAAATTTAATAGTAGCATAAATATGTTATCAGAAGACCACTACAAAAAGAACAGTCTGGAAATTCCTCACAGATTTGTATTCGCTCCAGGGTGGGACGAATAGACCTACAATAACTTGTCAAAAAGCACCCTCTTCAATGTCCTACTTAGAAAGCTCCAAATGACCTGAAAAGTTGGGGTTAGCTAATTGGGGGTGTTTTGGGAAGACCCAGATGGTCATATTTCTCCAATTTTGCCTCTAGCACCCATATTTTGATGATGGCATCTGCAAGTTAGTAAAGGCGGGAAATAGCAAAAACCTGATCAAAAGTGCTCCAAATGAAATGAAATTTAAACTACAGTCTATTGAAATGACCTAGAATAATATGCAAAAATAAAAACAATGAAACCTACCACAGATTGCTATTCATTCCGGGGTGGGACGAATTAACTTGTAATACATTGTCAGAAAGTACCCTCTTCAATGTCCTATCTAGAAAGCTCCAAAAGACCTGCAAAATTGGTGTTAGCTAATTGGGGGTATTTTGAGATGACCCAGATGGTCATATTTCTCCAATTTTTCCTCTATCACCCATATTTTTATGGTGCCATCTGCAAGTTAGTAAAGGCGAGAAATGACAAAAACCTGGTCAAAACTTGTCAGAATGAAATGAAATTTAAACTACAACCTATTTGAATAATCTAGAATAAGATGCAAAAGAAAAATTAGAGAAATATGCCATATATTTCTATTCATTTTGGGGTGGAGCGTTTAGAGCTGCGATAGTTTGGGGAGCGCCCGAGGGCAGGACGCCCACCATTTGGGACTTTGTTTTAGCACCAATCCACTTGGGATGGGTCCAAAACCTGTTATGGGGTGTTTTCGACAAATTTTGTGGAATATTGTGGCCAAATGTTTGGGTTTGGGCTTAGATTTGTGCTTCCAATAATCACCCAATAACCTCCCCTTCAAATGAGAGATTAAGGATGTGAAAGGCACAAATCGCAAGTAGGTATGTAAATTGGCAGCACTTCATTGCTCAAATGCTCCTTCTCTGTATCTCTTTTGGGTGGGAAAACTCCCCAATTTATAGACCTTAGGGTCTTCTTGTTTAAATTGCACATGCGAGGGTGCCACTTGAGTTAACTGTCCTATTTTCAGAGAAAAGCTAGTTCCCTGATTTAGAATCTCCTTGCATGAGGTCTCTAAAATAAAGACATGCATGACTAAAGTCTCTCTTCTTGAATAAAAGCTATTCCTCACAATTGCATGGCCTGAAGCCTCAGTTAACTGGCGGAGTTGCCGAGGTTTGACTTTTTTTTTGGTCAAACCTGCTATTCGCCCCACCCTGGGGCGAATTCTTAATCGTCCTTGGGTGGGATGAATGCCAGTTTGAATTCGTCCTAGGGTGGGATGAATAGGGAAAAAAGTGCCAAAAAGGTGCCAAATTGACTTTTGACCTTCCAAAACTGCTTTTGGGAGTGGTTAGAACCACTGTTTAACCTCTGGGGGCTGCCCTAGGGGCTGTGTGTGTCAATGCGATCAATGCTTGTCGTCACATAATTGGATTGGTGCTATTTTGGTGTCTACTGTCCCAAAATCTTCATATGGTTTCAAGTGAATCATCGCTTTGTACATTGGAAATTACCTCATCATCTCATTGCTTGAGGGGGTAGTCATCATAATGATTTCAACAATCGAATCAACAAGAGAACACTCAAAAGTGTTAAAACTCATGAATATAGAAGAGTCTTTGTTCGAAGTAAATCTTCAAGCCCATGCTAGGGCAAATAAATAGCATAAAATGCAAATTAAAATAGTCTTGGCTCTCCTTGTGGTCCAGGGTATGAATCCTCTATGAAGGCTCTTCACACACCTGGTGAGACTTGCAAGGATACAAGGCACCAAGACCTAAGTATTCCCGAAGCCTAAAAGTCCTTGTACAAAAATGTCTAGGGATACTTGCAAATCATTAGTCTATGTCAAAGGCAATGATTATATGGATGTATGTTTTCTTTTTCATAGGAGAGACATCATGAGTTGGTTAGGTTAAAAAAAAAAACCTTAATCAATTTACCATTTTGGTTATATATTTTTACTTCGTGCTTTCTCAGACAAGGCGCATCATAAAAAGCGGCAACTGTAGACACAAAAATTAGTTAAATCATATAGGACTACCAGTGTGCCAAATGCATCATCCTATCAACATCATATGACCTCACTAGGGGTAGTTTCTAGGGTCATAAGGCATCCTAGGATAGTTTTGGGAAGGTCTCCACCAGTTTTGGGAGCCTTAGAGGCCCTGGTTTTGGATCGTCCCTACCAGGTATGGTCATTATTAGGGTTAGGATTTGTGGCCACTCCTTCCTAGGATGGTTACATATGACCATCTCAGGCATAGATGGCCCCAAAACCCACTTGCCAAAAAGTAGGTGGGATCGATATTGGCAATCAAATCTTGCCAATATCGACCCTAATTAGTGCCCATGTTGATTAGGAACAATCTGGCACAATTTGTGCTTCCTAATGGGTTTCCAAAATGGGGCAAACTTCCCAAACCCATCCAAGGAAACCTTGGACAAGTGGCAAGGGTTGCCCTAGATGGGCAACATGCCATTTTGGGAATTAGGGCTCTAATTACCCATAAATTAGAGCTTTCCCCAAAACAAAATAGGATGAGAATGGAATGTAGGTTTGGAGCAATGAAGTGTTTCTAGAATTGGGAGAGAACTAGTGTTACTTACCTCGCCCCTTTTTGCAAACTTTGTGCCCCTTTGCCTTTGAATCCCTCTTCCCTCATGAAGGTGATTTGAAGGATTACAAAACCTATCGACCTGATTACAAAACTAGTCTACTCTAGCATAGATACAAACCCCATTTGACTAAAAACCTAATTAGTTATCTCTATAACTGATCCAATGGGTATTGGTGGCCATTTTTGAAGTGGACCTACTGACCATCTTGGGCAGGAGTGATCAACAGTCATGACCATCCCTAACTATCATAGCCACAAAATTGGCAAGGATTTTACTCTAGATTCCACTATAGGAGGCTTCAATAGGTCCTCCCCTAACCCCTGTCCAAATTTTAGCTAATTTGGAGTTGATTTGGCAGGGTAACTGACCGTTTGAACATCATAGGGTGAGGTGGACCAGCATTAAGGCCTCCGCCATCTTTCATCTAGTTTGGTGCCTAAATGACCTCAAAATGATCTAAAACTTGGCTAGAGTAATTTTAGAACATATATATATCTATGTTATGCATTTTTATGTTTTTATAGCTTAGATTACTTTTGTTTTATTTGATTTCAATGTATGTATGCTATTTTCCATTATAATATCTATGCTATTAACCCCCTTTCAAGCTCCCATGTGTGTAGATTGTAGTATTGAACAAAACAGGAGCTAGAGGTATAAGAATAAACCTCAACATAGCTTCTTCATGGGAAGAGGAGTCAACCATTGTATATGCCAACATAAATTTACCACCGATGGATAGGATCCCTTAGTACCATCATTTTCATTGTTTGTATGGTTGATGTATCACCAGTTTTAAACCTCCATTAATGGAGTGCATCTTGTAATTGATGTTCTAAAAAGCAAATTAACAAAAGGCATATTATTGCATTTCATTTGGTTATTAGATTCGTCTTTTGTTGCTTTCTAGCTTAGTTTCATTATATGCACTATTTTTGGCCTATAAGACCCTTAGCTTAAATTCACCTGTTTGAAGGCCATATAAACATAAGTAGAGGTGTATCCATTTATTTTATGCTTCTATAGGTACTAAGAATAAGGTGAACCTTTCAGACCTGGCCAAATTGAAATAGTATGATGATGAGCCAATAATGGATTATGGGAATAAATGGAGAAAAGTCATGGCAAAATTATCATTCTTCATTCCCATAGAAGAGATCATTCACATGTTCACCAAAATTTTCTCTAAAAACATCTCCCTCTTGCTAAAACTTCAGCAGTATCCTTTGTTTGATAAATATTTGGCATAGGCCAAGCTCATCGAAGAAATAAAATTAGATGAGGGAACCATTAAACTCTGAAAAAAAGGAGTGGAACAAGAATGGCAAGAATAATAAGTACAAATAGAAGTAGGGAAACCCTACTCTAGTCAATCAAGTTGTATTACCTACACCCAAGGATGGGGTGCACAACAACCCCGAAACTATCAAGCACATTCCCTGCCAGCTAATTACGACCAAAAGAACAATCAGTGAAGAAATCAAGAATTAAATTCACCTTGTTATTTCACACCTCTAACAGAATCAATGCAATCAATATTTAATCAGTTGAGTGAGGCCAAGAGGATTAGATTTCCTAATATACCTCTTATATATCCCAACCATCCTAAACCAAAAGGATATAGGGAAGATCAATTTTACCCTTATCACAGGATACCAGGGCATGACATTGAGGCTTGCATCGGGTTTAAGCATCAAGTGCAAAACATGATTAAGGTGAGAGAACTCAAAGTTGACAACCCGTTGGCTCTTGATAATAGATATATGTGCATATACAAAAATCCATTGCCCAATCATGATGACCCTAGAGAGCAAGGGACCCAAGTCAATCAAGTTCAAGCTGACATACCTACCCATGAATGCATTGGTATGGATGATATTTTTAACATAACAACAAGGACTAGGCGGTATGGTCAACCACAACCACCTATAGCTCCCATGAACATCCCAGCTGCACCTAGGTAAAGGCAAGACAACCTTCTAGGTCCACCAATGTGACCTGTGGTGACTATTCGATGTAGATTAGAGCAAAACCTACAGATGACTCCAACTAAGTTATCCATTTATGAGCTCATACAATAGTCCCCAAAGCATAGGAAGACTCTAATAGATATTTTAAGGACAATTGAGCTCCAACCACAAGACATGAATGCATTCACTCACTTTGTGGGACAAGTGCAAGAATTCTAGGAGCCTATAATTTGATTCTATGATCATGAGATTAAGACAGTTCATGTTGCCTTACCAGAACCTCCACTGAACATTGTGGTGGTAATCAACAACTTACCTTTCAAGAGGGTATTTTTTGATACATTTTCATCAATAAACATCATTACAGCAACTACAATAGAGCACCTCAATATCCCCAAGTCCAATATAGTTTTAGGAGCTTAAACATTGAGAGCTTTTAATGATACTTTATGCAATACTATGGGAATGATAGTCCTACCCATCAGGGTGGGGCACAAGACCATCCTTGTGATGTGTCATGTCTTAGAAGGAGCTATAAAGTACAACATCCTCTTAGGTTGCCCTTGGATAAGGGCCATGAAGTGTGTGCCTTCGATCTTGCACCAGTGTGTCCAGTATGTGCACGAGAACAAAGTTTATGTGGTTATAGCCAATGAAGAGCCTTTTAAATACATCAATCAGGTAGACATTCTGGGGGAATTTATAATCCCTTCTACCCACCTATACATAGAACCTTCATCCCCAACCACATAAATGAATCATGAAGAAAAAGGGGTAAGAAAAGACTTCAACACCTCCTGGTGCACTCAAAGTAGTCAATGCTTCTAAAGTACCATCAATGTCAAAACCAAAAGATAATAAAAAATTAAAGGTATCCTTAGTTAAGGAAGAAATTCCCAAGGAAGTGTTAACTATAGCCATTGCCAAAGTGCCAAGCCCTATGGAAGAAGATCTTCAATATCAATATGAAGATAGTGATTATCACCTTGCTTTGCCAGTGTCATCCATAGGGTCATCTACATCGTATGCATCAATACACTTGGAAAGCATAGGCATAGGGGAGTACCTTGTGTATAACATCACCTTTACACCTATCATTGAGTCTGCACAATATATGGGAAGGCCTAAGGACTTGAGGCTGCTAGTAGGAATAGTGGTTCCACTTGGAATACCTCCCAACGAAACCAGTTTTATCTACACTGGCCTGGACTGTGCCCATAAGTCTTCGCATATAGAAGAGGATAGTGACAAATTATTCATGGTCAATGTTCATTACCTCTCTAACCCTGAGTTTTCTCTAAGCTAATTTGAGCATTGCCATTTGCATGGCTATGGCCTTGGCATATATGAGTAGGGGTGCAAACGGCCATACGAGCCACAATATTAGCTTCCCTTTGATATATTTAGCCTAGGCTATTATATCAGATGTTGATATGACTCTCTTGTAGTGACATTGGATATATTAAGCTTAGGGTTAGGAGAAGAAATTGATTTCATTCCTTATCATCTCCTAAGAACAAGAAATTTGAGAAACAGACAAGTGGCCACAGTAAACATACCGCCACCAAAAATTTATCATCCAAACATCTCAATTGATTCCACCCCAACAGGGTACAACTCATGAGATGAGGAGAATGGATATGAAGCAAGTGATGATAAGGCACAACTTGGCTTAGCCTATCAGGGGCCTTGTTATTTACAAAGATTCACATGGTTCATCCATGATGAGAGTGGACATACATCATATGAAAGTGACTATGAATCAGAAGACTTAACAAAAAGAGCCTACTTAGGCCTGAGCCATCAACCCCTGACTTTGGGGCAAGAGACAAATGCATATGGATTCTTCATAAGTGATGAAGAATATGAAGATGAAACAGAGATGGCCTACTTAGGGCCAATACATGAGCCCCTTGTCTTAGGGCCACATACCAATTTTAACGATTTCTAGACAAGTGATGATGAATTTGAGGATGAGATCGATATGGCTTATCTTGGACCTCACCACTTGTGACAAGTAAATGAGCTAGTAGGGAGAGATGTGGAAATCCGTGCCATAAACCCTCATCTACGATTTTTGGGAAGACCTGTTGACCTAGCTACCATTCATCTGATGGTCAATCCCCACCTACCTACATTTAGAGAGATATTAGAGCCCAATGATCCTATTGTCTACCCTACTCATGGGCCAAATCCAAAAATTCCCATTCCTCCAGAACCTCATCGCAAGTATGGAAGGAAAACCCCTAATACAAGATTGCACCCATGTGGTCCTGGAGACTTCATTCCATCCATCAACATGATCTCCATTGATTTTATCACTCCACTCTATAGTCTAGTAGATCCTACCAAATTATTGCATCTTGATGTAGAGGATATTGATTGATACCATGCTAATTCACCCATAGAGCCTGAAGACCTCTTCTCCAATGAAGATATGCTACAACCATTCTGTTTTGCATCAGGTTGTGCGTATGACGTCTTCCATGTTGGTTTAGAACCTAAGTTCGTAGGTCCTGTAAATCCCACTCGATGACATTCATTTGATACCCATGCCTCATCAGCTAGAGGATGGATCACATATGGCTATAGAAGTGACTTTCGAGGTGGACATCAGCGATGATCCTACCCAACCAAGAAAAGTTAAGTTTAGGGAAATTCTATCTCTAGAGTAACAAGACATCCTAATTCCTCTCCTCAAATAGAGGCCAAATATTTTTTCTTGGACTTACAAAGAAATGGCAAGGATAGATCCAAAGTTAGTCATTCACAACCTTTCATTGGATCCCATGAATAATCCAATCAATCAAAATCTGAGGAAAATGCATCCAATCCTTGCTTTGATGGTGAAGAATAAATTGCAAAAACTATTGGATGCAGTATTCATAGTTCCTATTGACTACCCTGAGTGGGTGTCAAACATGGTACCCATGGGGAAACTAGATGAAAAATTCTGTATCTGCATGGATTTTAGATATTTAAATAGAGCAACACCAAAGTATTTTTTCTCGTTGCCAAACATAGATGCTCTTGTAGATGCAATCGTACGTCATGAGATGTTCTTCGGAATGTATGGTTTTTCCAGATAGAACTAGATCCAGATTAAGCCTGAAGATCAACATAAAACTACTTTCATTACTCTTTGGGGAATATTATATTACAAAGTGATGCCATTCAGTTTCCAAAATACTGGTGACACATATCAGCAGGCCATGATATACATATTCCATGACTATATGTATAAGATCTTAGAAGATTACATGTATGACTTACTGGCCAAGACCCTATTGTGGCAAGAGCATGCTGAAGTCCTTAGACAAATCTTTGATCACCTCATAGAACACAATGTCTGATTTAATCCTAATAAGTGTGTATTTGGCATAACTTATGGCAATATTTTGGGATTCATCGTATTCAAGAGAGGCATTGAATTTTATCCTACAAAGGTAAAGGCTATACTAGAAATGGCTGCCCCTAACAACATTAGGGAGTTGCAGAGCCTAAAATTTAAGATAGCATCCATAAAAAGATTCATTGTACAATTATCAAACAAATGTCGACCTATGAATCGGTTTTTGTTCAAGGAAGTTCCCTTTCATTGGGATGAAGAATGCCACCAAGCCTTTGTAGAGATCAAAAATTATCTGGCAACACTACTAGTATTGGCTCCACCAAGGCCAAACATACCATTTTTACTATATATATCAGCTATTGATTTTCCATTGGGCACCATGTTAACCCAAAAGAATGCAAAAGACAAAGATCAAGCCATATATTACATTACTCACACCTTGGTGAGTTATGAGCTAGGATATGCATATGTTGAAAAGTTGTTTTAGCAGTTGTATTTGCAACTCGAAAGTGAGATACTACATGTTGAGCCATATGACCTATGTCATATCAAAACAAAATCCTTTGCAATACATGATGAAAAAGACATATCACAATACAAGTACCGCAAAGTGGATCATGTTATTGACAAAATTTGATCTAGAGTTCATAAGCCAAAATTCCATCAAGGGATAAGTCATAGAAGATCAATTAGCAGAGGCACCTCTTCAGGATAACAAGCCTCTCATTATAGAATTTCTTGATGATGCAATCTTTGCATTATCAGATTTTCTAGAACTCAAAGAACCTAAGAAAGAAAGAGACATGTCATTGTTCTTCAATGATTCAAAGTGTGAACAAGGGGGTGGAGCAGGGATTGTATTTATCACACCACAGGGTGCTCCATTACCCTTATCATTCAAACTAGAATTCCTGTACACAAACAAAAATACAGAATATGAAGCATTGATCCTAGGACTCCAAACAACCATAGCAATGGGCATTAAAATATTGAATATCTTTGGTGACTCTTTGCTCATAGTAAACCAGGTCACAGGAATATTCCAATGCAGGTGCCCACTCCTAAAAACTTACAAAGAACTTGTTGACACCTACCTAGCCCAATTGGAATGGTATGAAATTGAGGCAATCCCTCGTATATTGAATATATTTTTAGACACTATGGACTCTTTGGGATCCTTAATCCCTTAGAATATGTTTGCTGATTTTACAACTGTTCATGTGAAAGTGCTTTCACACTCAATAATGCACTGGGAAGATTTTGAAAATCAAGAATCAGTCAACATGATCAACATCGAGCCAAATTAGGATTGGTCCTTCACAACCAGCAATTTTTTATAAATGGAACCTTGGGGGTCTTTCATCTCCCAAGAACCTGTGGAGTGTGGTGCAACCATACACCATATATTTGTTCCTCAATCCGTGTTCACTAGCTCAAAAATAAAGGAAAATCAAGTCATCTTTTCTATAGAAGCTATGGCTTATCAAGATTGGCTTTCCCAACTATGGGACTTCCTAAAAATTGGAATAGTACCTCAAGGTTTATCGCATATTGAAAGGCGAATGTTCAAACAGAGAGCAACAAGATACATCTTGCTAGGAGAAATCCTCTACAAATGAGGATATGATGGAGTATTACTCCGTTGTCTTGAGCCCTAGGAAGCATCCTAGGAAATTTTGTAAGCTCACGATGGAACATGTGGAGGGCATTTCAGTGGCATGGCCATTGTTAAGCACATCTTGAGAATAGGTTACTATTAGCCCACCATGGAAAGGGACTAGTGTGAGTATGTCAAGAAATGCAGTAAGTGCTAGCATCATGCAAATCTAACGCACTTACCATCACAAGCCTTGCAACCCATCCAAGAAGCATGGCCATTCTCATAGTGGGGACTAGAATTGATTGGGAATATCTCACCCCCATCCTTAGGTTGACACACATTCATCATAACAACCACATAATACTTCTCTAAATGGGTTGAAGCGATCCCCTTAACATTGAAAACTGGACCAAGGATTGCAGATTTTATACTCCACAATATCATAAGTTATTTTGGGGTCCCTTCTAAGATAATATCGAATAATGGGCCATCTTTCAAGAATAAAAATGTGTGTGCTTTAATGAAAAAATACCATATTCAGCACAATTTTTCAATGCCTTATTATCCATAAGCAAATGGGCAAGCATAAGCCTCAAACAAAACAATAGTCTCCATTTTGAGGAAGATGATGCAAGACAATCACAAAGATTGGCACATGCAGTTGCCTCTTGCACTATGGGTATATAGGACTAGTATACGGATGCCCACTGGGGCAATACCATTTTCACTAGTATATGGCACTAAGGCCATCATGCCACTAGAGTTAGAAATTTTGACTCTATGCATAGCATTAAAGGACTTCATAGAAGATGATGTTGTGCGGCAAGACTGCCTTGATCAGTTGATGCTTCTTGATGAATGTCGAGTCAATACTTTAGAGCATCTTCATGTTTACCAAGATAGCCTTGTGCGAGCTTGCAATATTAAAGTCCACTTAAGGGAATTCAAGGTTGGAGATCTAGTTCTCAAAGAAAACTAGCAGAATTTGAATCTATCGCTGCACTTGTGAGACAAGTTCGTGGTAAATTGGATAGGCCCATACATGATTTCACAAAGAATAGGACCTACAACATATCACCTTATATCATTAGATGGTGTTGAAGAGCCTGAACCTCTCAATATCATTCACCTAAAGGCATTCTACACATAAAACACAAAAACATTCAAATATACACATAAAATTCAAAAACATTCAAATATGTCAAAAATTCAAAAACATTCAAATATACACATAAAATTCAAAAACATTCAAATATGTCAAAAATTCAAAAACATTCAAATATTTCATAAAATTCAAAAACATTCAAATATGTCAAAAATTCAAAAACATTCAAATATGTCAAAAACACAAAAACATTCAAATATTTCATAAAATTCAAAAACATTCAAATATGTCAAAAATTCAAAAACATTCAAATATGTCAAAAACACAAAACAAATCATAAAAACATAAAATTTCAAAAAGGCTCCAAGGGTAGTTCAAACCGCTTGGTCAAACATCAATTCAAAAAAACTCCAAGGGTAATTCATATTGCTTGGTCAAACACCAATTCAAAACACTCCAAGGGTATTCAAACCACTTGGTCAACTCCAATAAATTCAAAAAGGCTCCAAGGGTAGTTCAAACCACTTGGTCAAACATCAATTCAAAAAATCTCCAAGGGTAATTCATACCGCTTGGTCAAACATCAATTCAAAGGCTCCAAGGGAATTCAAGACGCTTGGTCAAAATCAATTGAAAATGGCTCCAAGGGCATTCAAGCCACTTGGTCAAAATCAATTCAAAAATTTCCAAGGGTACTTCATGCTACTTGGTCAAAAACCAAAAATCCCCAAAGGCATAATAAGCCCTTTGGTCAAATTAAGCAAAAATACAAAAACAACATAAAACTCAAAAATACAAAAACAATTGCATTTCACATTTTGCATCCACATCATTGCATTGCATTTTCATATCCACTAACAATTGCATATGTCATGAGAACTTTAAAAGTGATACCACAGTTTGTCACACAAAATCCGTACCTCCATTAACATGTGTGTAATTGTGTTTTTCAACACAACCATTATTTGTCGCTATACATAATATACTAAGGTTTTTCGGTTAATCAACCACACCTAGTGATATTATCAACTTTTGAGGAAAACAACTCTGATTAGTAGAAGGTAAGGTCCAGCTGTGATAATACCTTGGATACTCAAGATCCCGTCACTAATTGAAACACTAAAATACAAGCTGGTACAAGGAAATTATGAAAGCTACAAAAGCGTTCTAAGTTACCTTAAGCAAAAAGAATTTTTCTTGCTTATTCCTTTGTGCAATCGGTTTAAAGGTGCTGAGAATTGGCAAAAGGACAAGCTTTACCCTATCCAAATCCCTTGCTTAAATCAAATACACAAAATCTAAAAGCAAAGTACATATTCAAAAGGCCAAGCATACAATACACATTTCAAAGCAATAATCCGATACACAAATCATAAATTCAAAGAAACATAGCTCAAAAATCAATAAAAAAATAAACAGTGATTTTCATCACTACATATGAGAAAAATAAACAATGATTATCATCACTACCAAAAACCATGCTAAAAATAAATAAATTAAAATAAACAGTGATTTTCATCACTACATATGAGCAAAAATCCAAAAAGAAGCCAAGAAGGGAATAAAGCTTGAATCCTTGGAATTCTCAGCATTGTACAAAAATGGAAGGAGAAATCCTTACACATGATGATATGTCTATTACAATTGCTTCATGCATTTGTGTAGACCAATGTTTGAATGTGGATGAGCTAGCTTAGGTAACCCAATATTGCCTAGTGGTATAGTCCAACTAAATCCAACATAAGGATGAGATGAACACTTGAGGATCCCTGATATTAGCAATGGTCTAAAAGAATCCCGCCTAACATTGGAGGAAATTCTTGAGTTCTACCTCAAAATATACAATCACTTGCACACATAGATATCATGAAAAACCATGTCCATGGTAAAAACCTCACTTTTCAAAAGTCTAAGTGATCAGTAGACAACTGTTGATAGGGTAACTAGAGTGTTTGAATATCCGAAAAGCCCCAAAAATTCTTACATAGCAACAAATCATAACAATTCACACCATCACTTTCTTTATAAGATTCTATAAATTAGGGGGTATCAATATAGTAGGACAGATACCGCATATATATTAGAAATAGTATATATACGGCCACTGACTACTTTATATCTTCTAATTTACAAGAACTTATTAATAAAATACATTACACACCATTACATCTCATATATGAATACTTAATCAAATCTTATGATAAGAGTGATTATTTTTTTTCATGATTATTTTTTACTTTCTATGGTATCACCCATTAATATTTTCAATGTCATATGTATTCCGTATGTTTTAAGTGATTAGAGCATACAGGTTCATTTATACCATTCCATCACATAAGTTAGATGCATAAAATTAAAGCAAAATTAAAACATGCATTTAACAATAATATCATATCCACAAAAACAAGTCATTAATCATCCATAAACCACATCATAAAACATGTAGGCAATATCCATTCGCATACAATCATGAATTCATCATTCATCATCAAAATACATCGCATCATATCATCAAATCATATAAGCATCTACACATCCATATAATCATCTTCAATATCATCTATCATCTAACATATTCATCAAATCATCATAACACCATCATCGCATCATATCATAAAATAAAATAACAACAAAAACATGAGCAATAAATGATACATATAATAAGTCATAATGCAAAGCTATCATAAAATTATGTGTGTCAAGTCCATGGATGTACAAAAATTCCTATGGGCTACAATCATATAGGTCATTCGACCTCAAAAATGAATCAAGGACCAAGTAAAGCATCAATCAAATATCAGGCCTAAGCCCCCTACATCACCTCCTCTAGTGCCACCTCCCCCTGTGGCAGTGTCATGAGTCAAATTATGTGAACCTATCGGTCTCTCTGTCCGAGTCTGGGTTCTCTCACTAGGATGGGCAAAAGACTACCCTGAGGTGGAGTGCCCACTAACCTACGAACCACCCATACTGGGTGGCTCCTTAGGGACAATCCCATGCCTACTGAGCTGCATCTAAAGAACAGTGATATGATCCACATGTCCCTGGATCTTCTCCTCATACTCATCCAACAAAGACTAAAAATAACTACAGTGCATCTAAGGCATAAATAAAACAAAGCATAACAACCTCAACACTCCTAAATTTGAACAAACAAAGGATAAATGCATATAGTCGAGCAACACAAAGCTAAGGAGTGGTTCAAAAATTTCAAAAAGAACAAAAAAAACAAAAACATGTCTTGAGAAAATCATAAAAAGGACAAAAATATGGCCAAGGTTTTAGCCACTGTCACCTATAGCAACCAGAAATTGGCCGCTGGAGACAGCAGCGTCCAAGACCCAATGGTCAAATTTTTGACTGTTGAGGTTCAAACCTGGCTGCTCTGAGTGACAGTGGCTCATAACCAACCACTCTAAGTGACAGTGGCCAAGGGGCGACATGACAAACCCATGAACCCTTGGCCAAAAAAATGCAAAAAAAATCCAAAAATTGCAAAATAACATAAAAAACACAAAAGGGAAGGAAAAACAATTTTTTTTAAAGCAAATTCCCACTCAGGCATCAAAAACTAAGCTGAGTTAAAAAATGGTTAACATGGTAGTAGCGGGTGAACAGTATAAAACTTGGGAACCCTAGGCTAGAAACTACCAAGGCAAAGTAGTGAGAATAAAATTGGGGACTAACCCACCAGAGTAGAAGGTAAGCTAAGCCTAACTATGAAGTTTATTCATTACCAATAGGTTTAGTGAGGTTCATTTTACCCATTACTTAGTGAGGTTTAGTTTTACTCAGACAAGAGAAAAGAGGGTTATGGTTTAGAAAGAAGAAATACCCGAGAAGCTCTAACTCCTCTAGCAGCTGATGTCTCACCTTGTGTAGCCATGTCCTCAACGCCAGCAAACTCCAAAGTCATAATCGTCGCTATCACACCAAAGTCCCAGAGTGAATATTCAAAATAGTGAAAGTGAAAGGTCAAACCCTAGAAAGCATAATTTTTATATTCCTTAATTATGCCTTGGCCACTACTAACATCAGTAGCCCAAACTATTGAGCAAGGTGCAGTAACAGTTTTGTCATTGTTGTCAACACAAACAGTTAAATCAGTTGATGCAGTGAACACAGTCATGATCTAGTGATCAGGAAGTTCAGAAGCTGTTCAGAATATGCAACAGTATTGTCATTGTTGTCAACATAGGTAGTTAGATCTAATGATGCAGTGGATAGATAGTTCAGAAGTCATTCAGATGCAGAGGACAGAAGTTCAAAGGTCAGTCAGATCATGTACAGTGCAATTCTAGGTAAACAAAAGTAACCCAGATTCAGAAAATCAAATAAAAAGACAAGTAAGAAAACTGTTGTGATATCACAACATGTTTTCTATCACGATTTCATGACATGTCAGAGGAGAGAGAAGGCGCAAAGAAAATTGTCACAATTTCATGACATGTAGGAGGAGAGAGAAGGCACAAAGAAAATTATCACGATTTTGTGACATGGACGAGGAGAGAGAAGGCGCAAGCAAAACTATCACGATTTCGTGACATGTTGCAGGCAAAGAAGCCAAGTGGAAAAACTGTCGTGATTTCGCGACATGTATGGTGAAAAAGTGCTAAGGAAGAAAACTATCACGATTTCATGACATGTTTGGAGGAAAAGCGCTAAGGAAGAAAACTGTCACGATTTCACGACATGTTCAGAGAAAAAGCTCCAAGGAGGAAAAGTGTCGTGATTTTGCGACATGTCAGGTTTTCACGACCCGAAGAGGAGAGAGAATATACGAAGGCAAGTATGTCACAATTTTGTGACATGTTATGTTTTCACAAGCGAAAGTCAGAAAAGAAGCCAAGGCAGTGAAAGTGTCACGATTTCGTGACATGTTCCGTTTTTGCTGGTAACTAAGAAGAAAAGTGTATGGAAGCCAAAAGTGTTACGATTTCGTGACAGGTTGCAAGAAAAGCCTTCGAAAGCTGAAAGCGTCATGATTTCATGATAGGATGAAAGGTAAATGTACGGATTGCAAAAGTGTCATGATTTTGCAATAAGCAGCAGTGAAGAAGCTAGCAGGATAAAGATGTCGCATTTTTGTGACATGTCATGGTTTCGCGACTCTAGGAGGAGAGAGACTGTACGACACCAGAAATGTCGTGATTTTGCAACAAAAGCGGAGAAGAAGGCCTAGAAATAAAAAGGGTCACATTTTTGCGACAAGAGTGAGGATGACGTCAGCAAAAGTTAGAAGTGTCGCGATTTCGTGACAAAAACGTTGTCAAAGCAAACAAAGGCCAAAAGTGTCACGATTTCACGACAGTAGGGACAAGAAGGCGTACATTTGTAAAAGGTGTCACGATATCGTGACATGTTGTGTTTTTGTGGCATGTTGTAAGAGTTGTAGGGGCAGTTAAGGCCAACAAAGACCGTTGCAAGCCGATAGATTTTAGGGTTTGCAATCGACCAAATTTAGGGTTTGCAATCGACCATATTTAGGGTTTGCAGTTGACCAAGTTTAGGGTTTGCATTTGCATAATCAGTTGACTAATATTAGGGTTTTCATCTCAAAATCTCAAATATATAAGCGGGGCTATTTGGAGATTTGGAGAGATTGATCAAAGTGAATATCATCGTGTGATATGTGGTTGTAAAAGCACAGATAGCGTAGAACCAGCAAGATGATAGCAAAGTGCGTAATGTGAGCTAGTCGTGTTGAGTTGTTCGAAGTGTGATTGTGAATGTGCATAGAGAGCAGAGTATGAAACAACATAGAGTGTGTGAAGTGTATGCATAGATAAAGCAGAGTGTGCAGAGAGCGTGAAGGGCAAAGTTGATTGCAAATTTTTGCTGTAGTAGTGCTGCAGATTGTGTGAAGTGATTGCGCAAGAGAGAGAGCAGAGTGCGCAGAGATTGCAAAGGTGAAGTAGACCAGTTAGAGTCTTGCAATAACAAAGGTATCTCATCAAACATTTTCATTCAAAATTGAAGTCCAGTTGGTGCTGGCAAATTAGGGGTCGATGCTCCTTTCTGTTGGTGCAGATAAATAAGGGGTTGGTGCTCTTTCCAGTTGGTGTTGGTAAACAAATTGTAAAGTTGGTTCTTTGCAAGAGGCTAGATTTGGATGGTAGTCCAAGCAGCTGTTCTTTTTGAGTAGCCATTTTGGTGAACCTCATTAAAAATATGTGTTGTGTGATGTTCTTTTACTGTACTTATTACATCTGTTTATAAGTTTTAACTGCTACGATTTTTAGAGCTATTAATTCATGTCTTGGAATGCTACACTGATTCACCCCCCCTCTCAGTGCCATACTAAGTACAACAATTAGTATCAGAGCCAAGTTCCCAGTTTAGGCTTAATTAGTCTGGGTTGATCTTGGATTATTACATAAATGGCAAAGAAAGGCAAAAGTGGAACCATGAGACACAAGAAGAAAAGAACACACAGGGTCATGAAAGAAAATGAAGATGAATCAAATAGTGGAGAAAAGGCCAAGAGACAACTCGATCATGATGTAGGTTCACTAAGTATAGAATGTTTTATTTGCGATCAACTCGGTCATAATGAATGTCAGTGCCATGGTTCTAATAGCAATGAATTTGAAGATGATCCATTAAAAATTGGTAAAGAAACAGATTTAGAATAGGAATATGATGAAGAAGAAAGTGATGCAGAAGCAAATTGGGAACAGAAACTAATTTCAGCTCTAGGTAAAAAGGTTGAGGATGCAGAAGATATAATCACCAGTTTGAAAGTACTGACAGAAGACTACAAGAAAATTTATAAAAATATTGAAATGCAGTTAACCATGAAATTAGAGTATTGTAGTAAGCTAGAAGAAGAGATAGACGGTCTAAGAATACAGACAGAAGAGATGAATAATAAAGTTAATGTATGTAGCAAACATGAAGAAGATTCCAACAAAATTGTTAGCAATCTGAAGCTGCAAATAGAAGAGTTCAAAAGGATTGAAGAAACTCTCAGGTCTCAGATCAATGAGAAAGAGACTATTTGCTACAAACAAGAAGAAGAGATTGTCTCTTTGAAGAAACAACTAGAAGAGGCCAATACAAATCTTAAATTCGAGAAGAGCACAAAATTGCTAGATAAAATGATAAATTATCAGAGAAGCTCCACGGATAAGCATGGTCTTGGATATGAAGCTGAACAACCCCCATCATCCAAATATGCAGATAAAAAGGAGCTCACCGTTGAAGGATCAAAGCATAAAAAGTCTGAAGCTGAACAACCTTCATCATCCAACGCCACAGAGAAGAAAAATTTCACTATTGAAGGGTCAGAGCAAGAAAAGGTTAAAGCTATATCTTCAAAAGAAAGAAAATATCAAAGGAGATTTACAGCAAAGCAACCACAACAAAAGAGGTTCTACCACTCTCACTCTTTTCATACTAACACTTTTAATGGCTATTGTTTCAGATGTAACCAGTATGGTCACAAGGCAACTTATTGTGGATTGAATAATAAATCAAAGAATTATGCTGGTAGAAATACTTCTGCATATCTGAGCGAACACTATGTACAATGTTTTCAATGCAATGGTCATGGGCACATAGCAAGGTTTTGTCCAAGCACTTTTGTATCAAATCTAAGGCAAAATAGTAGATTTCATAAGACGCAAAGAACGCAACACAGACAGGGAGTAAATCAGGTACATAGAAGAAAGGAAAATAATCATTCATCATGGATGCATAAGAGACAACCACACCAGAGAAATATTCGAGTTCATGTAAAGGTGCAAAATAGGGACACAGTTGAAAAATCCAAGTCTGAGGTCAAGAAAGTCTGGAGAAAGATAGAAGAGAGGAAATTGTGTCTCCTTGAACTGAAGGAGACTGCTCCTCTACTGCACTAAGCAACTCCAAGAAGCACATCCTCAGGGGGAGCAATCTTAAAAGGTTTTATTTTAATGCTCCTCGATGTTTGTTTGGTTTTCTGAGGATGAAAGGACAGTAGTCAGGGAAGTTGTTGTTCAGTTGACAAAGTGTCTTTTTTAGTTCTTGTAGTTGTTCGTGGTAGTGTCATAAAGGATCAAGATTAAATTGAGAGGTGTCACCATCGGCAGTATGAATTTATGTCATTATTGTTCTATTGTTGGTTCTTATTAACACTGTTCAAAGCTATGGAATATCTCAGTTCAGAGAATTTGGTCAGTGATAGCTACGTATTTGTGTTTTGATAAAAACAGCGTATATCATTTTGTTGTGAAGATTGTTAGATCTTTCATGATGGCTTGGTAAAAATATTTAATTCACAAATAGTTTCATTTTAGACTGTTGATAAAGTGCCAATCTGAAGTTAAGAAGGTTGAGGGTGAGTAAGGTGCATTATAGTTGGCCGTGAAATGGTTAACAAAATTTTGTTTTTTGATTCGAATAGTTGACAGTAAGGTGTGACCAACAGTGACTGCAGAAAACATAGACCAAGCTAAAAAAGTAAAAAGAGATTTGGTTTGTGTTATGGTACAGTGTTTGATGCTTGTGCAAAGTTGGCGATAAAATAGCAGTGTTGATACAGTATTGGTCAAAACAGTATGGTGGTTGATTTTTGAAATTTCATTGAAGGGAAAATGATTGTTTGTGGTTTCCTTCTTCGAAAGGGGTTGGTTGAATGCATCAGTTTTTCTGAATAGAGAGCTGTGTTTAAACCGTGTGTTATAAGCATAGTGGTTTAATCCCATTGGTTGTGAAGGAACTTGTGTTAGAAAAGAACATGAGTATCACGGTTATATGATATTTGTGGTTGAGCATGTTGGAATCATTGAGTTGGTTGATACATACTTGGACTGGGGTTATGTGAGAGAGAGTTGTTCCTTGTGATGATTGGTTGAGGTGATTTGATTGAGCCCTTAAGAAGGCCCTTGGGAAATATTTGAGGACAATGCTAGGACAGATTTTTAGAGCAGATATGGGCAAGTTCTTATTAAGCTTGGTGGAGCAGATTTGGACAGGTTTTGTATGAACTTGTGTTTCAGCATTGGACAAGTTCTATGTGAGCTTGTTAAACAGATTCTGTGTGAGACTATTGACTAGCTACAGGGATCACATTCTCAGGGGGAGCATTTAAGTATTTGTCTATCTTTTTGCTCATGTTCAAGATTTTTGCTAAATATAATAAATTCTGCTTGAGAATGTTGTGCATGGACTCCGGGGGAGTCTACAGCAGCCCTTTGGTATTATTGTCAAAGGGGGAGAAGAGTGTTGAAAAGCAACACACCCCCACTAAAAAATGAATTTCCACCCTTTAAAAATTTGAGCTTTCATTTTGCAGTAAGGACCCTCTTGATGTTTTTTAGGTTTTAATTCCAAATTTTTGCTTGCCTCTTTCTTCTTCAAGTTTTGCCTGTATCAAAGTATCCAAGTATTCTTACATCTGGATTTGTTATTTCAGAATTCACTTTTTACATGTTAAGATCATTGATGATTAAAGAAAATCTTTCACCGGTATGAAAAAATACAGATTCCAGATAGATGAATTCCTTAGAGGCAAAAACTTTCCATTTTCAAAAAAGTAGCGAAATCGCTACACTTTCCATTTTTGGAAGTGTCGCGAAATCGTGACAGGTTTTAGGAAAATCGGCTAAGGCAAGAAAACGTAGCGAAATCATGACACTTCCATTTTTGAAAATGTCGCGATATCGCGACACTTTCCATTTATGGAAATGTCACGATATCGTGACACTTTCCATTTATGGAAATGTCACGAAATCGCGACGGGTTTGGAAAGAGAAAGCAGATGCGTACGGAAGGGCGCGATTTCATGACATGTCGTGAAATCATGACATGTCACATTTTCACTGCTGTAGGAGGCAAAAGGAAGATAAGGCATGAAAGAGGCATGATTTTGTGACATGTCATGAAATTGTGACATGTCGCGTTTTCGCTGCATGAAAGTTGAAAAATGGTTAAGGCATGAAAAGGGTCGCGAAATCATGACATGCCGCATTTTCGCTGCTGCAGGAGGCAAAAGGAAGCTAAGTTATGAAAGAGGTGTGATTTCGTGACATGTTGCGAAATCGCGACATGTCACGTTTTCGCTACATGAAAGTTGAAAAATGGTTAAGGCATGAAAAGGGTCACGATTTTGCGACATGTCGCGAAATCACGACATGTCGCATTTTCGCTGCTGTAGGAGGCAAAAGGAAGCTAAGGAATGAAAGAGGCGCGATTTCGTGACATGTCACGTTTTCGCTGCATGAAAGTTGAAAAATGGTTAAGGCATGAAAAGGGTCACGATTTTGTGACATGTCGCGAAATCGTGACATGTCGCATTTTCATGACTGCAGGAGGCAAAAGGAAGCAAGTCAAAAATAGGTCATGATTTTGTGACATGTCATGAAATCATGACGTTTTTCGGTGAGGGGGCCCGAGGCGTATGGACCGTCGCAATTTCGTGACATGTCGCGAAATCGCGACGGGTCCAAGTCAAAGCGGGCAAAAGCCAAAAGAAGAGAGCAAGAGGAATCAAATGCAAAAAAGTGGCTAAGGCATGGAAGGGTCACGATTTCGCGACATGTCACGAAATCGTGACATGTCGCGTTTTTGCGGCCATGTTGAGGAAAAGTTGCTGAGGAGTAGGAAGGGTCGCGATTTCGCGACATGTCGCGGAATCGTGACATGTCACGTTTTCACGGCCATGTTGAGGAAAAGTTGTCGAGGAGTAGGAAAGGTCACAAAATCGTGACATGTCATGTTTTCGCGGCCATGTAAAGCAAAAGCTGCAAGGCGCTAGGGAACGTCACGATTTCATGACATGTCGTGAAATCGTGACATGTCGCAGTTTTGTGCCAGCAGGCATAGAGGCCGAAATAAAAGAAAACAGCTAGGAGCCCTTAAGGACATGTGTCAAGATTTTTTTTGTGACATGTGTCAGCACAAAGCAAGAGCCATATAATGAACTTTTAGCGTATAATTTAATGATTAAAGTTTTAATCTGATTTAATTAAAGTACTAATCCATCTTTTGTATTTTTTGCAGAAAGCCATCTGGCACTTGCATGATAACGAGAGAAATTTCCAGGAAGACAAAGATAAGTGCAAATTAATCGAAGACCGCCATATTGAAATGAGAGATGCTGGGAATTGTTGTTTCATCCAAATTTTACAGATCTGGCCGCAAAGAGACTTTACGGTGACTAAGTAGCTGCCCATTTAATGGAGTATATCGAGAATTGGCCGAAAAATGGAAATATCTACACTCAGTTACTGAAATTTGCCGATGGATGCATTTAATGAAAATTTATGGCAGAATTAATGGCATGCAGACATTTTCAACTCAGGGATGGCTCTGCAGAGATGAAATGTCAGAGAAGTGGTGACTCATCCAGATTACCCGAGGGAATTAATGAGGGCATTTACTCACAGTTGCGGGTGAATGCAAGTGGCATTCGATTTCTATCTTCTCCATTTATGGCAAGTGACTGCACTGATTTGTAGAATGGTTAAGTTTTATCAAGATTTTATTTTAGATGGCTTTATATTGTAAAACCCGAGTACTAGGGTTTAAGATGATAAGATTTAGGGTTTGAGAAGAAGATATTTTTGAAAATATCAGGGCCTGTCCTGAGTCTATAAATACTTCTTCTAAATGTAATCGCGGGAGGTGGAGACTTAAAAATAAAAGGCTATTGAAGCAATTTCTTGCAAAATCTTGTTAAATACTTTATTTTTGGACTTGGAGTAGATGTGCTTTTATTTTCTGTGATAGCATGGCCAGGAGCCTAATATTTTTCAGATTATGATAAGTTCATATTCTTTTGTTATCCATTTTATTAAATTTTATTAAATGTATGTTGTAAATCTATGATATCAAGATTAAATATGTTGTTAGGCTTCAGTTGTTCTATTGTATGCTATGGAAAATTACAGATTTAAGGTTCAGGACTGTTCTAATTGCTCTGTCCTCACTGTGCGAGCTAGGCTATCGGTGAAAGATATCAATTTTAACCGACTTCCCTTCAGTTTATAATTTTCTGTTATATCTGTTCCATCTCTGTCTTATGCTCTTAGTAGAAAGTGATCTTAGAAAGCTGGACACTTTCTTCTTTGATTTGTTCTATTGTGAATCTGATAGTGTAAATAAAATTGGTAGTTTTGGTCTTACAGCTAAGTTTGATAGACTTTTCTTTCTGCCCTACCCTACTCTCTTTTTTTTATAGTGAAATGATCCATTTTTACTTTCTTTTAATTTTGTCTTTTATTTAAATTTGCTGACCCATAAGAGCTAGATCAAAGAATTAATTTTAAATCTGATTGTCAACAAGTGACAATTTATAAACATTACTAAACAAGTTCAAGAACCCGTTGTAAGGTAACAGACAGTCCATATTGAAAACTATTCCAAAAGCAGAAAAGAGTGAATAGACATTCGACCCAACTCTGTAACTCGCACCTTGGATAACCAGCTAGATCCTAAAGTGAGTGGGATTTATCCCGTATAAGTGTTATCATAGTTTCATGCTCATCCTTCGCAGGGTGTGTATAAAAGTCGGACCAACATTTAAAAATGGCGCTAGAAGGAGGGCACACTAAACTCCGGTCAGTATTGTAAATTGTCAGTACAATTTTTAAAATTGCCAGAAAAGACCTCAAGTTCAGTAGTCTCTTAAGAACTGTAAGGTTGTAAGTGCTTATGAAAATTTGGATTCTACATACAGGGTAACAAGGTCCCACCCCAGAGCTGGAGAGCTCCTTGTGCCTGAATTAGAAACTCCAAGAAGAAGTAGCCTCATAAGGTCCAAGTCTCTATCTTAAACAGTTTTATCACCACTGGTAGTTACTCCAACCACAACTCATAATATCATTGTCAACCAAGTAGTAATGGCAAATTGGTTGGGTTCCACTACTTTAAACATTTCGGGTATAGCCCATGACCTACCTAGAAATCCAGAGAGATATCTTCCCAGATATAAACATGATGGGACTAGAACAACAGAAGAACATCTGGTTGCATTCAAGAATGCTTTGAAATTATTAAATGTACAGCATGAAGATGTTGCTTGCAGGTTGTTCTCGTTCACTCTACAAGAGGGAGCTTATGATTGGTTTTTAAATCTCACTAATGATTCTATCACCATCTGGAATGACCTGGAAAAGGTTTTTGTGTCATAGTTTGGTGAGGTGATAGATCCTAGTATATTATATCAGTAGTTTTCTGGTATCAAAAGAGAATTAAGTGAATCTATCAGATCTTACAATATTAGATTCTAGAAAGCTTATGGTAGATTTACTAGGTATTATGTACCGAATGCAGACCTAGCATTAGAGATTTTTAGAAATTTTCTCGACCCAATGACTTCAGTTTTCTTAAAAAGAGATCCCTCTGTTACTAATTTAACAGAGGCTTATAAAGAAGCTTTGATTCTGGAAATACAGTTGGGACCCCAACCTTTAAATGTTTAGAAAATTCCTCTGGTTACACAAGCTCCCCCTGTTTTCAATCCCATTCCACATCAGGTAATGTTGCCAGTATGTCAGACTCTACCATCAGCAAATCCATTGGCTGTAACACCTGCTGACAATGTACAAAACCCAGGTAAAGAGGTTGACAAAGCAAGAGTTGAAGAAGTCTCAAAAATATTTTAGAAGCTGGCCAATGATTTTTTGAGTTTTAAAAGGCAAGTTTCTACTAGGGACAACTCGAACAGGTATTCATATCAACCGAACAGATTCAACCGGCCCCCATATGAGCCTAATAAAGATTATAAAGGTAAAGGTCATGATGTGAACATTTGTGATTTGGCTCTGCCTAACTGGTGTAGAATACACACTACTTCCCAACACGGGGAGTTGGATTGTTTGGAATTTTGTAATGCATTTGAAGCTTTGTCTAGGTATTTTATTTCTCTTGAAAATCAAAGAACTACAGAGGGCCCAAGTTCATACAGCCACAGTGCAGCTATGGTCTTAGATTCTTTCACTTTCTCAGATGAATTTGAGAATGTATTTGAAATGCCTATGGATGAGGTGCAGGCTTTCCAACAGTACAGGAGGGACAACTACAACCTGAGAAATAGAAATCCGGAGCCCAACACTACATCCACCCCTCCGGACAACTCTTACAGTGTTCCCCCAAATACATCTTCAAACAATAATCCATCTCCACCCAAAGGGGGAAATCTAAGAGGACCAAATGCTTCTGTCCCTCCACTTAATAAGGGATATAACATAGTGGAGGACATGAAAAATATCAAAGCCAACATCACTCTACACGATTTGGCCCAGATTTCAGAACAGAGGGACAACCTAATAAAAACATACTCTATCCTTACTACAAAACCTTTGGACAAAGGAAAGAAGATGGCAAACACCAATTTAGCCATGTATAAGGAGAAAACTGAGGTTCCACCTTTTCTACTGACTGTACATATTTTTGGGAAAAACTTGCACAATTGTCTGGTAGTTTTAGGTGCATCAGCTAATGTTATGCCTTTGGCCATTTGTTAGCAGTTGGGTTTGACCCCAATGAAATCTAAAATAAGAGTTGTCCAATTGGACAAATCAGAGGTTAAAGTAGAGGGAGAACTTCAAAATATTCATATCCAATTAGCATCTGAGCCAAGGGCTCAGCATAGGATTGAAATTTAGGTTGTGGATATTCTCGTGGGGTACGGGATGCTTTTGAGTAGGGATTGGTCGAGATCTCTGAATGGATACTTGGCAAAATATTTTTCACACATGTGGTTTCCATGGAAAGGAGTGGCAAATCAATTACGGGTTGAAAGAGAACCCAGGTACAAGCATACAATTACTAAATACAATGCAGAGAATGAGACTGTAAATATTATGGAGGTAGATATTGGAGTTTACAATTTAACAATGGGGCAAAATAACAAGTTTAGTAAAGCTCATCCTGTTCATAATAATGAAGTCTGGACGCTTCATGTGGATGGGGCTAGATCTAAACAGGGTTCTGGCACAAGGGCAGTCCTCAAAGGGCCTAAAAGTCAGACATATTTTATGTCTTATCGCCTACAGTTCCCTTGTACAAATAATTTAGCAGAGTATGAGGCTCTGGTATTAAGGTTGAAATTTTCTTTGGACAAAGGAGAAATAAATATTCAAGTTTTTACGGATTCAAAATTGGTGGCTAATCAAGTCAAAGGTAAATTCCAGTGTAAAGCATCTTATTTAAAAGGATACAAACACCGGGCTTGGGATCTTATAGAAGACTTTGATGCTTTTAATCTAACACATATACCCAGAGAGTAGAATTCATGTGCAAATGTCTTGGCTTCTTTAGCCACAAGTTTAAAACCACTGGAAGAATTTAAATGGAACAAGTTTTCAATTGAGTTAGTCCCTTGTCCTTTAGTCCCAAACAATATAGATAATTTTTAGGTTTTCTCTGATGATCAATAGATTGTAAACTTTTTGCAAAATACTAACACATTTGAAAATGCTATAATTGATGAGGGCCAAAGGGATACTCTGCTGGAGCAGTTAGATGATGACAGGGGAATAATAAGGTTGAAAGACAACAGAATTCCAAAAGGGATGGTAAAACTAGAGCGGATTTTTGATGTTGACAAAATCAAGCAAAAGGTGAATTATGAGGATTATGTGGGTGCCACAGATAGTGAGACTGAGAACCTGAATGTGGGGACTGAAGAAGATCCCAGGCACATCAAGTTGGCTAAAAACTGTGATCCAAAAATAAAAAGAAGTATGATTGATTTTCTTCACAGGTCCAAGGATGTTATGGCCTGGTCATACAAAGACTTAAAGGTATTTGATCCAAAAGTTTACACTCATATTATACCTTTAAAAGAATTTTGCAAACCTTTTCAAAAAAAATAGAGGCATGTCAATGCTCTGTTAGAGCCCCTCATCCAGAAAGAGGTAGAAAAACTATTGAGTGCCGCCATTATTTTTCCCATCAGGCATTCTACTTGGGTGGCCAATTTGGTGCTAGTCAGAAAGAAAAATGGAGATATCTGCCTGTGTGTGGATTTTAGAAATTTGAACAAGGCATCTGAGAAAGATAACTATCCTCTGCATTCTATGGATGAAGTGCTACAGATTGTCAATGGTTCAGAGATGATGTCTTTCCTGGACGGTTTCTCAGGGTATAATCAGATATTAGTTGAGAAGGAAGACAAAATGAAAACTGCCTTCACAACTAAGTGGGGAACTTTTGCTTACAAGAGGATGCCATTTGGATTAATAAATTCTGAAGCTACGTTTCAAAGAGCAATGGATCATGCCTTCAAGGGCCTTATGGGTAAATGTATTGTTGTTTACATGGATGATTTAATAGTTTTCTCTAAATCTCGGTTTGACCATGTAAAACACTTGGAGTCTGTGTTCAACAAATGCAGGGAGTTCAGCATTTCTTTGAATTCGAAGAAGTGCATCTTTGGTGTAACGAAAGGAAAGCTCCTTGGGCACTTGATCACAAAAGACGGCATTTCCATGGATCCAGACAGAGTTGAAGCCATATCCGGCATACCCTTTCCCAACTCTAAGAGAGAGTTGAGGTCCTTTGGAAAAATTAATTTTGTCAAGAAGTTCATCTCCGATTTTGTAGAGATAGTCAAGCCACTGAATGACATGCTAAAGCAAACTTCTCAGATTGTCTGGACTACAGAAGCTAAAACAACGTTCCAAGAAATCAATACCACCATCAAACAAGCACCAGCTTCGGTAAGCCCAGATTTAAGTGCAGATTTTTATCTGTACACCTTTTCTTCTGAACACACACTTGCTGCAGTTCTGACCCAACGGAGAGAAACCGGAGAACATCTAATTGCTTTCAAGAGTACCAATTTAAAGGGGGATGAGCTAAAATATTCTCGTTTAGACAAAAAAGCTTATGCCTTGATGAGAGCAGTTAAGTAGTTCAGGCACTACATACTAAGAAGTAGAGTTCATGCTATAGTTTCGGACCCAGCTATTAAATACCTACTAAGTCAGAACGAGTTGGGTGAACTAAGAGGTAATTGGGTTACAAGGCTGCAAGAATATGATTTAGAAATTTGTCCTGCAAAATTGATCAGAGGACTTGGTTTGTCCCAACACATTGCCGAAATACCTGTATGGGAAGAAGTTAATTAGTTAAATTCAAAATCTGATGATTGGTATGGAGATATTTTTCATCTACTACAATTTGGAGTTTGCCCATCTCACTTGAACAGAACCCAAAGGAGAGCACTAAAATTGAAAGCTGCTCATTATCTCCTCAAAGAAGGTAATTTGTACAGAGAGAATTATGCTGGCATTTTCCTAAGATGCATTTCTCAGAGTGAAGTCAATGAAGTCATGTCCAGTTTTCATGAAAAGTTAGGGGCAGGGCATTCCTCAGGATCTGCCACGATGCATAAAATATTGAGAGCAGGCTATTATTGGCCTACATTGTTTAAGGATGTGCATCAGCATGTAAGAACCTGCCATTAGTGCCAAACTTTTGCAGCCAAAGAGGCCAACCGGGCTCTACCATTGCAACCTGTTGTAATAAATAAACCTTTTATGCAATGGGGACTTGATTTTGTGGGAGTGATCAATCCAAATTCTTCAACAGGGCATAAGTATGTTCTAACAGCTACTGATTATTGCACAAGATGGGTCGAAGCAGCAGCCACCACAAGAAGTACAACTCATGAAGTGATCAAATTTCTAGAGTCAAATGTCATAACCAGGTTTGGGGTTCCTCTAAATTTGGTGTGTGATAATGGACCAGCCTTCCAATCATTAGAGTTTGTAGAATGGGCATACCAGATGGGGATAGTTATCAGATTTTCATCCAACTATTATCCCCAAGGCAATGGGCTAGCTGAGTCCACGAATAAAAATTTAATGAATGCCATTAAGAAATCTGTAGCAGATAAACCCAGGAAGTGGCATACATTATTGAAATATGCACTTTGGGCTGACCGGATAAAATATAAAGTGGCTCTTAAGACTTCTCCTTTTGCTTTGTTGTATGGTACCTAGCCAATTGTTCCCATCTCTCTAAAATTACCTACTTACCAATTTTCCTTAGACTATTTTGAGGATCAAGCAGATGCAAAGTCTCATGTTTTGGATCTAACTAATTTGCAGGATGAGAGACTCCAAGCCCTGGAACACTTCAGTCGGCACCAAGAAACCGTCAAGCGCTGGTTTGACAAGAGGGCCAAATTAAAAGCTTTTAGACTAGCAGACTTGGTCCTTCTATGGGACAAGGCCCATGAAAATAATGGTAAGCATACAAAGTTGCAGCCGCTGTGGATATGCCTGGACCATATTGTTGAGATTTTGGGTAATAATGCATTTCATTTACAAGACCTTGATGGTAATTTTCTAGACCTCCCTGTTAATGGTCAATACTTAAAGCATTATTTCTCGGCTGTTCCGTCCAATATATCATTTGAATGAGTCACAAAGAAGTTGTAACATGTGTATACATTGTAAATAAGCTTTGAAGTTTTTCAATTTTATTTCCTTAAAAGTCTATGCAGTTTTATTTCCTTTGTCTGTGCAGTGAAGTTTTATTTTATTTCCTTAAAAGTCAGTGCAATTTTATTTTATTTTTGTCTATGCAGTGTTGTTTTATTTTATTTGATATTAATTGTCTGTGCAGTTTTATTTTGTTTGTTGTTTAAATTCTGTATACTCTGTGTCTTTCCCTTTCAGGTCTGTACAATTTTAGTTTATTTTAAAAGTTTTGTATTTTATTTTTAAAGGTCATTTTTTATTTTATTCCCTTTGGTGCCTGTACAATTTTATTTTGTTTTATTTGATTTTGTTTTATTTTAAAGTCTATGCAGTTTTATTTTATTTTGTTTTTAAGGGTCTGTGTTTATCCTTGGAACTCTGTACAGTTTATTTTATAAATTCTATTTTTGAGTTTTCCCTGAGCATCAATGAAAAAGTCACCCTTCCGAAATTGTTTTTATTCTGAGTTCTAATTGCAGTGTCCATACAGTGTTCATTATTCTAATTGAAAGATAGTCTGCTTAAACTTAGCAGTGGAACTATTTTGTTATTCAAAACAACAGTGGAAGGATGATTGGATTTTGTGTCTTGCTTGCCACAGTTGTTTTAATTATAAAGAAACTGCTATGTTGTTTTGCTAGAGAAACTCCTAGGGAATCCAAAAAAAGTTGGTCATAAGATGGGACTATGATTCATGTAATTATTTGAGTATCCACAAAGCCTATCAGTGCCCAGGCTGAAGCAGTTCCAGACTGATGAAATTTTAAAAGAAAATTGTTATTCTTTCTAAAGCTTTTCAGATGTTGATATATTTCAAGAGAGAGAGAAGATGAAAGTTGAAAAAGACAGCATAGAATTGGCACTCTGTTATCTCCTATATATATAAAAAAAAAAGAGAAAAAAAAAGGGAGAGTTGTGTAATCAAAAAGACAGCCAAGACTTCAAAAGATGTTTTTCTTCTACCAAGTTGTAGATTCTACCTGGCAGTTGTGAATTTGGGTCGCGTAAATCTAAAGGGTAACTCTATCGGGGTTGTAAAAGGCTAAACTAGTAAACAGAGCTCTACTCGGTTTCCTCTTTTTACAATCTAGAAAAGCTGATCAATCCAGAGTTCAACACTCAAAGGCCCAGTCATTCTTGAAGAAAGTTTTATACGCTTGTAATTGCACATCAAAAATCTTCCTTAAATGATTCAACCTAGTATGTCCTTGAGAAATTTTGACAACTATCAGCTAGTAGTTAATTTGTTTTGAAGAATATCTATGGCAAGGCATGATGCATGGTCTATGTTTTTTTGAAACTAGAGTCCTGGGTTCTAAAATAATGCTACTATTTTACCCGTAGATATCGCCATTTGTTGAGAAGCAACACACCCCCACTAAAAAATGAATTTCCACCCTTTGAAAATTTGAGCTTTCATTTTGCAGTAAGGACCCTCTTGATGTTTTTCAGGTTTTAATTCCAAATTTTTTCTTGTCTCTTTCTTCTTCAAGTTTTGCCTGTATAAAAGTATCCAAGTATTTTTGCATCTGGCTTTGTTATTTTAGAATTCACTTTTTACATGTTAAGATCATTGCTGATTAAAGAAAATCTTTCACCAGTATGAAAAAATGCATATTCCAGATAGATGAATTCCTTAGAGGCAAAAACTTTCCATTTTCAAAAAAGTAGCGAAATCGTGACACTTTCTATTTTTGAAAGTGTCGCGAAATCACGACAGGTTTTGAGAAAATCGGCTAAGGCAAGAAAACGTAGCGAAATCGTGACACTTCCACTTTTGGAAATGTCGCGATATCACAGAGAGAGAAAGCAGATGCATACGGAAGGGCACGATTTTGTGACATGTCACGAAATCGTGACATGTCGCATTTTCGCTGTTGCAGGAGGCAAAAGGAAGCTAAGGCATGAAAGAGGTGTGATTTCGTGACATGTCACGAAATTGCGACATGTCATGTTTTCGCTGCATGAAAGTTGAAAAATGGTTAAGGCATGAAAAGGGTCACGATTTCACGACATGTCGCGAAATCGCGACATGTCGCATTTTCGCTGCTACAGGAGGCAAAAGGAAGCTAAGGCATAAAAGAGGCACGATTTCGCAACATGTCGTGAAATCGTGACATGTCACGTTTTCGCTGTATGAAAGTTGAAAAATGGTTAAGGCATGAAAAGGGTCACGATTTCGCGACATGTCACGAAATCGCAACATGTCGCATTTTTGCTGCTGCAGGAGGCAAAAAGGAAGCTAAGGCATGAAAGAGGCACGATTTTGCGACATGTCGCAAAATCGCGACATGTCGCATTTTTGCTGCATGAAAGTTGAAAAATGGTTAAGGCATGAAAAGGGTCGCATTTCGCGACATGTCACGAAATCGCGACATGTCACGAAATCGCGACATGTCGCATTTTCGCAGCTGCAGGAGGCAAAAGGAAGCAAGTCAAAAACAGGTCACGATTTCGTGACATGTCACGAAATCGCAACATTTTTCAACAAGGGGGCCCGAGGCGTACGGACCGTCATGATTTTGCAACATGTTGCAAAATCACGACGAGTCCAAGTCAAAGTGAGCAAAATCCAAAAGAAGAGAGCAAGAGGAATCAAATGCAAAAAAGTGGCTAAGGCATGGAAGGGTCACGATTTCGCGACATGTCACGAAATCGCGACATGTCACGTTTTCGCGGCCATGTTGAGGAAAAGTTGTCGAGGGGTAAGAAGGGTCGCGATTTCGTGACATGTTGCGAAATCATGACATGTCACATTTTCACGGCCATGTTGAGGAAAAGTTACCGAGGAGCAAGAAAGGTCACGATTTCATGACATGTCACGAAATCGTGACATGTCGCGTTTTCGTAGCCATGTAGAACAAAAGCTGCAAGGCGCTGGGGAACGTCGCGATTTCGTGACATGTCACGAAATCACATGTCACATTTCGTGCCAGCAGGCATAGAGGCTGAAATAAAAGAAAACAGCTGGGAGCCCTTAAGGACACGTGTCATGATTTTTTTTGCGACATGTGTCAGCACAAAGCAAGAGCCATATAATGAACTTTTAGTGTATAATTTAATGATTAAAGTTTTAATCTAATTTAATTAAAGTACTAATCCATATTTTTTCTTTTTTGCAGAAAGTCATCTGGCACTTGCATGATAACGGAAGAAATTGTCAGGAAGACAAAGTTAAGTGCAAATTAATTGAAGACCGCCATATTGAAATGAGAGATGCTGAGAATTGTTGTTTCATCCAAATTTTATAGATCTGGCCACAAAGAAACTTTACGGTGACTAAGAAGCTGCCCATTTAATGGAGTATATTAGGAATTGGCCGAAAAATGAAAATATCTACACTCGGTTACCAAAATTTGCCGATGGATGCATTTAATGAAAATTTATGGCAAAATTAATGGCGTGCAAAAATTTTCAACTCAGGGATGGCTCTACGGAGATGAAATGTCAGAGAAGTGGTGACTCATCTAGATTACCCGAGGGAATTAATGAGGGCTTTTACTCATAGTTGCGGGTGAATGCAAGTGGCATTCAATTTTTTTCTTCTCCATTTATGGCAAGTGACTGCACTGATTTGCAGAATGGTTAAGTTTTATCAATATTTTATTTTAAATGGCTTTATATTGTAAAACCCGGGTACTATGGTTTAAGATGATAAGATTTAGGGTTTGAGAAGAAGATATTTTTGAAAAGATCAGGGCCTGTCCTGAGTCTATAAATACTTCTTCTAAATGTAATCGCGGGAGGCGGAGCCTTAGAAATAAAATGCTATTGAAGAAATTTCTTGCAAAATCTTATTAAATACTTTATTTCTGGACTTGGAGTAGATGTGCTTTTGTTTTCTATGATAGCATGGCCAGGAGCCTAATATTTTTTAGATTGTGATAAGTTCATCTTCTTTTGTTATCCGTTTCATTAAAGTTTATTAAATGTATGCTGTAAATCTATGATATCAAGATTAAATATGTTGTTAGGCTTCAGTTGTTCTATTGTATGCTAGGGAAAATTATAGATTTAAGGTTCAGGCCTGTTCTAATTGCTCTATCCTCACTGTGCAAGCTAGGCTGCCGATGAAAGATATCAATTTTAACTGACTTAACTTTGGTTTATAATTTTCTATTAGACCTGTTTCATCTCTGTCTTATGCTCTTAGTAGAAAGTGATCTTAGAAAGCTGGACACTTTCTTCTTTGATTTGTTCTATTGTGAAGCTGATAGTGTAAATAAAATTGGTGGTTTTGGTCTTACAGCTAAGTTTGATAGACTTCTTTTTCTGCCCTACCCTACTCTCTTTATTTTACCATGAAATGATCCATTTTTATTTTCTTTTAATTTTGTATTTTATTTAAATCTACTGACCCATAAGAGCTAGATCAAAGAATTAATTTTAAATTTGATTGTCAACAAGTGACAATTTTTAAACATTACTGAACAAGTTCAAGAACCCATTGTAAGGTAACAGACAGTCCATATTGAAAACTATTCTAGAAGCAAAAAAGAGTGAATAGACATTCGACCCAACTCTATAACTCGCACCTTGGATAACCAGCTATATCCTAAAGTGAGTGGGATTTATCCCGTATAAGTGTTATCAAAGTTTCATGCTCATCCTTCGTAGGGTGTGTATAAAAGTCAGACCAACAAAGAGTTACAGGTAAATGCATATGTGTTGACAACAATTCCAAAGGGGGAGATTTTTGAGCAAGGTGCAATAACAGTTTTGTCATTGTTTTCAACACAGACAGTTAAATCAGTTGATGTAGTGAACATAGTCATGATCTAGTGATCAGGAAGTTCAGAAGCTATTCAGAATATGCAACAATATTGTCATTGTTGTCAACACAGGTAGTTAGATCTAATGATGCAGTGGACAGACATTTCAAAAGTCATTCAGATGCAGAGGACAAAAGTTCAAAGGTCAGTCAGATCATGTACAGTGCAATTCTAGGTAAACAAAAGTAACCCAAATTCAAAAAAAAAAAAAAAAAACAAGTAAAAAAATTGTCGCGATATTACGACTTTTTTTTTGTCACAATTTTGCGACATGTCGGAGGAGAGAGAAGGTGCAAAGAAAATTGTCTCGATTTTGTGACATGTAGGAGGAGAGAGAAGGCGCAAAGAAAATTATCATGATTTCATGACATGGACGAGGAGAGAGAAGGCGCAAGCAAAACTGTCATGATTTCGTGACATGTTGTAGGCAAAGAAGCCAAGTGGAAAAACTGTCGTGATTTCGTGACATGTCTGGTGAAAAAGCGCTAAGGAAGAAAACTGTCACGATTTCGTGACATGTTTGGAGGAAAAGTTCTAAGGAAGAAAACTGTCACGATTTCGTGACATGTTCGGAGAAAAATATCCAAGGAGGAAAAGTGTCACGATTTCGCGACATGTCAGGTTTTTGCAACCCGAAGAGGAGAGAAAATGTACGAAGGCAAGTATGTCGCGATTTCGTGACATGTTATGTTTTCGTGGGCGAAAGTCAAAAAAGAAGCCAAGGTAGTGAAAGTGTCGTGATTTCGTGACATGTTTCGTTTTCATTGGTAACTAAGAAGAAAAGTGTACGAAAGCCAAAAGTGTTGCGATTTCACGACAGGTTGCAAGAAAAGCCTTCGGAAGCTGAAAGCATCATGATTTCACGACAAGATGAAAGGTAAATGTACGGATTGAAAAAGTGTCATGATTTCGTGACAGGCAGCAGTGAAGAAGCTAGTAGGATAAAGATGTCGCATTTTCGTGACATGTCACAATTTCACGACTCTAGGAGGAGAGAGATTGTACGACACCAGAAATGTCACGATTTCGTGACAAAAGTGGAGAAGAAGGCCTAGAAACAAAAAGGGTCATGTTTTCACAACAAGAGTGAGGATGACATCAGCAAAAGTTAGAAGTGTCACGATTTCACGACAAAAAAGTTGTCAAAGCAAACAAAGGCCAAAAGTGTCATGATTTCATGACAGTAGGGACAAGAAGGCGTACGGTTGTAAAAGGTGTCGCGATATCGTGACATGTTGTGTTTTCATGGCATGTTGTAAGAGTTGCAGGGGCAGTCAAGGCCGACAAAGATCGATGCAGGCCGAAAGATTTTAGGGTTTGCAGTCGACCAAATTTAGGGTTTGCAATCGACCATATTTAGGGTTTGTAGTCGACCAAGTTTAGGGTTTGCATTTGCATAATCAGCTGACTACTATTAGGGTTTTCATCTCAAAACCTCAAATATATAAGTAGGGCTATTTGGAGATTTGGAGAGATTGATCGAAGTGAATATCATTGTGCGATATGCAGTCATAAAAGCGTAGATAGCACAGAATCGATGAGATGATAGCGAAGTGCATAATGTGAGCTAGTCATGTTGAGTTGTTCGAAGTACGATTGTGAATGCACATAGAGAGCAGAGTATGAAACAACACAAAGTGTGCAAAGCGTATGTGCATAGAAAGTAGAGTGTGTAGAGAGCACGAAGGGCAAAGTTGATTGCAAATTTTGGCTATAGCAGTGCAACATATTGTGTGAAGTGATTGCATAAGAGAGAGAGCAGAGTGTGCAGAGATTGCAAAGGTGAAGTAGACCAGTTAGAGTCTTGCAATAACAAAGGTATCTGTCAAACATTTTCATTCAAAATTGAATTCTAGTTGGTGCTGGCAAATTAGGGGTCGATGCTCCTTTCTGTTGGTGCAGATAAATAAGGGGTTGGTGCTCTTTCCAGTTGGTGCTGGTAAACAAATTGTAAAGTTGGTGTTTTGCAAGAGGCTTGATTTGGATGGTAGTCCAAGCAGCCATTCTTTTTGAGGAGTAGCCATTTTGGTGAACCTCGTTAAAAATCTGTGTTGTATGATGTTCTCTTGCTGTACTTATTACATCTGTTTATAAGTTTTAACTACTGTGGTTTTTAGAGCTGTTAATTCATGTCTTGGAATGCTACACTGATTCACCCCCCCTCTCAGTGCCATACTAAGTACAACACAAACATCATGGCTGCTTAAGGCAATAGTGGCTATAGGTAGGAACTTAGAGGCCACTGGACCTGACAGCGGTCAGATCCACAGATCAAAATAAGGGACTTCCTCCTTGAGGTATCCCACAAAAACAAATATTACACACACTTTATTGGTTTAAGATCATCATTTTGTTCAAAATAAAAAAAAATCACATATGAGCACAATCTCAGGCAGGCCTCATACCCAGTTACTTACTCTATCCACTCAGTGATTGCAACGATTTGTACTCCATGTATTTTGGTGAGATGAGTAGATAACCATAAGGCCACTTGGGGCAAAAAAAAATCATTTTGGAATTACGATGTGCCACCCTTCAATCCCAAAGAAGACCAAGATGGTCGAGCTGCTCCATGGGTGTGAAAGGATCATCCTAATTCCCCTATGATACCAAAAACATTAATTCAAAGTGATACAATATGAACATAAATTGAATCACTCATCCTAACTCCCTAAGAAAGCTATTAATAGTTGGACCACTCCTTGGGATAGGGATGGATGATCATCATAAACAATTAGAATCACACTTGGATGTGGGATTGACCATTAAAAGAAACAAATGCTATAAAGGAACCAGATTAGTCATATTGGTCAAGCGACTTGTCGCTTCATTCATTGTCATTTCTTCACCAATTCATTATGTGAGGAAGTAGTTCAAAAAATTCAACATAATCATAATCAAAATCAACAAAAGATCACTCGATCATAAAAAAATCATGTTCATACTATGAATCATTGCATAAAACAATCACAAATTTCCCTTTTTTGTTGGGAACATAAGCAGATATGACATCTTCAATTATAGCTCTCCTACCAATCAAAATTGTTGTAGCAGTTGAAGCTACCTGATTGTGTTTGAAGAATGAGTGCAATTTAACATGCCCAAGCCACTGATATAAGTCCTCCAAACATTGAGGCAATTATTCAAGGGATGTGCACCATATTGCATGATTAGGCCATTCGGTGTTGATCAGACCATTGATCACCATACACCCTACAAACAGATTAGTCTACATGTTTGCTCAGTGTTGTGTTTTCCACACAGTACATCACAAAAAGGGGCTTTTGTAGACACCTAAATCATGTCATGCTTAGGGTAGCTACTCACATAGACACATTCATAAGATCATAAGATATAATATTGGACTTTCCAAGCATCAATAGTGGTTCTCACCACTCATTTGGGGCATTTTCAAGCCATCCAAGCCTAGTTGCTCAAGCCAAGAGTGGCCAGATCTTAGCCACTCAAGCCTAGAGTGGCCAGAAATTAGCCACTGCATATGACAACGGTCAGATCTTAGCCATTGTAGAAGATAGTGGCTAAGCCATAAGAAGCATTTTTGCTGACAAGCAGGTCTAATCATGGGTAGAAGTGGCAGTATTCATGCAATAAAGGTGAGCGGGAGTAACTTTGCATTCCTTTTCATGACCAGTTCACAAAGGAGACCTGAGTTTGCATTTAAACTTTAGTTAACTAACATCCAAGCATATATAAAGGACAAAAGCTTCTCATGCTAACAACCAGTTTTCATAGGAGACTCAAGTGGGCAGTTATATTTCAAATAACTGGCTTCCAAACATAGAAAAGACAAGAAACTTCTTATGCTAACTTAAACCACGCATGAGGAATTCATTCCTAGGGCTTGGACATAGACCTAGGGTTTCACACTATAAAAGGTGCAAGCCTAAGAGCACCAAAGGAGATATTTTTTTACAAGCAGAGATAGAGATAGAGACATATTTTATAGAGAGAATCGATCTTTTATCCATCAATCTTGGTCATTGAGGAGAGCTTTTGAGACTTGGAGAATTCCCTTGGAGATCACATGTATGGCTAAGCCCTAATATATTGAAGAGCATAACACCTATTATTTCAACATTAGATATAGGCTTTGACCCATAGATTTGGGGAAAAGAGAGAAAGGTTTACCTTAGCGGTCGTTGTCTTGGACAATTGCCTGCAGGCTTAGCTTAGATTTTAGACATATCTTCTTTTATTCTGTTCCTTCATGTTTTCATATCATTAGCATATATTTACATGATTTCATAGCATAGTTTCATCATATTTCCATTAAGTTATTTTATTACTAAAAACCTCATCCAAGGAGGCAATATCAGACATATAAGCATGTGTTGTTGTTTCATTGCTTACAGGGCCATAGGTTCATCAAATGAAATCTGCAACATATGAGAGCAGAAGGGATCCCTCTAGAAAATAGACCTGGAGAATGAGGCATCTGTAAGCCCTCATACATTTTCATGTGCAAAACAGGGAAGCCTTTATAAGTGCACCACCTATTCATGAAAGGGGCACTCTTTGCCTATTTGTAACCTTATTGTATCAAAATGGGTATCCCTAAGAGGGACCGACATGTAATTGAGTTTCAATACAAATAAAGAGATCCATATTTATTATTTCCATGTTATATGTTTTTTCATTGTCTTACATTTTATCTTGGGGTTTTAATAACATTGTAAGTAGAGTAAAAGAGCGGTGTGTGCGTCCTGAGGTCGCTACACAATAAATGCTCTTAAATCCCACCATGTGGAGTTCCAAAATGGTAACTTATAAGTACCAACCAGATCATCTTCAATTTCCTTGTTTTCTATCCGTAGGATTTGCTTAATTGTATTAGATTAGACATATATCATGTTAATTTGCTTTAATATAAACTTTGACTTGTGCAATTAGATTTTTTATTCAATTTCCTTCACTTTTGCAATTATGGCACTAATGGTTCTTTTCATGCTTCCATGCTTTCAATTTCATAATTAAGCCAATAGATATCTAGATCTGATTTTGTTTATTTTTATAGCAATATTTTTAGGTTTAACATAAGTTTAGTATGTTTCTTGCACTTTCTTTATTTCATGCTAGTTATACTACCTTTTATGCAAATACCTCCTAAAAGCCTCATCAAGAGAGACCTATTTTGTTGCTAATTGCTTCTTGTTGTTTATTGCATGCATGATTAACAAGGTTTTAAGATGCAAGATAAAAAATGCCTCTAATCATGGAGAAGGTCGTCGAAACCTTGGAGCAGTTTTTATCCATTTAGAGAGTCTACGTATTGCATCTACCCAATTAGAGCTTTCAAATTGTGTTAATTTTATCAAAATTTGGGTGACCCTAAGAGGGGCATGATTGTAACTGAGATTTGATTCAATATTAATAAAATAAACATTCATTTTCTTTTCATATGCAATCTTGTCTTCCATTTCATGCTTTAATGATTGATTTCGATTAATGTATTAATTTAGGTGTATGCTTTCTAGATAGGTACAGATAGATTCTCTAACTTCTTGGCTGGAGACCTTGTAATTATATAAAGAATGAGATAACATATGCACATATTATGAAACTTGAACAATTAGAACCAGTATTCTAACCTTGATTAATTTTAGGTTCTATATTTGTTATGGGAGTCTCCATATAAACATACAATCTCTACTAATAATTTCAATACTATTTACCTAATATTGAACTCTTTGATAAGGTGAGATGAATTTGATTATTTATCCCATAGGGTATGCCAAAAACATCTATATTTTTGGAGTAAAATCTACCATCATCATGGAAATAAATTACACCCATTGATTTTGACCAATGTATATAAATTGGATGAAACAATATTGCTCTATGTTTCAAAATTTGGAGAAGGATGACTCCTTTGAGATAATTATTTTGAAAAAATGGATGGGAAAATACTAAGGGTTAGGAAAGAGTAAGGGGTTAGGAAGGAGTGAAGGCAAAATATAGGTTTTGAAAGGTGGCCATGGTATAATATAACAACATTAAATCTTATAGAATAATTCATTAGCTAGCCAATTATATGACACTTAATAGAACAACCATTATCAATTATGATTAAAAATTCATTCAAATAATTACATTCACTTTAATCATTCCAAGAATTCAAGCAATTAGAAATACAATAGGTGGCTAGAGATCACCTTAATAGAATAAACTAAGTGTTGAATGTAACAAAAATGACTTAAAATAAATTTTTAAAGGCTCTAATCATTCCAAGGACTTCAATTTTTAGCAATCCAATAGGTAATCCAAATAGCATAATTACTTTAACATAATACACTAACAATTAAGTGTAACAAAAATGACTTAGAGAAAAACATACACATAAAACCTACAAATGCACAGTAATGGAGACCAAAAAACTATCACTTTATTGATCAACAAAAATTACCATGCAATAGTAGGCAAGGACTATAGAGCTAACCCTTACAATGAGGTATTTGCTCATATTTATAGTTTACAATTTCAAATTTTCTTGGTGTAAATATAGTTGTATGGTCATTTGGATGACAATCTAGCAAGAAACGAGAAATGCTAATGTGGTAGCCTTAAATTTTATCTTGAGCATGATTTTAAATTTAGCTCATTAATCTTCAACTATCGTTTGCAAGTGGTTGCATTATTGGAGCCATTATTTTCAAGCTTAGTTGTCTTTAGTTGGAAGTAGCTGGTAATCACCATGGTAGTTATAGGTCTAAAAATTATGTTTAACTAAATTTTATTAAAAACCAAACTCTTTGTTTTCTTGTAGTGCTCTTTTGAAGTGATATTGTGGTTTCAGGTAGTTTTGGCCTTAGGTGAATTTTTTATTTACATTATCATTTTCATAAGCATGATCCCAGGCTCAATCTTACTAATGATGACGTCAACAACTCAAGTGATATGGTTTCGAGCACCTTTTAGATTTATTAGTTCATTAGATCAAGCAACATAGTTTTGAGCACCTTTTAGTTTTATTAGTTTTTTTGAGTGAATAAGAAGTCCTTCAAGACATATCCTCCAATGACATTATTTATATAGGATATTTCACTAGAATCAACAATTCTATATTAGCATTCCATGATATAGACACACCTCTTGAAACCATATAAAGAGATTCACCTCTTTAGAAATTCACTTAAGTTGGGGATAAACATATCAAGAGGATATTAGTTGATAATGAGTCAGCTATAAATATTTGCAATGTAAAGTTTCTATAAAATTTTGATTTAATTATAAAATATTTATAATAATCTTGTGTTGTCATTAGAGATTTTGATAATTAATAATGATAGGTCACAAGAATAATAACCTTACCCCTTAAGGTATGACCATTGTCCTTAATGCCCTCTTTTATGTTATATCATATGATGTAACTTATAACATAATGCTTGAAAGATCCTAGATACATGTCATGAATGCAGTATCATCTACCTTACACCAATGTTTGAAATATGGTTATCAAGAAAATATTTCATATTTTTGGAGATCTAAAACATCTTACCTATTACTAGTTATTATATATCCAGCAAAAAGAATTCAACCTTTGTCCCTCAATACAATTAGTTTTACAATCAACTTTATCTTAATCAAACAAAGGTAAATAAATATTAGAAGAACCTCACATTAATTTGAGAGAATATCCTCAATCTTAAATAAAAGAACAAGTTAACCTAATCCAAATGAATAAATATCTCTTTGTATATCTAGTTATCCTTTTCCTTTCTACTCATATCATGGGATTACCTAATATAAAAGGATTAAAAATCCAAATAGGAACTTATTCGTTCATTTATGTTGGTACCACTTTTAATGAATAATTTTTTGGTACTAATCCCATGTCTAGTGAATGGACATATGTCTCATGTTACATGTCATCCATATATTCTATTCCCAAATAAATGTTAGTCAATATGGGCTATCAAGAAAGGGGTTTAGGTCAATTTGAACAAGACTTTAAAGATCCTTTAGAAGCCAATCCTTGGCTAGGACATTGTGGGATAGTGTATATCCCCAATAATAATTATCCATTATCTTTACTAGAAGAATATGATGAAGATAATTACAAAAAATATTTGCATGGCTCATAATGGGGAGATCAATATGAGAAGGAATTTTTATACCTTCTCCATGCAACACCTTAAAAAAATACATATTTTACTAGTGTTAATATGTTAATAATTGTCCATCCCAAGCTCATATTAAGAAAGGAAAAATAATATTTTGTTGAGTATTATAACCAAGATCATATTTAAGAATCATTCAATCAAATATTAAAGTTAGAATCTACACAATTACCTAAACTGGAACAAATAACACTAGATATTAAATAATTTGAAGACTTAGGAGTACTACCCACTCTCCTTGAATTCTAGGATGAATCATAAATCTTAAGTGAAGAAAAAATAGACATCAAAATTGGTACTAAGGAGGATCCTTGAATCTTGATACTAGGGAAAGTCTTGACACAAGACAAACAAATAGAATACACCAACCTTTTAAATAAGTTCAATGATATTTTTGCCTAGACTTATGTAGATATGCCTAGGCTCAAACCATATATAATTGTACGTCATATTTTTGTACATTCATATGCTAAACCAATTAAACAAAAACTAATAAAATTGCACCCTAAATTCACCCTTCTAGTTAAGGACAAACTTAAAAAAAAATTAGATGTTGACTTCATTAAAGCCATAGATTATTTGGATTGGATCTCTAATATTATGATTTTTGCAAAGAAAGAAGGATCTATTCAAATTTGTATATATTTTAGAGATATAAACAAAAAATGCTCCAAGGATGACTTTTTATTACTAAATATAAACATGATAGTATAATTCATTGTAGGATCCAAAATGTTGTCACTAATGGATGGATTTTTAGGATACACCCAAATAAAAATTACTCCTAAAGAAAAATTCAAAATAGTATTTACAACCCCTTGAGGAACATTTTGTTATCAAGTCATACCCTTTGACCTAAAGGATGTAGGTGCAACATATCAAAGAGCTATGACATATATCCTTCATGATATTATGCACAATATTTTAGAAGACTATTTTTGGAGTATATTATATTATTTGGTACATGCTAATGTACCCCATGGTACCTTCATGGTACATTTTGTAAATAATATATTAGGGTTGAGTCATAGTTTAGAGTGTGAGTTATATTTCCCCTTTTATGTAAGTGTGAATGTGCAGGATATGCACAAGTATCATGTAAAGTTGTAATGTGTAGGAAATGTATGTGTCATGTGAGTTAGTGTGCAAGTGTATGTTGACTCTATGTGTAAAAATATCTTATATGTAAGTTTACAAATATGTAATGTAAATATGTGCACATGTTTCTTAGGTTAGAGTGTGAAAGTTATAGAAGTGTAAGAGTTATGAATAGGGAGGGCTATGCATAAGGGGTTAGACCCAAAATGTATTTATAAAAATTTGGTGAATTAGTTTTTAAATAAATATGCATCGTATCCAAACTCATATAAAAGATATGGAAAAAAAATTCCCAAAAAAATTATAAAAGTTTGGTGAATTTATTATAATATTTCAAAACTTGGACAATAGGAAGTGGATGACAGATATCAAAATACTAGACAAAGGATGATAGATAGCAAAAAATATAACATCATATGATAGAAAATGAAAAAGTGGATTCTAGATGATAGATAGTAGAAATGGGCGATAAATAGCAAAAATTGGATGATAGACAACAAAAAAATGGATGGAAAACAACAAAAAAATTATATGATAGATAGCTAAAATGTTTGAACAATAGACAACAAAAAAATCAAATGGTAGACAAAAAAAGAAATTGGATGATAGATAGCAAAAAGGTAAGATAGAAAACAAAAATTAAATGACAAACAACAAAAGAAATCAAATGACAAATAGAAAAAAATAGATGCTAGACAACAAAAAAATTGGACAATGGACAAAAAATATTAGACAACTGTTATCGCCACCTACAAGTGTTCCAATTAAATATTGCCACATGTTATTAATGCTTCCACATATAAAACATGTATTTACTTAACGCATGCACACTTCTATAAAAATATTAGAAATATATTATATTACATTATTTGGGTCATGTAAATGTACCTTCCTAGGTACATACATAGGAAATTAGATTACTTTAGGAGGAAGTTATCTAGTTACTTCATGCAATGTAATAAATGCACAAGTGTTAATATGTAAGCTATATATGTGCAAGGTGTCACTTGCATAGCTAGGTAGAGTTTTGGTCAAGGAATCTATATTTCTATATAAAAATATCCTCATTGTAACAAGTTGAATAGAGAATCTCATAGCATTTTCATAGGTAGTAGCATAGTGCTGTGTAGATCACCATATATTGGTGATGGGTGCAATGTAGTCTAGTAGCTTTATTAATAGAGTGTCCATTTTATCCATAGCTACATTATATTAATTTTAATTTCTTTCATATTATTCTACATCTTGTGATTGATATCTCCCATTGTACACCAAATCAAAAGATAATAGTGGTATCAGAGCCACAGTAGATCTAGCCACAATGGATCTGTATTGACCCCGAGAATGCACGCACCGGTACCTTTTATAAAACCCTACTTGCAATGCTTATTTAAAATACCAAATATAAAATGGAAAGACAAGAGGAAAAATCATATAACATGAAATAACAAAAGATATATCTCTTTATTGATATTGAATCTCGGTTACATGTCGGTCCCTCTTAGGGATACCCATTTTGATACTATAAATTACAAGTGGGCAAGGAGTGCCCCTTATGTGAAGAGGTGGTGCACTTATAAAAGGTTCTTGGTTCCACACATGAAAATGTATGAGGTCTTACAGATGCCTCCTTCTCTAGGACTATCTCCTAGAGGGATCCCTTTTGCTCTCGTATGTTGTAATATTCGTTCGATGTACCTGTGGCCCTGCAAGCAATGAAACAACAACATACTTTTAGGTGTTTGATATTTCCTCCCCAAATGAGGTTGTTAGTAATCAAATAATATAACAAAAATATGATAAAACAATACCATGGAATCAAGTAAATCTATGCTAATGATATAAGAAAACAAGATAAAATATGCTATGTCTATCTAATCTAAGCCTGCGGGCCACTATCCAAGACAACGGTTGCTAAAGTAAACCTTGCCCTCTTTGCCCCAAAGCTATGGGTCAAATACTATGATCTGATGTTGAAGAAAGTAGGTATTATGCTCTTTGATTTATCAAAGCTCCGCCGCACACGTGTTCTCAAAGAGAACTCTCTCTCTGAAATTATCTCCTATATGTAATTTGGGTCTCTATTCTCTGTATGATAAAATATTAAAGGATCTCTAGATATGATAAGGCCCATTCTTGGTGCTCTCAGGCTTGCACCTTTTATAGTGTGAAACCCTAGGTCTATGTCCAAGCCCTAGAAATGAATTTCTCATGCGTAGTGCAAGTTAGCATGAGAAGCTCTTATCCATTGTCTATATTTGAAGGCCAATTAACTAAAATCTAACTGTCCACTTGAGTCTTCTATGCGAACTGGTCATTAGCATGAGAAGCTTTTGTCCTTTTTTTATGCTTGGAGGTCAGTTAACTTAATTCTAAATGCAAACTCAAGTCTCCTATGTGAACTTGTCATGAAAAGGAATGCAAAGTCACTCCCGCTCACCTTTATTGCATGTAGATTGCCACTTCCATCCGAGATTAGGCCTCTTTGTCAAAAAACCACTTCTTATGGCTTAGACAATGTCATATATAGTGGCTATTATCTAGCCATTATCATCTACAATGGCTAGGTCTGGCCGCTCTAGGCTTGAGCAGCTAGAATCTGGTCACTCTTGGCTTGAGCGGCCAAGCTTGGATGGCTTGAAAAGGCCCCAAATGAGTGGTGAGAACCACTGTTGATGCTTGGAAAGTCCAATATTATGTCTTATGATATTATGAGTGTGTCTATGTAAGTAGCTCCCCTAAGCATGACATGATTTAGGTGTCTACAGATGCCCCTTTTTGCGACGCACTGTGTGGAAAACACAACGCTGAGCAAAAATGTAGATTGATCCGTTTATAGGGTGTATGGTGATCAATGGTCTGATCAATGTTGGATGGCCCAATCATGCAAGATGGTGCACATCCCTTGAATCATTGCCTCAACATTCAAAGGACTTAGCTCAATGGATTTTGCATGTTAAATTGCACTCATTCCTCAAACTCAATCGGGTAGCTTCAACTGCTACAACAATTCTGATCGGTAGGAGAGCTACAATTGAAGATGTCATGTCTTCTTATGTTCCCAACAAACAAGGGAAATTTGTGATTGTTGTATGCAATGATTCAAAGGATGAACACAATTTTTCTATGATCAAGTGATCTTTTGTTGATTTTTATTATGATTATGTTGAAGTTTTGAACTACCTCTTCACACAATGAATTGGTGAAGAAATGGAAATGATTGAAGCGACAAGTCACTTGACCAATATGACTAATCTGGTTCCTTTCTAGCATTTTTTTCTTTTAATGGGAAATCCCACATCCAAGTGTGACTCCAATTGCTTATGATAATCATCCATCCCTATCCCGAGGAGCGGTTCGGCTATCAATAGCCTTCTTAGGGAGTTAGGATGAGTGATTTTGTTCATGCCTAGATTGTATCACTTTGACTTAATGTTTTTGATGTCATAGGGGAATTAGAATGACCCCTTCACACCCGTGGAGTAGTCCGACCATCTTGATCTTCTTCGGGTTTGAAGGGTGACATATCGTAATTCCAAAATGAGTTACTTTTTCCCCAAGTGGCCTTATGGTTGCCTACTCATCTCACCAAAATACATGGAGTGCAAATCGCTACAATTGCCAAGTGGATAGAGTAGGTAACTAGATACGAGGCCTGCTTGAGATTGTGATTTTATGTGATTTTTTTTGTTATTTTGAACATTATGATGATCCTAAACCATAAAAGTGTGATTATTTGCTATTTTTGTTATTCCCTCATTGAAGGAACTACTTTACTTTGATCTATGAGCTTGGTCACTATCAGGTCTAGCGGCTTATGATTTCCTTCCTATGGCCGCTGTCGCCTTGAGCAACCAAGAAGCTCGGTCTGTTGACGTCAAAAACTACTAAGGCATAATTAAGGAAATATAAAATTTGTAATTCTAGGGTTTTTTGATTTATCATTTTTACTATTGAGGATTCCATTTTTAGAGCTCTGGTGCAGCGATGACGGTTGTGACTTCAAAGCTTGCTGGTGCTGAAGACATAGCCGTGCGAGGTGAGACATTAGCTACTAGAGGAGCCGAAGCTTCTTGGGTATCTCTCTTCAAAACCCTAGCTCTCTTTTCTTTACTTAAGTAAAATTGAACTCCACTAAGAAATGAGCAAAATGAACATCACTAAACCTGCTGGCAATGAACAAACTCCATAACTAGGCTTAGGTTCCTTTTTACCATGGTGGGTTGGTCCCCAATTTTGCAATCTGTCAGTGGCTTTAGCCTAGGGTTTTTGAAAATTTTCCATTATTCCCCTACTGCCGCCATTTTGGGCATTCTCAAACTTAGCTTAGTTTCGATGCTTGGGTAGGGGATTTGCTTTCCAATTTTTTTGCTTTCCCTCCCTTTGTTGTTTTGTTGGAGCTATCTTGTCAAAATTGTAATTTTTTTTTTTTCTGGCCAAGGGTTCATGGGTTTGCCGTGTTGTCCCTTGGCCACTGTCACTGAGCGGCCGGCTCTGAGCCGTTGTCGCTCAGATCAGCCAAGCTTGAATCCCAATGGTCAAAAATTTGACCATTGGGCCTTGGTCGTTGCTGCCTCCAACGGCCAGGCTTCGACCACTGTAGGCGATAGTGGATAAATCTTAAGCCTTGTTTTTGCATTTTATGTATTGATTTTTATGATTTTTTTTTGAATTTTTGCTTTTCTTAGGTGCAATTTATTCTTTTCTTGCTTAGATTTAGAGTAACTCATACTCTTTTGCACCATTTTCATGCTTATTGTGAATCATGCCTTAGATGCATTATAGTTATGTTTTGTTTTTCTTCTTCTTTGTTTAGATCCTCACTGCTCGGGCTCGGGACCCAAAGCTCCTGCTTGACTTACTTCCTGGATTTGATGACACTGACTGGGAGTGGTTTAAGGCCCATGGGCTATAGTACGTTATCAGGTTGCCCACCATTATGGCCAATCAAGCATATCTTATGGCCTTAGCCCATCATTGTGACCCGTGGACCAACACCTTCCATATTTTTCCTGATGAGATGACTATCACACCGTAGGATGTTTATAGGATTTTTCAAATCCCATTCGTTGGGGTGCCCATTGTTTTGTCGGCTACTACTGATTAGGTGGTCATATATGCTCGAGTGTTTGGAGCATGCTTTGCACAGGCCATTTGGGAGACTAGGTGCGGAGGAGTATCTATCAAGACTTGATATGATGCTTAGGTTTTCATAGCAAGACATGTCATGTTGCTAATGGTAATCAACAATGTTCTTGTCTTGGATTGTTTAGGTTTGAGGTTCCCCTGGAACCTCCTAGTGATGGTGCAAGACCTTTTGGATAGCGAGGAGCCTATCATCTATGCATGGGTTAGATCTCTATCGATTTAGTTCTACGATGAGTTATACCACATCCGTCGGTGGTGACGCGTTAGCATTGCTTATAGTTTACTCTTATAGGTTTAGGGATGGGAGCACATTAAGGTAGATCACCCTAAAGGGCTCCCAGTTGAGATTACATCTATTGAGGCTCGTACACAGTGCTATACTGCTAGATGGGCTCATGAGCATGAGGAGCATAAGAGACACACTTTTTTAGGGGAGTTATCCCACTATACTTATGCTTTTACCAGGTTGTTGGCCGAAGATTTCATGTGGTGGTTATACTATGAGTGTCTAGTTTGGGATGATCCAACTAGTTTTATTGCTAGGACACGATGCGAGCAATGGCTCATTGGTCATAAGATTACCATTCTGGAGTATTTCTTCTACTCTCAAGTTATTCATCAATAAGGATTGTAGCAATATGTGCCCTTGGTACCATTCTTGTATAGGCACCTCATATCAGAGAGGGACCTACCTCCATGATAGGTGACAAAACTTGCAGATGGGTAGGATGCCCCAGCCATAGACCTACCTCCTCATCCTCAATCAAGATGCTATGATTGAGTAGCTCACAACACATATACATTCTCTATAGGCTACTATTGGGGGTGGCGATCTCAGGATGTATTTTTTTGTTCCTGCTTCTACACAACATAAGGTTCTAGTGGCAGGCTCAAGGTCAGAGGTGGGATGACTTTAGTCCTTGTTGGATGAGCATGAGGAGCGTATCCGAGGACTTGTGGATCATGTTACCCTCATTTAGATGTATCTCAGGAGTCACGGGATTATACCTAAGCATCCAAGATATGTAGGTGGTTTGCAAGCCAGTGGGCGCTCTACCTTGTGGTAGTCTTCCACCTATCCTAGCCAACAGACCTAGTCTCGAACAGAGAGACCTATAGGCTCACGTCACTCAACTTGCAACACCTCCATAAGGGGAGGTGGCACTAGAGGAGATGGAGTAAGGGCCTTAGGGCCAACACTTGATTGATGTTCTACTTGATTATTGATCCATTTTTGAGGTCGACTGACCTACATGACTATAGCCCACGAGCATTTTTGTATATCCATTGGACTTGACACACATATTTTTATGATAGATTTACCTTTTATGACTCATTATGTGTATCGTTTATTGCTTATGTTTTTGTTATTATTTTTTTTTATGATATGATGCGATGATGGTATTATGATGATTTGATGGATATGTTAGATGATAGATGATATTTGAAGATGCTTAGATGGATGTGTAGATGCTTATATGATTTGATGATATGATGTGATGTATTTTGATGATGAATGATGAATTTATGATTGTATGCAAATGGATATTGTCTATATGTTTTATGATGTGGTTTATGAATGTGATGATGACTTGTTTTTGTGGATGCAAATGTTATTGTTAAATGCATGTTTAATTTTTGCTTTAATTATATGCATCTAACTCATGTGATGGAATGGTATAAATGAACTTGTATGCTCTAATCATTTAAAACATACGGAATGCATATGACATTGACAATATTAATGGGTGATACCATAGAAAGTTTAAAAATAATCATGAATTTAAATAATCACTTCTATCATAAGAATTGATTAAGTATTCATATATGAGATGTAATGGTGTGTAATGTATTTTCTTAATAAGTTTCTGTAAATTAAAAGATATAAAGTAGTCAGTGGCCGTCTATATACTATTTCTAATATATATGTGGTATATGTCCTACTATGTTGATACCCCCTAATTTATAGAATCTTATAAATAATATGATGGTGTGAATGATGTTATGATTTGTTGCTATGTAAAAAAAAAATGGGGTTTTTTGGAGATTCAAACACTCTAGTTCCCCTATCAACAACTATCTACTTACCACTTAGACTTTTGAAAAGTAATGCTTTTACCATGGACCTGGTTTTTCATGATCTCTGTGTGTGCATGTGATTGTATATTTTGAGTTAGAACTCAAGCATTTCCTTCGATGTCAGGCAGGATTCTTTCAACCCATTGCTAAGATCAGGGATTCTCAAGTGTTCATCTCATCCTTATGTTGGACTTAGTTGGACTATACCACTAGGCAATATTTGGTTACCTAAGCTAGCTCATCCACATTCAAACATTGGTCTACACAAATGCATGAAGCAATTGTAATAGACATATCATCATGCGTAAGGATTTCTCCTTCCAATTTTGTACAATGCTGAGAATTCCAGGGATTCAAGCTTTATTCCCTTCTTTTTGGCTTCTTTTTGCTTTGGATTTTTGCTCATATGTAGTGATGAAAATCACTGTTTATTTTTTATTGTTTTTTTCTTTGAGTGAGGATTTTTTTGTAGTGATGATAATCATTGTTTATTTTTCTCATTATGAGTGATTAAAACCACCATTTATTTTTGATTGATTTTTTCTCGAGCTTGCTTTTTTTGTAATTTGAATATATGATTTGTGTATCGGATTTTTGCTTTGAAATCTGGACTGTATGCTTGGCCTTTTGAATATGTACTTTGCTTTGGGATTTTGCTTATTTTGATTTAAGCAAGGGATTTTGATAGGGTAAAGCTTGTCCTTTTTCCAATTCTCAGCACCTTTAAACCGGTTGCATAGGGGGATAAGCAAGGATAATCCTTTTCGCTTAAGGTAACCTAGACCGCTTTGTAGCTTTCATATTTTCCTTGTACCAACTAGGATTTTAGTGTTTCAATTAGTGATGAGATCTTGAATATCCAAGGATTTATCATATCTAGGCCTTATTTTCTACTAATCAAAGTTGTTTTCCTCAAAAGTTGATAAGATTACTAGATTTGGTTGACTAACCGAAAAGCCTTAGTATATTATGTATAGCAACAAATAATGGTTGTGTTGAAAAACACAATTACACACATGTGGATGGATATGAATGACTTGTGCGACAAACTATGGTATCACTTTTAAAACTCTCATGACATATCTTGTAATGTATGTGAAAATGCAATGCAATGATGTGGATGCAAAATGTGAAGTGCAATTATTTTTGTATTTTTGATTTTATGTTGTTTTTGTATTTTTGATTAATTTGACCAAAGGGCTAGTGATGCCTTTGGGGCTTTTGTTATTTATTTTGACCAAGCGGTATGAATTACCCTTGGAGCCTTTTTTATTTGATTTTTTACCAAGCAATATGAATTACCCTTGGAGCCTTTTGAATTTATTTTTTACCAAGCGGTATGAATTACCCTTGGAGCCTTTTGAATTGATTTTTGACCAAGCGGCATGAATTACCCTTGGAGCCTTTTGAATTGATGTTTGACCAAGCGGTGTGAACTACCCTTGGAGCCTTTGATTTGATTGTTTGACCAAGCGGTATGAATTACCCTTGGAGCCTTTGATTGTATTTTTGAAATTTTATGCTTTTATGATTTGTTTGTGTTTTTGACATATTTGAATGTTTTTGTGTTTTATGACATATTTGAATGTTTTTGTGTTTTATGAAATATTTGAATGTTTTTGTGTTTTATGAAATATTTGAATGTTTTTGTGTTTTTATGTGTAAAATGCCTTTAAGTGAATGATATTGAGAGGTTCAGGCTCTTCAACACCATCTAATGATATAAGGTGATATGCTCTAGGCCCAACTCTCTGTGAAATCATGTATGGACCTATCCAGTTTACCGCAAACTTATCTCGTAGATGCGATGGTAGATTTGAATTCTACTGGTTTTCTTTGAGCACTAGATCTCCAACCTTGAATTCCCTTAGGTGGACTTTACTATTGTAAGCTCATGCAAGGCGATCTTGGTAAACATGGAGATGCTCTAAAGATTTGACTCGATGTTCATCAAGAAGCATCAATTGATCAAGGCAGCCTTGCCACGTAGCTTCATCATCTATGAAGTCTTTTAGTGCTATGCGTAGAGTCGGGATTTCCAACTCTAGAGGCATGATGGCTTCAGTGCCATATACTAGTGAAAATGGTGTTGCCCCAATGGGCATCCGTATACTAGTCCTGTATGCCCATAGTGCAAGAGGTAATTGCATGTGCCAATCCTTGTGATTTTCTTGCACTATCTTCCTCAAAATGGAGACTATTGTTTTGTTTGAGGCTTCTGCTTACTCGTTTGCTTGTGGATAATAAGGCATTGAAAAACTATGTTGAATATGATATTTTTTCATTAAAGCATGCACATTTTTGTTCTTAAAATATGGCCCATTATCCGATATTACCTTAGAAGGGACCCCAAAATGACTTATGATATTGTGGAGTATAAACTCCACAATCCTTGGTCCAGTTGTTGATGTTAAGGGGATCGCTTCTACCCACTTAGTGAAGTATTCTATGGTTGTTATGATGAATGTATGTCGGCCTGAGGATGGGGGTGAGATCTTCCCAATCAAGTCTAGTCCCCATTGCAAAAATGGCCGTCCTACCTGGATGGGCTGCAAAGCTTGCAATGGTAAGTGCATTAGATTTGCATGATGCTGGCACTTACTACATTTCTTGACATACTCGCAGAAGTCCTTTTCCATTGTGGGCCAATAGTAACCCATTCTCAAGATGTGCTTAATGATGGCCATGCCACTGAAATGGCCTCCACATGTTCCATCGTGAGCTTGCAAAATTGCCCAAGATGCTTCCTGGGGCTCAAGACAATGGAGTAATACTCCATCATATCCTCATCTGTAGAGGATTTCTCCTAGAAAAATGTATCTTGTTGCTCTCTATTTAAATGTTCACCTTTTAGTATGCAAAAAACCTTGAGGTATTATTCTAAGCTTCAGGAAGTCCCGTAGTTGGGAAAGCCAATCCTGATAGGCCACAACTTCTATAGAATAGACAACTTGCTCTTCCTGCATTTTTGAGGTAGTGAACACGGATTGAGGAACAACTCTATGGTATATGGTCACACCACACTCTATAGGTCCTTGGGAGATCAAAGACCCCCAAGGTGTTGTTTGCAAGAAATCTCTGGCTATGAAGGACCAATCTTGATTTGGCTCGATGTTGATCATGTTGACTGATTCTTGATTGTCAAAAGCTTCATGATGTATTGCTGAGTGCGAAAGCACTTTTACATGAATGGTTGTAAAATCAGCAGATGGATTATGAGGGATTAAGGATCCCAAAGAGGCCATGGTGTCTACAAATCTATTCGACGTACGAGGGATTGCCTCGATGTCATACCATTCCAGCTCGAGCTAAGTAATTGTCAACAAGTTCCTTGTAAGTCTTCAGGAGTGGGCACCTGCATTGGAAGAGTCCTTTGACCTAGTTTACTATGAGCAAGGATTCACCAAAGATATTCAATATTTTAATACCCATTGCTATGGCTATTTGGAGTCCCAGGATCAATGCTTCATATTTTGTATTGTTGTTTGTGCATGGGAAGTCTAGTTTGAATGATAAGGGCAATGGAGCGCCCTATAGTGTGATAAAGACAATCCCTGCTCCACCTCCTTGTTCACACTTCGAACCATCGAAGAACAATGACATGTATTTTTCTCTCTTAGGTTCTTCGAGTTCTGGTGGATCTGATAATGCAAAGACCGCATCATCAGGAAACTCTATGGTGAGAGGCTTGTTATCCTAAAGAGGCACCTCTGCTAATTGATCTACTATGACTTGTCCCTTGATGGAATTTTGGCTTATGAACTCTAGATCAAATTCTATCAATAGCATGATCCACTTTGCGGTACGTGTATTGTGATACGTCTTGCTCATCATGTACTGCAAAGGATTTTGTTTTGATATGACGTAGGTCGTATGGCTCAACATGTAGTGTCACAACTTTTGAGTTGCAAAGACCACTACTAAACACAATTTTTTGACATACGCATATCCTAGCTCATAGCTCACCAAGGTGCGACTAATGTAATATATGGCTTGCTCTTTATCTTGTGCATTCTTTTGGGCTAACATGGTGCCCAATGCAAAATCAGTAGCTGATATATATAGTAAAAATGGTATGTCTGCCTTGGTGGAGCCAATACTTGCGGTGTTTCCAGATAAGTTTTGATCTCTCCAAAGGCTTGATGGCATTCTTCATCCCAATGAAAGGGGACTTCCTTGCGTAGCAACCTATTCATAGGTCTACATTTGTCTGATAATTGTGTGATGAATATTTTGATGGATGATATCTTACCTTGTAGGCTCCTCAGCTCCCTAATTTTGGTAGGGGTAGCCATTTCCAGTATAGCCTTTACCTTTGTAGGATCTACTTTGATGCCTCTCTTGGATACGATGAATCCCAAAAGATTACTAGAAGTTACGCCAAATATGCACTTCTTAGGATTCAATCAGACATTTTGTTCGATGAGGTGATCGAAGACTTGTCTAAGGACTTCGACATGCTCTTGCCACAATAGGGACTTGGCTAGTAAGTCATCCATGTAATCTTCCAAGATCTTATGCATATAGTCATGGAATACGTATGTCATGGCCCGTTGATATGTGGCACCAATATTTTTGAGACCGAATGGCATCACTTTGTAATAGAATGTTCCCCATGGAGTAATGAAAGCAATTTTATGTTGATATTCGGGCTTAATCTAGATTTGGTTGTATCCAAAAAAACCATCCATTAAGGAGAGCATTTCATGACATGCGATTGCATCTACAAGAGCATCTATGTTTAGAAACGAGAATGAATCCTTTGGTTTTGCCCTATTTAAATCTCTAAAATCCATGCAGATATGGACTCTTCCATCAGGTTTCCCTATGGGTACTATGTTTGACACCCACTCAGGGTAGTCGATAGGAACTATGAATACTACATCCAATAGTTTTTGCAATTCATTCTTCACCATCAAAGTGATGGTTGGATGCATTTTCCTTAGTTTTTGCTTGATTGGATTCTTCATGGGATCCAATGAAAGGTTGTGAATGACTAACTTTGGATCTATCCCTGGCATGTCTTTGTAAGTCCAAGCAAAAATATTTGGCCTCTCCTTGAGGAGAGGAATCAAGATGGCTTGTTCCTCTGGAGATATAATTTCTCTGAACTTGACTTTCCTTTGTTGAGTAGGATCATCACTGATGTCCACCTTGAAAGTTGCTTCTATAGCCATATGTGATCCATCCTCTAGCTTATGAGGAGTGGGTATCAAATGAATGTCATCAACAGGATTGATAGGACCTACTGACTCAGGTTCTAAATCAACATGGAAGATTTCATACGCACAACCTGATACAAAATGGAACAGTTGTAGCATCTCTTTGTTGGAGAAGATGTCATTTGGTTCTATGGGTGAACTAGCATGATCCCAATAAATAACATCTACATCAAGATGCAATTATTTGGTAGGATCTGCTGGATTATGAAGTGGAGTGGTCAAATAAATGGAGATCATGTTGATGGATGGGATGAAATCTCCAGGACCACATGGGTGCAATCTTGTCTTAGGGGTTTCCCTTCCATACTCGTGATGAGGTTTTGGAGGAATGGGAATTTCTGGATCTAGCCCATGAGTAGGGTAGACAATAGGATCATTGGGCTCTAACTACTCTCTAAATGTAGGCAGAGGGGGATTGACCATTCGATGAATGGTATCTAGGTCAATAGGTCTCCCCAAAAATTGGATTTGAGGGTCTATGGCATGAAGTACCACCTCTCTCTCTACTAGCTCATTGACTTACCACAAGTGGTGAGGTCCAAGGTAAGCCATATCAGTGTCACCATCAAAGTCATCATAACTTATCCAGAAACCATTAGCATTGGTATATGGACCTAATAAAATGGTCTCATGTCTTGGACCCAAGTAGGCCATCTCTATTTCATCTTCATATTCTTTATCACTTATAATAATCCATTTGTGTTTTTCTCTTTCCCCAAAGTCAAGGGTTGATGGATTAGGCCTAAGTAAGATCTTTCTGTTGAGTCTTCTGATTCAAAGCCACTTTCATCTGATGTATATTCAATCTCATTGTGGATGGACCATGTGAACCTTTGTAAATAATGAGGCCCTTGATAGGTTGATCCAAGTTGTACCTCATCATCACTTGCTTCATATCCATTATTCTCATCCCACAATTTTTACTCTATTGGGATGGAAACAATTGAGGTGTTTGTATGATAAGTTTTTGGAGGCGGTATTTTTATCGTGGCCACTTGTCTATTGCTAAAATTTTCTATTCTCAGATGGTGATAAGTAATGAAATCAATATCTTATCCCGATCCTATACTTAATATTTCCAATGCCATCACAAGTGAGTCATCTCGACCTCTGCTATAGTAGCCTAAGCCAAATATGTCTGAAGGAAGCTGATATAGTGGCTCGTAATGCCTCCTACACCCCTGCTCATATACACCCAGGCCATAGCTATGCCAATGGAAATGCTCAAAGTAGCTTAGAGTAAACTTAGGATTAGAGAGGTAATGAAAATTGACTGTGAACATTTTTTCACCATCCCCTTCTATATCTGAATACTTATGAGTGCAGTCTAGGCTGGCATAGACAAAATTAGTTTGATTGGGAGGGATTCCAAGTGGAACCACTATTCCTATTGGTGGACTCAAGGCTTTAGGCCTCCCTATATCTTGTGTAGACTCAATGATAGGCATAAAGGTGATGTTCTGCACAAGGTACTCCCCTATGACTATACTTGCCAAGTGTATTGATGCATACGATGTGGATGACCCCACGGATGATACTGGTGAAGCAGGGTGATAATCACTATCTTCATCTTGATCTTGAGGATATTCTTCTTCCATAGGACTTGGCATTTCATTAATGGCTATAGTTGGCACTTCTTTTGGTCTCTCTTCCTTAAAAAATGGGTCCTTTAGCTTTTGATTGTATTTTGGTTTTGACGTTGATGGTACTTTAGAAGCATTTACTGTATTGAGTGTATCAGGAGGTGTTTAAGTGCATGGGTCTTTTCTTACCCCTTTATCTTTGTTATCTACTTGTGTGGTTGGGGATGAAGGTTCCACGTATAGGTGAGTAGAAGGGATCATGAATTCTCCCAGAATATCCACCTGATTAACATATTTAAGAGGCTCTTCATCGGCCAGAACCACATAGACTTTGTTTTCGTGCACATACTTGACACACTGGTGCAAGATCAAAGGCATACACTTCATGGCCCTCATCCAAGGGCACCCTAAGAGGATGTTGTACTGCATAGCACCTTCCAAGACATGACACATCATGGGGATGGTCTTATGCCCCACCTTGATGGGTAGGACTATCGTTCCCACAATATTGCATAAAGCATCATTAAAATCTCTCAATGTGTAAGTTCCTAGAATGATATTGGTCTTGGGTATCTTGAGGTGCTCTATTGTAGTTGTTGTGATGATGTTTATCAATGAACCTGTATCGACCAAAACCCTCTTGAACGTTAAGTTATTGATGGCCACTACAATGTTTAGCGGAGGGTCTGGTAAGGCAGTAGAAACTGTCTTAATCTCATGATCATAGAATCGGATTACAGGTTCTTGGAATTCTTGCACTTGTCCCACAAAGTGAGTGAATGCATTTGCATCTTGTGGTTGAAGCTCAATTGTTCTTAAAATCTCCATTAGAGTCTCCCTATGCTTTGGGGACTATTGTATGAGCTCATATATGGATAAATTAGCTAGAGTTGTTTGTAGGTTTTACTCTAGTCTACTCCGAATAGTTACCATAGGTCTCGTTGGTGGACCTGGAAGGTTGTCTTTCCTTTGCCTAGGAGTGGTTGGGATGTTCATGGGAGCTATAGGTAGTTGCGGTTGACCATACTACCTAGTCCTTGTTGCTATGTTAATGATATCAACCATCCCAATGCATCTATGGGTAGTTATGTCAGCTCGAACATAATTGACTTGGGTCCATTACTCTCGAGGGGCCTCATGATTGGGCAATGGGTTTTTGTATATGCCCATGTCTCTATTATTGAGAGCTAGTGGGTTGTCAACTTTGAGCTCTCCCACCTCAATCATGTTTTGCACTTGATGCTTAAACCTGATGCAAGCCTCAATGTCATGCCCGGATATCCTGTGATAAGGAAAAAATTGATCTTCCCTATATCCTTTTGGCTTAGGATGATTGGGATATACAAGAGGTATATCAAGAAACCTGATCCTCCTGGCCTCGCTCAACTGATTAAATATTGATTGCATTGATTCTGTCAGAGGCATGAAATAATGAGGCGGCTTGCATTATCAATTTATTCCTTGATTGTTCTTTTGGTCATAGTTGGCTGGTGGGGGATGTGCTTGATAGTTCTATGGTTGTTGTGCACCCCCATCCTTGGGTGTAGCCAATACGACTTGATTGACTGGATTAGGGTTGCCCTACTTCTACTTGTACTTATCATTCTTACCATTCTTGTTCCACTCCTTTTTGTTTTAGAGCTTAATGGTTCCCTCATCTAATTTTATCTCTTTGATGAGCTTGGCCTGTGCCAAAGCTTCCTCAAATGAAGGATAATTTTGGAGTTGTAGCAAGAGGGAGATATGTTCAGAACAACTTTTGGTAAACATATGAATGATCTCTTCAGTGGGAACAGAGAATGATAATTTTACCATTATTTTTCTCCATCTATTCCCATAATCCATCACTGGCTCATCATCATACTATTTCAAGTTAGCCAAATCTGAAAGGTTCACCTTATTCTTAGCACCAAAGGAGAAACACTTCAAGAATGCATTTACTAGTTGTTCAAAATTTGGTTATGCTATGCTTAGGTAGTTGGTTGAACCATTGAATGGTAGCACCTAAAAATGTCATTATGAATGTTCTTAGCATGAGAGCATCATTGTCTTCAAGATGAAAATAAGTGTTGATAAAATTAGTGACATGCTCTTGTGCATCCTCTTCACCTTTAAACTTCTCTAACCTAGGCATATCAAAGTGCTTAGGATATGGAGGGCTAGGGATTGATGGGCACAATGGTTGATTGTGTATCTTGTTCAATGTTGGTGTGTTCCCAGCTGCCTCTTGTTTCTCAAAGGTTTTCATTTTTTAGCAAGCTCTTGAAATACCTTTGATGCATAGATTTCCTCCTTGTGCAAGCCTATTCACATTGGCAATGGAGGTAACTCTCTATCCATTTGATTTATTCTATTTTCCTCCCTCCTATGAGAGGACTCAGGATTGTGATCTTGATTTGTTATGTTTTCCATCCTTCATTAGTTGGATTTTATTCATGATTTGGTAGGGGGTTTCGTTGTGGGCTATCTTGTCTAGTGCACCTTTCCTTAGGTGAGTCAGTGTGTCTTGTTGTTTGGTGGTCACCACTATTTATCTATAAATTGTTAAGAGCTAGTTGCTCAGCTTGCTCTCTTAAACGTTACTCATGTTGGCTCAAGAGTATTTCTCTTTGTTTCTCTTGTTCGAGAGCTTCCACTAACTCTCACTCTTTGTGTAATGCATTTTCTAACCATCTCATTCGGTCAGTTTGTGTTGTTGTAGAAGACTCATGTTTATCTAACTATGTTCTTGTGGTCTTGACTCGTAGATTCCTTGAGGGGATTTCTGTTGTATCTGTGCTCTTGCTAGTTAATATGACTTGTTTAGTGTACTGTTGAATATCCCTATGATCAGACTCCATGCATCTTCTATGGGGTCACTCTGAGGTACCCCCAGACTAGGAGGTATGTTTAGAAGTCATAGTTCATGAGCTTCCAGATGCAGAGTTCTCAGTAGCTATAGTTCTTTGGGTTGGTTGAGTAGGAAATCAATCCAACCGGTCTAGTTGTCTTGTTCTCCATGGCTAGTCCCATGGGGTGCCATTTACTCCTATGAGGTCATAGTCTATGGGAATATTTCCTTTTGTGTGAAGGGTTTCTTCTATATGATTCCCATGACTAGATGTAGGTCTAGTTTCTTCCCCTTCAGTGGGCAGACCTATTTCATATGTTTCTTGTGAGTCTTGAGGTGTTGCAATTCTTGTTTGCCTTCTTGATGAAGAGGGCTTTGTGGTGACATGTTTTCTCCATGTGGATGGAGATGTGGTAGTCTCATCATCCCTATGTGAAGAATAAGTCTTAGAACCTTCTTTATGTCCATGTGAGGAGGAAGCCCTTGAAGTTTCCTCATGTCTTTGAGATGTTTTTGTGTGTTTAGAGGAGGCCCTTGAGGTCTCCTCATGTCTCCTTGATGAGGATGGCTGCGAAGCCTCTTTTTGTTTATTTGACTTTGTTCCATGATGTGGTTCCTTACTTGGGGTTTCTTGAGGAGATCCACCAAGAGTTGAGTTCTCACCCCTTAGGCTCATGGAGCTATGTCTCACGGTCTTATGGGTAGGTCATTCAACATTACTATGACTCCACCTATGGGTATGAATTACTTCTATCTCTCCCTCGACATCAGACTGAGGGTGTTTACTTCTTGTTTTGACCATGTTGTTTTATGACTTGATCTTTTGAGTTTGCAATTTAGGAATGACCACACAATACCAAACAAATGTTTATCTTGATTACCAATTTGAGTGTGCCCTAAACTATTTGATGTATTTTGATGTGTTGTTCTCTTAATTTCTTTGCTCTTGTTCTTGGATTAAGAATGAGAAGACTCATCCATAGTGACAATCAAGTTCACCCATGCCAAATATGATTTTCTCAAAATAAGCTAGGGTACACCGCTAAAGATCCAATGGGGGGTTCACCTAGCTCCTCCACTCTAAACCAATAATTGTTCCAACAGTGGGAGATAGTTTGAACACAAATAACTTAGTGTCACTATAAGTAAGTTTCCCAATCCATTTATAGGAAGCTCTAGGGGGTAAACCAATGGAAGGAGATGAATTCCAACGTCACTGGACTGAATTGAAGGTTGGTGATGAAATCCAACTCTCCAATGATTAAATGAGATGTGCATGTGTGGTGTTTATTTTAAGCTTACGTAATATAAAGTGCATCATATAGTAGCAATGAATATTTTCTATATGCCTAAGTGCAAAAATATGTTTCAATATTCAGAAAGATGCATGAACTACTATGATTTGTATGAGCACACTTTATCTTGTGCAACTATGGCCTCTAGTAGGGCCTCAAAGCAATCAAACAACATACAATATCTAGCATGTTGGATTCTAGGGTAAACTTTTTAGGCATAAGTCGTTGTTCCTAACAATGCTTAGTGGAAAATTTAAAAGATCTAAGATATACGAAATGCTTAATTATTTCTTCTTTATTCTTTCAATTTCCAAACATAAATGTGCTTTAAGTTCTCTATTTTGAACACACAGAAGTAGACAAAAAGCTATAAAATATTAGAAAAGCTATACCAACCTTTGATCCAGCTCAGAGAGTCAATGTTTTGACCTCTGCTGCACTCTAGTCCTGGTCATTGTTGACCAGAGCGGCTGGTTCTTGGCCGCTGTAGCTCAAAGCGGCTAGTTTTTGGCCATTGTAGCTCAGAGCGGCTAGTTTATGGCCACTGTAGCTCAGAGCGGCTAGACCTACACATAAAATTAAGTTAGTATTCTAGCAAAAAATAAAAAATTAGTGGTCATCCCACCGTGATCGCCATCTGTAGTGACCCCAGGAATGCGCGCATCGATCCCTTTTCTAAAAGAACCCTACTTGCAATGCTTATTTAAAATACCAAATATGAAATGGAAAGACAAGAGGAAAAGAAAGCATATAACACGAAATGACAAAATATGGATCTCTTTATTGATATCGAAGCTCGGTTACATGTCGGTCCCTCTTAGGGATACCCATTTTGATACTATAAATTACAAGTGGGCAAGGAGTGCCCCTTCCACGAAGAGTTGGTGCACTTATAAAAGCTTCTTGATTACACACACAAAAATATATGAGGGCTTATAGATGCCACCTTCTCCAAGTCTATTTACTAGAGGGATCCATTTTTCTCTCGTATGTTGTAATCTTCATCTGATGTACCTATGGCCCTGCAAGCGATGAAACAACAACACACTTTTAGGTGTCCGATATTGCCTCCCCAGATGAGGTTGTTAGTAATCAAATATTTTAACAAAAATATGACAAATAAATACCACAAAATCAAGTAAATATACACTAATGATATAAGAAAGCAAGATAAAATATGCTATGTCTATCTAAGCTAAGCCTGCGGGCCACTGTCCAAGACAACGGCCGCTAAAGAAAACCTTACCCTCTTTGCCCCAAAGCTATGGGTCAAAGACTATGATTTGATGTTGAAGAAAGTTATGCTCTTTGATTTGTCCAAGCTCCACCACACACATGATCTCAAAGAGAACTCTCTCTGAAAATGATCTCCTGTATGTGATTCGGGTCTCTATTCTTTATCTCAGGCTTTATATATTATTATTATATCTTGGTGCTCTTAGGCTTGCACCTTTTATAGTGTGAAACCCTAGGTCTATTTCCAAGCCCTAGAAATGAATTTCTCATGTGTAGTGCAAGTTAGCATGAGAATATTTTATCCATTGTCTATATTTGAAGGCCAGTTAACTAAAATCTAACTGCCCACTTGAGTCTTCTATGCGAACTGGTCATTAGCATGAGAAGATTTTGTCCTTTGTTTATGCTTGGAGGTTAGCTAACTTAAGTTAAAAATGCAAACTTGAGTATCCTATGTGAACTGGCCATGAAAAGGAATGCAAATTCACTCCCGCTCACCTTTATTGCATGTAGACTACCACTTCCACCCGAGATTGGGCCTATTTGTTGGAAAACCACTTCTTATGGCTTAGTCGTTGTCATATGTAGTGGCTAAGATCTTGCCATTTTCATCTATAGCGGCTAGGTCTGGATGCTCTAGGCTTGAGTGGCTAGGATCTGGTCGCTCTTGTCTTGAGTGGCCAAGCTTGGATGGCTTGAAAAGGCCCCAAATGAGTGGTGAGAACCACTATTGATGCTTGGAAAGTCCAATATTATGTATTATGATCTTGTGAGTGTGTCTATGTAAGTAGCTCCCCTAAGCATGACATGATTTAGGTGTCTAAAGGATCAATAGTAAAAACACCATTATCATTTAGCCTAAGCTTTTTGTCAATATGGCGTGCTACTATATCATCCACTGCAAAAAACTCTCAGAAGAGTCTAGGTGGTAGAATTAGGAAGAGCCACAAGTGAGGATTGAAAAAAATATTAGTTCTAAAAATATTGAGATTACATTTGGCTAGAGTCTTTCCACAAAGTTATAGTAAAAACTTGTGAAGACTATGACTCAGCATTCAATCCACTAGATTGACAAATCAACTAGTGAATATCATTCATGATATCTAGAATTTGTTAACTATTACCCAAATTTTATTTTTTTGTAGGAAATTAATTCTCAAATTATTGAGACACCTCCTACAATTCAAAGCTAAGAGACTTCAAATTCATTGCCTGAATTTCAACATACCTTCATAGTGCAAAGACTAGTTCCTTGTGCAAGAAAATAATAATGTGGAATAAGACTTCTGGAGAAGAGTCATGATGAATTTAGGAAATTGGAGATCTCCATTGCTAGATTGAATAAATTCACAAAATAAAAGAAGGCCATAGTAGCCTTTATCCAGAAGAAAAGGCCACAAAAGCCTTGATCTAGAAGAAAAGGCTACAGTAGCCTTGATCTAGAAGAAAAGGCTATAGAAGCCTTGTTCTAGAAGAAAAGACCATAGAAGCCTTGATACTGAATAAAATGCCATAGAATACTTGATACTAAATAAAATGCCATATAACCCTTGATATTGAAGAAGGACACAAAAGCCTTGATATTGAAAAAAGACCACAGAAGCCTTGATCCTGAAGAAGATTCCAGAAGAGAGTATCTAATTCCAAAGTAGATTAAGATTTCAGTGCTAATACTTTGTTGCAGGGAAAGAAGATTTAGTAGTTGGAAAACTTCCTACAAGAAAGTCAGTAAGATTATCTTCTTCAAAATCAATCCAACACCTAAAGAAAAATTGAAGGTAAAGAGATTAAGAGAAGATCTCATTGAAGAACCTCTAGTCTTGGAAGAAGTAGGACTAGGAGAGTCCTACTCAAATATAGAAGTAGTATAATCAAAGACTTAGAGGAATATATCACCACCAACACTTACAAAAGCATAATATTGAAGAAAATGTCTCAAAGAAGACCAGAATAAGCTACAATATCAAATACCTTGGGGATGTCTCAACGAGCATCTAATAGAAGGTTTGGAGAGCCTTATTGAATAATTCAGAAAAGTAGAAGCCTAAAAGAAGAAGAATAATTTGGAAAGGAATGAAAAATATCAAAAGACCTCAAGACATCAATCTTAAGAAGAAGATCCTGCTTGAAGTCATAATTTGACAAGAAGACTTGAATATAGGAGAAGCCTGCCAAATCCAAGAGATTTGAAAATTACCTCTCATAACAAGAAGGTATTATTTGTTGAGATAAAGACATAAAAATATACAACAAAAATAAGGAGACTATAAGAGAATAACAAGCCACCAAATCCTAGGCTCATGAAAGAAATTTTGAGACCATCTTTTGGTGAAGGAGTTGTTTAGGACAACCTACAAAGAGTTGCAAGATCTTACTCAAGGTAGCAACTTGGTGATCTTAGATACCAAGATCTACATCCTCTACAAAATATTTTAGAAAAATATAAGAAACTATTGGTGCAATTAGATTTATTAATTGGATAACTTATCAGATTCATTGAAGCACCTTATTTGGATTAAAGTTGCAAGAAGTAAAATTGGATTATAGTCTTCAAAAGTGCAAAAAGATAAAATTTCCTTTTAAGGTTCATTTGCACATTAGTTAGGATTTTATTAGATTTCATAACTACATATATCAACTACCTATCATCTACTTTGGAAAATATAAAGAAGACTAAGTCCTACAATATTAATTGTAGTGAAATTGCAAAATAATTATTGAAGGTTTATTTCAAATTATTCTTGATTAGTTGCAATAAATTGATTAAGTGCATTATTTTGAGAGTTTATTGGAGTGATAAGGTGAAATTTTTAGTGCATTAAAAGTGAAATATTATTATATTAATTTGAACTATTATATTTATCTCAAAAATATTATTGTTTGTGTTCTTGAGAAGGGCACAAAAATAGAAATTGACAAAGTGTCTAAAGACACTATTAGTGCATAAAAATCTGCAACACATAGTGGCCAAGTGAAGCCACAAAAATATATTAGAATCCTCCAAAAATTGGAGAAGAAGATAACTAACCAAAATCAGAAATAGAAGCTTCAAATATTGAGACTTGGTGAGTTTCAAATCCAAAGCATTACAGGGTTAGTTGCAAGGAGAAAAGTGCAAAAAATCATATCAAATAAGGAGCTTATATATGCTTCTATCTAAGCTTGTATTTTTCATCAAAGTATCCAAGAAAATAGGGGAACGTGTCTAATAAAAGAGAATACCTCAAAACCCCTACAGTGCATTCAAAAATTCTGCCACAAAGCTAGAAATTCAAACTTGAAAAGAGGAGTGCAGATGAATGTGCAATAAAGTTTATTTTATACATAAATTTGTTACATTGTATTGCACTATCCTAATTTGGTTTTTACAAGAAATAGGGCAGATTTGAAGGTGCCTAAAAGGCACAATATCCATAGGGTAAACCAACCAATAGTAGCTGAATACTTGCACACTCCAAGCAAGACAAAAGAGCACCATATAAGGGTTATATTCCCTACTTATTGTACGATCAAACCTTTAAAAGACAAGGCACAAAACAAAGGGAGAAACAAAATTATATTCAATAGAAACATTGTCTACAAAAGGAGGACATATAATAGGTGTGAAAAGAAGAAGAATAAGGTACCATTGGATTGTTTCAAACTCCACATTTGCATTTCTCAAAATTGGTCCTCAAGCCTCCAAATAATTGTGTAGACACCTAAAAGTCACACATAGCTACCTCTACGTACTTGTAGATCCTCTTGGACACTTGTAGATTTACATAGGCCATACTAGAAATCTCTAGGCTATTGTAGATTGGTGTAGACTATTGTATATTCCTCTAGACCTGTGTAGACTATCGTAGACATGCATAGACTATTGTAGACATGCATAGACTAGTGTAGATCGCTCTAGATTAGCATAGCATATCGTAGACTTACATAGGCTACTTCACTAGTTTATAGGTACAAAACCCTATTAAAATACCCAATCCATGCTATAACCACATTGCATCCACAAAATGATCACTCATAAATCACCTAAGGCCACTTAAGCCCTTCCTAGACTTAATTAGGACCCCACAGAACTATTAGTTTTAAAAAAGTCTTAATTAAAGTTAACTCAAATTGTAATTTTAAAGTGACTTCACTTAAAGTGCACTTTTGGGTTAAAAAGGTTAATTAGGTTCCTAAACCCTAATTAGTCCTAATTATTCCCTCCCACATGTATGTGCACTACGTTAGAATATTTTCTAGGAAACCCTAACCTAACCCCAAATCTAACCTAGAGTTGACTAATCCTAGTTAACCCTAATCTCTCCTCACACATGTTAGGATGAGATGTTTCTTTAGGGAATATGGGGATGAAACCTCATAAACCCTAACATAACCACCATATAACCTAACCTTAGGATTTTGTTATCCTAACCACACCCCCTGTACCTTAGTTTTATCTATAAATAGTGGACCTAAACCCTCATTCTACCTCTCTCTCCCTTTTTATCCAAAGTATAGAAACTCTATTAAAATACAACTAGAAGTGTAAATATAGAAATTTGAACTAGATAAACAACATTAAAACACCTGAGGAGCCCATTTGTGCAAGGATCTTTGGTAGAAGGTACTTATAGCTGAATTCACCCCCTGGCTTGCGAATCCAATACCAATTTGCCTCCCGAACTATGAATTGGATATACAGGCCTCAAATCACCCCAAATTTATTAGGTAAGCCTTATTTGACAATATTATGATGTTTACCATAGTTTTTATTTCATTTTAGTACAATTTTATTTACTTTTTTATCATATTTCATCAATACGAGGCCTAACCAAGGTAAGCCCCTAAACACTCTAACCCTATTTTTTAGGTCATAAAACATGTGACAAAGCATCCACATCAAAAAAATGGTGGCCCACATATGCAGGAATCCCACCTACATCAAGGAACCCAAGAGCAACTATCAATATATTTTATGTTCATTATAAAAAGGATTCCTTATAATCCTTATTGTAACCTATGAATTCCATTTCAAAATGAATAAAGAGCAATTTTTTGTACATGTGCATTTACTTTGTATTTATGTTTTAGAAAATAGGATATTTTACCCATTTTATTATGGCATGCCCAATGGGACTCGCACATAGAAACTCTATCAAAATACAACTAGAAGTGTTGGAATAGTTTGTATCACAAATCTGACTCAATCTATTATTTCTGTGTCGTTACAGGTACAAATACAGACTTCCCAAAGATCCTTGAAGCTCTAAGAACCCCTTCAAACCTTTAGAATAGGGATTTTAGGCCTCCAAATATGATTCACCCCCCATCCTGTGAATTAACCCTAGAAGCCTCAAAAACCCCCAATCTTGCATGGGTGAGTAGTAGACAAGTAAAGAAGACCATCTGTAGCATCAGAAACCAAGTATTCCTTAAAATTTTATTTGTTCAGACATTTATGTGTGAAGAAATATTTACTAGTAAATGCAATGATACACTGGGTAAATTTCCTTTTTATTATGCATCCATCATGCTAGAAATGCTTACTTTAGTTGCAAAAACCTGCACAAAACTAGAAAGTTTGATTTCATATTTTTTTGATAAATTTCTAATTTCCTTTTGCAAATCGCATATTGCATAAGTTTTGCATTTATTTCTTGTCCTTGCACATCAATTTCCTTCCACAAACGCTTCAGATTTTGATTCTAAAAATCAGATTTAGAATTAGAATTTTGTAATTCCCTTTTGCACATTTCTTTTGAAGCAATTTTGAATTTCCTTTTTGTACAAAATTCAAAGTCAAATTTTTTTCATGCATTTAAGAATTAGGGCTTTTCAAATTTATTTTTGTACATCCCATTAAAGCAAGTTTCATACTCCTTTTTATACATAAAAATTTTAGAATCCTTCTAGTGTCATTAAATTAGGATTTCCCCATTTATTTAACAAATCCCTAGGGTAAATCCTAATTGTCATATTTCTTTTAACATATTTAGTTTAAGATTAAGTATTTATATTTGTATAAATATTTATTACATTTATTTCATGTTCCAAAATTAGGGTTCCATAAACCCATTTTCCCACATGTGTTACATTGTTTGTTTATATGCTTTTGCAAAATAGATCTAGTTTTCTTTCCAAAAGGCACATATGATTAGATTTCTTTTACAAAATAAATCTTACTTTAGCCTTTGCTTTCAAAAAGTGTATTTAGAGCTAGACTTTTATTTCAAAAAGAGCATTTAGATAGTTTTTCTACTTTATACATCATCATTATAAAACTCAAACCCACACACACATGTGGTTCAAAACAAGTGGTGAGACTGGACTTCATCCCCAATCCATCACTCGAGACTGGTGTGGTAGGGGTAGTACCCTCCACCATATCACCTCCTTAGACACTTAGTAGCCATACAAGAGGTTTTCTAGATTTCATCACTGAAAAACCCCCCACTTTTGAGACTGGGCTCCTGGATTTCATCACTAGAAGTTACCTTCATAGTGGGATAGGATTAGATGCCTTCATCCACAAGTATTACATAATATAATTCAGGGATACAGTAACTGTCATTCTTGACTAAGCCCGCTCAAGGATGAAGAGAAAGCATGGGGTTGCTAACCATGACTAGCACATCTTAGATAGTACCAGCTTTTCTTAGATAGGATATATTGAGCTTATTTTAGTATAGTGAGTTCTCTCCTTTTAGGCTATCATTTTATCGAGCCTTCTATATAGGTCACCATTCCCACATTGTGATATTGTTCTATTTTGTGCATATTTGGGTAATGCAGGAGGTTTGATACCGATGACACTCCTGATATTATAGATTATTCACTCCACTACCTATGATTTTACCTAGGAGGCACCAACATCAAAACACACTAAAATGAACATCACACTTTATTTCTTGCATTTAGAATTGATTTTAGTTTCACATTGTTTGCATGATCACAAACTAGTTTTAGCACATCACACCACGTGTCACTTTTTTGATCGACTCCATATAGTTGTGTAGACACCAAAATAGCACCAATCCGATTATGTGACTGCAAACACTGATCGCATTAACACACATAGCCCCCAGGGCAGCCCCCAGAGGTTAAACAGTGGTTCTAACCACTCACACAATAGTTTTACAAGTCAGAGATCAATTTGGCACCTTTTAGGCACTTTGCTACTTACTCGCTCCACCTAGGGACGAGTGCATACTGGTACTCGTTCCACCCAGAGACGAGTGCAGACTGGTACTCGTTTCACCCTGGGATGATTATCAACGCTCGCTTCTGGGTGGGACGAATGCCAGGTTTGACCGACAAAAAGTCAAACCTCGGTGCATGACAACTCAGAACTGCCACTTAGCTCTCCTTTCATGGCATAGGGGTGCGAGTGAGTTCTTTTGACAACTCATATCTGCCACTTGACTCTCCATTCACTGCATGGGAATGAGAGTGAGCTTTTTAGGACAACTCGGATTGGCCACTTAACTCTCCCTTCATTGCATGGGAGTGAGAGTAGGCTTTTTCATGACAACTCAGATTTGCCACTTAACTATCCCTTCATTGCATGGGAGTGCGAGTGAGCTTTTCTAAACATACAAAGACATGCACAGAGGCAGTTAAGAAGCCCTTGATCAAGAAGAAGTCTTCTCTTCACAAAAAAGCATTCATGCAAAGTAACACTTTTGCATGTTAATTCAAAGAGACCCCTTGGGTCTATAAAATGGTGAGCTTCCTCACCCAAAAGATATACAGAGAAGGAGCATTTTGAGCGATGAAGTGCTGCTAATTTACTTACGATTTGTGCTTCACATCCATAATCTCTTAATCGAAAAGGAGGTTATTGGGTGACTTTTGAAGGCACGAATCAAGAACCAAAACCCAATTTTTTTGACCACAATATCCTACCAATTTGCCGACAACCCATCACAACAGGTTTCGGACCCATCCCAAGCGGATTGGTGTCGAAACAAAGTTTCACCCACGGGTGGTTTGCCTTCGGGCACCCCCTGCCTTATTGCGTTTGGTGACTATTTCTTTTGCAGTATTTTGCTAGTTACATGATTATGCTTCTGTCAAATTTTTAGTTTATTTGGACTCATTTTAACCATCATTATATTTATCTTTCATTTTTCATACACAGGTGCTACTGATTCTTTGTTTGTTTCTTTGAACGCAGATTTGCAGCATTAGAGGAGCAGCGAGGAATCTACTTTTACCAACACAAGCGGCGGCAACGTTTTGGTTCGCCCATCTTATATGTGGGCACGCGGAAGAAGGAATTCTGAAACAAGTTGTAAAAGACCAACATTTAACGCTCCTATCCCCTCAAAAGGAAGGAGACGCATTGTAACACAAATTTGAAAAGCATATCAATAAAAGGGCCGTATTTTATATTGCTTTGATATCTTGTGTTCATGTTCTTTCTTTTTACGCATTTCTCAATAACATAGGGTTTAAGCATTATTTTAGTTTCGTTTACATTGCATTTTTAGTCTATCCTTTTTGTTTCCGGAATCTCGTGTTTTCAATGGCGATCACGGTGGGACCTCTGTCCTCTATTTTTTTTTAGGTTAGATTTCTGATCTGAAATTGCTTGTTTTGATTACAGGTACCTATTTTTCAATCATCAGACTGTTATTCATTTCTGTCAGTGACGATTACAGAATTGGGATTCGTTTCACCCAGGGACGAATAAGCATTCGTCTCACCCTAGAACGAATACTGTTCTGATATTCGCCTCACCCAGGGACGAGTATCGTTCTGTGCATTTTTTAGAGCAGCCAATCAGAAACATCCTTTCGGGCAGAGAAGAGGTAGGGGTTTTTAACAAGCCTCTGTCAAATTTTTGTTTTCTGATTTCTGGTTTTCAGTTTTTGTATGGCTTAGGGAAAGTTTCCTTTTCGTTTGCCTATTTCAATTTTTGCAAATTAAAATGAACCCCACACATCACGTGGTTACTTAAACCAAGGAGCTGGTCGTAAAACCCCAGCCCTTGAGCAAGACCAATAGTGGATTCCATTATCACGTTGGCTTGGATATTTGCATTCATTTACCCCGATTGTCACTGTTGCTCGACGTAAATCCTGACGAAAGCTGACCGAGTGTCGTTGGGGTGATTCCCAACATGCGAGGATAAGTCTTCTATGGTAGGTGTCATAAACAGGACAATCCCCCTTCCGTACCGCCTATGTTCCACGTATCATCTGCTCTCACGTACCTATAGTCTCCCTCACGTAAGGGCGGGTATATAGAGAGGTTGGTATATCGGTCCGACAATGGTATATTGAAGGGGCGACCATTTTGGGAGTCACAAGAGCCTTCATAATTGCATTTAAATGGTTTTCATAAAAAAACAAAAAAAAACAAACAACAAAACACACTAAAACCAGTTTAGGACACACCATTAATCTTTAAAAGAGATAATCATTGCTTTGTGTGTGTATGTTCTTTTCTGCTTAGTGTAACAAAAAAAAAAAAAAAAAATTAGAAAATCATAAGCAAAAGATAAAAATCTACGTAGCTTGTAGAGAGTCATTACCATGGTATTCACTCGTAGCCAAGCCCAATCACGGGCAGAAGCTGCAGAGAATGCACCAAGGGGGACAAGTCACCTCCGATATAGCCCTAAAGACTTGGCCATCCCGCCTTGGCGATAGGGTACACAAGTTAGTCCACACCATGCGATTAGAGAACATGACTTTAGAGGCACCTCCTTGAGGGGCACTCCAACTCATGCCATCACTAGACAAGACTATAGAGGCACCTCCTTAGGGGGTACTCCCATGCAACAAAGATCCTTTCAAGAAAACAACCAACATGTAGCACGTGACCTAGATACAAGGCCCCCCTTTGAAGTTCGTTATGGGTGGCCTAGTGATGAAGTGCTATGTCTGAACAACAAAGGGTCCACAAGGAGGAACCATATGATTTTGTTACTCCTAATTTACCCCTGATCAATGTCAAACACACGAGACCATATCCAGAATATCAAGTTCTCCCGATCGGGCAAGGCAACTCTGCCCGCACCTTTTATGAATATAACAGAGAATGTGAGGAAGATCAATACGTTCCTCAAGGATAGTACCTAGCATGGGAACGATGCACGTCTGCACCCGCTTTATATCTAGATCGCTCATTGAGACCAGAGCTTCAAATCAATGCTGCCAACCTCGATAGAGGGAAGCAACATATAGGGGTCTCAGAGTACCAGGATCAAGACAGGTATGTAGGGGAGGCATCTAGGCCCCCTAAACAAGAGACGATGGAACAAAATGACTTGGCATTTGCCAAACTAGCCACCCGCCAAGCGCAGATCACGCGGCTTAGGCAAGACCAACAGCAATTAGAACATTTGTGTCACCTTAACCAAGAGCGCATTCAACGTCGGACAGCTGAACTGCTTCACAACAATGCGCCTGAGAAGGCCCTAGTCCCTCATGCACAACAATCTGAGATGTATGTGAGGCACAACCCCTTAGTGCGAGACAGGTCTCCGCGACTTCATCAAGCACTACCTCTAAGACCTCCTAGACCTGAGCGGGAGGCCACTCCCCGCAACCATGATGGGCATCCTCCGCGGGCACCCATCAATGTTTACAGGCCTAGGCCAGACACTCCTCAAGAAGCTTATGAGGATTATGAAGAAGAAGAGCGGGCTGAAATGCCCTATCAAGGCAGGAGGGGTGCTACCCAGCTACCCCTCCAAAGGCCTCAAGTTCCCCACAACCCACAGCGGGAACAAACCAAGGAGGAGGAGATTACGTCCTCCGATGCATACAAAGTGTTGTTAGAACGCTTAGAGACTATGGAACTCAAGACTGCTGGGCCCCAAAAGCCTACCTTACGCCAACTCCGTAGTCATCCGGTGCATCCATCAGTGCCAGCACCTCCATACCCCGAACATTTTAAGCTGCCCCAGTTGGCACTCTTTAAAGGGGAGGAAGATGCTCAAGAGCATGTGACTCGATTTTTGAGCCAATGCTTCGGTATACAAGACAATGATGCATTGCTATTAAGAACCTTTATAACCACATTTGTAGGACCTACCTCGGATTGGTTTACCCATCTACCGAAGCATAGCATCTACAACTTGGATCAACTAGTGGACGCGTTCCTAGAACGTTTCGCTTTCAACACAAAGAAAAAGGCGTCACTCAGTGATCTAGCTAGCCTCAAGCAAGTATGAGGAGGAATCTATGGTGGCATATGGGAATCGATGGAGGACGTTGCTTTCAAAGCTATCCTACCTCCCTCCTATGTCTGACCTAACTCAAATGTTCGCAAAGAGCTATTTGCGATCGATCTCTGTGCTATTGCAGCTGCAGCAATACGCCACTTTAGAAGAAGCTCTGGCGCAAGCTAGAGTTATCGAAGAGATCAAAATACAGGATGGCAAAATTGCCAAGCCTAAGAAAAAAGAGTGGAACAAGAGCACCAAAATAGGGAATACGCAACAGAAACCCATCACGGTCAATCAAGTTGCTATCAATGCCCCTAAGCCTGCCCAAGCGACACAACCTCCAAAGGCTAATTATCAGGCGGTGCCTCACAATAACTATGAGAAAGATAATAAAAAATAGGATCAAAATCAGCAGCATCACCCTAGGCAGCAATATACACCATACACCGAGTCTAGGGAATCTTTGTTTGACCGTTTGTCAGCGGCAAACTTGATTAATCTGCCAGAGATTCAAACAATCGATCCTAATGCGCCCAAGCCTAAGGGCTACAGAGAGGATCTTTACTATAGATTCCATAGAAGGAAAGGGCATGACCTTAATGTCTGTTGGACGTTCAAAGGTTTAGTGCAAGACCTCATTGACAATAATACATTGGTAGTGGATAACCCCATCGCACCCAACAACCAACAAATGGGTGTTTTCAAAGATCCTTTACCCACACATGATGCACAAGCAAAACCTCTTCATGTCAATGAAGTGCAACAGAATTGCCCCATGGAGGGGTATGTTGGGATGATCAGCATTGTGACAAGGAACAAGAGACACTCAGGGGCTGCCCCCACGATAGCCACAAGGGAAGTTCCACCCATGTCACAACCTCAAGTGAATCCTACACAGCTTCCCCCGCCTAGACCAGTGGCCACGATTCGCACTAGACTTACTCAAAGTCTACGGACCACGTCGGCTAGGCTCTCCATCTATGAGCTTATTCAACAATCGATGCCCCATCGGGAAGCTCTCATGGAGATATTAAAGGCAATTGAGCTGCAACCCCATGAAGCGGATTCGTTCAACAATTTTGTGGGGCATGTCAAACAGTGTACCGAACCAGTCATCACCTTTAGGGAAGATGAATTAAAAATGGTGACTGGAGATGTAGCGGATCCACCCTTGCACGTTATTGCATGGGTCAACGGGACTCCGTATAAGCGGGTGTTGGTAGACACTGGTTCATCCAGTAACATTATTACAACCATTGCACTGAAACATTTGAAGCTGCCAGCCTCTCACATTGTACCTTCCACTTATACCCTTCGAGCATTCAATGATGCGATATGCTCGATAGTTGGCACAATTGTCCTGCCCATACAAGTGGGACAAAAGACCATTCATACATTGTGCCACATTTTAGAAGGTGAGATGGCTTACAATATCTTGCTTGGGCGGCCTTGGATCCGGGATATGAAGTGTGTCCCTTCAATTGCTCATCAATGTTTGAAGTATACATTTGAAGGACAAGTGCACGTGGTCCCCGTAGATTTGGAACCTTTTAAATATTGCAACTCAGTGCAAATCATGCCGCAGTCGACCCTTCCTTCAACGCACGTGGATTTCTAGTTAAATCCATCTAAGAGGGGTCCGATTAAGCAAGAATCTCCATTACCAAATCAATCAAATTCCTAGGCAGGTTCATCTTCTTCATCTGGTCCTCCCACAACGATGCCACCTACGGTGGCCACACCAACGGACAAAGGAAAGAAGCCCCTGGAAGCAGAACCACCCTTAGTCTCCAACATCTCGATAGAAGAGATGCCTAATAGAATGGAAGTTGAGATGCCTAGTTCACCCCACATGGAGTGGACTCAGGGAGAACTCCCATTCGCTTCCTCTCAATCGCCAACGATTATTGTTGAGATGTCTACCACAGGCATGGGGGAGTATATAGTGTGCAATGTTGTTGCAACGCCCACACTTCAGTCTATGCAAGACATGGGAAGACCTCGATTCCCCATAGGCTCCGTGGTTCCTCTAGGCTACCCACCTAATCAGACAAACTTTATTTTTGGGGGCCTGGATCATGGCGTTGAACCTTCCCGATGAGAAGAGGAAGATGAAGAGCCCTTTGTGGAAGATGTCAATTATCTGGCTAACCCAAACTTTGCATTACGATATCTTAGCCAATGCAATTGGCATGGATACGGGTTGGGCAGGTATGAACAAGGAGTGCATGTTTTGTGCCAACCAAGATACCAAATGCCTTATGACAAGTCAGGAGTAGGGTTTAATCACCCTTTGCCCCTCGACATCTTGGTCGAAAACATGCAAGGCCTAGGGATAGGCAACAAGGATGGGTTGGCATCAGATCCATATGCCAATCCAAATACAACTTATACATTGGGGGATTATTTCCCATTACAAACAAACAACCTTGTTGACCTCAACAACCCTTTCCCTTCGGCCGAACAAGGAGAAACCTCATGGACTCACCCACAAGGGGAAGATGGACAAGACCACGAAGGGTCTTCCGAAGATGAGTCGGAGTACGATCATTCTCACGAATATCCAATGAATGATGATCAGGAAAGCTTCCTGACGATGTTCCCATTGAATGATCCCAGTGAGCATAGGCTACCTCAAGAAAATCAGGTCCCCCCACAGAGGGCGGGACAACCTAGATGGGACCACATAAATCTGCTTGAACAAGGTGAACCCCATGTGTCGCAAGCAACCATTGGAGCCAATGAAGGCCTGTGGTTCTCTGACAGTGAGTCGAAAGATGAAACTGAGATGGCTTATCTCAACCACATGCGACAAATGCAACAAAGGCAACAAATGCAACAACATTATCCCTTGGACATAGATGACATGTTTGAACATTTACACATGGGTCCAAGACATAGGTGGCACCTCAACCCGGCGTAGTTATAGCAATTACTGCACCCGCCACTCTAGGTATACAGAGAGCATCTTCCGCCTGGAGACCCTATCAAACCATCAGTGCCTAGGGCAGACCCTATTTGCATGTCCGTGCATAGGGCTGATCCCTTTGTGCCAGTGCCTACAGAGCCAGACCCAACGCATCAAGAGCATCCCGAATGTCAGAGTTATCACATCTGCGGTAATGGAGGTTACCCTCATTTCATCAACATGATCTCCATTGACTTGACCGCCCCCATCCATGATCCAGCCAATCCCACATGATCATTGCATCTAGACATAGAGGCTATAGATTGGGATCACGCTGACACACCACCATCCCCATCAGAGTATTGGCCTTGCGGTGGGATGTTTCATTTCACTCCAGGACAGACTCAGGATGTCTTCCATGCTGAAGAGGAACTTGACGTTCCTAATGATGATCTTAATTCAGCAAATGATATCCATCTGATCCCCATTCCACATCAGTTGGAAGATGGATCCCACATGTCGGTCGAGGCAACGACTGATGTAGACATCGGCATAGATCCAATGAATCCATGAATTCTCAAGCTAGGGGTAAGTCTTTCCCCCGAAGAGCAAGCCGATTATGTTGCCCTTCTTAAGGAAAAGAAGGAGGTTTTTGCATGGTCATACAAGGATATGCCGGGACTAGACCCACAGCTAGTCACGCATAATTTAACGCTTGATCCGACAATCAAGCCAGTCAAGCAAAAACTATGCAAGATGCACCCAACAGTGGCCTTAATGGTAAAATATGAGTTACAAAAGTTGTTGGATGCCCAGTTTGTCATCTGTGTGGATTATCCTCCATGGTTGTCTAACATGGTTCCCGTCAAGAAGCCCGATGGGAGGATTCGCATATGCACCGATTTTTGAGATCTTAACAAAGCGAGTCCTAAGGATGATTTTCCCTTGCCAAGCATCGACGCATTGGTAGACGCCACAGCGGGCCACGAAATGCTTTCCCTTATGGATGGTTTCTCGGGATACAATCAGATTCGTATCAATCCCGAGGACCAACTAAAAATGGCATTCACAATGCCTTGGGGGACATTTTGCTATAAGGTCATGCCTTTTGGCCTTAAAAACATTGGCGCCACTTACCAACGTGCCATGACGTACATCTTTCATGATTACATGCACAAGACTTTGGAAGATTACATGGATGATTTGTTGGCCAAATCTCTTTTGCGCCCAGATCACCTCGGTGACTTGAGCAAGGTCCTTGATCGCCTCATTGAACATAAAGTCAGACTAAACCCCAAGAAGTGCGTCTTTGGCATCACATCTGGAAAGCTCTTGGGTTTCATAGTCTCCAAACGAGGAATCGAGGTAGACCCAAACAAAGTCAAGGCAATCCTTGAAATGCTTCCCCCAACCACCATCAAGCAGCTCAAGAGTCTGTAGGGAAAGGTTGCGTCGATCAAGCGCTTCATAGCGCAGTTATCTGACAAGTGCCGACCCATGAATAAATTATTGCATAAGGGGGTCACATTTCATTGGGATGACGAGTGCCAGTCAGCCTTTGATGACATTAAATAGTACTTGGCTTCGTCGCCAGTATTGGCACCACCTAGACCAGGAGTGCCATTCTATTTATACATCTCAGCCACTGAGGTGGCACTGGGCGCCATGCTATCCCAGAAAAATGAACTTCACAAAGAACAGGCTACATACTATCTTAGCCGCACCCTGGTCAGTTATGAACTTAACTATGCATACGTTGAAAAGCTCTGCTTGGCAGTGGTGTTTGCTACCAAAAAGCTATGCCACTACATGCTCAGTAATAAGACGTATGTTGTGTCTAAGGAGAATCCATTGCGATACATGATGAGTCATACTTATCATAGTAGCCGCACGGCGAAATGGATCATGTTGTTGATGGAGTTTGACATAGAGTTCATTGGACAAAAATCCATAAAAGGTCAAGTCATCGCCGATCAACTAGCTGAGGCTCCTCTTGAAGATGATCAGCCTCTGACTTTCGAACTACCTGATGATGGGGTCTTCCATGTTTTAGAATCGCCAGATTCTGATGAGCTTGAGTCACAAGCTGACATAACCCTATTCTTCGATGGTTCTAAATGTGAGCAAGGGGGTGGCATGGGAATTGTATTCTTCACTCCGCAAGGTGCTCCAATGCCCTTGTCATTTAAATTAGACTTCCCGTGCACCAACAACAATGTAGAATACGAAGCCTTGCTCATAGGTCTTCAGACAACAATCACCATGAACATTAAATGTCTAAACATCTTTGGTGATTCGTTGTTAATTGTCAATCAAGTGAAGGGGATATTCCAATGTAAATGTCCAGTTTTGCAGGCCTACAAAGCCCTTGTGGACAAATTCCTGGCACAACTTGAATGGTATGACATCGAGGCACTCCCTCGATCATCAAATCATTTTGCGGATACTATGGCCTCCTTGGGGTCACTAATCCCGCAAGACCCTTTCGGTGAAATGACAACCATTCAAGTTAAGACATTATCGCAACCTGCGATGGAGCGTGCAAGCTCTGACCTCACGCCAGGAATCCACCTGATCCAGATTGAACCATCTCCGGATAAGTTCTCTCGAATTCGAGATTGTTTGACTCAAGCCAATTGGGGGTCCTTGTTCTCCCCGACCCCTCTTAATAGCAACACCACGTTGTTTTTACAAGTTCTCTCCCGCTCAGCTTTTGTTAGGGATGGACTTCAAGAGGGATTGGCCGTTCATACTATCGAGGTTTCTGATCAGCAAGATTGGTACACACCCATTCGGGATTACCTCAAGCTAGGTAACCTCCCACTTGGATTGACACAAGCCATGAAAAGATCATTCAAACAGAAAGCGGCAAAGCATGTCTTGTTAGGAGACATTTTGTATCGTCAAAATTATGAAGGAATCCTCCTTCGTTGTTTGGACCAACAAGAGTCCGCTTGGGCGATCACCCAAGCTCACGATGGTACATGTGGTGGCCACTTCAGCGGTATGGCCATCGCAAAGTGCATTCTTCGCATGGGTTATTATTGGCCATATTTAGAGCGAGATTGTTGCGCATATGTGAAGAAGTGCGTGAAGTGTCAACACCATGCTAATTTGACACACGTACCTTCTCAGGCCTTGCAGCCGATCCAATCGGTTTGGCCTTTTTTGCAGTGGGGCTTTGACCTAATTGGAAAGATCTCTCCTGCATCGTCTGGTCATCACACGTTTATTTTAATGGCCACAGAGTACTTCACCAAGTGGGTGGAAGCGATTCCGCTAACCTCTACGATTGGATCCCGCATTGCGGAGTTTATTTTGCATAACATCATATGTCATTTTGGTATTCCATCCAAGATCCTGTCAGATAATGGGACACCATTCAAGAATAAAGATGTGCGTGCTTTGACCACAAAGTACAAAATTCAGCATAGTTTTTCAACACCCTATTATCCGCAGGCAAATGGGCAAGCAGAGGCGTCCAACAAAATGCTAGTCGCCATTCTTAAAAAGATAGTTGTAGACAATCATAAGGACTGGCACATTCAGATCCCGCTTGCCCTATGGGCTTATCGCACCAGCATTCGGACGCCCACTGGGGCAACTCCATTTTCGTTGGTGTATGGCTCCGAGGCAGTCATGCCTTTTGAGTTGGAAATCCCTTCCCTACGCATTTCAATGCAAGAGTTCATCGATGATGACACTGCATGGCAGGCCCGGTTAGATCAACTGACGTTGCTCGATGAACGACGCGTTAATGCTCTTGAGCATTTGCGTATCTATCAAGAGCGACTTAAGAGAGCATACAACATGAAAGTCCACCTCAGGGAATTTTAGGTTGGTGACTTGGTCTTAAAAGAGAACCAACAAAATTCTAATTTGTCATCCCATCTACGGGACAAGTTCATGGCAAACTGGTTAGGTCCTTATGTCATTGACAGTAGAATAGGACCTGGAACATACCGGCTTGCCTCTCTTGAAGGAATCAAGGAAAAAGAACCCTTGAACATCAGTCATTTGAGGCCGTTCCACGTCTAGAGAGCCATAGTCCAACTAAAAGCTCCAAGGATTCTCATCATCGCTTGGTCAACCCTAAATGCCCCAAAGGTATCTATAAACCCTTTGGTCAAGCCAAAAGCTCCAAGGATTCTCATAATTGCTTGGTCAACCTTAAAATGCCCCAAAGGTATCTATAAACCCTTTGGTCAAGCCAAAAGCTCCAAGGATTCTCATAATCGCTTGGTCAACCCCAAAATGCTCCAAAGGTATTTATAAACCCTTTGGTCAAACACCAAAAGCTCCAAGCGTTCCCATAATTGCTTGGTCAAAATAAATATTCAAAAATAAACAAAAACAATACAAAAAATCAAAAATCACAAAAACAATTGCATTTCAATTCCATGCATACTCAAAAAAAAAAAAAAAAAAAAAAAATCAATCAAAAATCACAAAAACAATTGCATTTCAATTTCCTGCATTCTCATAAAAATCAAAATACAAAAATATAGGTTGCATTAAGCATTGCATCCATACATTGCATACTTCGCTAGGTCATACAAGTCAACCGCACCATAGACTGTCATCACTTGGCAATTCCATCATTTTCCACAAACGCATACATCTAGAATAGCACCATCACCATTTTTTTAGCATCGTCAGTTGTCTCCTAATGTATATAGGGTTTTCGTCATTCAGCTGTCTTTAAATTTCTAGCCAAAATGGTACATAGTTAAACAGATTTTACACGGGAAAAGTTTTACTTGGATCATGCCTTGTTACGTAACATCCCATCACAAACTAACACACATAAAATAATTCCTAAGTTGTGTGAATGCAAGAGAACCCTACAAAGCAGTCTCGGGTACTATAAGTGAAAGATTAGCCTGTTCATCCCCCTGTGCGAATGGTTCTAGAATGCTGAGAATTGACAAAAGGACGAGCTCTTCCCCATCCATTCACCATAATAAATAGTGGTTTTCACCACTCCCACAAATCCAAATCATAGTTGGTCCCCAAAGTTGTAAGGATTCGTACTACACGTCCCTGCCAAGGATGGGTAGTCATCCCCAAGACCTAAAAGGATCAACGCCCTTCACAAACAAAATTCCAATGAACCATCATCCTAACCTTTCCATTCACCTTTGATCTCCAAGTTGTAAGGATTCGTACTATCCACCCCTAATCAGGATGGGTAGTCATCCCCAAGGCCTAATGGATCAATGCCTTTACTTCATACTCTCCATTCTCCCTTTGGTCTCCAAGTTGTAAGGATTCATACTATCCCCCTAACCAGGATGGGTAGTCATCCCCAAGGCCTAAAAGGAATCAATGCCCTTACTTCATCATCTCCATTATCCCCTTGGTTCCCAAAGTCGTAAGGATTCGTACTACACGTCCCTGCCAAGGATGGGTAGTCATCCCCAAGACCTAAAAGGATCAAGGCCATTCACAAGTTCAAACTTACAAAGCTCAAAATACAAAATCAAATAACAGTGGTTTTCACCACTATTCAAAATCCTTGCTCAAAAAAAAAAAAAAAACAAAAGAAAAATAAATAGAAAAATAAATAGTGATTTTCATCACTATATCGACGAGCAAGTCTCCCAAATCATTCCGCCAATAAATAACCTGAACTTGAATCCTTGGAAATTCTCAGCATTCGAAAACCATCTAGGTGATCCTCATTACAGGTTTGGTTGACAGCCTACCTGGCAATGGTGGTCTCCTACCCGCATGACGATATGTCTGTCACATTAGCTTTGCGTGTGCGCAGACCAATGTTTGCATGTGGATGAGCTAGCTTATGGTACCTTAGATTGTCACGTGGATTAATCTTGCTAAATACAACAACGGAGTTAGTGGAGCTAATTAGGTGATCCTCAGTACAGGTTTGGTTGATAGCCTATCTGGCACTGGCGGTATCTTGACAAATACCACATAAACGAACTCAATTGCACACACAGGGATGTGAAATAACTTGGTTAAATTCAAGTCGGATTTAGACCTTGTTCAAAAGTCTCGCGAGATAAATGTACAGTCTTGGCTAGTTAGTTAAAATATCTGCATCTCAGAAAAGCTTAACTACATTTTCAAACAACCGGTACATTTCATTCCGTACATCACCATCAAAAAATAGACAAAATACAAAAACAAAGTTTTCACATGCACAAGAATTCCACAAAGTTATCCCATTACTATAGCAAGTCAATCAAATCTTGTACAGTCTATGGTGCATCGACAAATCATCAACAATTCATTTCATTCATTCCATATGCATACATCATACAAAGTAGACCCATCGCATTCATAATCGCATATGCATACATCAATGTAAAAACATGTACATCAAAATAAATCATGAAAAATGTATAAACACCAAAAAGAGTCATCTGTATATATATATCATAACAAAATTGCCCGTAGGCTACAATGAACCGGTCCTCGGACCTCGCTACCATAATCCAAAAACTCAAAATCCCCAAGTCTAGGGCATCGTCCACCATGATCACGTAGGATCGGTGCGACGGGAACTACCCCCTGTAGTGTGGGTCCTCTGGGACCTCTCAGGGCGACTGCTGCTCGCCCCTGCATCATGCCCACTAGCGCCTCCCTCATCCAACTGCCTACGATGGGATGATGCTGACTCTCCTGTCCCTTCTCTCTCGTGCGATACGATGAGCCACCTCCAGAAGGCTCAGGTATTTGCCCACCAAGGCAGATAATCTCTCCCTCCATCTCCGTCCCCCCTCCCTCCCCACCATTGCCTCTCCCATTAGCCCGCTCTCCAACTGTGTCCATAGGAGATCCCTCTCCTGTGCCATCTCCCCAAGCTCCCCATCTCGCCTTCGTAGCACCTCCATCAATCGTGCTACCTCAGCATGCAACCCCGCCTCTGTATCCCCCGGCACGGTCGGCTGCGTCGGCCTCTCTGGCGCATCGGCCTGCTCCGGAGCATCCTGCATCTCTGGCTGCTCCTCCTCACCAAAGTCCTCTCCCACATCTGCCACCTCCACCATGTCCACATCAACAGGAGCTCCCCAACCCTCTCCTGGTGCCTCTGCACCCTCTCCGCCTCCCGTTGCCTCATCCCCTCCCAATGGCCCCTCACCTCGCCATTGTCGGAGCGTCCACCACTCCTGGTACTCGGTAGTAACTCCAACATCATCCACGTCTGGAGTGTCCAGTACTGTATCCGCCTCCTCCCCTAGTGGCTCGAGGATCGACATAGCTAGAGTCCTCTCATCGCTCCGACGTCGATAGACTACGGGTTCCCTAGGCAACCCCTGGCGTACCCCAAACTATCATGTCACTCAGAGATAATGGAAGTATTCTTGCTCTGTCCCGTGTCGTCCAATGACCCACCTCCCCCTCCGGACCCACCGAAGCCACTCATCAGCCTCCGGCCATGCGGGACAATCCCGATATGGCCTCCACACCACATCTCCTGGAGTCAGTCGGGCCAATGCATCTACGTAATGGTCCACGTCTCCCGCAAACCGCCGACTCTGCCCTCGCTCCTCAGCTCGATACCATAAAGCCCCATAACCAATGTCTCGATCTACCATGTCAACCCGTGTAGTCCAGGGTAGCCCTCGTGGTCGCTCTACGGCTATATGCTGCCAGGCCCAGCACTGCAATAAGTAACTACAGCCAATCCCCTTTCGCTTTCGATAGCGGACCTCATACAACTCATCATATAGTTGAGCCAACAGCGTCTGGCCCCATCTCATGATCATCGGCTCTGTCACAGGACAATCCACTAACTGCCACACCACCTCCAGTAGGTTCCATGGGAACCTCGCCCCCGAGGAGTCTGGCAACAACATGTTGGAAATGAGGCTCATGAGTAGTGCATGCCTCACTCCCAACACTCCCCTCTCATACCACCACCGCACTAGGATACCACCAACCTGACAATCCTCCTCAGCCTTCTCCACTGAGCTCATCCCATCCACATCCTCCCCATGTCCAAAACATCGGGTCAGTACAGCCGTCCTCTGGCCTCGTGGCATCGTCCGGATGGGCACCCCGTCTATCGAAATTCGAAGAATCCGATACACATCCTCCAAGGTGACTGTCATCTCCCCTGTCGAGAGATGGAAGGTGTTCATCCGAACATCCCATAGACTGATCAAAGCTATCAAGTACGCCCGATCCCCAACCACTGCCTCCAATCGTGCCACATGCTTGAGCCCTAAGGCATCAAGCCACTCCCAGTCCTCCGCACTCAACGCCTCGCGGGCACTAGAAAAAATAGTCGGTACCCGATGCCGACTCTTCACCACCTGCATATCACAAAACATAAACACATCAAAAACATGCATCAAATCACCATCACATATTCAAAAATGCATCAATATACAGTAACAACATTCATTCACATGTACATCTATTACAATTTACAAACATAAAAAAAAAAACAACACAAAATTGATATATGGTTTACTTTAAAAAAAAAAATTTAACATAGTTTATTAGGTTTTACCTAAGTTTACCATTTCAAAACAAAAAAATTCATCAAGTTTTCATCTTACATTTCATCAAAAACAACAAAAATTTGACATGGTTTACCTACGGTTTTACCTAAGTTTACCATTCCAACAAAAAAAAAATTTCATCCATTTTTTTTAAAATCTAGGGTTTCATCATAAAAAAAAGACAAAAAGTGACATGGTTTACCTACGGTTTCGACCTACGTTTTACCATTCACATAAAAAAAACATTTTTATAACCATGGTTACCCTAAGGTGTTACTCTAAGTTTCATTTGGGTTTATTCTACGGTTTTCCATCTAGGTTTCCATCGGTTTGCATACATGTTTCATTTTATTTCATGGTCTTTAACTCAATTCATTCACCTTTTCATTAATTAATTAGGGTTCCATGTCTTAACCAAAAGAAAAACATAATCAAAACAAATTTGCACTTTTCAACTTAAGCACTCGTGGAGATAGTTCACTTACTGGTCTCGCCTCGGCTTCGCCGCTTGACGACCCGGTTTGTGCACTCATGGTAGCTGGAAAATTTGGCAGCGCTTCGCGTCAGAAAATCTACCTCCTCCTCCTCAGAGCTCCAAATCGCAATCGATGAACAGTGCAAATGAGCCAAATCCGTCATTTTTGCCTATTTATATTTTTTGCTTGCTGGTATTCGTCCCTGACTGGAACGAGCGCTTTTTCCTCGGAAACGCGCTCGTCCCACCCCCGGACGAGTACCATCATAACGTTCGTCTCCCCCGGAACGAATACAAAAAAAAAAAAATTGAAAACTGCACCACAACAAAACCACTAAAAATTGCCGGACCAAGTGCTCTTGTACTTAATCTCTTGGCATCAAAAAATAGATGTCGGGGTTTTACATTGTCATTCTCTGTCTCCCAAAGAAGGCTACCATGGCCGGACTGCTCCATGAGAGATCAGATTTTTGCCAATGTTAACCCCAAATGGCATCCCCAAATGGGTTCACACCCACCAAAAATAGGTCCAACAATCGGGAAACTGCTTAAGCATTCAACGGAAAAACATCTAAAGGCACCCTCACTTAAGTCATCTTGGGTCAAGCGACTCGTCGCTTTTCTCATGTTGGTCATTCCCTCATCGATTCGTCGCTTGAGGGGGTAGTCACACTTAGTTATCAATCAACACACACACACCCAATCAAGGCAATGACATGCATTCAAAGAATCATTGACAAAGACAATCACGCTCCTGCTTGGGGCAGCAAACAAGCAACAATCACAAACTGATTAAACACTTGGCATTCGTGAATCATGAACTCAAGGTTCCCACAGACAAAAGGTTGCGCCCTTTGCCTATTCATGACTGATCAATGTCCAAGCTCAAGTAACACCTCACTAAACAAGGTTAACACTTGACATTAGTTCCTTAGCTCGTCAGAAGCAAGGATTCAAGAATGCATGCCCTTTCCATACTTGGGGCATCAAGAGTTGGTTAGGTTACTGAGAAAACCTAATCATTAGTGCTTTGGTTATCTATTTTTGCTCGATGCTGCACCTTGCATAGCGCTTCCCAAAAAGGGGCATCTATAGACACCAAAACAGCACCAATCCGATTATGTGACTGCAAACACTGATCGCATTAACACACACAACCCCCAGGGCAGCCCCTAGAGGTTAAACAGTGGTTCTAACCACTCACACAATAGTTTTACAAGTCAGAGATCAATTTGGCACCTTTTAGGCACTTTGCTACTTACTCGCTCCACCCAGGGACGAGTGCATACTGGTACTCGTTCCACCCAGAGACGAGTGCAGACTGGTACTCGTTTCACCCAGGGACGATTATCAGCGCTCGCTTCTGGGTGGGACGAACGCCAGGTTTGACCGACAAAAAGTCAAACCTCGGCGCATGACAACTCAGAACTGCCACTTAGCTCTCCTTTCATGGCATAAGGGTGCGAGTGAGTTCTTTTGACAACTCATATCTGCCACTTGACTCTCCATTCACTGCATGGGAATGAGAGTGAGCTTTTCAGGACAACTCGGATTGGCCACTTAACTCTCCCTTCATTGCATGGGAGTGAGAGTAGGCTTTTTCATGACAACTCAGATTTGCCACTTAGCTATCCCTTCATTGCATGGGAGTGCGAGTGAGCTTTTCTAAACATACAAAGACATGCACAGAGGCAGTTAAGAAGCCCTTGATCAAGAAGAAGTCTTCTCTTCACAAAAAAGCATTCATGCAAAGTAACACTTTTGCATGTTAATTCAAAGAGACCCCTTGGGTCTATAAAATGGTGAGCTTCCTCACCCAAAAGATATACAGAGAAGGAGCATTTTGAGCGACGAAGTGCTGCTAATTTACTTACTTACGATTTGTGCTTCACATCCATAATCTCTTAATCAAAAAGGAGGTTATTGGGTGACTTTGGAGGCACGAATCAAGAACCAAAACCCGAATTTTTTGACCACAATATCCTACCAATTTGCCGACAACCCATCACAACAGGTTTCGGACCCATCCCAAGCGGATTGGTGTCGAAACAAAGTTTCACCCGCGGGTGGTTTGCCTTCGGGCACCCCCTGCCTTATTGCGTTTGGTGACTATTTCTTTTGCAGTATTTTGCTAGTTACATGATTATGCTTCTGTCAAATTTTCAGTTTATTTGGACTCATTTTAACCATCATTATATTTATCTTTCGTTTTTCATACACAGGTGCTACTGATTCTTTGTTTGTTTCTTTGAACGCAGATTTGCAGCATTAGAGGAGCAGCGAGGAATCTACTTTTACCAACACAAGCGGCGGCAACGTTTTGGTTCGCCCATCTTATATGTGGGCACGCGGAAGAAGGAATTCTGAAACAAGTTGTAAAAGACCAACATTTAACGCTCCTATCCCCTCAAAAGGAAGGAGACGCATTGTAACACAAATTTGAAAAGCATATCAATAAAAGGGCCGTATTTTATATTGCTTTGATATCTTGTGTTCATGTTCTTTCTTTTTACGCATTTCTCAATAACATAGGGTTTAAGCGTTATTTTAGTTTCGTTTACATTGCATTTTTAGTCTATCCTTTTTGTTTTCGGAATCTCGTGTTTTCAAGTTGGTCACATTATGTTGGTTCTACATATCATAGGGTTGCTCCCAAACCTACTTACACATCACACATAGAACCACAAATTTTAGTTTCTATGTTATTCTAAAACTTCACGACATGACACACATCAACATACTAGTTGTTACCCATAGTCGTGCATGTGAGCAAAAATACCCTATATAGGAGGCACCTAGAACCTCTTCTAGTTAGGCAACCCCTAATCCTTCTATCATTAAGGGTATGTCCACATACACACACAATCCACTCACAGAGTTTTATCCACGCTATACACACACAGTGACTCATGGTGAGACATCCACTTTGAGTGAAGCCCTTGCTACTTCACTCACAAAATATTATCCACTCTTTTTCCTTGTGACATCACCTAATCCACCCACCATATTCTATGATCATGTGATATACACTGCTCTAAGACAACCTAATCCATTATTTACCATAGATGAGGAGACTCCAGCTATGTATCCCACTTTTACATGCCCTTTCTTCCAGAGTTAATCTCAATCACTCTTTGAAAATGACTCTTCCCTATAGAACCACACTCACCCTGAGGTTGCATGATTCACCCTTACTATAGGTATGATCTCATACCCTTCCTCCTCTACCTTAGGTACCCATATACCATCCTTCCAAACCATGTAACAAAAACCCCATTTACAGGAGCAAAAAGTGCCACCCCAAACACCATATCCATACTGTTTGCAAGATTTCCAACCCTCATCATCCCAAAAACCATTTTTCATAATTTTTGAGGACTTGTCACAACCACCTCTTTAAACGCAAAACACACAATACCAACAACAACAACTAGCAATTCCCGCCCAATTGAGAGTGGACATAGTCCTCACTCAAGTTTCCCAAGCTCCTACCCTAGAAGCTTACCCTCCTTCCTCCTCATCATCCCCACCTCCATCTCAGGTGTTTGGAATTTACCCTACCTAGTCCTTTGCTCAACCTTTAGCTACATCAACATTCAAGATACCTCCTCCTCCTCCTTTTTAGGCCCCAACTACTAGTCTCATTCCAACCTATGAATCAAGACCCGCAACCTACACTCCTACCCCTCCAAGCTAATCTATATAGTTTAGTTTCACCACCTCTCATCCTTTTGGATAGAGATAGGTCCCTTCCTTTGACACCTTATCTTGACCACCCCTATCATCGATAGCCTTGATACTTCTACCATTACCTACTGGATCTACTTTCTTTATACCTCCTCCTTTATGGTCATTACCTCCTATGTCCCAGCCATTACATAAGGCTCCTACCTAGCAAGTATCCATGCCACAAAAACACATCCCATAATAACAATACTACTATCCCTAACAAATAGCCACTCCATAGCCTAGCATCCCACTAGCCACAACATCATACATCGCTCAGCACCCATCCTACCAGGAACAGTTACAACAATTCCCCCTCAATACTAGGAAGAATAGCAACTCCAATACCCATAACATTCCCAATCTCAACCCACTGTAGCATAGTCCCCCACACCTTTAACACCTTATTTTAGCTCCTACGAGATGAATTCAAGATGTTAAACATATGCACGACCAGTTATGGACCACAAAAACCAACATATGATGAAATCTATAGTGAGCCAATTCATCCATTAGTGCCTATCCCACATTACCCCTACTGATTTGAGATCCCAAAGTTTTACAAGTACAAAGGTAAGGAATATCCTAAAGAACACATCAGTAACTATCACTTAGCTTGCTACCAACTTCATAGTACCAACCCCCTTATGTTACACACCTTCTCCCTATTCATTGTAGGACAAGCCTTAGAGTTATATAACATGCTTCCACACCATAGCCTGTATACCTTCAAACAATTAGCCAACTCCTTCCTAGAACACTTTTCCATAAACATTAATATCAAATTCTCAGATGTCTATGCTTTATGATAGGTTGACGATGAACCCGTCATCGAGTTTATGTCGAGATGGACATCGATAATCCATGATCTTACTCATAGCCTCCCTACCATTGAGCTAGTGACACTCTTCTCCAAGAGTTGCCACAAACAAATTTCCACCTCCCTACAGCTTCACCAAAGTTGTACCTTTGAAGAATTTATTTCCCAAGCCAAATTAATCAAGGAAATCAAGGTCCAGTCAGGAAAAATAAATTTAATATAGAAGCCCAACTACAATTCTAACTTTTGTTTTAATAGAAATACACCCAACCAACATTTACTTTGACTGCCATCAGCCTATCAAGTGGTAGCTACTACCTTAGCACCCACACTGGTTCCACAAGCCCCTCTTCCTCAATGAAAAATATTTTAAACCAACACACCTCCCCAACCTAGGCCTCAGTAGTCTTACGACATGCACCCATAGGCCCAACAACACAATATTACCCCACTTTTGAAACTATTGCCAGCCCTCTTCTAGAGATTAAATGAGAGAGATCACATCCTATTGCTTGAGATATGGCCATTGGATCCAAACCTACCTAAGCCTTGCAGATACAATGAGCTAGCCTTCTACCAATACCACCGATATCATGACCATGATATCGAGTCTTATCACTATTTTCATGCTCAAGTCCAAGACCTCATTTATAGGGGTACCATCCAAGTTTCAAACCCTCTTGCCCCACAAAATTAAAACCTAGGGATCTTCTAGAACCCCTTACCTAACCATAGGGGAACTAACCCCCAAATACCACCATTCAATCCTCTAGGGCCACCTAGGCAAGTAAACAGTGTCCAATGTGATCCCTCATCATGCGATCTAGTGGGTATGATCAACCTCACTACACACAACCAACGATACCCATCACACCAAACAATGCCTATTATTTCTTCACTGGTCCAATTCACATTACTGTAATCCTCTGTGATTCCTAATACCATACCACCTCTATAGAAAAACATCATTACAATCCGTGGTAGCCTTACCCATAAATTATGAAACATCCCCACTTGGCTATCTATATTTGATCTCCTACAACAATCTCAACCCCATCGTGATGCATTGAATGATATCCTACACTCCATTGATCTAGAGACACATGACACTAATGCCTTCATAAAATTTGTAGGGAACATCCCATGATGCCTTAAACCCTCCATTAGCTTCCATGATTACAAGATCACAAAATTGGTAGGAGGAGTAGATCCTCCCCTCCACATCCAAGAAACCATCAATGACATTACCTACAAGAGTATCTTTATTGATACTAGTTCTTCCATTAGTATTATTTCTATAGTAGCACTACATCACTTGCATATCCCACCAGCCCATTTTGCCACTCCATATCTCGACCTTCATGCATTTGAGGATTCCATGAGACCCATAGTAGGATCCATCATCTTACCTATTCGAGTAGATATCTGTATCATCTCCATACTTTTTCACATCATCCAAGGGCAGATGTAGTATAGCATCCTCCTTGGTCACCCATGGATTAGAGACATATAGTGTGTGCCTTCCACGCTACATCATTATATTAAATATATCCATGATAGACTAGTCCATTACATCCCTGCTAAAGGGGATCCCTTTAAATTTTTCAACATCACAGACCTCTCACCAACACCTTTATTTTCTTCTACATAACTCTTTCCCATATCTTCCCATCAATCTATTGGAGCATTGACATCTTCTCCAACATCAACCTCAATACCCAATCCTCATCAAGGATACATACCTCAATGTCAGTACCATTAGAACAATTATCTGTAGCACCTAACCCTACTACCATATCTTTCTCACCACTATCCATATTACCACCACCACCATCACATTCATCATCATCCAAAATTCCACCCATGATACCACAACCATCATTGTCATATCCCCTGTGCCATATCGCTCCACCTCATCCATATTACTCTATAGAAACCCCTATCATCCCTATGCTACAAACACCTCCCCTTCCCTTCCACTCATAGCCTAGGTCATTCAATTCTTTGCATAGACCAATACTAGTACCCTCTTCTCCTCCTTCACAATTCCCATAGGTAAACCACCCTATGCTAGCTACTGTAGTTGAATTCCATGAGTGGGATAAGCGAGCTTCTCAACTTGATAACCAACTGCTACACCCCTCCTCTGTAACTATAAGAGAATATTATATTGGACCATCATATTTTAATTTATATTTTCCACCTAAATTTCCATCATGTACATCCCCATACATTTACACATTTATGATGAATTCAGTCCTAGGGGATTACAATGTGCATGATGCCCACGTACATCCACCTATCATCTAGTCCATGTGAGACTTTGGTTGCCCCGTAGCCTCATTTTTTACCATAAAAACCATTATACAATTAGGATATCCTGATAATCATACCAACTTTATCTATGTAGGAGTTGATTCCTCACTCCCACCTATAGTACCTCCACCACCACAATCTAGATTTTGTGGTACACTTGATCACTTGGCTAATCCCTATTTTTACTTATGATACCTTCAAAATTTCCATTTGCAAGGATTTGGATTAGGCTGCTATGAACAAGGGTTGCGTACATCCATTAACCCTCTTGTCCAATTACCTACGGATAAATCCAGATTAGGCTATCATCCCACTCCCATACACACACACTTGAGGATGAGTTATAGGATCTTTTCCTACATCCTTCCTCTCTTCCAACATACACCCTGGAAGAATACATTGACATGGACATCCTAGAGGATAACCCATCACCTCACTCTACCATCACAGTGCCATGTGACTTCTTCTAGGAATCCCCCTATTTTGATTCTACATCATCATATTGTGTCAATGAATTGATAAGCCAATTTGTAGCCTTATCCTTAAATGTTCATCATCTAGAACATGACATGCCATATACACTGCCATCGCCAACATATTTAGCCAAATTTCTAACTATCCATTGGTAACTTTACCAAGATTCTACTCAACCACATTCTCCACCAGTGGTTCTATGCCCTCCATTAAGCCTCCTAGGCCACTCATATGTTGTTGAGTCATCATCATCAGACTCTTCACCACCCACATCTCCCATAGTGTCAGTTAATATGGTCAAGGTGTATCTTTTCCACACTTTTATACACACACCATCCAACATGTGATGACACACCCAACCCCAATTTCATCGATCTTGTGTACATCTCACTCATACTAGCACCTCGATATTTCCTACTTTTATCACATGTCTTGCGTTCTGCAAACACTCCTTCATAATTTGCACCACCTCACATACTGTAGGTTCATCGCATGGAAATATATCTAGATTAAAAATATGACATTACTGAGGAAACAGATGACCTCCATATCATATAAGTTCTAGAACAACTATGTGACGATTCTCACATGCTCATAGAGGAAACCATCAATGTAGATATCGATGACGATCTTGAAAATTCCCACATCATTAAACAATTTGTAAGCCTTTTACCTGAATAACGCATCTTGTTCACTACTTTCCTCCAAGAGTATATTAGAGTCTTCGCATGGTCCTACAAGGATATTTTGGGCCTTGATCCAGCACTTTTAGTCCACAACCTTACACTAGATAAATATGCTAAATTGGTAAGATAAAAACTATGATGTATGCACCCAATAGTTGCATTACTCATCAAAACTAAGCTACAAAATATCCTCGATGTAGATTTTATAGTACCCATAGATTACCCCTAATGGGTCTCCAACATGGTTCCAGTACCAAAACCATCTGGTGAAGTTCATGTTTACACTGACTTTCATAATTTGAACAAAGCTTATCCCAAATACAACTTCCCACTACCTAACATCGACTCACTCATAAATTCTATCGTAGGTCATGATATGATATCCATCATGGATTTATTATCTGATTACAACCAAATCAAGATCAACCTCTCTGATCAGAACAAGACATCATTCACAACCCCCTGAGGGACCTTTTGCTATAAGGTTATGCCTTTTGGCCTTAAAAATACTAGGTCAACCTACCAGCATGCCATGACTTATATATTCCATGATTACATGCATAAAAGTGTGAAATACTATGTGGATGACCTTATTGTGAAGTCTAAGAAATACTTGTAACACCTAAATTATCTTTGCTAGATCTTTGATCGTTTATTAGAACACAATGTCCTCCTTAATCCAAATAAGTGTGTCTTTGGAGTTACCTCAGGAAAAATATTAGGGTTCATTATCACTCAATGCAACATTGAGGTAGACCCTAAAAAAGTAAAGTCCATCATCAAGATAGCCCACCTACTACCTTAAAACAACTCTGTAGCCTCTAGGGCAAGATAACCTCTATTCGGTGCTTCATTGCACAACTATAAAACAAGTGCAAACCATTCAACCATCTCCTACAAAAGGGAGTCAATTTTAAATGGGATAACTTCCAATAGGCCTTTGATGCTATTAAAACTTATCTCATTTCCCTACCAGTTATGTCTCCTCTGCACCCATATCTATCGCTAATTTTGTACATCTCAACCACAAATTTTACATTAGGTACATTTCTAGCTTAAAAGAATGCACTCAATAAAGAGCAATCCATATATTAAATTAGTCGTATGCTATTCAGCTATGAAGTTAGATACAGGTACATGGAAAAGCTATGCCTCACTATAGTATTTTCCAACCAAAAACTATGCCATTATATGTTAAACCACACAACCTTTTTCATTGCCCAAGAAAATCGCCTTCGGTACATGATGAACAAAAGCTATCACAATTCTTGAATAGTGAAATAGATCATGAACTAAATTCGACCTAGAATTTATTTTCCAAAAATCCATTAAAGGACATGTCATTGCAGACCAATTTTTAGAAGCTCCCTTTCCTGATGACCAACCTCTCTTCATTCAACTTCCTGATAATTCCATCTTCTAAATCACAAAATTCAAATAGTATGTTGAGCCAAAGACATCGTATGATCTAACCCTATAATTTGACAACTCTTGATGCACTCACTCTAGAGGTGTAGGTATCCTATTCTTCAAACGTGAAGGAGAACCACTACCCTTCTTGTTCAAATTGGACTCCCCCTGTACCAACAATAATGTAGAATACGAAGCCTTGATCCTAGGATTAAAATAGGCCCATTCCATGCATATAAAATGCCTCCACATCATAGGTGACTCCCTCATAACAGTTAACCAAGTGAAGGAGATCTAGTAATACCATTGTTGAGTTCTCCAAAAATACAAATAGATTGCACAATAAATTCTTACACAATTCAAGTGGTACAACCTTGAAGCCACTCCATGATCATCAAACTATTTTACAGATACAATTGCCTCCTTAGGATCACTCCACAAAACCCATAGTCATTTGTATTCATACACTCACTCAATTTTCCATATCACCTATGCCTCCTATATATTATCGTGGCATCCACGTGGTCGATATTGAACCGCATGATCCTTGGTTTGTGCAAATAAAATATTAAATCAAGTTAGTATTCCTACCATGTGACTTATCACATTCTCATCACCAAGAATTCAAATAAAGAGTGATTCACTATACATTGCTATGGGACATCCTTTATCATTGTAGCTATGATGGCATCCTCTTGCGTTGACTAGAACCCCATGAATATCAATGGGTTGTACAAGAAACCCATGATGGTAATTGTGATGGCCACTTCAGTGGCATGGCAATCACAAAATGCATCCTTCGCATGGGATATTATTGGCCAAAGATAGAGCATGATTGTTGTGAATATGTGATACGTTGTGTCAAGTGCCAACAACATGCAAACCTCACACACCTACCATCTCAAGCACTCCAACCAATCTAGTCCATGTGGTATTTTTTGCAATGGGATCTCGACCTTATTGGAAAAATCACGCCCACTTCATTTAGCAATCATAAATTCATTATCATAGCCACAAAATATTTTACAAAGTGGGTTGAAGCCATCCCACTTATCCAAACCACAAGAGCCAAGATCGTAGTATTTATAATAGACCATATCATATGCCACTTGGTATCCCTTACCAAATCATCTCTGATAATGGGAAATCCTTCAAAAACAACATTGTCCATGACCTCTATGTTGGGAAAAACATTGGTTAGTTTTCTACAGTTCAATTAATTACCTCCATTTAATTGTCAACCCGAGGTAGCTCATAGACTTGTGAGTATCACAACACAGTATATGCCTGTAGTGTGAGGAATGAGTCCCTCTATGCCTATTGGTTTGGGGGTGTTTGATGTTCATTGAAGTTTTGATTCAAACCAATAATCTATCCTATGTCTAAGAAAACATGACTGAAAGCATTCAAAAACTAAATTACTATCTTGCTGGAAATCACAGAAAATAGGGAAATAACAGAGAAATAAATTAATCTATGAAAATAAATATAGAAAGCAAGGTAAAAGGGGAGGAGTACTGTTTAGAGTGGGCCCAAGCTCCAACAGTCTTCCACCCGATCAATTCATTCACCGGATGCTAGTTTGAGATTAATAAAAACACTCAAATGAATATATTGTAGCTTCAAAAAATTACAAACAAATCTAAAATCTAGGATTATCTTTATCAGGGGTGGCCTGCATATTTATAAGATATGCAACCATGCCCTGTTACATTTGAGAGCAAATAAATTCCTGATTTTTTGGTTACAACAAATACGTAGAAATAGGGAGATAAAGCAAAAACATTTAATTTTGGATTGATTTAACGTATTCTATTTTTATCAAAATAAAATACGTTTAATTTTATGCTTTATCTATTTGCATTGATATTTACGTATTTGCTAGAAAATAGAAAACACATGGTCTTTGATATTTTCCTTCATCTTCATCCTTGCTAAAATATCATCCGCATCCATCGTTGAAATATCTGTTCTGTTCTACCATCCATAGGAGTCGCGTTGTCATTTTACGTCAACGAAAGTCGGGCACTTTATTTTATATGGGAAGCAGGCGCCTTATTTTATATGGGAAGCAGGCACCTTATTTTGTATGGGAAGCAAGTGCCTTATTTTATATGGGAAGTAGGCACCTAACGGGAAGCAAGCGCCCGTAAGTTAAGCACAAAATGGAAGTCGGGCGCTTCAAAGGGAATCAAGCGCTTGACTTAGCACTTTTCACCGATGTACTATGGATGTTTTACCTTCATCAAATTGATAGTTCCAGGTCCGAGTGGGACCTTGACGTAAACATGCTAAAATACCATAAAAACCACTAAATATGCACACAATTCACTTAAAAACAAATATTAGATAATATACATAATTTACTATTAAATATATATAAAACTTCCATAAAACATACATTCTATAATAATAATGTCGCATAATATGTTAGAAATCCATGTATAAAAATGAGCATTTTTGGTGCTCATCATCCCCCCATGCTTAAAAGAGTGGCGCGTCCTCGTGACACCCCCCATGCTTAAAGAGTGGCACACCCTTGTGACACTCGGTGCTTATAATTTCCATTTTTAGCAATGGTTGTCCAATAGGCTCTATTTTTCTTTCTCCTCTTTCTAGTTGTGGCAGCTCATTCTTTTTTAGCAAATGATTTGTGGATTTCCCCCATGGTCAATCTCTTTGTTTTTTTATATATGGGAGTCAGGCACCTATATATGGCCACCTGTATATGGGAATCAGGTGCTTGTATATGGGAAACAAACATGTATATGGAAATTAGGCTGTATATGGGAAGCACTGTATGTTATTTTTAAGATGATGACCATGAGTGTTCTCCCAACAGAATATTTGCATGTGGAAAAAATACCAAATGGGGCTAAATGGTTGGATGGATAATTTAATGGGGATTGTGTTGGCACTATTTTATAAAAATATATTTCTATGAAAACTATATATATACAAAACAAAAAATTAAGTACACACCTATATTATGTTTTGTGCATGTATAATGCACAAACATTCATGGTGCACTTGTATTGGTTGTTTTATGATGACCATGTGTACTGAAACAAAGAACAACATGCTTATTTCCCATGTGGAAAATTTTTCTCCATATGATTGGTTCTTGATTACTGCAATTTATTCATTTGAGGTTTCCTACACAAATTCAAGAAAATATTAGAAAAAATATGTCTTCGTGGGATGACACACATCCCCTCCTCGAAAGTTATTCATTGATGACCTTGGAACGTGCATAAATCTCTAATGGAAAAATTAAGATAATTTTATCCATGAGAGATTTTGACTTTATGCATGTGGATGAGCTATTGATGTGGCACGAGCCACTTCCCAATGCTGAAGATTATTCACACATGGCACAAGCATCCATTGAACTATAAAGGAGGTGCCTTTTACATGGAAATCGGGTGCCTTCTTTTGGTTCACGGGACACAAGTGCTTGCTAAAATAGAAAGCAAACTTTATACAAACTATTTTTTTTACATGTTTGGAAGGCTTGGCGTCGGTTCTTTCCCATAAAATTGGAAGTCGGGCGCCCTTCTGGAGAGGCCAAGAATTAGGTGTTGGTCTACCAGAAGTTGAGAGGTAAGCACCATCTTCTTAACATGCTTGGAGTAAGGTGTTGTTCATTGTATAATGGGAATCAGGCGCTTCTCTTTATTCAACGGGTGCTGACTTTTCCTTGTATATGCATTGTCAGGTTGATCAGGCCCTTCAGTGCTTTGCTTGAAGAACATGAACAAAATCAGCATCCACCCCTAAACCAACAGTTGAGTGTTTTATTATCCATAAAGACCAATCCAAACACTCTTGTGTAGATTTAGGTTTAGTATTCCCCTTCTGAGGGATGAGCTACTCCTACTCCTAGAAAGCTGGAAATGTGCAGGTTCATGGATCCTGTGCCCATTAGGCCTAGGTTTCCCAAGCTGCCTAAGGATTGCACAAAGGGCATGTTCCTGCAAAATAAAAACACAAATAAAAGAAAATTTATGTTAAGAAAAATAGGTCCATGTCATCTTTCCTTTTTTTTTTTTTTAATGATGAATACATGAACATTCGTCAAATGGCTGGTATGAATTTAAAATAATGGAGTCTCCCCCATGCTTGCATTTGATTCAATCTCACAAATGTGAGGTGCATGGCAAGGCTGTAAATGGAGCCCATTGATTGTTACTCATGTTGTTTCATCGTGTGTTGTTATGGACTCCTCGTAAAAATCCCTCACTTTGTGAAATCTTCATAGCCATTTTTTTCTTTTTTATTATGAGTAGAGATGTGCTGCTCAATAGAGTACTGTGAACCATCTGAGCTCATATTTTGTCCACCACAGTTGGTGCTGCCATGGTCGAGTGTTGCACATCTACGTATGGTGCCAACCCGTATGCAACATATGTGTTTTATTGAGTGCCTGGTAGCAGATCCCATAAAAACTCTAAAGTTAAGCATTATGGCATGGAGTAGAACTAGGATGGGTGACCACCTAGGAAGTCCCATGGACTGCGCCCTTTTTTTCTTTTGGAAAATAGAATGGAACGACACATGTTGGTAGGTCGGATTGCCTTGGATGCCTACAATCTGCACTGAGCCTCTTGTTGTCTGCAAAACATAACAAAATAAAAAGAAAAAACCTAAACTAATGGCGTTAAAGAAAATTCTAATTAATTTTTATTTTTATTGAACGTTGTAATAGCGTTCATCGTGTTGTGGGTGATAACATTGAAGGTGGGGTCTCCCCCATGCTTGCAATTGAGCAAGCCTCTAGAATTTGGGGCTTGTGATAAGATCTTAATTTGTGTCTAAAATTTGATACAATTAAGACTTCATTTGTCCCATCCCCTTCTTTATCCAGTTTTATGATACATTGCAGCATGGGAAGAGAATCTTCCTGGATGACCTCAAAACTAGATTCGTCCAACTCATTGGTAGATTGTGTAGGTAGGTGGATGACTATTATTTTTACAGTTTTTCATTAACTATCATTTTTCCTATTCTGCATCTAATATCAGCATTAAATTTTACCAAAGTGTTGGGAAATGTTAAATTTATAGTTTTTACCATCTGTTTTGGTCTCTTGAGGCATACCTCCCTAATGGCTTCTATGTAAATAGGCACATACCTGATAGTTTGAGGAATGATATCAGTAAGATTTCTCAATTGTTTCATAATATCAAACTTAGGTGGTGTCATTTCTCTGGTTTTCCATAACCTTTCGGGATACGGTGGAAGTCCTTCATTACTTGATTGTTCAGCAACATGATTTATTTCTACACTATTATGGCACATTGGGTTTATTCCCATAATTCCCTAATCAGCTAGTGAATTTAAATAGTTGTTGTTGGGATTCGACTCTGGTGGTTCCAGCAACTATTTTGGCCTGGTAGAAGGTGAAACTGGTAAGCTAGGATTTTTTGATAGTTGTGTCTGTGGAGGTAGATCCACGAGGTAAGTTTCTACTTCCTCTAGATTTTCTTTTATTATTTTTGGACACAACCTGGTCTGATGATCCAGGTGACAGTTTTCATAAACTTCTACTGTATTCTCCGAACATTTATTTTTTTCATGATTTTCTCTACACCTTGAACAGAAAAATATAGACATTGCTTCAGATTCTTGCTTCTTCTTCTGGAATGTGTCTGATTGTAAAGCAAGAGATAAAATTTCACTCTTCACACCATTAAACAATGTTCCTATTTTTGTTTTAATTGTGGAGGCTATTCCTCGTATTGGTAGTTTTTCCTTTTTGTTGGAATACTTCTAAAATAATTGTTGAATTTTCCCCATCCTAGTCACTAAATTATGTAAAATGAATTTTTGTGATAAGATGACTCAAATGGATGGGATTTTCTCTTTAATAACTATTTCCAGAATATTCTAAGCTTGAGGTGTTTTCTATTTTTTTCAATAAATGATCCGTTGGATTTTTTTAGGCTCTTGGTAGACTCATGCTTCGCAGGTAGATGATCTACAGGCAAGGAAATCTGAAATTAATTTTCAAACTAACTGACCTATGGATCATACACTACAGTTGTGACACTCCCCGACAATGGTGCCAAAATGTTGGGCAAAACATTGGTTAGTTTTCTACAGTTCAATTAATTACCTCCATTTAATTGTCAACCCGGGGTAGCTCATAGACTTGTGAGTATCACAACACAGTATATGCCTGTAGTGCGAGGAATGAGTCCCTCTATGCCTATTGGTTTGGGGGGTGTTTGATGTTCATTGAAGTTTTTATTCAAACCAATAATCTTATCCTACGTCTAAGAAAACATGACTGAATGCATTCAAAAACTAAATTACTATCTTGCTGGAAATCACAGAAAATAGGGGAAATAACAGAGAAATAAATTAATCTATGAAAATAAATACAGAAAGCAAGGTAAAAGGGGAGGAGTACTATTTAGAGTGGGCCCAGGCTCCAACAGTCTTCCGCCCGATCAATTCATTCACCGGATGCTAGTTTGAGATTAATAAAAACACTCAAATGAATATATTGCAGCTTATAAAAATTATAGCAAATCTAAAATCTAGGATATCTTTATCAGGGGTGGCCTACATATTTATAAGATATGCAACCATGCCCTGTTACAATTGAGAGCAAATAAATTCCTAATTTTTTGGTTACAACAATACGTAGGAATAATGGAGATAAAGCAAATACATTTAATTCTGGACTGATTTAACGTATTCTATTTTTATCAGAACAGAATACATTTAATATTATGCTTTATCTATTTATTACGTATTTGTTGGAAAATAGAAAACACATGGTCTTTGATATTGTCCTTCATCTTCATCCTTGCTAAAATATCATCCACATCCATCGTTGAAATATCTGTTCTGTTCTGCCATCCACAGGAGTCGCGCTATCATTTTACGTCAATGGAAGTCGGGCACTTTATTTTATATGGGAAGTAGGTGCCTTATTTTATATGGGAAGTAGGCACCTTATTTTGTATGGGAAGCAGGCACCTTATTTTGTATGGAAAGCAGGCACCTTATTTTATATGGGAAGCAAGCGCCTAATAGGATTTAATAGACAAATGGAAGTCGAGTGCTTCAAAGGGAATCGGGCGCTTGACTTAGCACTTCTCATCGATGTACTACGGATGTTTTACCTTCATCAAATTGACAGTGCCAGGTCCGAGTGGGACCTTGACGTAAACATGCTAAAATACCGTAAAAACCACTAAATCTGCACACAATTCACTTAAAAACAAATATTAGATAATATACATAATTTACTATTAAATATATATAAAACTTCCATAAAACATACATTCTATAATAATAATACCGCATAATATGTTAGAAATCCATGTATAAAAATGAGCATTTTTGGTGCTCATCACTCTAAATTCAACATCCATCATAGCTTCTCTACCCCATACTACCCATAGGGTAATGGACAGGCAGAAGCTACAAACAAAACAATATGTTCCACACTTTGAAAAATAGTAGCAGAATATCATAACAATTGGCATAACCAAATATCGTTATCTTTGTGGGCTTACCGTACGAGCATACATACTCCCACTAGGGCAACCCCTTTCTTACTGGTCTATGGCATCGAAGCCATCATGCCCCTCAAACTTGAGATACCTTCCTTGAGAGTATCTATGAAGGAATTCATTGATTATGAAACTACTTATCAAGCCCACCTTGATCAGCTAACACTCCTCAATGAGCATTGTATCCATGTCATTGAACACACATGTGTCTACCAAGATCGCCTTCAGTGTGCCTATAATAGTAAGGTACATCAGCATGAATTCCAAATTGATTATCTAGTTCTCAAGGAGATCCAACAGATCACAAGTCAACCTCACCAACAATGAGACAATTTTACCCCAAATTGGTTGGGCCCCTTCATTATCACACACAAGTTCAGTTCAGGTGCCTACCACTTGGCTAACCTCAAGGGTCTTTCTGAACCTAAAGCAATCAATATCCTTCATCTTCTTGCATTCAATGCCTAGTCCACATAGGCATTTATGATCATAAATAGCACATATTGCCCATTGTGTACATCACAATGCATGCACACCTTTTTTTTTATAGTTGCATTATACATGTACTTTTTATTTTTATGCCATTTATATACTACTAGTATCTATTTTTTTTGTAGGATTCACATCACCTACTGCTATGCCATTATCAAGGATACATGACCATACACACTTACTACCAGCATTACAACATCCCACCATGCATGACCATCCAGCACCACTCCCAATATTGATTACATTAACTGATCTGGCTAGACCACTCACTACTCTTCAGACCAGACAATCTTCATCTTCCTCCCATTTAGACTATTACACTCCACCTCGATGCCTCTCACCTCACCATAGAGGGTCATCCTACTAACCTTGTTCAAGAGACATCCAGGTCTCCCTAACCTCATTTGATAAAAATGAGGAAAGTTCCCATATTCACACCCAAGGATATCCTCCACCTCCACTTGAGGATGCAAGGAACCCCAACTCACCGTACTCTTCCCCTTGCCATCTTGTAGGAACCTACCATCTTCCCAATCAAGGATACACACCTCATATTGCATGTACCTTATGCCTACCTCCCCCACTTCTGAGTGGGATATCTCCATACTCTCAAGCCTTTTAGTAACATGCTTCCCAAGCCACTTCTACGTGCATGCCTTCATCCTGCACACGTTGTTATCTACAAATGGTCCCTACGCCAACCATCCTCTAGATGCCACCTTCACCACTTCATGGTCTACCATTCTAGCCAACTTCACACTCTATAAATGTATTCCATTCACTCCCATTGTCACCTCATGCAAGTTCTTCTCATGCATACCACACTGCTCCCTATACAATAGAGTCTCACTCTCCACCTTTGCTAATATTATCACCTCCACATCCTGATATCCAACACATCTTAACTCACCTCAATGCTCTCAAGGTACTTTGAGCCATTATCATTACCTCATATATACTCATCATTCCATTGTACCACATACATATTCACATCCATCCAATTCTATTCCTCATCCTAGGATTTGCCCCATGTCTAAATCTTGATCCACTCCTCCATCCTTCAACCTCACTCCATCCCCTTCTTGCACACCTCCTGCAGATTCCTACATATACCCCTTTCCTATCCCATATGCATCATTATCTGAAATGTTTCACCATCTCCTTCACCAAGGCCTCTTGGTATCACTTGAAATCAGGCCTATTGACCCATTGTATCCCAAACCATGAAATTACCATGAACATTAGTTCTGTATATACCACTGACAACCAGGTCATAACATCAAATCTTGTCATACATTTGAAACCCTAGTATACAACATGTTTATTGGTGATCACATCCCATCATATGAGCATTCATGTTCATCCATCCAACTTTAGAGTCCCTCATATTGCATTGTCCCTCAAACTTTTCCATCACATGAATCCTTGATAGTGCCATCCCGCTACATTCACCATATGTCTAACTACATAAACTATCAAATCCTAAGTAGCATTATCACTTCACTACCCCACTCGTAGCCTAAGCCATGTTACTTCACCTGTAAATAGTTTCTTTCATATTCCACCTTACCCCTTCTTCTACATATTCTTCTTGCTTCCTCGCATAGTTGTATGGTCACACTTTGAGTAGCTATATACCTACATTGATCTATTTTATTCCTTCTATATTCATTGGTATTTGGTAATCCCCTTATTTTGTTAGTTACCAAAGCCTATTTTTTCTCCTTTCTTCCATTTGTATACCATCTTCACATTCTTCCTCTTTTTTTCATTATCGTATTCATTCCCATAGGCCACAACTTAATCGCCTATTACACACACACCCCATACATTGGGGCAACCATTATCACACATTCACCTATTACACACATATTCCACATGATGGGGTAACCATTATTACACATTCACCTATTACACACACCCCACATACTAGGGCAACCATTATCACACATTCACCTATTACACACACACCCCACACATTGGGACAACCATTACCATAGCATCACACTTTTGTTATAATGATACACCATACTCATCTGTAGATAAGTTTTCAAAACTTCTCCCTCTACACTTCATGAACTTCCTCTTGTAGATATTGCATTCCCACACTCACATCAATTACAATACACCCATTGCATATGTCCATATGTTTTTCATTATAATTTCTTTTCCAGTTTGTATATTCTTACCCAAAATGTGCCTTCATTAGAGTAATACATGCACTTGTTAGCATCACCATCTGGATGTCCATCCTCCTTCTTCAAGATTAGTGTATACATAGGTTTCATGTTAAGCTTTGACCACCCACTAGTTTAGTCAATCAAATGTCACCTCTAGCTGATAGGTTTTACAAACTCCTTATAGTTCGTTAGGTTGGTTCAACTTCTCTCATAGACCATTCACACAGGTTACACATTAAATAAATTTTGAGTCTAGGGAAGATAACACCTTGCGTAGATATTTCTATATAGAAAATGGTTTCCCCTACTCATCTTATCACTTGCATGGTCAACATACTACTTGGGGATAAACAAAGGGATAAGCATAAACAAAAGTAAGACAATCAAGTAGAAAATAAAATACAATGCCTATACAAAAAAAAAGAGCACCACAAAATATACAAGAAAAATAAACAAGGGGCAGAAAAAAAAAAGGAAATGCCTTTAGATATCACCATTGTTATGCTTCATGACCTTTGGTCCTTAGGTTCAATATAACATCATGGATTATTTCCATTGCTAGCAATAGGCTCCAAGAGCCTACCTACCAGTGGAATAGTCTTACAAGCGGTGACATATCTGTCATATTAGCGACCTTCTTTTATACAAATCATTTTTTGCTTATGGATAAGCTACCTAGTTTGGCCATGTCTACAATGGATTAATACTACCTCCCTAAAAATGGATAAATGAACCCCACCCATTTACACACACAGGTCCATGACAAACACTGAACCGATCATATTAGTTATGAGTTACCATAAAAACTTGCATAGTTTTGGGTCTGAGATTTGATTATCAAAACTACATTGGTCAAAGTTTTTACATATACCTTATATCATCCTACATCCCTAAGATTATGGAATGGATCACATTCACATAGGTACATACATTGATATAAGTATTTCCTTTGTGCATTTTAGTCCTCCCATACATATATGCATCTATGTTATGTAGTGTTATCACACATCACATAAATGTATTTATCCTACATGCATTCTCTCACATTGCATCAACGCATCTATGTTACATGTATTTGCTAAAAAAGTGCATCACATTGCATCACATCGCATTACATTTAAACATATAATACTTCGCATCATTTACAATATATCTACACTACAGTTTATCATACATCTACACCCTACCACATATGTATATCCATAAATTATACATTCACTCACACATTACATTATGCTATCTATGCAAACACAATTCAAATACATGAAAATCAATATCAAACAACACATGTATATATAATAGCCAAAACAAAAAGGTATACATATATTTCATCCATCAAAACTGCCTATAGGCTACAAACTTGGACCATGCCCATCATACACAATATAAAATTGCCCGTAGGCTACAATGGTAATTAACCTAACTACCACCATGAGGCTCTCCACTCCCCTCATGGCTAGCCCTCCCCAATGCTATCCCATGTGCCACTGCAGCCCTACTCGATTCCATCCACTATCCTAATATTTGAGTTCCTGTAGGATATAACACCACTTCCAAACTCATAACCATATCTCTAGCTACTACCACATATTTTATCTCAATTCTCATGCCTCTTTGACCAACTAAATATGCACTTTGATGACTCCACTAATAGGGTGCTCAAACATGTGTCTATGTCCCTGACTGTGACACCACCTGGTCATAATTTAGGAGCAGGATCCCATTAATCCCCAAAGAGTACTCATAATCTACCCATCTTACTACCTCTACAACCATCATCCCTCTTGTAAACTCAATATCCTCCTATAATTTCTCTAACTCTACTCTCAGAGTAGCCACATCATTTGGAGCCTCCACTACCACCTGGGCTACCTCAACTCTCACTCATCCATACTGCTACCTTGTCATAACAACTCATAGCTTTGTAATCTCTACATCCTGAGCAACCAATGTAGATCAATCCCTCTCCATATCTACTACCATCTGGACACACTTATCCTCAAGGGTCTTCTAATAACTATCACTAGTAGTCTCCAGAGATATCAACCTCTCCTCCAAATCCATTTTCTTTGCCCATATATGACTCTCACTCTTATGGAGATCTCCCTCTAACTATTGTACTCAAGCACATAATAATAGTACCTCCTCCTCGGTCTCCTACCTCTCGTACTTCTCGATGGGAATCTCCTCCAACCCATTAGAGAAATTCATATCTAGGGTGTCATAAAAACCACCCATAGCCATGCATCTACCTAACTCCTCCACAACCACTCTCTCCTCCATGAATACTATCTCCTTCATAGGCTACGCTCCACCACTCATAGGAAACTCCACCACCCTCTCTACGTATGAATATGATGTGCCTCTAAATCATCACCTCGATCATCATAGAGGCACCTTCGTCTCACCACTAGGTCTATCTAGTGGCCTAGCCTGAGTACCTCTTACTGCCCTACCCCCTACTATAAGTACCCCACCACCAAGTGGTACCCATCGTTCAACCATACCAACACCCAGCTCCCAAACCTACCATCACTCACATCTGGGATCACCATTAGTGGGTTCATCTCACTAATCCATGATAAAAATGTAGGTGCCCATATGAATACAACCCTATGCTCCACCATATCACTCACAATGTCCAACATATTCCAAGTAAACAATACCTTGGAACTGTCAGGCAAAGCATATGTGGAGATCATAATCATAGCTGCATACTGATGCTTAGATATCTTCTCATTATTCCATAATAGCTCATAATCCATCTTCCTGATATCTATCTCCCTCCACTCCTCACCAAATAATCACTCCATCATAGCCTCCTTCTATCATCTGGTACTACCCTCACTGGCAAACCCTAAATCGATAATTTGTAGATCCTATATACATATTCTATGGTGATAGTTATCTTACCCATTGAAAAGTGGAAAGTGTTATGATCTACATCCCATCACTCACACAAAGTCGATATATATGCCTTATTAGTGTGAATGCTCTTGTATTCCTACATGCTTCTAAACCATATGAAATCCAACCACTTCTGATCATCCTCATTGTCCATAAGCTTGTCAAAAGCACGCTTTATCGTACGAAAATGATGACGTGGCTCTATCATTTTCACCTATTCATACACAAAAAAAAAAATTCACATCAGTTCAACACACAATCATCCAATTAAATAAAATTAAAAAAAAATTTAAACACATTTCACACATAAAATAATTTATTTTAATTTGTCATGCAAATCGATATGTCAAAAATACACAATCCACATATCACGACAAATCAAAAACACAGTCGCATATTTGGATATCCATTTTACCATTTCATGGTAAAATTTTGAACATATGCAAAAAATAGTACATATTTGGCTCCCAACAACCAAATTTACAATTATCCACATACTTACTGTGGCACAAAATTCAAAATCATGTTAATTCATCAGACATACAAAAATAAAATACATTTTTGAACACCCATTTGCCCACTTCACGATGAAAGTGTTGAAAAGTTTCAAAATTAGTATAAAAATCCACATGAAGTTCAAGTTCAAAGTTACCACAACCTCACCAAAATGATACACATACCAAATCGGATAACATCACAAACACAATCACATTTCTGAACACCCATTTGCCCACTTCGTGGTGAAAGTTCAAATAGAAATCGAAAATAGTGTAAATTGAGCTCCCAAAAACCAATTTTAAATTTAACCTTATCTACATCTTGGTACGTAAATCAAACACATGCCAAATGCAATCATATACCAAAAAAATCACATTTTTGGATACCCATTTTACCCTTCTACAGTAAAAATGTCGATGGTTTTCAGAAATAGTATACCTACAATGGAAAACTTAACAATCAATTTTTTTTAATTTACATCCTAATGACTTACATTTAGATAACACACCAAACAAGGATAAATCAAAAACAAATTTGCACAATCACATACCCATTTTCTACTTTTACGAATAAAATTCAACCACATGGTAAAAACAGTGCACCATCGCACCAAAAAAGTAAAGTCAAACTGCAAGACTACTCTACCCGTTATCCGGTCAAAATAAAATGAAAAATGGTCAAACCTAAAAAGTGATCACACTTTTGGGTACCCATTAAGCCCATTTAATACTTTGTGTTCCAATTTTAATAAAAATTTACCTATATTTTTAAAATAACATGAAAACCTCCCCCTATTTCATGCTTTTCGAGAAACAAAATAAATAAGATTTAGAGCACTTACTGGTGGATCACCATGTCGAGCTCTAGTGCCAGTACATTCTCTCATCATATTCCTCCTCAATTCGATCAACTTCAAGCACTCTGCATCATCAACCGTCACTCGTTCCTCACCCTCCAAGTTTGCCATCATCACAATGACCCCCCCATGATTCCAAAAAAAGCTTAAATACACCCAAAATACCCTAATTAGGCTTAATTCACCCCCCAACCTATGAATTTTATCCAATTCACCCCTTGGCCTATGAATTAGCCCAATTCACCCCTCGACTTGTGAATTGAGCCTAGAAGCCCCAAATTGACCCAATTTTGATTCCAAACCATTGGAAATCATTCCCCTTTCATACCTATTTGATTTTTCATCAATTTCCTTAAGAATTTTTCTTCTATCAACCGATTCATCACCATATCATCGCATTTCATTTACCTCATTGTTGATTCCTTATTTGAAGGGGTATTGAGATCCAAAATCCAACTTTGCATGCAACCAAACATCCAAACCATGGATATCACATTTGTCTAAAAAAAGTTTTGTTGAAGATTATCTTATGATTATAATGTCATTCCCAACCAGATACTTGTTATATCATGAGATTTGTGCGTAACAATCAAGAGGTCACTTTGGAATTCATGATACATAATGAATAACATGTTTTACTAATTTAGTGCAACATTTGGAGAAGGATTTCACTCTGGTGTTCATGATACATAATGAATGATACGTTTGAATAATCCAAATGTTTGACACTTGTCACCACGTAATCATAAATCAATCAACAACAAAAATTTGAATAGGCATTTGTTCTATTCATACTTTGGACTCTTGCATTAGTCACAAAAGCAAAGCAGTCAAAATTTGCCACTCTCAAGCAACCAGTATGATATCAAAAAAGTCATACACACTCAGCAAAACCATCATGTTGCATCCACAATCATCCATTTCCATTCATCGACATTGTTTTTCATATTATTTATCTCTTATTTTCCCTCATATTCTTATTCACTTCTTCTTTTATCTCCCTAGATCCCTGATCAATGTTGCATGGTCACTCTTCGATCAACTACACACCTTTGATGAGATTCCATTCTTTTCTTTAATTCCTTTGTGGATTCCCAGTCAATTTTGTATGGTCATTCGAGCGGCTACATACCTTTGGTTGGATTCCATTCTCCTTATTTTCCTTATCCTCTACATATCCTTTCACATTTTTTTTATTAAACTGTGTTCCATATAGTATAATACAAAAATAGGTAAAATTTAGACTCCTAAAAGTTGCACATAGCTACCTCTACGTACTTGTAGATCCTCTTGGACACTTGTAGGTTTACATAGTCCATCCTAGATGCCTCTAGGCTATTATAGACTGGAGTAGACTATTGTAGATCCCTCTAGACCTACTTATACTATCGTATATATGCATAGACTAGCGTAGATCTATCTAGATTAGTGTAGCATATTGTAGACTTTCATAGGCTACTTCACTAGTTTATAGGTACAAAACCCTATTAAACTACCCAATCCATGCCATAACCACCTTTCATCCACCAAAGTATCACTCATCAATCACCTAAGGCCACTTAAACCTTTCCTAGACTTAATTATGACCCCATAGGACTATTAGTTCCCAAAACATCTTATTTAAAGTTAACCCAAATTCTAATTTTAAAGTGACTTCACTTAAAGTGTACTTTTTGGGTTAAAAATATTAATTAGGTTCCTAAACCCTAATTAGTCCTAATTATTCCTTCCCACATGTGTGTGCACTAGGTTAGTTAGAATATTTTCTAGAAAACCCTAACCTAACCCCAAATCTAACCTAGAGTTAACTAATCATAGTTAACCCTAATCTCTCCTTACACATGTGTGAGGATGAGATATTTCTTTAGGGAATATGGGGATGACATCTCATAAACCCTAACCTAACCACCATAAAACTTGACCTTAGGATTTGGTTCTCCTAACCACACCCCATGCACCTTAGTTTTATCTATAAATAGTGGACCTAAACCCTCATTCTACCTCTCTCCCTTTTTAGCCAAAGTACATAAACTCTATCAAAATGCAACTAGAATTTCAGATATGAACATCTAAACTAGATCAACAACATTACAGTACCTGAGGAGTCCATCCACACAAGGATCTCTAGTAGAAGGCACTTACACCTGAATTCGCCCCCTGACCTATGAATCCGATAGCAATTCACCTTCTGGTTTGCAAATTGGATCTACAAGTCTCAAATCACCCCAAATTTGTTAGGTAAGCATTATTTGACAACATTATGATGTTTCCCATAATTTTTATTGTATTTTAGTACAATTTCATTTACTATTTTTACCATATTTTATCAATACAAGGCCTGACCAAGGCAAGCCTCCAAACACGTTAACCATGTTTTCCAGGTCATAAAATAGGTGACAAAGCATCCATATCAACAATAGTGGTGGCCCACATATGTAGGAATCCCACCTACATTGATTAGCCCAAGAGAAGCTATCATTCTATTTAATGTTCATTATGAAAAGGATTCCTTATAATCCTTATTGTAACCTATAAATTCCATTTCAAAATGAATAAAGAGCAATTTTCTAGACATGTCCATTTACTTTGTATTTATGTTTGAGCAAATAGCAATTTTTTCCCATTTCGCATTGCTTCTCGTTCTAGTTGGAAAAAACTTACAAGTAAGTGCCATTGAATGAAGGAGGAGATAGAAATTTTATAGGGTTTAAAGAACCTCCAAAGGGTACATTGAATAAGTGTTAGAGAATACATCCATGCACAAGGAAGGAGTGACACTTTTCACTTGAGGCAAAATCATAATGCTCCTCATGCGAGCACTCATCTTGACCAAGAAAGGAGTTACTAACAATAGGTTGGTGTATTAAGAATATGAGAGACACTTTTCAACAAAGAGACCAAGTGCTCCACTAAATAATGTAATGTTCATACGTTACTCAAAGGATTATACAAGTATATTCTAGCACCTTCTACTCCTCAAGTGCTCAAGAAGAAAATGGACATGCCACTTGGCACTTAATACGAGATTCTCCTCCATTTTAAGGGTGCCAAAGACTAAGGACTTGGAAGCATTCACTCATCCACATTCAATACTCTGGAGTCTTCGCACATAGGACCGAGTTGTAGCATGGAAGAAAGGTGGAAGAGCCTTTAATACTTTGGTCAAAGGAGGTCAAAGTCAAATATTAAGGTTGCCATAGTTGAAGTATTAAATACAAGGAGAATTCTAAGATTTTCATTGGAGGGAATGATCAAAGTAAAGACACTCACATTACAACCATCTCACATTTGAAAACAACACTGGTTATTATAGTATTTGAATATTACAAGGTGAGATTTATTCCCTACTTTAATGTGCTTTCATTTCAGGGAGTTATAAGGTTGATAAATCAAGGTTAAACTTAGAATAAATTAACCATATTGAAAGCCATACCTCAAAGGGAATAATTTATCAAATCAATATAATATTTGTAATATTAAACTTAGCAGTAATAAGGGTTTCTACTAGAAATTGATTTTAAAATATTTTCAAATATTATTGTGGTCTAATTTCCCAAATTTTAGGAGTTATAAGGGTTACTACATCAAATTAATTTATTGAAAATTAGATACACTAAAATTAAATCCTAAAGAGATATTAAAAAGGGTTTATTAAAGCATTTCAAAGGTTGGAATTTAGCAATTTACTTGTCTCAAAATTTCACAAAAATGGACAAAAGAGATCCAACATTAAACCTCTTCAAATTTGGAAAAAGTTCTTAGTTCAATAGGAGCAATAAGAGATAATAGAAATTGATTTTTGATATTTACAAAAATTTACAAAATCAACCAAAATTTGAACTACATTTTACAAGAGCACTATATCATATTCCAAAATCACTAGGGAGTCATAAGGCATTCTACAAAACTTGATAATAATAGCATCTACCAAATATTATCAAGTTCTATATAATTGGGAAGATATTATTGGAAATATGAGCAAGTTTTGTTGTCATTGATGTCAAGAATCAGTTTCAATGAGCAACATGAGGTCAAGCATCAGTTTTCGTGAGCAGTGCAAGAAAAATATTGCTTCTAGGCCTAAGGGAAAATAATATTATAATATGCTTATTATAATATTTAAGGTGGTCAAAAAGGTCTATAAGAGCAATAGGAAGGCCCAAGAAAATAATATTATAATTTTATATTATAATATTAAAGGTCTAAAGTATAGACCTAATAATTAAATTAATTATAACAACTTTGTTATAAATTAATTTAAATTAAAATAACCCAAAGGTTAGGGTTACAAAGGGCAAGCAATAAAAATCGAGTGCCGACGTTGACTATTCTTTCCACCCACTGACGTGTTGAGGGAGAGAAAAAATTAATATAAATACTATATGCTTTGGCAAACATAAATCCATCCTTCGAATACCTTAATCGATGTGCATGCAAAATTTGTGAACGTGTGGAATAAGAGGCAAGGGTCTTGTGCTTGTGTGGTGATCAACTTGTGTATAAGAGGTAGGAGGCTCTAAGCCTCATAGCCAACCATGGCGGTTGGGCCAATGATAGGCGGTTGTGGCTTAAGGTGCTAACTGGCGGGAGGTCCCACGATCGAACCCCAACGGCTACGTTTTGGTGAAGGTTCGAGTGTTTAGTTTTTGGTACCAAGGTGGAGGTTTAAAAGTGTAGGAGGTGCTTTTGGTTCTAAGGTGAGTGCCTAGCTCATGTGGCACGTGGGCCATGGCTAGGGCACTATGGAAGCGCAAGCGAAAGTTCAATTTCCATCGAGGATAGAGGTACTTAAATTTTTGGTTATTAAAATTGCTTCTAAGGTTTAAAAGGTGGCATGATAAATTTTTATTAAGGGGGAGTTATAAGGTTTTTAAGGTTAATTATTTTATTGTGATTTTTGATAAAGTAGGAGTTATAAGGTTGAAAAAGGGAATTATATTTTTATTGGATGAGCTATGATGTGTTAAAGAGATAAGGGTTTATAAAGAAAATTATTGTGATTATTTTCTTTACACAAATTTTTGGTTTGCATTTTGAAGTGTGGAGATTATAAGGTGTAAAAGAGATTTATTGCTATGTATGGTGAAATATTTTGAGGGATCAAATTGAGTGAATTATTGAGAAGATATTACTACCTAACCTTTGAAATTGGCAAAGAGTTGATTGTGATTGAGATAGGTGTTTGAAGCAAGTCTTCTAAACAAGAGGTAAGGGCACATTATCCTTAAGAGTGATTGTTGGATGTTGTGAATGCTAAGTTGGAGTGAAAAGTATTTTTTGATAAGCATTGTTGAGTTTGATTTTTTGGAATGAAAGTTGATACTAGAAACCTTGTTTGATAAGCATTGTTGGAAATATTGAGTAAGCTTTCATATGCTTGACTAGGGTTTGTGAAAGAACATGAGTATCATTATTATGTGAGATTGTTTGATAAGCATTGTTGGAAATAATTGAGTGAGTATTCATATGCTTGAACTAGGGTTTGTAAAAAATCATGAGTATCATTGTTAGGTGAGGTTTTTTTGATAAGCATTGTTGAATAATACTTCATTGAGTGATTGGTTGAGTGGAGTTGATTGAGCCTAGTTGATTGGAAGTATTGGAGTGATAGTTCAAGTTCTATGAAACAAATTGTTCTATATTCTGAATTGATTTGAAAGAGGTTTTCTACAAGAGATTGAATTGAGCTAGTGTGCAAGTTTTATAATTGATTTGAGCAAGCTTTTGTGAGAGCTTGCAAGCATATTTGAGTAAGTCCTTGAGGGGACTTAAGGACAAGATTGAGAAAGCTTTTGTGAAAGCTTAAGGACAGATTTGTGAAAGCTTAAGGATAGTATTGAGGTAAGTCTTGGTGAAGACTTGTTGAGTAGAAGGTAAAAGTTATAGTGAAGACTTGAGAGCAGAGTTGAGACAAGTTCTAGTGAGGACTTGTTGAAGTGGATTTGAGGTAAGTCTTAGAGAAGACTTGAGAGTAGAGTTGATTGATTGATTTGTTCAAACCTTGAGTTAATGTTTGGGGTAGATCTAGAAGAGTTGATTTATGATTGGATCAAGCTTTGTGTTAAGGCTTGAAGATATATTTGAGGATAGATTTTGGTGTAGATTTGAGGATAAGTTTATGCCAGACTAGAGATAGATATTGAGAATATTTGTGCTAGATCGAAGGACTATGTTTAGTGTAGATCAGAGATAGATATTGAGTAGATTTGTGCTATATTGAAGGACTATGTTTAGTGTAGATCAGAGATAGAGATTGAGCAAATTTATGCTAGATTGAAGGACTATGTTTAGTGTAGATTAGAGATAGATATTGAGAATATTTGTGCTAGATCAAAGGACTATGTTTAGTGCAGATTAGAGATAGATTTTGAGCAGATTTGTGCTAGATCAAAGGACTGTGTTTAGTGTAGATTTATGACAGAGCTAAGAGTAAGATTTGGAGGTGACAAAGTAGAGGATAATAGTCTCTAGTGGATAGAGATCCATTAGCTAGGGTAGTGAGGATAGGTCTTATGAGTGAGGACATGAGTCTTCAATGGAGAGAGATCCACAAGCCAGTGCAGTGGAGGTAGTAGTCTTCTAGAGGTTCACCAACTAGAGCAGAGGAGAAGGAGTTCTCTTGTGGATAGATATCCATGAACCAGCTGAGGGGATTGGTGTCTCCTGTGGATAGAGATCCATAAACTTGATTAGGGGATTGGTGTCTCCTTTGGACAAAGGTCCATAAATATTATAATAGGGAAAGGATTCCCAAGAGATTGATTGAGAAAATATTAGTGAAATATTTTCTCTATGGAGTAGCCCACATTGGGTGAACCACGTTAAATTGGTGTCTCTATTGTATGTGGTGATTTGTGCATTACTTTGATTACTATTTTTGATATTACCATTGATATATTGCATAATATTATTTGGGAAAGAAAAATAAAAAGTGGTCTTATATTGTTCACCCCCCCTCTTAGTATAAGCTTGTGTTCTTCAATTGGTATCAGAGTGGGTTCCTTCAAAAGAGTTTAACAACTTGAAGGAAAAGCTCACAAGAACACAGATGGATTCTAAGAGTGGATCCTCATATAATTCAGCACCAGTGTTTGATGGGAGTGATTATGTATTTTGGAGTATGAGAATGAAGATTCACCTTATGGCACTTGGAAATGAAATATGGGAAGCAGTTGAAAATGGATACACACCACCAGCTACTCCACCTACAGATAAATATGGTAAGCTTCTACATCATTACAATTCAAAAGAAATGAATACAATTTTGAGAGGTTTGCATAAAATAAAGTTTATAAAGGTTATGCACTGCAAATCAACAAAGGAAATTTGGGATAAGTTGCAAGGCATTTATGAAGGAGATAAAAAGGTCAAAAAGGTAAAGTTGCAAAATCTCAAGGGAATATTTGAAGACCTAAAAATGAAGGATGAGGAAAAAATTAGTGCTTATCTACTTCGTGTAGATGAGGTTGTTAACTCCATGCAAGGACTTGGACTTGAAGTTCAAGAATATGATGTTTGTGATAATATTTTAAGGTCACTCCCAAAAAGGTTTAGTGAAAAGATTTCAGCTATAGAGGAATCAAAAGATAGTGATATTTTGACAAGGGATGAATTACATGGCATTCTTACAGCTTTTGATATGAGAACAAAAGAGGAACCTAATCCCCAGAAAGAAGCAACCTTCAAAGCTACTAAGAAGACAAAGGGTAAGAAGTCAAATTCAAGCAATGAGTTATCTAGTGATGAAGAAGCAAATTATGGTAGAAGGAACAAGGATCTAAGAAAGTATAAAGGTACAAAATTAGTTAGATGTTTCAATTGTGGAAAGTATGGTCACTATGCATCTGATTTTCAAGAAGCTAGAAATAGCAATGATGAAGAAAAATATGATCATAAGAACAGAGAAACAAAAAACATAGGTACCAAAAGAAAAGCAGGGATGGACAAGGCAAGCAAGAAAATAAGTTCTTCCAAAGACATAAGAAGAGTTTCTATGTAGACAAGGCAAGTAAGTATTCAAGTGATAGTGATGAAAGCTCCTCAGGTAATGAATATGAAATACTATTTCTAGTAGAAGAAAAAGAAGGGGTTAGAAAAAGGTCACCAATAATTCTCAAGTGTTTTAGATGTGGTAACTTTGGTCATCTTGAAGATAGTTGTACAAGGAATGGTTTCAGTTTTAGTGATGATGAATATGAAGATACACTTGAAGGACTATAAGAGAATCTACTCATGGCATTAGAGGAAGAAGGAGGTGATCCTATAGAAGATAAGTCAAAAAAGTATGAAGATGATCCCAAAGGCAAAAAAATAGAGGAAGAATCAGAGAAAGGAGAAGTTGATCTTGAGGGTGAACTTATTCATGCCCTTGATGCATTAAGGGAGGTAAGAAAGCAAAACTTAAAACTCAAGCTTAAATTTCAAGAATGTGATGAAGAGAAAGGAAAGCTTATAGAGGATCTAACCAACTCAATAGCTAAGACAAAGAGATTCAAAGAGAAGTTAGAAGCAAAGTTTTTAGAGTGTGAAAGATTAGAGCATGAGGTAGCTTCACTAAGGAAGGAAGTAAAAGAGTCTAAGGACAAGTTACACAAGTTTGGGAGAATCTCAAAGAAATTGGATAATATTATCAAGACACAAAAACCTACATCAAGCAAGACAGGTCTTGGTTTTGAATAGGTACAAAGAAAATAAGGAGAGGAGTCAATCTCAAGCTCTAAGAAGAAGCTCCGAAGAAGAAGAAGATTTAGAAGAAGAGAGTGGAGACTTATGAGGATGAGTTGGACAATAAAGAGTTCAATAGGAAAAGGAACAATGCACAAATGAGGAATAGATGGAACAAGAAGCAACACAAGGTAGAAGAGACTAAGAGACCAATGAGGTCAAGGCAAGGTAGTTTCAATGGATGATGCTTCTCATGTCACAGGTTTGGGCACAAGGCTTCATAATGCAAGACACATGGAAGACAAGAATATGGGAATTTTAGAAACATATTTTTCAAGGGTATTTCTACTCTTGTAATCAGTTTTGTCACAAGGCAATTAATTGTAGGGTTCATAATAAGAATGGATATGGCTTCACAAGGAGAAATCCCAAGATATTTGCACCTCCAAGGAATAACAACATTAAGTGTTATAAGTGCAATAATTATGGGTATACAACAAGATGGTGTAGAGAAAAAATTCCAAAGACAAGCAAGAACATGAATAATCAAAGGAATCAGAAGGATCAATCAAGGAAGAAAGTGGACAAAGGCAAAGATCAATGCTTGCTGGGAGTAGAAATACTCCCACCCCAAAATTAACCACCTCAAAAGGAGGTGGAGGAGGGGCTAATATAAGAGATTCATTCTTAGCCTTGAGCCCCAAAGGTGACCCTTTGCCATTGATGTCAAAGGGGAAGAGATTTGAGTTTGGGGGAGAGCATTTAGTCAGGGTGAGCAGTTTCTCAGGGGGAGCAGAATAAAAAAGGTTAAGTAAATGGTAAAAGGTAATTGGGTTACCATCAATGACAAAGGGGGAGATTGTTGGAAATATGAGCAATTTTTGTTGTCATTGATGTCAAGAATCAGTTTCAGTGAGCAACATGAGGTCAAGCATCAGTTTTTGTGAGTAGTGCAAGAAAAAGATTGCTTCTAGGCCTAAGGGGAAATCATATTACAATATGCTTATTATAAAATTTAAGGTGGTCAAAAAGGTCTATAAAAGCAATAGGACGTCCCAAGAAAATATTATTATAATTTTATATTATAATATTAAAGGTCTAAAGTATAGAACTAATAATTAAATTAATTATAAAATAATTATAACAAATTTGTTATAAATTAATTTAAATTAAAATAACCCAAAGGTTAGGGTTACAAAGGGCAAGCAATAAAAATAAAGCACCGAAATTGACTATTCTTTCCACCCGTAAATGTATTGAAGGAGAGAAAATTTAATATAAATACTATATGCTTTGGCAAACATAAATCCATCCTTTGAATACCTTAATTGATGTGCATGTGATATTTGTGAATGTGCAAAATAAGAGGCAAGGGTCTTGTGCTTGTGTGGCAGTCAACTTGTGTATAAGAGGTAGGAGGATCTAAGCCTCATAGCCAACCATGGTAGTTGGGCCAATAGTAGGTAGCTACAACTTAATGTGCTAATTGGTGGGAGGTCTCACGATCGAACCTCGACAACTGCATTTTGGTGAAGGTTCGAGTGTTTAGTTTTTGGTGCCAAGGTGGAGGTTTAAAAAGTGTAGGAGGTGTTTTGGTTCTAAGGTGAGCACCTAGATCATGTGGCACATGGGCCATAGCTAGGGCACTATGGAAGTGCAAGCGGAAATTTGGTTTTCACCGAGGATAGAGGTACTTAAATTTTTTGTTATTAAAATTGCTTCTAAGGTTTAAAAGGTGGCTTGATAAATTTTTATTAAGGGGGATTTATAAGGTTTTTAAGGTTAATTGTTTTATTGTGATTTTTGACAAAGTAAGACATAAGGTTGAAAAAGGGAATTAATTTTTTATTGGATGAGCTATGATGTGTTAAAGAGATAAGGGTTTATAAAGAAAATTATTGTGATTATTTTCTTTACACAAATTGTTGGTGTAGACACCTAAAACATGTCATGCTTAGGGGAGATACTCACATAGATACATTCATAAGATCATATGACATAATATTGGACTTTCCAAGCATCAACAATGGTTCTCACCACTCATTTGGGGTATTTTCAAGACATCAAAACCTAGCCGCTCAAGTCTAGAGCAACCAGATCTTAGTCACTCAAGCCTAGAGCAGCCAGACCTTAGCCATTTGTAGACGACAATGGCCAGATCTTAGTCACTACAGATGATAGTGGCTAAACCATAAAATTAGTTTTGCCGATAAACAATATTAATCATGGGCATAAGTGGCAGTATACATGCAATAAAGGTGAGCGGGAGTAACTTTGCATTCCCTTTCATGACCAGATCACATTAGAGACTTGAGTTTGTATTTAGACTTTAGTTAATTGGTATTTAAACATTAAAAGGCATAAATAGTATCATGCTAACTCTCACTACGCATGAGGAATTCATTCATAGGGCTTGGGCATAGACCTAGGTTTTCACACACTTTAAGGTGCAAGACTAAGAGCACCAAGGATCCAAAATTTATCATAATAGGTCATTGAGGAGAGCTTTCAAGACATAGAGATCTTCTCTTGGAGATCACATTTACGGTCAAGCCCTAACAAATTGGAGAGCAAAGCGACCATTATTTCAACATACGATACAAGCTTTGATCCATATCTTTGGGGAAAATAGAACGAAATTCATCTTAGCAGTCGTTGTCTCGAACAGTGGCCCATAGTTCTAGCTTAGGGTTTTATACATTAGTTTCATCATTTTGTTTAACATATTATTAGCCTAGCGTCATTTCATTCATTTAACTTCATAGCATAGGTTTAATTTGCACTTGCTTTAATTTTGGTATATTCATTACTAAAAAGCTCATCCGATGAGGAATTCACGAACATCTAAGCGTGTGTTTTTGTTTCATTACTTATAGGGCCACAGGTTCATCAGACTTAATCTGCAAGATACGAGAGCAAAAGGGATCCCTCTAGGAAATAGGCCTAGAGAATGAGGCATCTGTAAGCCCTCATACATTTTCATGTGCGAAATCGAGAAGCTTTTGAAAGTGCACCACCTCTTTGTGAAAGGGGTACTCTTTACCTATTTGTAACCTTATTGTATCTAAATGGGTATCCCTAAGAGGGACCAAAATGTAATTGGGTTTCAATCCAAATAAAGAGATCTATCTTTATTATTTCTGTGTTATATGTTTTTCATTGTCTTCCATTTAATTTTAGGTTTTAATACATTGCAAGTAGAGTAAAAAGAGTGGTGCATGCATCCTGGGGTTGCTACATATGGCGATAATGATGGGACATCCACTGAATTTTTATTTTTCTTCTTGGATACTAACTAAATTTTGTGTGTAGGCTTAGTCACTCTAATATACAATAGCCAAAAATTAGTTGCTCTGAGCTGCAGCGGCCAATAGATCCTTAGCTACTCTTGCTAATAGTGGCTAGGAGCCAGTCGCTCTGGTGAATAGTGGCCAAAACTGGAGAGTAACAGAGGATAGAAACAAGGTTCTTTGAGCTGGATTAGAGGTTGTTATAGCCTCTTTGATATTTTATAGCTTTCTATTTGCTTTTGTATGTTTAAAATAGAGAACTTAAGCACATTTATGTTTGAAAATTAAAATAATAAAAGTAGAAAGAATCAAGCATTTTGCATATCTTAGATCTTCTTTTAGATTTCCACTAGGCGTTGGTAGGAACAATGACTTATGCTTGAAAATTTCACCCTAGAATACAATGTGCTAGACATTGTATGTTGTTTGCTTGCTTTGAGGCATTGTAAGAGGCCATATTTGCACGAAATAAAGTGTGCTCATACAAATCATAGTAGTTCATGCATCTTTTGGAATACTTAAATGTATTTTGCACTTAGGCATATAGGAAAGACTCATTGTTGCTATATGATGCACTTTATATTATGCAAGCTTAAAATTAACACCACACACACATGTATCATTTAAACATTTGGGAGTTGGATTTCATCACCAACCCTCAATTCAGTTCGATGACGTTGAAATTCATCTCCTTCCACTAGTTTTCCCCCTAGATTCTCCTAGAAATGGATTGAAGAACTTCTTCATGGTGGCACTAAGATACTCATGTTCAAACTATCTCCCACTGTTGGAAAATTCATTGGTTCAGAGTGGAAGATCTAGGCGAACCCCCCACTAGGATTTTAGTGGTGTACCCTAGTCTCTTTTGTAAAATCATGTTTGGCATGAGTACTCTTGATTATCACTATGAATGAGTCTCCTCATTCCAAATCCTAAGCAAGAAACAAGAAACAAGAAACAAAAAAACATCAAAATACATCAAACAGTTATGGCACACTTAAAATATATATTTAAGATAAACATTTGTGTGATATTGTTTGATCATATTTAAAGTGCAACACAAAATATAAATTCCAAAATTATGGTTAAAACAAGAAGTAGACATCCCCATTCTGACACTGAGGGAGGGTTCGAAACAACACATACCCTTAGGCGAAGTCATAGTAACATTGAAATGCCTACTCAGAAGACTGTAAGACACATTTTTGTGAGTCTAAGGGGTGATAACTCAACCCTTAGGGGATATACTTGAGAAACCCCACATAGGGAACCACAACATGAAACTACATCTCATAAACACAAAGAGTCCTCACAGCCATCATCATCAAGGAGACATTAGGAAACATCAAAGGCTTCCTCTAAACACATAGAAACTTCTCAGAGACATGAGGAAGCTTCAAGAGCTTCCTCCTCACATAGATATAAATAGGGTTCAATACCTTATTCTTCACATAGAGATTATGATGTTTCCCCTTCTCCATCCTCATGGAGGTTAGAAAGGACTACGAAACCCTCATCACCAAAAGGGCACATGAGAGTCAAAACATCTCAACATTCACATGAAACACCTAGAACAGATCAGCCCACTAAGGGGCAAGAAACTAGAAACACATCTAGTCATAGACATCAAATAGAAGATATCCTTCAAACAAGAGGAAGGATTCCATTATACTATGACCTCATTGGAGTGAATGGCACCCCACAGGATTAGCCATGAAGAACAAGACAATTGGATGAGTTGGATCGGTTGCATTCGAGACCACCTCCCAGAACCATAGCCACAAAGAATTTCATATCTAGAAGCTCACAAACTATAACTTCTAAGCACACCTCTTAGTCTAGGGGTACCTCAAAGTGACCCCATAGTAAACATATGGATTCTGATCATAGATATACTCAATAATACACTAAAAAAGTCACATTAGCTAGCAAGAGTATAGGTACAATAGAAACCTCCTCAAGGAATCTATGAGTCAATACAATAATAACAAGGTTAGATAAGCATGAGTTCTCTATTACTACACAAGTTAACTGCATGTAATGGTTAGAGAATGCCTTGCACAAAGAGTTAGAGCTTGTGGATGCTCTTGATCATAATTAACAGAGAGAACAGTTGTTGTGCCAACATGAGCAACGTTTGATAGAGCAAGCTGAGTAGCTAGCTTTCAATAATCAACAAACAAGTGAAAGTGATCATCAAAGAGATCAACGTGTTGACTCACCAAGAGAGGAGCACATTAGACAGGAAATTAACTCACAACAAAGTTGCCCTCAAAATCATGAAAGGAACCCAACTGAGGGGGAATGGATAAATTTGATAGAGGCAGATCAAGCACATCTTGAATCCTCTTGTAGAAGGGAAGAAAATAGAGCCAATAAAATGCATAGATATTTACCTCCATTACCACTATGAGTATGCCTACAAGAGGAGTAAATCCATGTATCAAAGGCATTTCAAGAGCTTGCTAAAAATATGAAAGCCTTTGAGAAACAAGAGGTAGCTGGGAACTCACCAACATTGAGAAAAATACACAACCAACCATTATGCCCATCAATTTCTAGACATCCCTATCCTAATCACTTTGAGATGCCTAGGCTAGAGAATTTTAAATGTGAAGAATATGCACAAGATCATATCACCAATTTCATCAACACATGTTTTCATCTCGAAGACAATGATGCTCTTATGCTAAGGACATTCTTCATGACATTTTTGGGCGCAACCATCGAATGGTTCAACCAACTTCCCAAGCATAGCATAACAAATTTTAAACAATTAGTGAACACTTTTCTAAAGCATTTCTCTTTCGGTGCTAAGAGGAGAGTGAACCTTTCAGACTTGGCCAATCTAAAACATTATGATGATGAGCCAGTAATGGATTACAGGAATAGATGGAGAAAAATCATGGAAAATTTATCATTCTCTATTCCCATAGAATAAATCGTCTGGATGTTCACCAAGAGTTGTTCCAAACACATTTTCCTCTTACTACAACTACAACAATACCCCTCATTTGAGGAAGCTTTGGCACAAGCCAAACTCATTGAGGACATCAAATTAGATAAGGGAACCCTAAAACTCTGGACCAAGAAGGAGTGGAGCAAAAATAACAAGAATAGCAAATATAAGCAGAAGCAAGCAAACCCTACCCCAGTTAATCAAGTGGTATTGACTATGCCCAAGGACAAGGCTATGGAGTAGCCCCAAAATTATCAAGCACAACCCCCATCAGTCAACTATAAACAAAAGAACAATAAGGATTGAAACAAAGAATGTAAACCCCCTCATTATTTTACACCATTAACAGAATCAATGCAATCAATCTTCAATCAATTGAGCAAGGTGGGAAAGATAATATTCCTTGATACCTCTTATAGATCCCAATCATCCTAAGCCAAAAGGATATAGGGAAGATCAATTCTTTCCGTATCACAGGATACTGAGGCATAATATTAAAGTTTGTGTTGGTTTCAAACATTAGGTGCAAAACATGATTGAGGTGGGAGAACTTAAAGTGGAAAACCCACTGGCCCCTAACAACAGAGATGTGGGCATCTACAAAAACCCTCTACCAAACCATGAGGTCCCTAGAGGGCAAGGTGCACAAGTCAATCAGGTCTAAATTTATACACCTACCCATGGATGTGTTGGGATGGTTGAAATTGTCAATATAGCAACCAAGACTAGATGGTATGGCCAACCACAACCTCCCACAACTCCCATCAACGTCCTAGCTACACCTAGGCATATGTAGGAGCAATACAACCTTCCAGGTCCACCAACCCGACCTATGGTAACTATCCAAAGTAGATTCGAGTAAAATTTATAAATGAATCTGACTAAGATATCAATCTATGAGCTCATACAATAGTCCCCAAAGCATAGGGAGACCTTGATGAAAATTTTAAGGTCGATTGAGCTCCAACCACAAGACCCACATGCATTCACCTATTTTGTGGGACAAGTACAAGAATGCCAGGAAACTATAATTTTATTCTATTATTATGAAATTAAGATAGTATCTACTATCTTTCCAGACCCTCTGCTTCACATCATGGCATCAGTTAATGATTTACCATTTAAGTAGGTCTTGATCGATACAAGTTCATCAATCAACATCATCAAAACAACAACACTAGAACACCTTAAGATCTTGAAGTCCAATATCGTCCTAGGAGCCTACACATTAAGAGCTTTCAATGATGCTTTATGCAATACTGTGGGAACGAGTCCTACCTATCAAGGTGGGGCATAAGACCATCCCCATGATATGTCATGTCTTGGAAGGGGCCATGTAGTACAACATCCTCCTAGGGAGACCTTGGATAAGGGACATGAGATGTGTTCCTTCGATCTTACACCAATGTGTCAAGTATGTGCATGATAACAAAGTCTACATAATGCTGGCCTATGAAGAGCCATTCAAGTATGTTCACTAGGTGGATTGTCCAGGAGAATTTATGATTCCTTTGTCCCACTTTTCAGTAGGGCCTTCATCCCCAAATATTCAACTAGATAAAAAAGACAAAGGGGCACAAAATGACCCATCTACATCAACACCTCATCTTGCACACAAAGCAACCAAGGCTTCTAGTAAACCATTATCACCTAAACCAAAGAATGATTAGAAGCTAAAGGCACCTATGGTTGAGAAAAACAAACTCAAGGAAACACTAACCATAACTATTGAAGAGATACCAACTCCCATGGAGGAAGAATATCACCAATACCAAGTCGAATATAATGACTACCATCCCGCTTCGCTAGTGTCATCCGTGGGGTCATCCACCTCACATGCAACTATACACTTGGAAAGCACAAGGATGGGAGAGTATCTTGTGTAGAACATAAATTTTACACCTATCATAGAATCTACATAGGACATGTGATGATCAAAATAACTAATACCATCAGTGGGAATAGTAGTTCCACTTGGAATACCTCCCAACCAGACAAACTTCATCTATGCTAGCCTATATTATGCCCATAAATCTATGGATATAGGTGAGGACAATGATGAGGTATTCATTGTATATGTTCGCTACCTCTCTAATCCTGAGTTTTCTCTGACCTATTTTGAGTGTTTCCATTGGCATGGTTATGGCCTTGGTATATATGAGCAAGGATGTAGGTGGCCATTCGAGCCACAATACCAGCTCCCATTTGATATATTTGGGTTAGGATATCATATCAGAGGTTGAGATGACCCTCTAGTAGCAACATTAGACATATTAACCTTGGGTTTAGGAGAAGACATCAATTTTATTCCTTATCATCCACCAAGTGTAAGATATTTGAGCAACAGACAAGTGGATATGGCAAGCATACCACCTCCTGAGACTTATCGTCCAAGATCCACAATTGATGTCACCCCAATAGGTTACAACTCATGGGATGATGAGCAAGAAGAAAATGCATATGTGGCAAGTGATGATAAAGCACAAGAGGGCTTGGCCTATCATGAGCCTTGCTATTTACAAAGATTTACTTGATTTGGACACCATGATAGTGGATACACATCAAACAAAAGTGACTATGAGTCAGAGGACTCAATAGAGAGAACCTACTTAGGGGTAATGCAATGGCCCCATGACTTGGGGCAACATACTAATACAAATGGATTCTTCATAAGTGATGAAGAATATGAGAATGAAACAGAGATGGCTTACTTAGGGCCAAGACATGAGCCCCTCACCTTATGACCCCATACTAATGTTGTTGGCAATTTTGGGTACCTTGGGTACATTGCATTTGCTCAAGTGAATAAGTTGTCATTGATGTCAAGAAGTTGTTGAAGGAATTTGAATTGATGTCAAATAATTTGTTTTGATGAAGGTTCGGCATGACAGGTTCGAAAGTAAGTAAGTTTGAAAAATGTCACGATATCGCGACATGTCGCATTTTCGTGACTTAAGCAGGAGAGAGAAAGCTTTTTAGAAAAGTGTCGCGATATCGCGACATGTCACATTTTCATGACTTAAGCAGGTGAGAGAAATATTTTTAGAAAAGTGTCGCGATATCGCGACATGTCGCAGTTTCACGACTCAAAGAGGAGAGAGAATGTATGGAGTCAGAAATGTCACGATTTCGTGACATATTGCAAGGAAGGTTGAACGGACGAAAAAGTGTCACGATTTCATGACATGTTGCAGGAGAGAGAGTCCGAAAGAAAAAGTGTCACGATTTCGTGACATAATGCAGAAGAGAGAGTTCGTAGTGTGAATTGTCGCGATTTCATGACAAGTTCGAAGAGAGAGAAAGTAACACAAAAAGTGTCATGATTTCGTGACATGCAGCAAAGGGAAGAGTCTAAAAATGAGAACTATCGTGATTTCGTGACAGGTTGCAGAGAAGTCGTACGAAAGCTGAAAGCGTCACGATTTCGTGACAGGCTGCAAAGAAAATGTACGAAAGCTAGAAGTGTCACGATTTCATGACAAATTCAAGGAGGAAGAGCTCAAAGGTGAAAGCATCACGATTTCATGACATGTTCCATTTTCGTGGGCGTAAGGCAGAGAAAAACACAAGGCAACGAAAGTGTCACGATTTCGTGACATGTTCCATTTTTGCTAGTGCAAGCAGACAAGAGTGCAAGGAAGAGAAAGTGTCACGATTTCACGACAGATTGAGATGGCAGCGTTCGGTTGGAGAAAGTGTCACGATTTCATGACAGAAACAGAATGCAGGCCTTCTATAGGAGAAGTGTCACGATTTCATGACAAAAGCAGAGAGGAAGGCTATGAAGACAGAAGTGTCACGATTTCATGACAAAAGCAGAAAGGAGGTCGACGAAGGGAGAAGTGTCGCGATATCACGACAAAAGCAAAGTTGATGCTGACTAAGTCAGAAGTGTCGCGATATCACGACAAGAGCTTAGTTGAAGTCGACAAAGGCTGAAGTGTCACGATATCACGACAAAAGCCAAAAGAAAGTATACGGTTGCAAAGGTGTCACGATATCGCGACATGTTGTAGTTTCACGACAGAAGCTACAGAAGTGTTCCAGAGGTAGTGAAGCCGACAAAGTTAAATTTTAGCCGATGAAAATTAGGGCTTGTAGTCGACGTAGATTAGGGTTTGCATTTGTCATAACAGCCGACTAAGATTAAAGTTTTCTTCATGAAAATTCTGTTATAAAAGGAGGGTTGTTTGGAGAGTTGAAGAGGAATTAGATGCGTGGTTGAAGTGCGACGTTCACAGATAGTGCGCAGAGCAAGAAGTTCGATCATCGAGAGCAGAGTGCAAAATTTGATCATAGTGTGCAGAGTGCATTTTGTCGAATCATTCTGAGTGTGAAAGATCGCAAAGGAAGAAGAGTGTGCACAGATAGTGCAAGGGTTGAAGTTCGACCAAGTGCGGGTGTGTTTGCATAGAGAGAAGAGGGCATAGAGAGCAGATAGGCAAAGACGAACGAGGACATTTGTGCTAGACCGAAGGACTGTGTTTAGTGCAAATTCGAGGACCAGCTTTGGAGGTGATAGAGTTGAGGACAGAGGTCTCCAGCCAAAGCAAGGAGGATAGGTGTCTTCTATGGATAGAGTTCCATTTGCTAAGGGCAGTGGAGGCAGAGGTCTTCTAGAGGATCACCAACCAGAGCAGAGCTAGGGGATTGGTGTCTCCTGTGGGTTGGTGCCCACGAACTCGAGATTAGGGGATTGGTGTCTCCTTTGGGTTGGTGCCCATAAACATTGTAATCGGGAAAGGTATTCCCAGAATTTGGATTGATAAAATTTAGTGAAAGATTTTATCCATGGATGTAGCTCACATTGAGCGAATCACGTAAATTGGTGTCTCATGTGTGTGTGATGATTTGTACATTGCTTTGGTTTCTGCTATTGATATTGCCATTGATATATTGTATAATTTTGATTGGGATAAGAAAAGTAAAAAGTGGTCTTATACTGTTCACCCCCCCTCTCAGTATAAGCTTGTGTTCTTCAATTGGTATCAGAGTCGGTGCCTTCGAAAAGTTTAACAGCTTGAAGGAAAAGCTAGTAAAGAACACAATGGATTATTCAAGTGGCAATGCAAGCACCTATTCTTGATGGGTCAGATTTTGGTCTTTGGAGTGCAAGGATGAAGGTTCATCTAATGGCACTTGGTAATGAGGTATGGGAAGTAATTGAAGATGAGTACACTATTCCTATACATGGTCCAAATACTAAAGAAGAAAGGCTCCTACATCACAACAATTCAAAAGCAATGAATGCAATCCTGAAAGGCTTACAGAAAGCAGATCTCACCAAAGTGATTCACTGCAAGACAACGAGTGAAATGTGGAAACAGTTGCAGGTGGTTCATACAGGTGATACAAATGTCAGAAAGGCCAAGTTGAGACACTTCAAAGGTATGTTTGAACAACTCAAGATGAATGATGATGAAAATATTAGTGACTATATGCTTCGTATGGATGAGGTTGTTAACTCCATGAAAGACTTAGGTCTTGAGCTTGCTGAAAATGATGTTTGTGATAAGATTTTAAGATCTCTTCCTAATAGATTTAGTGAAAATATTTCTGCTATTGAGGAAGCTAAAGATTTGGATAAGTTGAAAAAGGATGAGCTCCATAGTATACTTGCAGCATTTGAGTTGAGAACTCAAGTGAAGGTTGACGTCAAGAAAGAGGCAGCTTTCAAGGCTACCAAGAAATCCAAGGGTAAACAACTTCAAGAGAGTGATGAGTCTTCTAGTGATGAAGAGGCATATTACAACAAGAAAGGCAAGTTCTCTAGAAAGCACAAAAGCATGAAAAATATAAGATGTTTCAATTGTGGAAAGTTTGGTCATTATGCTACAGACTGTACTGTTCCCAAGGATGAAAGTGATGAAGATAAACAGGATTCTAAGAGCAAGGATTCTAAAAAGCACATGCATCACAGAAAGAACAAATATGAGCACAACAATCAAGGAAAGAGGTATTCTCACAAGCACAAGAAGAGTTTCTACCTAGACAAAGCAAGTAAGTGTTCGAGTAGTGATAGTGAAAGTTCTTCGAGTGATGATGAAAATGAGATGTTGTTCATTTCAGAAAAAGAGGAAGAACCGAAACATAGATTCATTATCATGAAATGTCTTAGATGTGGAAATTTTGGTCACCTTGAGGATGATTGTACAAATAATGATTTGGTTTCTAGTATGTATGAGGATGCTTCAGAAAACTATAAGGAAGATGCATGTATGGTTTTCGAAAAAGGTAGCACCTCTAGTGATAAGAAATCTGAAAAAGGCTTTGATGATTCAGATAGCAAACAAATAAAGGATCTTGAAAGTGAACTTACTAACGCTCTTAGTGTTTTGAAAAAGGAAAGAAAGAAGAATGCTAGACTCAAGGATAAGTTAGATGAATGTTGTATGGAGAGAGATGATCTTATAGAAAGTCTTGACTTCTCTATGGCTAAGACACAAGAACTCAAGGATGAGTTAGAGTCTAAGGTTCTTGAGTATAGTGAGTTAGAACAGAAAATGGCTTCTTTGAAAGAGGAAACTAAAGAGTACAAGGATAAGCTTTACAGGTTTCAAGATAGCTCCAAAAAGGTTAAGTCTCTCATCAAAGGTCAAAGAAAGACAACAGATAAAACAGGCCTTGGTTTTGTTAAGCCACACAAGGAACAGGTTGGGGAATCTAGTAAGAGACTCCAAAAGGAAGAGAGTTCTGATGAGGAAAGTATTTCAGATCATGAGTCCTTGAATGATAGATGCATAGAAATAGAAAACAGAATTCAGAATGAGAAGAAGAAGTTTTCAGGACCCAAGAGGTCGAATAAAGGAAAATTTCACTGAAGATGTTTTGCGTGTCACAGGTTTGGTCACATGGCTTCACATTGCATGGCTCAAGTGAAGAAGGTAAATGATAGTTTCAGAAGTGCTAGTTACTTTCAAGGGTATTGCTACTCTTGTCAATAGTTTGGGCACAAGGCAGTTTATTGCAAGGTAAATAACAGGAACAGGTTTGATCAAAACAGGTTTGGTCAGAACAGGTTTGGTCAGAATAAGTTTGGTCAGAACTGGTGGATTCAAAGAACAGGTATGCCTAAAAGAAATAACATTGTTACTTGTTATAAGTGCAACAATGAAGGTCACACAACTAGACAGTGTAGAGCTGAACTTCCAAGGTACAAGAACAGGAACAGTGGTATGAACAGGTCCAAGGATCAAGGCATGGATAAGAACAGGAATGATAACAGGAATAGGAACAGTGACAGGAACAGGAACATGAATATGGACAAAGAGTTCAAGAGAAGGCCCGACAAGGAAGTTATAGACGCTGATGATGATCAATGCCTAATGGGAGTTTTACTCCCACCCCAAAATTAATCACCTCATCAAGAGGTGGGGGAGGGACTAAGCTAAGAGGCTAATTCTTAGTCCCGAGCCCCAAAGGTGACCCTTTGCCATTGATGACAAAGGGGGAGAGATATGAGTAAGGGGGAGAGCTTCAAAGTGAAGAGGAAAGCTTCAAGTCAGGGGGAGCAAAACTTCAAAGAAATATTCTCAGTTGTGGGCACAGTTCATCAGTTGTTAAGCACAGTTGGTTTCAGTTTTGGCTCTTGAGAAGTGTTTTTAGTAAAGGTTTGCCATCAATGACAAAGGGGGAGATTGTTGGCAATTTTGGGTACCTTGGGTACATTGCATTTGCTCAAGTGAATAAGTTGTCATTGATGTCAAGAAGCTGTTGAAGGAATTTGAATTGATGTCAAATAATTTGTTTTGATGAAGGTTCGACATGACAGGTTCGAAAGTAAGTTTGAAAAATGTCGCGATATCGCGACATGTCGCATTTTCACGACTTAAGCAGGAGAGAGAAAGCTTTTTAGAAAAGTGTCACGATATCGCGACATGTCACATTTTCGTGACTTAAGCAGGTGAGAGAAAGCTTTTTAGAAAAGTGTCGCGATATCGCGACATGTCGCAGTTTCATGACTCAAAGAGGAGAGAGAATGTACGGAGTCAGAAATGTCATGATTTCGCGACATATTGCAAGGAAGGTTGAACGGATGAAAAAGTGTCACGATTTCATGACATGTTGCAGGAGAGAGAGTCCGAAAGAAAAAGTGTCATGATTTCATGACATAATGCAGAAGAGAGAGTCCGTAGTGTGAATTGTCGCGATTTCATGACAAGTTCGAAGAGAGAGAAAGTAACACGAAAAGTGTCACGATTTCATGACATGCAGCAAAGGGAAGAGTCTGAAAATGAGAACTGTCACGATTTCATGACAGGTTGTAGAGAAGTTGTACGGAAGTTGAAAGCATCACGATTTCGTGACAGGCTGCAAAGAAAATGTACGAAAGCTAGAAGTGTCACGATTTCATGACAAATTCAAGGAGGAAGAGCTCAAAGGCGAAAGCGTCACGATTTCATGACATGTTCCATTTTCACGGGCGTAAGGCAAAGAAAAACACAAGGCAGCGAAAGTGTCACGATTTCGTGACATGTTCCGTTTTCGCTAGTGCAAGCAGACAAGAGTGCAAGGAAGAGAAAGTGTCACGATTTCATGACAGATTGAGATGGCAGCGTTCGGTTGGAGAAAGTGTCACGATTTCATGATAGAAATAGAATGCAGGCCTTCTATAGGAGAAGTGTCACGATTTCGCGACAAAAGCAGAGAGGAAGGCTATGAAGACAGAAGTGTCATGATTTCACGACAAAAGCAGAAAGGAGGTCGACGAAGGGAGAAGTGTCGCGATATCATGACAAAAGCAAAGTTGATGCTGACTAAGTCAGAAGTGTCACGATATCGCGACAAGAGCTTAGTTGAAGTCGACAAAGGTTGAAGTGTCACGATATCGTGACAAAAGCCAAAAGAAAGTATACGGTTGCAAAGGTGTCGCGATATCGCGACATGTTGTAGTTTCACGACAGAAGCTACAGAAGTGTTCCAGAGGCAGTGAAGCCGACAAAGTCAAATTTTAGCCGACAAAAATTAGGGCTTGCAGCCGACGTAGATTAGGGTTTGCATTTGTCATAACAGCCGACTAAGATTAAAGTTTTCTTCATGAAAATTTTGTTATAAAAGGAGGGCTGTTTGAAGAGTTGAAGGGGAATTAGATGCGTGGTTGATGTGCGACGTTCGGAGATAGTGCGCAGTGCAAGAAGTTCGATCGTCGAGAGCAGAGTGCGAAATTTGATCATAGTGTGCAGAGTGCATTTCGTCGAATCATTCTGAGTGTGAAAGATCACAAAGGAAGAAGAGTGTGCATAGACAGTGCAAGGGTTGAAGTTCGACCAAGTGCGGGTGTGTTTGGCAAGAGAGAGCAGAGGGCGTAGAGAGCAGAGAGGCAAAGACGAACGAGGACATTTGTGCTAGACCGAAGGATTGTGTTTAGTGCAAATTCGAGGACCAGCTTTGGAGGTGATAGAGTTGAGGATAGAGGTCTCCAGCCAGAGCAGGGAGGACAGGTGTCTTCTATGGATAGAGTTCCATTTGCTAAGGGCAGTAGAGGCAGAGGTCTTCTAGAGGATCACCGACCAGAGCGGAGCTAGGGGATTGGTGTCTCCTATGGGTTGGTGCCCACGAACTCGAGATTAGGGGATTGGTGTCTCCTTTGGGTTGGTGCCCATAAACATTGTAATCGGGAAAGGTATTCCCAGAATTTGGATTGATAAAATTTAGTGAAATATTTTATCCATGGATGTAGCTCACATTGAGCGAATCACGTAAATTGGTGTCTCATGTGTGTGTGATGATTTGTACATTGCTTTGGTTTCTGCTATTGATATTGCCATTGATATATTGTATAATTTTGATTGGGATAAGAAAAGTAAAAAGTGGTCTTATATTGTTCACCCCCCCTCTCAGTATAAGCTTGTGTTCTTCAAATGCTAATGGCTTTTGGATAAGTGATGATGATTTCAAGTATGAGATTGAGATGGCCTATCTTGGGCCTCACCATTTACAACAAGTCAATATGTTGGTGGAAAGAGAAGTAGTACTTCATGCAATAGACCTTGGCTTATGGTTTTTGGGGAGACCAGTTGACTTGAATGTCATTCATCACATGGTCAATCTCCCTCCACCTAAATTCAGAGAGCTCTTAGAGCCTAATGATCCTATTATCTAACTAGCTCATGGACCATATCCAGAGATTCCCATTCCCCTAGAGCCTCATCGTAAGCATGGAAGGGAAACATCAAAGATAAGATTTCACCCATGTGGTCCTTGAGATTTCATCCCATCCATCAATACAATCTTCATTGATTTGACCACTCCACTCTATAACCCAATCAATCCCACTAAACATTTGTGTCTCGACACAGGCTATTGATTGGGATCATGCTAAATCACCAATAGATCCTGAAGATATTTTCCATAATGAAGAGATGTTATAGCCATTCCATTTTGCATCAGGTTGTGTGTATGATGTATTCCATGCGGGTTTGGATCCTAAGTTAGTAGGACCTGTAAATCCTATTGATGACATTCATTTGATACCCATGCCTCATCAACTAGAGGATGGGTCACATATGGCTATAGAAGCAACTTTTGAGGTGGACATCAGTGATGATCCTACCCAACTAAGGAAATTCAAGTTCAGAGAAAGTCTATCTCCAAAGGAATAAGCCATCCTAATTCCTCTCCTCAAAGAGAGGCCAAATATTTTTGCTTGGACTTACAAAGACATGTCGGGGATAGATCCAAATTTAGTCATTCACAACTTTCATTAGATCCCATGAAGAAGCTAGTCAAGAAAAATCTGAGGAAAATACATCCAATCGTCGCTTTGGTGGTGAAGAATGAATTGCAAAAACTACTGGATGTAGTGTTCATAGTTCCTATCGACTACCCTAAGTGGGTGTCAAACATGGTACCCATGGGTAAGCCCGATGGAAGAGTCTGTATCTGCACAAAATTTAGATATTTAAATAGGGAAACACCAAAGGATTCATTCCCATTGCCAAACATAGATTCTCTTGTAGATGCAACCGCAGGCCATGAGATGCTCTCCCTAATGGATGGTTTTTCCAGATACAACCAAATCTAGATTAAGCCTGAAGATCAACATAAAACTATTTTCATTACTCTATGGGGAACATTATATTACAAAGTGATTTCATTCGGTATCAAAAATGCTAGTGCCACATATCAACGAGTCATGACATACATATTTCATGATTACATGCACACAATCTTGGAAGACTATATGGATGACTTGCTGGCCAAATCATTGATGTGGCAAGAGCACACCGAGGTCCTTAAAAAAAAATTTGATTGCCTCATAGAACACAATGTTAGATTGAATCCTAAGAAGTGCATGTTTGGCATAATTTTTAGTAAGCTCTTAGGGTTCATTGTTTCCATGAGAGTCATTGAAGTCGATCCTAAAAAGTTAAAGTCTATATTGGAAATGGCCACCCCTACTAACATTAGGGAGCTAAGGAGCCTACAAGGCAAGATAGCATCCATCAAAATATTCATCGCGCATTTATCAAAAAATATCGACCCATGAATCAGTTGCTATGCAAGGAGGTCCCCTTTCATTGGGACAAATAATGCCATCAAGCCTTTGCAGAGATAAAAAATTATCTGGCAACACCGCCAGTATTGACTCCACCAAGGCTAGACATACCATTTTTAATATATATCGACTACTGATTTCGCATTGGGTACCATGTTAGCCCAAAATAATGCACAAGATAAAGAGCAAGCCATATATTACATTAGTCACACCTTGGTGAGTTATGAGCTAGGATACGCGTATGTCAAAAAGTTATTTTTAGTAGTGGTCTTTACAACTCGAAAGTTGGGACACTACATGTTGAGCCATACGACCTGTCATATCAAAACAAAATCCTTTGTAGTACATGATGAGCAAGACATATCACAATACACGTACCACAAAGTGGATCATGCTATTGAAAAAATTTGATCTAGAGTTCATAATCCAAAAGTCCATCAAGGGATAAGTCATAGCAGATCAATTAGTAGAGGTGCCTCTTTAGGATAACAAGCCTCTCACCATAGAATTGCATGATGGTGTGGTCTTTTCATTATCAAATCTATCAAAACTCAAAGAACCTAAGAAAGAAAGATACATGTCATTATTCTTTGATGGTTCAAAGTGTGAACACGGGAGCAGAGCAGGGATTGTCTTTATCACATAGCAAGGTGCTCCATTACCCTTATAATTCAAAATAGACTTCCCTTGCACAAACAACAACACAGAATATGAGGCATTGATCTTGGGACTCCAAATAGCCATAGCAATGGGCATTAAAATATTGAATATCTTTGGTGACTCCTTGCTCATAGTAAACCAAGTCAAAGGACTATTTCAATGCAGGTGCCCACTCTTGAAGACTTACAAGGAACTTGTTGACACCTACCTAGCCTGTCTAGAATGGTATGACATCGAGGAAATCCCTCATATGTCAAAATAGATTTGTAGATGTATCGCTCCAAATTTTTCACACCCTTACCTTCAGGCTATAGGATCCATGCCCAAAAAGGGGATGTGAAAAGGATGTCACGGTACCTCAGACTGAGAGGCCTTGCGAAGGTCTCGCCTCTCAGGGGAGGTGTATTATGGTGATTTTTTTATGGATGGTGGGTTCACTAGGAAACATTTAATGGCAGTTTCCACGCCTAGGTTGGGAATGTGTTTGATGTGTTTGTTTTTATTCTTAAGCATTCAAGTCCTAGGTTTTGCAAAAATGTTTCTAAGCTATTCTATATGAAGATGCAAATTAAATGAATACAAAAAATAGAATTAAGACAAAAAAATAGAGGAATTAAGCAATATTAAAAGAAAATACCTGATCCGAATGTCTGATGAAGATTCTGATTCTTGAAGTAGTTAGGATCGCCTGGAATTTGACAGAATCGTCTGAGATCTGACAGGATCATCTAAGATTTGACGAATTCGTCAGACGAATTCATCAGAGACCTGCAAACAGAGAAATAGGTGCAAAACATAGAAAATGCAACTATTCTAACAGAGGGAAATAGTGTAAAATGATAGCAACAATATCAAACTAAAACTTATAAGTAGAAACATGCATGCATTATACTAATTTCATAATAATTATGACTTAATTATGCATTTGATCTAGATGGGTGAACTCCAAAATGCAAGATAGCATAAAATAATAAATAAACTAGTTAATTATAGCATAAAACAATAGATTGAAAGATGAAGAAATGCAAACTTTGGGCACTGATTGCCTCAATGTTGACTGCAGTCGAAATCGTCTCACATTGGTATGAAATCATCTCTGATTCGATAGGATCGCCTTCGATCTAAACAGGATCGTTTGTGACGATGTAAGCTTGCTCCGGCTGAAAAACACTAAGGTACCTACAACAAAAATTGGATAGAACTAATGCAAATAATAATCTTGGATGTCTTGATGCATGTGAAGTTGAGTTATAGGGAATTTCAACCAGGGGGATGCTAAGAGGAGGGCCTAGGATTAAATAGGCTTAGGATAGAGGTTGGGAGGTTGGAGATCATCCCAATTTGGGAGATCTCCAACGAGGGAGGTCTCTAACGGCACAGACATGCTTCTGCCGAGATTAGAGACATCGTTGGAACAGAGTCCAACTATGAAAAATCAGTTTTGGGATAAGATCGTCTGGACGTCCTAGCCCAGACGAAATCGTCCAATCTGAGGCGATATCATCTGATCAACGACGATATCGTCAAACAGACAAAACAAACTCTAAATTTGGCACAGGGAAGGAGGAAATGAATTAAGCGACGGTTAACGAGTGGTTTGGGAGGTTAAAATTTTGAATTTGAATTATTTACTAGAGTAATTGTAATTATTAAGGTTTTACTGCACCAATTTTGGGGTGCTACATTTTTCCTCCTCTTTAGCAAATTTTTTGGAGAAAATGCATTAAATATGAGTTCTTCTCGATCTACAAGAAAGCAAAAATTATTCTCATTTTTAGGCGACGATTCTTGGTCGAATCGTATGACAGCTTACTATGGTGCCCCCTCCGTGTTTTTACCCAAATCGAACGTTAGAGGTAAAAATGTGGAAAAGCAAAATTTTAAAATGTTTTTAATTTGTTTTTGAATAAAATTAAGAAAAATAGTGTAAAAACCCTAATTCATTTTTATTGTTCATTTTTCTGGCTTCTGGAGCTCTGCAAGCAAAAAATGTGGAGACGATGCACAGATCGACAGAGGTCCGACGCGGGCTACGGGTAAGAGTCTAAACTTAGTTTAGAACGGGTTAAATTGAATTTACATGCTTTTTTAGTGAATTTGGATCAATTTTTGAGCATCGTAGCCATTTTTGGGCCGTCGACGTCGTTGGGACAAAATCGTCCCGATTTCAACGAAATCGTCTCAAGTTCGTTGATTTCGTCTAAGGGCGAAATCGATGAAAGGGGGATGATTTCATCAAATTAGGGATGATTTCGGCTTACAAAATCGGAGACGATTATGCTCAAATTTGGGATGATATCGTCCAATTGTGGACGATATCATCAGTTGATGAAATTGAACTTATTTTAACTTGCATTTTTTTTTAATTAATGATTGTTATTAATGATTTTTATTGTTTTGTTGTTTATGTTGCAGAGAGGTTTGCTAAAAAACAAAGAATGGAAATATGAGGGGTTGAGAGATGACTTGGCCACTCTAACACAGGCAGAGCGGGATCAGCTGGCTCAGGCTGGCTTACAGCATGTGGTAGAGATGCCATAAGTGTCTATAGATATGGGGCTACTGATGCCCTAGCAGAGAGGTGGTATCCGGGTTCTTCTTGTTTTCGGTTACCTATAGGGGAGATGACTCCCACATTGGAGGATGTATGGAGGATTCTGAGGATCCCCATACAAGGACGATTGATCACTCCTACGGCCAATCAGGGCCATGCTATGATGCGATTGTGTGGTGACCCAAGCTTTGCCCTAGAGAAGGGCGGAGTGAACATCGAGGAGCTGCATCAGATGCCTGGGGCATCCAGACTCACACAGGTTTTGGCTGGAGTGGTTTGTGGACTTTTGTTGTGCCACTAGAGCGGGTGTAGGGTACCATGGGTGCTAGCAGATGTGATCTACGACATGCGAGACCATGGTTACAGATTCTCTTGGGGCAGTTTTGTTCTATGCCAATTGTATAGGATCCTACATGGGGTCGTATACAAGGGCGGCCGATGTCTAGTTATGACATCACTCCTACAGGTTTGGTGCTGGGAGCACATTGTAGTGCGGATGCCGGTAGGGCTTCCTTTAACATGGATTGACAGGGAAAGGCCCTGAGTTTTCTACTGGTGGCTTCGAAGAGGGTCACAGCAGCGGATTGACCTATCGATGTCTCGAAGACTACTGGATGACCTTGTCCCAGATCAGATCACCTGGAGGTCTTGGCGAGATCATCCAATGTGGGCCGAGGACGGACAGGAGCTAGCTCGCATCAGGTGAGTTTGTTGGCTATGGATGGAGAGGGGAGAGGTGGAGCTCCACCGCTACGATCAAGTTTTGTGATAGTTCGGTCTATAGCAAGGGATCCCATCTCTCAGGGATTACGAGTTTTCTTGGACTGTCTGGGATAACACTACGGTCAACAAGGCTCCATATATGTAGCGCTTCTATAGTTAGGACTCAGACGATGCCCCCATTTAGCCAGTGGATGGGGACGATGCAGGGGTAGCCAATGGCTACGATGCCTGGTATGCAGGCATCCACCCTCCTCGAATGACAAGGACTTAGGGTTTGATTCATGTAGTGCATCGGATAGGGAGGCGATGCCAGGCAGCTATTGAGGTAGCCCAGGGTCATAGCGAGAGAGAGCATAGGAGGCCACAGGCATAGGAGAGGTCATGATAGCGGGAGAGGAGGGCGGAGAGACCCCCTTCTCCATAGAGAGAGAGGCCACCATCGCCCGATAAGGGCAAGGGTGTTGACACTAGGGAGAGCAACAAGACAATGACTCTCCGAGTGAAGACAGTCTGTCTCCAAGCATAGGTGTAGACATTGCAGGATGAGGCTGCATGCCATCGAGTTGAGGTTACATAGCTCAGAGACAAGATTGCATGCCTCAGGGCATGGGGTGAAGGATTGAGCACACAGGAGCTGGCGCGGTCGATTGCTTAGATCACGTTCTACTAGTGCATCTACTTCCAAATGGTGCCAGAGGGTCAGAGGGTACAGCTGCCAGCTAGCATTGCTGGCCCGATCAAGATTGGGTCATCGAGGACTTCATCTCGATCAATGACTAGGACTCGCAGTACCACACATACTGCGATGGGGCCACCTTGTCCACCTCAAGGCGAGGGAGGAGATGAGGCTAAGAGCTCGAGGGGTTCTCAAGACACTACACAAAGGATATATGATTGAGGGGATTGAGTATGCCAAGATATATATTGTGGCATACCAGTCCAAGTTTTGATATGATGTACATATATTATTGATATATATAGATGAGATATTCTTGATCATATGCCTTGTGTATTTTTATGATGCTTTAATGTTTGAAATGTGATTGATTTGATGATTCATGTAATTATGTCATTTGGGAATATTATGGTTTGAATGTCATGCTTTTAAAAATTTAAATGAAATAATCTGATGTAACAAATTGGTTGTTTGTGATGTAATGTGATAAAAAATAAAAAGAGACTTCTAACAATAATTTCAAAGGACATTGTCGCTATTATAGACCATTTCATGGAGTCGTCGCTCACTCGGTCGTCAAGTTAATCCCAGTATAGAAATATTGTTAAAAGTAAAAGAATGCTTAAGATACTGTCTTAAGACTTTGGTGCAATGGTGCAAATGATGATGATGATGATTTTGTTTTCAGATTTTCCTAAAAATAGTATGCATGAAATAATATTAAAATGATTTTTGCTAGGCATAAATTCCTAAGTGTGATAAAAATTTTGGATAATTCCCTAGGAATTATACCATCATTGCAAAATTGAAGGTTGACATAATGACATGAAATAATGATAATGTGCATGTTTTTTGTTTAAAAACATAATTGTATAACAAAATGATTTAAGTCATATGGTTTTCATGATTTTTAAATAAATGTGGAATAAAAATTGTTACAATGGTTTGCGCTAGGCATAGAATATGTAGGTATAGACTTATACCATCATCGCGAAATCCAAACAAAAGAGATAGTTTTATTGCATGGTTGATTTTTAATAAATAGAAAATATGAAGATTAGGACTTGCGCTAGGCATAAAATTCCAATTTTGGTTTTAGAACTATACCATCGTCGCGTAAGTCTATAATATATATATATATATGTTTTGATTGTATGGTTTGAAAGAAATTTTGATTTTTTTCTATTATGTTTGTAGTTGTCTAAACAACTGTATTTGAAAGAAGAAAATTAATTATTCCAAACAATTTGCAAAAAAATATTTCAAAATATCTTAAAGACAAAATTTAGATTTATAAGGAATCCCATGTGCATATGTGAATTCATTTCCAATCTTGATTTATCATAATGATACACAAAATCTCTCAAATATAAAATGTGTGTGCAATTGCTATGTTCATTTACCAGTTTGAGCAAGATACTATGATACAAGTGATTTGAATGAACCAAATAAGTGTTCATTAACCATGATGTAGATGCATATAACCATACTAGGCTACTATGTAAGTCGGATTATCAAGAGCTAGCTAATCCATAAGCAAACATAGGTCTGTGCAAAAGAAGGTCGCTAATGTGACAGACATATCGCCACGCTAGGAGTTACCCAAGGCCAAGCGGGTTGGGCACAAACCACCTATTATGGGGCTTACCTCACAGTTTTTGAATAATTGAGAATTCCAGGGATTCAAGATCATCAACCCTTCTTTTATTTTCAAAGGGTAGGGAAAGGGATTTTATTGCTTTTCTTTTGCTTTCTTTTGCTTTTCTTTTGTATTTTTGCTTGATTTTTGAAATAATGCTTGAAACATTGCTGTAATGATATAAAATAACATTTTTATTTCTCTTTTTCTTGAACTTTTCTTTTCTTTTTGTGCTAGGGATACTTGCTCGGATTAGCTGTAGAGCAAGGGATTTTTATTCTGGGTAGGGGTGAGCTTGTCCTTTTGCCAATTCTCAAATATTCTAGACCATGTGCATGATAGGATAGCAAGGGAAACTTTTCGCTCAAGAAACCACTTCTACTATGTAGCAAAGCATGGAAATTACAAATATAATCATTTTATTGTGAAAGGATGTGCTTGGTTTAAGTAAATAACGAGATCAATTCTCTGTGCTCAAACTTTATTTAATTGAATTTTGTGGACTTTGATATAAGAGAGATTAGTAATCATGCCAGATAAAATCAAGATATTTATTTTTGTGTTTGTGAAAGTGAGGGATTCCAAATAAATGCTAATTTATCCAAAATAATTTGAAACATATAACTGCAAAATTTGTAAGAAATACTTTTTGAGAAGTTTTGAGAATGTTGACTCTCTCTTTCTTCTTTATGTTGTTTTGGTTTTGAAAGAGTCAAGATTATTGCTGATTTTGATTTTTATTTTGATTACTATATTTTTGTTTTTTTTGAAAGAATTAACAAGTGCCATAAATAAATACAACAAATAGTTTTGGAGATTTTGATGATTATGAATATTTTTGGTGTTTTTGAATTTATAAATTGAAAGAAATACAAGATAGTGATTTTGAAATATATACAAGGATGAAATGACCAAATTTATACATAGTATCGTTTAAGATGCAAAATATTCATGGGTTCTTTAAGTTCTTTACCATCTAAGGTAGATAATTAATATGCTCCTGATTCAAATTTAGCAATGATAATGTATGGTCCAAACCAGTTGGGCTCAAATTTACCTTTAAGGTCCTTAGTTGCATTAGTATTTTTTTGATTTTCTTTTAAAACAAGGTCGTCGATCTCAAAGGATCGATGAAGAACTTTTTAGCATATGATATTTTAAGCTTGTTTTGGTAGGCACGGAGATGCTCCAAAGCATTGATGCATTTTTCATCTAGGAGTTCCATCTGACTGAGTCTGCCTGCTCGATATTCATCTCCTACTTTGGTATCTTGAAGTAGTAGAGCCAAAGAAGGAACTTCTAATTCAAAGGGAAAAACGGCTTCAGTTCCATACACCAAAACAAAAGGTGAAGTTCCAGTGGGGGTTCGAACACTAGTTCGATAGGCCCATAAGGCTGGATATAACTGAATGTGCCAGTCATGGCCAGTTTTATTGACCAATCTTTTGAGAATTTTTATTAAGGTTTTGTTAGATGCTTACGCTTGACCATTACCCTGAGGATAATAGGGAGTGGACCAGCGATGTTGAATCTTATATTTTTGGCATAATTTTTTAACATCTTTATTTTTGAAACAAGTTCCATTATTAGAGATGAGATTTGCAGGAATTCCGAACCTACAAATGATTTAATTAAAAATAAATTTAGAGACTTGTGTGCCAGTGTAGGAAGCTAAAGGCATAGCATCAACCCACTTCGTGAAATATTCAGTGGCGGTTATGATGTACTTGTGTCCATCAGATGACACAGGATTGATTTTTCCAATAATGTCTAAGCCCCATTTTGAAAAGGGCCAAGGAGATGAAATAGCCTATAGTTCTTGTGCAGGCGCATGGACAAGGTTAGCATGTTTTTGGCACTTGTCGCAATGGCGCACATAATCATGTGTGTCGTTCTCCATGGTAGGCCAAAAGTATCCTATCCTAAGGAGCTTTTTAGCAATGACACTACCACTGAAGTGTCCTCCACAAGATCCATCATGGGCTTCAATCAAGTCTGATTTGGATTCCTCTAAATTCAAACATCTTAATAGGATACCTTCAAAAGATCTATATAAAGTATTGCCAATTATTACAAATCGACTTGCTCATCTACGTAATAATCGACACTGGTTTCTATTAGAATTGGCAGGGAAAGTCCCATTTTGGATAAAATCAAATATGTCCATATCAGGAGTAGTTTCATTGATTAGAAACACATCCAAAGGTTCAGAGCATGACTTATTTGAAGCGAGTTCTTGGAGTCGACGAATAATGATAGTATCATACTCATCATCTAACTCCAAGGGTAGGAGAGATGTAGGTGTGGCCATAGCATCAGTTGCACGGTTGCAAGTTCGAGGAATAGCATCTAAGGTAACTTGATCAAATAAAGACATTAATTGTAAAACATAAGCTTTATATGGGCACAGTTTATCATCTCTGGTCTAATAAACTTCATTAATTTGGTTTATAACCAGTTAAGAATCACCAAAAACTAATAAATGTTTAATTTTTAGCGCCAAGGCAGCTTGTAATCCTAGTATTAGAGCTTCATATTCAGCAGTATTGTTGGTGCAAGCAAATGTTAATTTGAAGGACAGAGGAATAAGATGTTTTTGTGAGGATATTAAAATAATACCCGCACCAACCCCACTCATGCATCGGGCTCCATCAAAGTATAAGGACCATTGTTCAATATGGTCTACCTCTAATTGAAGGCATTCATCAAGAAACTCAATGATGAGGGGATGGGTAGACTCTAAGGGTGTAGCAGCTAATTGATCTGCTATGATTTGACCCTTAACAGAATTATGTCCTATGAATGTGAGATCAAACTTGCTTAGAGCAAGAACCCACTTGGCTATGCGACTCGATAAATAAGGTCGACTCATGAGATACCTCAAGGGATCGTATTTAGCAATGACATAAGTTTTTTGAATAAGCATATAATGTCATAATTTTTGCATAGCAAACACGACTGCTAGACATAGTTTTTCCAATGTTGTGTAGCGGGTTTCATAACTGATGAAGGTTTGACTAATATAATAATTAGCATGTTCTCTCTTTTCATCATCAAGCTGAGCTAACATAGCTCCTAAGGCAGAATGTGAAGCTAAAATATACAGGAGAAATGGGCGATCAGGTTTAGGTGGTGAAAGCATAGGCAAATTAAGGAGGTATTGTTTGAGAAGTTCAAAAGCTTCTCTACATTCATCGTCCCAATTAAAAGGGACATCCTTCTTAAGAAGTTTAAGAAAGGGACCGGTTTTGTCTGCCAGCTTATCGATGAAGCGACGGATGGCTTGAAGCTTACCTTGTAAACTTCGTAACTCAGATATATTAGTAGGTGCGGGCATATCAGTGATGGCCGCAATCTTAAGAGGGTCGATTTTGATACCACGTAAAGAAACTAAAACCCCTAATAGTTTACCGGACTTAACTCCGAATATGCATTTTGCTGGATTTAATCGAATAAGATATTCTCATAATAGATTAAAAACTTTTCTCAAATCATCTAAATTATTATCCTCATTAATAGAGCGAGTTATAATATCATCTACATAATCATGTAGGATATCATGCATCATGTCATGAAAAATATAAGTCATAGCTCGTTGATAGGTTGCACCTGCGTTCTTTAAGCCAAATGGCATCACTTTCCAACAAAAAGTACCCCAGGGGGTAATAAAGGCTATTTTAACCTGATCTTCAGGAGCTATCCTGATCTGATTATAACCGTAGAATCCATCCATTAAGGACATCATCCCACTCCCAGTAGTAAATTCAATGATTTGGTCCATGTTTGGAAGAGGAAAATCATATTTAGGGCACGCAGCGTTAATATCTCTAAAATCTATGAAAACCCTAACTTTGGTCCTTCTTTCTTGGTAACTGGAACTACATTCGAGATCCACTCATCATAATCAATAGCTTGTATAAATACAACATTCAAGAGTTTTTCTAACTCCCCTTTGACTAGTAGAGCCACTTTGGGATGCATTTTTCTAAGTTTTTGTTTAACAGGTTTAGCATCCGGATGGACTACTAGATGATGCATGACTACAGAAGGGTCTAGACCTGGCATATCTTTATATGTCCAAGTGAAGACATCTTCATACTCTTTAAGGAATGCAATGTATTGTTCTTGTTTTTCTTGAGTTAATTCTGATCCAATATTGATTATGTGAGGACTATCCTCAGTTCCAATGTTAATTTTAATGACATTTTCTACCTCCATGTGTAGATCTCTTTCAAAATTAGGTGGGGCGGGTGAAATTTCCAATTCTTGTAAGGTTAAGTTGGATAATTCATCTTGAGGATTAGTGGTCTCAAGGTGGGCTATAGTTGGTATAGAACCATCCAAATAAAATCCATTGTGTAACATCTCTTCAACGGAGACATCGTGGAAGATATCTCCTTCCAACTCCTCATCGAAGTCAGAAATCATTTTAGGGTAAGCTATGGATAGCATGTTACATGTAAACGACAAATTTTTTAGAGGCAAATCATCATGCCTATCCAAATAATCTTGATAACATATGAGTTGATCATCATCTTCAAAAGGAAAGGGTTGACCCTTACTAGGAAATAAGCCCACACCACAGTGGGCAGGCCATGGTTCTACCTCAAAAGGTTCTTTCATGCCATTTTGGAAAGGTCCCAAGCCTTTCCCTTTATATCCCATTTTAAGAATTATGGATTTAGCTTTAATATATTCATTGGTAAAATAACATCGGACATATCCCTCATGATGAGTTTTGATATTCTGAGGGATTCTTCCCCAGTCATATCCTTTATAAATGAAGGAACAACTCCCGACTTTGTAAGTACTTCCCATAGGCTATGGGACCCAAAGTACGAGGAGATAGCGGCAAGTTATTTAAAAGAATTGAATCTTGCATGAAAGCATTTGTTTTTTCTGATATTAAGATTGTAGATAAATCTGGTAAAAGTTCATCAGAAAGGGCATAAGATGTAGAAGGATCATTCCCTATATCTTGAGATGTGGAAGGGATGATAGATGTTGATAATGTGGAAGTGTTAATAAATGGGTCTATAGGTTTTGAAATCATAGGGATAGAACATGAAGGATTGGTTGTAGGTTGAAGATCTTTTTGAGGTTCTAGAGTGATTTGTTCAGAAGATGGTTGAGTTAAATGTATAGGTGTAGTTGATGGGGTAGATGATGTTATGTGTGTGTGTTTCACATGTTTAGATGAAAAATAAGAACTGGGATGTGTGGATGATAGAGTGGGGCAAAACTGCACTCCAACAGGTTCTGCCAAAGCACACATATCAAAGGGTCTAGGGTCACCATGGATAGTGACCAACTGGTTTTTAAATTTGAATTTAACACATTGGTGTAAAGTTGATGGGACCGCTCGCATCACATTGATCCAATGCCGACCCAAAAGTATATTGTACGATGCTAGGCAATGTACAATAAACACGATTGTATCTAGGGTTCTAGGACCAACTTGCAATGGTATAGAAATGACTCCACATGTTTCTTGTGTTTCGTCATTGAAAGCTTTGATAATCATGTCAGTTTTCTTCATTTCATCACTTCTAAAGCCAAATCGTTGGTAGAAGTCAAAAGTGCAAATGTTTAGAGATGAACCATTATCAATCAAGACTCGTTTGATAGCTACATCTCCAATTAGAGTCGTAATGTATAGGGGATTATCCTTATGTAAACTGTGTTGTGGGATATCTTTATCCCGGAAGTCAATACAATCGATCTCTCTAGTGATGATAGTATTGGCCATGGCTTTTGGTTGAATGTTTTGAGGTACCATCATTTGGCTTAATGTAAGCATCAACTCCTCCCTATGGGTGGGAGAAGATCTTAATAAATCCAAAAGGGAAATTCTAGCTGTAGTATTGGATAATTGCTCATTAATATTGTAAGGGGGTTTAGGTTGAACATTAGGAGCATGATTCCCTTTATTGGGATTTTTCAAAACGAATTGAGCTGATCCATCATTCTGGTTTGGTTCTTGTTGAGAATTTTGAGCCTGTTGTCGGGTAACGACTTCGATGGTACCTACAATGTTATAGTGAGGACACTGAACTGGTCTCGATTGAGCATTTATGGCTTGTTCATTAGAAATAAATTGATTAGAAGAAGGTCAAGTAGTAACTCTTCTAGGAAATGGTTCTTCTGGAACCATAGCATCGATGATGGGTTGAATAGGATCTGATTCATTTTTAGAACTATTCGATTGGTTTGAAGTGATGTCTACTTCACTCTCAGTATCTGATTCTATATCACTAGAATCTGAAGTTTGAAAATTATGCTGGGGCCTGGTCGTAACCAAGGATAAGGTTGTGTCAAATGTTTAAGGATCCTGAACAGGTAATTGTCCGCTAATAGTTCCTACATATCGGGTAGGAGGTGAAACATTATGATGTTCGATTTGATTGGCCACCTCTTTACCATGTCTTGGTAAAGGGTTTTGAAATATGTCTAATGATTGATTAGCATTTTGATTTTGATTTTGGGGAATGTTCTTTTGAGGATTTTTAGGAGCATTTTGTTTAGGTTGGAAGGCTTGCACCTCCATTTCATTATTATCAATCAGATCCTGTATTTTATGTTTCAACCTTTTACAAGCGTTGGTAGAGTGTCCAGGTCCTCTATGAAAATCATAGTGTAAGTCAGCTTTGTATCCAGGTATAGTTGGATCAGGTTCCCGGATAGCTGGTAATTGGATCAAACCTCTTTCGAGTAATTGAGGTAAAATAGTTGATAAGGGTTTATTTAATCTAGTAAATTCTCGAGGAGGTTTGTCAGGAGGTTTCAATATAAATTTTTTTTGTTGTTTTCTTTTCATTGATATTAGCAACATTTTTGCTGTCAATGACTCCATCACCGACAACTTGTTTGTTTTTATATTGATTTCTGGATTTTTTCTCATCATCCTTCTTCCTAAGTTGGCCTCTCCTAATGAGGGAATCTTCTACTCTTCGAGCTAAATCTATAGCTTGATCGAAGGTAGTTAAAGTAGCGGTTGATAGCTCATAAGATATTTGTTCTTGTAAATTATTGATAAAAATGTCTAACATTTCCCTATAAGGTAGCACAAAGTGTAGTTTTCCTATCAATTGCCTCCATCTAGCTAAGAAATCAGCAAAACATTCATCCTTGTCTTGTTTTAAGTTGTATAGATCTTTAATGGTTACATGCCTCTCGATGTAGGCACTGAATTGATGAACAAAAAATTCAGCTGTTTCTTCAAAGTTTCTCAAAGAATGAGTGGGCAATTGATAGTGCCACTCTAATGCCATTCCTCCTAAACTTTTTGGGAACATTTTTAGTAATAGCAAATCATCATGTGATATATCATGACATGCTATCCTAAACATGCGAAGATGCTCTATGGGATCTTCGGTTCCTTTATATATAGGTAGGATGGGCATGGGAAAATGCTTAGGGTACGGTTGTGCTATAACCATGGGATCCAAAGGTTGGCTACATATCTCTCGATAATTTTACGAGGGATAGTAGGGATCTATCTGGTCCATACGCGAAGCTAACTGTTTCACCATGGCTTCCAGATTACTAGTTTGCCCACCATATTGGTTCGGTAGGGCATTGATATGGGATTTGTGAGCATATGATGGAGGGACATGAATATTAGATGCTATGTTGCTATTGTGTAATTTTTTGGTAGGAAAAGTGTTATGAAGGAATTTTGAAGTTGTATTATGTTGTATTCCAGATTGTTGAAAATTGGTGTTTGGCTTCGTTTTAGGTTTTTGTTTACTTGAAGCATATTGATCAGTTTGGCAAAGTAAAGTAGTGAAGGAAGTTTTCTTTTGTGTGGGAATGATTTTAGGCTTAATAACAGGTTCCTTAGGAGGTTGGGTAACCTGTTGTTTTTGCATGTTCTAAATTATAGTGACCATATATGTATTGGATGGTCTAGCCTTATCACTTTCTTGATCAATGAAAGACAAGGGATTAGTGTGTACATCAAACATATGTTCCATGGCTACTTGAGTGTCACTAATTTGCCCTTTATCAATACGAACTGCCACATTAAGAGCGTCAATGTTATCATTGAGAAATTTCTTAAAATGATCTACGTTGTCAAAAGCAATAGTTCCATCTGGAGCTACTCTAGGGGATGAGGGTCCATCCTTTTTAACATTTTCTTCTTGTTCATTGTCTTCACCTAGGTTATATTCTGATTGATCTAGGGTTTTTCCTTCTAGAATTGGATCTTCAGGAAGGACATTTGGGTTTCCTGTTTTATCTTCTAACCAATCTTCTTCTTCTCCTATAGTTTCTTTACCATTCCTAAGTTTAGGCATTGTGCTTAACTTAGATTTCAGAAAATATATATATATATATGCAATAAGGTTAAGAGGTATATATTAATTATATACCTACTACAATATTTAATATGAAATGTTTAAGTTTTTGTTATGTTTTTTAGTTTTTCTTTGTTTTTTTGCAATAATATTGTAAAGATAACAAACAACACAATAAATGCAAGAAATAATACTGAAAGTAATGATCTAGTTTTCTATAAACAATTTATAAATATCATTAATGGGCTCAAGTTCTTTAGGAGTCATGAAGTGTTCTTCTTCAAATTGAAAATTTTCTTTTAAAAACTTAATGAAAAGAGCTATAGTGATGTTATCTATCTCAGATGTTGGTTGATAGAAGTAAAGCTCATGGCAATACTCTCGATATAACACAGCTCGAGGAACTCTATTACATATTTCCCTATCCGTAAGAACAACCTATTGGTCATCTACACGACCTAGGAACTAGTGTACAATGGTTGCATTCTTGAGGTACTCCTCGAAGGTGAACAATTCTGAAGACACAAGAGCTCTCCTATAAGCTAACCATCTATGGCAGGCTCTCTGAAGTTCATGATAAAAGACAAGTTGATGAGGATCCAGGATTCTATCTAGGACAAGCCTCTGGATTTTTTTAAATTTTGTTGACCTAGATGAAATGATACTAAGTCTTCTATCAATTTTGTCCCACAAGAGTTGATTTCTATCTGTTTCAGGCACACTAAGCACAAAATTGATTTCTATGGCTGCAAATTGGTTTTCAATATTTATAGTAACTGCTAATATTTTCTTAGGAGCTACCATCTAAACATGATATTAAATTTAAATGATCTAAAATGCATCTATGTTTTGGTTGTATTTTTTTTTGTTTTGTTTTCAAAAGGTTTAAAATGCATTCACGTTGGGTTCACCAAAATGTATCGCTCCAAATTTTTCACACCCTTACCTTTGGGCTATAGGATCCATGCCCGAAATGGGGATGTGAAAATGATGTCACGGTACCTTAGACTGAGAGGCCTTGCGAAGGTCCCGCCTCTCGAGGAAGGTGTATTATGGTGATTTTTCGATGGATGGTGGGTTCACCAGGAAACATTTAATGGCAGTTTCCATGCCTAGGTTGGGAATGTGTTTGATGTGTTTGTTTTTATCCTTAAGCATTCAAGTCCTAGGTTTGGCCAAAATGCATCTAAGCTATTCTATATGAATATGCAAATTAAATGAATACAAAAAACAAAATTAAGATAGAAAACAGAGGAATTAAGCAATATTAAAAGAAAATACCTGATCCGGATGTCTGATGAAGATTCTAATTCTTGAAGCAGTCAGGATCGCCTAGATTTCGATAGAATCATCTGAGATCTGATAGGATCGTCTGAGATTTGACAAATTCGTCAGAGACCTGCAAACAGAGAAATAGGTGCAAAACACAGAAGATGCAACTATTCTAACAGAGGAAAACAGTGTAAAATGACAGCAACAATATCAAACTAAAACTTATAAGCAGAAACATGCATGCATTATACTGATTTCATAATAATTATGACTTAATTATGCATTTGATCTAGATGGGTGAACTCCAAAATGCAATATAGCATAAAATAATAAATAAACTAGCTAATTATAGCATAAAATAGCAGATTGAAAGATGAAGAAATGCAAACTTTGGGCACTGATTGCCTCAATGTTGACTGTAGTTGAAATCATCTTGCATTGGTACAAAATCATCTTTGATTCGATAGGATCACCTCCGATCTGAATAGGATCATCTGCGACAATGTAAGCTTGCTTCGGCTGAAAAACACTAAGGTACCTACAACAAAAATTGGATAGAACTAATGCAAATAATAATCTTGGATGTCTTGATGCGTGTGAAGTTGAGTTACAAGGAATTTCGGCTAGGGGGATGCTAAGGGGAGGGCCTAGGATTAAATAGGCTTAGGATAGAGGTTGGGAGGTTGGAGATCATCCCAATTTGGGAGATCTCCAATGGGGGAGGTCTCTAACGGTGCAGACACGCTTCTTCCTGGATTAGAGACACCGTTGGAACAGATTCCAACTATGAAAAATTAGTTTTGGGACAAGATCGTCTAGACGTCCTAGCCCAGACAAAATCATCTGATTTGAGGCGATATCATCTGATCGGCGATGATATCGTCAAATGGACAAAACAAACTCTAAATTTGGCACAATAAAGGAGGAAATGGATTAATCGATGGTTAGCGTGCGGTTTGGGAGGTTAAAATTTTGAATTTAAATTATTTACTAGAGTAATTGTAATTATTAAGGTTTTACTATGCCAATTTTGGGGTGCTACAGTAGACACCACGGCCTCTTTGGGATTCTTAATCCCTTAGAATCCATATTTTAATTTTATGACCATTCATGTGAAAGTACTTTCACACTCAACAATACTTTGTGAAGCTTTTGACAGTCAAGAATCATTCAACATGATCAACATCGAACCAAATGAGGATTGGTCCTTCGTAGCTAGAGATTTCTTGCAAACGACACCTTGGGGGTCTTTGATCTCCCAAGGACCTATGGAGTGTGGTGCAACAATACACCATAGATTTTTTCCTCAATATGTGTTCACCAACTTGGGAATATAGGGAGAGTAAGCCATATTTTCTATAAAAGTCATGGCTTATCAGGATTGGATTTCCCAACTACAGGACTTCCTAAAACTTGGTATAGTACCTCAAGGTCTATCGCATATTGAAATGTGAACATTCAAATAGAAAGCAACACGATACATATTGCTAGGAGAAATACTCTATAGATGAGGATATGATGGAATATTACTTCGTTGTCTTGAGCCACAGGAAGCATCCTGGGTAATTTAGCAAGCTCATGATGGCACATGTGGAGGGCATTTCAGTGGCATGGATATCGTTAAGTGCATCTTGAGAATGGGTTACTATTGGCCCACCATGGAAAAGGACTGCTATGAGTATGTCAAGAAATTCATTAAGTGCCAACATCATGCAAATATAACGCACTTTCCATCGCAAGCCTTGCAACCCATCCAAGCAGTATGGCCATTCTCACAGTGGGGACTAGACTTGATTGGGAAGATCTCACCCTCATCCTTAGGTCGACACACATTCATCATAATGGCCACTGAATACTTCACTAAATGGTTTGAATCAATCCCCTTAACATCAATAACTGGTACGAGGATTGCGGAGTTTATACTCCATAATATCATAAGTTATTTTGGGGTCCCTTCGAAGATAATATCGGATAATGGGCCATCTTTCAAGAACAAAAATATGTGTGCTTTAATGAAAAAATACCATATTCAGCATAGTTTTTCAATGCCTTATTATACATAAGCAGATGGGCAAGTAGAAGCCTTGAACAAAATAATAGTCTCCATCTTGAGGAAGATGATGCAAGACAATCACAAGGATTAGCACATGCAGTTGTTGCACTATGGGCATACAGGACTAGTATACGAATGCCCACTGGGGCAACACCATTTTCACTAGTGTATGACATTGAGGCCATCATGCCACTAGAGTTTTTAATTACAACTCTACACATAGCATTAAATAAATTCATAGATGATGATATCGTGCAATAAGGCCACATTTATCAGTTGATGCTTCTTGATGAACATCGAGTCAATGCTTTAGAGCATCTTCATGTCTACCAAGATCACCTTGCGCAAGCTTAAAATAGTAAATTCCACTTAAGATAATTCAATACTGGAGAGCTAGTGCTCAAAGAAAACCAACAAAATGTGAATCTACTAATGCACCTACGAGACAAGTTCATGGTAAATTGAATAGTCCTATACATGATTTCAAAAATATTTGGGCCTAGAGCATATCACCTTATATCATTAGATGGAATTGAAGAGCCTAAACCTCTCAATATCATTCACTCGAAGGCATTATACACATAAAACACAAAAACATTCAAATATGTCAAAAACACAAAAATATTCAAATATGTCAAAACTAAAAAAACATTTAAATATGTCAAAAATACAAAAAAAATCAAATATGTCAAAAATACAAACAAATCATAAAAACATAAAAATTCAAATCCAATAAAAAATGCTCCAAGGGCATCCAAGCTACTTGGTCAAATCCAATCAAAAATGCTCCAAGGGTATTCAAACCACTTGGTCAAATCCAATCAAAATGCTCCAAGGGCATCCAAGCCGCTTGGTCAAAATCAAATTAAAATGCTCCAAGGGTATTCAAACCGCTTGGTCAAATTCAATCAAAATGCTCCAAGGGTATTCAAACCACTTAGTCAACTCCAATAAAAAATGCTCCAAGGGTAATTCATCCCACTTGGTCGAAATCAAAAAGCTCCAAGGGTACTTCATGCTACTTGGTCAAAAATAAAAAAGCCCCAAAGGCACAATAAGCCCTTTGGTCAAATTAAGCAAAAATACAAAAATAACATAAAAATAAAAAATACAAAAACAATTGCATCTCACATCTTGCATCCACATAATTGCATTACATTTTCATATCCATTACATTCACATATGTCATGAGAGCCTTAAAAGTGATGCCATATTTTATCTCACAAACCATTCAAATCCATACCTCCATCAACACATGTGCGTAATTGTGTTTTTCAACACAACAATTATCTGTTGCTAGACATAATATACCAAGGTTTTTTTATTATTCAACCACACCTAGTGATCTTATCAACTTTTTTGGAAAACCATCTTGGTTAGTAGAGAATAAGGTCTAGTGGTGACAAATCCTAGCATATCTTAGGATCCCACCACTAATTACAACACTAAATTCTAGTTGGTACATGGGAAGATGAAAACTACAAAGTGGTCTAGGTTACCAAAAGCAAAAAGGAACTTCCTTGCTTATCCCCCTATGCAACCGATTTAAAGGTGCTGAGAATTGGCAAAAGGACAAGTTCTGCCCTACCCAAAAATCAGTGATTATTATCACTGCATACATCCCTTGCTTTCATAAAAACAAGCAAAATCTTGAAACAAAGCCAAATTCAAATATCAAAATTGAAAGTTTAAATTCTTCAAAAGTCAAACATCAACACCCAAAGTTATAGTTCAAAATATCAAAAAAAATAAAGAACAAAAGCAAAATAAACAGTGATTATCATCACTACAAGAGTCCCTTGCTCAAGAGAAAACAAAAAAATCAGTCAAAATAAATAGTGATTTTCATCACTAAGTATGAGCAAGTATCCCAACTGAATGAAGAAAAAAAAGGAATAGAACTTGAATCCTTGGAATTCTTAGCATTTCACAAAATTGGAAGTAGAAAACCTTATGCATGATGATATGTCTATCACAAAAGCTCCTGGCATTTGTATAGACCAATTTTTGAATGTGGATGAGCTATCTTAGGTAACTCAAAACTGTCTAGTGGTATAGTACAACTAAGTCCAACATAAGAATGAGATAAAACACTTAAGGATCCCCGATCTTAGCAATGGGCTGAAAGAATCCCACCTAAAATCAAAGGAAATGCATGGGTTCTATCTAAATATATTCATTTGCACATATAGGGAGAATGAGTATCTAGGACCATGATGAAACCCTAATTTTCAAAATCCTTAAAGGATCAGTACACAATCATTTATAGGGTAACTAGAGTGTTTGGATCTTCGAAAAGCCCCAAAATTCTTACATAGCAACAAGTCATATCATCATTCACACCATCACTTTCTTTATAAGATTGTATAAATTAGGGGGTGTCAACATAGTAGGACAGATACCACATATATATTAGAAATAGTATATAGACAACCACTGACTACTTTATATCTTTTAATTTACAAAAACTTATCAAGAAATTACATCTCACACCATTACATATCATATATGAATGCTTAATCAATTCTTATTATAAGAGTGATTATTTAAATTAATGATTAATTTTTTTAATTTTTGTGGTATCACCCATTAATATTGTCAATGTCATATTCATTCCTTATGTTTTAAGTGATTAGAGCATACAGGTTCATTTATACCATCCCATCACATAATTTAGATGCATACAATTAAAGAAAAATTAAACATGCATTTAACAATAACATCACATCCATAAACACAAAAACCAAATCACCCATCATTACATCATAAAGCACATCATAAAACATATAGGCAATATCCATTTGCATACAATCATAAATTCATCATTTATCAACTCAAAATACATCACATCATATCATCAAATCATAGAAGCATCTACACATCCATCTAAGCATCTACAATATCATCTATCATATAGCATATACATCAATTCATCATAATGCCATTATCACATCACATCATAAAACAAAATAATAACAAAAACATGAGCAATAAACAATACACATAATGAGTCATAATGCAAATATATCATAAAAGTATGTGTGTCAAGTCCATGGATATACAAAAATGCCTATGGGCTACATTCATATAGGTTAGTCGACCTCAAAAACAAAACCAAGTGCACCATAAATCAAATACTGGTCCTATGCCCCCTGCAAAACTACCCCCTGTGGCCGAATCTCTTGGAGAATGGTGCAACTGGACCCTGCTGGTCTCTCAGTATGATTTCGGGTCCCATGACTAGGTCAGATGAAAGACTGTCCTACTATAGAACTCCTACTGACCTGTGACCCACCTGTGGCTCCTCTCTCCCTAGGGATGGCTCCTAGCCTCCTGATCTACCTTGAGAGAGTGACAATATGGGCTGCATCATAAGTAATATGTACATAACTCTCATCCAAGAAATCCTGTAGATTCTTGATCTCATCCTCGAGAGCTAACCTTGAAGGACCCTTAGGAGTAGGAGGAGCAACAATAACCTTCATTTGGGTAGCTCCTCCCATAGCAGGCTGCAAAGCCTATATATAGTCTGAAAGCTATGCTATAGTGGTATCCTACTAAGCTATGATGGCATCACGCTATTGTACATGTATCTTGGCCGACTGGAGCTTGGCCTCCATATCATGCAGCTATACCTTGAGAGGAGAATCTCTCTCCTTAGGCTCCATCTCCTCTTATGCCTCCTTAGGAGCCTCTTGCTCCTCCACTACCACCTACTCTGCCTACTGGCCCCATGCCACAATCCTAGCATGAACCCTGCATCCCGATGGATCTACCCCATCTCTGCCATCATCCTCTTGGCTAAAACTGCCCTCATCGTGCTACATCTGGTCACCCCACAGCTACACAAATGCATATGTAACTCCCCTAGCCACTATAATATCAACAACTAGGGCATCCTCCTCATCAAATAACTCTTTGACCTATCAAGGAAGGAGGTCTCTCTCTGCTTCGATGTGCCTATACAAAAATAGTACTAGTGGCACATCCTGTTGTAACCCATATTGATGAAGAACCTGAGAGTAGAATAAGTACTCATGAATGCTAATATTATGGTCGATAAGCCATCACTCATGTTGTGTCCTAGTAGTAAAATTTTTTGGGTCATCCCAAGTGGGACACTCATGATACGGGTGCCATATGACATCTCTAGCCTGGAGTCTAATAAAAGTAGTAGTATAATAAGACAAATCCTCTGCAAAAGTGTGGCTCTCATGCTCCTCTCTCTCTCTAGCCCATCTTGTGGTATAGTACTACATTCACGCATCCACAACTATGATATCAATAAGAAGCCCCTTGGTATGATCTACCTTAATGTGCTCTCATCCCCAGATCTGCAAAAGCCAATTACAGGTCATACTGACACAACCACTGTGGTGGATGTGGTACAACTTGTCACAATACTAAGCCAATAGAGACCTACCCCATGCATATCTGATAGGTTCCTCACTATCCATCAAGTCCTGAACCATCATGAGGAGGTTCCAAGGGAACCTCAAGCCTGAGCAGTCTGGGATAAAGATGTTTTTGATGACCATCAGCAATATCACATGCCTCACTATGAAAACCTGCTCCTGATACTAGTGGATAATGGACACTCCCTCAAACTTGGTGTCCTTGAGGGCCATCTATGAGTGTCCTCCGAACACCCGAGTGAAAACAACCACCTAATAATTAGTGGCCAAAGAAATGATGGCCACTCCATCAAAAGGGATCCGAAAGATCCTATACACATCCTCTGGTGTAATGGTCATATTTTCGATCGGGAGGTGGAAGGTATTAGTCCGAGGGTCCCAATGATGGGCCAAAGTCATAAGGTAAGCCTGATCTAACATGATGTGAGGTAGTCTGGTAACATACTGGAGCCCACGAGCCTTAAGCCACCTCCAATCTGTGTCATCCAAAAGAGGTAGAAGGTCATTCATGAGCTTTGGGTCCCGAGCCTGAGTAGTAAGGATTTAAGCAAAATGAAAGAAATATGAAACATAACTACAGTACATCTAAGGCATAAATCCTAATAAAACATGAAAAATTTGACACTCTCATAATATGAGAAAAGAGAGGGATAAATACACCTAGGCATGCAACACATGCGAAAGAGTAGTTCAAAATTCCAAAAAAAATTAAAAACTATCTCAAAAAAATCCAAAAATAATTTTTTTTGCCAAATTGGCTAAGAGATTTAGCCGCTGTTGCCCACAGTGGCTAGAATTTGGCTACTAGAGATAGTAGCAGACAAAGCCCAACGGTCAAATTTTTTACTATTGGGATTCAAACCTAGCCGCTTAGAGTGACAGTGGCTGAAATACGATGCGAAAAACCCATGAACCTTAGGCCGTAAAATACAAAACAAAATTGAAAACATAAAAAATGGGGACCAACCCACCACATAAAAACCTATACTAAGCCTAGCTACAGATTTCATTCATTACCAATAGGTTTAGTGAGGTTCAATTTTACCCAAAAGAGGAAAAGAGGTTAGGGTTTAAAAGAATACCCGAGAAGCTTCGGCTCCTCCAACAGCTAATACCTCACCCTGTGCAACCATATCCTTGATGTAGGTATCTTATGAAATTGCAACCAGCATTGTATCACCAGAGCTCTAAAAAGTGAATTGTCAACAAATCAAATGATAGGTCAAAAGCCCTAAAATGCATTTTATATTTTCAAATTATGCCTTGGTCGTTGCTGATGTTAGTGGCCCAAACTTCATGGCCACTTAAAGTGACAACGGCCACAGGAAGAGACTCAGAGGTCACTGGACTTGACAGAGGCTTGCTCCACAAATAAAAACAAAAAATTCCTTTCATGGGGGATAAAAAAAAAATATTAAATAAACACATTTTGATGAATATAAAAAAAAAAAATCACATAAAAGCATAATCTCAAGCAGGCCTCATATCTAGTTACTTACTCTATCCACTCGACGATTCCAACGATTCACACTCCATGCACTTTGATGATATGAGTAGGTTACCATAATGTCACTTGGGAAAAAAACATTTCATTTTGGAATTACGATGTACCATCCTTCAATCCTGAATAAGACCAAGATAGTCGGACTGTTCCATGGGTGTGAAAGGATCATCCTAATTCCCCTATGATACCAAAAACATTAAGCCAAAGTGATACAATATGAACATAAATATAATCACTCATCTTAACTCCCTAAGAAGGCTATTGATAGTTGGACTACTCCTCGGGATAGGGATGGATGATTATCATAAATAATTGGAATCACACTTGGATGTGGGATTGCCCATTAAAAGCAACAAATGCTAGAAAGTAACTGTTGGGCATCTGAATTGCACCAAGTTTTACTTGATACTGTGGTTGTCTATCTTCCTACTTTCTATTTAGGCTTGCACCCGATAGCTGCAGCTCAACACTCAACATTGGAAGGACCAAAATCGGGGTTTCGATCCAACCTCCAGAGTAGGTTGGTTCCTTGTCAACTTAGCAGATTGTTGACACAATTATGCTCAATTAGGGCTTGGAGTTTAGGGTAAGAGAAGGTTAGGGTTAGAGAGATGTAGATATGAGTGGATGGATAGGTTAACAACATTGCATCACCATAAAAAGCTCCCAAAAAACCATATTAAAGACATACATTCAGATCAACCCTTATCCCAAGATAGCTCATTTCAGATATTAAAGCATAACAGAGAAATGTTATAGCAAGCAATTTCAATATCCAAGAAATGATAATCCAAATAGCAAAATTCACCAAAACTAGATTTTACAGAAATGTACTTACTAATAACACAGAACAAACTTCAAAGCAGATTTCAATTACTCATAACAGCTAGTAATCCAAGATAGGCACAAACTAACCATCTAAGTATTCACAGAAATACAACTATGAAATCCGAACCTCTGACATCAAGCATGGAAATGCAGCCTTGAGGCGAAGATCAATGTATTGCTCCTTTCATTCAGCTCTTCAAAAATATTTACAATGGTATAGGAAAACACGCTAGAGCCGACCCTTCAAAATGAGGGTTCGACCTCTACTTATAGTTTTTCATATTACAAATCAAGAAACAATACATCAAATCTTGTTACAATAGCTCAACAAAGAACTTAGCTGGCATTAGCTCATTGGTCAAACCTCCGGGAAATCCATTGAAAGGGAAACCACCATGGCAGCATGGGTTCTCTACAACTTGTTGGTCACTCATTAGAACTACAGTTCAGAACATTCCAGATCATGCACTTCCATAGATATTTCTTGGGAGTAGAGCGCCACCATCGATCTGCAACTACCTCTGGTTTGATCTTCTTGGAAACTCTCGATGCTTCATCTTTCGACCAATATATTACAGTTATGGTGCAGGAACATCCTTTTAAATGGCCCATATTTAGCAGACTAACCTCCACCATTGATCTTCTTTATCCCATGGTCCAGATTAGATCCGGTATAAGCTGAGAGCCCATCCGCTGGATGACGTCGCTTTAATTAGCAGCAGAACATCCAATCCGGATCTTGGAAATTCGAACCTTGAATCCGCTTCGGAGTTTTTATCTTTTCTAATCCGCATTAAAAAACTGATGATGTCACCTCTGCTTTATAACTTGTGCGGATTCCATTCCGGATAGAATGAGCGTCTTCCTTAGTCCGGATCCGGAGTCAAGTTCTTACATCATTCCGCCATTCCGCCTTATCTTCATTCCGGATAGAAAAAGACTCGTTTATTCTCTGGATTGTCAATCCACACTTTTCCTCTGCTTACGTCATCATCTCCTTGAGACTTTTGTGGATTTGAGGATAACGCTAATCCGGGGTGGAGAGCAAAAGAGTTTTCGAAATCGGGTATATGCAAAAGGGCCATTCCACACTTTTTTCTGCTGACATCACCACCTTTCACAAACTTTTATGGATTTTGCAATCCTACTCCAATCCGGACCCGGAATGGAGTTCCTCGAAATCATTTTAAACAAGCAAAACTGCATGACTATTGAGCGGATTCGTCTTATCAACCTTGTTCCGGAGCGGAATGGCAGTTTTATCACTTAGTAAAAATCATACAAAATTTTACTAAGTATGTGGCCATTTTGGGCCTACATTCTGGCGCCTCCTGGGTGGATTTGCTCGCAAAGCCAATCGAATCCAGAGTCTTATCCATTGGGCCTTAGGAGTCAAAACAAAACTGATTTCATACCCCCCCCCCCCCCATTTGGGGGGGGATAGAAAGCAAAATATTAAAACCCACTTGTTCGGTCATAGACTTGTGTCCATAATACCAGTACTATTACTATTTTCCAAAACTATACACAACTCTACCTCCTTTATAAGGCTTTATTTCAAAGAATACCTTCACACAAAAATGTTGCTCTGTAGACTTCATACCTTTATTGCTTATTTCTGACAATCGTCAGGGTAAAAAATAGAAATACAAAAAATGATGAAATATGTACAAACATAAAATGTCTTCAGCATGAGCCCCTCCTGGGCCTGTAACTGCTCAATATTATTCTTGTTCTTCTACAACCTCTTCCTCTTCATCCTCTCTAGGAGTCTGTACTTCCTGATTATCTTTGCCAATGGTATCTCCGAACACCTGAATCATTGATTCTAAATATTGAAGAGCCTGCTTCCAGGCTTGCTCAGAAGGATTTGATGTTTCTTTGAGCTGCTTATAAACGTATTGTAATTCTTCCACATCCTCATAATCAACAGCATTTCCTCTAATCACTAGATCTTCCATGAGATCTCTTAGTCATGCGTAGCTCATGATTAGCTTAGCAGCTTGTTCTTGAGATAGTGGTTCTTCTAATGAACCGATTCCAGCCTCATCCTGTAAGCTATCCTTAATGCTTTGTTGGACTTCTTCCATAGATAACAAGTTGTGATCTTCCTTCCAAAGTCCTCTAAAACTGACCTTAATCATTTCCTCATTTAATTCAATGATCTCTTTAATCCCCCTATCTATTCTATCAAACAACAACCAAGCTTTCTGAGCTGCCCTATGCTTTTTTACTACTATCTTGGAGGCTACCCTGGCTATATTCCATTCCTTACTAGGAATTGGTTTAGCGGCATCACTGAGCCTACTATAAACCAATCTGTACATTCATTCTATTGGAATCACCATAGGCTGCAACTCTCTAGTGATCTGATCTAAGTCCTTCTGAATGGCAGATAGCAACTGGTTGGCATCTTTCAAGTAATCAATGATAAGTTGAAGGCCTGAACATTTTTCTTGAATTTCAGAAAGCAATTCCTCCTTGATATTTTTCAAACCATCTTTAGAAAATCTGGTGGGCTTGGCCTTCTCAATCTGAAGCTGATGTTTTAAATTTTGAATTTCTTTGGCCTGATGCTCATTCAACTTCTTTTGTTCCTCCAGTTGGTCTTTCAACTCATTAGCTTTCTGGAACCTTTCCTGCCAACTCTTAGCCTCTTTCCTCAGAACTTTCTCCACCTCTTTCTGATCATGAAGGCCTTTTTTAAGCTTTTCAACTTGTTGTTTCAACTTTTCTACCTTATATTTTGCTATATCAGTATTTACATAAAAGGTATCCAAGTGAGCCTTTGCCATCCCTAACTCATCTTCAGCAGGAAGCTTGTCGATATCTTCTATGATTTCCTCTGCTTTATAATCTTGAGCAGTCATTTCATTTTTAGGTTTGCTTACTTATGGAATCAAGGATCTTGAAACCCTTTGCCTAGTGATAGGGTTAACATACATACTTTTCCTTGTCACGACCATTCTTCTGGAAGGCCTGGTAAGCTTCTCTACCCAATAGTCATTTATACTCTGAGTAGTTGTCTGTTCTTTTGATACAACAATAGACCTTGAAATATCAGTAGCCAAAGGAGATAACGACATTAAAAACATAAGGGTGGACTGATTTGCTATTGATGGGGATGGAGATATATTGACAATAGCCTCTATTACAATGGTAGATTCTGTGACCACCATTATTGTGGACATAGGTAAATTCAGAGAAATGGGGATAGTACTGATAGTAGAAGGGATGGATGAACTTGGAACGTAGTGTCCCATGGATTGTGGCAAAGAAAATGGGGGTGCAATGATAGTGGATACTGAAGTGGATGCCTCAGAAGTGGAAGGTGGGTTTGAGAAGGATTGTGACATAACAGAACTGACTGGTACCTCCATAGATACTGATGGAATGAGAGAAAAACTGGGATATGGAGGAGGTAAATTCACCACATTTTCTTTCTTAGAAAGGGAGGGAAATTATTTTGGGGATTCATGGATATGAGAAGGAGAAGAGGGATTAGAAACCATACCTTCACCTATAGATGTAGGGTTTTCTTGCTCAGCTCCCTTTTCAATCTGTTGTTCTTGTTCAACTAATCCTTCTGTATCAAAAATAGCTACTTCTTCCACAATTTCCTCCATACTCATTTTCTACCTTTTGGAAAGCTCTATCCCTTTCGTATCCAGGGTTCTCTTAGCCCTTTTATGAACTAATCAGAAAGCATCCATCTCATCTCTAGTATCTTCTCCTGATAATTCTCCTTGCACTCCTTCGAAAGGTAAAGATTGCTCAGTAATGGATTGAGGCTTTGCTGACATGCAGGAGTAAAAGAAAGTGGCTTGATTCCAATGCTCTTACCCTTCCCTTTTTTATCAACAACTTTGTTCTGAGGTTGTGCTCCTAGAGCTAAATATTTAGGCCTAGATTTTGCTTCAATAATCGGGGTACTAACAACCTTTTCTTTAGAACATTTCATTTTACTCATCATCCTAGCTCCTTTAGGGAATATCTCTGCCTGCTCAGAAGTAGGACTGAAAGTCCTCAATGCTTCAGTATTTGTTAAATAAGTCCTTTGATTTGTAGAAGGTTGGAGAGATTCAGAATCACCCTAGGGTTTTTCAACCATCAATACAATGTGCCTTACATCCTTGAGTTCCCAAGTATCAATATTTTCATCATATATTTTTGAAAACTCTTTATCAAATTTTATTCCAAATTTAGATTCAACTTTTCCAATTTCAACTCTCATATGCCACCAATCCATGATCTTGGCATCCTCCCATGGTCCCTTGAAATCATCCTCTTCTTCTTTTTCTGAAGCTTCCTTCTTAGATGACATGTCCTTTTTCTTTGCCAACTTTGACTTGGAAGAGGGCCTATTTTTCTTTGTAGTTTCGGCTTTAATTTTATCAATCATCTCTTTAGTAATCTGATGACTGGGCTGGTGGTCAGGATCAAAATCTTCAATCTGCTCATAAAAATCCAACCATGGAGGTAACTGATCCATCTTGGAAACATTCCACTCTAACAGGGTAGTCTCATCATTGTTTCTCCCCTGTTCAAAATGAGCCCTGGGTCTTTTCTCAAATTTGTAGGCCTTATCTCCATTCAAAGTTTTATTTTTTGTAGTGAAAATACCATCAGGATCATAACTCCACTTCTGCGGGATATAAAATAGACCTAACCTATCTAGGTATTGGTCAATTTGTTGACTTTACCCCTTTTTAGTAATGGTGATATCACTTAAAGTGTGGTGGGAAAGCAAAGACTTCCTTTTTCTCCCTGAACCATATCTTGAGTCAATGTATTCTGCCTACCTCAAATATTCTAAGGCAAAGAGTCTCTCTATGAAAAAATGGGGCAAAAGAAAAGGTTTACCCATGAAACCATATAATCTGATGATTGTTCCCTCAGTTAATAGATACCAGTCCCCTTCTTCTACATCTTTATTCCTCAGAACCTCTTTGGCTAGGGGTGGTAACCTAGGGAAATTTTTGTACATTATTTTGAGGGCCGGTCCAAGAAATTCCAAATTGAACCTATAGTAAGACTCACTACTTCTTAAATGATTTATCCAATAGTAGACTGGCATAGGTTCTCCTTCATCGATTTTATCTTTGACTGGGATCCACGACATTCTATCTTTCATAGTGGCATAAAACATCCATACTAAGCTTGAGCAATGCCTAAAGCTAGGAGCGTTAGAGCCCCTCTTTAAGCTTACTAATTGTTCATGAATCCTTTGGGTGAGAAACATTGGCCAATCAAAATAAATCACCCTTATTCCTCTTTTTGCCACCTCCTTTTCGTACATCCTTTCATTAGAGATATAGTATGCAATGGTAATTTTCCAACCATGAACCTCTTCATCAGAGTCCAAACCCTCCATGCAGGCCAACATAGAGAACATAATGGGAGTTACAAACTTTTTGATAGAAATAGGAACTTCAGGCAACTCGTCCTGGGGTTTGGTATTCAGCTGCTTATAGACCCAATTCCTAAATGACTCACCATCATTCACCCACTTCTTTGTGGAATAAAACCCCATTTGCTCAACAATTCTAAAGGGTTTTGGTGGTACCGATGGGTCAGACCCTAAGGCAAAAATCTCATGATAGAAAGAGGTAGTGATGCTAAAAAGGGTTTCTCCCTCACTGGTTTTTACTACCTTAGCCAGTGGGTCATAGTATTTCACTATCACAGCTATCAATTTAGGACATGGATGGATAGAATCACAAATATAAAAGGACAAATAAGAGAGAATGGAGCATCTACCTTCTACCGATAGAGCAACATTCTTTTTGTATCTGTCGTTCATGCTCCTTAATTTTGTCCTTTCGAAGATGGTCATTTTTGTATCTGCTACTACCTTGGCTTTGTCCAGGTAAGGCACATATGTTCTTTCATCTAGAGTTTCAAATTCTGGGACATCTTCTATAGCTTCTGTGGGAGACTTCTTAGGAGCCATTTTGTAATAGTAAGATTTTGCACTGAGTAAGCAAAGAGGGCTTCAGAACACTACTAAGCTTCTCCACAATCTAGTGATTGCAAAATGAATCTCGTGTAATACTTCATCACTTTTATCATCTAGAATATGCGTATCATCCACCATAAATGTAGTAGTTATATGACATCTTGTTGGCACACTTCACCATCCCCTCCTTTATTTCTTTGGTGGCTTAAAGAAAATGGCATCCTCCCTTCTCATTGGCTGAATTTTGAAATCATGTTGCCAACTCATCGCATCCCTTCGGCTACTCTTCAGTCCTCATGTGAGTTTGTTAGAATTGAATGTACGAGCAATATTTAGCCTCCATGTGTCAACTTAGAACTTGTTGTTTGGCTTTACCCTGATTTCGCTCTGGCTATCTTTAGCTTTGGGAGGTTCCCAGATTAGTACCATTCTTGTTTTTCTTTTGATGGACCTTTCTTGCGGAATCACCAATCCGGATCCGACCATGCAGTCTTGAGGGCGGAATGTCACTCCGAGGAGTTTCACACGACACAATGTGCGGGATGGAATATTACCATGAATCCGGCCAATACTTAGTCATTTCTTGCAAAACTTCTTCTTTCTCTCTTTTTTTTTAGCATTTCTTCGAAAAAGAACTAATTACAAAGTGCAGAAAGAAAATGAAATAGAAAGTGCAGAAAGGAGAGGGAAATATTTGTACAATATATATACATATGTTACAATGAGCCTATTTCTCATATATAGTAAAGCTTAAGGTGGAAACCATTCACCGGAATTGGTTGTATGTTTCCTTCTAAGTCTTTCAACTGAAATACATTAGACTCTTTTGCTTCCATAATTTTGAAAGGACCATCCCAAAAGGAATCAAACTTTTCATGCTTACCCAGCTTTGCTCTGTCCACATTCCACCTGAGAACTGAGTCTCCTACTTGAAGTTTTCTGAACTTGGCCTTTTTATCGAACCATGCTTTAATGTCTGATGAATGCTTCTAAAAATGATCATATGCTTGAGTTCTGCTCTCTTCCAGTTGTAGCAAGTGTGTCAACCTAATTTTTACTGGATCATCCTCCAATTCTTCTTCTGTACTGACAAGCTTAAGTGTTGGAATCTCTAGGTGAATCGGTAGTACTGCCTCTTTTCCATATACCAATGCATAAGGAGAAGTTTTGATAGACTTTTTAATAGTAATCCTGTCTGCCCATAGAGCATGGTCGAGCAATAGGTGCCAACTCCTTTTGTTACCTTCCAGAGACTTTCTCAAAATCCTTAATAGGTTCTTGTTGGTAGATTCTGCAAGTCCATTACCTTGTGGGTAATAGTTTGAAGTATTTTTAAGAATGATGCCATACTTGCTGGCAAACTCAATGTACTTAGCTCCAATAAAAGTAGGGCCATTATCACTCACCAAAGCTTTTGGAACTCCAAATATGGAAATTAAACTCTCCATAAAGTTGATCACAACTTCCTGGTCTACCTTCTTTGTAGGAATAGCCTCTACCCATCTGGTAAGATAATCTGTAGCTATCAAGATAAACTTGTGCTCTACTGAAGAATTAGGATTTATGACTCCTATGAAATCTAATCCCCATTTTTGAAAAGGCTCCTCAACTTGAATAGGCTTCAGGGGGATGCAACATTTCTAGTCTTTCCAACATACCTTTGACACTTATCATAGACCTGGGTGACTTTAAAAGCATCATTGAACATAGTAGGCCAATAATAGCCTACTCTTATTATCTTCAAAGTTGTAGTTCTGCCTGAGCTATGGCCACCTACTGACCCTCCATGGAATTCTTCAATGACTCTTTTTTGTTGGTCCTCCTTCAAACATTTTAGGAGAATACCATCCAAGTTTCTTCTGAACAACCCTTCAGGAAGTAATACATATTTTAGAGCATGAAGTCTATACCTCCTTCTTTGAGAAGGATTCAGATCAGGTGGGAAAATTCCCATTTGGAAATACCTGGTCATTTGTTCGATCCAATCAGAATCCGGAGTGTGGACAATCTCTACTTGATCCTCTTCTGTTATCTGACAAGCTGTCACTCCAGTCAATGCTGAAGTATCTATCAATCCTTGGCACAAGGCTCTACCTCTTACCAGCTTGGTGGGGTGTATTTCCATGTCGTACTCCTGGATCTTAGTAATCCAACCAGCCCTTTTATCTCCTAGGTCACCTTGTAAGATAAAACTTCTCACATCTGGATGAACCACATACACCAGAGTTTTGCTTTGTACTAGATATTGTCTGAACTTCTTAAGTGACTTCATCACAACAAACACTTGTTTTTCAATAAATTTATATTTTACTTGATAGTCATGTAAATTCTGGCTCCAAAAGAATACAGGGTGTTCATCCCCTTGATCATCTCTTTGGGTGAGCACCGAAGCATAACTTTGTTCAGCTCCGTAAGCATAGAGAATAAAATCTTTGCTGAAATCAAGATTTATCAAAACTGGGGCTATGGAAATGGATTGCTTGATGATCTCAAAAGCTTGCTTCCTAACCTCAGTCCACTTGAATTCTACCTTTTTCTTGAGTAGTTCAGATATAGGTCTCACCTTCTATGCAAAATCAGAAATGAACTTCCTGACAAAATTGATCTGACCTAAGAAAGACTATAACATCTTCTGATTAGTAGGCAATGGAATAGCTAGAATTGCTCTAATTCTATCCGGCTCTATGGCCATACCTTCCTTTGAGACCACATGTCCTAGTAGTTTTCCCTCATGTACTACAAAGAATGACTTCTTAGGATTTAGTGAAATACCAAATTCCCTGCATTTTTGAAAAACCTGTTCCAAATGAGATAGATGATCATTTTTATCATGAGAAAACACAGTCATGTCGTCTAGGTAAATCAGAATAACTTTGTTTATAAGTGTACCAAAGGCATAATCCATGGCCCTCTGAAATGTAGCTCCTGCATTAGACAGACCAAAGGGCATCCTCTGATAGGCAAATGTACCCCATTTTGTAGTAAATGTTGTTTTGTATTGATCTTGATCTTTTACCCAAATTTGGTTATATCCAGAATAACCATCCAATAGCGAGAATCTCTCTGCTCCAGCTACCACTTGTAAGATCTGGTCAATCTGAGGAAGGGGATAGTGATCTTTGAGGGAAGCTTGATTCAGATTTCTAAAATCCACACATAGGCGTATATCTCCATTCTTCTTTCTTACGGGTACCAAATTGGCTACCCAAGTGGAATGTTTTATCGGATATATTATCCTAGCCTTTAGCAGCTTTAAAAGTTCTTCTCTCATAATGGCTTCTATCCTTGGATTGACAGGCCTCTATTTTTTCTGGAATGGTTTAGCATCAGGTTCTAACTCAATAGTATGTTGGATAATCCTTTTGTCATAAACTTTAAGGTCCTCATATGACCAAGCCACAGTGTCTTGGTATTTTAAGCACAAAGCTTTGATTTCTTCTGCTTCCTCAGGAGAACATTGGATCCCAATATTTAGCTTCTTTCCTATTCCAACTTCTACCTCCTTATAGATCTTCTCACCAACCTTCATAGCTCCAACCTTCTTCCTATCTTCATTATCGAACAAACTTTCAAGGGTGACCAATCCCCTCGGGATATGATTGTTTCTCAGCTGGATGAAGTCTTGCTGATCTATCTCCTCCAAGTCTTCCTCTTGGATAGTTGTGAGGCATGCTTCTTTTATCATAAAGTCTAGAATCTGTTCATCACTTTCAAAAACCTGCCAGAATATTTGCTTATCCGACACTATAGGTCTGAAAACCATTTTAATTCCCTTGGTCTTCTTAGTCCCAAAATCCATAGGAGGATTGAAATTAGCTCCCTTTGTTGCCAATGCATCTGCCAGGTGATTCTCTTCTCTAGGCACAAAATTTAGGTTCAGGGCATCAAATGAATCCATTAGGTCCCATACTCTATTCCTGTAAGCCTTTAAGTAATGGTGCTTACTGCTACACTTATTCCTTACCTGATGTACAATTAACTCAGAATCACCATATATGTTCAAAATATTGATGCCCATGCTTTCAGCTTGCATTAATCCAAGGCACAAAGCCTCGTATTCTGCAACATTGTTGGTACATGACCATGTCAGTCTATAAGAAAAATTCTTCGTTCCTTCGGACTATGATTGTAAAACCACACCAGCCCCTACACCATTTCTACATTTAGCATCATCAAAGTGCATAACCCATGTTTCATTGTTTCTTAGGGATTGATTAGAAATAGTAGGGAGTTTCTTTTCCAATTCATTTGTGATGTTGTATGTACCCATACCAGTTCCAAATTGACTGTAATATTCTTTGAAAGGTAACTCATCTTCAATGTCTAGTTCCTCAATGTTTTCTACTAGCTCAAATTCCTCCAAAGGGTTAAGGTTGCACATATCTTCTTCAATTTTTTCAATATGATAAGCAACTAGTTTTTTAGGAGTTATCCTTATCCTCTTTCCCTTGAAAGGTATTACCATGCTAGAATAATCCATATACATACATCCTCCTAGCTTTGCAATAAATTCTCTTGAGAGACATAACCCAAAATAGGGTTCTAAATCTACCACCACTATTTCTTGTACTACTGTCACCTCAGGGGCTCTGTGCAACCTCATCAGTACATCTTTAATAACCCCAACTGTCTTGACAGGTGTCCCATCTAACTGTAACACTCCAGGACAAGACCGGGTATATTCCATACCCATTTCTTCACAGACTGCCTTAGGCATAACTATGGTTGATGCTCCTGAATCAATCATACAATTCTGGACTACCCATCCCTCCATTCTTAGGGATATATAAAAAGGGGAGGTTTGTTCTTTAGAACAATAGGTGTCATTTCTTTCTTTTTTGATGGTATACTGAGGATGGTAGTGGTTGGTCTGTTCTGGGGATTTTTGTTGAGGGAAGCTTTAAGCAGGTCAATCTGGCCCGGGATGAAAAGGGTATCATATAGGCTAGCTTTTGATGGAATCCTTTTCATCTCTTCCACAATGTTATACTCAGACTTGGTTAGGGATAGTCTTTCTAGTCCTCTGTCTGGCTCACCATACCTCCTTTTGTATTGTTGGGTTACCTCTAACCTTTATATTTTGGTAATAGAGGGGAACCTGAGCCTTTCTTGTTCTTCACCCTTGGATTTCATTCTGTCTCCTTCCGTTATTCTTTCCAGATTTTTAGGGAAATTATCAGTTTTCTCCTTTCCCTTGGCTCGGGGAATAGGAAAAGTGTCATTGTTCTGAGGAGGGAAGTCAACCTTCTTTTGATAAGGGACCTAGAATTGTCCCATATTCTGAGGGTCTACTTGTAAAGCTTTGTTTCCAGACCTTGTCATAACAACAATTGGGCTTTCTTCCTCCAACTCTTTTCCAACCATGATCTGATCAAGGTGCCATAACATATTAACTCTCCCTTTCTGATTTCTTTCAGCTTGATCCATGGCTTGTTGAACATGGTGTTGATACATCACACAAGACTGTGAGTCATGGGGGTCATTGCATACTAAACACCAGATATTTGCAAGAGTGGTATCTGTAGAACATTTTAGATCTTCATATGTTGCATTCACCCTAACCTCGATACTATTACTAGGGCCAGGCCTTTGATATTTGTTTACATATGGGAATATCCTCTGTTGTGACCTTTCTTGATCTCTCTTCTCCATTGAATTCATTCTGTTACTCAAAGTTTTCATGGTATTTTGTATGTCCAGAATAGCAGATAATTCTTGAGAAGGTTGAGAAGAAAGAGGGGGAAAAGAGGGTATGGAGGACACAGGTTTAGGTCTAGGAATCAGATTTATCTTAGGAGATGGATATGGTAAAGAAAGGGGGTCCATGTAGGAAGATTTTGTGGATTGCTCATGGCTACTACTAGTTTTTGAATTGTAGGGCAACATGGTCTTTGCAGGAATTCTTCCTACATTGATCAGGATATTCTCGGCATGGACGATTACATTATAAACTTGAGGGAAAGTTTCAATTCTATATTGTTGTGTTTGTAGACCTAGCTCTGATCCCAGGGCATGGATGTAATACATATAAGCCAAACAAGCAGCTGGTCTAGCAGTGGGGGAATTCTCTTCCATGTTTTACTAAATCTCAAATTAAAGTCTGAGATAGTTTCTTGCTGAGTTTTTTGCATGGCTGTAAACTGATTCAGTAGAGAAAAGGGGTCAGTAGATTCATTAAATTCTTCTATGAATGGCTCAACCAAATATTGCCATGAAGTGATAGAATTATCTTCCAGAGTTCTGAACCAATGCAATATCTTTCCACGAAAGGATAGGGCTAGAATTCTGACAATAACATTTTCTTCTTTTATGTTGTGGATTACTGCTAGATTCAGGATATCTTGGCAGTGCTCGTAAGCTATTTTCCCAAATCCATCATATGTGGGGGTTGCCTTAGACACAACTTGAGGAATGGCATCCATTTGTGCTAATCTAAGGGGCCCAGTTGAATCCCAATTAGGGTACTTCTGTAGTGGCTGATTGGGAGCCACATTTTGTGCCATATTTCTGGTTGTAGGTCTTCTTGGGGGAACTATTGGGTTTTCTTCCAGAAGTTCTTCTTCTTCAATAAAATCTTGATCTAAACTTCTGATAACAATAGCCCCTCTCTGAGGTAACTCACAATGAAAGAAAGAATCAGGGTTGTTCCTCTTATAAGACCTGGTATACATGAAAGGGTACTGGTCTACAATACTTTTTAGGGTCTTCTGACCAGGGAGTCACCAGGTGAACTTTCTTTTCTCCGCTAATAAGGTCAAGATAATTCACCAAATCTTGATTCCTTCGGGATGAGATAATATTAACTCTTCTAGATGGGTTTCGTGTTCCTTGTGAACTGTCCCATCGGGCATGCCAAAAACTGTTGGGCACTGAATTGCACCAAGTTTTACTTGATACTATGGCTGTCTATCTTCCTACTTTCTGTTTAGGCTTGCACCCGATAGCTGCAGCTCAACACTCAACATTGGAAGGACCAAAATTGAGGTTTTCGATCCAACCTCCAGAGTAGGTTGGTTCCTTGTCAACTTAGCAGATTGTTGACACAATTATGCTCAATTAGGGCTTGGAGTTTAGGGTAAGAGAAGGTTAGGGTTAGAGAGATGTAGATATCAGTGGATGGATAGGTTAACAACATTGCATCACCATAAAAAGCTCCCAAAAAACCATATTAAAGACATACATTCAGATCAACCCTTATCCCAAGATAGCTCATTTCAGATATTAAAGCATAATAGAGAAATGTTATAGCAAGCAATTTCAATATCCAAGAAATGATAATCCAAATAGCAGAATTCACCAAAACTAGATTTTACAGAAATGTACTTACTAATAACACAGAACAAACTTCAAAGCAGATTTCAATTACTCATAACAGCTAGTAATCCAAGATAGGCACAAACTAACCATCTAAGTATTCACAAAAATACAACTATGAAATCCGAACCTCTGACATCAAGCATGGAAATGCAACCTTGAGGCGAAGATCAATGTATTGCTCCTTTCATTCAACTCTTCAAAAATATTTACAATGGTACAAGCAAACACGCTAGAGCCGACCCTTCAAAATGAGGGTTCGACCTCTACTTATAGTTTTTCATATTACAAATCAAGAAACAATACATCAAATCTTGTTACAACAACTCAACAAAGAACTTAGCTGGCATTAGCTCATTGGTCAAACCTCTAGGAAATCCATTGAAAAGGAAACCACCATGGCAGCATGGGTTCTCTACAACTTGTTGGTCGCTCATTAGAACTACAGTTCAGAACATTCTAGATCATGCACTTTCATAGATATTTCTTGGGAGTAGAGCGCCACCATCGATCTGCAACTGCCTCTGGTTTGATCTTCTTGGAAACTCTCGATGCTTCATCTTTCGGCCAATATGTTATAGTTCTGGTGTAGGAACATCCTTTTAAATGGCCCAGATTTAGTAGACTAACCTCCACCATTGATCTTCTTTATCCCATGGTCCAGATTAGATCCGGTATAAGCTGAGAGCCCATTCGTTGGATGACGTCACTTTAATTAGCAGCAGAACATCCAATCCGGATCTTGGAAATTCGAACCTTGAATCCACTCCGGAGCTTTTATCTTTTCTAATCCGCATTAAAATATTGATGATGTCACCTCTTCTTTATAACTTGTGTGGATTCCATTCCGGATAGAATGAGCGTCTTCCTTAGTCCGGATCCGGAGTCAAGTTCTTACATCATTCCACCATTCCACCTTATCTTCATTCCGGATAGAAAAAGACTCGTTTATTATCCGGATTGTCAATCCACACTTTTCCTCTGCTTACATCATCATCTCCTTGAGACTTTTGTGGATTTGAGGATAACGCTAATCCAGTGTGGAGAACCAAAAGAGTTTCTAGAATCGGGTATATGCGGGGCGCCCACCCCCCCCCCCCCTCCGCCCCCCCCCCCCCCCCCCCCCTTTTGTGGTTTTTGCAATCCTGCAATCCCCAATCCAGGACCCTAGAATGGAGTTCCCCGAAATCATTTTAAACAAGCAAAACTGCATGACTGTTGAGCGGATTCATCTTATCAACTTTGTTCCGGAGTGGAATGGCAGTTTTATCACTTAGTAAAAATCATACAAAATTTTACTAAGTATGTGGCCATTTTGGGCCTACAGGACCCAGATTAGTCATATTGGTCAAGTGACTTGTCGCTTCATTCATTGTCATTTCTCACCAATCAACTGTGTGAGGAGGTAGTTCAAAGCTTCAACATAATCATAATAAAATCAACAAAAGATAACTCAATCACATCAAAATCGTGTTCGTCCTATGAATCATTACATACAACAATCACAAATTTCCCTTATTTTCTAGGAATGTAAGTAGACATAACATATTCAATTGTAGCTCTCCTACCGTTCAAAACTATTGTAGCAATTGAAGCTACCCGATTGAGTTTGAGGAATGAGTGCAATTTAATATAACCAAGCCATTAATCTAAGTCCTTTGAATATTGAGGCAATGATTATAAGGATGCATGCCATCTTGCATGATTGGGCCATCTGACATTGATCAGACCATTGATCACCATACACCCTATAAACATATCAATCTACATTTTTTCTCGGTGTTGTATTTTCCACACAACATATCGCAAAAAGGGGCATCTGTAGACACCTAAAACATGTCATGATTAGGGGAGCTACTCACATAGACACATTCATAATATCATATGACATAATCTTGGATTTTCCAAGCATCAACAATGGTTCTCACCACTCATTTGGGGCATTTTCAAGCCATCCAAGCCTAGATGCTCAAGCCTAGAGTGACCATATCTTAGTCGCTCAAGCCTAGAGTTACCATATATTATCTTCTCAAGCCTAGAGTGGCAATACCTTAGCTGTTACAGACGATAGTGACCAGATATTAGTCGCTTTAGATGACAACGGTGAAACCATAAAGGTAGTTTTTTTGACAAACAGGCCTAATTATAGGTGGAAGTGGCAGTCTACATGCAATAAAGGTGAGTGGGAGTAAATTTATATTCTCTTTCATGACCATTTCACATGAGAGACTTGAGTTTGCATTTATACTTTACTTAACTAGTCTTTAAACATAGAAAATACAAAAATCTTCTCATGATAACTCTCACTACGCATGAGGAATTCATTCCTAGGGCTTGGGCATAGACCTAGGGTTTCACACACTTTAAAAGGTGAAAGCCTAAGAGCACCAAGCATCTGGAATTTATCAGAACAGGTCATTGAGGAGAGCTTTCGATACTTAGAGAGCTTCTCTTGGAGATCATGTTTACAGTGAAGCCCTGACAAATTGGAGAGCAAAGCGACCATTATTTCAACATCCGATACAAGCTTTGATCCATAGCTTTGGGGTAAATAGAACGAAATTCACCTTAGCGGCCGCTATCTTAGACAATGGCCCGTAGGTCTAGCTTAGGGTTTTATACATTAGTTTCATAATTATGTTTAACATATCATTAGTGTAGCATCATTTTATTCATTTAACTTCATAGCATAGGTTTAATTTGTACTTACTTTCATTTTGGTATATTCATTACTAACAACCTCATATGGGGAGGCATTCTCAGACATCTAAGCATGTGTTGTTGTTTCATTTCTTACAGGGCTACAGGTTCATCGGACGAAATATACAACATACAAGAGAAAAAGAGATCCCTCTAGAAAACATGCCTAGAGAAGGAGGCATCTGTAAGGCCTCATACATTTTTGTGTGTAGAACTGGGAAGCTTTTCAAAGTGCACCACATCTTTGCAAAAGAGGCACTCTTTGCCTATTTGTAATCTTATTGTATCAAAATGGGTATCCCTAAGAGGGACCAAAATGTAACCGGGTTTCAGTCCAAATAAAGAGATATATCTTTGTTATTTCCTTGTTATATGCTTTTCATTGTCTTCCATTTCATTTTGGGTTTTAATACATTGCAAGTAGAGTAAAAAGAGCGATGCGTGCATCTTGGGGTCACTATAGTTGGTTTACATTTTGAAGTATGAATATTATAAGGTTTAAAAGAGATTTATTGCTATGTATGGTGAAATATTTTGAGGGATCAAATTGAATGAATGATTGAGAAAATATTGCTACCTAACCTTTGAAATTAGCAAAGAGTTGATTGTGATTGAGACAGGTGTTTGAAGTCAAGTCTTATTCAAACAAGATGTAAGGGCACATTATCCTTAAGAGTTATTGTTGGATGTTGTGAATGCTAAGTTGGAGTGAAAAGGATTGTTTGATAAACATTGTTGAGTTTGATTTTCTAGAATGAAAGTTGTTACTAGAAATCTTGTTTGATAAGCATTGTTAGAAATGTTGAGTAAGATTTCATATGCTTGACAAGGGTTTGTGAAAGAACATGAGTATCATTGTTATGAGAGATTTTTTATAAGCATTGTTGGAAAAAATTGAGTGAGTATTCATATGCTTGAACTAGGGTTTGTAAAAGATCATGAGTATCATTGTTAGGTGAGGTTTGTTTGATAAGCATTGTTGATTAAGCCTTCATTTAGTGATTGGTTGAGAAGAGTTGATTGAGCCTAGTTTATTGGAAGTATTGGAGTTATAGTTCAAGTTCAGTAAAAAAAATTGTTCTATATTATAAATTGATTTGAAAGAGGTTTTCTACAAGAGATTGAATTGAGCTAGTGTGCAAGTTTTGTAATTGATTTGAGCAAGATTTTATGAGAGCTTGCAAGCATATTTGAGTAAGTCCTTGAGGGGACTTAAGGATAGGATTGAGAAAGCTTTTGTGAAATATTAAGGATAGATTTGCGTGAGATTTTGTGGAATATTACAATCATATTGGATAGTGTTGAGGTAAGTTTTGGTGAAGACTTATTGAGTAGAGTGGACAAGTTCTAGTGAAGACTTATTGAGTAGAGTGGACAAGTTCTAGTGAAGACTTGAGAGCAAAGTTGATACAAGTCTTGGTGAAGACTTGTTGAGTAGATTGAATAGGTTCTAGTGAGGACTTGTTGAATCAGATTTGAGGTAAGTCTTAGAGAATACTTGAGAGCATAGTTGATTGATATATTTGTTCAAATCTTGAGTTAAGATTTGGGACAGATCTAGTAGAGTTGATTTGTGATTGGATAAAGCTTTTTGTTAAGGCTTGAAGATATATTTGAGGATAGATTTTGGTGTAGATTTGAGGATAGGTTTATGACATAATAGAGATATATATTGAGTAGATTTGTACTAGACTGAAGGACTATATTTATTACAGATTAGATATAGAGATTGAGTAGATTTGTGCTAGACCGAAGGACTATGTTTAGTACAGATCAAAGATAGATATTGAGCATATTTGTGCTAGATTGAAGGACTATATTTAGTGCAGATCAGAGATAGAGATTGAGAAAATTTGTGCTAGATTAAAGGACTGTATTTAGTGCAGATCAAAGATAGAGTTTGAGTAAACTTGTGCTAGACCAAATGACTTTTTTTTTATTGATAAATACTTCTTATACACATACACTATGGGGATTGATCCTGGGTCACATCATCAATAATGCAAGTGGAATCCTTGTTGGTAGACCACATCATGTGAATACCAAAGGACTATGTTTATTGTATATTTGTGACAAAGCTAAGAATAAGCTTTGGATATGACAGATTAGAGGATAGTAGTCTCCAGTGGATAGAGATCCATTAGCTAGGGTAGTGAGGATAGGAGTCTTCAGTGGTGAGAGATCCACAAGCCAGTGTAGTGGAGATAGTAGTATTCTAGAGGTTTCACCAACCAGAGCTGAGAAGAAAGAGTTCTCCTATGGATAGATATCAATGAATTAGTTGATGGGATTGGTGTCTCCTGTGGATATATATCCATAAATATTGTAATAGGGAAAGTATTTCCAAGAGATTGATTGAGAAAATATTAGTGATTTTCTCCATGCAGTATGTTGGAAATTTTGAGTCCATGAAGTTGTCATTGATGTCAAGAAATTAAGTTGTCTTTGATGTCAAGCTTTTAGCACCAGTGAGTGATAGTTTTAGGTCTTGTAATAAAGTACAAAAGACAAACGAATTTCAGATGGTCAGATGTGGTTTAAAGAGCAATTGGATGGCCCAAGCAAAATAATATTATAATATTTTATTATAATATTAAATTCTCAAAGTTATATGACTTAAATAATTTAAATTTAAGATTTAAATAATTTAATATTAAATATTTAAATATCTTTCAAAAGGTTGGGCACCATTCTTAAATATGTTGGTGGTTTAAAGTCTAAATGATTTATTTTAAACCTTATAGTGGGCCAACCACTAACACAAGCCTCATCCCAACGACGTCATCACCAACATCATAAAAACCATGCATCGACGAAAATAAAATTTAATATATGAAAAAGTGATGACGTTCATTTGACAAAGCCCAACCATATATATATAAACAAAAGAGCTAAGGTTAAAAATTGTTGTTGATAAGAGTATCACTCGGGAGAGAAAAATACATGATGCACAAATCCATATGATGAAATTTAATGTGCAATATTTGAGGAAGTGATCAACAAGAGGAATTAAGTGTGCGAGAGAGTTTTTTTGTTAGGCGACAAAGACTATCGATTTTTAGATAAATAATGAGTCTCAAGGTGTGTTTTGAAGAAAAGGTTTGGGTGCACATTTTGGAGTTTAGCTGCCCATACAAGATGTCGTAATGGTCTAGCAAGGTATTGGGAGCAGTGCTAGTTCTCACAAGAGATGAGGTCAAACACGCTATTGTCAAACATGAAGGTACATATTTTGTTCTATAAAAAAAGGGGAGTTATAAGGTTTTAGTGGTAAAGTTTAATTTAATGAAAGAGAGTCATAATGTTTGTGAAGTTTTAAAGTTTAATTCAGTTCCTTTTAATATACTGGAGGTATAAGGTTGAGTAGGCTGTGGTGTTTGGTATATCGGTATTGGGATATATAAGGTGAGAGGGAACTTTGCATTATAGTAAGAAGCTAATTAAATTAAATATTATATTATATTAAAGTGATGGAGCCATAAGGTAGAGTGACGTAGAGAATTATTGCTATAAGTATTTGAGTGAGGTATAAGGGAAATTGTTGTGTTTTAATTTATTAAAATTATTGAGTTTTTATTTTTGAAAGTGTGGAGATTATAAGGTGTATTTAAGGATTATTATTTTTGTGTGAAAAATATTTGTAAGGGGATTTTGAGAAATTTTGTTGCTACCTAACCTTTAAAATTGAAAAGAGTAATTGTGTTTTAGAAAGGTTTTCCAAGAGCACTTCTACATCAAAAAAAATGTATGGGCATATTATTCCTAGTGAGTGATTTTTGAAAATTGTGAATGAAAAGTTGGAGTGAAAAGGATTGTTTGGTTAAGCATTGTTGAGTGTATTTTTAATTAATGCTTCAAGGTTTTTTGGAATTAAGAATTGTTGATAAAACCTTGTTTTATAAGCATTATTTTTGAAGTGAGTTGTTGAGTAAAGAACTTGAACTAGGGTTTGGAAAGAACATGAGTATCATTATTATGTGATATTGGTTGATAAGCATTGTTGGAAACATTTTGAGTGAGTGTTTATATGCTTGGACTAGGTTTTGTAAGCAAGGATTATTTTATTGAGTGATTGGTTGAGTAGAGTTGGTTGAGCCTAGTCAAATCAATGTGTTGAAGTGATTGTTCAAGTTCTATGAAAAAAATTGTTCTATATTCTAAATTTATTTAAGAAAGAGGTTGAGAGTTGATGAGTGTGAAACATATTGAGTCTCTAACAATTCTCTATATATTTCTATGATGAAAGAGATATTGAAAGTGATTAAGAGTTTGTGAGTGTGAAACATATTGAGTCTCTAATAATTATCTATATATTTATGTGATAAAAGAGTGATTGAAAGTGATTGAGCATTGAGGTGAAAGTGAAGCATATTGATTCTCTAACAATTCTCTGTATGTTTCCAAAAGAGTGATTAAAAGTGATTGAGCATTGTGATGAATGTGAAGCATATTGAATCTCTAACAATTCTCTCTATGTTTCTATGATATTATATAAGTTCTAGTGTGGACTTATTGAGAAAATTTATGACAAGTATTTGAGAAGACTTGTGGATAGATTTGTGTGAGCTTTTGTGGAATCTTACAATACAAATTGAGAGCAGATTTGGATAAGTTCTAGTGAGGACTTATTAAGCATATTTGGACAAGTTATAGTGAGGGCTTGTAGAGCATATTTGTAGAAGTTCTAGTGAGAACTTATTGAACATATTTGGACAAGTTCTAGAGAGGACTTGTGACAGATTAGTGTGAGCTTTTGTAGAAGCTTACAAGGTATATTTGAGATAAGTCTTTGAGAAGACTTGTGAGCAGAGTTGATTGATTTATTTATTCAAACCTTGGGTTAATGTTTGGGGTAGATCTAGCAGATTTGATTTGAGATTAATTCAAGCTTTGAGTTAAAGCTTGAGGATTGAGGATATACTTATGCTAGAATGAAGGATCGTATTTAATGCAAGATCAGAGGATAGATATTGAGGACATATTTGTGCTATACCAAAGGACTGTGTTTAGTGCAAGATCATAGGATAGATATTGAGGATAGATTTGTGCTAGACTAAAGGACTGTATTTAGTATAGATTTGAGGATAGATTTTAGTACAAATTGGAGGAAAATTTTATGCCAGACTAGAGATAGAGATTTAGCAGATTTGTGCTAGATCGAAGGACTAAGTTTAGTATAGATTTGAGATAAATCTTTGAAGGTGATAGAGTATAGAGGATGATAGTCTCCAATGGATATATATCCATTAGCCAGAGTAGTAAGGACAAGTGTCTTCAGTGGATAGAGATCCATTAGCTAGAGTAGTGGGGGCAACAGTTCTTCTAGAATATCACCATCCAGAGCTAAGGAGAAAGGAGTTCTCCTATGGATAGATATCCATAAACTTGATTAGGGGATTGGTATCTCCTTTGGACAGAGGTCCATAAACATTGTAATAGAGAAAGGATTCTGAAGAGATTTATTGAGAAAATATTAGTGAAATAGTTTCTTCATAGAGTAGCCCACATTGGGTGAACCATGTTAAATTGGTATCTCTATTGTGTGTGATAATTTATGCATTTCTTTAGTTATTGCTATTGATATTGCCATTGATTATATTGGATAATACTATTTAGAAAAGAAAAGTAAAAAGTGGTCTTATACTATTTAGAAAAGAAAAGTAAAAAGTGGTCAGTATAAGCTTATTTTCTTCAATTGGTATCAGAGCTAGTTCCTTTAGAAAAGGTTTAACAGCTTGAAGAAAGATCTTACAAGAATACAAATGGCAAAGAAATGCAAAAGTAGAACCATAAGATACAAGAATAAAATAACACACATGGTCATGAAAGAAAATAAAGATTAATTCAATGTTGTTGTTTGGTAGGAAGAATGGAAATAGACTCAAGATATGAATCAAGAAGTGGAGAGATAACCAAGTTGATAAATTTTTGTACTAGATGTAGGAAGATAGGTCACCTTGTAGCTCATTATTCACAAGAAGGTGAAGAATGCTTTGTTTGTGATCAAATCAGTCATGATGCAGGTTATTGCAATGGTTTTAGTAGTGGTGAAGATGAAGATGATATTTTCAAAATTGAAGTCTTAGAGGATGGTTCAAAAAAATATAACAGGGACAATCAAAATAGGTATGAAGAAAAAACTCTACTTTCAACAATAGAAGAAAATGCTCCTATTGAAGACCATATAAAAGAGATAAATTTAGAAAAATAAAATGAAGAAGCTACTCTTAAGTAACTTGTTGAGTTGAAAAAGGAGAACTTAGATTTAAAGGCTCAAATACAAGAGGATGAGAAATGTAAGACAAAGTTTCTACAAGGTCTCTCTGACTTGAAATTTAAGGTTGAAAAGGTAAGGATAGTTGAAAAAGATATGATTGAAAAGTCAAAGGTAAAAGAGAAAGAATGTAAAAGACTTAATGTTGATCTCAAAGAATTAATAAGGGAGAAATAATAATTAAGGGTTCACGACCAAGAATATGAGAAAGCAAAAGCAAATTTTCGACAGTAAGTCACCAACTTCAAAATTAAGGTTGAAGAGGTAAGAAAAATTGAAGAAGGTATGGCAAAAAAATTAAAGATAAAAGATCTAGAATGTGAACTATTAGAAAATGATATAGTGTCACTAAGGATGGAAGTAAAATGCTCTAAGGAGAAGCTACACAAGGTTGAGAAAAACTCAAATACTTTGGACATGAAATGCACAAATATCATTAATCACCAAAACAAGACTTAGTTTTGAAGAAGAATAAGGGAAACAGGAAGCAAAAAAATGAGATTCAAGCTCAAGAACCAAAGAAGAAGAAGCTTAAAAAGAAGAGAGTAAAAGAGAGAGTGAGAATTCTAAGGATAAGTTGGATAATAGAAAGTTCAACAAGGAAAGGAACAATGCACAAATAAGGAACATATGGAACAAGAAACAGGACAAGGTAGAAGAGACTAAGAGAACAATGAGGTCAAGGTAAGGTTTCTTCAATGGATGATGCTTCTCATATCATAGGTTTCGGCATATGGCTACACATTGTAGGACACATGAAATATAGGAATATGGAAGTTTTAGAAATAGGCAACTTTTTCAAGGGTATTGCTACTCTTGTAATTAGTTTGGTCACAAGGTAGTAAATTGTAGGGTTAATGATAGGAAAGGATATGCCTCAATAGGAGGAATTTCAATATATTTGTACCTCTAAGGAATCACAATATTTAGTGTTATAAATGCAATAATTATGGGGATATACAACAAAATGGTTTAAAGCAGATATTCCAAAATCAAGCATGAACATGAACAGGAATATTGACATGGACAGGAACAGAAATAGGAATAAGATCAGGAATATGGATATGAATAGGAATAGGAACAAGAACATGAATAGTAATAGGAATATGGACATGAACATGAATAGAAATATGGACATGGAGAGGAACATTCAAAGAAATCATAAGGATCAGATGAGAAGGAAAGAAGATAAAGGTAAATACCAGTGCTTGCTGGGAGTAGAGATACTCCCGCCCTAGAATTAACTACCTTAAGAGGAGGTGGGGGAGGGGCTAAGCTAAGAGACTAATTATTATCCTTGATCCCCAAATGTGACTCTTTAACATTGATTTCAAATTGGGAGAGATTTTAGTAAGGGGGAGATATTTGGTTTAAGGATAAAGCATTGAGTCAAGGGGAGCAATGTCCCAGGGGGAGCAGAACAAGAAAAAGGTCAAATATTTGGTAAAAATAATTTGGGTTACCATCAATGACAAAGGGGGAGATTATTAGACATTTTGAGTCCATGAAGTTGTCATTGATGTCAAGGAATTAAGTTGTCATTGATGTCAAGCTTTTAGCACCAATGAGTGATAGTTTCAGGTTCCGTAATCAAGTACAAAAGATAGATGTCTTTCAGATGGTCAGATGTGGTTTAAAGAGCAATTGGATGGCCCAAGAAAAATAATATTATAATATTTTATTATAATATTAAATGCCCAAAGTTATGTGACTTAAATTATTTGAATCATTTAATATTTAATTTATTTAAATTTAAGATTTAAATAATTTAACATTAAATATTTAAATATCTTTCAAAAGGTTGGGCACCATTCTTAAATATGTTGGTGGTTTAAATTCTAAATGATAAACCATGCACCGACGAAAAGAAAATTTAATATATGAAAAAGTGTCGCGTTTGTTTAATAAATCCCAACCATAAATATATAAACAAAAGATCTAAGGTTAAAAATTATTGTTGATTAGAGTATAACTCGGGAGAGAAAAAGACATGATGCACAAATCCATATGATGAAATTTAATGCATAAACTTTGAGACAGTGATCAGTAAGAGGAATTAAGTGCACTAGAGATTTTTTCATCACATGACAATTACTATCGAGTTTCATAGAGATCACGAATCTCGAGGTGTGTTTTGAAGAAAATATTTGGGTGCACATTTTGGATTTTAGCCGCCCATCCAAGATGTCACAGTGGTCTAGCAAGGTATTGGGAGCAGCGCTAGGTCTCGCAAGATATGAGGTCAAACACACCACCGTCAAACACGAAGGTACATATTTTGTTCTATAAAATAAAGGGGAGTTATAAGGTTTTAGTGGTAAAGTTTAATTTAATGAAAGGGAGTCATAAGGTTTGTGAAGTTTTAAAGTATAAAGTTTAATTCAGTTCTTTTAATATATTAGAGGTATAAGGTTGAGTAGGTTGTGGTGTTTGGTATTGGGAGATATAAGGTGAGAGGGAACTTTGCATTATAGTAAGAAGCTAATTAAATTAAATATTATTTTAAAGTGAGGGAGCCATAAGGTAGAGTGACGTAGAGAATTATTGCTATAAGTATTTGAGGGAGTTATAAGGGAAATTGTTGTGTTTTAATTTATTAAAATTATTGAGTTTTTATTTTTGAAAGTGTGGAGATTATAAGGTGTATTTAAGGATAATTATTTTTGTGTGAAAAATATTTGTAAGGGGATTTATTTTTGAAAGTGTGGATATTATCGAGTATAGTGAACTGCAGTCTTCTTGTTGTTCTCAACCTAAGTTCCAATAATATATATATATATATATATTGTGGTATTCTTCCAGAGCTAGGTCATATCTCGAGTTGTCTTCTCTGTTGTACTGTGTTTGACCACTTTGTTTGGTGTAAGTGATGGCAGCATAATTTTTGAGGCCCAAAGGATTAGCAACATCTCTTAAGAATTTCATGTGAGCTCCAAGTTATATTTGTGGCCAGTGTCTCTACTGGACATGACATTAATGCAAACGCAATGCAGCCAACAACGGAGATAAATATGTATTTTCCAGCATAGCGAAAGAGTTACAAAGCTACCCTTTAGCTTCAAACTGCAGTGGCAATACTCTAGACAAGAATTGCTGCAAAATACCACCTTCCAAGTATAAAAAAGAGAACCAAAAGCCAATGAGAACGGACCAGAATTGGAGTTGGGGATATGGAAAGATTTCCACTGGTGGACATATTCCCCCTCATGTGAAAACTGCAGGGCCAAAATCACACATCGAGTAGCAAGTATTGGACTAGTTCCATTATGAAAACAAATAAGACATAAATAGCTATTCCATTTTCTATGTTGAGGCTTCTTTCACCAGAATAAAGACAGATATTTGTATTGACTGATAGCTATTCTATGGGACAACTGAAATTTCCACGTAAATCTAAATCTGTATCCACTTTTTTTTAATTCAACGTGGTGGATATAATTCTAGGAAGGGCTCTATTAATTGTAATAAAATTTGGTTAATCCATCATCTCTTGATAACAAGCGTTACCCGCAAGAGTTCGTCATCTTTTCGAGTTCTATATATATATATTTTTGTAGCTTGATCATTTAAATTTTTATCTGCGTGGATAGGCAACTTCAATGTCTACAATATGTTAATATCTTCAGTCATGGAATTATAAGAGCCTTCCTATCATGATACCTACGTAATAGAATTCACATATGCATATCTATCATGGTATTGCATTGTATTTCTCAGGTAATTCAGGCTACAACAGCTCTTAGGTTTCAATATTGATCATATTACTTTGATTTTTGGTGTTCTGATTTAGTATGTGCAGGCTCCTACTGCGGTCGTTGAAGAGGGGTCACCTTAGCAATATTAAAAATGTCTCCCTACGAGCATGTGACCTGTTGTGAAATTAGATGAACCCTTCATGCATGCACTGCATCTTGGCTCCTTTTTCTTATAGGATACGTGTTGGTACTTTTCTTCTGACATTGCTTCTTCAACCATTTCTATCTCCCACTTGGCACCAGGTTGCTCAGGTGATTATAACATTTGGCCAGAACTCAAGTTTCTTATGCTTTCCTTCTATTGTGCAAGGTCATGACATGTTACGAGGCATACCTTATACAATTGCATTTTCCCTGCGCCAATCTGGCTTTGCATCAGTGACTTTTCAAATATCTTCGAGACGTTTAATATCCATAAATAATGTTAATATTTCATGGTGATGTCCATATTGAGATTACAAAAACACTGTTATTAGTGGTATAACTTCTAAATTTTTGAGTATTTTATAATACCACATCAGTTGGTGGAAGAACAAGAAAGGGTCTTCCATTTTTGTCAGTATTGTCTTTTGTTCTCCTCACAATCGTAAAGTGAATCATCCAGTGGTGATATCAGTTGTTGTAAGTGATCATAATCACAATTATGCTTTGAGTGGAAGGAAGTCTTGGCATGATCTAAGCTCCCATGCATTGGCAGAGTGGCCTGTTCCACTCTGCTTTAGGTAACTCAAAAGGCAGAAGCTTGACCACATCGTCTGGATGTCAACCACAATTTATCATGAAGTGGCAGTTGTTTTCATCTATCAAGGATTACATCTGGATTACATCTGTCTAATATTATAAGGTTGCTGAAATCACTTTCTATCGCAACGATTTGTCAGACAATTTGAGTAATAATAAGTATGATAGCAATGCATTATTCACAGATGTATTCATCTTATTTAATGCATATGCTAGTTTACACTCACACCTTGCTGGATCTATTTGGATGACGCACATGTCACGTGAGTGAGCGGAGAAGGAGGTGGCCATGGAGGAGGTCGCACGGATGAGAGTTGTGTGCAGGTGGTGGCTGTTTCAATTTTCCAATTGGTGTTACAGTTATCGTAGAATTTTTTATAATTCAACTGGTAAAATGCAAGGGAATAAAGCAGTAAACCATGGAATATTTTCTGTGGAATTTCCAGTAGGTTTTTTTCTATGGAAAAATTTGCACTGTTGCTGGAAAAGACCTCTTTTTCATTTATTTCTTTAAAAAAAATTGTATTTTTAGGGTTTGCATAATTTTCTTTTGGAAGTACATCATGTACCGTTTGAAAATTTATGGCTTCAAGCTCTTCCGAAAAAAAATTAGGGTGTGAATCATCTTTTTCTTTCTTGGGGAGTGCAATGGTTACCACCTGGGATTCGTCGGATATGGGTTCTTCCTCCACCTGGGATTCCATGGCTATGGGTTCTTCCTCCTCTACCTGAGATTTCATGGCTAGGGTATCCTCTTGCATTTCCCTTAAATATTGTATAATACGATCAGAACGTTCCATTTGTTTATTTTGTTTTCGTTCAATCATTCTTCTAATTTTTGCAATGTCATTTTTTATTCCTTTGATATTTATGTCCCATATGGTTGGATCCATACGGCTCTGATACCAAATGGTAGGAACCTAGGGTTCCTAGCACATAAAATGATAAATAAATAATAAATAGACCTAAAACTAAGAGAATCACCTTTTGTATTGTCGGGAAGTCCCTTCAATAAATTGTATTATATTTCATATTCATGGATATTGGAATGATAAGTTTTTACAATATTTTATACCCACTCTAGGGTTATAGGTGAAAGGTTGCAATGCTTCCTAACCCTAATCTTATAATAATAATATAATAATTAATTATATTAATTATTATATTATTTATTATTATATTATTTTATTATTATAACTATAGGATATGAAATACATTATTACTATTATTATTATTAATTAATTTTAGGATAGGACCCTAAGAGTGAAATATTAGAGCATGAGGTAGCTTCACTAAGGAAGGAAGCAAAAGAGTCTAAGGATAATTTACACAGGTTTGGGAGAAGCTCAAAGAAATTAAATAAGATTATCAAGACACAAAAACCTACATCAAGCAAGATAGGTCTTGGTTTTTAATAGGTACAAAGAAAATAATGAGAGGATTCAATCTCAAGCTCCAAAGAAGAAGAAGCTTCAGAAGAAGAGAGTGTAAGAGAGAGAGAGACTTATGAGGATGAGTTGGACAATAAAGAGTTCGATAGAAAAATGAACAATGCACAAATGAGGAATAGATGGAATAGGAAGCAACATAAGGTAGAAGAGACTAAGAGACCAATGAGGTCAAGACAAGGTAATTTTAATGGATGATGTTTCTCATATCATAGTTTTGGGCACAAGGATTCACAATGTAGGACACATGGAAGATAAGAATATGGTAATTTTGGAAACATGCATCTTTTTCAAGGGTATTGCTACTCTTGTAATCAGTTTGGTCTCAAGGCAGTTAATTGCAGGGTTCATAACATGAATGGATATGGCTTCACCAGGATAAATCTCAAGACATTTGGACCTCCAAGGAATAACAACATTAAGTGTTATAAGTGCAATAATTATGGGCATACAACAAGATGGTGTAGAGAAAAAATTCTAGAGACAATCAGGAACAGGAACAATCAAAGAAATTAGGAGGATCAATCAAGGAAGATAGTGGACAAAGGTAAATATCACTGCTTGCTGGGAGTAGAAATACTCGCACCCCAAAATTAACCACCTCAAAATTAGGTAGGGGAGGGGCTAAGCTAAGAGACTCATTATTAACACCAAGCCCCAAAGGTGACCCTTTGCAATTGATGCCAAAGGGAGAGATATTTGAGTTAGGGGAGAACATTTAGTCAGGGTGAGCAGTTTCTTAGGGGGAGTAGAATAGAAAAAGGTTAAAGAAATGGTAAAAGGTAATTGGGTTGCCATAAATGACAAAGGGGGATATTTTTGGAAATATGAGTAGGTTTTGTTGTCATTGATGTCAAGAATTAGTTTCAGTGAGTAGCATGAGGTCAAGCATCAGTTTTCGTGAGTAGTGCAAGAAAAATATTGCTTCTAGGCCTAAGGGAAAATAATATTATAATATGATTATTATAATATTTAATATGGTCAAAAAGGTCTATAAGAGCAATAGTAAGGCCCAAGAAAATAATATTATAATTTTATATTATAATATTAAAGGTCAAAAGTATAGGCCTAATAATTAAATTAATTATAAATTAATTATAACAACTTTGTTATAAATTAATTTAAATTAAAATAACCCAAAGGTTAGGGTTACAAAGGGAAAGCAATAAAAATTGTGTGTCGACGTTGACTATTATTTCCATCTGTAGATGTGTTTAGGTAGAGCAAAATTTAATATAAATACTATATGCTTTGGAAAACATAAATCCATCCTTCGAATACCTTAATTGATGTGCATGCAAAATTTGCGAACATGCGGAATAAGAGGCAAGGGTCTTGTGCTTGTGTGGCGATCAACTTGCATATAAGAGGTAGGAGGCTCTAAGCCTCATAGCCAACCATGGCAATTATACCAATGGCATGCAGCTGTGGCTTAAGGCTCTAACTAGCATGAGGTCCCATAATCGAACCCTAATGGCTATGTTTTGATGAAGGTTCGAGTGTTTAGTTTTTAGCGCCAAGGCAAAGGTTTAAACACCGCAGGAGGAATTTTGGTTCTAAGGTGAGTGCCTAGCTCATGTGGCACATGATCTATAGCTAGGGCACTGTGGATGCACAAGCAGAAGTTTAATTTCTACCGAGGATAGAGGTACTTAAATTTTTGGTTATTAAAATTGCTTCTAAGGTTTAAAAGGTGGCATGATAAATTTTTATTAAGGGGGAGTTATAAGGTTTTTAAGGTTAATTGTTTTATTGTGATTTTTGACAAAGTAGGAGTTATAAGGTTGAAAAATGGAATTGGATGAGCTATGATGTGTTAAAGAGATAAGGGTTTATAAAGAAAATTATTGTGATTATTTTCTTTACACAAATTTTTGGTTTGCATTTTGAAGTGTGGATATTATAAGGTGTAAAAGAGGTTTATTGCTATGTATGGTGAAATATTTTTAGGGATCAAATTGAATGAATGATTGAGAAAATATTGCTACCTAACCTTTAAAATTGGCAAAGAGTTGATTATGATTGAGACAGATGTTTTAAGTCAAGTCTTCTTCAAACAAGAGGTAAGGGCACATTATCATTAAGAGTGATTGTTGGGTGTTGTGAATGCTAAGTTGGAGTGAAAAGGCTTGTTTGATAAGTATTGTTGAGTTTGATTTTTTGGAATGAAAGTTGATACTAGAAACCTTGTTTTATAAGAATTGTTGGAAATATTGAGTTTGCTTTCATATGCTTGACAAGGGATTGTGAAATAACATGAGTATCATTGTTATGACAGATTGTTTGATAAGCATTGTTGGAAATAATTGAGTGAGTATTCATATGCTTGAACTAGGGTTTGTAAAAGATCATGAGTTTGTTAGATGAGGTTTTTTTGATAAGATTTGTTGATTAAGCCTTCATTGAGTGATTGGTTGAGAGGAGTTGATTGAGCCTAGTTTATTGGAAGTATTGGAGTGATAGTTCAAGTTCTCTAAAACAAATTGTTCTATATTTTGAATTGATTTGAAAGAGGTTTTCTACAAGAGATTGAATTGAGATTGTGTGCAAGTTTTGTAATTGATTTGAGCAAGATTTTGTGAGAGCTTGCAAGTAGATTTGAGTAAGTCCTTGAGGGGACTTAGGATAGGATTGAGAAAGCTTTTGTGAAAGCTTAAGGATAGATTTATGTGAGCTTTTGTGGAAGCTTACAATCATATTGGATAGTGTTGAGGCAAGTCTTAGTGAAGACTTGTTGAGAATAGTGGACAAGTTCTAGTGAATCCTTGACAACAAAGTTGAGATAAGTCTTGGTGAAGACTTGTTGAGAAGATTGGACATGTTCTAGTGAGGACTTTTTGAAGCAGATTTGAGATAAGTCTTAGAGAAGACTTGAGAGAAGAGTTGATTGATTGATTTGTTCAAACATTGAGTTAAGGTTTGGGGTAGATCTAGCAGAGTTGATTTATGATTGGATCAAGATTTGTGTTAAGACTTGAAGATAGATTTAAGGATAGATTTTGGTGCAAATTTGAGGATAGGTTTGTGCCAGGCCAAAGATAGATATTGAGCAGATTTGTGCTAGACCGAAGGACTGATTAGAGATTGAGATTGAGAAAATTTGTGCTATATCAAAGGATTGTGTTTAGTGCAGATTAGAGACAGAGATTGAGCAAATTTGTGCTAGACTGAAGGACTATTTTTAGTTTATATTAGATACAAATATTGAGCAAATTTGTGCTATATCGAAGGATTGTGTTTAGTTTATATCAGATACAAAATTTGAGAAAATTTGTGCTAGACAAAAAAACTGTGTTTAATGCAGATTTGTGATAAAGTTGAGAATAAGATTTGGATGTGACAGAGTGGAGGACAATAGTCTTCAGTGGATAGAGATCCATTAGCCAGGATAGTTATGATAGGTATTCTGAGTGAGTACAAGAGTCTTCAATGGAGAGATATCCATAAGCCAATGTAGTGGAGATAGTAGTCTTCTAGAGGTTCACTAGCTAGAGTAGAGGAGAAGGAGTTCTGCTGTAGATAGAGATACATGAATTAGCTGAGGGGATTGGTGTCTCCTGTGGATAGATATCCATGAACTTGATTAGGGTCTTGGTGACTCATTTGGAAATAGGTCCATAAATATTGTAATAGTGAAATGATTCTCAAGAGATTGATTGAGAAAATATTAGTGAAATATTTTCTCCGTGGAGTAGCCCACATTGTTTGAACCATATTAAATTGGTGTCTCTATTGTGTGTGGTGATTTATGCATTGCTTTGGTTATTGCTATTGATATTACCATTGATATATTGGATAATATTGTTTAGGAAAGAAAAGTAAAAAGTGGTTTTATATTGTTCACCCCCCCTCTTAGTATAAGCTTGCATTCTTCAGATATAAGATTTCTACAAAATCTAAAATTCATTTAGGTGTATATACTCTCATTAGTAGGGAGATATAATGAAGCCTACTAACCTAAGGATTAATAAATGTTTTATCAAATTAAGCTTATATATTAGGGAGTTATATCCTGCCATATCTAAAACTAGGGAGCTATAGGGATGTCTACTTCTCAAAACACAACAAACACTAATAATTCTTTCAAAAAATAGAAGGTCAATGCCATAAAAATTGGGATCATGAATCTACTCATGAAATTTGAAGGAATGTTAGAACTTACTTCAAAGGTAATTCATAGTGAAGCCTTAGAAGATAACTTTGATACTATGAAATGTTATCTTCAAGCCCATCTCAATGAAGTAATTAACAATAGAAAAAGTGATATTTCACTTTCCTTAGACTTTGTGAACATATTATACATGGAATTGATCACATATAAAAACTACAAGGATGAAAATTTAGAACAAAAGAGATTGATAGAACTACTCAAAAAGAAGGTAGAACGTAATGAATCATATCTAGAAAATATTTTTTAATCCTCATGCAATATTGGCATTTTAGGTTCTACTAACTTAAGATCTTATCATGATGCATTAAGTGGTTTTTTAGAAGCTTCTATATAGATTGAAGATAGGAAAGAAGAATTTTCCTTACAAGAACCAAGTAGTAGCACAACCACCTATGAGAGCACAAAAACCAAAATCAAAGGCAAAGCTAAATATGAAGAAGAAGATGAAGTAGATAAAGGAGGAATACAATGCAAAGTCAATTGAAAGAAGAACCTTTAGCTATAGCTACAACTTACTCTACATCATCTGAAGACATAGTAAGTGATGAAGAAGAATACAAATTCCATTATCCAATGGAAGGAGATCCACATTGAAGACTAAAGTCTTCAATACCCAAATAATGTAATACATGGGGGTGTTAGAAATAGATTATATTACATAATTTGGGTCATGTAAATGTACCTTCCTAGGTACATACTTAGGACATTAGATTACTTTAGGGGAAATTTATCTAGTTACTTCATGCAATGTAATAAATGCACAAGTTTCAATGTGCAAGTTGTATATGTACAAGGTGTCCCTTGCATAACTAGGTAGAGTGTTGGCCAAGGAACCTATCTTCCTATATAAAAAAGACCTCATTGTAACAAGTCAAATAGAGAAGCTCAGAGCATATTCATAGGTAGTAACATAGTGTTGTGTACATCACCATATATTGGTGATGGGTGCAATGTAGTCTAGTAGATTTATTAATGGAGTGTCCATTTCCTCTATAGTTACATTGTATTCATTTCTATCATTTCTATTTTTATCATATTTCATTTATCTCATAGATTTACTGTATTGCTCCAATTTTTTTGCATCCTTACCTTCAAGCTATAAGATCCGCGCTCGAAAGGGGGATGTGAGAAGGATGGGACAATACCTCATACTGAGAGGCCCTTTGAAGGTCTCGCCTCTCGGGGGAGGGGTATAAGGGTGAATTTTTGATGGATGGTGGGTTCACCAAGAAACTTTTGAGTGGCAGTTTCCACGTCTAGGTTGAGAGTAAGTTTGATGTGTTCATTTTGTGCTTTAATCATTCAATTCCTAGGTTTTGCCAAGATGAATCTAAGCTATTCTATATGCCAATGCTGATTTTTATGAATACAAAAAACATGTGTAAGTGCTAAACATAGAAAGTAGGCTAAATAAAACAGAACATACCTGATTATGGATGTCTAATGAAGATTCTAAGTTTTGTAAAAGTCCAAATCATCTTAAATCATACGTAATCATCTATTATTGCATAGAATTGTCTCATATCACAGACAGCCATCTGAGATCATATCGGATTGTCCACGATCTGATGAATTCATCAAAAACCTGCAATCACATAAAAAGATATAAAATACCAAAAATGCAACTGCAAAAGCAAGGGGAAATGATAGAAATAATAGTAAACTTGCCTAAATGATAAATCCAGATAGCAATTAAAATGAAATGCATCAATTTGATAATTTATTTTGACTTTATCATGCATCTATACTAAATGAGGTGAACTCTAGGATGCATAAATATAATAAACTAAGATAATGCATAAAGAAATGCAGAGAAACAATAAGAAAATGCAAAATCTGGGCTCTGATTGCCCCCAATCTAGACTATAGTCGAGATCGCCTCCAATCATACGATATCATCGCCGATCTGCGACAGGATCATCCAAAATCATTTGAAATTGCCTGCAATGATCCAAGCTTTCTCTAGCTAAAAACAGTAAGATTCCTACAAGAAAACATGAAATACAGAATGCAAACGATGATGTGAGGATGCTCTAATGCATAAGGAACTAAATTTGGAAGGAAATAAGTTAGCTAAGGGGTTTAGGGGGATAAAATAAGAAAATCCTAGTTTATATAGGATTAGGGAGAAGTTAGGAGGTTGGAGATCATCCCAATTTGGGAGATCTCCAACAGGGGAGACTCTAACTGCGTAGACACGCTTTCTGCCCAAGTTAGAGAAGCTTTTGAAACAAAAGCTAATTACAAAAAATTGGTTTTGGGACGAAATCATCTAGATGTTTTGTTCCAGACGAATTCGTTAGATCTGGGATGATTTCATCTGATTTTAGATGATATTGTCCAACGGTCAAAACAAATCCTAAAAATGGCACGAAAAATAAGGAAAGCAGGTAACAAGCGGTTAACAGGCGATTTTGGGTTAAAATTCAAATTTTTATCTTTTTACTAAGGTTTAACTGTGCCAATTTTAGGGTGCTACATTTTTCTCCCTCTTTAGCAAATTTTTTGAAGAAAATGCGTTAAAGACGAGTTCTTGTTTTACGAGAAAGCAAAAATTTACTCAATTTTCTAGATGACGATTCTTGGTCGAATCGTTTGACTACTGACTATGGTGCCCCCTCCGTGTTTTTACCCAAATTGAACGTTTGAGGTAAAAACATAGAAAAGCAAAATTAAAAAAAAGTTGTTGATTTAAAATAAAATTAAGAAAATAGGGTAAAACCCTAATTCATTTTTACTGTTTTTAGAGCTCTACAAAAAAAATGGTTGATACAGCGCACCGATCGACAGAGGTCCGACGCGGGCTACGGATAAGGATCTAATCCTAGTGAATTATGTTTGAATTTAATTTGTACAATTTTTTGTTTTAAATTTTGATTCTTTGGGGCATCGCGGCCATTTTTAGGTTTTCAATGACGTCAAGATGAAATCGTCCCTATTTCGTCGATATCGCCTCTAGATCATCGATTTTGTCTGAGGGCGAAGTCGGCAAACTAGGGGCGATATCGTCCAACAAGGGGTGATCCCCAAGTTGTAAAATAGGAGATTATTTCATCCTACACAAGATGATTTTACTCAATTTAGGACAATATCGTCCAATAGTGGACGATATCATCATTTGATGAATTTAAGTTTGTTTGAATTGCATTTAATTGACTTTAATAATTGGTTTATTAATAAATTTTATTGTTTCATTGTTTGTTTTACAGAGGGGATTACTAAAGAGTCAGGAGTGGAAATACGGGGGGCTAAGAGATGACATAGCCATGCTCGACTAGGTAGAGTGTGACCGACTAGCATAGGTCAATTTACAACATGTGGCAGAGATGCCACAAGTACCGACAGACATGGGGCTACTGACAACCCTAGTAGAGAAATGGTATTCGGGGTCATCCTGCTTTCGATTACCGATAGGGAAGATGGTTCCCACACTAGAGGATGTATGGAGGATCTTGAGGATCCCCATATAGGGATGGCTGATGACTCCTATGACCAATCAGGGCCAGGCGATGATGAGGCTAAGTGGAAACCCGAGCTTCACCATGGAGAAAGGCGAAGTGAACATCGAGTCTCTAAGGCAGATGCCTTGGACATCTAGGCTGACTCAGGTTTTAGCAGGGGTGGTAGGTGGCTTACTACTATGCCACCAGAGTGAGTGCAGATTACCCTAGCTCCTATCAGATGTGGTCTACGACATGAGAGACCACAGATATAGGTTTGCATAGGGTAGTTTTGTACTATGCCACTTGTATAGGATACTGAATGGGGTTGTATACAAGGGATGTCGATGTTTGGTATTGACATCACTATTGTAGATTTGGTGTTGGGAGCACATCATGGTGTAGAGGCCGATAGGGCTCCCACTAACAGGGGTTGACCGGGAGAGGCCCCGAGTTTTCTATTGGTGGCTACAAAGAGGGTCATAGTGGTGAATAGATCTACCAATGTCACGGAGGTTGCTAGATGACCTCATCCTAAACCAGACCACTTGGAGGCTATGGAGAGAGCATCCAGGGTGGGCAGAGGATGGGCAGGAGCTAGCTCACATCAAGTGAGTCTACTAGCTGAGGATGGAGAGGGGAGAGGTAGAGCTCCATCACTACGATCGAGTTTTATAATAGTTTGGTCTTCAGTAAGGGATACCTTATCTTAGGGATTATGAGTACTCCTAGACTATCTGGGATAATACTACACTGAGCGAGGCTCCAGACATGCAGCAGTTTTAGATTTAGGACATGAATGATGCCCCCATCTAGCCAGTGGATGGTGATGATGCTGGGGTTGCCGATGGATACGATTCCTGGTATGTAGGCATCCACCCTCCTCGAATGATGAGGGCATAGGGTTCGATGCACACCATGGTGTAATGGATGGGGATGTGATGTCAAGCTACTATTGAAGCAAAGACAGGGTCATAGCGGGAGAGAGCAATGATGGTCTCCGTAGGAGAGACACTAGAGGATGGCATGGGCTCCATAGAGGCCACAATAGATAGGGAGGATGGAGGAGAGATTCCCTTCTTAGCAGGGGGAGAGGCCACCATCGCTTGATAAGGGCAAGGGTGTTAAGGTGGGGGAGAGCAGCGAGATGGTGACTCTTCAGGCTAAGAATGCCCATCTTCGGCTCAGGTGCAGACACTTTAGGATGAGGCTACACATCTTAGGGCTCAGAGCGAAGGGGCAAGCATGGAGGAGTTGGTGCGGTCTATGATGTAGACCACGTTCTACCAGGGGGTATTCTTCTAGCTAGTTCTAGAGGGCTAGAGGGTACAGCTGCCAACCGACATTGCTGAACCAATTAGGATGGGATCGATGAGGACATCCTCACGATCAATAGTGAGGACCCAAGACATAGCACGGACCTCTATGGGACCACCTCCTCCACACCAGGGTGGGAGAGGAGATGAGGCTGAGAGCTCGAGGGCTTCTTGAGACTAGTTGACTATAGACTACACAGAGATTATATAGATTTTTGAGAGGATTGAGTATGCCAGGGTATAGATTATGGCATACCAATCTAGATATGATGTACATAATTTGATTATATATATATATATATATGGTCTTGTTTTTGATGATATGACTTGTGTAAATGGTGTATGATGCTTTAATTTTGGATTTGTTGATTGATGATTCATGTCGTTTGGAAATAAATTATAATTTTTATGTCATGCCATAAAATTGTAAATGAAATAATCTGATGTGGATAAATTGGTTGTTTTGTTGAGGTGATTTGATGAAAAATAAAAGGGACTTTTAACAATAATTTCAAAGGACATTGTCGCTGTTATAGACCATTTCATGGAGCCGTCGCTCGCTAGGTCGTCAAGCTAATCCCAGTATAGAAATATTGGTAAAAGTAAAAGAGTTCTTAAGAGACTGTCTTAAGACTTTGGTGATGTGATGATGAAAATGATGATGGTGATGATTTGTTTTCAGATTTTCATAAAAATATTATGCATGAAATATTAAAAATATGATTTTTTGCTAGGCATAAAATTCCTAAGTGTGATAAATTTTTTTGAATAATTCCTTAGAAATTATACCATGGTTACAAAAATGGAATGTTGACATAATGAAATAAAAAAAAATGTGTTCATTCTTTTTAAAGCTCAATTGTGTAACATAATGATGTAAGCCATATGTTTTTTTAAAATGAATGGGAAAATAAAATTAGAACAATGGTTTGCACTAGGCCTAGAATTATAGGTATAGACTTATACCATCATCGCAAAATCCAAAGAAGAAATTGATATTTTAGTTTTATTGCATGATTGATTTTTGATTTTGAGATAAACAGAAAATAATAATATATAAACTTAACTTTATTTACTAGATTTTGAAGATGTGAAAGAAAATTTTGGGATTTTTGAAAACAATGTATGTAATTGTTTTTATACTAAACAGATGTTCTGAAATAAGAAGAAAAAATTATTCCAAAAGAGTTGCAGAAATATTTTAAATTATCTCAAAGACAAATGTAGATTTATAAGGAACCCTCATGTGCATATGTGAGTTCATTGTCGATCTTGATTTATCATAATGATACAAAAATATCTCAAATACAAATGTGTGTGCAATTGTATTGTTCATTTACCAATTTTGAGCAAGATAATTTGATACAAGTAATTTGAATTAACCAAATAAGTGTTCGTTGACCATGATTTATATGCATGTAACCGTACCAGACTACTATGTAAGTCAGGTCATCAAGAGCTAGCTTATCCATAAGCAGACATAGGTCTGTACAAAAGAAGGTTGCTAATGTGACAGACATATCACCACGCTAGGGATTACCTAAGGCCAAGCGGGTTGGGCACAAACCACATGTTATGGGGCTTACCTCATAGTTTTTGAATAATTGAGAATTCTAGGGATTCAAGCTCATTCACCCTTCTTTTATTTTCAAGGGGTAAGGAAAAGGGATTTTATTGCTTTTTGTTTTTGCTGTTTCTTTTTCCTTTTTTTTTTTTTTTTGCATGGAACTGAGATAATGCTGAAATATTGCTACGATGGTATAAAATAATATTTTTCTTTTTCTCATTTGCTTTGACTTTTCTTTTTCTTCCTATGCTAGGGATACTTGCTCGGATTTGCTGTAGAGCAAGGGATTCTATTCTGGGTAGGGGTGAGCTTGTCCTTTTGTCAATTCTCAAATATTCTAGACCATGTGCATGATAGGATAGTAGGGGAAAATTTTCGCTTAAGAAACCATTTCTACTATGTAGCATCATATTGAATTTGCAATGAAATCATTTTAATGTGAAGAGATATACTTGGTTCAAGTAAATAACAAGATCGGTTCTCTATGCTCAAAACTTTATTTAATTCAACTGTGGATTTTGATATAAGAGAGATTAATAATCATACCAAAATAAAATCAAGATATTTATTCATGTGAGTGTGAAAGTGCGGGATTCCAAATAAATGTTAATTTATCCAAAATAACTAAAAATATAACTACAATACTTCAAGAATTGATAGGTGTGAATATAAAAGATGTTTTTGAATATTTTGATGATTTTGAAGTGTTTTTATATTTTGATTTTAATTTATGAATGGAAAGAATAAATATTATTACTGCTTTTTTTTTTGAAATTTTTATATGGATGACGACAATGAAACAATATGCAAAATAAGAATATATACAATGACGAAATGACCATATTTTATACATAATAGCGCTTGAGATGCATAATTTTCATAGGTTCTCTAAGATCTTTACCATCTAAGGTAGATAATATGTATGCTCCTGAGCCAAATTTAGCAGTGATGACATATGGCCCAAGCCAGTTAGGTTCAAATTTACCTTTAAGATCTTTAGTTGCATTAGTATTTTTTTTTATTTTTTTTTAAGACAAGGTCGTCGATCTCAAAGGATCGATGATGAACTTTCTTGAGGTATGCTCGTTTAAGCTTGTTTTGGTAGGCTCGAAGATGCTCCAAAGCATTGATGCGCTTCTCATCTAGGAGTTCCAGCTGACTAAGTCTGCCAACATGATATTCATCTCCTACTTCAGTATATTGAAGTAGCAGAGCCAAAGAAGGAACTTCTAATTCAAAGGGAAAAACTTCTTTAGCGCCATAAACCAAAACAAAAGGTGAAGTACCTGTGGGGGTGCGAATGCTAGTTCGATAAGCCCACAAAGCAAGATATAATTGGATGTGCCAATCTCGACCAGATTTATTGACCAGTCTTTTGAGGATTTTGATTAATGTTTTATTAGATGCTTCTGCTTGGCCATTACCCTGAGGATAATAGGGAGTGGACCAATGATGTTGAATTTTATATTTTTGACATCTTTATTTTTGAAACAAGTTCCATTATCTGAGATGAGATTTGTAGGAATTCTAAATCTACAAATAATTTGATTAAAAATAAACTTGGAAACTTGGGTTCCAGTGCAATAAGCTAAGGACATAGCTTCAACCCACTTCATGAAATACTCAATGGCGGTTATGATAAATTTATGTCCATCGGATGACATAGGGTTGATTTTTCCAATGATGTCTAAGCCCCATTTTTAAAAGGGCCAAGGAGATGAAATAGCCTGTAGTTCTTGTGCAGGAACCTGGACAAGGTCATCATGTTTATGACACTTGTTGCAATGGCGCACATAATCATGTCATCATTTTCCATGGTAAGGCCAAAAATATCCTATCCTAAGGAGTTTTTTAGCAATGGAGCTACAACTAAAATGTCCCCCACAAGATCCATTATGGGTTTCACTCAAAGCTAATCTATATTATTCTAGATTCAGAAATCTCAGTAATATGCCTTCAAAATATCTCCTATACAAGGTATTACCAATAATAATGAAGCGACTTGCTCACCTACGTAACAACCGACGCTGGTTGCTATTACAACCTTCAGGAAAGGTCCCATTTTGAAGAAAATTAAATATATTAGTGTACCATGGTTCAGGAGTAGTTTCATTGATTCCAAAGGTTCTAAGCATAATTTATTTGAAGCGGGTTCCTAGAGTCAACGAATAATTATGGTAGCATATTCGTCATCTAACTCCAAGGGCAAAAGAGATGTAGCTGCATAGCGTCAGTCGCACGGTTGCTAGTTTGAGGAATAGCTTCCAAGGTAACTTGATCAAATAAAGATAATAATTGTAAGACATATGCTTTGTATGGATGCAATTTATCATCTCTGGTCTAATAAACATCATTAATTTGATTTATGACAAGTTGAGAATCATTGAAAACCAATATATTTTTAATTTTTAGTGCCAAGGCAGCTCATAATCCTAGGATTAGAGCCTCATATTCAATAGTATTATTAGTGCAAGCAAATGTTAATTTAAAGGACAGAGGTATAAGATGTTTCTGTAGAGATATTAAAATAATACCTGCACCAGCCCCACTCATACATCGGGCTTCGTCAAAGTATAGGGACCATTACTCTGGATGGTCTGCCTCTAGTTTAAGGCATTCATCAGGAAACTCAATGATGAGGGGATGGGTAGACTCTAAGGATGAAGCAACTAATTGATTTGCTATGATTTGACCCTTAACAAACTTTTATCCTATAAATGTGAGTTCAAACTTGCTTAGCGCAAGAACTCACTTTACTGTGCGACCAGATAAGTACGGTCGACTCATGAGATATCGTAAAGGGTCAAATTTAGCAATAACATACATTTTTTGACTGAGCATATAATGGTGTAGTTTCTATGTAGAAAATATGACTGCGAGACATAACTTCTCTAATACTGTATAGCGAGTTTCATAACTAATTAAGGTTCTTCTAATGTAATAATTAGCACGTTCTTTCTTCTCATCATCAAGTTGAGCTAACATAGCTCCTAAGGCAAAATATTAAGCAAAAGTGTACAAGATAAATGGGTGATCAGATCTAGGTGGTGAAAGCATCGGTGGTTTAAGAAGATATTGTTTGAGGAGTTCAAATGCTTCCTGAAATTCATCGTCCCAATGAAAAGAGACATGTTTCTTAAGAAGCTTAAGAAAGGGTCCTATTTTGTCCGCCAACTTATCGACAAAGTGATGAATAGCTTGAAGTTTACCTTGTAGACTTCATAATTTAGATATATTTGTGGGTGCGGGCATATCAGTGATAGCCGTGATCTTGAGAGGATCAATTTCAATGCCACATAAAGAAACTATAACCCCCAATAATTTATCGGACTTAACTCCGAATATACATTTAGCTGGATTCAGTCGGATAAGATATTCTCTTAACCGATCAAAGACTTTTCTCAAGTCATCTAAATGATCATCTTCTTTAGTGGAACAAGCTATAATATCGTCTACATAATCATGTAGAATATCATGCATCATATCATGAAAGATATAAGTCATGGCTCGTTGATAAGTTGCACTTGCATTCTTCAAACCGAATGGCATCACTTTCCAACAAAAGGTCCCCCAAGGGGTAATAAAGGCTATTTTAGCCTGATCTTTAGGAGCTATCCTGATCTGATTATAACAAAAAAATCCATCCATTAGGGATATCATTCCACTCCTAGCAATAAAATCAATAATCTGATCCATGTTGGGAAGAGGAAAATCATCTTTAGGGCATGCAACATTAATATCTCTGAAGTCTATGCAAACCCTAACTTTGGTAGCTTCTTTCTTAGTTGCTGGAACTACATTCGAGATCCATTCAGAGATAATCAATGGCTTGTATAAAAATAACCTTCAAGAGATTTTCTAATTCCCCTTTGACTAGTAAGGCCACTTTAGGATGCATTTTTCTAAGTTTCTATTTAACAGGTTTAGCATCCGGATGGACTACTAGGTGATGCATAACTACAGAAGGGTCTAATCCTGGTATATCTTCATATGTCCAAGAAAAGACGTCTTCATATTGTTTAAGAAATGCAATGTATTTATCTTTTTTTTCTTGACTCAATTCTAATCCAATGTTGATTATGTGAGGGTTATCTTCGGTTCCAATGTTAATTTTTATGACGTTTTCTACTTCCATGTGTAGATCTCTCTCAAAATTAGGCGAGGCGGGTGAAATGCCCAATTCTTGTAATTCTTCCAAGGTTATCTTGGATAATTCATCTTGAGGAGTCATGGCCTCAAGCTGGGCTATACTAGGTATAGAGCCATCAAAATAAAATCCATTATGTAATAATTCCTCAACGGAGACATCATGGAAAATATCTCCCTCCAACTCATCGTCGGATTGAATGATCATCTGAGGGTAACCTATGGAGAGCATATTACACGTAAATCACTTATTTATTAAATGCAAAGGATCGCGTTCATCCAAATAATCTTGTAATATATGAGATGGTCATCATCCTCGAATGGGAAGGGCTGACCTTTACTAGGAAATAGGCCCACACCACATCGGGAAGGCCATGGTTCTACCTCAAAAGGTTCTTTCATACCATTCTGGGAAGGTCCCAAACCTTTCCCTTTATATATCAATTTAAGCATTATTGGCTTAGCTTTAATATACTCATTAGTAAAATAACAACGAGCATATCCATCATAATGAGCCATGATGTTTCTAGGTATTCTTCCCCAGTCATATCCCTTATAAATAAAAGCACAACTCCTAACTTGGTAAATACTTCCCATGGGCTGTGGGAGACCCAAGGTGCAAGGAGAGGGTGACAATTTATGTAAAATAAGGGAATATTGCATAGAAACGTTCATTTTTTCTGATATAAGAATTTTAGATAAATCGGGTAAAAGCTCGTCAGTAAGAGCATAAGAGGTAGAAGGAACATTCCCTATGTTTTTAGATGCGGAAAATATGCCTTTAGTGGATGTAGACATTGTAGGGATGTTTATGGATGAGTCTTTTATAGGTATGAAAGTTATAGGAGTAAAACAAGAAGCATTGGTTGTGGGTTTAGGATCTTTTGAAATTCCTAATGTGGTTTGTTCGAAATACGGTTGAACTATATGTAGAGGTGTAGTTGGTGGGGAAAAAGTAGATGATGTTATGGGTGTATGTTTCACATGTTTAGATGGTTGATGAGAATTAGGATGTGTGGATGATAAAGCAGGGCAAAATTGAACTCCAACAGGTTCTACCAAAGCACACATATCAAAGGGTCTGGGATCACCATGAATGGTAACCAACTGATTTTTAAATTTTAATTTAACACATTGATGTAAAGTTGAAGGAACAGCTTGCATTACGTTGATCCACGGGTGACCCAAAAGTATATTGTACGATGTAGGGCAATGTACAATAAATACGGTCATGTCTAAGGTTCTTAGACCAACTTGTAATGGAATAGTAATAACTCCACACGTTTCTTGTGTTTCGTCATTGAAGGCTTTTATGATCATATCAGTTCTTTTCATTTTGTCACTTCTAAACCTAAATCTTTGGTAGAAGTCAAAAATGTAAATGTTTAACGATGAACCATTATCAATCAAGACTCATTTAATTGCTACATCTCTAATTAGGGCAGTAATATATAAGGGGTTATCCTTATGTAAACTATTTTGTGGTATATCTCTATCCTGAAAGTCAATATAATCAACTTCACGAGTTATTATAGTATTGGCCATGGCTTCAGGTTGAATATTTTGTGGTACCATCATTTGGCTTAATGTGAGCATTAATTCATCCCTATGTGTAGAATAAGATCTTAAAAGGTCCAAAAGGGAAATTCTAGCTGTAGTATTTGATAATTTTTCATTAATATTATAAGGAGGTTTAGGTTGAACATTAGGCGCATGATTCCCTTTATTAGGAATTTTCAAAACAAATGGAGCTAATCCATCGTTCTGAGCTTGATCTTGTTGAGAATTTTGAGCCTGTTGTCTAGTAATAGCTCTGATGGTACCGATAATATTATTTTGCAGATGATGAATAGGTCTTGGTCTAGTGTTTATGGCTTGTTCATTAGAAAGTAATTGGTGAGAAGATGGTCTAGTAGTGACTCTTCTTGGAAATGGTTCTTCTGGAACCATAGAACTTGTGATAGGTTGAATAGGATCTGATTCATCTTCAAAACTATTCGATTGATTTGAGGTAATTTCCATGTCACTTTCACTCTTATATTCTACATCACTAATATCAAGTATCAGAGTATTATATAGAGGTCTGGTCGTAACCATGGATAAATTTGTGTCAAATATTTCCAAATCATGAGTAGGCAACTGTCCACTAATAGTTCCTACATATCAGGTAGGATATTATGGTGCTCAATTTGATTAGCCACTTCTTTACCATGCTTTGGTAAAGGATGTTGAAATATGTCCAATGATTGATTGGCATTCTGATTTTGATTTTGAGGAATATTCTTTTGAACCTTATTAGGAGGATTTTGTTTAGGTTGAAAGGCTTGCACCTCCATCTCATTATTATCAATCAGGTCTTGTATTTTATGTTTTAATATTTTACAAGAGTTGGTAGCGTGTCCAGGTCCTCTATGGAAATCACGAGTGTAAATCGACTCTCGTATCTGGGTATAGTTGGATTAGATTCCTGGATATTTGGTAATTGGATCAAACCTCGTGCTAGTAATTGCGGGAGAATGGTTGATAGAGGTTGATTTAACCTAGTAAATTCTTGAGGTGGTTTATCAGGAGGTTTCAATATGAACTTCTTCGTTGTTTTTGCAGTATTAACATTGGCAACGTTTCTGCTATCAATGACTCCATCACCCACAACTTGTTTATTTTTATATTGATTTTTGGATGTTTTCTCATCATCTTTCTTTTTAAGCTGACCTCTCCTAATGAGAGCATCTTCCACTCTTCGAGCTAAGTCTATAGCCTGATTGAAGGTGGTCAAGGTAGTAGTTGATAACTCATAGGATAGTTGTTCTTGCAAATTATTGATAAAGATATCCAACATTTCCCGATAAGGTAACACAAAGTGCAATTTTCCTATCAACTATCTCCATCGAGCTAAGAAATCAGCAAAACATTCATCTTTGTCTTGTTTTAAGTTGTACAAATCTTTAATGGTTACATGCCTTTCAATGTAGGCACTAAATTGATGCAAAAAATACTCAGTTGTCTCTTCAAAATTACTCAAAGAATGAGTGGGTAGTTGATAATACCATTCTAATGCCATTCCTCCTAAACTTTTCGGGAACATATTTAGTAATAACAAGTCATCATATGATATGTCATGACATGCTATCCTAAACATACGAAGATGCTCTATGGGATCTTCGGTTCCTTTGTATATAGGTAGGACAGGCATAGGGAAGTGTTTAGGATATGGTTGTGTTACAACTATAGGATCTAGAGGCTGACTGCACATCTCTCAATAATTGTATGAGGGATGGTAGGGATCTATCTGGTCCATACGAGAGACTAATTGTTTCACCATGGCTTCCAGATTACTAGTTTGTCCACCATGTTGGTTCGGTGGTATTTGAGCATGTGATGGCATGACGTAAGGATTAGATGCTATATTGCTATTATGCAAATGGTTGGTAGGAAGAGTGTTATGAAGAAGATTTGTTGTAGCATTATGTTGTATCCTAGATTGTTGGAAATTGGTGTTAGGTTTTGTTTTAGGCTTTTGTTGATTTGAGGTATGTTGATCAATAACTTGGAAAAATAGAGCAGTGAATGAAGTTTTCTTTTATGTGGGAATAACTCTAGGCTTGGTAACAGGAACTCTAGGTGGTTGGGTAACCTGTTGTTGTTGCATGTTCTAGATTATAACAGCCATATCCGAATTGGATGGTCCAGCTTGATCACTTTCTTGATCAACAAAGGACAAGGGATTAGTGCGTGTGTGATATATTTCTTCTAGGGTTGCTTGAGTGTCACTAATTTGATCCTTGTCCATATGGATTACTCAATTAAGAGTGCCAATATTAGTATTGAGGAACTTCCAGAAATGTTCCATGTTCTCAAAAGTAACAGCTCCTTTCGGAGTCATTTTAGGGGATGAGGATCCTTCCTCTCTAACAATTTCTCTTTGTTCATTTTCTTCAACAAACTCTTCTTCTTGTTGGTCTAGTGTTCCTTCCTCCTGAATTGGATCTTCAGGAAGTACATCTAGTTTATTTACTGGTTTTCCTAACCAATCTTCTTCTACTTTAGTCTGTTTTCCATTCCTAATTCTAGTCATTATGCTTAAACTTAGATTTTAGCAAATATATATTTATATATATTTGTTTGCAACAATTTTGGGAGGTATATATTTTAATTATATACCTACTATAATACTTAAAATAAAATGTTTTAATTTTTTTTAAGTTTTTGTTTTGTTTTTTTATTATTATTATTTTTATGTTTTTATGATTATAAAGACAACAAACAACACACTAAATGCAAGATATAATAAAAGAATGGATTAGTTTTCTATAAATAGTTTATAGATGTAATTGATGGGATCAAGTTCATTAGGAGTCATGAAATGCTCCTCTTCAAATTGGAAATGGTTTTTCAAGAATTTGACAAAGTGTGCTATGGTGATGTTATCTACTTCTAACTCTGACTTGTAAAAATAGAGCTCATGGCAATACTCTCAATATAACATAGCTCTAGGAACTCTATTCCATCTCTTTATATCCATAAGGACGACCTCTTGATCCTCTATAAAAGACATAAATTTATGTACTACAACTGCATTGTCGAGGTATTCCTCAAAGATGTACAACTCGAAAGACACAAGGGCTCTTTTATCTACTAACCACCTATGGCAAGAGGTCTGAATCTCATGATATAAGGTCACTTGATCAAGATCCAGGATTATATCTAGGACAAACCTCTTGATTTGCCTAAGTTCTGTTGATCTAAATGAAATAAGATTCAATCTCCTATTAAGTTCGTCCCATAAAGGTGGGACTCTATATTTTTGAGATACTCTAAGCAAAGAAGTAATCTCTATGGCTGCTAATTGGTTCTCAACATTAATGGTGACAAATAATCTTTTATTATAATCTACCATCTAAATATGATATGCAATCTTACTTGTTTGTCTGATGATTCTAAATGCATTTATGTTTTGTTTTTGGATTGTTTTCAAAAGGTTTTTAGTTTTCACATCGGGTTCACCAAAATGTATCGCTCCAAATTTTTTGCATCCTTACCTTCAGGCTATAGGATCCACACCTAAAATGGGGATGTGAGAAGGATGGGACAATACCTTGGACTGAGAGGCCCTTTGAAGGTCCCGCCTCTTGGGGAAGGGGTATAAGGGTGAATTTTTGATGAATGGTGGGTTCACCAGGAAACTTTTGAGTGGCAGTTTCCATACCTAGGTTGAGCGTAGGTTTGATGTGTTCATTTTGTGCTTAATCATTCAATTCCTAGGTTTGGCCAAGATGAATCTAAGCTATTCTATATGTCAATGCTGATTTTTATGAATACATAAAACATGCGTAAGTGCTAAACATAGAAAGTAGGCTAAATAAAATAGAACATACCTGATTTCGGATGTCTGATGAAGATTATGAGTTTTGTAGAAGTCCAAATCATCTCAAATCGTACGTAATCATCTGTTATTACACATAATCATCTCATATCATATATGGCCGTATGAGATCATACTGGATCATCCACGATCTAATGAATTCATCAGACGAATTCATCAAAAACCTGCAATCACAAAAACAGATACAAAATACCAAAAATGCAACTACAAAAGCAAGGGGAAATGATAAAAATAATAGTAAACTTACCTAAATGATAAATCCATATAGCAATTAAAAGTAAATGCATCAATTTGACAATTTATTTTGACTTTATCATGCATCTATCCTAAATGAGGTGAACTCCAGGATGCATAAATATAATAAACTAAGATAATGCATAAAGAAATGCAGAGAAACGATAAGAAAATTCAAACTCTAGGCTCTGATTGCCCCCAATATGGACTACAATCGAGATCACCTCCAATCGTACAAGATCATCATCGATCTGTGACAATATCATTCGAAATCGTCTGGAATCGCCTGTGATGATCCAAGCTTGCTCCAGCTGAAAAACGATAAGATTCCTACAAGAAAACATGAAATACAGAATGCAAACGATGATGCGAGGATGCTCTAATGCATAAAGAACTAAATTTGTAGGGAAATCAATCAGCTAGGGGGGTTCAGGGGGATAAACTAAGAAAATCCTAGTTTATATAGGATTAGGGAGAGGTTAGGAGGTTGGAGATCATCTCAATTTAGGAGATCTCCAACGGGGGAGACTCTAACTGCGCAGGCACGCTTTCTACCAAAGTTAGAGAAGCTGTTGAAACATAAGATAATTACGAAAATTTGATTTTGGGAAAAAATCGTCTGGATATTCTGTTCTAGATGAAGTCGTCAGATCTGAGACGATTTCGTCTGATTTTAGACGATATTGTGCAACAGTCAAAACAAATCCTAAAAATGGCACAGAAAACAAGGAAAACGGGTAACAAGCAGTTAACGGATAGTTTTGGGTTAAAATTAAAATTTTTATCTTTTTACTAAGGTTTAACTACGCCAATTTTAGGGTGCTACATTTACTTTCTTTCATTTTATTTTGCATCTTGTGATTTCTATCTCCCATTGCACACTGCATCAAAAGCTAACAAAAAAAGCATAAACAATTATTTTTCTACTTTTTTCCCTATAGCGCAAATCAAAGCAACAAACATCCCTCAAATATTTTCCCTCATATCCTATATCAAAGAAACATACATCTACAATGCAAATAAAATCAAACATCCCTAGTACCCTACGCCCTCATCGTTCCAAAAAGTTAGCTCTTACTCTATGTTCCTTTTAATTTTTCCTTCAAAAATGGTCTTTTCCCTAACATTTTTTATATTTTTAACACACTTGGATATGATACCTCATGGGTCAAAGACTTTAGTCTTGCGATATTGGTAAAAATGATGCAGTACAACATAGATATCAGTTTGTTGCAAAGTATTATTAACTCTTATGATGATGATGGGTCCATTGTATAGATGGCCATTGACAACAAGAATTTTTCTTTCACTATGAAACCTTTATACATGTAAATACTAACATGGATGGCACACAAGGATGCTCAAACCATCATAAATTAGTACATTTTAATCGATGACAATAAAATATACCTAGAAAGACACTTTGATCTTTGAACATATTTTTTGAGAGGTATAACTCTGCATCTTTGAAATTTTATTCTTTTTAAGAGTTAATTTTATCTTAGAATAATTTGTTAACTAATAATATTTTCCTATAAGTTTTTTGTAGTTCACTCTACTAAGTCCATAAGGGGATTAAATATTCCAAGCATTTCAAACAAGTTTCTTCAGTCTTGAATTGAATTCTTCCAAGTGAGAATTTTTTTGCAAGGAAGAACTACAAATTTTCTATTTTGGGAATTGACCTATTTGATTTGGTGTCTTGGGCACACCAAACTTGATTGGAGCACCTAAATTTCAAGCCACATTAAATAGGATCTCCTCAATTCTCGTAGAAACCATAATGCATATGTAACAACCACCAATTTTATTATTTGCTTTTTTTATGAAGCATATTACAATGTGCAAGATACCCCACCTCCTACCTCGATGAACCCTAGCTTGGTAATTCTTGATTTGACAATCCAATAATTATAGGTTAATTAATTTTTGAATAAAATCAATATTTTTATTTTCAATACTTTTTATTTTATTTTTAATTTATGCTTGAATGTAGATACAATTGTCTCAAAGGGAGGCTACCATAAGGGGTCAACACGTAAGAAGTAACTAGAGATTCCAATACATAATCATAATCACCACCAAGAATTGTAAGATCTATAAAATATATTAGATCTTCCTCACCTCTTTCTCGTGCATCTTTATTAATTTCATGAAATGTTTTAGTTGATTTTGAGGAATTTGAACAACCCTTGCATGCAACAAGTAACCTTACTATTCAAAAATTTTGTTTAATATTATGTATTTTATTGATTTAAAATTATAATTAGTTTAATAAAAATATTATATGTTTTGAAAGCAACACAAAATGGATCCATCAATGAGGATGGAATCAACTTTATAGGTCATATATTCCTCTAGTAAGTATAGTTAAACTAAACTCGAGGATAACAAAGATGAAGAACTCAATGAATGTAACTCTAGCGAACACAATTCCTCAATTTTAAAATGGCGATGGTAGGAACTCCAACAGAAGTAATGGTGGATGAGGGAGTCATGGGTCAGGTGCTTTGGATGAGGTAAAATATGGTCTGGAAGCTACATGCTGTTAGAGGGGACCCTCCCCTAGACCCACCTTTCAAACCCATCACTATTTCCTTCATGGATATAGTTTTGAGGAGTGCTCAAACTCCTTTTTTACCTCCATCCCAATACAAAGGGTCTTTTTATTTAGATTGCAAATAATTAATCTTCACCTCTAAATAGGGTTATGCATAAGGGGTCATCCCCAAAATGTATTTATAAAAATTTGGCGAATTAGTTTCAAAATCCAGGTGAATAGTATTGAAACACATGTAGAAGGTTAACTATTATTAGGGGTAATTTTAGAAATTTAAACTTAAAATGGTCAAATTATTATAAAATTGGGGCGAATCGACCCCCCCAAAAAAAATGCACCCATAAATTTTTGGCTAATGGACCTTGGTCAAGGGTCCCAAATATTAGCCAATTCCAAATTTCAAAAATCCTAATTTTAGCCAATTGGCTATAAATAGTCGCTATGCATAACCCTACCCCTAAAGCTATGGCATCCCTCGCTATGCAATATTGCTTATCCCTTGTTGGCAAGTTCATAGGCTCCAGGCCTAACATGGAAGCTATCCATAGATGGGAAATATCTAGATGGAGGCCCAATGGCAATATGGAGTTGGTGGCTATGGATAGAGGCTTTTTCTTGATAAGACTCAACAATGCCACAAACACTAGTCACATTCTTACAGGAGGCCCTTGGTTCTTTGGGCGTCGAAGCCTGTTCCTTCGTTGTTGGGATGTTGATTTCAATCCTAATACCCAAAATATTAATTCTACCCCAATTTGGATAAGATTGCTTGATTTACCCATTCATTTCTAGCATGAACCAATCCTAAGGCTAGATCACCGAAGTGGTTGGGGATCTGGTTGCCCTTGATCCTACCACCAAGGCCAAATCTAGGATGGTCTTCACCTAACTTTGCATCCACATGAACCTAGAGAGGGAACTACCTTCGCATATCAATATGGTGTTAGGATCATGGTGAAGACATCAACCTATAGAATATGAAAGCAAGCCAACTTTATGCACTGAATGCTTCATGCAAGGCCACCTTGCGGTGAACTACCCTTCTTTGAAAACTAGGGAGCCACCCAAAGTTGATGGTCCCAAGTTCAAAAAACTTCAAGGGAAGTCTCAACAATAGGCACATAGCCACCCTCACCCTCGAAGATCTACTCTAGTATCAACTTCTATTCCTGTCCCTACAGGTGACTCTAAATCCAAAGGCAAGCAAGGTGTGGTTTCTCCTTCCACCTCTCGTCCCTCCAACCAAGTTTGTTCCCTCTTTGCCAATCCCAATTTCTTTTCTCCATTGAATGAGGATCTGGTGGATTCGAACCTCAGTCCTGATGTGTGTCCTGGTGATCCCCTTCCAACCTCTAGGGTTTCCCTTGCTCCTCTACCACTTGTTTCTTCTACTTCTCCCATCGATCCCCCACCCTTGATCGATGTTGATCCCCTCCCTTCGCTTGTCCCTTGTTGTGAACCTTCACTGGCTGAGACAGCCCCTCCCCATGCCCCTCCCTCAACTCCCTCTCCCCTATCACCCCTCTCCATCATGCCACCCTTGTCTTCCATGGTTGAGCCTGTGTCCAGCCTTGTTTCTTCCCTAGGGTCCTCTACCTTGTGCTCCCCTTGCTCCCCCAAACTGGTCACCAAAATCTAAAAGAAGCAACCCATCGACATTGGCATTGAAAATAAAAATGGATGACCCTCAAATCAAGATTCTAGGAGGAAATAAGTCAAGGAGGATATTGCCAATGGCTTCCAATCTACTATTCCTTTATCTTGGGCTGACCAGTCAACTATTGAATCCTCTAATCTCTTAGGGAAACAAGGTCATCCTCCCAACCTAAACACCAGAGATAGAGGGAGAAACACCTCATCCAAATACAAATGAATATCATCTCCTAGAATGTTCGAGGGCTTAATGACCCGTCCAAGCAAAGATTAGTATCTTCAATGAGAGTTGATCTTAAACCCAACATTTTTCTCCTCCAGGAAACTAAGCTAGATGAAATTAGCTCTTTGAAAATTTCTAAAATTATTTGGAGAGATTGTGAATTTATTTCCATCCATTCTCATGGTGCTTCAAGAGGCTTCCTCTGCCTCTGGTATCCTTCCAAAGTTGAAGGTAGACTCCTGTCTTCTTCTGATATAATCACTAATATTATATTTTTTGCAAAGAGTCCAAATTTGGTTGGGTCCTATCCAATATCTATGCTCCCAACACTCCCCAAGGAAGGCTATCTCTATGGAACACCCTTAGCCAAATGAGGATGATATTTAAGAATGAGTTATGGATACTTACAAGTGATTTCAATACACCATTGTACCCATCTAAAAAAAAGGAGGTAGTGCTTCAAATTCCAACTACTATGAAGACTTTTCCAATTTCATCCACCTCAATGAGCTCATGGACATTTAGCTTAGAGGCTCCAGATTCATGTGGTCAAACCAAATAATTGGCACCCAAATCATTCAAATTAGGTTAGACAGATTCCTCCTTTCTAGAGAAGCCATCCAATTTATTGGTGATGCCACTCTCCATTCTAAACCTAGGATAGGCTCTAATAACAATCCTATGGTTTTCGAAGGACTAAGGCTGACCACTTCATTTAAATCACCTTTTTTGTTTGAATCTATGTGGATAAAGCACCCGAAGCTAAAAAGAAAATTTTTTGAATGATGAAATAAAAACTTTTATGGTCCTTGCATTTTCCATATTTCAAAAAAGTTAAGGTTCATCAAGGAGAACATTAAAATCTAGAACACAAATTTTTTTGGTAATATATTTGAGTCCAAACAGTGCATCATTAGCCAACTTAAAATCATGGAGATCAGATATCATATGGGAAATCCTTCCATACAAGATAGGGATACAGAAAAGGACCTCCTCGCTGAATACCATAACATCCTTGCTAAGGAAGAAATTTTTTGGAGATAAAAATCCAGAGCTCTATGGTTGAAAGAGGGTGATTCTAATACCAAGTTCTTCCATGCCTCAACCCTACGACATAGAAGTTCAAGCCAGATCAGATAATTGGTGAAGTGAGATGGCACTTCCACTAATAAAATCCTTGATATTAGAGTCGAAGCTATTTCCTTTTTTGAAGAAGTCCTTGGACCCAACCCCCTCTGTTTTGATATTTCTTGGAATACCCTTATCTGAAACATCCCTCAAATTGTCTCTCTAGAATCCAATGCCAAACTCTTGGAAGTCTTTTCTCAAGATGATATCAGAGAGGCACTATTCTCTATGGGACCTGATAAAGCTTCGGGGTCGGATGAATTTCCTCCTAGATTCTTCCAATAGTTCTGGGACATTGTTGGTGATGATTTGACTGCCACAATTCAAGACTTTTAGTGAAATAATTTCATGCCCAGAGACATCAATTCCACATTCATAGCCCTCATTCCTAAGAATCAAGCCTGTAGTTTCATGTCTGACTTTAGACTCTATTAGCCTCTGCAATATCATCTACAAAATCATCACCAAGGTCATGGCCAATAGGATGAAAGGAATTCTTCCCCTCATTATCAATCCCTACCAGGGTAGCTCCGTCAAAGACTAGCTCATTACTTATGGTGTGATCACCATCCACGAGCTCATACATTCTTTGTCCAAAAGCAGAAGAGCAGGTCTTCTTCTCAAGCTCGATATGAACAAAGCATTTGATAGAGTCTCATGGGACTTTCTCTTCGTTGTTATCTCATGCTTTGGGTTTCATGTTGAGTGGATCTCCCTCATTCAAGAATGTATTTCTAAGACATGGTTATCTATTCTTATCAATGATTCCACTACTTGTTACTTTAGAATCTCTAGGGACATTTGGAAGGGAGACCCCTTATCATCTTTCATTTTTATTATTATAGTTGAATCTCTTGGTAGAGCTCTCAAAGTAATGTCCTTTATAGGGACCATTTTTGACATTAAAGCCTCTTCCGCTTCCCAACCTATTACCCACAAATTTTTTATCAATGATACCATCCTTACCACCTTATCCTCTATTCCTAAAGCCAAAGCCATAAAAAAATTCCTAATCCTTTACGAGGAAGCAATGGGTCAGAAGGTCAATTTTCAAAAAAGCAAAGTCTATTTTATCAACACCCCCTTCCTCTGCTAGGTCAAGATAGCTAGAATCCTAGGTTGTTCCATATTTGATATTCCTTCCACCTACCTTGGCCTTCCCCTCACTGGTAAGCCTCCCTAAAAGCATTTGGAATATGGTTATTGAAATAATTTCTAAGAAATTAGTGGGGTGGAAGGGCTCTCTCCTCAGTCAAGCAACTAAGGCAGTTCTGGTCCAAGCCTATATCTAGAGCATTCCTATCTACTTCATGTCTATATTCAAAGCTCCGACATCCATCTGGCAAAATATTGAACAAATTCAAAAAATATTTTTGTGGTTTGGAGCTAAAGATAGGAACAAAATTCACCTAGTAGACTAGAATCTGGTATGTTCCCCCAAGAAGTAGGGAGGTATGGGTCTTCGAAGGATAGGTAGAATGAACTTGGATCTCATTGCAAAATAGGGTTGGTGAATCCTCTCCAATGCCAAAATATTATAGGTGGAAATAATCCAAAGCAAGTACATCCAGAGGAACTCCTTCCTCGATGAGAGGCCCCTCCCTGAAGGCTCTTTGTTTTGGAACTTTGTGGTCAATATAAGACACATTCTCAAGAAAGGTCTTCGATGGAGACTTGGTGATGGACATTCAATTCATTTCTAGGAAGACCCATGGCTAAAAGTAGAACCCCTGTTGTCTCTCCCCTGCTTCTCTCCCATCAAAGAAGTCATCGATCACATATTTGGGAGAATGGTTTCCAATTTCATCAAGGATGGTCCAACCCAGACGTGGAAAACTATTCCTTTGGAAGGCCTTTCAAGTGCTCAAGTGGATGTAGCTAGGTCCTTATCTAGGGCTCTCAGAATCACTATCATTTTGAGATTCTCCAATCTGAATTCTGGGGGTTTTTTTCAGGGTTTTTTCTCTTTTCCCTTATTTTTTTTGGTTCCCCTTTTTTATTCCCAAAATCATTATCTTTTCTTGGCTTGTTTTTCAAAATCGTGTGATGACGATTGACAATCTTATTTCTAGAGGCTTGATCCTCCCAAATCACTGCATCCTTTGTTCCAGTGATTGGGAGTTGGTTTCCCACCTGTTCCTCTCGTGTCCTTTTTCTTCTTCCATCCTGTATTCCATCTTTGTGTCCTTCCACATTGCTTGGGTCCAACCCAATTCCATCCTTGACTTGTTCACCCAATGGCCTCAACCCTTCTATCATCCTTGCCTACGATCCCTTTGATATTTCTATTAGGCCCACATTTTGTGGACTATTTGGCTCAACAAAAATAAAATATTTTTTGAAGGGTCCCACCTTGATTCTTCTTCCAGTCTCTTACGAATCCTTAGTTCAACGTTAAAAAATTATTGACTTGTTCCCTTCATTGACCTTCCTTGTGGTGACCTTGAATCCTCTCTTTTTATCCTTTTCAATATTTCTACTAAGGTGGCTCATAGTCATTCCTCCCTCATTGATCAATCATCTATGCATTGGGTTCCCCCACATAGCTGGGTGGATTAAACTCAAATTTTATGGGGCTTCTAAAGGGAACCCGGGTAGAGCTAGTGGAGGTGGAATTGTTAGAGATGATGCTGGTAGGGTGATTCTGGCATTTTTTTGAAGGCATTGACATTCAGTCTAACCACGTGGTAAAATATCAAGCCCTCCACCAAGGCCTATCTATCCTCAATCACCTTTATTTCACCAACATCATCATTGAAGGTGATTCCCTCAACATCATCAATGCAATCAAAGCTACTTCTAAGCCTAACATCGATAATCTACGAAACATGATTGAGGATTCTAGGAGAATGCTTGGAAATTACAAAAATGTGATAATCTAGCATACTTATCGAGAAGGGAATAAGGCAATGGATGTCATGGAAAATCTAGCAACTTTCAAGGATAAGATCCAAGTGTGGTATGACCACTTTTCCCGAGGTATTTTTACTAATCATCATGAAATCGAAACATCCTTCCTTTGATTGGGTGTTGTAAGTGGGTTGTGCTAGATGGTAGGCATGGAGTTCCTTTTTCTACTACCTTCTCAGTGACCTCAATGATAAGGGAAGTGTGATTGGTTGTTCTCTACCAATGTGTAGGCCTCATAATCAATCCAATCACTACCACTAGGTGGATCTTTGCCATCAAAATCCCCAAGGTAGGTTGACCTCTCTATAGAACTGGTTACGTAGCTTCATCTATCATCGCACTCACCAAGGAAAAGGATTCACATGGAACATAAAGCTCCTTGGGATGTATATTTCCCACATAGGATCTCTCCCCACTACCGTTTATCATGAGAATAATTTACGTAGGTGGCATCGTAAGTTGAATTTCATATGCATCCACATCGACTTTTACATTTTGATGTGGTGTGATGCATCTATAGGGTTGTGTGCTTACGAGGAATGTTCTCCTTCAACCATCAATCCTAGAAGGAATTATTTCCCAAGGTGGAACTTGTCCTATTGTAGCAAAACCCCCCTCCCATCATGGCTTCTTCTCGAGCGGTATTCAATTCTCATTGGCCCATCCAAGATTAGCAAGATTGAGGTGACCATTCCTATGTGCATTAGAATCATGCATATAGATCAATGACTCTCCCTCATCGGTGACATGTATCATAGGTTGAGTATTGGGTTTCCATTATGGGTGGCCATAAATTCCCATGTCATTTATGGTTCGTGGCCTCCTAAGTGTTTTTTTTATGTTTTTAGGTCGTGGCCTCCAAATTTGGTTTATTTTTATGTTGGGCTTAATAGATTTCATTCTAAGAGGGGTGTTTGGGGGGTTCTCATCCATCTAGTTTGCTCTTCAATGGTGTTGATTGAACCCACTACCCTCCATGTTGATGCACTAGTTGAAGAGTTCCTTGTTCTTCACCAGCTGATGCCCTTTATCCAAAAGTTTCAAGGTAATGATCCAACTGTGTCTGATGACTTTGTTGCCACCTGGGATAAGGGGAGGGTTATCATCAAGGGGCTAAAATTTAGAGTTAGTATACATATGATTTTTGAAGTCTTAGGGCTTCCCATCGATGGAGATAACGTTCATACAGACAAGCACACATTGGTTGGAGAGCTTGTCCATTTTTGGGACAGAGGCAAGCACCTCGACAAAGAAAAAGGAGGTATTGTTTAGAAAGGGCTTCCCACACCCTAGAACAAAGTAATGGTTCCAATCATGTAATACATTATCATGGACAAAATTAATAGCCCCCTAAGAAGTTTTCATATGGCCTTCCTAAACCATATGTGGTCAGTGAAGGACATAAATATCCTAAAGTACCTCTTTAAATCCATCGAGATATCAATTGACAATGTACATGAAGGATCGTCCACTCACTCTAAGCATCAGGGGCTCCATTTGCTCCTATACTAGTTTACCTTACAAAAATAAGTGGATATAGATGCTCTCATGGTGATCCATGCCCAAGAAGCTGGTGTTGAAGGTCCTGGAAAATATGATGATTCAAACTCTAACATCGAAGTCAAATGTGAGGCTTCTTTGACCTACACCCCTTCCCCTATGAAAATTGATCCCTATAGACACTCATCTTGTAGGAACACTTATAGGAAGATAAAAATGGAGGTGGACTTATCAAATTTTGGTGCAGATGTGGCCCCAACTTTGTTGAATAAAATTAAGGCAAAAGGTGCATCCACTCGTACTAGGACTACTACGGTTGGTAAGGCATCAAAGAATAAGAAACCCTATGCATGCATGGCAAATCTATTGAGCTCTACATATTTTACCCTTCTCCAAGTGGGTAAGATTATTGAAGATATGAATGAAGATGCTGACCTTGAAGCAACCATAAAAGCATCGGAGCAAGACAACCTCGATGATTGATTGCCTTGAGGGATTTCTATTTTTTGTCTAGATTTACGTAAACCTATGGGCTTTGTGGGTTTTTGGTTGTTTACATAATTCCACTTTTATTTTTTGCGAGGTCGCTTTGCTACTATAGCATCCTTCTTTGTCTATGTCTGGTTTAGTTTTTGCTTTTGGGTAGTCTCCCTGGGGTTGTTTCTCTGAAGTCTTCCATGGCCTTATATTGCATGGTTGATTTCCTTTTGTGTTTAGTTTGGAGGAAGGTTTCCTCTTCTGTTATTGATGGTATGGCCACCTTCTTGGCCTCTTTGATGTAAAATATTTAGGGTCCTTTCAAAACCATCTTATCAATAAAAAGTATAGTTAAACTAAATATAATTTTATTGCATTATTTTTTTACAATAGTTTTAATTAAAATTTTATAGGTGAGTTGGCTCAATTAATCCACAAAAAAAGATAAGTGATGCTTCTATCACCTCCACCACAACAACAATTGATGAGAATCCAACAACACATGTGTGGGAAATAATTCCTTTCTCCAATGGATTAGAGACAAGCACTAAGTCAAACATAAACTGTGTTAGATTTCTCAATGTTTTCCATTGGAAATATCTCAAGCATGCCTAACATTTTAGAATTTCCTAATCTTCCTATTGACAAGGATTATCTTTTTCAAGGCACCATTCCAAAATCTTTGTTTTTCAAGGCCACTGATGTGCTTCAATATCAACAAAATTATGATGACATACAAGATACTATCAGGTTAGCTATCCCTACACTTATCCCATCCCTTCCCCATAAAATCACCACCCCTCATCCTCTCACTGATGATGAGAAATTTAATTTATTGGAAAATATTTTATTAGCTGATAATTGTGAAACAAAAATAAAAGATATTATTCTTTCAAATATTGAAGAATTAAATGATTAGAAATATCACGCAAAGGTTTTGATAAAAGAAATAAATTTCCAATATAATTTTTTTTCAAAAAGATAGGACATTTTTCATTGGTGGAGAATGAACCACAAAAGCTTGATGCTTTGTCACATCAGGCTGAATCTAGCAAGGTGAAGGTTACCTCCATGTATGATGATGGAATTTTAGAAATTATTTTGAATAGGTTAGAAAACCTCAATGTTGAAGTCCATGCATGTTTCAACCAATGGGATATTGATAAGAAAAAAGTAGAAGTTACGAAAGTTGTAAGAGATGCTACTGACATAAGTCATATGTTTTATGTGTAAGAGAAGTTTATTATTTTTTTACATATATTTTGTTTATTTATACTGATAAAATTTTATTCTCTTTTGTAGTCTAATTTTGAATACCTAAAGAAGTAGATGAATAGCATGAAATTTTAATTAAAAATCGTAAAAAAAATCTGCAAGCAATCAAATTAAAAGAATGATTGCAATCCACAATAAAGGAAAAAAATACCCTCAAGGATATCATCAAAGAACATGATTTGGATCTTGAAATTTTTCTTAAAAAAAAGGATAAAATATTGGCTTCAACATTGTAGGAAGATCCTACAAAAGAAGAAAGGGTGTTGTTAGTGGGTTTGAACACAACAAAAGAAGGTCTATTAAGAGTTGGTGCACTACAAGAGGAATTTGTTGAGGAAACACAACCTCAACCTCAAGAAGATCCAAAATATGCTTTAGGCTCCTAGTAGATTGAGAAAGTGAAGAAGAAATCTAAATACTTAACTGTAACTTTTGTTGTATAGTAGTCAACAATTTTGTAAATTGTAAAAATATGCTTTCAAATTAATAAAAGAGATATTTTCCAAAATTTGTGTATTGTGTTTTTAAAATTCTATTTTTTTACCATTGAAACCATGGAATTTTAAAAATTATGATGTTTTAATTTGTTAATGTGGATGCAATAAACGATTGCCAATTATAAATGAATTTCTAGTCAAGATGGACATAGGTAAAAACTTATCTTCTATTTTATAAAAAAATTTAAATGACTGAATTGCAACATAGATGAACCTAGTGGGACTTCAAATTTACATTATACAAATATCTTCTTAGCCATAAAGGCTTTATAAAATACACATAATATAAAATTTAACTATCATAGATAGATAATCCAATAACAAGGCTTAAATATAAAACAAACAATTTCATGAACATATACAAAATCAAATAATAGGGCTATGATAATAAAATAACATTTGTTTAAGAACATATATAGAAAATCCAATAACATGTCTATGATATAAAACATACGTTTTTTAAAAAATAGACACAATCCAATAACAATGATATGATATCAAACAAAAATAATTATGAATATATACACATAATCCAATAAATTTCATAGTTTTAGTAAAGCAAAAAGCCAATTTTCAAAATCTAGTAGAAAAATGATAACCAATAATGTGAAATATATCAAAATTTTAAAAAATTTCATATATTACAATGAAGGAAGCTTAAACAAACACTTTTTTGATTATCCAAAATCATCTATACACATACCTAAACTTTGTGTCTCTACAACCTAATCACTACAAGTATCATTATCCTCATTATCATGAATATTCATGATATCTCTTTTGTTTTCTAGAGATTTCCAATATGCCAAAGCTATGTGATAAGGATATTGTTCCACCTCGTAGGTTGATACATATACTCAAACAATTTTCTAAAATTTTATCCAACTTGTTATGAACTTTAGATTTTACAAAATATAATGCACTAAACACCCTTTCATCTTCCACAGATCCCAAAATCATCATTTGATATAATTCATATAAATAAAATTTTCACTAATTGTATATTGTAAAATACTACTGGGATACAATTTTTTCAACAATCATGTAATAGAACTTGGCTCATGATGGTTAGTCAATCATGAAACTTGATCAACCATTTTCATTCCAAAATAGCCAAATTATTTTTTCAAAAGATATTTATTGAGAATACCATTGATTTCAATACCATTGACTTCCATATTTAGTGAAATGCTTAGTAATATTTCCCATGTGTTTGATAAACAAATCACTTATATTACTGTATTTAATACAATAATCCCAAAATATGGATTTAACCACACCCATAGCCTCAAGTAATTCATATCTTTGAAAATAGTCTCTTATTTATCTTTTTCAAGGTTTATGCTATTTTTCTTAGTTTAATCTTTGTATTGAGTACAACTACATCAAATCCATTGTATGATATGGGTATTTGTTCAACTTCATTTGTAGCTATATTCGGTCACTTTTCAAAACAATATAAAGGCATTTCCTTTCTATGGACATTAATACAAATATGATCGTTGATGTTGAACTTAAAAAATATTTTAGGATCATTAACGTTTGTTAAAGTTCTCCAACTCTCAGACAAGGGACCCATAAAACTTTTGTCAGATGTGTACAACATATCAATATGCATACATATTTTTTTTTCATTTTGATGAAATAAAAAATATAAATTAATTTTTATTGTGCAAGTTTAATCAAATTATTCATTTCTTCCAACATTGGAAGAATACCACATAATTTAAGAAGTGTTTCCAAGTCAATCACATAGTATAGCAAATATTTAGCCTTATCAACTGCCCTACAATTTACATACATAAACCTTTCCAAGGAATGATATTTTTTGAAAACTCTATGTTGGTTGAAGCAATGAAATCCACATAGTTTATACATCTTTTAACAATTTTTTATCTTAAGTAAAATCTAGTGCAAACTATTGAAACTCTACAAGTTCTTCCACTCTTGTGATATTTTCAATTGTGCTCATAATTTTGTATGCAAGATTCATTCTATGAGCCATGCAATGAGTAAGGATTAAATATGAGGTAATTGATGTTTGTAGTCAAACACAAAGACCATTCTTATGTCCTTGCATTATAGCAGCACCATCAACTTTGACATATATTAACTTAGTGGCTATTTCTATAATATTCTTTCCTGCTATATCCTTTAAACTAGTTACAACAACATTGTAAATATTTTTCACATTACAATTTTCCACCATATTATGTAGTGCAAGTAAACAAGGTTGCTTTAAATAATTTTCCAATGTGTAAACATGAATGTAAATCCAAGATGTGTTGTCAATAATAGTTACCTCATAAATTTAAATAAATGAATTTGGTATGTTTTACTCTCTCTAAGATCATCCTTAAACAATGAGATATATTTACCATTTTTCAACCACTTTGATCTGATCAATGGGTACTGGAAAGATTCTACATATTAGCTAGTTGAAATATATGTTTATAATCAATGAAATAAGACATATGTCTACCCTTTTTAAGAATAGCATATACAACAACAAACTATAAACTTTTTAAAGCTAAAGTGGTCTTATAAATGTTTTGCAATTGGGCTTGAACCATTCCACCCTTCTCAACAAGAATACAAATTCAATATGTGTTGTCAATCACAATTACCCCTTAAATTGAAAGAAATGAATTTGACATATTTTACTTTCTCTCTAAGATCGTCCTCAACCAATGAGAGATATTTTACTATTTTTCAACCACTTTGATATGACCAATGGGTACTGGAAAGGTTCTACACATTAACTACTTGAAATAAATGTTTATAATCAATGAAATTAGACATAGGTATACCCTTTTTAAAAATAGTATATAAAACAACAAATTGTAAAGTTTTTGAAGCTAAAGTGGTCTTATACATTTTTTGAAATTGGGCTTGAATCATTTCACCCTTCTCAACAAGAGTTTGTTGTTGTTTCATTTTTTTTTCATATTCTTATACTTTTGACATGTACGCATTCTGATGCATCTTTACACCTAATTATTTTTTAGTTTTTCCATCACTTTATTTTACTATTAGATAAATATTTTCATAATATTTTTCTATTGTATCCAACTTAAGTTGCATCTTATGATCCTTTTTGAGTTTCCAATTGCAAATCATGCATCTATATTCTGTTGGTATATCATTATTTTTCTCTAGCTACACTAGCTCAATAAATGGATATGTTGATGACCATTCAAGGTAAAATTGTCATGACCCTCCCTAGCAGGCTTTTGACCTAAAAAGTTGTGTCATTGGAGGGTAATTCGAGCTTAGATTATTATTATAAAGGGGTATTTATAATAATATTATAGTTTATGAATAAAAGGTTATTCATAAATAGTAATTTATAATAAAATGTTATTATAAATTAAAAATAATATTATTATAGTTTATGAATAAAAGGTTATTCATAAATAGTAATTTATAATAAAATGTTATTATAAATAAAGATAATATTATTATAGTTTATGAATAAAAGGTTATTCATAAATAGTAATTTATAATAAAATGTTATTATAAATAGAGATAATATTATTATAGTTTATGAATAAAACATTATTCATAAATAGTAATTTATAATAAAATGTTATTATAAATAAAGATAATATTATTATAGCTTATGAATAAGAAGTTATTCATAATGATAGTAATTTAAAATAAAATATTATTATAGTTTATGAATAAAAGGTTATTCATAAATAGTAATTTATAATAAAATATTATTATAAATAAAGATAATATTATTATAGCTTATGAATAAGAGGTTATTCATAAATAGTAATTTATAATAAAATGTTATTATAAATTATTATTATAGTTTATGAATAAAAGGTTATTCATCAATAATAATTTATAATAAAATATTATTACAAATAAAGATAATATTATTATAACTTATGAATAAGAGGTATTCATAAATAATAAATTATAATAAAATGCTATTTTAAATAAATATAATATTATTATAGCTTATGAATAAAAGGTTATTTTATAAATAGTAATTTATAAATAAAAGGTTATTATAATAAAAAGATATTATAATTATAATAACTCTATTATAAATAAAGGTTATTTATAATAGAATAACATATATCCTTTGAAATAAAGAGATTATTATTATGCGTGAAGATATTATTTTGAAAATGGAAATCTAATATTATTTAATATTGTTTATTAATACCCATTATCTATCATCCGCCATCTTGATAAGGTATGGTAGGTTTGCTCTTAATGGGAGAAGACCTTCTGGTAGGACGGACGATTTTTTATTAAAGAGGTAAGGCAACTTATATTAGAAGGAAGGGAAGGAACCTTCAATTTCGGTAGATATGCCTTAATGAGAGGGGATTGAAGAGGCTAAATTATTGGCCCTTGGAAGAAGGAAAGGATGGCCATTTAGAAGGGAGGTATCCATCAAAAGGCATTGCAGGGGCTTTCATCTTTGAAGATGTGTATACGATACAATGGGATAGTCAGTTGAAAGTGAGAGGAGAGGTGGTAGTGACAAAAAAATAGGAGCGGTTTTGGGTTGAAAGGGAGAGGAGGTTTTAGAAGAACGTAAACCCATCAAGAGATAGAGGCTGGAGTTGAGCTAAGTATAATTTTTTTGGTTGATTAAAAATTAAAAGTAGGTTTTGAAAGGGCCCCAAAACCTTTTTACAATAGGTCAACCGACCAAACAAAAGCCCAAAAGAAATGCCAAAGAAAAATCTTGCACAAGCACCCACCCAACAGGAAATAGATAGATTAAAAAATCTTGCCCAGTAGGAAACAATAGAGTTGAAAAATCCTACCTAGCAGGAAGCAACCAAATTGAAAAATCTTACCCAACAAGAAACCAGTAGATTTGAAAATTCCACCTAGTGGGAAACCAACAAATTTGAAAATCTTGCCCAATGGGAAACCAACAAAATTGAAAAACCCTCCTAGTGGGAAACTAGTAGATTTGAGAAACCCACCTAGTGGAAAACCAACTAAGTATAAATTTATTTATATTGTGACTTAAAAATGAAGGAGAGTTCACCTTCTACTTATTAATCCAGCATGTGATAGGCTTTGATGAACCCCGAGAAGAAACCTAGGTTTTTCTGGGTTGAACTCTAATCAATCTATAATAAAACCCTTTGACGTGGTAAAAATAATGTTGTTTGGCAACCTCATTGAGATTATCAGGGTGTAAAAGTCCTACTGTACCTCTTTGTGAGGACCCACCCTTGATTTCAATAGTATCAAAAAGCTCCCAAGACTACTACAATCCCTTATCCAAGTAAGCGATTACGTTCACCACAAATTGGTAGCCTTAAACCCTTCCATCTTGGCATGTTATGCTGCTAGCAATAGTGATACGGTATTAAACTCTAAAGTATTAGTAGACCTTAGCAAGTGCATATCAATTTTTTTTTTTGAGAAAATTTGAAAAAACTTGTATTAAAACAAAGATCATTTACAAGATGGGCAGAGACATTTCCCAGCCATAGTCAATGAGAACACATGCTTACAATAGTAAAAGAAGATTTGCAATGGAGCCAAATATCTTAAACCAATAACTAGCTAGCAGGGGAGATGGCGAATCTGACAATCAAGAGTGGAGAAAATCCTTCCCCAATGGCCTAAGGCACGATCCAAAAGGATTCAAAGATCACACAATGTGAGATGTTGCCAGGGGGATCAGTTTGGACTGTTGATGCAACTTGTCGTGATATCATGACACTTTTTCCTTCTTGTCTCTTGGCCGTGAAAATGCAACATGTCACGATATCATGACACTTTTTCTCTTTGGCCATGAAAATGCAACATGTCGCGATATCGCGACACTTTTTCCTCTTTTGGCTACAATGTTGCAACATGTCATGATATCGTGACAATTTTTCTCCTTTGGCCGCAACGTTGCAACATGTCACGATATTGCGACACTTTTTCTCCTTTGGCCGCAACAATGCAACATGTCGCGATATCACGACACTTTTTCTCCTTTGTCCGCAACGATGCAACATGTCGTGATATCGCGACACTTTTTCTCCTTTGGCCGCAACAATGCAACATGTCGCGATATCGCGACACTTTTTCTCCTTTGGCCTCAACGATGCAACATGTCGTGATATCGCGACACTTTTTCTCCTTTGGCCGCAACAATGCAACATGTCACGATATCGCGACACTTTTTCTCCTTTGGCTGCAATGATGCAACATGTCGCGATATCGTGACACTTTTTCTCCTTTGATTGCAACGATGCAACATGTCGCGATATCGTGACACTTTTTATCCTTTAGCTACAACGATGCAACATGTTGCGATATCGTGACACTTTTTCTCCATGTCGTGATATCGTGATTGGTCGTGACGAAGCAACATGTCGTGATATCGTGACACCTTTCCAACCTTGGCCGCGATGAAGCAATATGTCACAAAATTGTGACACCTTTCCAAACTTGGCCACGATGAAGCAACATGTCGTGATATTGCGACACCTTTCCAACCTTGGCCGCGATGAAGCAACATGTCACAATATCGTGACACCTTTCCAACCTTGACCGCGATGAAGCAAGATGTCGCGATATCGTGACACTAGTGCATATCAATTTTGGAATGCATGGCATATGGCATAATCTTTTACATGGTGGGTTAACAAGGTTCTAGTTTTATTATTTTTGTTTAATCCCATATGGGATGTATAGCAATAATTACCTTTGTTTATGAGAACCAGCACCTACTATAGGGAGAAGCCAAGCACCCTAGGAACTTGACTATCTCAAACCAATCACTCAACGCTAGTGCTAGGGTGTGAGGCATCCATTAACCATTGGTTTGACCCCTTGTGGACTTTGGAATTCATGGTGATGCCAAGTTCAAGTGATTGGTTACTTGCTACCTAATTTCTTGTTTGTTGTGCATCAAGTATCTTGAGGATTAACTAACCACAAAACCCATTTTATAGCTTAGTAAGTTGTATTCCACCTTGTCCTACAGGAGCATTAGAAAGTCTAGATTTACTTTTTAAAGCGTAGATTATGTCAACATGGATTAAATAATATTAAAAGGAAATTAATATAGTTTTATTTATATTTGAAGTTAGACTATATTAAAAGTAAATTAATATAGTTTCATTTATATTTGAAGTTAGACTATGTTAAAAGGAAATTAATATAGTTTCATTTATATTTGAAGTTAGACTATATTAAAAGGAAATTAATATAGTTTTATTTATATTTGAAGTTAGACTATATTAAAAGGGAAATTATGTTATAAAAGAGCTTAACATAGATATTATTGTGCTATAGTTGTTTAGCATAGATTGTATTTAAATGGAATATGTTTATGTTATAGTTGATTAGCATAGATTGTATTTAAAGAGAAATATGATTATGCTATAGTTGTTTAGCATAGATTGTATTTAAATGGGAATATGATTATGCTATAGATGTTTAGCATACATTGTATTTAAATAGAATAGGATTATGTTATAGTTTATTAACATAGATTGTATTTAAAGAGAAATATGATTATGCTATAGTTGTTTAGCATAGATTGTATTTAAATGGGAATATGAATATGCTATAGTTGTTTCACATAGATTGTATTTAAATGGAAAATGATTATGTTATAGTTGATTAGCATAGATTGTATTTAAAGAGAAATATGATTATGCTATAGTTGTTTAGCATAGATTGTCGTTAAATGGGAATATGATTATGCTATAGTTGTTTAGCATAGATTGTATTTAAATGGAATATAATTATGTTATAGTTGATTAGCATAGATTATATTTAAAGATAAATATGAGTATGCTATAGTTGTTTAGTATAGATTGTATTTAAATGGGAATATGAATATGCTATAGTTGTTTAGCATAGATTACGTTTAAATGGAAAATGATTATGTTATAGTTGATTAGCATAGATTGTATTTAAAGAGAAATATGATTATGCTATAGTTGTTTAGCATAGATTGTATTTAAATGGAATATGATTATGTTATAGTTCATTAGCATAGATTGTATAAAGAGAAATATGATTATGCTAGAGTTGTTTAGCATAGATTGTATTTAAATGAGAATATGATTATGCTATAGTTGTTTAGCATAGATTGTATTTAAATGAGAATATGATTATGCTATAGCTATTTAGCATAGATTGTATTTAAATGAAAATATGATTATGTTATAGTTGTTTAGCATAGATTGTATTTAAATGATAATATGATTATGCTATAGTTGTTTAGCATAGATTGTATTTAAATGGAATATGATTGTGTTATAGTTTATTAGCATAGATTGTATTCAAATGAGAATATGAATATGCTATAGTTGATTAGCATAGATTGTATTGAAAATAAAATATGATTATGCTAGAGTTGATTAGCATAGATTGTATTAAAAAGAAAATATGATTATGCTAGAGTTGATTAGCATAGATTGTATTAAAAATAAAATATGATTATGCTAGAGTTGATTAGCATAGATTGTATTAAAAATGAAATATAATTATGCTAGAATTGATTAGAATATATTATATTGAAAAGGAAATATGATTATGCTAGAGTTGATTAGCATGGATTGAGTTAAACAAAATAATTGAGGATTATGTTAAATGTTAGATAACATAGTTAAAGGAGCAATTGTGGAATTTGTTATGTGTTAGATAACATAGTTAAAGGAACAATAGTGGATTATGTTATGTGTTAGATAACACAATTAAAGAAACAATTGTGGATTATGTTAAATGTTAGATAACATAGGTAAAGGAACAATTGTGGATTATGTTGTGTTAGATAACATAGTTAAAGGAACAATTATGGCTTATGTTATGTGTTAGATAACATAGTTATATAAAAAATTGTGTATTATTTTATGTGTGAGAAAACATAGTTAAAGGAACAATTGTGGATTATGTTATGTGTTAGATAATATAGTTAAAGGAACAATTGTGGATTATGTGATGTGTTAGATAACGTAGTTAAAGGAACAATTGTGGATTATGTTATATGTTACCTAACATAGTTAAAGAAACAATAGTGGATTATGTTAAATGTTAGATAGCATAGTTAAAGGAACAATTGTGGATTATGTTATGTGTTTTTTTTTTTGGTAAGTAAGAGAATATTATAATTAACACCGGGTTTTAACTGGTTGACCCAAAACCATTTTACAAAATAGGGTCCACTGACCAACTGGACAAAGGCCAAGCCCTAAAAGATTAAAATGACAACAAAAAGGGCCAAGACCTACTCTTCCAACAGAATACAGCCAAACTAAACTATGGAAGCCTAATATTATGGCCATCAAAAAAGAAAGACGCAAAATAGAACTAACAAAGACAAAAACTAATCATGCAAGCACCATGCAGAGTAGCTTGTGCCCATATAAAAATAATAGAATATGGTCAAAAAAACATCCCATAGAATGGACAGCCAAGAAGCCAAGAAGTCTTCATTGTAGTCATCATCTAACTTCTTATCATCCTCCTTGCCATCATATTTAGATTTTTCCTTCGACTCCTTGTGCCCCTGGAACTGCTGGCTATAAAACAGAAGATTTAAAGAATCACACAAATCAACAGCTGCACTGATGAGGCCAGACAGACTCTTTAACTGGTTGATACTGTTGGAGGCTGATGAAATTGTCATCTTCTCCAAGACTATTATGGTGGGGTCTGGTACCTCATTTTCAGGGATCTCCAACACTTTGTTATTTCTTGCTAGGGCCTTTTTGCGACATCGAATCCAAACACACCTTGGGAAATACTTGAGGCCAAAGAGGATGTTTCCCATGCATGAATTTGTAGATAAAAAACCTATATCAGTGCCCCACCAGCTACAAAAAACACTAGTCACCTAAACAAAAAAAACAAATATGACAAAAGCCATTATAAGGTTCAAATTTTTTTTTTTTAAAATGCCCCCATTTTTTGTCATTGATCCACTTTGAGCCTTCCAATCTAAATTTTTTCATTATCTATCACCATTGAGACTGCATGAGGAAGATTTTCAGTCCACATGATCAAATTTGCTGCTACAATGCCTTCATTTGCCAGCATATCAGCTGCCATGTTTGCTTCCCGGAAGGTATGCAAAATTATGGCCTCAGTCGATCATGAATTAGAGCCCTTGCTTCGTGGATGTAGTCATAAAATCTCCAAGGAGCTCTCTTAGTGTTCTTTAGAAGATTTATAATAATAAGAGAATCACCTTCCACCAACAGTTTTCCTGGATAATTCTCTGCCACCTTGAGGCTCCTCCAAACTGCCCTCGCTTCTGCCCTCCTTGGATTATGTTATATGCTAGATAACATAGTTAAAGGAACAATTGTGGATTATGTTATATGTTAGATAACATAGTTAAAGGAACAATTGTGTATTATGTTATATGTTAGATAACATAGTTAAAAAGACAATTGTGGATTATGTTAAATTTTAGATAACATAGTTAAAGGAACAATTGTGGATTATGTTATGTGTTAGATAACATAGTTAATGGAACAATTATGGATTATGTTATATGTTAGATAACATAGTTAAAGGAACAATTATGGATTATATTATATGTTAGATAACATAGTTAAAGGAACAATTGTGGATTATGTTATATGTTAGATAACATAGTTAAAGGAACAATTGTGGATTATGTTATATGTTAGATAACATAGTTAAAGGAAAAATTGTGGATTATGTTATATGTTAGATAACATAGTGATAATGATTATGCTAAGTTGTTAGTGTAATTATAGTAAAAAAGAAAAAAAAGGAAAGTGAATTATTAGATTAACTAAAGATATGGGACTTTAGTTAGTTTAATAATTGGAAAAAGGATTATTATATTAACTAAATGTATAGGACTTTAGTTATTTTAGTAATTGGAAAGTGGATTATTAGATTTTTTTATTTGTGGAAAACATCCCAAAAGGGATGCCACTTTTGGGTAAGACCCAAGGAGGTAGGGGTATCCATTCCACAAAAAATGCCCAAGACTTGGACCTGGCCTACCACATTTGACATACTCAAGGAGTAAACAAACACACAAAACAAATTTAAAAATAAGAAAATAAATAAATAAATAACAACAAAAATAATAAAATAAAATAAAAAATATGCTCCTTGAGTGTGTCAAAAACAAAAGCACAACCAAACACACACACAAAAAGATAAAAGAAACCACAACATGAACCACATAGAAAAATACAAGAACCACATAACAAAACACAAACATGACAAAAACAACAGAACACTACAAAGACATAACCCAAAAAAACATGAAAAATAAACACAACAAAAACCTAAAATATTAAAAAAATAAAATAAAAATAAAAATAAAATACAACCAACAACAGATAATAAAAAAAACAAAAAATATAAAACACTCACACATAAAAACATGAATTAACATAAACAAAGAGAAACATAAGAAAAAGAATGACAAAAACACAAGAACAATAACAAAAAACATAAAAAAACACAAAACAACAAAAACACAAGAACAACAAAAAACAACACAAAGAACACAAAAATAAAACAAAAGAACATACACACCTTAAAAAACTAAACAAACAAATAAAAAAGAAAAAAAATTCAACATAACAATGACCTATCTAGACCATAAGATTTTTAAGGAAAGAATCAATAAAGGAAACAAAAGAAAGAATAGTTTGAGCTAGGGAACTAAAATAACCTAAATGAACCAAAAAGAAGCAAAAACAAAGCAAGAAGAAACTAGGTACCTTCAGAACTAGAGCCATCCAAAGAAATGATAGAAAGAAGAGCTTCCCTAATTTGCGAATCTCACCATCTAGAAGGGTGGCCATAACAAGTAAGATCACCTTTGTCCAAAACCCAATTAGCTAAAGCATCAACACTCTTGTTTTGATCTCTGACCACATGAATGTCATCAACTTTCAAAAATCCCATCTGGATTAATTGAATCTTCTCAATAATTATTTTTATTCTCCAATCAACCTTATGATTCTTAGAAGGAGTCTTCAAAAGATTAATCATGATTATTCTACTAAAAATTTAGTATTAGTATGATTCTCCTCCATCCTAACATTATTAGTTAGTATTAGTTAGTATTATTGATCATTTAATTATTATATTATTAACTCATAAAATGAACCATCACATCTCTTCATAATGTGAACCGTCACGTCTCTTCACAAACGTAGCTTTAGGGTAGATATATATATTAGGTTGGCCATTAACACAAATCATCCAAAGAAGAAGAATACATGTAGTATTAAATATTTAGAGGGAGCCCCCTATAGTGGCAAAGCGATTACAAGGGAGCCCCTTTTTGAGTGGCCTACGATTACATTTATATTAAATTACTTATTAATTTTATAATAAGACCTTGGGGTATTACCATATAGTATCAGAGCCTTATAGATCCAACCATATGGGTCAAGGAAATAAAAAAGACACAGTAAAAATTATAAGAATAAATAAGGAACAAATGGAACTGTATCGCTCCAAATTTTTCGCTTCCTTACCTTCAAGCTATAGTATCTGTGCCCAGAAGGGGGATGCGAGAAGGATGGGACAATACCTCAGACTGAGAGGCAGGGGTATAAGGGTGAATTTTTGACGGATGGTGGGTTCACCAAGAAACTTTTGAGTGGCAGTTTCCACACCTAGGTTGATAGTGGGTTTGATGTGTTCATTTTGTACTTTAATCATTCAATTCCTATGTTTGGCCAAGATGAATATAAACTATTCTATATGCCAATGCTGATTTTTATGGATACAAAAAATATGAATAAATGCTAAACATAGAGAATGTGTTGAATGGAATAGAACATACCTGATTTCAGATGTCTGATGAAGATTATAAGTTTTGTAGCAGTCTAGATCATCTCAAATCGTATGTAATCATCTGAAATTACATCGAATTGTCTCCAATCTTAGACAATCATCTAAGATCAGATGAGATCATCGTCAATCTGATGAATTCTTCAGATGAATTTTTTAGAAACCTATAATCACAGAAATAGATACAAAATACCAAAGATGCAACTTCAAAAGCAAAGGAGAATGATAGAAATAACAACAAACATGCCTAAATAATAGATTCAAATAACAAATAAGAGAAATGTAGTAAATTTAATGATTGATTTTAACTTTATCATGCGGTTATGCTAAATGAGGTGAACTCCAAGATGCATAAATATAATAACTAAGATAATGTATAGATAAATGCAAAAAACAATAAAGAGATGCAAACTCTGGGCTCTGATTTCCCCCAATCTAGACTACAGTCGGGATCACCTCTAATCGTATGAGATCATCTACGCTCCTCGACAAGATTGTCCAAAATCACCTGGAATCACTTGCAATGATCTGAGCTAGATTCGACTAAAAAATAGTAAAGTTCTTGCAAGAAAACATGAAATACAGAATGCAAATGATGGTGTGAGGATGCTCTAAGGTGTGTGGAAGTTTAGGGGGTATAAGCAGAGTTTCAGGAAGATATTTATGGGGATAAACTAAGAAAATATCAATTTATATAGGATTAGGGAGAGGTTAGGAGGTTGGAGATCATCCCAATTTGGGATATCTCCAATGGGGGAGACTCTAACTGTGCAGACACGCTTTCTGCCCAGGTTAGAGGAGCTGTTGGAACATAATCTAAGTATGAAAATTTGGTTTTGGGACGAAATCGTCTAGACATTTTTTTCCATATGGATTCTTCAGATCTAGGATGATTTCATCTAATCTACGACGATATCGTCCAATGGTCAAAACAAATCCTAAAAATGAAGAACACAAGCTTATACTGAGAGGAGGGGGGTGAACAGTATAAGACCTCTTTTTAATTTTTCCTTTATACTTCAAAATAGTAAAGCAATATACCAAAGCAATATCAAAGCAATGCACAATATCATCCACAAAGTGACACCAATTTTAACATGGTTCACTTAGAATGGTTGGGCTACGTCCACAAAACTTTTCTCTAAAAGTTATCTCAAATTTCTTTGGGAATCCTTCCCAATTACAATGTTTATGAGCCTCGGACCAAAGGAGATACCTTCCCCCAATCAAAATTTATGAGCCTCTACTCAAAGGAGATACCTTCCCCTCTGCTCTAGAAATGATCCCTCAGAAGATCAACTGCCTCTACCTCTTGCCAGCATGTGGAACTCCTTTCCACCGAAGACCTCCTATCCTCAATGCTTAGCCTAAGAGACCTCTACCTTCTATGATCACATCCATAGTAGCTCAGCAACCTATACCAAACACAGTCAGTCGGTCTAGTACAAGTCTTCCTTTGTCTGTCAGATTTGTCCAACTCTTGAACAAATCAATCCTCTGCATACAAGCCTTCTCAAAGACTTGTCAAATTTGTCCTTAGGTTATTTTCATAGAACCAATGCACCTTTGTCCTCAAGTTCTCTGATAGAACTATCAAACTCATCTCACAAGTCCTCTGCTAGGACCTGTCCAATATGCACACAAGTCCCCACTGGAACCTGTCCAAAAAATCAGCAAGCTCACCAAGAAAAAAAACTTTCTTAGTAGGAAATCACAAAGTGAATTGTTAGAGACCCAATGTGATTTGTCAAACTCATAGAAGCATAAATAGAATTGTTAGAGACTCAATATGTTCTATACTTAAATCCCAATCTCAAAACTCAACTCAAATCAACTCAGCTCAATCTCAATCTCAAATCTAAAAACTCAACTCAATATCCGAAATGGATAGGATAGAATGTTTTCTTTCAAGAACATGAAACCCCAACAATTGCCAACTATGCAAAGAATCACATAACAATGATACTCATGTTCTTTTCATCATCAATTAGGGTTTCAACAACAATGCTCATCAAACAAGGTTTAGTCAACCAACACCTCTCAACTCAACATCAACCTTGAAGCATTCAACCAATCATCACAAGAAAAGGAAACAAGTAGAAATCCTTTTCCCTCCAAAGATATTTGAACAAAATAGCCACCAACACAATATCACCAAATGCAAAGAATAACTTGCTCAAATGAACTCAATGGAGTAAGCCCAATATCATGAATCAAGTAAAGCAATAACTTGATCAAACAACCTCTATGGAAGCAACTCAACCATCAAACTCAAAACAGCCAACCAAGGGTTCCACCAACTCAATGCAAGTAGCAAGACTCACAAACATAAACCCTAGTGCACAATGCTTCCACTACCTCAAACCAGAATTATACATTCACCAAAACTCTCATCAAGGATAACAATGCATAAGAAGTCTTCAACAAACCAGGAAATAGGATTTACACCCAACCAAAGGAAACCTAGTTGAAAACCTTTTCACTCCAACCTTATTTTAGAAAACATACACCAATCATACTTATAAGGAAAATGTGCCCATATCTTTTTGGAGTAGAAGAAAATTGATCCTTAAAGCTGTCACCACAAACAACCCTCAAAATTCCAACCAAGTTAGGGTTAGAACCAAGATAAATGAGCATATATAAAAACTTTTCTTAATACACCTTTTGGCTTCTCTTCTTTAAAAACAACCACCAAAGAAGTCAAAAACACAACAACCAAAACTTACACATTATATCTCCATTTTTAAATTTAGCATAGCAAAAGACTAATCTCAAAAATACAACCAAAGAAATATCCCCTTATTTCTCTTATGTCTTTTAAACAATGCTAAACAATGCCAAAAATCATATCAAGAAAATAATCACACCTTATATTGGCTGCCCTTGAAGAATCTGAAATTCACGGCACAAAACACGTTTTAATAAAAACGTGACTAATCCATGCACAACTCCCTTCGTGAAGATCAAAACACAAACCTCTGCCTACACAAGGCCCAAACGTAGCCTTCGCTGCCACTAGCCCACAAGGGGCTTATGAAGTCCAAGACGGACTTCCTTCCACATAAATAGTCAAGCTTTTCGAAAGCTTTTCAAACCATAAGCTCTCCTCTTTCGCAGCGTAAACAGAACATTCGATCGCAGCCAAACCAATTAATTGCCTTCGATTTTCCAAGAGCCGTTTAACCTTAAGAACCTTCTCATATTTATAGTCCATATGTGGACTTTAGAACACGTCGGCTGCAAAGAAAAGTAATTTCGAATTTAATCAAAATTTGCTTTCTAAAGGGTTTAAAAACCCTTAAAGTATTTTTAATAAATTAAAAATAATTTCTCCCTTAATTAATTAAATAATTAATTAATTAAAACCTTGAAGGGTTTTAAATAATAATTAAATAAATAATAAAGAGAACCTCCATTGGTTTTAATAAAAACCATTGCCAATGGAATCTCTCCGGATTCTCTTAAAAAAATTCTCTTGGAATATTCCACCTTTGAAGCCAACACATCCTCTTAACATTAATGTCATTTCCTTTTGACATCAATGACAACTCATAGACAAGAAGCTAGGATCTCAAACCCAAAATTGCCAACAAAAAATGGCACATAAAACAAGGGGAGCAGGTAACAGGTGGTTAACGGGCAGTTTGAGGTTAAAATTTGAATTTTTATCTTTTTACTAAGGTTTAACTGTGCCAATTTTAGGGTGCTACATTTTTCCCCCTCTTTAGAAAATTTTCCAAAGAAAATGCGTTAAAGACAAGTTCTTCTCGTTTTACGAGAAAGCAAAAATGTACTTAATTTTCTAGACGATTCTTGGTCGAATCGTACGACTGCTGACTATGGTGCCCCCTCCGTGTTTTTACCCAAATTGAACGTTTGAGGTAAAATCATGGAAAAGCAAAAATAAATAAATAAAAGTTGTTTTTTTAAAATAAAATTAAGAAAATAGGGTAAACCCTAATTCATTTTTACTATTCATTTTTATGCTAGGGTTGCCAACGGATACGATGCTTGGTATGCAGGCATCCGGTCTCCTCAAATTATGAAGGCATAGGGTCCGATGCATGCTATTGTACAATAGATGGGGAGGTGACGTCAGACTGCTATTGTGGAAGCACGGGGTCACGGTGGGAGAGAGCAGCGATGGTCTCCGCAAGAGAGATGCCAGAGGATGGCACGAGCTCCACAAAGACCACAGTAGACATGGAGGAGGGAGGAGGGACTCCCTTATCAATAGGGGGAGAGACCACCATCGCCAGATAAGGGCAAGGGTGTCAAGGTAGGGGAGAGCAGCGAGACGGTGGCTCTTTGAGCTGAGGTTGCCTGCTTTGGAGCTCAGGTGCAGACACTACAGGATGAGGCTACACGGCTTAGAGCTCAGGGTGGAGGAGTGAGCATGCAAGAGTTGGCATAGTCTATGGCTCAGACTACGTTCTACCGAGGAGCATACTACTATATGGTTCTAGAGAGCCAGAGGTTATAGCTGCTAGCCGACATTTCGTGGCCGATTAGGATGGGGTCGTCGAGGACATCGTCACGATCGATGTCGAGGACCCATGACATAGGGTGGACTCTGATGGGGCCTCCTCCTCCACCTTAGGGTGGGAGAGGAGACGAGGTTGAGAGCTTGAGGGCTTCTTTAGGCTAGACGTTCACTATACTGAGATTGTATTTATTATTATATATTTTTTAAGAGGATTGAGTATGCCAGGCTATTGATTGTGGCATACCAGTCTAGTTTTGATATGATGTACATAATTTGTTGATATATATATATATATGGTCTTTTTGATGATATGACTTGTGTATATGTTGTATGATGCTTTAATGTTGAATTTTACAATTGATTATTGATGATTCATGTAATTATGTTGTTTTAGAAATATTATAATTTTATGTCATGTTGTAAAATTTAAATGAAATAATCTGATGTAAACAATTGGTTGTTTTGGTGTGATTTGATGAAAAATAAAAGGGACTTCTAACAATAATTTCAAAGGATATTGTCGTTGTTATAGACCATTTCATGGAGTCGCCGCTCGCTCGGTCGTCAAGCTAATCCTAGTATAGAAATATTGCTAAAAGTAAAAGAATGCTTAAGAGACTGTCTTAAGACTTTGTGTTGTGATGGTGATGATTTGTTTTCAGATTTTCATAAAAATATTATGCATGAGATACTAAAAGAAATATGATTTTGCTAGGCATAAATTCCTAAGTGTGATAAAATTTTGAACAATTCCTTAGAAATTATACCATGGTTGCAAAATTGAATGTTGACATAATGACATGAAATAGAATAAGTGTTCGTTCATTTTAAAGCACAATTGTGTAACATAATGATGTAAGCCATATGTTTGTTTTTTTAAAATGAATGGAAAAATAAAATTAGGACAATGGTTTGCGCTAGGCATAGAATTATAGGTATAGAATTATACCATCATCGTGAAATCCAATGAAGAAATTAATATTTTAGTTTTATTGCATGATTGATTTTTGATTTTTGATAAACAGAAAATAATAATATACAAACTTGACTTTATTTGCTAGATTTTGTAATAGGTTGTTTAAAATAATTTTGGATTTTTAAAAACAATGTATGTAATTGTAATTGTTTTTATACTAAACAGATGTTCCGAAATAAGAATAAAATTTATTCCAAAAGAGTTGCAGAAATATTTTAAATTATCTCAAAGACAAATGTAGATTTGTAAGGAACCCTCATGTGCATATGTGAGTTCATTGCCGATATTTATTTATCATAATGATAGAGAATCTCTCAAATACAAATGTGTGTGCAATTGTATTGTTCGTTCACCAATTTTGAGCAAGATAATTTGATACAAGTAATTTGAATTAACCAAATGAATGTTTGTTGACCATGATTTATATGCATATAACCGTACCAGACTACTATGTAAGTTAGGTTATCAAGAACTAGCTAATCCATAAGCCGACATAGGTCTATACAAAATAAGGTCGCTAATTTGACAGACATATCACCATGCTAGGGATTACCTAAGGCCAAGCGGGTTGGGCACAAACCACCTGTTATGGGGCTTACCTCACAGCTTTTCGAATAATTGAGAATTCCAGGGATTCAAGCTCATTCACCCTTCTTTTCTTTTCAAGGGGTAGGGAAAGGGATTTATTGCATTTTGCTTTTGCCTTTTCTTTTTCTCTTCTTTTCTTCTCTCTTTTTTTTTTTTTGTATTTTGCTTGGAACTTGAGATAATGCTGAAATATTGTTGTGATGGTACAAAATGATATTTTTCTTTTTCTCATTTTCTTTGACTTTTATTTTTCTTCCTATGCTAGGGATACTTGCTCGAATTAGCTGTAGAGCAAGGGATTTTTATTCTGGGTAGGGGTGAGCTTGTCCTTTTGTCAATTCTCAAAGATTCTAGACCATGTGCATGATAGGATAGCAGGGGAAACTTTTCGCTCAAGAAATGACTTTTACTATGTAGCATCATATTGAATTTGCAATGAAATCATTTTAATGTGAAAATATATATTTGGTTCAAGTAAATAACAAGATCAGTTCTCTATGCTCAAAACTTTATTTAATTCAACTGTGGACTTTGATATAAGAGAGATTAATAATCATACAAAATAAAATCAAGATATTTGTTCATGTGAATGTGAAAGTGTGGGATTCCAAATAAATGTTAATTTATCCAAAATAATTGAAAATATAACTGCAATACTTCAAGAATTGACAGGTATGAAAATAAAATATGTTTTTGAAGATTTTGACGATTTTTATGTTTTTATATTTTGATTTTGATTGATGAATTGCAAGAAGAAATACTATTACTATTTTTTTTTTAAATTTTACTAAAATGAAAAAACATACAAAATACACAATATATATAAATGATGAAAAAGGACCAAATGTTATGCATAATAACGCTTAAGATGCATAATGTTCATAGGTTCTTTAAGATATTTACCATCTAAGGTAGCTAATCGATATGCTCCCAATCCAAATTTAGTAGTGATGACATATGGTCCGAGCTAGTTGGGCTCAAATTTACCTTTAAGGTCTTTAGTTGCATTAGTATTTTTTTAATTTTCTTTTAAGACAAGGTTGTCGATCTCAAAGGATCGTTGATGAACTTTCTTGAGGTATGCTCGTTTAAGCTTGTTTTGGTAGGCATGAAGATGCTCCAAAGCATTGATGTGCTTCTCATCTAGGAGTTCCAGCTGACTAAGTCTGCCAGCACAATATTCATCTCCTACTTCAGTATCTTGAAGTAGCAGAGCCAAAGAAGGAACTTCTAATTCAAAGGGAAAAAATGCTTCAGCACCATATACCAAAACAAAGGGGGAAGTTTCTATGGGAGTACGAACGCTAGTTTGATAAGCCCACAAAGCAGGATATAATTGAATATGCCAATCTCGGCCAGATTTGTTGACCAGTATTTTAAGGATTTTGATTAATGTTTTATTATATGCTTCTGATTGGCCATTACCCTGAGGATAATAGGGAGTGGACCAATGATGTTGAATTTTATACTTTTGACATAATTTCTTAACATATTTATTTTTAAAACAAGTTCCATTATCTGAGATGATATTTGCAGGGATTTCGAACCTACAAATAATTTGATTAAAAATAAACTTGGAAACTTGGGTTCCAATGTAATAAGCTAATGGCATAGCTTCAACCCACTTCATGAAATACTCAGTGGCGGTTATGATAAATTTGTGTCCATCATATGACACAGGGTTGATTTTTCCAATGATGTCTAAGCCCCATTTTGAAAAGGGCCAAGGAGATGAAATAGCCTGTAGCTCTTGTGTAGGTGTATGGACAAGGTCAGCATGTTTCTGGCACTTGTCGCAATGATGCACATAAGAATGTACATAATTCTCCATGGTAGGCCAAAAATATCCTATCCTAAGGAGCTTCTTAGAAATGGCGCTACCACTAAAATTCCCCCCACAAGATCCATTGTGGGCTTCACTCAAAGTTGATCTAGATTCTGCTAGATTCAAACATCTTAGTAAGATGCATTCAAAATATCTCCTATACAAGGTATTACCAATAATCATGAAGCGACTTGCTCATCTACGTAATAACCTGTGCTAGTTGCTATTACAACCTTCAAGAAAGGTCCCATTGTGAAGAAAATTAAATAGATCAGTGTACCAATGTTCACGAGTAGTTTCGTTGATTAGAAACACATCCAAAGGTTCTAAGCATGATTTGCTTGGAGCGGGTTCCTGGAGTCGACGAATAATGATGGTAGCATATTTTTCATCTAACTCCAAGGGCAAAAGAGATGCAGCTGCAGCCATAGCGTCAGCCGCACGGTTGTTAGTTCGAGGAATAGCTTCCAAGGTAACTTGATCAAACAAAGATAATAATTGTAAGACATATGCTTTGTATGGACACAATTTATCATCTCAAGTTTGATAAACATCATTGATTTGATTTATGACAAGTTGAGAGTCACCAAAAACCAATAGATTTTTAATTTGTAGCACTAAAGCAGCTCGTAATCCAAGGATAAGAGCTTCATATTCAATAGTGTTATTAGTACAAGCAAATGTTAGTTTGAAGGACAGAGGTATAAGATGTTTCTATGGAGATATTAAAATAATACCTACACCAGCCCCACTCATACATCGGTCTCCATCAAAGTATAGGGACCATTGCTCTGGATGGTTTTCCTCTAGTTTAAGGTATTCATCAGGAAAATCAATGATGAGGGGATGGGTAGACTCTAAGGGTGCAACGGCTAATTGATTTGCTATGATTTGACATTTAACAGAATTCTATCCTATAAACATGAGTTCAAACTCACTTAGTGCAAGAACCCACTTTGTTGTGTGACCAGATAAGTACGGTCGACTCATGAGATATCACAAAGGGTCGAATTTAGCAATAACATTCATTATTTGGCTAAGAATATAATGTCGTAGTTTCTATGTAGAAAATACAACTGCTATACATAACTTCTCTAATATGGTATAGCAAGTTTCATAACTGATTAAGGTTATGCTAATGTAATAATTAGCACGTTCTTTCTTCTCATCGTTAAGTTGAGCTCACATAGCTCCTAAGGCAAAATTGGAAGTAGAAATGTACAAAATAAATGGATGATCAGATCTAGGTGGTGAAAGCATCGGTGGTTTAAGGAGATATTGTTTGAGGAGTTCGAATGCTTCCTGATATTCGTCATCCCAATGAAAAGAGACATCTTTCTTAAGAAGCTTAAGAAAAGGTCCGGTTTTGTCTGCCAACTTATCAATAAAGCGACGAATAGCTTGAAGCTTACCTTGTAGACTTTGTAATTTTGATATATTTGTGGGTGCGGGCATATCAATGATAGCCACGATATTGAGAGGGTCAATTTCAATGCCACGTAAAGAAACTATAACCCCTAATAATTTATCGGACTTAACTCCGAATATACATTTAGCTGGATTCAATCGGATAAGATACTCCATTAACCGATCAAATACTTTTCTCAAGTCATTTAAATGATCATCTTCTTTGATGGAATGAGCTATAATATCATCTACATAATCATGTAGAATATTATGCATCATATCATGAAAGATATAAGTCATAGCACGTTGATAAGTTGCACCTGCATTCTTTAAACCGAATGGCATCACTTTCCAACAAAAAGTCCCCCAAGGGGTAACAAATGCTGTTTTAGCCTGATCTTCAGGAGCTATCCTGATCTGATTATAATAAAAAAATCCATCCATTAGGGATATCATTCCACTCCCAACAGTAAATTCAATGATCTGATCCATGTTGGGAAGAGGAAAATCATCTTTAGGGCATGCAGCATTAATATCTCTGAAGTCTATGCAAACCCTAATTTTAGTGGATTCTTTCTTAGTTACTGGAACTACATTCGAGATCCATTCAGCATAATCGATGGCTTGTATAAAAATAACATTTAAAAGTTTTTATAATTCCCCTTTGACTAGTAAGGCCCCTTGAGGATGCATTTTTCTAAGTTTATGTTTAATAGGTTTAGCATCCGGATGGACTACTAGGTGATGCATAACTATAGAAGGGTCTAATACTGGCATATCTTCATATGTCCAAGCAAAGACGTCTTCATATTGTTTAAGGAATGCAATGTATTTATCTTGTTTTTCTTGACTCAATTCTGATCCAATGTTGATTATGTGAGGGTTATCTTTGGTTCCAATGTTAATTTTTATGATGTTTTCTACTTCCATGTGTAGATCTCTCTCGAAATTATGTGGGGTGGGTGAAACACCTAATTCTTGTAATTATTCCAAGGTTAGATTGGATAATTTGTCTTGAGGAGTCGTGGCCTCAAGCTGGGATATACTAGGTATAGAGCCATCGAAATAAAATCTATTATGTAACAATTCCTCAATGGAGACATCATGAAAGATATCCTCCTCCAACTCATCATCGGATTTGATAATCATCTCAAGGTAAGCTATGGATAACATATTACATGTAAGAGGCTTATTCATTAAATGCAAGACATCCCGTTTATCCAGATAATCTTGGTAACATATGAGGTGGTCATCATCCTTGAAAGGGAAGGGCTAACCTTTACTAGGAAATAGGCCCACACCACATCGGGAAGGCCACGGTTCTACCTCAAAAGGTTCTTTCATACCATTTTGGAAAGGTCCCAAACCTTTCCCTTTATATCCCAATTTAAGAATTATAGGCTTAGCTTTAATATACTCATTAGCAAAATAGCATCTAGCATATCCATCATAATGTGTCTTGATATTTCTAGGTATTCTTCCCCAATCATATCCCTTATAAATAAAAGCACAACTCTTGACTTGGTAAATACTTCCCATAGGCTGTGGGAGGCCCAAGGTACGAGGAGAGGGTGGGAGTTTATTTAAAATAAGGGAATCTTGCATGGCAGTGTTTGTTTTTTTTGATATAAGAATTTTAGATAAATCGGGTAAGAGCTCATCAGTAAGAGCATAAGAGGTAGAAGGAACATTTCCTACATCGTCGGATGTGGAAAGTATGCCTGAAGTGGATGTATATGTTATAGAGATATCGATGGATGAGTCTATAGGTATGGAAGTTATAGGAGTAAAAAAAGAAGCATTGGTTGTAGTTTTAGGATCTTTTTGAGGTCCTAATGTGGTTTGTTCGGAAGATGGTTGAGCTATATGTAGAGGTGTAGTTGATGGGGAAAAAGTAGATGATGTTATGGGTGTGTGTTTCACACATTTAGATGGTTGATGAGAATTAGGATGTGTGGATGACATAGTAGGGTAAAATTGAACTCCAATAGGTTCTGCCAAAGCACACATATCAAAGGGTCTAGGATCACCATGAATGGTAACCAACTGATTTTTAAATTCAAATTTAACACATTGATGTAAAGTGGAGGGAACAACTCGCATCGCGTTGATCCAAGGGTGACCCAAAAGTATATTGTATGATGCAGGGCAATGTAAAATAAACATGGTCATGTCTAAGGTTCTCGGACCAACTTGCAAGGGGATAGTAATAACTCCACACGTTTCTTATGTTTCGTCATTGAAGGCTTTTATGATCATATCAGTTATTTTCATTTCATAACTTCTAAACCCAAATATTTGGTAGAAGTCAAAAGTGCATATGTTTAAAGATGAACCATTATAAATCAAGACTCGTTTAACTGCTACATCCCTAATTAGGGCAGTAATATATAAGGGGTTTTCCTTATGTAAACTATGTTGTGGTATATCTCTATCCTGAAAGTCAATACAATCGACTTCTCGAGTTATGATAGTATTGGACATGGATTTAGGTTAAATATTTTGTGGTACCATAATTTAGCTTAATGTGAGAATTAATTCATCCCTATGGGTAGGAGAAGATCTTAAAAGGTCCAAAAGGGAAATTCTAGCTGTAGTATTTGATAATTGTTCATTAATATTATAAGGAGGCTTAGGTTGAACATTAGGCGCATGATTCCCTTTATTAGGATTTTTCAAGACAAATGGAGCTGATCCATCATTCTGAGTTTGATCCTGTTAAGAGTTTTGAGCCTGTTGTCTGGTGACAGCTCCAATGGTACCTACAATATTATTTTGCGGATGATGAATGGGCCTTGGTCTAGCATTTATGGCTTGTTCATTAGAAATTAATTGGTGAGAATATGGTCTAGTAGTGACTCTTCTAGGAAATGGTTCTTCTGGAACCATAAAACTTGTGATAGGTTGAATAGGATTTGATTCATCTTCAGAACTATTTGATTGATTTGAGGTGATTTCCATGTCACTTTCAGTCTCATATTCGGTATCACTAAGATCAGGGGTCCGAATATTATATAGAGGTCTGGTCGTAACCATGGATAAAGTTGTGTCAAATACTTCCACATCATGAGTAGGTGAATGTCCACTAATAGTTCCTACATATCGGGTAGGAGGGGGAACATTATGATGCTCAATTTGATTAGCCACCTCTTTACCATGCTTTGGTAAAGGATGTTGAAATATGTCCAATGATTGATTGGCATTCTGATTCTAATTTTGGGGGATGTTCTTTTGAGCATTATTAGAAGGATTTTGTTTAGGTTGAAAGGCTTGCACCTCCATCTCATTTTTATCAATCAGGTCTTGTATTTTATGTTTTAATATTTTACAAGAGTTGGTAGCGTGTCCAGGCTCTCTATGGAAATCACAATTTAAATCAGCTCTGTATCCGGGTATAGTTGGATCAGGTTCTCGGATATTTGGTAATTGAATCAAACCTCATGCTAATAGTTGTGGGAGAATGGTTGATAAAGGTTGATTTAACCTAGTAAATTCTCAAGGTGGTTTATCAAGAGGTTTCAATATGAACTTCTCTATTGTTTTCGTAGTATTAACATTGGCAACGTTTCTGCTATCAGTGACTCCATCACCCACAAATTGTTTATTTTTATATTGATTTTTGGATGTTTTCTCATCATATTTCTTTTTAAGCTGACCTCTCCTAATAAGAGCATCTTCCACTCTTTAGGCTAAGTCTATAGCTTGATCGAAGGTGGTCAAGGTAGCAGTTGATAATTCATAGGATAGTTGTTCTTGTAAATTATTGATAAAGATATCCAACATTTCTCGATAAGGTAACACAAAGTGTAGTTTTCCTATCAACTACCTCCATCGAGCTAAGAAGTCAGCAAAACACTCATCTTTGTCTTGTTTTAGGTTGTACAAATATTTAATGGTTACATGCCTTTCAATATAGGCACTAAATTGATGCACAAAAGACTTGATAGTTTCTTCAAAATTCCTCAAATGATGAGTGGGTAGTTGATAATACCATTCCAATGCCATCCCTCCTAAACTTTTTGGGAACATCTTTAGTAATAACAAGTCATCATGTGATATATCATGACATGCTATCCTAAAAATACGAAGATGCTCTATGGGATCTTCGGTTCCTTTGTATATAGGTAGGACAGGCATAGGAAAGTGTTTGGGATATGGTTGTGCTACAACTACAGGATCTAGAGGCTGACTACACATCTCTTGATAATTGTATGAGGGATGGTAGGGATCTATCTGGTTTATGCGGGAGACTAACTGTTTCACCATGGCTTCCAGATTACCATTTTTCCCACCATATTGGTTCGGTGGTACATGAGCATGGGATTTGTGAGCGTATGATGGCGTGACATAAGGATTAGATGCTATATTGTTGTTATGTAAATGGTTGATAGGAAGAGTATTATGAAGAATATTTGTTGTAGCATTATGTTGTATCCTAGATTGTTGGAAATTGGTATTTGGTTTTGTTTTAGTCTTTTGTTGATTTGAGGTATATTTATCGATAGATTGGCTAAATAGAGTAGTGATTGAAGGTTTCTTTTGTGTGGGAATTACCCTAGGCTTGGTAACAGGCACTCTAGGTGGTTGGGTAACCTGTTATTGTTGCATGTTCTAGATTATAGCGGCCATATCCAAATTGGATGGTCCAGCTTGATCACTTTCTTGATCAACGAAGGACAAGGGATTAGTGCGTGTGTGATATATGTCTTCTAGGGTTGCCTGAGTGTCACTAATTTGATCTTTGTCCATATGGACTGCTCTATTAAGAGTGCCAATATTAGTATTGAGGAACTTCCAAAAATGTTCCATGTTCTCAAAAGTAATAGCTCCTTCTGGAGATATTTTAGGGGATGAGGATCCTTCCTCTCTATCATTTTCTTTTTGTTCATTTCCTATAGCAAATTCTTCTTATTTTTGGTCAAAGGTTCCTTCTTCCTAAATTGGGTCTTCAGGAAGGACATTTGGGTTATTTCCTGGTTTTCCTAACCAATCTTCTTCTACTTCAGTCTATTTTCATTCCTGAGTCTAGTCATTATGTCTAAATTTAGATTTTAGCAAATATATATTAATATATTTGCAACAAATTTAGGAGGTAGATATATTTTAATTATATACCTACTATAATACTTAAAAGAAAATGTTTTGATTTTTGTTATGATTTTTTTTGTTTTTATTTTATTTTATTTATTTATTTTTGTTTTTGTTTTTTTTGTTTTATGCTTATAAAGACAAAAAAAAACACACTAAATGGAAGAAATAACAATAATAAAAGAATATCTTAGTTTTCTATAAATAGTTTATAGATGTCATTGATAGGATCAAGTTCATCAGGAGTCATGAAATGCTCCTCTTCAAATTGGAAATGGTTTTTCAAGAACTTGATAAAGTGTGCTATAGTGATATTATCTATTTCAGACTCTAACTGGTAGAAATAAAGTTCATGACCATACTATCGATATAACATAGCTCTAGGAAATCTATTCCATATTTTTCTATATGTAAGAACAACCTCTTGATCCTCTATATGAGATAGAAATTTATGTACTACAACTGCATTCTCAAGGTATTCCTCAAAGGTGAACAACTATGAAGACACAAGGGCTCTTTTATCTACTAACCACCTATGGGAAGCTCTCTGAAGTTCATAATATAAGGTCACTTGATCAGGATACAAGATTCTATCTAGGACAAACCTCTTAATTTGCCTAAGTTCTGTTGCCCTAGACCCAATGATACCCAATCTCCTATCAAGTTCGTTCCACAAGGGTGGAATCCTATTTGTTTGAGGTACTCTAAGCACAGAAGTAATCTCTATAGCTACTAATTGATTCTAAACATTAATGGTGATAGCTCATATTTTATTATAATCTACCATCTAAATATGATATGCAATATTTGATTCTAAATGCATTTATGTTTTGTTTTTTGGATTGTTTTCAAAAAGTTTTTAGTTTTTCACATCGGGTTCACCAAAATGTATTCCTCCAAATTTTTTGCATCCTTACCTTCAGGCTATAGGATCTGCTCCCGGAAGGGGGATGCGAGAAGGATGGGACAATGCCTCAGACTGAGAGGCCCTTTGAAGGTCCCACCTCTCGGGGGAGGGGTATAAGGGTGAATTTTTGATGAATGGTGGGTTCACCAGGAAAATTTTGAGTGGCAGTTTCCACACCTAGGTTGATAGTGGGTTTGATGTGTTCATTTTATACTTTAATAATTCAATTCCTAGGTTTGGCCAAGATGAATCTAAACTATTCTATATTCCAATGCTAATTTGTATGAATACAAAAAATATGAATAAATGCTAAACATAGAGAATGTGCCGAATGGGACAGAACATACCTGATTTTGGATGTCTGATGAATATTTTGAGTTTTGTAGCAGTCTAGATCATCTCAACTCGTACGTAATCATCTAAAATTACATTGAATTGTCTCCAATATCAGACGATTGTCTGAGATCAGACGAGATCATCGTCAATTTGATGAATTTGTCAGACGAATTCATTAGAAACCTGCAATCATAGGAATAGATACAAAATACCAAAGATGCAACTACAAAAGCAAAGGAGAATGATAGAAATAACAACAAACATGCCTAAATAATAGATTTAAATAAAAAATAAGAGAAATGTAGTAAATTTATTGATTGATTTTAACTTTATCATGCGGTTATGCTAAATGAGGTGAACTCCAAGATGCATAAATATAATAACTAAGATAATGTATAGAGAAATGCAAAAAATGATAAAGAGATACAAACTCTAGGCTCTGATTGCCCCCAATATGGACTACAGTTGGGATCACCTCCAATCGTATGAGATCGTCTATGCTCCTCGATAGGATCGTTCAAAATCACCTAGAATCGCTTGTGACGATCCGAGCTAGCTTCGACTAAAAAATAGTAAATTTCTTGCAAGAAAACATGAAATATAGAATGCAAATGATGGTGTGAGGATGCTCTAAGGTGCGTGGAAGTTTAGGGGGTTTAAGCAGAGTTTTAGGCAAAGAGTCAAGGGGATAAACTGAGAAAATCTCAGTTTATATAGGATTAGGGAGAGGTTAGGAGGTTGGAGATCATCCCAATTTGGGAGATCTCCAATGGGGGAGACTCTAACTGTGTAGACACACTTTCTACCTAGGTTAGAGGAGTTGTTGGAATAGAAGCTAAGTATGAAAATTTGGTTTTGGGATGAAATCGTCTGGACGTTCTATTCTAGAAGAATTCATTAGATCTGGGATGATTTCGTCTAATCTGCAACGATATCATCCAATAGTCAAAACAAATCCTAAAAATAGCACGAAAATTAAGGGGAGCAGGTAACAGGCGGTTAACGGGCAGTTTGAGGTTAAAATTTGAATTTTTTATCTTTTTACTAAGGTTTAACTATGCCAATTTTAGGGTTCTACAGGAATGTTTTGATCGTATAGAGTATTTAATAAAAATGCAAGAGGAGGAGACCCTAGCCATGGAATCCTAGGTAGAGGAGGAGCCCATAGCCATGGAATCCCAGGTGGAGGAAGAGCCCATAGCCAAGGAATCCCAGAGGGTACCCATTGCACTCCCCAAGAATGAAAAAAATCCAAACCCTAAAAACATCTCCAATGTTGTTTGCAATGTTCTTTTTAATGTAGAGGAAGAAACGAAAGTTTCTAAAAATTACAATGCATATCAAAGTGGAAGCCAACCTAGTATCACCTATGCAAACAAAATAGAGGCTCAAGGTGCTCAGTATCATAAAGCTATTACCATTGCACTAACATCCACCTCGAATCTCATTGAACAAGCAACTCTTCATAAAACCACAATCTGTGTATATTCATATCTCAAATTTCTCTTGCAGTATGGTAAACATCCATTTGAAAATAAAAAATCCATTCTGGTCCAGGCAAAAACTACACATAATGACATAGCTTTGGTGAAAATGATTTTACCAAGATACTCTACCTATAATAAAAAATTTAAAATTATTGTGTAAGTGCACCCTCCACCTTGGCCACCTCCTCTTTGAACTCTGCAAACTAGACAATCATGATGAACTACAAATTGTATCATCGCTACATGGTTTAATAATACCATAAACAATAGATGCAATGTTTATTTAATACACCCACCACAATTTTTTGTAATTAAACCATTAGTTATGTCACCTATTCTATCTAAGTTATTTTTACTGCATCTTGTTGCCGAATAATTACTGCCAAATAATTCCCTTCCAAAAATTATCATTGCAAAAAAAAATGTTGGGAGATAAGTTATCATCGCAAAACAATGCCCGAAGATAAGAATAATAAAAAAAATATAAACTATACTGGTTGTTAAAAACAAAATAAAAATTATTTAGTGGCTAAAATATACCAAGAAATATGTGATAAATATGCCTTTACTAGATGCATATTGACTGTTTTTGGCTGTAAACATAAGATCTCAAATATATCAACAAAAAATAAAAATTATTGAACAGGAAAACCTCTGTTTTGAATTCAGTGCACTTATAACATGGAACATGTTGGTCACAGTAGCAAACAAAATCTTATGTAAATTAGTTTCCATTCATCTATATGGGAAAATTTGGATACCTTTGGCCCGCACATGTTACGGGTGACCTTTGAGGACTAGCACCTTTAATTCTCAAATGAAGCTCATATTTTCTAAAAACCTAAAAAAATTGTGATATTTTAGTTGATGTTTCCAAATAAAATTGTTTTTAAGATCTCCGTGATTAATGGAATTATCTAGATATAGTGCAAATTCCATCTCCACAAATACATTTCATTAATTGTATTTGTGCCATTACGAGACTTTATTGGGGCAGTGAAAGGAGTATTGAAGTGAAAATGGTTGCAGGTCTCAGCTACAACATCATTATCTACTCAATCCTCATCCTCATCCTACTCGTGGCTTGGAGAGTACAAGGAGGAAGTGTGAAATGTGAGAAGCGGCCCTTGGAGATGGGCGCCTTCACCGTCTCATCTTTGAGAACTCATTGTGTGCTTGAAAATAAATATTACACCACCACTCAAGAAGTGAAATAGTTTGTTGATCCAACAATAATTTTTTTTTACGGGTTCCAAAATTTCAACTTTTAGATTATTTATAAGTCTCAAAAGAGTTGTGTTAAATATAATATAGCAATATGGTGCGAGTACTCATGGATTCTGCCTGCTTATCCTTGTTAGCGATCATCACTTTATAAATGCAATTCATGCTAAAGGTTTGATTATAAATATAGAAGAGGAGGACCATAACCACCCACGTAACAATACTTCCCCTTTTTAATTAAGAAATTTATATGATCTGAGAACCCAAATTCTTAAGGGATTAAGAATACCAAGACCTTTGGACAAAACGTCAAGTTGAGTTGTAAAAATTGGATGTTATAAGTCCCCATTATAAAAATTATAATATATCACTCTTATCCATAAATAATACAAGACATAATTATTTGTACACTACTAGGAGTGACAATACAAATAACCTCTCAATTTTAATCTCCATTATCAACCTACTGGACAGAGAAGTTTTGAACTTGAGATTTTTTCTACAATCATTAAAAGAGCTATATAATTGCAAAACATACATCCATAAAATATTAAATATACAATTTATTGAAGGAACTTCTTGAACAATATAAAAAGCAATTATTTTAGTATTAGGTTTATTATTTATATATTTATCAATTTATGTGCTAGGAACCCTAGGTTCCTACCATCTGGGACCCATCCATGTGAGAATTGCTCAAAGATCTTCATAAAAACACTACTGTGCATGAGTATGAAATTCTATTTAAGGATATCACAAAACACAACATAGGGTGGGGTGAAGCATTTCTCATATATTGCTTCACCAAAGGATTGAAAGAAGAAATTAAAATAGAGGTGATAAATTTGAAACCCTATACTATTGGATTGGCCAAATTAGCTGAAGATAAAATCAATGCACAATGTCAATTAGGGAAACCACCTATGGGGAAATATCAAACCACTTACATTGCCCCCAAATCTACACATAATGGAAAGGCACAAAGCACTTACACAACCCCCAAACTTAACCCAACCCTACCAATTAAACATATTAGTTTTGAAGAAATGAAAGAACGACAAGAAAAAGGCCTCTGCTATCATTGCAATGAGAAATTTATTCACAATCATCAATGTATTACACCTACACTATATATTTTAGATGCAACTATTCCTTGTAGTTCTCCCAATGATGAAAATGCAATTGAGGTAGACATAGTGACAGATACACCTGAAGATGACACTAAATATGGGGATGATGAGGAAGGTAAGGAAGATGAGGAAGCCATGAAAGATAAGAAAGAGGAAGAATATGTGGAAAACAAGGATAATGAGAAAGAAATATCCCAAACACCTGATCACAATGATAAAGGCAATATGATTGATATGCTAGAAGTGATCGATGCATCAGGCAAGGATGCGGTAGACATTCTCAAAATGAACCATTATGGCCAAACTTACACTCTACAAGAACTATGCTCAAATTTCCCCCCAATTGTGAGTTCTTGCCACATAACCAAACCTATTAAAAAACAACACAGAAAGGTGATTACACACTCATTCTCCGTTGGCTCTCCTAGGGAACAACAAAAGGATATGGAAGCATTACCACCACTTTTGATGCATCCTTCTAAAGTGTTTGAAGAAACCCAAGGGTTGCCCTCCCATCATCATCATGATTCTCCTAAGGAAGATTCTACTATTGTTCTTGGAAACCCCCCACTAACACTTCGACCTTCAAGATATCCCTGCCTTCAAAAAAGTGACATTAAAATAGTACAAGAACTTGCAAAAATTCTGCTTGGAAAACAAAATATAAAGCTCCTCACTTTGAGATTTGAGGACAAAGCTCTTTTTAAGGAGGGTGGCATGTTAGGATCCTCCATCCTAACATTATTATTTAGTATTAGTTAGTATTATTAATCATTTAATTATTATATTATTAAATCATAAATTGAACCATCACATCTCTTCATAACGTGAACCATCACGTCTCTTCACCAACGTAGCTTTAGGGTAGATATATATATTAGGTTGGTCATTCACACAAATCATCCAAAGAAGAAGAATAAAAGTAGTATTAAATATTTAGAGGGAGCCCCCTATAGTGGCAAAGTGATTACAAGGGAGCCCCATTTTGAGTGGCCTATGATTACATTTATATTAAATTATTTATTAATTTTATAGTAAGACCTTGGGGTCTTACCATTGTACCTTGAATTTGTGTATATGTCAATGGCTAACTAGATTTTGATATATGAAAAAAGTATTTTAAGATACTATTTTTATCAGAAGATTGACCTCTCTTATTTCCATTGCCAACATGTGCCATTGTACATGTATAAAGGAAAAATGAACATGAACATGATGCTAAAAAATATGAAAATTCCTTTATTTTTATCAAAAAATAAATATGATGTTAAAATAGGATGAAAGTTTTAGAATTGGTAAAAGGAAATTATTGCTCATGAAAATCCCTTGTTGTCTATTACCTCTTCTATCAATTAATATTCTCCGTATCTCTATGTTGTTGACCATCTCTATTATCATACAATTGTCTCTTCTCATTCTAGTTGTTTATTGCTTATTCTATCAGCAGGTCATCTGTGTTTCCCTATTGTCTATCGTCTACTCTATCAGTTAATCACCTTTATTTTCCCTATTGTCTATCATTTTCTCTATCATTTGACCTCCCTTATTTCCTTTTTATTTTTTATCTACTCTGTCGGTCGATCATCCTTTTGTTCCTATTTTTTATTACCTATTCCATCAACCACTTGCTTCAGATTCTTGCTATTGTCTATCTTCTACTATGATAGTCAATAATCCTTGTTTCTCCTACTATATTTCATCTACTCTATCAACTGATCTCATTTTTTTTCCTATTTATTCTTGTCTATTTTATCAAATTATCATCTGTGTTTCTCCTACTATCTATGGCCTACTCTATCAATCAATCATTCTTATTTTTCCTATTGTTTGTTGCCTACTCTATCAATAGATCATCCTTGTTGTTCTATTTTCTACCATCTATTCCATCAGGTGATTGCCTCTACTTCTCACAACTATCTATCACCTATTAGCACAACTATTTATCACCTATTCTCCCAACTATCTACCAACTATTCCATAAGGCAATAACCTCTACTTCTCCTACTGCCTATCATCTATTCTATCATTTGATCATCTTTGCTTCTCACTACTATCAATCATATTTGTTTTCACTCACTCAATTTTTGTTTTTAAATTTCATTTTTCATTGCCACAAGTTATTTTTCAAGGATAATAAATATTTTAAATGTATAATTATCATTTTCATGTTAGCTATATATATATTGGTGGTATAAGAGGCAAATGGAGTGTTCACGTCCTCCATTATACTGCATTTTACTATTTTTGTGAGCTTTCATTAATGGTATATTTATGAGTTATTGTAGAATTTTATCTCTTTATTTTCTTGCATATTATAGTGTCATTATCATACAATCATCTTAGATTGCTTATCTTACATCTTGTAGTTGTATTTTCTATATCATATACTCATCAAGATATAACAGTGGTATGAGAGCACATGGTAGATCGATAGAAAATATAAATAAACACAAGTGAGATCAAGAGTAGATACAAATCTCATTTCCATAATTCCTAAGATTGTAGTTGGTTAAATTTTTTCCATAAATTTATAGAAAAACTCATGAATACTAGGAATCAGCGTTGATTCCACTAGATTGATAAATCAACTAGTGAAGATTGATCATCTCTAGATTTATAATTTCTTCCATTATAGTCCTAATACTTTGTTGCATTAAAATAAGATTCAAAGAAAGTTGAGAAGATTCCTACACAAAGCTAGGAAGAATATCTTCTTTAGAATAAATCCAAAACCAAAAGCAACAAATGAAAGATAAAATATTTGGAGGCTTGAATAAAATGTCACATTGCTAGAGATTACAGAAGTAAAGAAAATTCCATAGGAGCCTTGTTATAGATTCAAGGAAGAAGAGACTATAGAGAAGAGTCTTGATGAAGATTGGAGGTTGGTTATTTCCATTGAAGACTATAGATAGAAAATTTAAGGAGTAGAAGAAATCAGCCTAAGAATCTAAAGAGACCTACAAGAGGTCCCATTTAAGAACTTCTAGTTCAAAAATATAGAAGATAGAGAAGGAATAGCAAAGGTCATATTCCAAAAGTAATATATTTCAACTATTTTAGGGAGATCTCATTACAACACTTCTAAGTAGAAGGTTGAAGAAAAGGTCTTATTGGGAATACCAAAGAAGCTACAAGAGTGAAGACCCTAGAGAAGAGGTATCAAGGACAAACAAGGAGAAGGCTTGGAGAGCCTCATTGAAGAAGATTCAGAGAAGGTCATTGGAGGAGTTCCTAAGAGAACTCATTGGATAAATTTACTACGAAGGAGAAGTTCTTGATAGTAAATAACTTGGGACAATTATCACCATTCAAAAACAATCCCAAAAGAGAAGGATTTGGCAAGAAGCTTGCCAAATTTTAAAGGAGGTTAGTGAAAAGCTCAAGAATTTCAAATTCTTGAGAAGGCCTAGATTGAAGTTAGAATTCAACGAGGAGAAAGAAGCTAGATGTTACTACCAAACCTAAGAGGTTTGAAGATTTTCTTTGAAGGCTATATGACTCATTTGAATAAAGGATATCAATTTATATAGTAGAAAATTGAAGGGTTTTTGAAGCAAAATATTAGCTACGATTTGGAGGAGTTCCTTACCAAAATTTTGAGGTTCAAGGATAGCATTTTAGTGAAATAATTGACTACAAAAGAGTAGCAATTAGGATAGCATCAATATTTGATAAGTTTTAGATTTCTAGGATACATCCTGAAGGAGAGTTGTATCCACCAAACTATAGTCTCAAGAAAGAATTTAGAAGAGGTACAAAGCTACAATTTTGATGAGCTAAGAAGTTGTTTTGAATAAAAAACAAGAGCTACAATTTCATCTAGTAAAATTCAGCAATAAGGTGAATCTAATAACCTTGCAATACTTCATATATAGAGATCATTAAGGTAAGCAACTTGGATGCAATAAGGTTCATTAGTTGAACTTTAATTACTTGGTTCATTATCAAGTTCCATTAGGCACATTATTAGGGTTTAAAAGTTGCAAAGAGAAGGTTACATATTAAAATATTCAAGGTAGTGCAGAAGGTAGTTTCTTATAAGGATAAAGCCTACACATCAAAATAGGAGTTAGATATATTTCAAAAGAAAGAAAAATATCATCTTCCTATTATCTAGTTAAAGCAAAGAAGACATTACTCTTAAGTGAGAGTTGCAAATATTATAATGCATTTGAGATTTATTAGTGCATCTTACAAATTACTTTGAAGGAAAAATAAGGTAATATTACTATTGCACTATTCTATCTATTATTAAGTGTATTAAGTTGAAGTTATTATTAGTGCATTATATTGGTTACCCTTAAGTTCTTTAAAGTGTATTAATAAGTTTATCAAAGAAGTGAGTTTTAGTGCACAAAATAGGGTAAGAGTAAATTATTTATAGACACTATTTAGCACACAAAACCTGTAGCATTTTGTGGAAAGGATAATCCACCAAAATAGCAATAGAACTTCCATAGATTGGAGAAGAAAACTAGCTCATCAAAGAAGTGAGAAAGATTCAAAAATATACTATAAAAGTCTTAAATTTTGATGCATATCAAGGTAGATTTATCTACATTATTGCACCCTACTATATGTAGAAAATCAAGTACAAAATTTAGAGTGTCTAAGGACACTAATATAGTGAGCCTATTATAGTCTACAAGGGGCTGCATCATTAAGACAAAGCCACACTAGAAAAAAGACTACATTGCCCATATTTTAGCCATTAAAGTGGGACTTTTACATAGTATAAATAAGTAGCTCTGAAAACAAAATATAGATCCATCCCAATGCTCAATATCTTTCCATTGGATGTGTCCAAAGACATCTAACACAATTCCAATGCAACCAGATTCAACACCTACATAATGCACAAGGAACAAACCTGCATTGGTTCAAGAAAGTCTATGTAAGATAACACCATTACAATGAGTGCAAGTAAGAATAAGGACAACACAAAGATAACATAGCATACATGATCAAAAATAAAAGTGTAAAGAGGAATATTACCATCCTACATAACAAGTGCCATCATCACCAAGAATGAGCCACCATCAAGGAGGAAGAAGCACCTTAAATTGAAGATAAATAATGAGTTGTATGCATGCTAGAAAAGGCTTGATACAACTTGCAATAGAATTGAAAGGGCATCAAGAGAATAAGATATGTTTTAGTAGCTTGAGCACATGCAAAAGAGCACCTACATTTTCCCTAAAGGAGTAAGGCATCTTGTGCCACTTGGCACACAAGAAAGAAGAGGCAACAACTATTCTAACACTTGCAAGAGATATCAATGAGCGCTCAAGAGGAGTAACACCCATATTATTACCTCAATGCTCATAAAAGGAGCATCTTCAATGCTCAATACCTTAGATAACATATTTTAGACCTGCACCGCATGGAGTTACATCTTGCAAAGTTAATAATAGGGCACCACCCCTAAGGATGGGTATTGAGAAACATTGAGTGCCACTTGGCATTTGTTTGAAGGAGTGCATATTTATAGCTATCATATGAAGACTACACAGAGAAAGAGGGAAGCACATCTCTAGTGATACTTGAGCACAGTAGTCAAAGTGCATTAAGAGGAGCAAGATACATCCTAGAAGAGCATCATTTATAGGAAGAGCATTGAGTGCTCATGGAGAAGATGCAAAAATTCTAGTGCTCATAGTTTACACATTGATGTCAAGGCCAACACCAATAAGTATGTAGAATCCATAGGTATATTTACACTAAATATTTACTTTCATTAAAGTATAAAAGGAGGTATAAGGTACCTTATATATCTAAGGTTAAATTTATATTGCATTGGAGTATTTATAACCTTAGAAAGGAAAGCAATTAAATCAAAGAGTGCATAACCTTAAGAATTAGCTCAAGGAGCATTATATCAAATATTTGCAAATAATTAAGTAGGATAAATAAGGGTTTCTACTTTAGATAATTAAATATTATTTTGTAAATATTATTGTTTTCTAAAGTTCCAAATTAGGGAGTTATAAGGTATACTACATCAAAACCTTAGACAATTAGAATTTAGAAAATTGATCTATTGAAGTTAAGGTTAAATAAGGAAGTTCATTAATTGCTTAAAAGAGTTGGAATTTATTTCTTATGCTTGTCTCATAGTCACATTATAGGGATAAAATAAATCCAACCATAGAGAACTTCATCAAATTGATAAGTGCATAGTTCAATAGGAGAAATAAGGTGAATAGGAGTTTATTATTATCATTCCCAAAACATTACAAAATCAACTCAAAAGGTGAAATAATAGTAGCTAAGAACTTTATCAATATTATAGCATACTCTAATCACTAGGGAGACATAAGGAATCCTACAAAACCTAATTCTTGGAAAGGTTTTATCAAATTAGTTCATATACTCTAAACTAGGGAGTCATAAGGAAGACTACTTAAAATATTCTATCAAAACTATTCTTAATATATTTATAACACTAAGGATTTATAAGGATGTCTACTCCAAATAACACATTAAATAATGTAATTAGGAAGATCAAGGAAAATACCAATATGGTTTAAAATAATGATTGATTATTTAAATAATTCTATGGATAATAATAAATATGTAAATGAAAAAGAAGAATCAATAAGACTAAAAAATATTTCTAAAACTAACAAACTAATAGTTTGGTGAAAGTATATTCTTTAGGAACATATTCTAGTGAGATAGTAAAGGGATTTGATGATAATTATACTAATGAAGATATTGAAGATCATATTCAAAAGGTAGAAAAGAATATTGATGAAAAATACCTCATATAGATTTATGAAAGAAGTAAATATGGAATAGCTTCAATTGTACACACATGGTTTAACTATTTCATCAAGGAAATAGATAAACATAATATTCCTAAAACAAACAACAAAGGAGTTGGGATACTTTTACTATGCTCCTATTGTAGCCAATTTGGTCATGAGAAGGTAAATTGCTGGAGTTTCCATCCCTATAAATATTGTGGAGGAAAATCTCATTCATATTACTCATGTTACTACAAAGACAAGTACTATAAAATATTTTAGGAGAGACTAATATTCAGATTAGATTATTTCTTCCAAGTTCTTATTTCAAAAGCATCCACTAACAATGAGTTCAAGCTTGACATTTTTGAAGATCAAGGAAACAAGCCATACAAAAAAAATGATGAACAGAAAAGGAAGCAATTCTGATCCATGTATGACTTGCAAGATTATAAGATCACTAGTACATCAAGGATATATTGAAGACTCCAATATCAAAGACTCTTCCAAATAATTTGAAACAAAAAAAAAAAAAACTAGTGGAATGAAAAAGACAGGGAGAGACAAAATGAAGACAAAGACAAAATAAGAAGAACCTAAACAAGATAAAGATACTCTTCCAAATTTAGACAAAGAATACAATGAAGGAAGCAAGAGAGAAAAGCTCATATTCCAAAACTAAAATGAAGATCTATAATGAATACTAAAGTCTTAAATACCTGAATAATTTAATATAGAGGGGTGTTAGAGTATATTACATTATTGGATACATGCTAGTATACCACCTTGGGTACATAACTAGAGTAGAATTTTACTCTAGAGTAAATTTAAGTAGCTACTTCCAACAATGTAATAAATGCACAAGTATCAATGTGTAATGATGTAAATGTGCATGTAGTCCACATGTCCATATGTCATAGGTACAGTAAGGGTCAAGGAACCTTTCTTCCTATATATAGGAATTATAGAGAATGAATTCAAGGTAGTAGATAATATAGAGAGTGCATAGTATAGATTGGTAGAGGAGTACAATGTAGTTCCTTAAAATAGTTTATGGAGTGTTCATGTCCTCCATTATACTGCATTGTACTATTTTTGTGAGCTTTCATTAATGGTATATTTTTAAGTTATTGTAGAAGTTTATCTATTTATTTTTCTACATATTATAGTGCCATTATCATACATTCATCTTATATTGCTTATCTTACATCTTGTGGTTGCATTTCCTATATCATATACTCATCAAATGCTAACAAATTTAGCTACTTACAAAAATTGATTTTATCTAGTTTGATAAAATTATTTAGAGTCTATCTACTTTAAAGGTAGTAATATTTTGACTCTATTATAATATCATGTTGAGTGGATAGTCTAGAGTATTTCCATGGTTGAATAATAACCAATGAAGACCAAGGCTCAGCTATATTGTGTTAGTATTTGATGCTTAATGCTTAATGAAAATAACCACAAGATCTCAAACAAAGTTGCAATATAAAATATTTGATAATAACAATATATTAATCACATAAAACTCATAAATAACTTCTATAAAAACTCATAAATAACTTCTATAACAACTCATAAAATGGACACTAACAAATGCTCATGAAAATAGTAACATGATATAGAATAAAGGTCATATACACCATACTCCAACTCTCACTCTATCTTCATCCTTTCACCACACACACACAATCACATATATAATAGAGTGTGACTCTTCATATGGAATACTCTTGGCCTTCACTCTCCTTTGAGACTCTTCATTTTCCTATTCTAAGGACACATGTGCACTCTTAATTAATGGACACTTGTGCACATCTACACTTGCACACTTAACTACATGACACTTATGCATTTCTTGCATATTATTAAAATACATATAATATTTACTCACACTCTAATTTTAGACACTCTCTTAATCTAAACATGTACCCAAGGTGGTATATTAGCTTGTACAAAATAATGTAATATACTCCAACATCCCCCTGTATTACATTATTTGGTTAATGAAGACTTTAGTCTTCCATATGATCTTCATCCTGTTATTGTATCTCGTACATTCTTATCTCGTTTTCTTTAGTTTGCTTCCTATTTGTATCCTGATCATGTAGATGATTAGTATCCTCATAAAATATTAATTTTCTAAAATAGCTTTAACATTATTTTCTTCTATTGTTTCTTCTAGTTCTTGGATTTCTTGAACTTCTTGAGCTAAGTGCCCCTTTTGGTTTCCTTCTCTATATTGTAGTTGAGATTGATTATATTAATATTGAGAAGGGTAATGACACTAAATTTATTGCTAATATGGTTTGTATTGATTCTAATATTGTCTTGGTTGAAATGACCTATTTGATTGACCTCCTTGATTTAATTGATTCCCTTGAAACTAATTTCTTGGATTGAATCTATAGAAATTTGTATTATGTCCTCTCTTTTTGCATACTTGACAATATCTATTATTCCATTTTAATCTATCCCTTGAGAATGAAGTAAATTTACCTTGTGAATTAACTTTTGAGACTAAGGCATTTTTAGTCATTTCATCTTTGACTAAATTCTCTACCTCATTCTCTTGTAGAATATTGACTAACTCATTAGAAGATGTATATTTACTTCAAAATTGTAAATAAGTAACAAGATGCTTGTGTAGACACCTAAATCATGTCATGCTTAGGGGATCTACTCACATAGACACATTCATAATATAATAAGACATAATATTGGACTTTCCAAGCATCAACAGTGGTTCTCACCACTCATTTGGGGCCTTTTCAAGCCATCCAAGCCTAGCCGCTCAAGCCAAGAGTGGCAAGATCCTAGCCTCTCAAGCCTAGAGTGGCCATAACTTAGCCACTACAGATGATAGTGGCCAGATCTTAGCCACTATAGACGACAATGGCTAAGCCATAAGAAGTAGTTTTGCCAACAAACAGGCCTAATCATAGGTGGAAGTGGCAATCTACATGCAATAAAGGTGAGAGGGAGTAACTTTGCATTCCTTTTCATGACCAGTTCACATAGGAGGCTTGAGTTTGCATTTAAAATTTATTTAACTAACCTCCAATAATAAACAAAGGACAAAAGCTTTTCAAGCTAACGACCAGTTCACATAGGAGACTTAAGTGGGCAGTTAGATTTTAGTTAACTAGCCTTCAAACATAGATAAAGGACAAAATATTCTCATGCTAACTTGCACTACGCATGAGAAATTCATTCCTAGGGCTTGGACATAGACCTAGGGTTTCACACTATAAAAGGTGCAAGCCTAAGAGCACCAAGAGATATGGAGACATTTATGATCGAGACATCTTTTATTAAGGAGAGATTTTGAGACTTGGAGAGTTCCCTTGGAGATCACGTGTACAGAGAATCCCTTATGGATTGAAGAGCATAACACCTATTATTTCAATATCAGATACAAGCTTTAACCCATATATTTGGGGCAAAGAGAGAAAGGTTTGCCTTAGCGGCCGCTGTCTTGGACAGTGGCCCTCAGGCTTAGCTTAGGTTATAGACAACTTCTTTTATTTTGTTTCTTCATGTTTTCATATCATTAGCATAGATTTATATGATTTCATGGAACATTTTCATCATATTTATGTTACATTCTTTTATTCTAATAACTTCATTTGGGGAGGCAATCTCGGACATCTAAGTGTGTGTTGTTGTTTCATTGTTTACAGGGCCACAGGTTCATCGAACAAAATCTGCAACATATGATAGCAAAAGGGATCCCTCTAGGAAACAGACTTGGAGGAGGCATCTATAACCCCTCATACATTTCCATGTGCAGAACCGATAAGCCTTTATAAGCACATCACCTCTTTGTGAAAGGGACACTCTTTGCCTATTTGTAACCTTATTGTGTCGAAAAGGGTATCCCTAAGAGGGACCGACATGTAACTGAGTTCCAATACAAATAAAGAGATCCATATTTGTTATTTCTATGTTATATGATTTTTCATTGTATTCCATTTCATATTGTATTTTTAATAACATTGCAAGTAGAGTAAAAAGGGGTGGTGCATGCATCCCAGGGTCGCTACAGATGGTGATCACGATGGGACCTCCATTGATTTTTTATTTTCTATTGGAATACTAACTTAGTTTTGTGTGTAAGTCTAGCCACTCTAAGCTACAGTGGCCATAAACTAGCTGCTGTGATCTACAGTGTCCAATAGAGCTTTAGTCGCTCTGAGTTATAGTAGCCAAGAACTAGTTGCTCTGGTCAATAGCAGCCAGAACTAGAGTGCAACAGAGGTCAAAACATAGACTCTATGAGCTAGATCAAAGGTTGGTATAGATTCTATGATATTTTACAACTTTTTATCTGCATCTGTGTGTCTAAAATAGAGAAATTAATGCACATTTTATGTTTGGAAATTGAAATAATAAAAGGAGAAATAATTAAGCATTTCACATATCTTAGATCTTCTTGTAATTTTCCACTAGGCATTGCTAGGAACATCAGCTTACGCCTAAAAATTTCACCCTATAATCCAATGTGCTAGACGTTGTAAGTTGTTTGTTTGCTCTGAGGCCCTGCTAGAGGCCATAGCTGCATGGAATAAAGTACATTCATACAAATCATAGTAGTTCATGCATCCTTTTGAATATTGAAACGTATTTTTACACTTAGGCATATAGGAAAGATTCATTGTTGCTAGATGATGCACTTTATGTTACGCAAGATTAAAATGAACACCATACACGCACGTCTCATTTAAACATTGGGGAGTTGGATTTCATCACCAAACTTCAATTCAGTCCAGTGACATTGGAATTCATCTCCTTCCACTAGTTTTCCCCCTAGAGCTTCCTAGAAATGGATTGGAAAACTTACTTATAGTGACACTAAGTTACTTGTTGTCAAATTGTCTCTCACTATTGGAACAATCATTGGTTTAGAGTGTAAGAGCTAGGTGAACCCCCCACTGGATCTTTAGTGGTGTACCCTAGCTTCTTTTGAGAAAATCATGTTTGGCATGGGTGTACTTGATTGTCACTATGGATGAGTCTTCTCATTATTAATCCAAGAACAAGAGCAAGAAATCAAAAGAACAACACATCAAAACACATCAAATAGTTTAGGGCACACTTAAATCGATAATCAAGATAAACATATGTTTGGTATTGTGTGGTTATTCCTAAATTGCAAAAATCAATTCATAGACAACATGGTCAAAATAAGAAGTAAGCACCCTCAATATTATACCAAGGGAGAGATAGAAGCAACTCATACCCATAGGTAGAGTCGTAGTAACATCGAACGACCTACCTGTAATACCGTGAGATATAGCTCCATGAGCCTAAGGGGTGATAATTAAACTCTTGGAGGATCTCCTTGAGAAACCCCAAGGAGCCACATCATGGAACAAAGTAACATAAAAAAAGAGGCTTCATAGCAATCCTCATCAAGGAGACAAGAGGAGACCTCAAGGGCCTCCTCTAAACACATAGAAACATCTCAAAGACATGAGGAAGCTTCAAGGGCTTCCTCCTCACATGGACATAAAGAATTTTCTAAGACTCATTCTTCACATAGGGATGATGAGACTGCTACATCTCCATCCACATGGAGAAAACATGTTACCACAAAACCCTCTTCATCAAGAAGGAAAAAAATAATTGCAATACCTCAAGACTCATAAGAAACATATGAAATAGGTTTTCCCACTGAAGGGTAGGAAACTAGAGCTACATCTAGTCATTGGAATCATATAGAAGAAACCCTTCACACAAAAGGAAAGATTCATGTAGAATATGACCTCATAGGAGTGAATGGCACCCCATGGGACCAGCCATGGAAAACAATACAACTAGACGTGTTGGATCAGTTTCCTATACGACCAACTCAAAGAACTGTAGCTACAGAGAACTCTGAATCTGGAATATCATGAACTATGACTTCTAAACATGTCTCCTAGTCTTGGGGTACCTTAGAGTGACCCCATAATAGACACATGGAGTTTTACCACAGGGATACTCAACAATACACTGAAAAGTCACATTAGCTAGCAAGAGTACAGGTACAATAGAAACCTCCTTAAGGAATCTACGAGTCAAGATAACAAGAGCAGAGTCAGATAGACATGAGTCTTCTATGATAGCATAAATTGATCGAATACAAAGGTTAGAAAATGCATTACGTAAGCAGTGAGAGCTAGTGAAAGCTCTCAAATAGGATAAACAAAGAGAAAGACTCTTGTGCCAACATGAACAGTGTTTAAGAGAGCAGGCTGAGCGGTTGGCTCTTAATAATTTATAGATAAATGGTGGTGACCACCAAAGAACTACATGCACTGACTCACCTAAGAAGTGGCAAAATAGATAAGATAGACCACAATGAAATCCCCCACCAAATCATGAACAAAATTTAACTAATGGGGGAAGGGCAAACATAACAAACCAGGATCGCAATCCTGAGTCCCCTCGTAGGAGGGATGAAAATGGAATAAATCAAATGGATAGAGAGTTACCTCCATTGCCACTGTGACTAGGCTTACAAGAGGAGGAAATTTGTGCATCAAAAGTTTTCAATAGCTTGCTGAAAATATGAAAACCTTTGAGAAACAAGAGGCAGCTAGGAAATCACCAACATTAAGCAAGATACACAACCAACCATTGTGCCCATCAATACCTAGCCCTCCATATCCTAAGCACTTTTCTAGGTTAGAGAAATTTAAGGGTGAAGAGGATGCACAAGAGCATGTCACCAATTTTATCAACACCTATTTTCATCTTGAATACAATGACGCTTTCATGCTAAGAACATTCATAATGACATTTTCAGTTGCTTCCACTCAATAGTTCAACCAACTACCTAAGCATAGCATAACCAACTTTGAACAACTAGTAAATGCATTATTAAATCTTTTCTCCTTTGGTTATAAGAATAAGGTGAACATTTTAGACCTGGAAAACTTGAAATAGTATGATGATGAGCCAGTAATGGATTATGGGAATAGATGGAGAAAAGTCATGGTGAAATTATCATTCTACATTCCCACAAAGGAGATCATTTGTATGTTCACTAAAAGTTGCTCTAAACACATCTCCCTCTTGCTACAACTCCAGCAAAATCCTTTGTTTGAGGAAGTATTAGCACAGGACAAACTCATCAAAGAAATAAAAGTAGATGTGGGAACCACTAAACTCCAAAACAAAAAGGAGTGGAACATGAATGGTAAGAATGACAAGTACAAACAGAAGTAGGGAAACCCTGATCCAGTTAATCAATTCATATTGGCTACACCCAAGGATGGGGGTGCATAACAACCCAAAAAATATCAAGCACATCCCTCACTAGCCAACTACGACTAAAGGAACAATCAGGGGTGAAATCGAGAACGCAAGCCACCTCATTATTTCATGCCTCTAACAGAATCAATGCAATCAATATTTAATCAATTGAGCGAGGCTAGGAGGATCAAATTTCCTAATATACCTCTTATAGATCCCAACCATACTAAGCCAAAAGGATATAGGGAAGATCAATTTTGCCCTTATCATAGGATATCGGGGCATAACATTAAGGTTTGCATTGGTTTTAAGCATCAAGTGCAAAACATGATTGAGGTGAGAGAACTCAAAGTTGACAACCCACTAGCTCTCGATAACAGAGACATGGGCATATACAAAAACCCATTGCCCAATCATGAGGCCCCTAGAGATCAAGGGGCCCAAGTCAATCAGGTTTGAGCTAACATACCTACCCATGGATGCATTGGGATGGTTGATGTTGTTAACATAGAAACAAGGACTAGGCAGTATGGTCAACCACAACCACTTGCAGCTCCCATGAACATCCCAATAACTCCTAGGCAAAGACAAGACAACCTTCAAGGTCCACAAATGCAAACTATGGTAACTATTCAGAGTAGATTGGAGTAAAACCTATAGATGACTCTAGCTAAGTTATCCATCTATGAGATCATACAATAGTAACCAAAGCATAAGGATACTCTAATGGATATTTTAAGGACAATTGAGCTCAAATCGCAAGACATAAATGCATTCACTCACTTTGTAGGACAAGTACAAGAATGCTAGGAACCTATAATCCAATTCTATTACCATGAGATTAAGACAGTTCCTGCTACCTTACCAGACCATCCACTAAATATTGTAGCAACAACCAACAACTTACCTTTCAAGAGGGTCTTGGTCTATACAGGTTCATCAATAAACATTATCACAACAACTGCAATAGAGCACCTCAAAATTCCCAAGTCCAATATCATTCTAGGATCTTACACATTAAGAGCTTTTAATGATGCTTTATGCAATACTATGGGAACGATAGTCCTACCCATCAAGGTGGGGCACAAGAACATCCCTGTTATGTGTCATGTCTTGGAAGGAGCTATGTAGTACAACATCCTCTTAGGGCACCCTTGGATAAGGTCCATGAAGTGTGTGCCTTTGATCTTGCACTAGTGTGTCAAGTATATGCATGAGAAAATTTTTTATGTGGTTCTGGCCGATGAAGAGCCTTTTAAATATGTTAATATGGTAGACATTCCAGGAGAATTTGTAATCCCTTATACTAACCTATACATAGCACCTACATCCCCAACCACGCAAGTGGATAACAAAGACAAAGGGGTAAGAAAAGACGCATCCACTTCAACACCTCCTAGTGCACTCAAAATAGTAAATTCTTCCAAAGTACCATCAATGTCAAAACCAAAAGACAATCAGAAGCTAAAGGAACCCTTAGTTAAGGAAGAAAGAACCAAGGAAGTGCCAACTATAGACATTATTGAAATGCCAAGCCCTATGGAATAAGAAGATCTTCAAGATCAATATGAAGATAGTGATTATCACCCTGCTTCGCCAGTGTCATCCGTAGGGTCATCCACGTCATATGCATCAATACACTTGGTAATCACAGGCATAGGGGAGTACCTTGTGCATAACATTACCTTTGCACCTATTATTGAGTCTGCACAAGACATGGGAAGGCCTAAGGATTTGATGCCACCAGTGGGAATAGTGGTTCCACTTGGAATCCCTCCCAACCAAACCAATTTAGTCTATGTCAGCCTAGATTGCACCCATAAATCTTTAGATATAGAATAGGATAGTGAAAAATTATTCACGATCAATGTTCATTACCTCTCTAACCCTAAGTTTGATCTAAGCTACTTTGAGCATTACCATTGGCATGGCTATGGCCTTGGCATATATGAGCAAGGGCACAGGCGGCCATACGAGCCACAGTATCAACTTCCCTCTGACAAATTTGGCTTAGGCTATTATATCGGAGGTCAATATGACTCTTTCATAGTGACATTGGAAATATTGAGCTTAGAGTTAGGAGAAGACATTGATTTAATTCCTTATCATCCCCTAATAACAATAAATTTGAGCAACAGATAAGTGGCCATGGTAAACATACCACCACCAAAAATTTATCATCCAAACATCTCAATTTATTTCATCCCAACAAGGTACAAATCATGGGATGAGAAGAATGGATATGAATCAAGTGATGATGAGGCACAACTTGGTTTAGCCTACTAGGGGCCTCGCTATTTACAAATATGCACATGGTCCATCCATGATGAGAGTGGGTATACATCAGATGAAAGTGACTCTGAATTAGAAGACTCAACAGAAAGAGCCTAATTAGGCCTAAGCCATCAATCCCTGACTTTGGGGCAAGAGACAAATACATATTGATTCTTCATAAGTGATGAAGAATATGTAGATGAAACAGAGATGGCCTACTTGGGGCCAATACATGAGCCCCTTGTCTTAGGACCGCATACCAATGCTAACGGTTGTTGGATAAGTGATTATGACTTTGAGGATGAGACTAAGATGGCTTATCTTTTGCCTCACCACTTGTGGCAAATAAATGAGCTAGTAGAGAGAGAGGTGAAAATCCATGCCATAGACCCTCATCTATGATTTTTGGGGAGACCTGTATATCTAGCTGTCATTCATAAAATGGTCAATTTCCATATACCTACATTTAGAGAGTGGTTAGAGCCAAATGATCCTATTTTATACCCTACTCATGGGCTAGATCTAGAAATTCCCATTCCTCCAGAACCTCATCGCGAGTATAGAAGGGAAACCCCTGAAACAAAATTACCCCCATGTGGTCCTGAAGACTTCATTCCATCCATCAACATGATCTCCATTGATTTGACCACTCCACTTCAAATCTAGTAAATCCTACAAAATAATTGCATCTTGATGTAGAGGCTATTGATTGGGATTATGCTAATTTGCCCATAGAGTTTGAAGACCTCTTCCCCAATGAAGAGATGTTATAGTCATTCCATTTTGCATTAGGTTGTGAGTATGATGTATTCCATGTTGGTTTGGAACCTGAGTCACTAGGTCCTATAAATCCCATTAATGAAATTCATTTGATACCCATGCCTCATTAGCTAGAGGATGGGTCACATATGGCTATAGAAGCAAATTTTGAGGTGGACATCAATGATGATCCTACCCAACCAAGGAAAGTCAAGTTATAAGAAATTCTATCTCCAGAATAACAAGCCATCATAATTCCTCTCATAAAAGAGAGGCCAAATATTTTTTCTTGGACTTACAAAGACATGCCAGGGATAGATCCAAAGTTAGTTGTTCACAACCTTTCATTGGATCCCATGAAGATGCCAGTCAAGAAAAAGTTGAGGAAAATGCATCCAACCGTCACTTTGATGGTGAAGAACGAATTGCAAAAACTACTAGATGCATTATTCATAGTTCCTATTGACTACCCTGAGTGGGTGTCAAACATGGTACCCATGGGGAAACCCAACGGAAGAGTCTGTATCTACATGAATTTTAGAGATTTAAATAGGGCAACACCAAAGGATTCATTTTCGTTGCCAAACATAGATGCTCTTGTGGATGCAACTTTAGGTCATGAGATGCTTTCCCTAATGGATGGTTTTTCGGATACAACCAAATTCGAATTAAGCTCAAATATCAACATAAAACTACTTTTATTACTATGTGGGGAACATTTTGTTATAAATTGATGTCATTCGGTCTCAAAAATGTTGGTGCCACATATCAGCAGGCCATGACATACATATTCCATGACTATATGCATAAGATCTTAGAATATTACATGGATGAATTACTGGCCAAGTCCCTATTGCGTCAAGAGCACACCGAAGTCCTTAGACAAGTCTTTGATCGCCTCATAGAGCATAATGTCTGATTAAATCCTAAGAAGTGTGTATTTTGCATAACTTCTGGAAAGCTTTTGGGATTCATTGTATCCAAGATAGGCATCAAAGTAGATCCCACAAAGGTAAAGGATATACTATAAATGGCTGCCCCTACTAACATTAGGGAGCTAAAGAGCCTACGAGGCAAGATAGCATCCATCAAAAGATTCATCGCACAATTATAAAAAAAAAATTGGCCTATGAATTGGTTGCTACTCAAGGAAGTTCCCTTTCATTGGGATGAAGAATGCCATCATTCCTTTGCAGAGATCAAAACTTTTCTAGCCACACTGCCAGTATTGGCTCCACCAAGGCCAGACATACTATTTCTACTATATATATCAGCTATTGATTTTGGTTTGGGCACCATGTTAGCCCAAAATAATGCACAAGATAAAGAGCAAGCCATATATTACATTAGTTACACCTTGGTGAGTTATGAGCTAGGATATGTGTATGTCAAAAAGTTGTGTTTAGTAGTGGTCTTTGCAACTCGAAAGTTGTGACACTACATGTTGAGCCATACGATCTACATCATATCAAAACAAAATCCTTTGCAGTACATGATGAGCAAGACATATCACAATACACAGACCACAAAGTGGATCATGTTATTTATAGAATTTGATCTAGAGTTTGTAAGCCAAAAGTCCATCAAGGGACAAGTCATAGTAGATAAATTAGTAGATGTGCCTCTTCAGGATAATAAACCTCTCACCATAGAATTGCTTGATGATGTGGTCTTTGCATTATCAGATCTGCCAGAACTCAAAGAACCTAAGAAAGAAAGAGACATGCCATTTTTCTTTGATGGTTCGATGTGTGAACAAACGGGTAGATTAGGGATTATATTTATCACACCACAAGGTGCTCCATTGCTCTTATCATTCAAATTAGACTTCCCATGCACAAAAAACAATACAAAATATGAAGAATTGATAATGGGACTCCAAACAGTCATAGAAATGGGTATTAAAAGATTGAATATCTTTGGTGACTCCTTAATCATAGTAAACCAGGTCAAAGGACTATTCCAATGTAGGTGCCCACTCATGAAAACTTACAAGGAACTTGTTGACACCTACCTAGCCTGACTGGAATGGTACAACATCGAGGCAATCCCTCATACATCGAATAGATTTGTAGACACTATGGCCTCTTTAGGATCCTTAATCCCTCAAAATCCGTCTATTGATTTTACAACCATTCATGTGAAAGTTCTTTCACACTCAGCAATATGCCGTGAAGATTTTGACAATCAAGAATCATTCAATATGATCAACATCAAGCCAAATAAGGATTGGTCCTTCATAGCCAGAGATTTCTTATAAATGAAACCTTGGGGGTATTTGATTTCCCAAGGACCTATGGAGTGTGGTGCAACCATACACCATAGAGTTATTCCTCAATCCATGCTCACTAGCTCAAAAATACAAGAAGGGTAAGCCATATTTTCTATAGAAGACGTGGCTTATCAGGATTGGCTTTCTCAACTACGGGACTTCTTGAAGCTTGGAATAGTACCTCAAGGTTTATCACATACTAAAAGGTGAATGTTCAAACAAAGAGCAACAAGATACATCTTGCTAGGATAAATCCTCTATAGACAAGGATATGATGGAGTATTACTCCATTGTCTTGAGCCCTACGAAGCATCCTGGGCAATTTTGCAAGCTCACAATAGAACATGTGGAGTCCATTTTAGTGGCATGGCCATCATTAAGAACATCTTGAGAATGGGTTACTATTGGTCCACCATGGAAAGGGACTGCTGTGAGTATATCAAGAAATGTAGTAAGTGCCAATATCATGCAAATCTAATGCACTTGCCATCACAAGCCTTGCAGCCCATCTGGGTAGCATGGCCATTTTCGTAGTGGGGACTAGACTTGATTGGAAATATCTCACCCTCAACCTCAAGTGGACACACATTCATCATAACGACCACATAATACTTCACTAAATGGGTGGAAGTGATCCCCTTAACATCAACAACTATACCAAGGATTACGGAGTTTATACTCCATAATATCATAAGTCATTTTGGGTTCCCTTCTAAGATAATATCGAATAATGGGCCATCTTTCAAGAACAAAAATGTGTGTGCTTTAATGAACAAATACCATATTCAGCATAGTTTTTCAACACCTTATTATCTGTAAGCAAACGGGCAAGCAGAAGCCTCAAACAAAACAATAGTCTCCATTTTGAGGAAGACGGTGCAAGACAATCACAAGGATTGGCACATGCAATTACCTCTTGCACTATGGGCATACAGGACTAGTATACGTACGCCCAATGGGGCAACACCATTTTCACTAGTATATGGCACTGAGGCCATCATGCCACTAGAGTTAGAAATTCTGACTCTATGCATAGCATTAAAGGAATTCATAGATGATGATGTCGCATAGTAAGGCCACCTTGATCATGTAATGCTTCTCGATAAACAATGAGTCAGCACTTTAGAGCATCTTCACATTTACCAGAATCACCTTGCGTGAGCTTACAATAGTAAATTCCACCTACAGGAATTCAAGTTTGGAGATCTAGTGCTCAAAGAAAACCAGAAAAATTCAAATTTGTCACCACATCTACGAGATAAGTTCACGGTAAACTGGATAAGCCCATACATGATTTCATAAAGAGTTGGTCCTGGAGCATATCGCCTTATATCATTAGATGGTGTTGAGGAGCCTGAGCCTCTCAATATCATTCACCTAAAGGCATTTCACTCATAAAACATGAAAACATTCAAATATATTTCATAAAATTCAAAAACATTCAAATATTTCATAAAATACAAAAAACATTCAAATATGTCAAAAACACAAAACAAAGCATAAAAACAAAAAAAATCAAAAATACAATCAAAGGGTCCAAGGGTAATTCATACCGCTTGGTCAAACATCAATTCAAAATGCTCCAAGGGTAATTCATACTTCTTGGTCAAACATCAATTCAAAAACACTCCAAGGGTACTCAAACCGCTTGGTCAAACATCAATTCAAAGGCTCTGAGGGTAATTCAAACTGGTTGGTCAAAATCAATTTAAAAAGGCTCCAAGGGCATTCAATATGTTTGGTCAAAATCAATTCAAAATGCTCCAAGGGTATACAAACCGCTTGGTCAAAATCAATTCAAAAATCTCCAAGGGTACTTCATGCTACTTGGTCAAAAACCAAAAAGCCCCAAAGGCATAATAAGCCCTTTGGTCAAATCAAACAAAAGGACAAAAACAACATAAAAATAAAAAATACAAAAACAATTGCATTTCATATTTTGCATCCACATCATTGCATTGCATTTTTATATCCACTACAATTGCATATGTCATAAGAGCCGTAAAAGTGATACCATAGTTTGTTGTGAAAATCATTCAAATTTGTGCCTCCATTAATACATGTGTGTAATTGTGTTTTTCAACACAACCATCATTTGTTGCTATACATAATATACTAAGGTTTTTTGGTTAATCAACCACACTTAGTGATCTTATCAAATTTTGAGGAAAACAACTGTGATTAGTAGAAGGTAAGGTCTAGATGTGATAATGCCTTGGATATTCAAGATCATGTCACTAATTGAAACACTAAAATCCTAGTTGGTACAAGGAAAATATGAAAGTTGCAAAGCGGTCTAGGTTACCTTAAGCAAAAAGGATTTTCCTTGCTTATCCCCTTGTGCAACTAGTTTAAAGGTGCTGAGAATTGGCAAAAGGACAAGCTTTACCCTATCCAAATCCCTTGCTTAAATCAAAATAAGCAAAATCCCAAAAAAAAGTACATATTCAAAAGGCCAAACATACAGTCCAAATTTCAAAACAATAATCCGATACACAAATCATAAATTAAAAAAAAAATCAATAAAAAATAAACAGTGATTTTCATCACTACATATGAGCAAAATAAACAGTGATTATCATCACTACAAAAATCCTAGCTCAAAGAAAAAAAGTCAATCAAAATAAAAAGTGATTTTCATCACTACATATGAGCAAATAACCAAAGCCAAAAAGAAGCAAAAAGGGGAATAAAGATTGAATCCCTGGAATTCTCAGCATTGTACAAAATTGGAAGGAGAAATCATTAAACATGACAATATGTCTATTACAATTGCTTCATGCATTTGTGTAGACCAATGTTTGAATGTGGATGAGCTAGCTTAGGTAACCGAATATTGCCTAGTGGTATAGTCCAACTAAGTCCAACATAAGGATGAGATGAACACTTGAGGATCCCTAATATTAGCAATGGGCTGAAATAATCCCGCTTGACATCGGAGGAAATGCTTGAGTTCTACCTCAAAATATACAATCACATGCACACACAGAGATCATAAAAAACTAGGTCCATGGTAAAAGCCTTACTTTTCAAAAATATAAGTGGTCAGTAGATAGCTATTGATAGAGTAACTAGAGTGTTTGAATATCCGAAAAGCCCCAAAAATTCTTACATAGCAACAAATCATAACATCATTCACACAATCACTTTCTTTATAAGATTCTATAAATCAGGGGGTATCATCATAGTAGGAAAGATACCACATATATATTAGAAATAGTATATAGACGACCACTGACTACTTTATATTTTTTAATTTACAAAAACTTATGAAGAAAATAAATTACACACCATTACATCTCATATATGAATACTTAATCAATTCTTATGATAAGAGTGATTATTTAAATTTATGATTATTTTTTTTACTTTTTGTGGAATCACCCATTAATATTGTCAATGTCAGATGCATTCTGTATGTTTTAATTTATTAGAGCATACAAGTTCGTTTATACCATCCCATCACATAATTTAGATGCATACAATTAAAACAAAGTTAAGACATGCATGTAACAATAACATCACATTCACAAAAACAAGTCATTAATCATCCATAAACCACATCATAAAACATATAGTTAATATCCATTTGCATACAATCATAAATTCATCATTCATCATCAAATACATCACATCATATCATCAAATCATATAAGCATCTACACATCCATCTAATCATCTTCAATATCATCTATCATCTAACATATACATCAAATCATCACACCATCATCTCATCATATCATAAAAAAAAATAACAAAAACATGAGAAATAAACGATACACATAATAAGTCATAATGCAAAGATATCATAAAAGTATGTGTGTCAAGTCCAATGGATGTACAAAAATACCCTTGGGCTACAGTCATATAGGTTAGTCAACCTCAAAAATTAATCAAGGACCAAATAAAGCATCAATCAAATATCATGCCTGAGCCCCCTACATCACCTCCTCTAGTGCCACCTCCCCATGTGGTGGTGTCACGAGTTGAATGATGTGAACCTATTGGTCTCTCTGTCTGAGTCTGGGTCCTCTGGCTAGAACGGGTGAAAGACTTCCCTAAGGTAGAGCACCCATTGACCTGTGAACCACTCGCACCATGTGGCTCCTTAGGAACAATCCCATGCCTCCTGAGCTGCATCTAAATAATGGTGATGTGATCCATAAGTCCTTGGATCTGCTCCTCATTCTCATCCAAAAAATACTAAAGTTGTCCCACATCTACTCCTAAACCTACCACTGGAACCTCTTGTGGTGTAGAAGGAGGAACAACAAACTACATCCTAGCATCACTACCCTAAATAGTAGCTTGCAGAGCCTGTATCTATGTTGTGAGCTACTCAATGGTAGCATCTCACTGTTGTACCTAGATCTTAGTTGCTTGAAGATCATCCTTAACCTCATGCATATGTGCTCTCAAAGGAGAGTATCTCTCCTCGAGATCTAACTCCTCCTCCTCACGAACATTAGGATCCTCCACTGCCACCTACTCTACTGGCTGGCCCCATACCTCAGTCATGGCTTAGACTCTACGTCCTTTCGGATCTACACCATCACCCCTGCCATCATCCTTGTGCCCTAGGCTTCCAACACCATGCCACATATGATCACCCCACAACTGAGTGTATGCCTCTATAACTCCTCCAACCACTCTAGGGTTAGTAGTTGGGGCATCCTCCTCATATGAAAGCTCTGTAATCTACTGTGGAGGTAGGTCCTTCTCTGATATGAGGCACCTGTACAAGAACGATACCAAGGTCACATCTTGTTACAACCTATACTAACAAATAACCCATGAGTAGAAATACTCTCAGATGATAATATTACAGCCAACAAGCCATCACTCGCACTATGTCCTAGTAGTAAAGCTAGCTGGATCATCCCAAGCAGGATACTCATGATAAGGGTGCCATATAACATATCTAACCAAAATTCTAGTAAAAGCATCAGTGTAATGGGACAGCTCCCTTGCAAAAGTGTGGCTCTTGTGCTCCTCATGCTCTCGAGCCCATCTAGCAGCATAGCACTGTGTCTGATCATCGATCACTGTAATCTTGGTTGGAATCCCATTAGGGCAATCTACCCTAATATGATCCCATCCCCAAACCTATAAGAGCAAGTTGCAGGTAATGCTGACATGTACTCACCGGTGGATGTGGTACAAATCATCATAGCACTAAGCCAATAGCGATCTACCCCATGCATAGATGATAGGATCCTCACTATCTAATAGATCCTGCACCATCACCAAAAGGTTCCATAGGAACCTCAAACCTGAGTAGTCCTAGATAAGAGCATTGCTGATAACAATCAGCAATACAACACCTTACCATAAATACTCCCTCCCTGTGCCAGTGGCTGATGGACACTCCTCCAAAATTGGTGTCCTTGAGAGCACCCATAGAGTGCCCTCTAAACACCCGAGTGAATACAACAACCTGATTAGTAGTGGACGAAGAGACAATGGCCACCCCATCTAATGGAATTTGAAAGATCCTATAAACATCCTCCGACGTAATGGTCATCTCATCAGTCAAGAGATGGAAAATATTAGTTCGTGGGTCCTAGTGATAGGCCAGAGCCGTAAGGTAAGCCTGATCTGCCATTATGTAAGGTAGCCTAATAACATATTGTAACTTGTGGGATTTGAACCATGCCCATTCCATATCATCAAATATAGGAAGTAGGTCAAGTAGGAGCTTCGGGTCCCAAGCCCAAGCAATAAGGATCTAAGCAAAGCAGAAGAAAGATGAAACATAAATACAATGCATCTAAGGCATAATTCATAATAAACATGAAAATGGTGTAAAATAGTATGGGCTATTCTAAACCTAAGAAAAAGTACAATATTGCACCTAATCAAACAAATCAAAAATTCAAAAATAAAAAAAAAATCAAATATGTCATAAAAATCCAACTTGCAAACAAAAATGCCAAAAATATAGCTAAGGGTTTAGTTGTTGTCACCTACAGCGGCTAGAACCTGGCTGCTAGAGACAACAATGGACAAGACCCAAAAATAAAATTTTTGACTATTGGGGTTCAAACCTGGCCGCTCTAAGCGACAACAGCTCAGAACCGGTCGCTCTGAGCAACAACGGCCAAGGGGCGACACGACAAACCTGTGAACCCTTGGCCAGAAAAGAACAAAACAAATTAAAAAATTTACAAAATAACATAAAAAAACACAAGAGGGAGGGAAAAACAAAAAAATAGAAAGCAAATATTCCCACTCAGGTATCAAAAACTAAACTAAGTTAAAATATATTTAACATGGTAGCAGCAGGTGAACAACAAAAAACTTGGGAACCCTAGGCTAGAAACTACCAAGGTAAAGCAATGAGAAAAAAAAGGGGGACTAACCCACCATAGCAAAGGTAAGCTAAGCCTAACTACGGATTTTATTCATTACCAACAGGTTTAGTGAGGTTCATTTTTTTTTAAGCAAAAAACCCCTTGTGGGGCCGCCTTGGTTTGAAAGACCACAAACAGGGGGTTCTACACTGTCAAATTCACCCGAGAGTCACACTCGACCCTGCCCGCACCAACATTATCAATTGGATTTTGGATACCCAATTCAAATTTTTGGTAGGGTGGATATTTGAACCTGGGACCTCCCTTGGAGGATTGCCCTCTCCTCTCCAACTCACCTACAACACTTGGGTAAAACTAATTTATAGTGGAAAACACCCCTTTCGAGGTGCCACTTTCAACAGGTTGGGCATAGGAGGAATGGAGCCTTGTCGGCCTCTACCAAAGACATATGACATTCCTAACTATACCATATATCTGTAGGATGGAGACAAGGGGAATGGAACCTGGGTTGGCTCTACCAGCACCCAAGGCATTTACCACTGCACCACAACAAGCAGATTTTAGTGAGGTTCATTTTGCCCATTACTTAGTGAGGTTTATTTTTAATCATATAAGAGAAAATAGGGTTAGGGTTTAGAAAATAGAAATACTCGAGAAGCTTCATCTCCTCTAGAAGATTATGTCTTACCCTACGTAACCATATCCTCAATGCCAGCAAACTCCAAAGTCACAACCGTCACTGTCACACCAAGGCTCCCAAAGGGAATATTCAAAATAGTAAAAATGAAAGGTCAAACCCTATAAAATGCAAATTTTATGTTTCTTTAATTACACCTTGGCTACTATTGATGTTAATAGCCCAAACTTATTGGTCGCTCAAGGTGACAGTGGCCACATGCAGGAACTTAGAGGTCGCTGGACCTGACAGCGGCTAGAGCCACATATCAAAACAAGGGACTTCCTCTTTTATAAATCACACAAAATAATAAATAAACACACTTTGGTGGTTTAAGATCATCAGAATGTTCAAAATAACAAAAAAATCACATAAAATCACAATATCAAGTAGGCTTCATATTCAGTCACCTACTCTATCAACTCGATGATTACAATGATTCACACTCCATGTGTTTCGGTGAGATGAGTAGATAACCATAAGGCCACTTGGGGAAAAAACCACTAATTTTGGAATTATGATGTGCCACCCTTCAATACCAAAGAAGACCAAGATGGTCGAACTACTCCACGGGTGCTAAATGATCATCCTAATTCCCCTATGATACAAAAAACATTAAGTCAAAGTGATACAATCTAAACATAAATAGAATCACCCAACATAACTCCCTAAGAAAGCTATTGATAGTTGGACCACTCCTCGGGATAAGGATGGATGATCATCATAAATAATTGGAGTCACACTTGGATGTGGGATTTCCCATTAAAATCAACAAATGCTAGAAAGGAACCAAATTAGTCATATTGGTCAAGCGACTTGTCGCTTCATTCGTTGTCATTTCTTCACCAATCCATTGTATAAAGAAGTAGTTCAAAAATTCAACATAATCATAATTAAAATCATCAAAAGATCACTCTATCATAGCAAAATCATGTTCGTCCTACGAATAATTACATACAACTATCACAAATTTCCCTTGTTTGCTAGGAATGTAAGCAGACATGACATCTTCAATTGTAGCTCTTCTATCGATCAAAATTGCTGTAGCAGCTAAAGCTACCCAATTGAGTTTGAGGAATGAGTGCAATTTAACATGCAAAAGCCACTGAGCTAAGTCCTCTAAACATTGAGGCAATGATTCAAGGGATGCACACCATCTTGCATGATTGGGCCATCCGACTTTGATCAGACCATCGATCACCATACATCCTACAAAAAGATCAGTCTATGTTTTTGCTCAATGTTGTGTTTTCCACACAGCGTGTCACAAAAATGGGCATTTATAGATAGCTAAATCATTTCATGCTTAGGGGATATGCTCACATAGACACATTCATAAGATCATAAGACATAATATTGGACTTTCCAAGAATCAATAGTGGTTCTCACCACTCGTTTGGGGCCTTTTCAAGCCAATCCTAGCCGCTCAAGCTAAGAGTGGCTAGATCCTAGCTGCTCAAGCCTAGAGCGGCCAGACCTTAGCCGCTGCAGATAATAGCAGCCAAATCTTAGCCACTGCAGATGATAGTGGCTAAGACATAAGTAGTTTTGCCAACAAATAGGCCTAATAACAGGTGGAAGTGGCAATCTGCATGCAATAAATGTGAGCGGGAGTAACTTTGCATTCATTTTCATGACCAGTTCACATAGGAGGCTTGAATTTGCATTTAAAATTTAGTTAACTAACCTCAAAGCATAAAAAAAGGACAAAATATTCTCATGTTAATGACCAGTTCACATAGGAGACTCAAGTGGGAAGTTAGATTTTAGTTAACTGACTTTCAAACATAGACAAAGGACAAAAGCTTCTCATGCTAACTTGCACTACGCATGAGAAATTCATTCCTAAGGATTGGAAATAGACTTAGGGTTTCACACTACAAAAGGTGTAAGCCTAAGATCACCAAGAGATATAGAGATATTTATGATCGAGACATATTTTATTAAGGAGAGCTTTCGAGACTTGGAGAGTTCCCTTGGAGATCATGTGTATGACGAAGCCCTAATGGATTGAATAGCATAACACCTATTATTTCAATATCAGATACAATATTTGACCCATAGCTTTGTGGCAAAGAGAGCAAGGTTTGCCTTAGTGGCCACTATCTTGGACAGTGGCCCATAGGCTTAGCTTAGGTTTTAGACAGCTTTTTTTATTTTGTTTCTTCATGTTTTCATATCATTAGCATAGATTTACATGATTTCATGGCATAGTTTCATATATTTTTATTACATTCTTTTATTACTAACAACCTCATATGGGGAGGCAATCTTAGACATCTAAGCGTGTGTTGTTGTTTCATTGCTTACAGGGCCATAGGTTCATCGAACGAAATCTACAACATATGAGAGCAAAAGGGGTCCCTCTAGGAAATAGACCTGGAGAAGGATGCATCTATAAGCCCTCATACATTTACGTGTGCATAACCGAGAAGCCTTTATAAGCGCACTACCTCTTTGTGAAAGGGGTACGCTTTGCCTATTTGTAACCTTATTGTGTTGAAATAGGTATCCCTACGAGGGACCGACATGTAATCGAGTTTCAATACAAATAAAGAGATCCATATTTGTTATTTTCGTGTTATATGTTTTTCATTGTCTTCCATTTCATATTGGATTTTTAATAAAATTGCAAGTAGACTAAAAAGGTGCGGTGCGTGTGTCCCGGGGTCACTACAGCTTGTAGCTCTATGGAAGTGGTCTTGGAATTACTTGAACAAGAAACTTGTATTCTACCTTATCTCCTATGGTTAATCATTTTTCTTTTATATATGCCACTTTTCTTAGAAAAAATTCTATACTTTCACCATCATTAATTTTTAGAGAATGCAATTGGGTGTGAAGATTCAAGATTGTGGCTTTATTATTTCCTTTAAATATCTTGGGTAAAGTGTTCCAAGATTTTGTAGAGGTTGTTGCTAAACTAATATATGGTTTTATATCATATGTAATTGTGAATATTATTATCATGAGAGCTTTTCCTTCATCTTTGTAGGCAACAAATCCACCTACTAGAAGAAGAAGTGACAAGAGGATTTTCCCAGTTTTACAATTTTGACAAGTTTTGGTAAAACATACAAGTAGGAGAAAACCATACAAGCAGGAGGTAAACCATACAAATTGAAGGGAAAACTGTACAATGTGCAATGAAATGAAATGAAATAGCTTGTGAGTTTTGGCTATGTTCTGGTCTAAATAGTATGAAGTATTGATGCATACCTATGATTGTTGAGTACCTTTTAGTGATTGTATGACATTGTTGATAAGTAATGAAGAAGAATCACAATTCATAGTTTTCTCTCATGTATTGTATGATCCTGGAATGGTGGAATGATGTTTTGTAGTTTATCTTTGTTGCATGTACTTCTTTATGGTTGTTGTTGATACTTAATGCATTGCTATGGAAGAATTGGATTAAACCAGCACTGGTGTGAACCTTATGAATGATCTATGATGAGGATGATATCAAGAAAGATGTATTGAAGGTTGTTGTATGATTTTTGGATATTGCCATTGGAGATAACTCTCTCAAACCTTGATGATGGAACTTGCATGTTGGTAGAAATGGATTAATTGCCATGTTAGACCTTTACAAAACTTAGTTGAGAGATATTGGTATAGAAGAATATCCAATTTGGCACCTTTTTACACTTTCATTTCATACAAATCGTACAGAAGAAACTTACCCGATTTGGTAGTTTATGCGATTGAGGAAAACTTACCCGATTTGGCAGTATTGGGAAATCGAACAATTTAGTTACAAAACTATGTACGACAGCTTGAAAAACTGAATCTGAAGGATTGGATGAGTGTGAAATCATACAAGCTCTATCACTGTATGATTTGGGATCGTATAATGGTACGATTTGGATTCTGTACAAGTTATTTTGTTGTCACAAATTGATAGTTGTGAAGACTGTACGATTGTACGATTTGGTCCATCGATTGGGAATAGTAAATTGATCATTCTAAGCCCTTGAAAACCACCTCCCCACTGGGAATACTACACCCCTATGCTACATTTGGTACCATTGCCTTATCAAACTTGGCATTTTTGTTAAAATGGGTCAAATTGACAAGTAAGAATATTACAAAATTGGAGGTGAATGATAGACACTAGTGTGCAAAGGCGTAGGAGATGGGAAGTATGAGAGAACATTCTAGTAAGAAGGAGCATGAGAATTTCTCAAAGAGAGAATGCAAGTAACTCAGACCATAGTACACATGAACCAAAAATAGAGCAAGTTTGGGCATCTAAAGAAGGAGATTTTGAGGCACTATTGATAGAGATAGAAGAGGAGGTACCAGAACCACCTAACGTAGAGGAGCGAGTTGATAGAGAAGTAGTGCATGAGGAAGGAGAGTGGATGGTGACACCTGAGAAAGTGATGGAAGGGTTGCAAGGGAGTGTAGAGGATGGGAGTCAGGCACCAGGGCAATAGGGTGTGAGGTCTCAAGAAGAAGGACCAAGACCATCTCCCTCACATCAGTGAAGGAAGTCATGGAGTGAAGATGCACGTGAGTTTGGTCAATGATTGGTGGGATAGAATAAGATACCTTGGATAGAAAATTTTGATGATGAGTGTAGTAAAACACCCCCAAGGAGGAATCAGATAGAGATTCCATGGGATACCTCAAGTGACGAGGATGATTCTCCAAATATGGCTAACAAGGCAGCCAAGAAGAGATGTCCACCTTTTATAGGTGAGGGTAAGGAAGACCCCACAAGACATATCAGAACTTGTATAACCATTTGGAGGGAAAATGGTGTAGACCATCCAGATGATTGGGTGACTTTATTTCCTACTACCTTGAGAGGATTGGCGATGGATTGGTATCTAAAAAGGGAAAATACAATAGATTTTTAGACTTGGAATCAAGTGAAGGAGAAATTCATTGAAGAATTTTACCCTTTGAAGGATGATGGAGACATTGTTACTGAACTTTGTATGATGAAGCAAAATCTTGATGAAGATGTAAAATCATACAACCATAGACTAAAGTAGTTAGTAGATAAGATGCAGATGCCTTTGGTAGATGTATTGGTGAAGTGGTGGTTTGTAGATGGATTACTACCAAAATATAAGAAAAATATGAAGGTAGTACCATCAAAAATGTATGAGGAAGTTGTAAAGCATGCAAATAATTTTGAAAGTGAATCAAAATAGACGTACATAGGAATATTATCTCATCCCAAGTCCAATGATTCAGATAGTGGAGAAGATGACACTATACAAAGGATAGTAGCATCATTTCATTAGGAATTTGACAAGATCATGAAAGAACAAAGAAGCAAGCCTGATAGGAATGATATTTGGTGCACAAAATGCAAAATTGAAGGTCATACAAATGTAAAGTGTCCATGAAATGATTATTATCATATCTGTAATATGATGGGACATGAGGTGATGCTATGTCCGTATAATGCAAGAGTACATCCATAGGTCCTAACAATCCAGGAGCAGGAAGAGAAATCAAAGACCCTAGGAAGTGGGCAACAAGCAACAAGTGGTGGTTATAGAAATAGTCGATGAGGTGGAAGGCTAAACTAGGGCAATCGACAAGGAGGACAGAGTCATTTGTAGTATGATTCGAAAGGGAGGCCGATCATACAATGTCACAATTTCCAAGAGTGGGGGAATTTCATGAAAAATTATCCTTCACCTCAGAGACAAGAAATGCAACAAGTGAACACTACACATATGTGTAGGTGGTGTGGTCCGGGTAACCACAAGGAAGCAAATTGCCCCAAGCAGGTGAGTTCAAGTAACCCATAAAATGTAAATTATTTAGATATTGAGGTTCCTCAAGTTAAAGAGGAAACCCAAGAAGTTTTAGCCATGACAAGGAATCAGGCTAAAAAGGATAAGTATCCTGAGCCAACAAAAGAAAAGCAGTGCTAGCAAGTAGCAAAGAAAGTACTACAAGATGAAGCACAAAAAGCTAAACAAGTGAAGTTAGCAAGAAAAGGAACTAAAAAAGCCATCAGAAGAGAAGGCAATTGTGCAGAGTCTGGCAACACAGGTTTTGGACACCACAGTAGAGATCAAAGTGGCTAACCTATTGGAAGCTATCCCATCATTACAAAAAGTGATGGTGGAAGAGATACAACCTCATAAGGTGATGGAAGTGCAGAGTCAACCGATTCAGGAAAAGAAACAAAAATACCAATTCATGGACCCTACCATATTGATGATTGATGTGGGAAAGAAACCTGCATTAGTTCATATGGAGATCCTAGGGCACAAATTGACACAAGTTATTATGGATGGAGGATCCAACATCAATGTGCTACCTGAAAGGACTTGGCTAGAACTAGGTACTCCATCTCTATGGGCATCAAGATTTTAATTATATGGTGTTGACCAGTATGGTATTGAGACAAAGGGAGTCTTGATAGCACAACAAGTGGTGATAGTTGACCAAGAGTTTATCTTGGATTTCATTGTGATTACTATGCAGAAGCCTGCATATGATGCTCTATTGGGAAGAGGATGGCTACGTGTAGCCAAAGTTAATCACAATTAGGGAAAGAATCAGATCACTTTCAAGAAGGGACAACACAAATATATGATTAATCTGACTAATCAAAAGGTCAGTGAGGATGTAGCCATGATCGATGAATCAAAAAATTCCTCAGGAGATGAAGGATATGAACCAGATGGAGAAGGAATGTTGTACCTGGATGAATGTAGTGAAGATGAAGCTAGATCTGATAGTGGACTTCTTCATTGGAAAATGGAGGAGTACAAAATTTTTTAGCCCAACTGCCTCTGTATTGACTCAGAGGAGATCAAGGAAAAACAAGATGAAACCAAAGTCAGCCAGGAACCTAAGAAGGAGGTGGAAGAGAAATGGACATTTCCAAAAAGTTTTGCAGAATATATAGTAGGAGATGCAGAAATTGATGCAAGATCGACACACCCAAAGAATGTGGAGAAAGTAGCAAGTGAGCTAGAGAATATCAAATATGAAGGACCTCGGATAGTGGACATCAATCTAGGGATGGAGGATGAACCTAGGATGATTCACTATGGTGATGATTGGAACCTTGTATTGAAAGCGATAACTTTTAAGATATTCTTGGAATATAAGGATGTCTTTGCATGGACATACAAGGACTTGAAGGGAGTACCACCTGAGTTATGTGTCCATAAGATTACACTAATTCCTGGAGCACAACCAGTAAGGAGGAGACCATATAGAATGAACCCAAAATATGTTGCATTAGTGAACATAGAGATAGAGAAGATGTTGGAGGTAGGAATCATCTTCAGGGTTATGACCAGTGAGTGGGTATCACCTATAGTGGTCACCTTGAAGAAGGAAGTGGACAAAATCAGAATATATGTGGACTTTAGGAGTCTAAATGCAGTAACTATTAAGGACCCCTTCCCTATTCCCTTCATAGATTCCATCCTGGAGGAAGTCGTAGGACATGAGATCTATTCATTTTTGGATGGATTTTTGGGTTACAATAAAATAAGTATAGCTAAGGAGGATAAGCTGAAGACCACATTTATTATGGAGAATGGCATCTATGCATACAATCGAATGCCATTCGAGCTCTGTAATGCCCTAACTACATTTCAATGCATCATACTGTATATATTTGATCAGTTGGCAATAGGGAATTTCAAAGCATTTTTGGATGATTGGTCCATTTATGGGAAGATCAAGGAGCATCTTCCTACCCTCAGTGAATGTATGAGTAGGTGCAAAAATGCATAGATCTCATTAAACCCTAGGAAGTGTTACCTGATGGTACCATATGGAAAGTTGTTAGGACACATAGTGTGCAATGAAGGATTAAAAATAGATCCTGATAAGATCCATGTGATATTGCACATGGAAGAACCATATGATGTGAGTTCACTTAAAACCTTCCTTGGATCGATGGGGTATTATCGAAGGTTTATCAAGAATTATGCACATGTATCCTATCCATTGGATTCATTGACAAAGAAGAATATTCCTTTCAGATGGATAGAGGAGCACCAAGGAGCCTTTGAGGAGTTGAAGGCCAAGCTTGTCAGTAGCTTGATTTTGGTGTTCCCAAATTGGGATAAGGAATTCCATGTCCATATTGATGCTTTAAATTTTGTAATCGGATGTGCTTTGGCACAAGAAGGATAGTTCAAGTTGGATCAACCTATTTTATTTGCTAGTCACCTATTGTCAAGGGTGGAGAGAAATTATAGTACAATAGAAAGAGAAGCTTTGGGAATGGTATATGTAGTCCAAAAGTTTAGGCATTACCTACTAGTGAATCCCTTTGCTTTTTATGTAGATCACCAAGCTCTATTGTACTTGATAAACAAATTGGTGATACAAGGATGGGTCAGTAGGTGGCTCATCACCCTATAGGAGTTCGTATTTCAAGTAGTAGTGAGACCTAGTAAGAAGCATGTAATTGTAGACTAGCTATCTCGGATACGATCAGGAGAGCCTATAGGAATAGGGGTTCTGGATGAATTCCCTGATGCATAGTTATTTTCCATCAATGTTGTTCCATCATGGTACAAGTTGATTGGCTAGTACCTATCCATAGGAGAGTTGCCACAAGAAATGATGACAACCAAGAAAAATAAAGTGATTATGAAGTCAACACCCTTCCAATTGATAGCAGGATTATTGTATAATATGGGAAGTGATGGTATCTTACGAAGATGTGTGATGGAGGAAGAAGTCAAAGTGATATTGAAAGAAGCTCATGAAGGCTTAGCAGGAGGGCACATGGGACCAGATGCAATCACTAGGAAAATATTACTAGCAGGATTATGGTGGCCCACACTATATAATGATGCAAAAGAATATGTAAAAGCATGTGATACTTGTCAAAGGATAGGGAAGCTAGTAAAGAGGGACTTTATGCCATTGCATCCATCACAACCCTAGGAATTATTTGAAATATGGGGATTGGACTTCGTTGGACCATTGAAAACATCTCGAAGAAGGAAGTGTAGGTACATTGTGGTAGCAACAGAATACTTGATAAAGTGGGTCAAAGCGAGAGCATTACCTGACAACTCAACTAAAAGTACAACAAGATTCTTGTATGAGTAGGTAATTACAAGATTTGGCATTCTACTATAGATAATGAGTGATCGAGGAGGACACTTTGTCAATGAAATCATCAAGATGCTGACAATAAAATTTAGGATTTTGCATTCATTGTCTAGTTCATACTATCCTAGAGCGAATGGGTAGGTGGAAGCAACAAATAAAGTCCTAGTATCTACTTTGTATAAAACCTATGGAATAGAAGGAGCATATTGGGAGGAAAGGTTACCATCTATTTTGTGGGTATACAAAACAACTTTTAAACCAACAATAGAGCATACACCTTTCTAGTTGATGTATGGACAAGAGGTAGTGGTGCTAGTTGAATTCTTGATACCAAGTTTGAGAGTCATAGTGGAGCATCGCTTGGGTGATCAAGAAAGTTTGGAAGAGTGACTGACAACACTGATCAAGTTGGATGAAAGAAGAGTCATGGCACAATGGGTAATTGAGGTAGCCTAAAAAAGAAGGAAGTTGTGGCATGACAAACACTTGAGGAAGTTAGAACTTAGTCCGGGTGACTTGGTTCTAAAGTTTAATGGAAAGCAGGAAATCAAGCTCGGTAAGTTGAAGACTTTATGGCTTGGTCCCTATAAAGTGGTAGAAGTAATGAATAATGGAGTAGTCAAGTTGCAAAAATTGAATGGGATTGAGGTACCTAACACTGTAAATGGCTCAAATTTGAAGCCTTACAAAGTATAATGCTTATTCATTTCTTCAAAAGAGATTGAATGAAGAAGATGAGCAGAAGCTCAATGGAGGACTCAAGGTGAGCAAGGTCCATCATAGGAAGAGCCTAACATGGGACTCACACACTTATTTATAGAAGGGGAGGAGACAAGACCAACCATAGAATAGTAGGAGTTGGCACCTCGACCCAGAGAAAGAAGAAGATTGTGGGTGCATGTCAGATTTGTGGATGGGATCGAACGAGTAATAGAGGAAGATGAAGAGTGGATTCCTCCAAATGAAAGAGGATATCAGGAGATAGTACTGTTACCCAAGAAATAGGGGAAGGCAAGAAGAAGCACCCCAAGTAAATAGGAATATGATGTATCCTCGGGTGGAGCGTAGAGAACTACCCCAACAAGCTGAAGGATGAAGAAGGATACGGTTAATAGTATGATATGAGGATAGAGTGGACACTTTTGAAATGGAAGTTCTAGAAGAGAATAGGAATGAGACCATCGATGAAGAATTAGTTAGACTTACTCCATTAGCTCAGATAGGGCTATTACAATAGAGAATGTGACTATAGACCCAACAACTATAGGAGGAATATCAGATGTTGCGAGGTCATAATGCAAGGTTGAGAGAACAAACCATCCAGGAATTGGATAGCACAATACGAAGGTTGGATGAACAAAGAAAAGCTAGGCTATATGAACTAGAAGGGGAAGCTGAGGATAATGAGGGGATAACTCCAAGGAGTGGTATAAGAAATGATGGTGCAAGCACAAGTTCACAAGTACCACCAAGTGATCCACCAATGATGAATGAAGATGCAGAGATGCTTTGGTGAGACATTGAGGAAGCAACCACATCACCTGAATCACAAGGTAATGCATAGGTGGATTTGAGTGACTCTAGTGATGAAGGAATGCCTTGGCTAGTAAGGGAACCTAGCATAAAAAGTAGTGATGATGACGATTGCCTAGGGAGACCCTAGAATCCTCAGGATGATCATGATCCCCCAACATGTACAACAACACATCGATAACTAGGGAGATCACAGGAGCATCAAACCAACCTTGATCTACAAGCATATACAATAGCCTATCAATAATTAAGAAGACAAAGGAGAGAAGTAAGGAGATTGGAGAGATTGATGAATTTACCAACAGATTGGGTAGAACAAAGAGAAGATAATCAGAATGACTCAAGTTCTGAGATAGATTTTTTTAATGCATATAGAGAGATCTTGGCAACCTCATCTCCACAAAGATGCTTCGAGGAAAGAATATGGAGATATCACTTAGTACGTGCAGATCATAGAATCAGAGCACTACGATAATTGTCACCAAGTGTAAGATGAAGTAGAAGTCCACTAGCCAACATTGAGTTGGTAGAGATAACTCTTGATAACCAAGCAATGGGAGGAAGGAATAGACAAGGACCCCTAAGGCTTCATCTAGGAAGGGGAGGAGGTATTCGACCATGGAATGAATGAGGTCAAGGTGATGTTACAGCTAGAGGAGGAAGAGGACGAGGAAGGTTTCGACCCCCTACTCCTAGATGGTCGGGAGATGCACCCTTAGCATGTTTGAATTGGACAAGGAATCTACAAGGTATACCAAGGATGAGAGGGATCTTACCAAACCCTATAAGGTAGTATCCATTGGGATGACCACCCCTAATCCGATGAGGACCTCGAAGAGTGGTAGGTGGTAGAGGATTACTCCAAGGAAGGGAGGAATCACCACTGGCATAGAGAAGCCCGATGTCAAGAGGAATAGGATGGGGAAGACACTCACGTGGTAGAGGCCTTGTTGGTAGAGGAAGAGTGCATTTTGTAGATGAAAGAAACCAAGGACAACAAAGGATCCGATCGCCAAGTCTGGAGCTAGAATTGATCCAAGGAGATAGGCGAAGAAGTCACTCAAATGATAGTAGAGTAGTAAGGACACCGCTACCAAGGGATCAATCACCTACACGACAAGAGGAAGGGACACCAGGTGAAGATACTCCAGCTTGCAATTGTACAATCCCAAATTGTACACATGGTAGTGGAAGGCCAGGGAACTCGGTAACATCACAAGTGGAGATGAATCACCCTAGAGAGAAAGTGGTGCCAGATGACACAATCACTCGAAATGTCATGGTCGAACCTCCAAGAGAAGAATCATATGGGATCGTACAAGTGAATGTCACTGTGCGATTCCCATGATAGTAAGTGTAAATAGGTTAGGAAATGAAAAAAAGAAATAAAAAGAAAAAAATAAAATGCCTTAGTTGTGAAAATCCCTTGGGATGCAATTAAGAAGGAAGTGGGTTGAAAACTAAAAATGATGACCTCTTCAAGAGAGAGAAAATGGAAAAATTTCTCTAAGTGATATTTTACATACCAAACATAGTAGTTGCCTATGTTTCCAAAGAATAATTTAATTGTTATTAATATAGTAGGAATTGATTTAATTTGATCATATTTTGTCTTGAACTATTCATTTTCAATTGAAGAGGACCGAGCCCTCCAAGTGGCAAGGACAAGCCCTCATTAAGTGGCAAGAGTTGATTTAAATTCATTTCATTTAATTCCATTCAATTTGTTGGTTTCTTACTTGATATCTCGTTACTCACAATTCTGTTGATAATATGTTAATTGAGTGAATTTGGAATTATGGTTAATATTGAAAAAACAAAAGATAGAAAGACCTTTTCATGTGGTATCAGGTTAGTTGATCCTATACGCATGGGATATAGGTGTTCACTGTTGCATTTTCCAAGTTCTTCTTCACCATCGCCAGGTGCAACCAACAAAGTGGTCACACTACTCGAAGCACTAGGAAACCATTGTGCTGTAGGAAATTACTATCGAATCGGGTTGAAAAAATGCAAGGGAAAAAACATGGGGCAACCGTTGAAGACACTAATGTAAAAACCATCGTTAAAACACTATGAAGACCATTGTTAAAACACTGTAGAAGCATTGTCCAAACCAATGAAAACAAATGAAACAAGGATTAAAACAAGTAATAAACACCACGATCCCCATTCCAAGCAACCCAATGATGCGTCGGTTGAATTAAATCACACCCCTAAGATGAAATAACCATAAAAAATACATTACATCCATATATAGTCGCAAAGGTCACAGGCCAATCAGAAGGCGAGAAAATAATTATTAAAGCTAAAGTTCAAAGGTACGTAAATTTTTATTTATTTATTTTTAGGACAATTATCCCACATAGAGTGTGTGGGGAAGGTAAGGTGTTTAAAACTTCTTTAGCACATCTACTAAATTGTGACTTTGGTCACATGCTTTTTGGATTCCTCGAGTGAAAATCATCAAACGTGTCCCTTGCTGAGTGGTTTGTAGTATAGTCTAGCTATACTTATTCTATTTGGTTGGTGTCTAGGTGTCGCATCATGTCTTTATAGTGTTCCTTGTGTGTCGTATCCTCCTCATGCTCCTGTGTCCCTTCCATGTCGTTAGGTCTCTCTTGTTCCATCCAGTGTGCATCCCATCCATGTCCCTATGGAGCCATAGTGTTCGTCCTTTCTATGTCACATGTCCAAGTTATATTTTTTGTCCACTTCCCTACATATTTATTGTATCATGTTCTCGAGTTGTGTCTTGAGTCCACGTGTTCCTCTCGCATCAATGTATCGTATATCCATCTGCCCCATTGGCTATCATATCTCTATCTGCCCCATTGGCTATTGTGTCAAAGTCTCACCGATCTCTATCAGTTGGTGGTTCCTCTCAATGGTCTCTATCAGTTGGTGGTTCCTATCAGTTAGTGGTTCCTATCATCATGATTGAGTGTTGAATTAGAGTCATTCCTTGTCGAGTGTTTCATCGTGGTCGAGTATTGTATTTTAAGTCATAGGGGTATAGTTCGTAGTGTCACAACTAGCTATGGAAGATTCAAATTTCTATATTAGCTGTTGGAGCCTCAAAATCAATTGGAAGATTCAAACTCAAATCTATGTCGTAGTTGGAGTGGTAGTTGATGCAAAATATAAACCAAATTATTTGCATAAATTAAAGATACACAGTAGTTCTTAGCCATTCTATGAGCATAAGGTGGACCAAAGGACCAAACGATCGATTAACAAGCTTGGAGAATTCACATGAAGGGTTTCTAAATTCACAAATAAGACATCCACAAAACAAAGGTACACATTATACTTCCCATTTATACATTAATAGTTTTGATCTTGATCATCCACTGCTTAACACCATGGCTTCCAATCCTTCTCCTACTTCTTCCCATGAGAATCTCACACATGAGGAAATGAAAAACCCCAATGCCAACATCTCAAACATGCAAACATTACTAGAGGGCATGAACAAATTGACTACAATGTTGACCAAACTAGTGGAAAATAAAAACCAAATAAACCCTCCTACCCCAAATTGCTTCCATAGGCACTAGAAAAATGAGGATCAGTATGGTGAGGAAGTTTATGCACAACAAAGAGGTCCTATTGGTAGTGGCCAAAATTGATGTGGATCAGGATAGAGAAGAAGTTTATGAACAACAAAGAGGTCCTACTGGTAGTGCCCAAAATTGCTTTAATAGACAAAGGAATCATGAGGATCAGGATAGCGGGGAAGTTTATGAACAAAGAGGTCCTACTAGAGGTGCCCAAAATCGCTTCCATAGATTGTAGAATAATGAGGATCAAGATAGAGAGGAATTTTACCAACAACCAAGAGGTTCTAATGGTGTTAATTTCCCATGTATTGATATACCCACATTTGAAATTCATGATCCACATGGGTGGTTAGCTAAAATGGAAGGTATTTTAGACTTATACTAAATTCCTAATTCAGAAAAAGTTCTTTTTACTTCCTCCAAACTCGGTATTGAAGCCTACCAATGGTTTGCATGGCACAAACGTGATACTAAAAATACCATCTTCTGGGATGACTTCACCACACTTTTCCTTAATAGGTTCGATGAAGGATCCTCATCTTCATACATGGTTCGGTTGTTATCACTCAAACAAATAGGATCTGTAAGGGAATATATTTTAGAATTCACTAGTCTGCTATAGACATGAAAAATTGACCCATTTTCCTTAGTTTTCCTCCTAGAAAGTTAAGGTTATATTCAAGAGAATATTTACCCTATCAAATTCCTTTTTTTTTAATTTTTTTTTTTGGGTGGGAAAAGAGTTTCCAATTTTATTTATGTCCAATTTTGACACCGTTTGACCCCTCAAACTACAATAAAACTATGCATAGGCCTAGCTATCACGAAAATCATGGGAAAGCACACATTTAACTTTATAAAATTTATTTAATTATTGTTGAAAGACTCTTTCAATGACATGAGTCTTTCTCATTGATTTTCTAGCCCTAATTTGGACTACCAAATAATTTAGATTACCGATTCACTAATCTAATGAAAATTGCCCAACAAAATAACCAGATTGGTTATAATTTAGAGAGCGGCTCAACAAAATGCCCAGATTGGAGAACGACTCAACAAAATGCCCAGATTGGAGAACGCTCAACAAAATGCCCATATTGGAGAATGACTCAACAAAATGAGAAGGATAAATATACAAGCTCCATCTCCCAAATGGGAGAGAGCAAAGAAAAAAAGGAAAGAGAGCAAAGAAAAAAGGGAGAGAGCAAAGAAAAGAAAATGAGAGAAAAAAAAAAAGGAGCAAAGAGGAAAATGAGAGCATGGAATGCTGGAGCGATGAAGGCATGATACGGATAAATGGAAAAATCAGAGAGACCAGAGAGCAATAATATTTCACAGAGAGGGAGACTTTTGAAATTATAATTTTATTTGCAGGTTTGAGCAATTACAGTTGCAGGTTGAAGAATTGGGGGCAAAAATCCGAGAGTGATTGAAGAGCATTTGTGTTGCCTAGAATCCTTAAGGTAACTCTATTGTGAAAATATATTTTATTTTACAATTATAGTGATTATCACTTTCTTCTTATTTATACGTGAATTTTATATTTCAATCCATATTTTCATTAAAAAATAAAATAAAATAAAATAAAAAGAAAAACGTAATATCACCTTTGGGTTGATCTTTTTCTAAGTAAATCATATCTTTTTTCCCTAAATATTATACCGTTGGATAGGGCTCGGAAAGATATTTCCAACGGTATATGATTTGACTGATTTTGATACCATTTAGGCCTTTAAAATGCTAAAAAACTGTATGCAGGTTTAATTATTACGAATTTTCCCAAGAATTTAAAAAAAATTAAATATGGGTAAATAATCGAATTTAAATATTTTCTTTATTATTGATCAAGCCTAATATGGTTAAACCATTTATTCTTATTTTCTATATCAATCGATGCATTAATAATAATAAAAATGGGGGCAAAAATATATATTAGATCTATTCTATGTATGCTTTCTATGGGTCAAGAATCTGTTAAAATCATATAATCGCATACATATTTACTTTGATTAAATCATTTTGATTTTTCAATTCAATCATTTGCAATTATTTTATTAGATCCATGTGTTTTTCAAGGTGTTTAAAAGCCTAGGGGATCTGACTAATCACGATTCACTATGATATCTGCAGATCCCCCATCACTAATAAAAAATCTAGCTTGTCCTTATGAAAATCGCAGGTTCTTACAGATCTGAACGCTCGAAATAAGATCCAAATTCGCAAAAGCTAATCCAAATTAGTTCAAACATTAGCAATCTAAAATCAGATAAGTTTGAAATCCTATTCTCTATTTTCATATTACCAAAACCTGCATTTTCTTCTATTTTTCATATTTTGTGCATTGAAAAGAACAAAAAAAAAACATAAAACATAGGCTTTAGCTGCATTAGACAAACTTGCATAGAAAAACTATAAAAATCCAAAAACACTCATTCTTGCATTTTGCATTATCGTGTTTAAAAGCTTTCTTAGATTACATTTGTTTGCCCTTGTCTTCATCGAATATAAAATTGCATTTATTTAAGTAGAAATTGCATTCTGGCCAAACCTAGGTTGTATGTGAAACAAATCAAATCAAAACACTACCTCACCTAGGCTCGAAAACTACCACAAAATGTTTCCTGGTGAACCCAACCAATTCGTCAAAAAATCACCATAAGAGGGTACGAACTCAAGTACCTCTCCTCTGAGGTGTAGACCTATATTTTTCCCATCCCCCTTCTAGGCACGGATCCATCAGCCTGAAGGAAAGGAGTGCGAAAATTTTAGACCTACATTCTTTGGTGAACCCGACGTGAATAACATAGGCATCTTTCTGATTCAAAAACATCAAAAACATAAAAAAAATATATATACAAGAAAAACAACAACAAAATCATCATTTCAAATTTGTATGTTTTAGATTCAATTCTAAATGGTAGATACCAAATATTACTTTTAGAAGTACTAAAGAAACCATGAGTCTTAACTCAAATCAATATGAGCCCATCAGTAATGTTGGGAAAATTCAGCCAAATGCATTTGTTGATTATGACCAACCTCATCCATATTCAACATCACCTTTATCACACTTTTCTCATTTTTCATCCTTACCCCAACAAGACAATCCCTTTTCCAATCCTCTTCATAACGATATTATATTTTCTCCCACATATCCATATTATGCCTATCGATCCACATACAATCCTTCTCCACCATTTCAACATTCTTCTTTCAACACAACACATCCATTTCAACAAGGAAATACTTCTTCTTCCAATCCTACCATGCACTCACATCATACTTCACAATCTTCCTATCATCATTCTACCCATAATAAAGAAAAAAGAGGTAATAAACCATTAAGTCCTTTTATGGCTGAATTCCTAAGCCTATTATCAAAAGCCTCTCGAAAACCTTCACCACGTAAATTTACTAAGCTCAATCAACCAATGGATATAATTCTCAAGCATTTACTTGATACAAATAGGATTGAGTTCCCTCCCATAAGACAACCTGATACCACAACAGATTGGTATAAACCTGAGCTACATTGTGAATATCATAGAATGGATGGACATATGACACAAAAATGTAGAAATTTAAGATGTGCAATTCAAGATTTGATTGATGAGGGTCTTTTCACTATAAAGGAATTACAATCTACAACTGATTATAAATCTCCAATAAACAATCAAACTCCTACACAACAAATACCCATAATCAATCAAGACATGGGGATCTCCCAAGAACCCCTATTCAATTATCAACAATAGGAAACCAATCAAATATTGCATCTTAATATGTCCCATCACAATGATATCACTAATATTGTAATAGAAACTACAAATGAGCAACCTCAAGTTCAATCAACTCAATTTGATATTCAAGAGATGGATTCCTCATTTGACCAACCTTCAAAACTATCTTTGGCTCTAGAGAATGATCCAAAATGGAATGTAAGCATAGAAAGCCCATCTTTAGCATCAAAATATCAATCTGAAATCCACTTTGATAGCCAACAACAAGTGATTAATCCTCAAGCAAAGATATCCCTTTTAGAAGTATTACAAAGTTCTCATGTTCATAGGGAAACTTTGTTCAAGATACTTAGCCAACAATTTGTTCCTCATGATATTTTCCCTAAGAACACAATTAATGGTGTAAGCCCTCTTGAGGTTAACCATATTTCATTCTATGATGAGGAGATTCCTTCCTCTACTCCACAAGAAGACTCCTCTCTTTACATTACAGGATTTATTAAAGAAACATCTATTAAAACTATCATGGTAGATAATGGCTCCTCTCTTAATTTATGCACTTATCAATTATTCCAAAAACTCGGATTAAAGGAAGAAGATCTCAATGAATCAAATGTTATTATAAAATATTTTAACAATGAAATTCAAGAAGCTCGAGGCACTATAATTCTTCCCCTTAAGAGTGGACCCAAGATCCTGGATACTTTGTTTTATGTAGCATCTTGCCCTTCACCTTACAACCTACTTCTCAGAAGTCCTTGGATTCATACGATGAGGGTTGTCCCTTCCACTCTTCATCAATGTTTGAAGTTTAAACTTGCAAATAAAATTGTTACCATACATGGTGACCCAACACCATTTGAAGAATATTTAATGGTTGAAACATCAAGTTCTATACATTCTCCATTGTCACAATTACCTCCTATCAATCACTTTTCTTCATCCATATCCGATCATCCTTGTTTACCAAATAACACCCATGCATATCTTTCACATATGCTCCCTCCATCTTATCAAGACTTGGAAGATAGTGATAAGAATGAAGAACCTTCTTATCCTTCTAACATTTTGTTTTGTAACATGATCAATTTTACACATATAAAAGTCAAATCTTTTGCTACATTATTCTACATTATAACAAAGCTTTTGTTATCGCTACCTTTTATTCATCACCTTTTGTTCTTCATTCTTTCTTTCTTTATTATTATCACATCAAGTTCTCTATTCTCTTCCTCTTTATCATCATCACCACCTTTTGTTCATCACCTTTTGTTCTTCATTCTCTTTTTATTTATTATTGTCACATCAAGTTTTCTATTCTTTTCCTATTTATCACCTTTTATCCATCATCTTTCTTCATCTATATCTGATCATCATCCTTCATCACAACAATCTCAACTATCAACCAATCAACTTCAATCACATACACTACAACCAAATTATCCTTCAAAACCTCTTTTGATTTTGAAGCCACCTTAGACATGCTATACACAAATCATCTCATATAGTGTATATAGATCATCTTGTATATACCACCAATTCCATCATCAAAAGTAAAAAATCAAAATAAAAAAAATCAAATAAAAAAATCAAAAAGTATCAAAATCTCAAAATTATTTCAAATCATTCTGCATTGTTATTTATTGTTGTATTTCAAAATTTTGAAGCTATATTTTCCTTTATTTCAGATTAATTCAGAAGTTATCTTGAACCATACACTTAATTTCACAAATTAATTATTTTGATTTTATCACTATGATTATAAATCTCTCTTGTATCGAAGATCACTATTTCACTAAATAATATTTTGAGTTTTGGGAAATGATCTTGCTACTTCTTGAACCAAGTACACAATCTCACACATTAAAATGATTTGTTGCAAATTCGAAAAATGATACTACATAGTAGTCTTAGTCTCTTGAGCGAAAAGTTTCCCCTACTATCCTATCATGCGCATGGTCTAGAATTTTTGAGAATTGGCAAAAGGACAAGCTCACCCCTACCCAAATAAAAATCCCTTGCTCTACAACTAATCCGAGCAAGTATCCCAAAAGAAAAATCAAGAAAAGAAAAAGTCAAAAATCAAAAGAAAAAAAAGAGAAAAAATAAAAAAGAGAACGAAAAGAGAAAAAGAAAAGCAATAAAATCCCCTTGTTCAAAACAAAATGAACAAAATCCCTACCCCTTGAAAGTGAAGAAAAGAAGGGTGAATGAGCTTGAATCCCTGGAATTCTCAGTTATTCGAAAATCATGAGGTAAGCCCCATAACAGGTGATTTGTGCCCAACTTACTTGGCCTTGGGTAATTCCTTTTCGCGTGGTGACATGTCTGTCACATTAGCGACCTTATTTTGTATAGACCTATGTCCACTTGTGGATTAGCTAGCTTTTGATGACTTGACTTACATAGTAGTCTGGTATGGTTTCATGCACAAAAATCATGGTTAATGAACCCTTCACTTGCACACACATTGGTTCATTCAAGTTTTCTTGCATCACTACCTTACTCAAAATTGGTAAATGAACATTACAAAGCACACACATTTGATCCTTGAGAGATTTTGTATCATTATGATGAATCAAAATGGATAATGAATTCACTTTTCACACATTGGTTCTAGATAAATTTGAATTTGTCTTTGAAATAAGTTAAAATATTTCTTTGGAATTTTGTTAGATAATTAATATCATTCCTTTGCATTAGTTCTTACAAATTATTTTCATAGCACAATAATTTATCTCAAATAATATTACATTTTATTATGATTTATGATGATACGTCATTTTTCTAATTTTTCATGCCCAAAATTAGTCCATATATTTTCTTAAAAATTACATAATATTTTTGGAACATGTGACACAATGATTTATCTTACATTACTTTACATTTTAAAAGAAAAATAATTTCATATCATCATGCATTTCATTTTGATTTTCATGATGATGGTATAATTCCTAAGTAATTATTTCATATAATTTCACACTTAGGAATTCTATGCTTAGCGCAAATCATATTTCAAATTTTTCATGCTTAAATTCATACATTTTCACAACATCTATCAAACATCTTGTCCCAAAACAATATCAAACATTTCTTTCTCATCATAAAGCCTTAATATTATTCTTAAGCACACAATATTTTGGTATTAGCAATACAAAACTTCCTCATAACAGGATCCGCTTCATGACCTAGCGAGCATTGATCTCCACCAACGGTCATATAACAACACAACATCCTTCGAGGTTCATTGCTAATCCCTCAAATCTATCATCACACAAAAACATCTTTCTCAAAACACACTTTACAAAATCATTTTCCTTTTATGTTAAGCATGATCAAAATGTTCAAAAATCAAAGCATGATTACAAGAAATTATGTAACACAACCATCATAAGAAAATGTAATAAATCATCCAATAAATCACACAAAGTCACATAAAATAAAAAATAATATCAGAAATTTTGAGTTTTCCACCAAACATAGAATTTGGTGTAAAAACTCGAGGGGGCATCATAGTCAAGTAAATTAGTAATTATTCTTCTAAAACATCAATTTCACATGAACTATTCATTCTAAACCATCTACTCCATTTTTTCCCATGTCAAATCATAATCATTTCTACTCAAGTGTCTACACTTTTCTTTGATGCATTTATTGTTCATAAATACGCCAAAGAGGGGGCAAAATGTAGACATGAAAAATTGACCCATTTTCCTTAGTTTTCCTCCTAGAAAAGTAAGGTCATATTCAAGAGAATTTTTACCCTATCAAATCATCTCAATTATTCTCTAAATATTATACCTTTGGATAGGGCTCGAAAAGAGCTTTCCAATGGTATATTATATGTCCAATTTTGACACCATTTGACCCCTCAAACTGCAATAAAACTATGCATAGGCCTAGCTGTCACGAAAATCATGGGAAAGCACACATTTAACTTTATAAAATTTATTTAATTATTGTTGAAAGACTCTTTCAATGGCATGAGTCTTTCTCATTGATTTTCTAGCCCTAATTTGGACTACCAAATAATTTAGATTATCGATTCACTAATCTAATGAAAATTGCTCAACAAAATGCCTAGATTGGTTATAATTTAGAGAGCGACTCAACAAAATGGTGAGAATGGCTAAAAAATGAGAGAACGAAAAAAATTGGAGAATGACTCAACAAAATGAGAAGGATAAATATACAAGCTCCATCTCCCAAATGAGAGAGAGCAAAGAAAAAAAAGGAGAGAGAAAAAAAATGAGGAGCAAAGAGGAAAATGAGAGCATGGAATGCTGGAGTGATGAAGGCATGATACGGATAAATGGAAAAATCAGAGAGACCAGAGAGCAATAATATTTCACAGAGAGGGAGACTTTTGAAATTATAATTTTATTTGCAAGTTTGAGCAATTACAGTTGCAGGTTGAAGAATTGGGGGCAAAAATCCGAGAGTGATTGAAGAGCATTTGTGCTGCCTGGAATCCTTAAGGTAACTCTATTGTGAAAATATATTTTATTTTACAATTATAGTGATTATCGCTTTCTTCTTATTTATACGTGAATTTTATATTTCAATCCATATTTTCATTAAAAATAAAATAAAATAAAATAAAAATAAAAACGTAATATCACCTTCGGGTTGATCTTTTTCTAAGTAAATCATATTCGTTTTCCCTAAATATTATACCATTGGATAAAGCTTGGAAAGAGCTTTCCAACGGTATATGATTTGACTGATTTTGATACCATTTAGGCCTTTAAAATGCTAAAAAACTATATGCAGGTTTAATTATTACGAATTTTCCCAAGAATTTAAAAAAAATTAAATATGGGTAAATAATCGAATTTAAATATTTTCTTTATTATTGATCAAGCCTAATATGGTTAAACCATTTATTCTTATTTTCTATATCAATCGATGCATTAATAATAATAAAAATGGGGGCAAAAATATATATTAGATCTATTCTATGTATGCTTTCTATGGGTCAAGAATCTGTTAAAATCATATAATCGCATACATATTTACTTTGATTAAATCATTTTGATTTTTCAATTCAATCATTTGCAATTATTTTATTAGATCCATGTGTTTTTCAAGGTGTTTAAAAGCCTAGGGGATCTGACTAATCACGATTCACTATGATATCTGTAGATCCCCCATCACTAATAAAAAATCTAGCTTGTCCTTATGAAAATCGCAGGTTCTTACAGATCTGAACGCTCGAAATAAGATCCGAATTCGCAAAAGCTAATCCAAATTAGTTCAAACATTAGCAATCTAAAATCATATAAGTTTGAAATCCTATTCTCTATTTTCATATTACCAAAACCTCGCATTTTCTTCTATTTTTCATATTTTGTGCATTGAAAAGAACAAAAAAAAAACATAAAACATAGGCTTTAGCTGCATTAGACAAACTTGCATAGAAAAACTATAAAAATCCAAAAACACTCATTCTTGCATTTTGCATTATCGTGTTTAAAAGCTTTCTTAGATTACATTTGTTTGCCCTTGTCTTCATCGAATATAAAATTGCATTTATTTAAGTAGAAATTGCATTCTGGCCAAACCTAGGTTGTATGTGAAACAAATCAAATCAAAACACTACCTCACCTAGGCTCGAAAACTACCACAAAATGTTTCCTGGTGAACCCAACCAATTCATCAAAAAATCACCATAAGAGGGTACGAACTCAAGTACCTCTCCTCTGAGGTGTAGACCTATATTTTTCCCATCCCCCTTCTAGGCGCGGATCCATCAGCCTGAAGGAAAGGGGTGCGAAAATTTTAGACCTACATCTACTCTGCTATGCAAGAAACTTACAATATGATGTGATGGCATCTACTTTTAGAAATGGATTGAAAGAGAATATTCAAGTTGAAGTTGACCTACAATATCTAGCCTCTTTGGATACCTGTATTAAGATTACCAAGATGGCTGAGAAGAAGGTGCAATCGGGAACATCTATCCGATGTGATTCCTATAGTCGACATCAATATTGCAACACTTCTTTTCACAAAAATGATCAACCATAAATATATTTTTGCTATAAATATCACAATCACCATCCAAAATATCAGGCATGTGTACCACAATAAAACTTTCACATCGAATATACTGACAAGGAAGAGGAAGAGGAAATAGAGGATATCAACTCACCTGACTTTCCCATAAACAAAGACCAAATTGAACCCAGGGAGGCAATAGTTGAAGAGGATACTATGGTAATTTTAGTACATGCTCTTATGGGTTTATCAGCTCACCATACAATCAAGGTATCAGGATTCATTCTACAAAGAAAGGTAACTGTGTTGATTGATTCAAGAAGTACTCATAATTTTATTGACACAAAGATTGCCAAGGCATTCAACTTGCACATTAACTCCTCCAATAAAGATAGGTTTCAGGTTATAATTTAAAATGGGGGAAATTCTCAATGTATAGGTAGAACATCTCCAATTTCATTATAAATGGGAAGTTATAATTAGAAAGGGCCTCTTTTTATTATGAATTTAGGGAATTTAGAAGTTATTTTGGGAGTTGAATGGTTAGAGCAAATGGATACCATGGTCAGTTTTAATTACAAGCAACACTTTATGGAATAGAAAGAAAATTGGAAGACCATTTGCCTCCAAGGAATTCCAACACCTCCATAAAATATAGTAAGTTCTCACAGCATAGAAAAAATATTAAGAAAAGGTAGTTATGAATTCATTGCTCAAATTAATTGTATGGAAAGGCAAGCACAAGATATTCTAGAAATCCAATTAGAAGATCTACAAAATATTGTGGCTAACTATGATGAGGTATTCCAAGAACCAAAGGGACTACCTCCCAAAAGATCCCATGACCATGCCATACACCTTGTCCTAGGAAGTCTTCCTCCTAATGGTTGTCCTTATCGATATCCCCAACCTCAAAAAATAGAAATTGAGAAAATTGTCCAAGAACTATTAGAACATGGAGTCATCCATCATAGCACTAGTCCCTATTCTTCACTAGTAGTTTTGGCCCATCACAAAGATAATTCTTGGCATATGTGTTCAAATTTTTGTCCCCTTAACAAAATCACCATCAAGGATAAATTCCCTATACCTGTCATTGATGATTTACTAGATGAACTACATGGTGCAATTTTTTTTACAAAATTGGATTTACATTATGGGTTTCACCAAATTAGAGTTAGGGAAGAGGATATTCCCAAAATAGCTTTTTGTACTCATGAAGGTCACTATGAATTCTTGGTCATGCCTTTTGGTCTCACTAATACCCCATCCACATTCCAAAGTCTCATGAACCATGTGTTTCATCCATTCCTTCGCAAATTTATCCTAGTATTTTTTTATGACATACTCATATATAGTAAATCATGGAATGATCATCTGGTGCATGTGGGAAGGGTTCTTCATATACTACACAAGGAAAAATAATTTGTCAAACACTCTAAATGCTCTTTTGGTGTTCAAGAAGTTGAGTACTTGGGTCATATAGTTTCTCAGGAAGGTGTTAAAGTGGATCCCAATAAGATAAAGGTAATTTAGGATTGGCCCTTACCTAAAACTATCAAGAAACTTCATGGTTTTTTGGGTCTCACCGACTACTATCGCAAGTTTGTGCATAACTATGGAAAAATTGTAGCTCCTCTCATAACTCTTACAAAAAAGGATGCTTTTCATTGGTCAAAAGTAGCCACTCAAGATTTCGAGGCTCTCAAAGAAGCAATGTGTACTACTCCAATTTTGACAACTCTAGATTTTCACAAACCATTTATGATCAAATGTGATGCTTCAGGAATAGGTATTGGGGCAGTATTAATGCAGGAAGGTCATCCCTTGGCATTCAAAAGTAAACAACTTTCAAGAAAAAATTTGGGAAGGTCCACATATGAGAAAGAAATATTGGCTATTCTACATGTAGTGGATAAATGGAGACACTACTTAATCAATAGCCGCTTCATTATTAAAACCGATCATAGTAGTCTCAAGCATTTTCTAGAACAACGATTTTCTTATCCAAAACAAAACAAGTGGTTAAAAAATTGTTGGGATATGATTTTGTTATCGAGTATAAGAAAGGGAAATAAAACATGGCAATAGATGCATTATCATGAAAATATGAAGATGAAGTGGTTATTAATGCTATTTTGGGTCCTTTTTCCCAATGGGTATCTCAACTACAAGAAGAATGGTTTTCAAATACAGAAACCGCTCAAATAATCTAGGAATTGTTGTTGGGTTCATTCAAGCATCCTCTTTTCTCCTATGATGACAAGGTTTTAAGAAGAAAGAATCACATTTACATTCCACACAATTCTACAATCAAATCAAAGATTCTGGATGAATCTCATGCTTCTCCATCAGAAGGACATTTAGGTTTTTTGAAAACTTATATGTGGATAAAAACAATCCTTTTATTGGAAAGGATTAAAAGTAGAAGTTAAATAATGGGTGGTTGAATGCAAAGTATGCCAATGCAATAAGGGTGAAATAGTCAAATCACCAGGATTGCTTCAACCATTACCTATTCTAGATCATCAATGGGAACATATTTCAATGGATTTTATTGAAGGTCTCCCTAAATAAGAAGGTAAAATAGTAATTTTTATGGTAGTGGATTGCCTCTCCAAATATGCTCACTTCCAATATTTACAACACCCATTTTCAGCAAGGAAAGTGGCTAAGGTATTTATGGATTCAATTTTCAAATTGCATAGAATTCCAAAGAAGTAAGTGATCATGATCCCATATATACTAGCAATTTTTGAAAAGAATTATTTAATCTTAGTGGTACCAAGTTGAATATGTCCTCTGCATACCATCCACAAACAAATGGCCAGACTGAGATAGTTAACAAATGTTTGGGCACCTATCTAAGAAGTTTCGTTCAGGATAAACAATATCAATGGAGTCATTGGCTTTCCTTGGTAGAGTGGTGGTACAACACTTCGTACCATTATTCCATCAATATGTCTCCATTTGAAGCATTATATGGAGTTAAACCACCAACAATAGCATATTATGTTCCAGGTTCTTCCAAAGTGGCCCAAGTAGATGATTGGTTCCAACACCGACAATCCATGCTCAACATTCTCAAAGACAACTTGGTCCAAGCACAAAATCGTATGAAGCAGCAACAAGACACACACCACTCAGAGAGACAATTTAATACAGGTGATATGGTGTTCCTACATTTGCAACCCTACAAACAGTTTTCATTGAAGATCAAGACCAGTCAAAAGTTGGCTCCACAATTTTATGGCCCTTACAAAATAGTGCATCACATTGGAGAAGTGGCTTATCAACTCGAACTTCCTCCCTCATCTCGTATACATCTAGTATTTCATATTTCCTATCTCAAAAAGGTGATTGGCCAGAAAGTACATTCTCAATCAAAATTACCAGTACTCGATGAAGAAGGACGTATATATCTCCAACCTGAAGCAATTTTACAAAGTAAAACTCGTATGTTGAGATCTCATCACATCAAATAATTCCTCATCAAATGGTAGGACCTACCTGAAGAAGATGCTACATGGGAACCTAAAAGTATTTTCCAATAATTTCTAGCTTTGAGGACAAAGCTTTCCAAGGAGGGGAGCCATGTTACATACCAAACATAGCAGTCGGCTATGTTTCCAAAGAATAATTTAATTGTTATTAATATAGTAGGAATTGATTTAATTTTATCATATTTTATATTGAACTATTCATTTGCAATTGTAGAGGATTGAGCCCTCCAAGTGGTGACAACCAGCCCTCCTTAAGTGGCAAGAATTTATTTAAATTCATTTCATTTAATTATGTTTGATCTATTGGTTTTCTGTTTGATATCTCATTACTCACAATTCTATTGATAATATGTTAATTGAGTGAATTTGGAATCATGGTTAATATTGACAAAACAAAAGGTAGAAGGACCTTTTCATGATAGATCGTACAAGTCAATTTTAAAGCTAAAAATGCATAAGTGGGAGATCGTACATGAAAAAAATGGAAAAATTACTTGTAGAATCATACAAGGAAGCATGTTGGATGATTTAGATCATACAGTGTATGATTTCAGGTACAGTTTTACAATTTTCAACCATCACATTTAATGTTCGCATGTGTGGAACGATGTGTTATAAAAAAAAAGTGGGAAAAGATAAAATTGCATGGGGAAAGTGATGAGTTTTCAATAATCCAGGAAAGAGATATAAAAATACATGCAAAGTGGCATAATTTTAAAAATTGAGCAGTTAGGTTTTGATAGTAATTTAAATGCAGGGATAACTTTAGCAATTTTGCAAATCATACAAGGAGAAATTTAAAATTTTTAGGAGAACAGAGGTGAAAAGCATGCAACTGAATGAAATCTACTACATGGGTATTAAAATTCATTAGTGAACTACAAGATTGCATGATCCATTTCTAAATTTGTACCAAGGATACTTTTCTCATTCAAGAAAATTGAATTGAAGAAGAAAATCAAGGGTTTTGACTCCATTAAAAGTAATTTTTGAGTTTCAGTTAAGGAAAAAAAGGGTTTGCAGTAGAAGGTATCAAAGCAAAAACTAGATTGTGGAAAAATGTACACCAGGGTTCAAAGAAATTACAGATTGGGGCCAAAGTAAAGAAATTACAGGATAAATGAGATTACAAGCCCTAATCTGATAAAAGTGGCCAAAAATGAACTGGAGAAGGTAGAGTAAACAAAGGAGAAGATCGTACAACCCTACATTATAGCCAATTTTTTATATTTTGGGGGTAAATTGCACCAAGTAATGAAAATTTGTAGATTTACTTTGAAATCGCATTGAAAAGATAGATCAAGACATTTTAGCAATGGTAACAAGAGAAATCATCAGTTTAGGCAAGGGAGGAAATTGTGGGAAGGCAATATAACCCAGTACGAGTAAGAACAAGAATACAACAAAAAAGAATGGTAAATAATCTTATTTTAGAAAAAATTCCAAGCCTATATAGAAGAATCGGCAATAAGAATAACAGTCAGACTCAAAGAAGTTAGATTTGCTTGATTGGAATTGGATAGGAGTAGAGGAGATGCTAGAATCCCCACATATTTTGTAGCATGATGAATTTGAAATTGTGGACTCTTAAAAAAATTTAGAGGATACAAAAGTGAGGAAAAAAGTAGAGGAAGTAGTAGCCACTACTCAAGAGGAAAAGGAGAAAGCCAAGATGATAGTGGAAGCCTCAAAGGAATATTCTAGAGATAAGAAGAAGCCTTGCTTCAGATTCATGATGGGAGGAGGTAAAAATCAGAATGATCAAAGTTATGCATAAGAATATACAAAGGCATCATAGGAATAAGAATATCCTATTGTTTAAAAGTCACAACAATGGAAACCCAGTAGAATCAAGAAGAAGAACAAGTGACAAAAGAACAATAGGTGGGCTTAACTGAACAAAAAGAATCCCAAGAATCTATATAATAACAACAATCTCACCAAGATATTATGAATGTGGAATAATATGTGGAGGTGGAGAGGGACTATGGAACAGACTCCACCATAGGAAAAGATAAACATAGAAAGAGCACTAATAGAGCTTGGGGTAATCTCTAGTCACCACTTGGAAGAAAAGGAAAAACAAATTCCTACATATGAAGAACTGTGAAGTTTGTAAACAAGTTACCTCTTGGAGGTACCATAGTTCTCAAAATTTTAAACTGATGAGGATGCAAAAAGGGTAGAAGACCAGGTGGAACATTTCTTCTCTTAGATAGGTAATGTCATGGCTAGCACCAAATTATATTTTTGTATTGGATGCATGGGAGAGTTGAATTTATGGGAAGAACAATTGTTTATCAAGTTGGAAAAGATAACAGAATGGGTGAGCAGTGAGGATCATACAAGGAAAATTTTGGATATTCATGTACAACACCCATGGAAGTTACCCAGGGAAGAGGTAACAACGATGTTGGGAAGAGATGACTTTCCAGATGGAGTGAGAACCAATTACAAGCAATATCTAAGGTTATACCTAGATAGAGCTAATTACCCAACTTGTTGAATGAACACAATAGAGTTGGAACATAAGAGGGTCACTACAGGATTGGCTATCACTCTGAGGAAGTTGAACATCCTAACACATTGGATAGAGTGGTTGAGCATAGGATTGGAATAAATCTATCAACTCAAAGAAGCTCAAAAATAAGAGATATAGTCCACTTGAAAGGAAATGGTTGTAATGGAGGAAGAATTGCATAAGAGTAAGGCTATGGTAGAAGAGAAATTAAAGAAATTGGAAGAACTACTAAGTAACAAGGCTAAGTTTGAGGAGAGAATTAGTTTGCTTGAAGAGGAAAAGTTATAGGTCTCAAAAATGAAAGAATACAAGATCAAGGAGTTGGAAGCTTAACTTAGAACAAATGATGAACAACTAAAAACATGGTTGGCCAAAAATAATGTGCAACTAGCAATACAGGGTAAGAAGATAGAAGAGATCACATAGAACAATAAATGATATAATGATATGATCTTGGATAAGTAAGGGCAATTGAGTGCTAAGGAAGAGACTATTCGTACTTTAGAGGTAGGTATTAATCACCATATATAGACCATTATAGATAATAATAAAGAGTTATAGGTAGCAGCTCAAATAGAAGCACATTTGTAGGAGAATATGAAGAAGAGTGCTACTAAGCATGAAAAACAATTGAGGGAACTCCTAAAGACTTCTAAAGAAAAATCCAATCAACATGATATGAAAGTAGTAGAAATGGGCAACTATGTAGCCAAGTTGAAGAATCAATGTGCAATTATTTCCACCCAGGTGGAATACCTAGAAGTTGTAGTCAGAGATTATGAAGCACAACTAAAACATAAAGATGTAGGTAGCAAATATACCTCCCAGAAGAAGAAGTGACAAGAGGATTTTACCAGTTTGACAATTTTGACAAATTTGGTAAATTGTACAAGTAGGAGCAAACCGTACAAGTAGGAGGTAAACTATACAAACTGAAGGGCAAATCCTACAATGTGAAATGAAATGAAATAAAATGCAAGGGAAATGCAATTTAAGTTGTAATTGTACATGAATTTGATAAATGATGTGTTTAGACTTAGTAAAAGGTATAATTATGCATTCTGTTATGCATGGGTAGTTACGAATAATGAATTTCCTCAGGAACTAATTTGGAATGGCATGGGTAATTTTATATAAAGCCCCCTTTTCATTTTTGATGGTCTGGTTAGTCTGGTTAATGCTTGTGAGTTTTGGCTAGGTTCTAGTATGAATAGTATGAAGTATTGATGCATACCTATGATTGTTGATTACATTTTAGTGATTGTATGACATTGTTGTAAAGTAATGAAGAAGAATGAAAATTCATATTTTACTCTCATGTACTGTACAATCCTGGAATAGTGGAATGATGTTTTGTAGTTTATATTTATTGCATGTACTTCTTTATGGTTGTTGTTGATACTTAATACATTGCTATGGAAGAATTGGATTAAACTAGATCTAATGTGAACTTGATGAATGATCTATGATGAGTATAATATTTAGAAGGATAAATTTAAGGCTATTGTATGATTTTTGGATGTTGCCATTGGAAAGAACTCTCTCAAACCCTAATGATGTAACTTGCATGTTAGTAGAAATGGATTAATTGCCATGTTAAACCTTTATAAAATTTAGCTAAGAGATATTGGTCTAGAATATTATTCAATTTGGCACCTTTCTACACTTTAATTTTGTACAAATCATACACCATAGCTCTTACAAATCATACAGAATAAACTTACCCAATTTTGTAGTTTATGTGATTGAGGAAAACTTACTCGATTTGGCAACTTTGGAAATCAAACAATTTAGTTACAAAACTATGTACGGAAGCTTGCAAAACCAAATATGAAGGTTTGGATGAGTGTGAAATAATACAAAATCTATCATTGTATGATTTGGGATCGTATAGTGGTACGATTTAAATTCTGTGCAAGCTGGTTTGTTATCGCAAGTTGATAGTTGTGAATATTGTATGATTGTACGATTTGATCAATCGATTGAGAATAGTAGATTGAATATTATAAGCTATTGAAAACCACCTCCCCACTTGGAATACTTCACCCCTGTTCTACAATCTTCTTCATACTTTTAAATTTCTCTAACATCTTCAATTGCTTTGGTTTTCATTCCTTTAATGATATCCCAAAGCTTTTACACTATCAATATTGACCTCACTATATTGTTCCATGAAGTGTAATTAAGACCTTTAAGAAGTTGGGATTCTAAAAGAAAGAATTTATTTGTTTCCATGATGACACTTGTAAACTACCTTATGTCTCCCTAATTTTTTAATAACAATTTAAATATAATCTTTAACTTCTACTCTTTAAGATGAATACCTTATTTCTCCCTAGTTATGAATGATCAATCAATATTTTTGACAAGGGTTTCAATTCTTCAAATTTCTAGTTTGAATACCTTTTATCTCCCAAATTTCAAAAATATGATTTCTAAATTCTAAAATTCTCAATCCTATGTTGATATTGAATTCCTTATAGCTCCCCAATTAGAAATTTAGAATTTTTGTAAAAGATATTTGCAAATTTTGTATTCCTAATTTGATGTTGAAATCCTTATTTCTCCAAATATCAAAACATTTGCAAATATTAAAATTTATTTACAAAATCAAATAAACTAATTACAAAACTTGTAATTAACTTCCCAAAACTTCAAATCAACTTTTCAAAAATTTACAAAACTTTTCAAATTGCAGTAATAAGATATCTAGGGTTTTGATTTTCCACTTATAAACCTTATACCTCCAATAATTCAATTAATCAATATGGAAATGAATTAATTGCATTCAAATTTAAGAAAATCAAATATTATTCACTCCTTATAACTCTAACCTTTAGAAAATTAAATCTTAACTTAAATATTACCTCCAATATTTTGGGTGTGAGCTAATTTTAGCAAATGATCGGTCTCCAATGTTGACTCTTCAACAAGCTTCTTTCTTCATGACACTAACTTGAATTTACAAACAAATGAGGCCAAATGAATTTGATGTTGTGCTATTTTTGGCCCATGCATTTAATAACTATTCCAAAGCATTTTGATTCCATCCAAAACTATTTGGCACTCACAATTCTAAGTAGCAAGTGGCGCACAAACTCTTTTGATCTTCAACCAATGTTTTTGTAGACATAAAAAATTGACCCATAAAAATGATTCAATTCTTCCTTAGATCCTTGGCTAGCCACCCAAACTTGCTAAGTGCAAATTTAGGGCCATTTTTCCTTCTCTCTTTGCTCTATTTCCTTAGCTTTACCAAATTTGCACCTAGTCCATATTGGGCATGAATTTGGATTTTTTTATTCACACCCTATAATTATGTGGGTGCAAAATTGGTGTTCTAGGGGGTTTTCTCACCAAAAACCCTCCCCTTTCCAGCCCATTTTGGAGGTATTGGCATTATAGGTTGTTGGAAGGGAACTTGGATCATGTTGGAGGTATTGGCTCATTTTTTTTCCTATTTTTCCCTCTAAAATTCTTATAAATAAGGGTTTGGATTCCCTCCTTGACACCAAAATTTTATTTTAAGATTCTAATTCTTGACTTGCTCATTGTTCATGCTAACAAGTGCTCATCTGCTCCAAATTATTATTTTTGTTATTTTATGCTTTGATGGTGGGTATCCTTGGGGATTGAATGGAGGAGTCTTGGTGACTAGATAGATCAACCTTCTTGGAGTGCTTCATCCACCTATTTATTGATTCTAGAACTCTCTATTAGCTCATCAAGTTTGGTATTCATGTTAGTTACTTTTTAAGTCTACATTTTCACTGTATTGTGCCCCATTTTTTATTGTTTCAAGGCCCAAAAAGGGCATCTGAATCAAATTCATACCCCATACTTATGGGGCATGATTTTGATCAACCAAATTTATGATCCCTATTTATAGAGCATGAATTTAGTAAATTAGGGCTTAGGGACAAGTTTCACACCCCAAAAACCCTAATGTGCATCTTGTATTTAAACATTCTATTGTGTACATCATGTATACATTTTATTTTACTAATTTTTTTTTAAATTTACATGGTGGAATCGATATCCACCATGAATCCGGGTAGGCTATCCAACTTTTATGGCTGCCACAGTATTTTGCATTGTCCACCCCGGAAGCCACCACATAGATCTTCATGTAGTTCGCCCCTATAACCACCATGCCATAATCATTTTAAACCTTTTACGTTGCTAAAAGCACCAGGAAAGGGACAAGAATTCAGTTTGGTGAGGCCCGAGATTTGAACCTTGGACCTCCGCCCCCTTATGGGGTTTGGATGAACCAATTGATCTACACCTCGGACCTTGATTTCAGATTTTATTTTACTATTACATATCTATTTTTGTCTATTTATGCATGTTCCAAAGGTCAAATATAATTTTTTCTTTTGAATGGTCAACTAAAAGGACCAAGGGGGTTTGACTGTTGTGCCTCCAAGCTTAGTCTTATAGTGACCTAAGTAGGCCCCCAAACGTTGATCAAAATTTCTAGGGTTTGTGAAGTTATTTTGTAGGTTTGAAGTTATTGGATATTTTAGATGCAAGATAAAGTATAGAACAACCATTGGATTAGATAAGTATCCTAATATATCTTTAGGTTTTTTGTTATTCACTTTTTTTCATTTCTATCCAAAACCTAGATTAAAAGTAACAGAAAAATATTTGATTGAATTTTTAAGAATTTGAAAGAATAAAAGAATATAGTTTGCATCTAGGATTTGTTAGAACCAAAATTAATTATCGATTATAATACATGAATGAGTACATATAGAGAGAGATTAGTTTTAGGAAGATATTAGGATTTTTAGAAATAAAACCCTAACTCTAACCCTAAAAAGCAAACCCTAACCCTAAAAAGCAAAATACATATTAAATTAGGCAAAGTGCACTTTAATATTTTAACATCCCCCTTTAATATGCACTTTTATAAGTATAAAATACACATTCATATTATAATCCCCCCTTCATGATTAAGCTCATCTAGAAGGTATTGATCTATGTCAAAAATGCACCTTTATACAATAGTGTGAGCCATCCAAAATTTATGCTAAAATAGCCAAGAGTCTAATACTAAAAGCTTGATGTGTTGCTGCCTGAAGTATCAAAAGTTTCCTTATGGTAACCTTCTCATCCTAACAGAATGCATGGATAACCAGTCACTACATCTGCCAAGTGTTATAGAGAAGACGACTAGGTACTAGGTTCACTAACATTGTGATGTTGGAAATCTTGTTGATGAGCCAAGCTGAAAATCATTGTTCCACTAAGAGACAAGCCACTAAAGGTAAATGAAACTCCAACTATAGGAGTACCCATGTGATATCCATGATCACATCAAAAATATCCATGGTCTTGTGAAGAGACAATGACAACTCCTAAACTAGAGTACCCGATAGATTCCCATGATCGGTAAACAATACCTCCTACTATAGGAGCACCCAAAATCATACTAGAATCGCAAGAGGGCTATGTTCATGAAGAAAAAATTGTTTCCAAAAATTATCTGATAACAAAAGTGGATTGAAGGAGTTTCAGGTTCAACCGATAGTGCACTCCCTCTACATAAAAATTTGAGGGCCAAAAAAACATATGAAACAACCTCAAAATTGAAAATGGACACTTCCATTGTGTTTGGCTTGAAAAAATGTTTCCAATGACTACAAACACAAATATATTTAGATCTGAATGGAGCCCTAAAACTAAGAAAAATAATTAGGCTTTGTCGATAGGCTCATTGCCCTTACAAATTGGGAACAGGATATTCTGCCTAATACATATTAAAAAAAATTGAGAATACAGAATGGTCAACTCTAACCAAACTCAATTTTTCATGTGGTAGAGTCAAAGTCAACCATAATCCATGGTCATCTACAAGTCAAACTCTATAATCGGCCTCCATATGATAGAAGCTACAACCCCCACAACTGAGGCTTTGGAGCACATGGACCCCAAAAAGTGGCATTGCCAACTGGTGCCTTTGGTGGCCCCTCGTAAGAGACCCCCTAACCACCCATTGGTGGTCATTCCATTAGGTGTATCTCTACCCTCTTTACGTACTCATAGATCCATCCCACTAGCAATGTGGGATTAAAGAACCTAAAAAAAATTCAAACCCTGATGAAATTTTTTTCGTCTACAATCAATAACTTGCTGCCACATGTCATAATTTGGTTAGATGTTGGAGATGCCCACCTTCAGGTCTAGAAGATACCATGTGGTATGCTCTAATTGGGGATAAATTAAGGTTTGAATCTTCACTATGATTGGCTAAAAAATAAACCTTAGAAATCATTGATTTTTCCTCTATTTTGTTCATCGCATGTGACTGGTTTTTTACACTTCGATCAATCATCCGCCATGCCTGGTTGAGTTGTGGACCACCACATCATAGTGAAAATAAAGATATCATTCAAATATCTCTTTTTTAGTGACTCTTCTAGGATTGAATCCTCCACCATGAAATAAAATATGACACTAATTATGATCAACAATTCTGCAACTGTGTGCTTGGGCACATTTTTGACTATTTTGAGATGGTCAGTTTCTCTTTGTCTATAGAATATTGTTCATAGAATCATCCTCTTCCTCATTATACTTCTCCATAATTCTTTTTTGGCATTGTGGAGGGCACTACATTATTCATTATTTTATCCGCTACATTCAAATTAAAAATTTAAATTACCCCAAGTAATTCCACCAGTCCATAGAAACCATGTTACAAGAAGAAGAACCACAAGAGAGCTCATCTTGGAGCCCTGCACTGCTCAAATATTTATAAAAACCCATTTTAAAATATCCATCTCAAACTAAACCTTGCAAAAAAAAAAATTGAAATCTAACATAGATGAACACAAATAACTAGCTCAAGAAAACCACTTTATATAAGATTTGTTTTAACTCCCATAAACAATTACAAATTATAATATTTTAAACCCCAACAAAATATTCTCTATTTCATTTCTCTCAGTAGCTGAAAAAGACCCCCACTGAGATGATGTACTAAAAAATAGATGATGTATTTTCTCTTGCACACCTCCTATGCCCATTAATGGTGCCTACGTGCATGTTGGTTCATGAATGGCTTCAGCTGATAGATGTGCCCTTCATGCACAGAACTATGAGGACCAATAATGATACAAGTTCGTGACTCTTACTTTATGCCTTCAAGACATCATTGCCAAAATAGTTGGTAAATTGAAATAGTGTGCTCCTCTTGATTGTTGGGCTCCAAATTTTTAAAGATCAGCACTACCTCCTCTATTCCTACCATGAATTTAACACAAAAAACAATAACTAAACCCTTGAGCTATAACACCAAGTTTTATACTTATCTTCTATAATTTTAGTGGATTGCCACCTTTATTCTATATATGTGGATTACCGATGAATTGTCACCTCTCTTATAAATATATGATGCACTTCTCAATAACATCGAGCAGGTGAAGATAAACTATTGCATCATAAAAAATGTGCTTGACTCCACGTATTCCATGAGGGATTTTACCAGTGAGCAATATCGCTTCTCCATAATAAAGTTGCACCTCCTCATGGAAGTGAACAATCATTTTACTGGCTCAGCATCGCAGATCTTCTAGAGCATCCATGACTATCACACTACCATGTTGAGGTGCCTGGAGCTTTATCACAATAATATTCTTAGACATGGTCAAGATTATGAGCATCATTACTTGTAAAGATATACACACCCTCCATCGCTAACTGATTAAAGTTTAAGGAGCACGTTGCATCCTTATTCACCACCACCATGCTTCTGCTACAATCACCATCTGTGAATGGTTTTCTGAGATCTATGGCCAATATATGCTTGTTGTACTACCATGGTGTAACAACCACACACACTATGGATCTTAGGTCTAAATTGAGGTCCAAAGAAGCTAAAAATAGCACTTGCACACTGATAAATCAATTTCGCACAATGCACACCATAAATTATAGTGGACATTCATATCACTTTCCAAAGGAGGGAATTTATATGATAACATACGATTGCTCCCCAAAAAAGGACTCCTCCTTTAGCAATAATCACTATGACTATGTGGTTCATAAAGAAGGTTTCAATTCCATAGATGCTCAAAGCATAAACTCCTCCACAAATGAGTTCACATCAAAGTCTTTGGATGCCAATTGAATCAACCAAATAAGTGATAATGACCTCTTGAATTCCTTTGCATGACATGGGATCATCAATCCCTAGTAGTGTAGGCCTCCTATGAAAAAAATAATCTAAGATGAAAAACAAGAGGGGGAAATTTCCTTGAGGGAAATCCCCCTCACAGGGAAATCATAGGCAGATCTTACCGCTCTAATACCAATTGAAAGTTCTTGAGGTGGAGAGATAAAAAATAGCAATAAAGCAATTCTGATCTAATACAAAAAGAACATTAATGGGGAATGGATATCACCCAAAAATGGTCCAAGAGTGTTTAGTGAGTAAGCTAAAACAATTTTGAATACCAAACGATGAAATATCCTCAGCCAAAATCTCCAATTTCAAAAAACTAAGTTGTTGGTCCAAACCCTAAATTTTGATCTAGAATTAAAAAAGGGCACAAATATAAACTTAAAAAAAAACTTCACATAAAAGCTCCACAATTGTGCACACTAAAATATTCATGTTCTTCTTTGATTAAAAAATAATCCAATTAAAAAATATATAATGATCAATCAGCCTTGATCATGCAAAAAAGCTAAAAACTAGATTTTTGTAAAAAATAGCTTTTATTATGCCACTTTGCATGTTGTTTTTTATTTATTTTTAAATTACGAAAATTATTAACTTGAATTAATAAAGAACTCAATTTAATATATTTTTCATGTGCTTTATTTTACAACTCACTTATTAATTTAATAATTATGGGTGACTTTTGACATCAACCTCAACAGGATTTTAATCTTGTTTGTGCATTTCCCTTGGACCCTTGATCAAAGGATTTTTTGTACAATCCTAGGGTTAGACATCATTTTTTTACAAAATCATACTAGGGTTAGCTCTTGTATTCTTGCATATTGCATGTTTTTCATTGTTATTTTATTTTCATAGTTTATTTTAGAAAGGCTAAACAATAGGTGTATGCTTAATTGACACATCAAAAACTTCCACCCTAGACTTAGAGTGAGTCCTAAAACCATTCTTGGTGAACCCATCCTTTCATATCCCTGAGTGTAGAGAATATAACACACCCCTATGGTTCACCTTAGATCCTAGTATATCCAATCAAGAATCATAGATGGTAGGGTAGTTTTTCCCCTCTACATCATTGGTGAAATTAATGTGAGCATACATCTTAGTGGCCAAGATAGGAAACCTCTTCCTTTGCTCTTTTTAAAACTTAAATAAGACCACTAATTTTGTTTGTTTAGATAAAAAAAATTAAAAATTATTTTAAAAATATTTTGTGTTTTTCACTGGTCTTTAGTTTTCTTCCTTTTCCACTCTATCCTTTATATTTCTTGTAATGGTTCCCAACCTTAGGAGTGGTCAAAGTATTTCATAGTATGATGAGATTTTTCAAGAATATGATCATATTGATAGAGAAAATCGTAATCTAGAAGAGGAAGAAAAATGAAGAAGTTGACAATGACCTTGATCCTATTGAGGGACCCAGTAGGAATCTTATATTTAAATAATTTGAACATGTTTGTAATTTATACAAGTGTCATAATGATGCCTTTGATAAAGCTATGGAAGAGGAAGCATGGCTAAAATAAGTTGGAACATCTCATCATCAAACTATTTTGTCTTAAGATGTTTATAACAATCCCTTGACTAAATCTTTGTGTCATGATAATATTGTTTGCAACCCAACATATGCTACTACTATAACCACCAATGCTGGAAGAATTCCAAAAGTTCCTCCAACTAGTAGTGTATCTAAAAATCATGTTCAATTTCATCCTCATTAAGATAATCTCAAAATTTATACTTCTATCTCATCAAATTTTAGTTATCCTCCATAGCAATATACCACATTATAGAACCCTAAAAATGACTCATTATAGTTTACATTAGAAACAAAAAACCTATAAAAATGAGTTATAGTTGATTGCCTCAATTTTTGTACCCCCTGGAAAAATCGAGCAATTTGGACAATATCATATGATACGATCCTGAATCGTACGATACGATCTTGCATCGTACGATATGATCTTTCATCGTACGATACGATCCCTGATCATATGCATATGATTTTTCTCAAAATTGAAAGGCTTAAATAAGCAAGGTGATAAATTTTTGTTTTAATAATTTTTGTCTTCATCTGCATAACCATACGATGGTTGCGGGATCAGATTCATCTGATCAAGCCCAGATTGGAAGGATTTATAACCAAATTATTCTTAGCCCATTTTGGATGATTTGATCAGATTATTTAATCTTACACTCATCCTCTCTGATTTCCCTTGGTGTAATTGATATTTCGGATTTATTTTTCATTTGAAATCATAGATTTTTTGGTATTAGTCCTAGGTATTTTTATGTTTCATGCAAGATCGGAAGGTTACTGTAGCACCCTAAAATTGGCGTAGTAAAACCTTAAATAATTACAATTTCTATAGTAAATATTCAAATTCAAATTTTAACCCCCAAAACTGCTCCCAAACTGCCGTTTAACCTATTTCCTCCTTTCTCGCACCATTTTTAGAGTTTGTTTTGACCGTTTGACGATATCGTCGCCGATCAGATGATATCGCCTCAAATCGAACGATTTCGTCTGGACTAGGACATCTAGACGATCTTGTCCCAAAACTAATTTTTCTCAATTAGCCTCTGTTCCAACGGTGTCTCTAATCCGGGTAGAAGCGTGTCTGTATCATTAGAGACCCTCCCCGTTGGAGATCTCCCAAATTGGGATGATCTCCAACCTCCTAACCTCCCTCCTAAGCCTATTTAAACTTAGGACTCCCCCTTGGCATCCCCCTAGATGAAATATCCTGTAACTTGACTTTACATGCACTAAAACATCTTGAATTACCATCTGTACTTGTCCTATCCAAATTTTGTTGTAGGAACCTTAAAATTTTTCAACTGGAGCAAGCTCAGTTCGTCATGGACGATCCTGTTCAATTCGATATGATTTCATACCAATCCAAGATGATCTTGACTATAGTCAGCATTGGGGGCGATCAGTTCCCATAGTTTGCATTTTTCTCTTCTCATCTGCTGTTTTATTTGGCATCTAGTCAGTTTATTTATTATTTTTTGCTATTTTGCATCTTGGAGTTCACCCATGTAGTTTAATTGCATAATAAGGTTATGATTAGCTATTAAAGTGTTGCAAATTGCATTTCTATTTGAGATTATCTATTAACATCCTTATTGTCATTTTACATCATTATCCTCTATTAGCATTGCTGCATTTTTTGTATTCTGTGCCTATTTATCTGTTTGCAAGTCTCTGACGAATTCGTCAGATCTCAGACGATCCTGTAGGTCGGAGACGATCTCGTCAAATTCTAGACGATCCCGTCTACTTCAAGAATCATAACCTCCATCAGACATTCGAATCAGGTATGGCTCTGTAATTTAGCTTTTTCTCTCTGTTTTCTGTTTAAAATCTGTTTGATGTATTTCATTTAGTCTACATTTTCATAATAGAACAACTTAGATTCATTTGGCCAAACCTAGGACTCGAATGTTTAAAGATAAAACTAAACATATTAAACACATTCCCAACCTAGGCGTGGAAACTGCCATTCAAACATTTCTTGGTGAACCCACCATCCATCAAAAAATCACCATAAGACACCTCCCCCAAGAGGCGGGACCTTCGCAAGGCCTCTCAGTCCGAGGTATCGCACCATCCTTTTCCCATCCTCATTTCGGGCACGGATCCTATAGCCTGAAGGTAAGGATGCAAAAAAATTTGGAGCGATACATTTTGGTGAACCCGACATGAATAACATAGGCATCTTTCTGATTCAAAAATATAAAAAAACAAAAAAAAATATATATATATATATATATATATATATATATATATATATATATATACAAGAAAAACAAAAAAAAAAAATTATCATTTCAAGTTTGTATGTTTTAGGTTCAATTCTAAATAATAGATGCTAAATATTACTTTTAGAAGTACTAAAGAAACCACGAGTTTTTACTCAAATCAATATGAGCCCATCAGTAATGTTGGAAAAATTCAGCCAAATACATTTGTTGATTATGACCAACCTCATCCCTATTCAACACCACCTCCATCACACTTTTCTCATTTTTCATCCTTAACCCAACAGGACAATCCCTTTTCCAATCCTCTTCATAATGATATTACCTATTCTCCTATATATCCATATTATGTCTATCAACCCACATATAATCCTCCTCTACCCTTTCAATATTCTTCTTTCAATACAACACATCCATTTCAACAAGAAAATACTTATTATTCCAATCCTACCATGCACTCACATCATACTTCACAATCTTCCTATCATCATTCTACCCATAACAAAGAAAAGAGAGGTAAGAAACCATTAGGTCCTTTTATTACTGAACTCCTAATGCACATATCAAAAACCTCTCGAAAACTTTCATCACGTACATTTACAAAGCTCAATCAACCAATGGATATAATTCTCAAGCATTTACTTGATACAAATAGGATTGAACTGCCTTCCATAAGACAACTTGATACCACAGCAGATTGGTTTAAACCTGAGCTACATCATGAATATCATAGAGTAGATGGACATATGACACAAAATTGTAAAGATTTAAGATGTGCAATTCAAGATTTGATTGATAAGGGTCTTTTTAATATAAAGGAATTACAATCTACAACTGATTATAAATCTCCAGTAAACTATCAAACTCCTACACAACAAATACCAATAATAAATCAAGACATGGGGATCTCACAAGAACCCCTATTCAATTATAAAAAACAAGAAACCAATCAAATATTACATGTTAATGTGTCCTATCATGATGATATTATTAATATTGTAACAAAAACTACAAATGAGCAACCTCAAGTTCAATCAACTCAATCTGATATTCAAGATATGGATTCCTCATTTGACCAACCTTCAAAACTATCTTTGGCTCTAGATAATGATACAAAATGGAATGTAAGCATAGAAAGCTCATATTTAAAATCAAAATTTCAATACGAAATTCCCTTTGATAGCCAACAACAAGTGATAAATCCTCAAGCAAAGATATCCCTTTTAGAAGTATTACAAATTTATCACAAGGAAATTTTGTTCAAAATACCTAGCCAACAATTTGTTCCTCATCATACTTTCTCTAAGAACATAATTAATGGTGTAAACCCTCTTGAGGTTAACCATATTTCATTCTATGATGAGGATATTCCTTCCTCTACTCCACAAGAAGACTCCTATCTTTACATTATCGGATCTAGTAAAGAAACACTTGTTAGAACTATCATGGTAGATAATGACTCCTCTCTTAATTTATGCACTCATCAATTATTCCAAAAACTCAAAACAAAGAAAGAATATCTTAATGAATCAAATGTTATTATAAAATCTTTTAACAATGAAATTCAAGAAGCTCAAGGTATTATAATTCTTCCCCTCAATATTGAATCCAAGATCCTGGATACTTTATTTTATGTAGCATATTGCCTTTCACCTTACAACCTACTTCTCAGAAGTCCTTGGATTCATACGATGTGGGTTGTCCCTTCCACTCTTCACCAATGTTTGAAGTTTGAAATCGCAAATAAAATGGTTACCATACATGGTCACCCAACACCATTTGAAGAATATTTAATGGTTGATATCAAAAGAGTGTGATGTCAAGAATATCTTGAGAAGCTTCTTTATGTTAAAGGGTTTTTATTAAAACCATGGTGACAAGGCTAAAGGTTTTTCTTAAAACCATTTGGACTCATTAAGGGTTTTTATTAAAACCAAGCTTAACTTAATGCAAAGGTCCATGTTTATTATTAATAATTAAATTAACTCAAACCTTTGTCAAAAGGTCCAAGTTTAATTTATTATTAATAAAATAATAATAATTATTTTAATTATTATTAAAGGGTCTTTCAACCCTTAAGCGACGGAAGAAAAAAGAATTCTTTCGCCGATATGTTGCCATCGTTGGAGGAGCGCCGACGTCAAACAGTTAAGGAAGAATGGCTATATAAGTGGGGATGATTTTCTAAAGTGAGCACCTCCGATTATTATTGATATCTACGATTTGTGGTTACTCTGTATTTTTTGATTTGCGCTTGGCATCTACGATTTGCACTTGCTCTGTTTCGTTTGATTTGCGCTTGGCATCTGCAATTTGCACTTGCTCTATTTCGTTCGATTTGCGCTTGGCGTCTACGATTTGCATTTGCTCCTTACCTTTCGAACAACGCTTGGTGTCTTCGAGTTGAGCTTGCTCTGTGTCTTCGAATCTCCGATTGACGTCTTTGAAACCGTGCTTGGCATACTCGGATTTGAGCTTGGGCTGCATCCTTACTTTTTGTGTGACGACAGTGGATTGGCAATTGCTCCTGAACTGCATTTTTTAGACTGTGCTGTGAGATGACTAATGCAAGCATTCAGTGACTTACGTCTTGGACAGCGCTCACCAGTTTGCATGTGGTTTGTGGAAGACGTTTACGTTTTCCAGATTCTTGGCGTCAAAGGAAGATAAAAGAGAGGGCAGCGCTGTAGTATTTCGTTGGGCACTTGTGACCCAACGGCGGTGGCGTTTAAGCGAAAGCGCTAGAAGGCAGAGGTGCCGAGTTCGATTCTCTTCGTTGGATTTTTCTTTTGGTCGCGGTGTGCAAAGGATAGTGGCTGTGAATGCGCGGGAGGTATAAGGTTAAGGTATCATATTTGTTTTGACATTGTTTTATTGATGTTTAATGTTTATGTGGAGTAATAAGGTGTAAAGAGGTTTTACTTTGTATATATATTGTACTTTGGTGGTTTTTACTAAGTTGGAGAAATAAGGTGTTATTTTGGATCTTTATTATTGTGTATTATTGTATAGTTGCTAACTCTAATTAGTGGCAAATTGAGAGTTAGTGTTGTGACAGATTTTGAGTTCTCCTTCTTCATCAAAGTAAAGGTATGGGCAACATCTTCCATGTATGTTGTTTATGGTATATTTTCTGAAATTGAGTTTGGAGTGAAAAGGTTGTCTACTAGGTATTCTTTGGTGTGAATCTTATTTTCTGGATATTGAAGATTGTTTATGCATTAAAGTTATTGTTGAATTTTTGGGTGAATGCATAATTCTGGTTGAGGAAGAGGAAGCATTTTTGCAATAGGGTTTATGTTAGTAAGTCTTGCTACTTGCTTTGAGATGATGAAACCCTAGTTGTTGGTGAAAAGAATATAAGTATCATTGTTATATGAGATATTGCATGGTTGGCAATTGTTGGGTTGTGTTTCATATTCTTGAGAAAAGCATACTACATCTATCTTATTCTTTTGAGTTTGAGATTGAGTTGAGATTGAGATTGGGAGTTAAGTATAGAACATATTGGGTCTCTAACAATTCTCTTTATGTTTCTATGAGATTTGAGATTGATATTGGGAGTTAAGTATAGAACATATTGGGTCTCTAACAATTCTCTTTATGTTTCTATGAGATTTGAGATTGAGATTGGGAGTTAAGTATAGAACATATTGAGTCTCTAACAATTCTCTTTATGCTTCTATGAGATTTATGAATCACATTGGGTCTCTAACAATTCTCTTTGTGGGTTCATGCTAAGCAAGTTTTTCTTGGTGAGCTTGTTGAGGTTTTGGACAGGTTTCGGTGGGGACTTGTGAGCAGGTTTTGGACAGGTTCCAGTGGGGACTTGTGAGCAGATTTGGACAGGTCCTAGCAGAGGACTTGTGAGCTGAGTTTTTGAGAGTTCTATCAGAGAACTTGAGGACAGAGGTGCTTTGGTTCTTTGAGAAGAACCTGAGGATAGATTTGGCAAGTCTTTGAGAAGGCTTGTGTGCAGAGGATTGATTTGTTCAAAGAGTTGGACAGATCTGACAGATAGAGGAAGACTTGTACTAGACCGACTGATTGTGTTTGGTACAGGTAGCTGAGCTACTGTGGACGTGATCATAGAAGGCAGAGGTCTCTTAGGCTAAGCATTGAGGACAGGAGGTCTTCGGTGGAAAGGAGTTCCACGTGCTGGCAAGAGGTAGAGGCAGTTGATCTTCTGAGGGATCATTTCCAGAGCAGAGGGGAAGGTATCTCCTTTGAGCAGAGGCTCATAAATTCAGATTGGGGGAAGGTGTCTCCTTTGAGCCGAGGCTCATAAACATTGTAATTGGGAAGGTTTCCCAAAGAACTTTGAGATAACTTTTAGAGAAAAGTTTTGTGGACGTAGCCCGAGCATTCTGGGTGAACCACGTTAAAATTGGTGTCACTTTGTGGATGATATTGTGCATTGTTTTGATATTGCTTTGGGTATATTGCTTTACTATTTTGAAGTATAAAGGAATAAGTAAAAAGAGGTCTTATACTGTTCACCCCCCTCTCAGTATAAGCTTGTGTTCTTCAATTGGTATCAGAGCGGGTGCCTTCGAAAAGTTTAACAACTTGAAGGAAAAGCTAGTAAAGAACACAATGGATCATTCAAGTGGCAATGCAACACCTATTCTTGATGGGTCAGATTTTGGTCTTTGGAGTGCAAGGATGAAGGTTCATCTAATGGCACTTGGGAATGAGGTTTGGGAAGTAATTGAAGATGAGTACACTATTCCTGAACATGGTCCTAATACTAAAGAAGAAAGACTCCTACATCACAACAATTCAAAAGCAATGAATGCAATCCTGAAAGGCTTATAGAAAGTAGATCTCACCAAAGTGATTCACTGCAAGACAACTAGTGAAATGTGGAATCAGTTGAAGGTGGTTCATACAGGTGATACAAATGTCAGAAAGGCAAAGTTGAGACACTTCAAAGGTATGTTTGAACAACTCAAGATGAATGATGATGAAAATATTAGTGACTACATGCTTCGTATGGATGAAGTTGTTAACTCCATGAAAGACTTAGGTCTTGAGCTTGCTGAAAATGATGTTTGTGATAAGATTTTAAGATCTCTTCCTAATAGATTTAGTGAAAATATTTCTGCTATTGAGGAAGCTAAAGATTTGGATAAGTTGAAAAAGGATGAGCTCCATAGTATACTTGCAAGCATTTGAGTTGAGAACTCAAGTGAAGGTTGATGTCAAGAAGGAGGCAGATTTCAAGGCTACCAAGAAATCCAAAGGTAAACAGACTTCAAGAGAGTGATGAGTCTTCTAGTGATGAAGAGGCATATTACAACAAGAAAGGCAAGTTCTCTAGAAAGCACAAAAATATGAAAAACGTAAGATGTTTCAATTGTGGAAAGTTTGGTCATTATGCTACTGACTGTACTGTTGCCAAGGATGAAAGTGATGATGATAAACAGGACTGTAAGAGCAAGGATTCTAAAAAGCACAAGCATCATAGGAAAAACAAAGATGAGCACAACAATCAAGGAAAGAGGTATTCTCACAAACACAAGAAGAGTTTCTACCTAGACAAAGCAAGTAAGTGTTCTAGTAGTGATAGTGAAAGTTCTTCAAGTGATAATGAAAATGAGATGTTGTTCATATCAGAAAAAGAGGAAGAACCAAAACATAGATTCATTATCATGAAATGTCTTAGGTGTGGAAATTTTGGTCACCTTGAGGATGATTGCACAAATAATGATTTGATTTCTAGTATGTATGAGGATGCTTCAGAAAACTATAAAGAAGATGCATGTATGGTTTTTGAAAAGGGTAGCACCTCTAGTGATAAGAAATCTGAAAAAGGCTTTGATGATTCTAATAGCAAACATATAGAGGAAGGTGAAGTAGATCTTAAAGGTGAACTTATTAGTGCTCTTAGTGCTTTGAAAAAGGAAAGAAAGAAGAATGCTAGACTCAAGGATAAGTTGGATGAATGTTGTATGGAGAGAGATGATCTTATAGAAAGTCTTGACTTCTCTATAGCTAAGACACAAGAACTCAAGGATGAGTTAGAATCTAAGGTTCTTGAGTATAGTGAGTTAGAACAGAAAATGGCTTCTTTGAAAGAGGAAACTAAAGGGTACAAGGATAAGCTTCACAGGTTTCAAGATAGCTCCAAAAAGGTTAAGTCTCTCATCAAAGGTCAAAGAAAGACAACAGATAAAATAGGCCTTGGTTTTGTTAAGCATCACAAGGAACAAGTTGGAGAGTCTAGTAAAAGACTCCAAAAGGAAGAGAGTTCTGATGAGGAAAGTATTTCAGATCATGAGTCCTTGAATGATAGATGCACAGAAATAGAAACCAGAATTCAGAATGAGAAGAAGAAGTTTTCAGAACCTAAGAGGTCAAATAAAGGAAAGTTTCAAGGCAGATGTTTTGCTTGTCACAGGTTTGGTCACATAGCTTCACATTGCATGGCTCAAGTGAAAAAGGTAAATGACAGTTTCAGAGGTGGTAATTTCTTTCAAGGGTATTGCTACTCTTGTCAACAGTTTGGGCACAAGGCAGTTTATTGCAAGGCAAATATCAGGAACAGGTTTGATCAGAACAGGTTTGGTCAAAACAGGTTTGATCAGAACAGGTTTGGTCAGAACAGGTTTGGTCGAATAGGTTTGGTCAGAATAGGTTTGGTCAGAACAGGTTTGGTCAGAACCGGTGGATTCAAAGAACAGGTATGCCTAAAAGAAATAACATTGTTACTTGTTATAAGTGCAACAATGAAGGTCACACAGTCAGACAGTGTAGAGCTGAAATTCTAGAATACAGGAACAGGAACAGTGGCATGATCAGGTCCAAGGATCAAGGCATGGATAAAAATAGGGATGAGAACAAGAACAAGAACAGTGACAGGAACAGGAATATGGACAAAGAATTCAAGAGAAGGCCCGACAAGGAAGTTATAGACGCTGATGATGATCAGTGCCTAATGGGAGTTTTACTCCCACCCCAGAATTAATCACCTCATCAGGAGGTGGGGGAGGGACTAAGCTAAGAGGCTAATTCTTAGTCCCGAGCCCCAAAGGTGGCCCTTTGCCATTGATGACAAAGGGGGAGAGATATGAGTAAGGGGGAGAGCTTCAAAGTGAAGAGGAAAGCTTCAAGTCGTGGGGAGCAAAACTTCAAAGGAAGATTCTCAGTTGTTAGCACAGTTGGTTTCAGTTGGTTTCAGTTTTGGCTCTTGAGAAGTGTTTTCAGTAAAGGTTTGCCATCAATGACAAAGGGGGAGATTGTTGGCAATTTTGGGCACTTTGGGTACATTGCCTTTGCTCAAATGTATAAGTTGTCATTGATGTCAAAAGGCATTTTTGTTGATATCAAAAGAGTGTGATGTCAAGAATATCTTGAGAAGCTTCTTTATGTTAAAGGGTTTTTATTAAAACCATGGTGACAAGGCTAAAGGTTTTTCTTAAAACCATTTGGACTCATTAAGGGTTTTTATTAAAACCAAGCTTAACTTAATGCAAAGGTCCATGTTTATTATTAATAATTAAATTAACTCAAACCTTTGTCAAAAGGTCCAAGTTTAATTTATTATTAATAAAATAATAATAATTATTTTAATTATTATTAAAGGGTCTTTCAACCCTTAAGCGACGGAAGAAAAAAGAATTCTTTCGCCGATATGTTGCCATCGTTGGAGGAGCGCCGACGTCAAACAGTTAAGGAAGAATGGCTATATAAGTGGGGATGATTTTCTAAAGTGAGCACCTCCGATTATTATTGATATCTGCGATTTGTGGTTACTCTGTATTTTTTGATTTGTGCTTGGCATCTACGATTTGCACTTGCTCTGTTTCGTTCGATTTGCGCTTGGCGTCTGCAATTTGCACTTGCTCTGTTTCGTTCGATTTGCGCTTGGCGTCTACGATTTGCATTTGCTCCTTACCTTTCGAATAACGCTTGGTGTCTTCGAGTTGAGCTTGCTCTGTGTCTTCGAATCTCCGATTGACGTCTTTGAAACCGTGCTTGGCATACTCGGATTTGAGCTTGGGCTGCATCCTTACTTTTTGTGTGACGGTAGTGGATTGGCAATTGCTCCTGAACTACGTTTTTCAGACTGTGTTGTGAGATGACTAATGCAAGCATTCAATGACTTACGTCTTGGACAGCGCTCACCAGTTTGCATGTGGTTTGTGGAAGACGTTTACGTTTTCCAGATTCTTGGCGTCAAAGGAAGATAAAAGAGAGGGCAGCGCTGTAGTATTTCGTTGGGCACTTGTGACCCAACGACGGTGGCGTTTAAGCGAAAGCGCTAGAAGGCAGAGGTGCCGAGTTCGATTCTCTTCGTTGGATTTTTCTTTTGGTCGCGGTGTGCAAAGGATAGTGGCTGTGAATGCGCGGGAGGTATAAGGTTAAGGTATCATATTTGTTTTGATATTGTTTTATTGATGTTTAATGTTTATATGGAGTAATAAGGTGTAAAGAGGTTTTACTTTGTATATATATTGTACTTTGGTGGTTTTTACTAAGTTGGAGAAATAAGGTGTTATTTTGGATCTTTATTATTGTGTATTATTGTATAGTTGCTAACTCTAATTAGTGGCAAATTGAGAGTTAGTGTTGTGACAGATTTTGAGTTCTCCTTCTTCATCAAAGTAAAGGTATGGGCAACATCTTCCATGTATGTTGTTTATGGTATATTTTCTGAAATTGAGTTTGGAGTGAAAAGGTTGTCTACTAGGTATTCTTTGGTGTGAATCTTATTTTCTGGATATTGAAGATTGTTTATGCATTAAAGTTATTGTTGAATTTTTGGGTGAATGCATAATTCTGGTTGAGGAAGAGGAAGCATTTTTGCAATAGGGTTTATGTTAGTAAGTCTTGCTACTTGCTTTGAGATGATGAAACCCTAGTTGTTGGTGAAAAGAATATAAGTATCATTGTTATATGAGATATTGCATGGTTGGCAATTGTTGGGTTGTGTTTCATATTCTTGAGAAAAGCATACTACATCTATCTTATTCTTTTGAGTTTGAGATTGAGTTGAGATTGAGATTGGGAGTTAAGTATAGAACATATTGGGTCTCTAAATAATTCTTTCTTTATGTTCTATGAGATTTGAGATTGAGATTGGGAGTTAAGTATAGAACATATTGAGTCTCTAACAATTCTCTTTATGCTTCTATGAGATTTATGAATCACATTGGGTCTCTAACAATTCTCTTTGTGGGTTCATGCTAAGCAAGTTTTTCTTGGTGAGCTTGTTGAGGTTTTGGACAGGTTCCAGTGGGGACTTGTGAGCAGGTTTTGGATAGGTTCCAGTGGGGACTTGTGAGCAGATTTGGACAGGTCCTAGCAGAGGACTTGTGAGCTGAGTTTTTGAGAGTTCTATCAGAGAACTTGAGGACAGAGGTGCTTTGGTTCTTTGAGAAGAACCTGAGGACAGATTTGGCAAGTCTTTGAGAAGGCTTGTGTGCAGAGGATTGATTTGTTCAAAGAGTTGGACAGATCACAGACAGAGGAAGACTTGTACTAGACCGATCGACTATGTTTGGTACAGGTAGCTGAGCAGCTGTGGACGTGATCATAGAAGGTAGAGGTCTCTTAGGCTAAGCATTGAGGATAGGAGGTCTTCGGTGGAAAGGAGTTCCACGTGTCTGGCAAGAGGTAGAGGCAGTTGATCTTCTGAGGGATCATTTCCAGAGTAGAGGGGAAGGTATCTCCTTTGAGCAGAGGCTCATAAATTCAGATTGGGGGAAGGTGTCTCCTTTGAGCCGAGGCTCATAAACATTGTAATTGGGAAGGTTTCCCAAAGAACTTTGAGATAACTTTTAGAGAAAAGTTTTGTGGACGTAGCCCAGGCATTCCGGGTGAACCACGTTAAAATTGGTGTCACTTTGTGGATGATATTGTGCATTGTTTTGATATTGCTTTGGGTATATTGCTTTACTGTTTTGAAGTATAAAGGAATAAGTAAAAAGAGGTCTTATACTGTTCACCCCCCCTCTCAGTATAAGCTTGTGTTCTTCATTGGAATCCCTCACTTTCACAAACACAAAATAAATATCTTGATTTTTATCTAGCATGATTACTAATCTCTCTTATATCAAAGTCCACAAAATTCAATTAAATAAAGTTTGAGCACAGAGAATTGATCTTGTTATTTACTTAAACCAATCACATCCTTTCACAATAAAATGATTATATTTGTAATGTCCATGCTATGCTACATAGTAGAAGTGGTTTCTTGAGCAAAAGTTTCCCCTGCTATCCTATCATGCACATGGTCTAGAATCTTTGAGAATTGGCAAAAGGACAAGCTCACCCCTACCCAGAATAAAAATCCCTTGCTCTACAGCTAATCCGAGCAAGTATCCCTAGCATAGGAAGAAAAGCAAAGTTCAATAAAAAGAGAAAAAAAGAAATAAAAATGTTATTTTATATCAGTACAACAATGTTTCAAGCATTATCTCAAAAATCAAGCAAAAATACAAAAGAAAAGCAAAAGAAAATACAAAATAAAAGCAAAAGAAAGCAAAAGCAAAAGCAATAAAATCCCTTTCCCTACCCTTTAAAAATAAAAGAAGGGTTGATGAGCTTGAATCCCTGGAATTCTCAATTATTCAAAAACTGTGAGGTAAGCCCCATAATAGGTGGTTTGTGCCCAACCCGCTTGGCCTTGGGTAACTCCTAGCGTGCCGATGTCTATCACATTAGCGACCTTCTTTTGTAGAGACCTATGTCTGCTTATGGATTAGCTAGCTCTTGATAATTCGACTTACATAGTAGTCTGGTATGGTTATATGCATCTAAATCATGGTTAATGAACACTTATTTGGTTCATTCAAATCACTTGTATCAAATTATCTTGCTCAAAATTGGTAAAAAAACATAGCAATTGCACACACATTTGTATTTGAGAGATTTTGTGTATCATTATGATAAATCAAGATTGGAAATGAACTCACATACGCACATGGGATTCCTTATAAATCTAACTTTTGTCTTTAAGATACTTTGAAATATTTTTTTGCAAATCGTTTGGAATAAATTCATTTTCTTCTTTGAAGAACAGTTGTTTAGTATAAAGACAACTATATGCATTATCAAAAATCAAAATCATCTTCACAACATACAATCAAGTTACATCTATATATAACTTTTGACTTTCACGACGATGGTATAGTTCCAAAACTAAAATTGGAATTTTATGACTAGCACAAGTCCTCATCTTCATATTTTTTGACTATTTTCAAAAATTAAAAATCAACCATGCAATAAAAAAATCTATTTTCTTCTTTTATTTTCATGATGATGGTATAAGTCTATACCTAAATATTCTATGCCTAGCGCAAACCATTGTACCAATTTTATTCCCCATTCATTTAAAAATCATAAAAACCATATGACTTAAATCATTATGTTATACAATTATGCTTTAAAACAAACAAACACCTATCACTATTTCATGTCATTATGTCAATATGCAAATTTGCAATGATGGTATAATTCCTAAGGAATTATCCAAAAAATTTATCACACTTAGGAATTTATGCCTAGCAAAAGTCATTTTAAAATATTTCATGCATAATATTTTCAAGAAAAGTCTGAAAACAAAATCATCATCATCATCATTTGCATCATCACACCAAATTCTTAAGACAGTCTCTTAAGCACCCTTTTACTTTTAACAATATTTCTATACTAGGATTAGCTTGACGACCGAGTGAGCGGCGACTCCATGAAATGGTCTATAACAGCGACAATGTCCTTTGAAATTATTGTTAAAAGTCCCTTTTATTTTTTTATCAAATTATCATCACAACAACCAATTTGTTACATCAGATTATTTCATTTAAATTTTTAAAGCATGACATTTAAACCATAATATTTTCCAACGACATAATTACATGAATCATCAAATCAATCACACCAAACATTAAAAGCATCATACAAATGCATAAGACAAGTCATATGATAAAAAAATATCTCATCTATGTATATATCAAATATATGTACATCATATCAAAAATAGATTGGTATGCCACAATCTACATCTTGGCATACTCAATCCTCAATCAAATATACAATCTCTGTGTAGTGAAGTAGCCTCACCTCAATAACCCCTCGAGCTCTCAACCTCATATCCTCCCCCACCCTAAGGTGGAGGAGGTGGCCCCATCGCAGTCCGTGTGGTGCCATGAGTCTTGGATGTCGATCATGATGATGTCCTAGATGACCCCATCACGACAGGCTCTACAATATGAGCTGGTAATGGCACCCTTTGCTCTGCTGGCATCACCTTGTAATATAGAGCCTGATAGAATGTAACTTGGGAAATAGCATGTGCTAAATCCTGAGTGCTCACTCCTCTGCCCTAAGCTCTAAGTCATGTAGCCTCATCCTGCAATGTCTGCACCTGAGCCCGCAGGCGGGCAACCTCAGCTCGGAGAGTCATTGTCCCGCTGCTCTCCCTAGTGTCAACACCCTTGCCCTTATTAGGTGATGGTGGCATCTCTCTCTATAGATAAGGGGGTCTCTCCTCTCTCCTCTCCCATTGCCATAGCCTTTGCTGTGTTTGTGGCCTCCTCTACTCTCTCCCGTTGTGACCCTGTGCTGCCTCAATGGTTGCCTGGCACCGCCTCCCCATTTGACATGCAACTGCATGAATAGGACCCTGATCCCTTGTCATCCGAGGAGGGCGGATGCTTGTGTACCAGGCATCGTAGCCATCGCTACCCCAGTGTTTTCCCCATCCACTGGCTAAATGGGGGGATCATCTGCGTCCTGACTCCAAAATTGCTGCATATCTAGAGCCCTTCTAACTGTAGTGTTATCTCAGACAGTCCAAGAAAACTTGTAGTCTCTTAGAGATGGGATCCCCTGCTGTAGATCAAACTACTTCAAAAATTGGTCATACCGGTGGAGCTCCACCTCTCCCCTCTCCATCCTCAGCCAACAAACTCGCCTAATGCGAGCCAGCTCTTGTCCATATTTGGCCCACCCTAGATGATCTCTCCAAGGCCTCTAGGTGATCTGGTCAGAGACAAGGTCGTCTAGTAGTCTCTAGGATGCTGGACGATCTATCCATAGCTATGCCCCTCTCTGGAGCCACCAGTAGAAAACTCGAGGCCTCTCCCCATCAATCCCTATCAATGGGAGCCCTATCGGCATTCGCACCGCAATGTGCTCCCAGCACCAAACTTGTAGTAGTGATGTCATAACCAGACATCGGCCACCCTTGTATACGACCCCATGAAGGATCCTATACAACCGATAGAGTACAAAGCTCCCCCAAGCAAACCTGTATCTGTGGTCTCTCATGTCGCAGACCACATCTGTCAGTACCCATGGTACCCTGCATCTGCTCTGGTGGCACAACAGAAGACCACTTACAACCCCAGCCAAAACCTGTGTCAGTATAGATGCCCTAGGAATCTACCGTAGAGATTCAATGTTCACTTTGCCCTTCTCCAGGGCGAATCTTAGATCTCCACACAGTCGCATCATCGCGTGGCCCTGATTGGCCACAGGAGTGATCAGCCGTCCTTGTATGGGGATCCTCAAAATCCTCCATACATCCTCCAGTGTGGGATTCATCTCCTCAAAACACTTAACAACTTTTTTAAAATTTTTCTTTTTCGTGTTTTTACCTCAAACATTCGATTTGGGTAAAAACACGAAGGGGGCACCATAGTAAGCTATTGTACGATTTGACCTAGAATCGTCGCTTAAAAATGGGAATAATTTTTGCTTTCTCGTAGATCGAGAAGAACTCATCTTTAATGTATTTTCTTTGGAATATTCGCTAAAAAGAGGGCAAAATGTAGCACCCTAAAATTGGCGCAGTAAAACCTTAAATAATTACAATTACTCTAGTAAATATTCAAATTCAAATTTCAACCCCCAAAACCGCTCCCAAACCGCCGTTTAACCCGTTTCCTCCTTTCCCGTGCCATTTTTAGAGTTTGTTTTGACCGTTTGACGATATCGTCGCCGATCAGACGATATCGCCTCAAATCGGACGATTTCATCTGGACTAGGACGTCCAGACGATCTTGTCCCAAAATTGATTTTTCTCAATTAGCCTCTGTTCCAACGACATCTCTAATCTGGGCAGAAGCGTGTCTGCGCCGTTAGAGACCCTCCCCATTGGAGATCTCCCAAATTGGGATGATCTCCAACCTCCTAACCTCCCTCCTAAGCCTATTTAAACTTAGGACTCCCCCTTGGCATCCCCCTGGCTGAAATTTCCTGTAACTTGACTTTACATGCACTAAAACATCCTGAATTACCATCTGCACTTGTCCTATCCAAATTTTGTTGTAGGAACCTTAGTATTTTTCAGCCGGAGCAAGCTCAGTTCGTCATGGACGATCCTATTCAATTCGAGATGATTTCGTACCAATCCGAGATGATCTCGACTGCAATCAACATTGGGGGCAATCAGTGCCCAGAGTTTGCATTTTTCTCTTCTCATCTGCTATTTTATTCTGCATCTAGTCAGTTTATTTATTATTTTTTGCTATTCTGCATCTTGGAGTTCACCCATGTAGTTTAATTGCATAATAAGGTCATGATTAGCTATTAAAGTGTTGCAACTTACTTGCATTTCTATTCGGGATTATCTGTTAACATCCTTATTGTCATTTTACATCATTATCCTCTATTAGCATTGCTGCATTTTTTGTATTTTGTGTCTATTTCTCTATTTGCAGGTCTCTGACGAATTCGTCAGATCTCAGACGATCCTGCAGGTCGGAGACGATCCCGTCAAATTCCAGATGATCCTGTCTGCTTCAAGAATCAGAACCTCCATCAGACATCCGGATCAGGTATGGCTCTATAATTTAGCTTTTTCTCTCTGTTTTTTGTTCAAATCTATTTGTTGTATTTCATTTAGTCTGCATTTTCATAATAGAACAACTTAGATTCATTTGGCCAAACCTAGGACTCGAATGTTTAAAGATAAAACCGAACACATTAAACACATTCCCAACCTAGGCGTGGAAACTGCCATTCAAACGTTTCCTGGTGAACCCACCATCCATCGAAAAATCACCATAATACACCTCCCCCGAGAGGCGGGACCTTCGCAAGGCCTCTCAGTCCGAGGTACCATGCCATCCTTTTCCCATCCTCCTTCCGGGCACGGATCCTATAGCCTGAAGGTAAGGATGCAAAAAATTTGGAGCGATACATTTTGGTGAACCCGACGTGAATAACATAGGCATCTTTCTGATTCAAAAATATAAAAAAAACAAAAATATATATATATGTATACAAGAAAAACAAAAACAAAATCATCATTTCAAGTTTGTATGTTTTAGATTCAATTCTAAATAGTAGATGCTAAATATTACTTTTAGAAGTACTAAAGAAACCATGAGTTTTTACTCAAATCAATATGAGCCCATCAATAATGTTGGAAGAATTCAGCCAAATACATTTGTTGATTATGACCAACCTCATCCCTATTCAACACCACCTCCATCACACTTTTCTCATTTTTCATCCTTACCCCAACAGGACAATCCCTTTGCCAATCCTCTTCATAACGATATTATCTATTCTCCCATATATCCATATTATGTCTATCAATCCACATACAATCCTCCTCCACCCTTTCAATATTCTTCTTTCAATACAACACATCCATTTCAACAAGAAAATACTTATTCTTCCAATTCTACCATGCACTCACCTCATACTTCGCAATCTTCCTATCATCATTCTACCCATAATAAAGAAAGTAGAGGTGAGAAACCATTAGGCCCTTTTATGACTGAATTCCTAAGGCACGTATCAAAAACCTCTCGAAAACCTTCATCACGTAAATTTACTAAGCTCAATCAACCAATGGATATAATTCTCAAGTATTTACTTGACACAAATAGGATTGAACTCCCTTCCATAAGACAACTTGATACCACAATAGATTGGTTTAAACCTGAGCTACATTGTGAATATCATAGAGTAGATGGACATATGACACAAAATTGTAAAGATTTAAGATGTGCAATTCAAGATTTGATTGATGAGGGTCTTTTTAATATAAAGGAATTACAATCTACAACTGATTATAAATCTCCAATAAACAATCAAACTCCTACACAACAAATACCAATAATCAATCAAGACATGGGGATCTCCCAAGAACCCCTATTCAATTATCAACAACAAGAAACCAATCAAATATTGCATGTTAATGTGTCCCATCATGATGATATTACTAATATTGTAACAGAAACTACAAATGAGCAACCTCAAGTTCAATCAACTCAATCTGATATTCAAGATATGGATTCCTCATTTGACCAACCTTCAAAACTATCTTTGGCTCTAGAGAATGATACAAAATGGAATGTAAGCATAGAAAGCTCATATTTAGAATCAAAATTTCAATCTGAAATCCCCTTTGATAGCCAACAACAAGTGATTAATCCTCAAGCAAAGATATCCCTTTTAGAAGTATTACAAATTTATCACAAGGAAATTTTGTTCAAAATACCTAGCCAACAATTTGTTCCTCATCATATTTTCTCTAAGAACATAATTAATGGTGTAAACCCTCTTGAGGTTAACCATATTTCATTCTATGATGAGGATATTCCTTCCTCTACTCCACAAGAAGACTCCTATCTTTACATTATCGGATCTAGTAAAGAAACACCTGTTAAAACTATCATGGTAGATAATGGCTCCTCTCTTAATTTATGCACTTATCAATTATTCCAAAAACTCAAATCAAAGGAAGAAGATCTTAATGAATCAAATGTTATTATAAAATCTTTTAACAATGAAATTCAAGAAGCTCAAGGTACTATAATTCTTCCCCTTAATATTGGATCCAAGATCCTGGATACTTTGTTTTATGTAGCATATTGCCCTTCACCTTACAACCTACTTCTCGAAGTCCTTGGATTCATACGATGAGGGTTGTCCCTTCCACTCTTCACCAATGTTTGAAGTTTGAACTTGCAAATAAAATTGTTACCATACATGGTGACCCAACACCATTTGAAGAATATTTAATGGTTGAAACATCAAGTTCTATACATTCTCTATTATCACAATTATCTTCTATCCATCACTTTTCTTCATCCATATATGATCATCCTTGTTTACCAAATAACACCCATGCATATATTTCACATATGCTCCCTCCATCTTATCAAGACTTGGAAGATAGTGATAAGAATGAAGAACTTTCTTATCCTTCTTACATTTTATTTTGTAACATGATCAATTTTACACATATAAAAGTAAAATCTTTTGCTACATTATTCTACATTATAACAAAGCTTTTGTTATCACTACCTTTTATTCATCACCTTTTGTTCTTACCTTCAACACAACCAAATTATCCTTCAAAACCGCCTTTGATTTTGAAGCAACCTTAGACATCATATATTCAAATAACCTTGTATAGTGTATATAGATCATCTTGTATATACCACCAATTCAATTCATAAATTAAAATCAAAATATAAAAAAAAAAATCATCAAAATCTTCAAAAATATTTGTTGTATTTATTTATGGCACTTGTTAATTCTTTCAAAAAAAAAACAAAAGAAAGAGAGAGTCAAAATTATCAAAATCTTCAAAAATATTTGTATATATTTCTTCTTACAAATATTGCAGTTATATTTTCAAATTATTTTGGATAAATTAGCATTTATTTGGAATCCCTCACTTTCACAAACACAAAATAAATATCTTGATTTTTATCTGGCATGATTACTAATCTCTCTTATATCAAAGTCCACAAAATTCAATTAAATAAAGTTTGAGCACAGAGAATTGATCTTGTTATTTACTTAAACCAAGCACATCCTTTCACAATAAAATGATTATATTTGTAATGTCCATGCTATGCTACATAGTAGAAGTGGTTTCTTGAGCGAAAAGTTTCCCTTGCTATCCTATCATGCACATGGTCTAGAATCTTTGAGAATTGGCAAAAGGACAAGCTCACCCCTACCCAGAATAAAAATCCCTTGCTCTATAGCTAATCCGAGCAAGTATCCCTAGCATAGGAAGAAAAGCAAAGTTCAAGAAAAAGAGAAAAAAAGAAAAATGTTATTTTATATCATTACAACAATGTTTCAAGCATTATCTCAAAAATCAAGCAAAAATACAAAAGAAAAGCAAAATAAAATACAAAAGAAAAGCAAAAGAAAGCAAAAGCAAAAGCAATAAAATCCCTCTCCCTACCCATTGAAAAGAAAAGAAGGGTTGATGAGCTTGAATCCTTGGAATTCTCAATTATTCGAAAACTGTGAGGTAAGCCCCATAACAGGTGGTTTGTGCCCAACTCGCTTGGCCTTGGGTAACTCCTAGCGTGGCGATATGTCTGTCACATTAGCGACCTTATTTTGTACAGACCTATGTCTGCTTATGGATTAGCTAGCTCTTGATAATCCGACTTACATAGTAGTCTGGTATGGTTATATGCATCTAAATCATGGTTAATGAACACTTATTTGGTTCATTCAAATCACTTGTATCAAATTATCTTGCTCAAAACTGGTAAATGAACATAGCAATTGCACACACATTTGTATTTGAGAGATTTTGTGTATCATTATGATAAATCAAGATTGGAAATGAACTCACATATGCACATGGGATTCCTTATAAATCTAACTTTTGTCTTTAAGATACTTTGAAATATTTTTGCAAATCGTTTGGAATAAATTCATTTTCTTCTTTGAAGAACAGTTGTTTAGTATAAAGACAACTACATGCATAATCAAAAATCAAAATTTCTTTCAAACCATACAATAAAAACACATCTATATATATAACTTTTGACTTTCGCGACGATGGTATAGTTCCAAAACTAAAATGGGAGTCTTATGCCTAGCGCAAGTCCTCCTCTTCATATTTTCTGACTATTTTCAAAAATTAAAAATCAACCATACAATAAAACTATTATATTTTCTTCTTTGGATTTTCGCGATGATGGTATAAGTCTATACCTACATATTCTATGCCTAGCGCAAACCATTGTACCAATTTTTATTCCCCATTTATTTAAAATCATAAAAACATATGACTTAAATCATTATGTTATACAATTATGCTTTAAAACAAACAAACACCTATCACTATTTCATGTCATTATGTCAATATGCAAATTTGCAATGATGGTATAATTCCTAGGGAATTATCCAAAAAATTTATCACACTTAGGAATTTATGCCTAGCAAAAATCATTTTAAAATATTTCATGCATAATATTTTCATGAAAAGTCTGAAAACAAAATCATCATCATCATCATTTGCATCATCACACCAAAGTCTTAAGACAGTCTCTTAAGCACCCTTTTACTTTTAACAATATTTCTATACTGGGATTAGCTTGACGACCGAGTGAGCGGCGACTCCATGAAATGGTCTATAACAATGACAATGTCCTTTGAAATTATTGTTAAAAGTCCCTTTTATTTTTATCAAATTATCACATCACAAACAACCAATTTGTTACATCAGATTATTTCATTTAAATTTTTAAAGCATGACATTTAAACCATAATATTTTCCAACGACATAATTACATGAATCATCAAATCAATCACACCAAAACATTAAAAGCATCATACAAACGCATAAGACAAGTCATATGATCAAAAAATATCTCATCTATATATATATATCAAATATATGTACATCATATCAAAACTAGATTGGTATGCCACAATCTACATCTTGGCATACTCAATCCTCTCAATCAAATATACAATCTCTGTGTAGTGCAGTAGCCTCGCCTCGAGAACCCCTCGAGCTCTCAGCCTCATCTCCTCCCTTGCCCTAAGGTGGAGGAGGTGGCCCCATCGCAGTCCGTGTGGTACCATGAGTCCTGGATGCCGATCGTGATGATGTCCTAGATGACCCCATCATGACAGGCTCTGCAATATGAGCTAGTAATGGCACCCTCTGCTCTGCTGGCATCGCCTGGTAATATAGAGCCTGATAGAATGTAACCTGGGAAATAACGCATGCTAAATCCTGAGTGCTCGCTCCTCCGCCCCGAGCTCTAAGTCATGTAGCCTCATCCTGCAATGTCTGCACCTGAGCCCACAGTGGGCAACCTCAGCTCGGAGAGTCGCTGTCTCGCTGCTCTCCCCAGTGTCAACACCCTTGCCCTTATCGGGCGATGGTGGCCTCTCTCTCTATGGAGAAGGGGGTCTCTCCTCCCTCCTCTCTCACTGTCGTGGCCTCTGCTGAGCCTGTGGTCTCCTCTGCTCTCTCCCGTCGTGACCCTATGCTACCTCAATGGCTGCCTGGCACCGCCTCCCCATCCGATGCACAACTACGTGAATCGAACCTTGAGCCCTCGTCATCTAAGGAGGGCGGATGCCTGTGTACCAGGCATCATAGCCATTGGCTACCCCAATGTCGTCCCCATCCACTAGCTGAATGGGGGCATCATCTGCATCTTGACTCCAAAATCGTTGCATATCTAGAGCCCCGCTAACTGTAGTGTTATCCCGGACAGTTCGAGAAAACTCATAGTCTCTGAGAGATGGGATCCCCTGCTATAGACCGAACTGCCTCAAAACTCGGTCATAGCGGTGGAGCTCCACCTCTCCCCTCTCCATCCTCAGCCAGCAGACTCGCCTGATGCGAGCCAGCTCCTATCCATCCTCGGCCCACCCTAGATGATCTCTCCAAGGCCTCCAAGTGATCTGGTCGGAGACAAGGTCGTCTAGTAGTCTCTAGGATGCTGGCAGATCTATCCGCCGTTGTGCCCCTCTCTGGAGCCACCAGTAGAAAACTTAGGGCCTCTCCCCATTAATCCCTATTAGTGGGAGCCCTACGCTCATCATGTGCTCCCAACACCAAACCTTGTGATGTAACCAGACATCGCCCTGTATCAACCCCATGAAGGATCCTATACCCCCCAGGATGGGTTTGGCCCTACCCTGTTTGTCTGGCGCGCCCCTCGTGCCCTCTCGGTTCCTGTTCGGGCTATAATGATATTGGTGACCGCCTTGTATGGGGTCCTCAATTTTCTCCATACTCCTCAAAAACAACTTAAAAACATTTTAAAATTTTGCTTTTCCGTGTTTTTACCTCAAACGTTCGATTTGGGTAAAAACACGGAGGGGGCACCATAGTAAGCTGTCGTACGATTCGACCTAGAATCATCGCCTAAAAATGGGAATAATTTTTGCTTTCTCGTAGATCGAGAAGAACTCATCTTTAACGCATTTTCTTTAGAAAATTTGCTAAAGAGGGGGCAAAATGTAGCACCCTAAAATTGGCGCAATAAAACCTTAAATAATTACAATTACTCTAGTAAATATTCAAATTCAAATTTCAACCCCCAAAACCGCTCCCAAACTATCGTTTAACCCGTTTCCTCCTTTCCCATGCCATTTTTAGAGTTTGTTTTGATTGTTTGACGATATCGTCGTCGATCAGACGATATCGCCTCAAATCGAACGATTTTGTCTAGGCTAGGACGTCCAGATGATCTTGTCCCAAAACTAATTTTTCTCAATTAGCCTCTGTTCCAACGACGTCTCTAATCCAGGCAGAAGCGTGTCTGCGCCGTTAGAGACCCTCCCCGTTGGAGATCTCCCAAATTGGGATGATCTCCAACCTCCTAACCTCCCTCCTAAGCCTATTTAAACTTAGGACTCCCCCTTGGCATCCCCCTGGCTGAAATTTCTTGTAACTTGACTTTACACGCATTAAAACATCCTGAATTACTATCTGCACTTGTCCTATCCAAATTTTATTGTAGGAACCTTAGTATTTTTTAGCCGAAGCAAGCTCAGTTCGTCGTGGACGATCTTGTTCAATTCGAGACGATTTCGCACCAATTCAAGATGATCTCAACTGCAGTCTGCATTGGGGGCAATCAGTGCCCAAAGTTTGCATTTTTCTCTTCTCATCTATTGTTTTATTCTGCATATAGTTAGTTTATTTATTATTTTTTGTTATTCTGCATCTTGGAGTTCACCCATGTAGTTTAATTGCATAATAAGGTCATGATTAGCTATTAAAGTGTTGCAACTTACTTGCATTTCTATTCGGGATTATCTGTTAACATCCTTATTGTCATTTTACATCATTATCCTCTATTAGCATTGCTGCATTTTTTGTATTTTGTGTCTATTTCTCTGTTTGTAGGTCTCTGATGAATTCGTCTGACAAATTCGTAGATCTCAGACGATCCTGCAGGTCGGAGACGATCCCGTCAAATTCCAAATGATCCCATCTGCTTCAAGAATCATAACCTCCATCAGACATCCGGATCAGGTATGGCTCTGTAATTTAGCTTTTTCTCTTTGTTTTTTGTTCAAATCTGTTTGTTGTATTTCATTTAGTCTGCATTTTCATAATAGAACAACTTAGATTCATTTGGCCAAACCTAGGACTCAAATGTTTAAAGATAAAACTGAACACATTAAACACATTCCCAACCTAGGCATGGAAACTACCATTCAAACATTTCCTGGTGAACCCACCATCCATCAAAAAATCACCATAATACACCTCCCCTGAGAGGCGGGACCTTCGCAAGGCCTCTTAGTCCGAGGTACCACGCCATCCTTTTCCCATCCTCCTTCCGGGCACGGATCCTATAGCCTGAAGGTAAGGATGCAAAAAATTTGGAGTGATACAGATTACGATCAGCAATCGAACGATATGATTTTGCATCGGAGGCATACGATTTTGCATAGACAATACGATTTTGCTCTGAGGTCACTTGGGGGTAATTTTTGATACTGGTTTGCATTTTCTAAGATTGATTCTTCATACTTAGCATAATTTGATCATTTCCATTTGCATAGGGTATTAAATTTAATTATTTATATCCTTGGAGTTCACCAAATCTACATATAATCACATATTTTACATAGTTTTGATGCATGCATATGTTAATTTCTATTATTTTAATATGCAATAGCCGACATATAATCCAATTCATGCTTAGAAACATCAGTTGCATCCTCTATTTTCTATTTTCTACATTTTACCCATGAAGTTGCAGGATTTTGTCAAGATCGGATCATCCGATCTATGATCGTATAGTATGATTTTGAATCGTATCCATACGATCTTGCTCGATCCATACGATTTTTCTTTGCTACGTATGATCTGGACTGCAATAAAAAATTAGAACCTCCATCGAAATTTCGGATATAGGTAAGGGTATTTTTATCATTTTTAAGCACTGCATCATCCATTAGGATTCTGTTTTCTATTGTTTGTTGTTTACATATGAAATAAAATTGCATATAGATTAAAGTAGTTGCATATTGGCCAAAACTAGGTGTATTTGAGATTTGGTAAAAGGAACACATCAAAACAAATCCCAAAACCTAGGCGTGGAAACTACCATAAAATGTTTCCTGGTGAACCCTAAATAATTCATCAAAAAATCACCATAAGAAGGTACAATTAAGTGCCTCTCTCTGAGGTGTAGACCATCCATTCTCCCATTCCCCTCTAAGGCGCGGATCCATCAGCCTTGAGGAAAGGAGTGCGAGAATTTTTGGCCTACATTCTTTGGTGAACCCGACGTGAAACATAAGCATTTCTTCTGATTTTTAAATAGTCACAAAACAAAAACAAAAACAAAAACAACAAAATCAAATAAAAAAGCATTAGTTTAAATCACATAATTTTTGCATTTTATAGATGGTAGATTATAACATAAGGAGAGTTGTTCGAATTAATGTTAGTACAGTACTAGAAAACCAAGAATTTTCTTCATTAGGTAGTGTGCCATACCCTGAGATTTGGAGAAGGTTAGAGATTATAAGAGCTAAAGAACCTGAACTTAAGAAAATCATAAGGTTTGACTTGTCCAGAATCCTGGATCCCGATAGTGCACCTTTTTACTTTGACCTTCAAAGAGCCTGTGATAGGTGGCTAGCAGATAAGAGAGTTGTAATTTCTCCAAGTCTTTATTCCTTTGAAGATCATCTTGAGAATGCAATAGTAGTACATAAATTTCTATCACGAGTAGAAAGTCAAGAGATTGTTTTAGATGATAAGAGAAGATTTAACAGAGTTCCTAGAGCTGTGCTTTATCGAGAATACTATCATGAATTACACTTTTATACATCAAATTGTGAAGTTGATTGCATTACTATAGCACATTTCATAAAATTTCTAAAAGCCAACTTCTAGTTTGAAGAAGAACACTACCTGTCACCAGACCAACTAGAACCTGTTAATGATATCTATAGGCTTTTTCAAGAAAATTAAAATATATCTATAATATTATAGTTGTGTTTACTTTGTTGTTTGCAATCCAAAAACTATAAAAACCCAAAAACATAGTATAATATATTAGTTAGGTATATATATAATATATACCTCAAACCATTAGGCACATATATATAATTATATATATCTACAAGATAAAATATTTTAAGTAAAATGCCTAAATTAAGAAGTGGAAAACAAGTAGAACATGAGCATATAGGAGAACAAGATCAAGAAAATCTTGAGGATGAAGTTCGAATTGAAGATTATGTATCATCAGAATCAGATGAAGAAAATCATGATAAAGAAGAAGAGGTTTTCTATCATAAGCCTCAAGTAGATGAAGAAGGAAACCTTAAATTTACTTCCACACAACATTTCACTGAGTTTCTAAAAGATAATATAGATGTCATTAACCATGTCATACAAATAGAAGCTCAAATCCCTATGGGAGATTATTCAATGGAGGCTTCCATAGAGGCTGCTCTCCGATTGAATGGAAATCCATTAACATACATGAACAAAAATAAAAATCAAGTTGGCACATCTCAAAATGTAAATCAGAATTTGAATCAAAATATAGCACAACCACCACCAATAATAGATTCAAATTCTAAACAAAAACAACCATCTTCTGCTTCCCAAAAGGTAGCATAGAGAATTAAGAAGATGCACAAACTTAGTCAGAATCAACAAAGGGTTCAACAAAACAAAATTCCCTATCAACTTCATAATACTCCTCCTAGTAACACTTTGCATAATAGTGTTTCAGTTGGGAATCATTATACAACAACACCAACTTATTATCAAAGACACAACAATATGATACAACAAAACCAATTTGGTGGACAACAACAAGGACTTGAAGCCATGGTTAAATAGTTAGCTTCAATACTAGATCAGATAGATCCCTACCATCCCTCTTATAGTTATAGAGAGATGTGTAGCCAACCCCTGGATCCCATTGTGGTAGCTCAACCTTATCCTAAGCATTTTCCTATGCCTGTTCTCCCGATATATAAAGGAACTGAAGATCCTATTGAGCATCTTCGCATGTTTAGGATAACATGTCATGATGTCTCTCATGATGATTTGTTGTTGTTAAAGATGTTCCCTAAAATTTTGGGAGGCATGGCCCTAGAGTGGTATTATCAGTTACCCACTAACTCTTTAAGAAATTTTGAGGAGACAACAGAGATGTTTGTCCACCAATTTAGTGCCTATATAGAGAGGCATGTGACCATTAAGGATTTATACAACTTGAAACAAGGAAAAGATGAAAGTTTTGCTGAATTCTTGGCTAAGTGGAGATAACTTTTGGGTAAACTACATTTTGCATTACCTCATCATGAAATGTTGGACATATTCATAGGTAATTTGTAGGAACAACTATCTTATGAACTTTCTACTGCTACAGTAACATCCTTTGATCAAGCTATTGATTTAGCAAGGAGGGTAGAAGATGCCCTCATTAGAAGAGGTCAATTTAAGAAGAAATATGAAGATAAAACTTCTAAGAATCAATATAAGAACAAACAAGTAGTGGGTGATGGAGTTACTGATAGTAGAAACAATTCAAATGTTAATCTTGCTGAAGTTGTAAAAAAATTTATATTAAAAGTTCCTGATAAACCACCAAGAGAATTTACAAGATTAAATCAGCCATTAACTATGATTTTACCTCAACTATTGGAACAAGGCTTGATACGGTTGCCTAAAGTAAGACAACCTGATACAACCGTAGCTGGATTTAGAGTTGATCTACATTGTAACTTCCATAGAGTTGATGGTCATGCAACAAACTCATGTAAAATATTGAAGCACATGATACAAGATTTAATTGATAATGGAAAAATGGAAGTAGAAAAATTCCCGCCAAGAGATGCTCAAAATAATACACAAAAACCTCAAAATCAAAATGCAAATCAAAATTTGGATATCTTTCAACACCCTTTACCAAAGCATGGTAAAGAAGCTGTAAATCAAGTAGAACATCATAATGTTCCTCATCCAACTCGATATGTGGGAACTATTAGCAGTTTTCTACCACATCAAGATTTGCAAAAAACATGTCTAACTACTGAATCCCTAGTCACTATTAGACCTCTAAAAATTTTCCAAAGTGCATCCTTAGAAAGTGACACAGAAAGTGAAATAGGAAGTGAATTAGAGATTGCTTCAAATAGTTCTGAGTATGAATCAGATCAAGTCACACCTATTATGGATTTATTAGTTCCAGAAGAACCATTCCCAAGAAGGGTAACTACTAGACCATCATCTCAACAATGGCTTTCAAATGAGCAAGCAGAAAATGCTAGACCCCATTTTGGTAACCCACGACATAGTAACATTGTAGGTACCATCGAAGTTGTTACAAGACAACAAGCACAAAACCAAAATTCTCAAGATCAAAGTCACAATGAGAAGACAAATCCATTTGTATTAAAAGCTCCTACTAAAGCAAATAATGTGACAAGTTCACAACAAAGATCTCCATATGATATTAATGAACAATTAGCTACCATCACAACGAGAATATCTCTTTTGGATCTCTTAAGAACTTCTTCTATACATAGGGAAGAATTAATGAGAACTTTAAGCAAGATGATGGTACCTGAAGATATTGAACCTAATGTTGTAGTAAATGTTGTAACTTTGGATGAAATAAATTTCATAGATTTTCATGATAAAGATATTCCTCCTCAAAGCTTGTATGGAGATAATCCTTTATACATTACAACATTGATTGGAGATGTAGGAGTTAAAAGAGTCTTAATTGATAATGAATCATCATTAAATATATGCACCTATGATTTCTTTCAAAGGTTTGGATTTAAGAAAGAAGATATGAAAAATACTGAAATGATCATCAAAGCATTTAATGATGAAACTCAAGAAACATGTGGAGTCATGAAGATCCCATTGCAAGTTGGGCCAAGGATTTTGGATACGACTATGTTTGTTGTACCTTGTTTTGCATCGTACAACATTATTTTAGGTCGACCTTGGATCAATGCAATGAGAGCAGTGCCTTCCACATTACATCAATGTGTTAAATTTGAATTTAAAAACCAATTAGTCACCATTCATGGTGATCCTAGGCCATTTGATATGTGTGCTATGACAGAGCCTATAGGAGTTTCGTTCTATCCTGCTATATCTTCTGTTCATCCTAGTACACCCTCATCATCAAAACCTTCTAAGTATAAATCATCATCACCTTCTAAATCCACATCATTAAAAACACAATCTAAAACATCAACATCAACAAATTCTACATCATTATCATCATCACCTTCTGAGCCTATATCTAATCCATTTCCTAAATCTGTAATAGCAGACTCACCTCCTGAGTCCACAGTATTTAAATTCATAGCATCTAAAGAACCAGTTAAGGAGGATAGTCCATCTACTTCATATGCCACTTCGGATGAAGTATTACCAGATTTATCTTCAATACTTGCAACTATAGAAGAGGTTAATTTTGCTACCCAAGATTCCTTGGTATTATCTAAGTTACCACCATCTCCCCGAACATTAGGCTTACCAAATAAAGGAAGCATTTGTCATATCGAGAGTTGTGACTTTGTATATGCAGGGTATGATTGGGGTAAAATTACAATTGTAGAATTTACAGTTGATCAAGATGGATTTGCTAAGTGTTACTTCTCTAATGGATATATAAAATCAAAACCAATGATGTGTAATATGGGTTATAGAGGTAAAGGTTTAGGACCTCATGAAAATGGTATAAAAGAACCTTTGGAGGTCGAAGAATGGCCTGCCCGATGTGGTCTTGGTTATATTCCTACAAAAATAGAACCATTCCCATATGAAGATGATGACCACCTTATAACATATCAAGAGTATATGGAACAAAAAGAACTTCTTAAAAGAACACATACTTGTAATATGTTGACTATGGTTTACCCAAAAATGATTGCTTCTATGGATGAATGTTTAGAAGGAGATATCTGTCATGATATATCTCTTGATGAAGTTCTAAGAAATAAATTCTTCTTTGATGGATCAATGCCATGTATAGCTCATATAGAAGCTACTACTCCTCAAGAAGAGTTAGCTAAATGCACATTAGAAGAATTACAAGAAATGGGGGTGTCACCCGCACCACCCAAATTTGAAAGAGAATTAAATATTGTTGTAGAAAATTTTATAAAAATTAACATTGGAACAGAAGAAAACCCTCGCATGGTCAAAATTGGATCTGAATTAAGTGAAGAAAAACAAAATCTATATGTTGAATTCCTTACAGAATATTCTGATGTTTTTTCTTGGACATACGTAGATATGCTAGGCCTAGATCCTTCTATAGTTATGCACCATTTAGTAGTGCGCCCTGATGCTAAACCTGTAAAGCAAAAACTCAGAAAAATGCATCCTAAAGTAGCACTACTAGTTAAAAGTGAGCTAGAAAAGCTTTTGAATGTAACTTTTATACAAGCTATTGACTATGTTGAGTGGATATCGAATGTTGTTCTAGTAACTAAGAAAGAAGCTACTAAGATTAGGGTTTGCATGGATTTTAGAGATATTAATGTTGCATGCCCTAAAGATGACTTTCCTCTCCCTAATATGGATCAAATCATAGATTTTACAGCTGGGAGTGGGATGTTGTCCCTTATGGATGGTTTTTTAGGATACAACCAAATTAGAATAGCTCCTGAAGACCAAGCTAAAACAACCTTTATTACTCCTTGGGGAACGTTCTATTGGAAAGTAATGCCTTTTGGATTAAAGAATGTTGGTGCAACTTATCAGAGAGCTATGACATATATTTTTCATGATATGATGTATGATATCTTGCATGATTATGTAGATGATATTATAGCTCATTCAGCTAAATAAGATGATCACATTAATGATTTAAGAAAAGTGTTTGATAGATTAAGAGAATATCTGATACGTTTAAACCCAGACAAATGTGTATTTGGAGTAAAATATGAGAAATTATTAGGAGTTATTGTTTCTATGTGAGGCATAGAAATAGATCCTCTAAATATTAAGGCTATCTATGATATGCCACCTCCTAAAAACATATCATAATTAAGAAGCTTACAAGGAAAATTACAAGCTATTCATTGCTTCATTGATAAATTGGCAGATAGAACATAACCTTTTCTTAAATTGCTTAAGAAAAATATTTCCTTTCAATGGGATAAAGAATTTCAAGAAGCTTTTGATAGCATTAAACAATATCTTCTCAATCCTCCAGTGCTTGTTCCACCTAGACCAGATTGTCCTTTCATTTTATATATCTCTGCTTCGAAACTTGCACTTGGAGCTATGTTGGCTCAAATGGATGATGAAAAGAAAGAATGAGCCACATATTATATAAGTAGAACTTTAATAAGTTATGAAACAAGATATACTCCATTAGAAAATCTTTGTCTAGCAGTTGTGTTTTCCACATAGAAGTTGCATCATTATATGCTTAGTCAAAAAACATATGTCATTGCTAAATTTGATCCATTAAGGTACTTGATGAGTAGACCTTACTTATCAGGATGCACAACTAAGTGGGTTCTTGCTCTTAGTGAGTTTGAACTCACATTTATCAACCAAAAATCTATAAAAGGCCAAGTTATAGTAGATCAGTTAGTTGTTGCACCTTTAGAGTCTACTCATCCCATGAACATTGAATTTCTTGATGAGTGCCTTAATTTAGAAGAAGATCATTCAAAAACTTGGACATTGTTTTTTGATGGAGCTAGATGTATGAGTGGTGCAGGTGCAGGTATTATATTAATATCTCCTCAAAAGCACCTTATTCCTTTATCTTTTAAATTATAGTTTGCTTGTACTAATAATACTATAGAGTATGAGGCTCTAATCCTTGGATTACGAGCCGCTTTAGCTTTAAAAATTAAAATCTTGTTAGTTTTTGGAGATTCTCAGCTCGTAATAAATCAAATCAATGAATTTTATCAGACACGAGATGAGAAACTTCATCCTTATAAAGAATATGTCCTTAAGCTTATATCATTGTTTGAAAAAGTAACTTTAGAAGCTATTCCTAGAACTAGCAACCGTGTCATCGATGCTATGGTTGTGGCTGCTTCTCTATTGCCTTTGGAGTTGGATGATGAGTATGCTACTATCATTATTCATAAACTCCAAGAACCTACTTCTTCTAAGTCTTGTTTAGAACCATTAGATGTATTTTTGATCAATGAGATTACCCCAAAGCCTTGGTATATAGATATCTTTAACTTTTTGTAGAATGGGACCTTCCCTGAAGGGTTAGATAGAAACCAGCGTAGGCTATTACGTAAGCGAGTTGTTCACTTCGTAATTGTTGGTAATAATTTATATAGAAGATATTTTGAGGGTATATTGTTAAGATGTCTTAACCTAGAAGAGTCTAAGAAAGCCTTAAGTGAAGCCCATGATGGATCCTATGGAGGACACTTTAGTGGAAGTGCCATTGCTAAAAAGCTCCTTAGAATGGGATATTTTTGGCCTTCCATGGAAAAAGATGCCAATGATTATGTGCATCATTGTGACAAGTGTCAAAGACATGCTGACCTTGTCCATGCTCCTGCTCAGGAACTCCAAGCTATAGCCTCTCCTTGGCCCTTTTCTAAATGGGGTTTAGATATTATTGGTAAAATCAATCTTGTTTCTTCTAATGGTCATAAATTCATAATAACAACAACAAAATATTTCACAAAGTGGGTAGAAGCTATACCTTTAGCTTCTTGCATAGGAGTTCAAGTTTCTAAATTTATTTTTAATCAAATTATTTGCAGATTTGGAATTCCATCTAATCTCATCTCTGACAATGGTACATGCTTTAAGAATAAAGATGTTAAGAAATTATGTCAAAAATATAAGATCCAACATAGATGGTCTACTCCTTATTATCCACAAGGCAATGGCCAAGCTGAAGCATCTAATAAAACATTGATCAAAATCCTAAAAATATTAGTTAATAAAATAGGTCATGATTGGCATATACAATTATATCCTACCCTATGGGCTTATCGAACTAGTGTTCGTACTCCCATAGGTGCTTCACCTTTTGTCTTGGTTTATGGTGCCAAAGAAGTTTTTCCATTTGAATTAGAAGTTCCTTCTTTAGCTCTTCTACTTCAAGATGCCGAAGTAGGAGATGAATATCGTGCTGGCAGGTTGAGTCAGCTGGAACTTCTAGATGAAAAGTGCATTCATGCTTTAGAGCATCTTCGTGCCTACCAAGACAAACTTAAAATATCATATGCAAAGAAATTTCACAATAGATCCTTTGAAGTTGGAGATTTAGTCTTAAAAGAAAATAAAAAAATACTAATGCAAGAAAATATCTTAAAGGAAAATTCCAACCAAATTGGCTTGGACCATTTATCATCACTGCTAAATTTGGATCAGGTGCATACATATTGGCTACCTTGGATGGAAAATATCTCAAGGAACCCATGAATATTATGCATCTGAAAAGATATTATGCATAAAATCAAAAATCTCATCACTGTACATAGTTGTAAATAATGTTTCTCATGCATTTCAATATATCATCAAAAACAACTAAAAAAATCACAAAATCTAAAAATCCATAAAATATTTCCAAGGCATTATTATTTTTGCATTTATTATTTACTAAATATTGCAAGCTATATTTTAATTTACTTCAGATAAATTCAAAAGTTATCTTGAACCATGCACCAAAATTTCACATATTTAATAAGTTTTTATTTTGTTATTTTGATTATAAATCTCTCTTGTATCAAAGAACACTATTACTTCATTAAATAATTTTGAGTTTTGAGAATGATCTTGCTACTTTTTGAACCAAGAACACACTTTACATCTTAAAATGATTTGTTGCAAAATTTGACAAAGTGATTCTACATAGTAAATCTTAATACCTTAAGTGAAAAGTTTCCCTTGCTATCCTATCATGTGCATGGTCTAGAATACTGAGAAATTGGCAAAAGGACAAGCTCCTCCCTACCCGAAATAAAATCCCTTGCTCTACGTCTAATCTGAGCAAGTATCCCAAAAAGAAAAGAAAATAAAAAGAAAAGAAAAGAAAAGAAAGAAAAAGAAAAATAAAAAGAGAAAAATCAAGAAAAATGTTCCAAAGCAATAAAATCCCCTTGTTCAAAAATGGACAAGAAATCCCTATTCCAAAAATTTGAAGAAAATAAGGGAGTATTGAACTTGAATCCCTGGAATTTCTCAGTTATTCGAAAACCATGAGGTAAACCCCATAACAGGTGATTTGTGCCCAACTTGCTTGACATTGGGTAATTCCTTTCACATGGCGATATGTCTATCACATTAGTGACCTTATTTTGTATAGACCAATGTCCGCTTATGGATTAGCTAGCTTTTGGTAATTTGATTTACATAGTAGTTCAGTACCAATGCATGCACAAAATCATGGTTAATGAACATTTCACTCGCACACACATTGGTTCATAAAAGTTCGCTTGTATCATTACCTTACTCAAAATTGGTAAAACAACCTCACAAAGCACACACATTTGATCCTTGAGAGATTTTGTATCATCATGACAATCAAAATAAATAATGAATTCACCTTTCACACACTGGTTCTGGATAAATTTGAATTTGTCTTTGAAATAAGTTAAAATATTCCTTTGGGATTTTGTTAGATAATTAATATCAATCCTTAGCATTAATTTATACAAATTATTTTATCATCATAAACACAATAATTTACAAATCATAATATTGCAAAAATTAAAAATAATTTATCCTGCATTTCATTGTGATTTTCGCGATGATGGTATAGTTCCTAAGTAACTATTTCCCTTCAAATTTCACACTTAGGAATTTTATGCCTAGCGCAAGTCATATTTCTAATTTTTCATGCCCACAAATGAGTCCATATTATTATCAAAATATTTTGAACATGTGACATAATGATCTATCCAACATTAATTTTGCATTTTAAAAGAATACACAAAATTTATATCATCTTGCATTTTCATCTTGATTTTCGTGATGATGGTATAATTCCTAAGTAATTATTTATACACCTTCACACTTAGGAATTTTTATGCCTAGCGCAAATCATCCTTCGAATTCTTCATGCTTAAATCAATACATTTTCACAAACACTTGTTAAACACATTGTTCCAAAACAACATCAAATATCTTCTTTTCATCATAAAAGCCTTAAGATTATTCTTAAGCATACGATTATTTTATTTAGCAATATCAAAATATTCCTCACAAACAGGATTAGCTTCATGACTTAGCGAGCTTTGAACTCCACCAACAGTCATATAACAACACAACATCCTTCGAGGTCTATTGCTAAATCTATCAAAATTTATCATCACACAAAAACATATTTTTCAAAAACACATCTTCAAAAATCAAATCAAATCATTTTTATTTTATATAATTTATTTATTTAAGCATGATTATTAACATTCATAAATACCAAAAACATGATCATTTAAAATTATTCAAATGCAAAAATCAAAATACAGGAAGTCACATAAGACAAAATATCCATATATATATATATATATATATATATATATATCATCAGAAAAGTACATATACAATATAAGGTCGACTGATATGCCACAAAATCTATCATCGGCATACTCAGTCATCAAAAATACAAAAAAGGAATCATCCCTAAACTCCTCTAGAACCCCTAGAGCTAGCAGCATCCTCCTCCCTGCCAGGTGGTGGTGGAGGTCAAAACTGCCCACCCTCTATCATTGTAGCTGTCCTAGTAGAAGTCACCCAAGATGTAGAGTGAGATGATGATCCTATCCGAATAGGATCCATAATCCCTGGAGGTAAAGCCTGTCTCTGCTCGATTGGTATGACCACAAAGTACAAACCTTGATAAAATGTGGTCTATTGTATGAACCATAATAGCTCATTCCTTAACCCACTCCACCTTGAGTGAGTCATATGTGTAGATGTGGGAGCTAGAGCTACAACTCCCTAAGCTCCAATGCCCTACCTCAACTATGCCCTAGCCTCTGCTAGCTCTACCTCCAAATTTTGAATCCTAGATCTCAACCCCTCCTCTTGTGCCTCTAGGGTCTCGATCCTAGTCTTCTGGGTGGTAGTCTCTGCCCTCAAACTAGTGACCTCTACCTCGAGGTCCCCTATCCCACTGCTCTCCCCTACCTCTAGGACTCTCTTGCCCTTCCCGGGTGAGTCAGGTCTCTCCCCCTACTGAGGAGATACTCCTCCCTCCTATTGGGGTGATGCTCTCCTCTCCTCTCGATATCTCCTCTGAGGCCTATGGCCACCCCTAGTGTGTGGCCCTCCTCCTCTAGGGGGTACCTATGTCCTCTATCATCACTGACTAACTAGATGGGCCACTTGCTCTAGAGAATTCCATGGCTAGGTCAATCTCGATGGGAAAACCCCAACATACCACTATAGGTACCTATCTATCACACCAACATCATCCCCATCCACCATCTGCATGGGCTCATCATCTAGTGTTGGATCCAAAAATGTAGACATACTCGATGCACCACTGAGGATAATGTGGTCCTGAGTCACCCGAGGATAGGAAATATCTCCCCACGTAGGGATATCCTACTGTAGCCCAAACTATCATTGCACCCAATCAAAATGGTGCAACTCTACCTCTCCCTAGCCCATCCATAGCCAGATGGTCCACCTGATGCGGGCCAACTCAAAAGCATCCTCCTCCCACCCTGGTAGACCCCTCCAAGGTCTCCATGTGATATCCTATGGTCGTAGCTCATCCATGAGTCACCTCACTACATCGAGGTTAACTCATCCCCTACACCCTCTCAATAGTGGCCAATAGAAAACCCTAGGTCTGTCCTCCTCTACCCTAGGCTAGCCATCTGCAGCTCAAATCAGAGGAAGTCCTATAGGTCATCGGATAGCAATATGCTCCCAACTCCACACCTATAGGAATGAGGTCAAAATGAGTCCCTTTCCACCCTTGTAGACCACTCGATGTAGGAATCAGTATAATCTACAAAGAAAGAAAGATCCCCAAGAAAAGCACACCTCCTGGTCATGCATATCACACACCACCTCTACCAAAGTCTAGGGCAAGTCCTATCCACTAAGATGGCTCACTAGTAAGCCACCCACAATGCCACTCAATAGAACTATCAGTCTAGAGATGCCCTCTACCTCCCCCAATCTATCGATAACAACCCCACCCTACTTCAATAAGAAGCTAGGGTCTCCTGTCAATCTCCTCAATACCTGGCCTTGATTTCCAGATGCAGTGATGTGGGCACCCCTCAGTGGTATCTATAGGATCCACCAAATGTCCTCTAGCGTAGGTGCCATCTCCCCTATAGGAAGTCTAAAGTAGGATGACTCTGGATACCATCTCTCTACCAGAGTCGTTAATACCCTCATATCTACTAGGATATGTGGCATCTCCGCCATGTGTCGTAATCCCACAACCTCCAAGAAGTTTCTCTCACCCTCCATGAGAGCACCCAAATATACCCCGAGTGTAGAATGTCTCCACTCCCGGTTCTTTAATTCTGCCATCTGTTAATAAAAATAAAGCAATAAAATTTTTGTCAAAAAATCGTATCAAAATTTTCAAAATTGGATAAAATAATTTCAAAATCATATCTTTTTTTATGATATCTATCAATCGTATAGATTTTGGTTGATATCATACCATACAATATCGCTAAAATGGTACGATTTCACGAAATTGCTATGATTTCACAAAATCGATATGATTTTGCGAAATCGCTACGATTTCGCATTTAGGGCCGCGCACGGTAGTCGTGCCCTAAAAATTCAAATTTAATTTAAAATACAAACTAAAAACAGGAAAAATCTAAGCTAAGAAAGTTAGAAATCCATACCCGAAGGGCTCCATCGCCAGCTTGGACCAAATCAGCACGATGTGGAGTCTCCGCCATGTTTTCCTCCAGAGCTCTAAACAGGTAAAAGGTAAAAATGCAAATGAATTAGTTTTACTTTTTCTTCTTTTTATTTATTCATTTTATCCTTTATTTTTGAATTTTTACCCAAACATCAAAATTTGGTGTAAAAATTTGAAGGGGGTATCATATATATTACACCTTAAAACCATTTGCATTAAAACTTGAAATCATCAACAAAATTTGCATTAAATTTTTGCTTTCTCGAAAAATGTGTCGTACTTTTCTTTAACGCATTTTCTTTTGAAATTGCGCTAAAGAGGGGGCAAAATGTAGCACCCTAAAAATGACTCATTATAGTTTGCATTAAAAACAAACAACCTATAAAAATGAGCTTATAGCTGATTGCCTCAATTTTTGTGCCCCTTGGCAAAATCGAGCAATTTGGACAAGATCGTACGATACGATCTTGAATCGTACGATACGATCTTGCATCATATGATACGATCCCTGATCGTATGCATACGATTTTGCTCAAAACTGAAAGGCTTAACTCAGCAAGGCGACAAATTTTGTTTTAACAATTTTTGTCTTTATCTACGTAACCGTACGATGGTTGCGGGATCGGATTCATCCGATCAAGCCCATATTGGAAGGAGTTATAACCAAATTATTCTTAGCCCATTTTGGATGATTGGATCAGCTTATTTAATCAGACACTCCTCCTCTCTAATTTCCCCTAGTGCAATTGGCATTCTGACTTCATTTTGCATTCGAAATCATAGATTTTTTGGCATTAGTCCTAGGCATTTTTATGTTTCATGCAGGATCGAAAGGTTACGATCAACAATCGGACGATACGATTTTGCATCGGAGGCATACGATTTCGCATAAACAGTATGATTTTTCTCTGAAGTCACTTGGGGGCAATTTTTGATACTGGTTTGCATTTTCTAAGATTGATTCTTCATACTTAGCATAATTTGATCATTTCCATTTGCATAGGGTATTAAATTTAATTATTTATATCCTTGGAGTTCACCAAATTTACATATAACCACATATTTTACATAGTTTGATGCATGCATATGTTAATTCCTTTTATTTTAATATGCAATAGCCAACATTTAATCTAATTCATGCTTAGAAACATCAATAGCATTCTCTGTTTTCTATTTTCTGCATTTTACCCATGAAGTTGTAGGATTTTGTCAAGATCGGATCATTCGATCAATGATCGTATAGTACGATTTTGAATCGTATCCATACGATCTTGCTCGATCCGTATGATTTTTCTCTATTGCGTATGATCTGGACTACAATAAAAAATCAGAACCTCCATCGAACTTTCGGATATAGGTAAGGGTCTTTTTATCATTTTTAAGCACTACATCATCCATTAGGATTCTGTTTTCTGTTGTTTTTTGTTTACATATGAAATAAAATTGCATATAGATTAAAGTAGTTGCATATTGGCCAAAACTAGGTGTATTTGAGATTTGGTAAAAGGAACACATCAAAACAAATCCCAAAACCTAGGCGTGGAAACTACCATAAAATATTTCCTGGTGAACCCTAAACAATTCATCAAAAAATCACCATAAGAAGGTACAACTAAGTGCCTCTCTCTGAGGTGTAGACCATCCATTCTCCCATTCCCCTCTAAGGCATGGATCCATCAGCCTTGAGGAAAGGAGTGCAAGAATTTTTGGCCTACACACATATCATAACCCATACCATAATAGTATCAATACCTCCAACATGAGCCAAGTTTCCTTCCAACAACCTACCTATACCCCTCCCCTAGGGAATCTAAGGACATTGCACACAAAAAACCTTGAAGTACAAAGCTTAAAAAATATGGTGAAATAGTTAGTTTCAAGAGTGGATATGATTCAACTACCTAGTTTCACCTACAACTATAGAGAAATGTGCAATCAACCTTATACCCTATCATTACCTCTAGGTCCTACCCTAAGCATTTTTCAATGTTGGTTTTGCCTATCTATAAGGGAACAAAAGATCCGATTAAGCATTTAAGAATTTTTAGAACAACATGACATGATATCAATATGATGATATGTTGTTACTTAAGATGTTATAAGAACCTTGGTGGTATGGCATTAGAGTGGTATTATTAGTTGCCCAATCATTCTTTAAGAAATTTTGAAGAAACAACTAAAATGATTGTTCAACAATTTGGTGCTTACGTTGAAAAGAATATCACTATGAAAGATGTCTATATGCTGAAACAAGCTATGGATGAAAGTATTTTAGAATTTTTGTCTCAATGGAGGAGTCTAGTTGGGTATTTGAGATATACCCTACCTCCCTGAGATATGCTTGAGATATTTATTATAAATTTGCAAAAACATATATCTTATGAGTTGGAAACTACAACTATCACATATTTTTACCAAGCCATACATTTGGAAAGAAGGGTAGAGCAATCCTTAATAAGAAGAGGTCAACTTAAGATAAAATAAGATAGGACCACTAAAAATTAGTATAAGGACAAGCTTGCAGCTAGTGATGGGGTAACAAATAGTCGACTCGTTAACAATATTGTTAACTCCCTACAAAATATGGTGCTTAACCAACCCCAAAAACCTCCATGAAGGAATTTCATAAGATTCAACATGCTCATGAATGTGGTCCTACAACAAATTTTAGAAGCTAGTATGATTGGGTTGCCTCCCCTAAGGCAACCAAATACCATGATGGATTGGTATAAGTGTAGTCAACATTGTGAGTATCATAGAGTGGAGGGGTACTAGACAAACTCTTTCAAGAGGTTGAAACATGTGGTTCAATACCTAATTAATGGAGTTCACCTTGTCATAAAATATTCTTGACCCAATCCTACAACAAAAAATCAACCTCTTACTCAAAAAGCACCCAAAACTAACCAAGACATGGGGATATTCTAAGATCCTCTTCCTAAGTATGGTCAACAGGTAGCTAATCAAGTATCATTGATGAATGTTCCTATGATAAAATTGTTGGTATAATATCAGTAACCACAAGGTAATAAGCGCATAATTAATAGACTCAACGTTCTCAATAGAAGATAATTTCTTCATCCAACCCACCTTCAAAACCCACTTTAGTTTTGAAGAATACCTAAAAAGGAGCACGAGAATAGAAAAATCATCTTTAGTGTTGAATCCTAAACCTAAAGTCTCCTTTGATATTCAACAACAATTATCTAGTACCCCAACCAAAATCTCTCTCTTAGAACTTTTGCAAACTTCTATTCATGGGGAAGCCTTGTTGAAGCTTCTAAGACAACAATTTATGCTATAGCTAATGTTGTAACTTATATTTGGATACATCATATCACATTCTTGAATGATGATACTTCTCCCTTAGATCCATGAGGGGATTATTCCCTTTACATCATTGCATTTATTGGGGAAACTTTTATCAAAAAAGTTCTTATTGATAATGGTTCTCCCCTCAATTTATGCACTTATTTTTCCAAAAGTTTGGATTAAAATATGAAGATTTAACTAAACCCTATGACACAATCAAACATTTCAATGAGTCCCAAGAAGCGTATGGTTTTATATCCCTCCCCCTTAGGGTTAGACAAAAGATCTTAGATACCTTGTTCTATGTGGTGTATTACACTGCATATTTTAATTTTCTTCTTGGACATCCTTGGATCCATGTGATGTGGGTTGTCCCTTCTAATTTTCACCAATGTTTGAAGTTCAAATTTAAGAATCAATTTATCACCATTTTGGATGATCCTCACCCATTTGAATATTGTTCATTGGTTGAGCAATCCCAGTCTATTATTTATTTATATCTATCAAAGTTTTCATCTCACATAAATAAGAAATTTGAAAATCTAAATGTGAGAGAAGAATCATTAATTAATGTCTCATCGCAGGATCAAGTTGTAGACACCTAAAATGTGTCATGCCAAGGGTGACTACTCATATGGACATGCTACAAAACCATATGAAGGATATTGGATAGATGCCAAGATAGAGTAGTGGTTCTAGCCACTCAATTTAGGAATTCTAGCCTAAGTAGTCTGAATCACATACCAGACCTACGGTCTCCAGTCTAAACTATAGTTGACACCTATGGTCTACAGTATGGACCATAGTGTGACCTACAGTCTAAACTAGAGTTTAGTTAGGCCTTCCATCTGAGCCAAATCGATTGGAATGGCCAAGAGATCTAGAAGGAGGCAATTGGAGGATGAAAGATTCCAAAGGCTTCCATCTCAACTGTCCTAACAAACCTTATTGGTTTTGGATTCTCCATGAAGCCACCCCTAGCCCTAGGGGTATGCTTTAGTACCTCCCTCCAAGGGGATGAAGAGAAGAGAGATGATTTGTATAGCGAAGTGTTGTTGAATTATCGAGTGAGAGCTAACTGATCAAGAGAGTAGTGAAGTCCTATCAAATTGCATACTGACTTTATGCATTTGAGAGACCCTTTGCTATCCATATAAAGACCAATTAGCCATGGATGCCCTAGGTGCTTAAGAGGATCAAGAAAAATCTGGGTAAACAAAGGCCCTTCACAGTTATTTGACCACCAAATCTATCAGAGGATGACAAAGGCGACCCTTGAACATCAATTCGAACAAGGAGTTCAAGCCCACTGCCCTAAATTCTGAGGGTAAACCCATCAGAGGTCAAACCATGACTGTCAACCATGGTTCATAGTGCAGACTACCCCTCACAGCTATATTTTGTAACAGGTTAATGATCACCTTACTTACTTTTCTTTTGATTGCATAGATTAGTCATGTTAGTCTTTTTATAGGTTTAATTGCATCTTAGGGAAACTTTGACCGTAGGAATTAGACATTTCATGTGTTGCATTAAGTAGGAGTACATTGGATATTTTATGTGCTTTATTGCTTCTAATTTGATATTTGATCTATGCATCATTTGCTTATTCATGTCTTGTATGTTTTAGCATAATTCTTGATGTAATTAGAATAGCTTTGTATCGCTCCAAATTTTTCGCATCCTTACCTTCAGGCTATAGGATCCATGCCCGAAAGGAGGATGGGAAAAGGATGTCGCAGTACCTCGGACTGAGAGGACTTTGCGAAGGTCCCGCCTCTCAAGGGAGGTGTATTTTGATGATTTTTCGATGGATGGTGGGTTCACCAGGAAACATTTAATGGCAGTTTCCATGCCTAGGTTTGGAATGTGTTTTTATGTGTTCGTTTTTAGCCTTAAGCATTCATATCCTAGGTTTGGCCAAATGAGTCTAAATTAATCTATATGAAAATGCAGATTTAATGAATACAGAGAACAAATTTAAGACAGAAAAATAGAGAAATTAAAGGAGGAATAAGAAGAATACCTGATCCGGATGTCTGATGGAGATTTTGATGTTTGAAGCAGTCAGGATCGTCTGGAATTCGACAAAATCGTCTGAGATCGTACAAGATCGTGTCGACGAATTCGATCGTGAGACCTACAAACGAGAAAAACATATGCAAAATACAAAGAATACTACTGTGCTGACAGAGGGAAATAAGACAAAATAACAATAGGAATACTAAACCGAAACATTAAGCACGTAAATTCATGAACGAATTATGCTGATCTAGATGATAATTAGGATCTAATTATGCACTTTAAGCTAGATGGGTGAACTCCAAATGCAAAATAGCATAAAATATCGAATAAACTAGCTAATTTGCAGAACAAAATAGCAAAGAAAAGGTTGAGAATTGCAAACTTCAGGCACTTATTGCCTCAATGTGGACTGCAGTCGAGATCATCTCGCATCAGTACGAAATCATCTCGAATTTGATAGGATCACCTCCGATCTGAACAGGTTCGTCGACGATGATGTATGCTTGCTCCAGCTGAAAAACAAGATGAGGTACCTGCAACAAAATTGATATAGGACTACTGCAAATGAAAACTTAAGATGATTTAACGTGCATGAAGCTAGGTTATAGAGAATTTCAGCCAAGGGGGTGCTAAGGGGATAGCTAAGGATTAAATAGGCTTAGGGGAGTAGTTAGGAGGTTGGAGATCATCCCTATTTGGGAGATCTCCAACGGGGAGGGTCCCTAACGGTGCAGACACGCTTCTGCCCGGATTGGAGGCCCGTTGGAATAGAAGCTAATTGTGCAAAATTAGTTTTGTGACAAGATCGTCTGGACGTCCTAGTCCAGACGAAATCGTCAGATCTGGGGCGATATCGTCTGATCGACGATGATATCATCAAACAGTCAAAACAACCTCTAAAAATGGCATGGAAAATGGGGAAACGGATTACCCGACGGTTAACGAGCGGTTTGGGAGGTTAAATTTGAATTTTAAATTATTTACTAAGGTGAATGTAATTATTATAATTTTACTGCGCCAATTTTAGGGTGCTACATTTTGCCCCCTCTTTAGCGAATTTTTCGAAGAAAATGCGTTAAAGATGAGTTCTTCTCGATCTATGAGAAAGCAAAAATTATTCCCATTTTTAGGTGACGATTCTTGGTCGAATCGTACGACAGCTTACTATGGTGCCCCCTCCGTGTTTTTACCCAAATCGAACGTTTGAGGTAAAAACATGAAAAAGAAAAAATTATTTTTGAATAAAATTAAGAAAAATAGGGTAAAACCCTAATTCATTTTTACTGTTCATTTTATGGTTTTTAGAGCTCTGAAGCAAAAAATGGTGGAGACGACGCACAGATCGACAGAGGTCCAAGCACGGTCTACGGGTAAGAGTCTAGACTTAACTAGAATGCTTTAATTTGATTTTACATGCTTTTTAGGTAGTTTTTGGATGAATTTTGAGCATCACGGCCATTTTTGGGCCGTCGACATCGTCGGGATGAAATCGTCTCGATTTCGACGAAATCATCTCAATTTCGTCAATTTCGCCAAGGGCGAAATCGATGAAAGGGGGACGATTTCGTCAAATTAGAGACGATTTCGGCTTGCGAAATCGGAGACGATTATGCTCAAATTTGGGATGATATCATCCAATAGTGGGCGATATCATCAATTGCATAAAATTGAACTTTAACTTGCATTATTAATTACTTGAATTTTTTATTAATGATTGTTTGTTGTTTTGTTGTTTATGTTTGCAGAGAGGTTTGCTAAAGAGCAGGGAATGGAAGTATGGAGGTTTGAGGGATGACTTGGCCACTCTCACACAGGCAGAGCGAGATCAGCTGGCACAGGCCAACTTGCAGCATGTGGCAGAGATGCCACAGGTGTCCACAGATATGGGGCTACTGACGACCCTAGCAGAGAGATGGTATCCGGGTTCCTCATGTTTCTGGCTACCGACAGGGAGATGACTCCCACTCTAGAGGATGTATGGAGGATTCTAAGAATCCCCATACAAGGATGATTGATCACTCCTATGGCCAATCAGGGCCACGCTATGGGACGACTGTGTGGTGACCCGAGCTTCGCCCTGGAGAAGGGCGAAGTTAATATCGAGGCACTATGCCAGATGCCTGGGGCATCTAGACTCACATGGGTGCTAGCTGGAGTGGTTGGTGGACTTCTGCTGTGCCACCAGAGCGGGTGCAGGGTGTCATGGATGCTTGTAGATGTGATCTACGACATGCGGGACCATGGCTACAGGTTCTCTTGGGGCAGCTTTGTGCTATGTCGGTTGTACAGGATCCTATATGGGGTCATGTACAAGGGCGGCCGATGTCTGGTGATGACATCGCTCCTACAGGTTTGGTGCTAGGAGCACATTGCAGTGCGGAGGCCGATAGGGCTTCCTCTGATAGGGGTAGATGGGGAGAGGCCCCGAGTCTTCTACTGGTGGCTCCGGAGAGGGTCACAACGACGGATCGACCTCCCTATGTCCTAGAGACTATTGGATGACTTAGTCCCAGACCAGATCACCTGGAGGCCATGGAGGGAGCATCCAGGGTGGGCCGAGGATGGACAGGAGTTGGCTCACATCAGGCGAGTTTTCTGGCTACGGATGGAGAGGGGAGAGGTGGAGCTCCACCGCTATGACCGAGTTTTGCGTCAGTTCGATCTGCAGCAGGGGATCCCATCTCTGAGGGATTATGAGTTTTCCTGGACTGTCCGGGATAACACCATAGTTAGCGGGGCTCCAGACATGCAATGGTTTTGGAGCCAGGACACGGACGATGCCCCCATCCAGCCAGTGGATGGGGATGACGCAGGGGTAGCCGATGGCTACGATGCCTGGTGCGTAGGCATCCGCCCTCCTCGGATGATGAGGGCATAAGGTCTGATACATGCGGTTGTGCATCGGATAGGGAGGCGATGCCAGGCGGCTATGGAGGCAGCCCAGGGTCATGACGGGAGAGAGCCGAGGAGGCCACAGGCACAGGAGAGGCCGTAGACAGAGGGAGAGGAGGGAGGTGAGACCCCCATCTCCATAGAGGGAGAGGCCACCATCACCCGATAAGGGCAAGGGTATTGACACAAGAGAGAGTAGCGAGATGGCTACTCTTCGGGCGGAGAGAGATCATCTCCAGGCACAGGTGTAGACTCTACAGGATGAGGTTGCACGCCATCGAGCTGAGGTGGCACAGCTACGAGACGAGATTGCATGCCTCAAGGCATAGGGCGGAGGGGCAAGCTCTGGGGAGCTAACACGGGCTATCGCCCAGCTTACATTCTACCATAAATTGTATTACTAGATGGTGCCAGAGGCGGATAGACTACCCCTGCCAGCCAACATCGCAGATCCGATCAGGATTGGGTCATCGAGGACCATGTCCCGATCGAGGACTAGGACTACTCAGACTGCGATGGGGCCACCTCATCCACCTCAGGGTGGGGGAGGAGATGAGGCAGAGAGCTCGAGGGGATCTCGAGGCTAGAGGGTTGCACTGACATTTGTACAGACTGACATTGTATTATTGATTATTATTTTGTTGATAGAGGATTGAGTATGCCGAGGTACATATTGTGGCATACCAATCCAGTTTTGATGATGTACATATACTGTTGATATATATATGAGATGAGATATTTTTTGATCATATGACTTGTGTCTTATGTATTTGTATGATGCTTTTATGTTTGATTGATTGATTTGATAATTGGATTGAGGATTCATGAAATTATGTCGTTTTGAAAATTTATAACTTTGATGTCATGCGATAATATTTTAAATGAAATAATCTGATGTAACAAATTGATTGTTTGTAATGTGATGTAATAAAAAATAAAAAGAGACTTCTAACAATAATTTCAAAGGACATTGTCGCTATTATAGACCATTTCATGGAGTCGTTGCTCACTCGGTCGTCAAGCTAATCCCAATTATAGAAATATTGTTAAAAGTAAAAGAGTGCTTAAGAGACTGTCTTAAGACTTTGGTGCAATGGTGAAAATGATGGTGATGATGGTTTGTTTTCAGATTTTCATGAAAATAGTATGCATGAAATAATGTTAAAATGATTTTTGCTAGGTATAAATTCCTAAGTGTGATAAAATTTTTGGATAATTCTTTAGGAATTATACCATCATTGCAAAATTGAAGGTTGACATAATGACATGAAATAATGAAAATGTGTTTGCTTTTTAAAAGCATAATTTGTGTAACATAATGATTTAAGTCATATGGTTTTCATGATTTTTAATAAATGGGGAAAGAAAAAAAAAATTTGTTACAATGGTTTGCGCTAGGCATAGAATATGTAGGTATAGACTTATACCATCATCGCAAAATCCAAAAAAATATAGTTTTATTGCATGGTTGATTTTTGATAAACATAAAATATGAAAATGAGGACTTGCGCTAGGCATAAAATTCCAATTTTGGTTTTGGAACTATACCATCATCTCGAAAGTCAACCAGATATATATGTTTTGATTGTATATTTTGAAAGAAATTTTTTATTTTTCTATTATATAGTTGTCTTTAGGGTAAACAACTGTACTTGATTTATTCCAAACAAGTTGTAAAAATAATATTTCAAAGTATTTTGAAGACAAAAATTAGATTTATAAGGAATCCCATGTGCATATGTGAATTCATTTTCGATCTTGACTTATCATAATGATACACAAAATCTCTCAAATACAAATGTGTGTGCAATTGCTTTGTGCATTTACCAGTTTTGAGCAAGATAATATGATACAAGTGATTTGAAGAAACCAAATAAGTGTTCATTAACCATGATGTAGATGCATATAACCATACTAGACTACTATGTAGGTCGGATTATCAAGAGCTATCTAATCCATAAGTAGACATAGGTATGTACAAAAGAAGGTCCTAATGTGAGGACATATCGCCACGCTAGGAGTTACCCAAGGCCAAGGAGGTTGGGTACAAACCACCTGTTATGGGGCTTACCTCATAGTTTTCGAATAATTGAGAATTCCAGGAAGACATCTTCATACTCTTTAAGGAATGCAATGTATTGTTCTTGTTTTTCTTGACTTAATTCTGATCCAATATTGATTATGTGAGGATTATCCTCGGTTCCAATATTAATTTTAATGACGTTTTCTACCTCCATGTGTAGATCTCTTTCAAAATTAGGTGGGGCGGGTGAAACACCCAATTCTTGTAATTCTTGTAAGGTTAATTTAGATAATTCATCTTGAGGATTAGTGGCCTCAAGTTGGGCTATAGTTGGTATAGAACCATCAAAATAAAATCCATTGTGTAAAATCTCTTCAACAGAGACATCATGGGAAGATATCTCCTTCCAACTCTTCATCGGGGTTAACAATCATTTCAGGGTAAGCTATGGATAGCATGTTGCATGAAAACGATTGATTTTTAAGAGGCAAATCAACATGCCTATCCAAATAATCTTGATAACATATGAGATGATCATCATCTTCAAAAGGAAAGGGTTGACCCTTACTAGGAAATAGGCCCACACCACAGCGAGCAGGCCACGGTTCTACCTCGAAAGGTTCTTTCATGCCATTTTGGAAAGGTCCCAAGCCTTTCCCTTTATATCCCATTTTAAGCATCATGGGTTTAGCTTTAATATAATCATTGGTAAAATAACATCGAGCGTATCCCTCATGATGAGTTTTGATATTTCGAGGGATTCTTCCCCAGTCATATCCTTTATAAATGAAGGCACAACTCCCGACTTGGTAAGTACTTCCCATAGGTTGTGGGAGGCCCAAAGTACGAGGAGATGGTGGTAAATTATTCAAAAGAATTGAATCTTGCATGAAAGCATTTGTTTTTTCTGATATTAAGGTTGTGGATAAATCTGGTAAAAGTTCATCAGAAAGGGCATAAGATGTAGAAGGCTTATTACCTATATCTTGAGATGTGGAAGGTATGATAGTTGTTTCTATAGGTTTTGAATTTATAGGGATAGAACTTGAAGGATTGGTTGTAGATTTAAGATCTTTTTGAGGTTCTAGAGTGATTTTTTTAGAGGGTTGTTGATCTATATAGGAGGATGAAATTAATGGAGGGGAAATAGGTGAAGTTATGGGTGTGTGTTTCACACTTTTAGATGAAAAATAAGAACTAGGATGTGTGGATGACAGAGCAGGGCAAAATTGCACTCCAACGGGTTTTGCCAAAGCACACATATCAAAAGGTCTAGGGTCACCATGGATAGTGACCAACTGATTTTTAAACTCAAATTTAACACATTGGTGTAAGGTTGATGGGACCGCTCGCATGGCATTGATCCAAGGGTGACCCAAAAGTATATTGTACGATGCTAGGCAATGTACAATAAACACGGTTGTTTCTAGGGTTCTAGGACCAACTTGCAATGGGAGGGTAATAACTCCACACGTTTCTTGTGTTTCGTCATTAAAAGCTTTGATAATCATATCAGTTTTCTTCATTTCATCACTTCTAAAGCCAAATCATTTGGTAGAAGTCAAAAGTGCAAATGTTTAGAGATGAGCCATTATCAATCAAGACTCGTTTGACAGCTACATCTCCAATTAGAGCAGTAATGTATAAGGGATTATCCTTATGTAAACTATGTTGTGGGATATCTTTATCCCAGAAGTCAATACAATCAATCTCTCGAGTGATGATAGTATTGGCCATAGCTTCAGGTTGAATGTTTTGAGGTACCATCATTTGGCTTAATGTAAGCATCAACTCATCCCTATGGGTGGGAGAGGATCTTAATAAATCCAAAAGGGAAATTATGGCCGTAGTATTGGACAATTGCTCATTAATATTGTAAGGGGGTTTAGGTTGAACAGTAGGAGCATGATTCCCTTTATTGGGGTTTTTCAAAATGAATGGAGCTGATCCATCGTTCTGGTTTGGTTCTTGTTGGGAATTTTGAGCTTGTTGTCGGGTGACGACTCCAATGGTACCTACAATGTTATAATGAAGACGTTGAACTGGTCTCGGTTGAGCATTGATGGCTTGTTCATTAGAAAGGAATATATTAGAAGAAGGTCGAGTAGTAACTCTTCTAGGAAATGGTTCTTCTGGAACCATAGCATCTGTGACGGGTTGAATAGGATCTGATTCATTTTCAGAACTATTCGATTGGTTTGAAGTAATGTCTACTTCACTTTCACTATCTGATTCTATATCACTAGAATCAAAAGTTTGAAAATTATGTAAGGGCCTGGTCGTAACCAGGGATAAGGTTGTGTCAAATATTTGAGGATCCTGAATAGGTAATTGTCCGCTAATGGTTCCTACATATCGGGTAGGAGGGGGAACATTATGATGTTCGATTTGATTGGCTACCTCTTTACCATGTCTTGGTAAAGGGTGTTGAAATATGTCTAAAGTTTGATTGGCATTTTGATTTTGATTTTGGGGAACGGTATTTTGAGTATTATTAGGAGGGTTTTGTTTAGGTTGGAAGGCTTGCACTTCCATTTCATTATTATCAATCAAATCTTGTATTTTATGTTTCAACCTTTTACAAGCATTGGTAGAATGTCCAGGTCCTCTATGGAAATCACAGTGTAAGTCAGCTCTATATCCGGGTATAGTTGGATCAGGTTCCCGGATAGCTGGTAATTGGATCAAACCTCTTTCGAGTAATTGAGGTAAAATAGTTGATAAGGGTTGATTTAATCTAGTGAATTCTCGAGGAGGCTTGTCAGGAGGTTTCAATATAAATTTTTTTGTTGTCTTCGTTGCATTGATATTAGCAACATTTCTACTGTCAGTGACTCCGTCATCGACAACTTGTTTGTTTTTATATTGATTTCTGGATGTTTTCTCATCATCCTTCTTCCTAAGTTGGCCTCTCCTAATGAGGGCATCTTCTACTCTTCGAGCTAAATCTATAGCTTGATCGAAGGTAGTTAAAGTAGCGATTGATAGCTCATAAGATATTTGTTCTTGTAAATTATTGATGAAAATGTCCAACATTTCCCTATAAGGTAGCACAAAGTGCGGTTTTCCTATCAATTGCCTCCATCTAGCTAAGAAATCGGCAAAACATTCATCTTTGTCTTGTTTTAAATTGTATAAATCTTTAATAGTTACATGCCTCTCGATGTAGGCACTAAATTGATGGACAAATGATTCAATTGTTTCTTCAAAGTTTCTCAAAGAATGAGTGGGCAATTGATAGTACCACTCTAATGCCATTCCACCTAAACTTTTTGGGAACATTTTTAGTAATAGCAAGTCATCATGTGATATATCATGACATGCTATCCTAAACATGCGAAGATGCTCTATGGGATCTTCGGTTCCTTTATATATAGGCAGGATGGGCATGGGAAAATGCTTAGGGTATGGTTGAGCTACAACTATGGGATCCAAAGGTTGACTACATATCTCTCGATAATTATACGAGGGACGGTAGGGATCTATCTGGTCCATACGTGAAGCTAATTGTTTCACCATGGCTTCCAGATTACTAGTTTGCCCCCCATATTGGTTTGGTAGGGCATTGACATGGGTTTTATGGGCATATGATGGAGGAACATGAAGATTAGATGCCATGTTACTATTGTGTAAATTATTGGTAGGAAAAGTATTATGAAGGAATTTTGAAGTTGTATTATGTTGTATTCCAAATTGTTGAAAATTTGTATTTGGCTTTGTTTTAGGTTTTTGTTTACTTGAAGCATATTGCTCAATAGTTTGGTGGAATAAAGTAGTGAAGGAAGGTTTCTTTTGTGTGGGAGTGATTTTAGGTTGAATAACAGGTTCCTTAGGAGGTTGGGTAACCTGTTGTTTTGACATGTTTTGAGCCATAGTGACCATGTCCGTATTGGATGGCCTAGCCTTGTCACTTTCTTGATCAATGAAAGACAAGGGATTAGTGCGCACATCACACATATATTCCATGGCTGCTTGAGTGTTACTAATTTGCCCTTTATCAATACGAATTGCCACATTAAGGTCATCAATGTTATCACTGAGAAATTTCTTGAAATGATCTATGTTGTCAAAAGCAATAGTTCCATCTGGAGCTACTCTAGGGGATGAGGATCCATCCTCTTTAACACTTCCTTCTTGTTCCTTATCTTCACCTAGGTCATCTTCTGGTTGACCTAGAGTTTCTCCTTCCGGATTTGGATCTCCAAGAAGGACATTTGGGTCTCTAGTTGTATCTTGTAACCAATCTTCTTCTTCTCCTAAAGTTTCTTTACCATTCCTAAGTTTAGGCATGGTGCTAAATTTTGATTTCAGCAAATATATATATATATATATATATATATATGCAACAAATTTAAGAGGTATATATTTACTATATACCTACTACAATATTTGAAATGAAATGTTTAAGTTTTTGCTATGTTTTTTAGTTTTTTAGTTTTTTTAATTTTTTAGTTTTTCTTTGTTTTTTGAAATAATATAGTAAAGACAATCAACACAAATAAATGCAAGAAATAAGACTGAAAGTAATAATCTAGTTTTCTATAAACAATTTATAAATATCATTAATAGGCTCGAGTTGTTCAGGAGTCATGAAGTGTTCTTCTTCAAATTGAAAGTTTTCTTTTAAAAATTTGATGAAAAGAGCTATAGTGATATTATCTGTCTCAGATGTTGGTTGATAGAAGTAAAGCTCATGGCAATACTCTCGATATAACACAGCTCGCGGAACTCTATTCCATATTTCCCTATCTGTAAGAACAACCTCTTGGTCTTCTACACAACCTAGGAACTGGTGCACAATGGCTGCGTTCTCGAGGTATTCCTCGAAGGTGAACAATTTCGAAGATACTAGAGCTCTCCTATAAGCTAACCATCTATGGCAGGCTCTCTGAAGTTCATGATAAAAAACTAGTTGATGAGGATCCAGGATTCTATCTAGGACTAGCCTCTTGATTTGCTTAAGTTGTGTGGACCTAGATGAGATGAGACTAAGTCTTCTATCAAGTTCATTCCACAAGAATTGATTTCTACTTGTTTCAGGCACATTAAGCATAGAATTGATTTCTACGGCTGCCAATTGGTTTTCTACATTTATAGTAACTGCTAATATTTTCTTAGGAGCTACCATCTAAACATGATTTTAAACTTTAAATGTTTTAAAATGCATCTATGTTTTAGTTGTTCTATTTTTTTTTGTTTTGTTTTTGTTTTCAAAAGGTTATGATGCATTCACGTCGGGTTCACCAAAATGTATCGCTCCAAATTTTTCGCATCCTTACCTTCAGGCTATAGGATCCGTGCCCGGAAGGGGGATGGGAAAAGGATGTCATGGTACCTCGGACTGAGAGGACTTTGCGAAGGTCCCGCCTCTCAAGGGAGGTGTATTTTGATGATTTTTCGACGGATGGTGGGTTCACCAGGAAACATTTAATGGCAGTTTCCACGCCTAGGTTTGGAATGTGTTTTTATGTGTTCATTTTTAGCCTTAAGCATTCATATCCTAGGTTTGGCCAAATGAGTCTAAATTAATCTATATGAAAATGCAGAGTTTAATGAATACAGAGAACAAATTTAAGACAGAAAAAATAGAGAAATTAAGGAAGAATAAGAAGAATACCTGATCCGGATGTCTGATGGAGATTCTGATGTTTGAAGCAGTCAGGATCATCTAGAATTCGATAGAATCGTCTGAGATCAGACAAGATCATCTGAGATCTGACGAATTCGTCAGACGAATTCATCAGAGACCTGCAAACAAAAAAACAGATGCAAAATACAGAGAATACTACAATGCTAACAGAGGAAAATGACATAAAATAATAGTAGTATTATTAAACTAAAACTTAAGCACAAAAACAGGAATGAATCATGTTAATTAGATGATAATTAGGATTTAATTATGCACTTAATCTAGATGGGTGAACTCCAAAATGCAAAATAACATAAAATATCGAATAAGCTATCTAATTTGTAGAATAAAATAGCAAAGAAAAGGTTGAGAAATGCAAACTTATGGCACTTATTGCCTCAATGTGGACTGCAGTCGAGATCGTCTCGCATCAGTATGAAATCATCTCGAATTCGACAGGATCGCCTCCGATCTGAATAGGTTCATCGACGACGATGTATGCTTGCTCCGGCTGAAAAACAAGATGATACCTGCAACAAAATTGATATAGGACTACTGCAAATAAAAACTTAAGATGATTTAACGTGCATGAAGCTAGGTTACAGAGAAATTCAGCCAGGGGGGTGCTAAGGGGATAGGGATTAAATAGGCTTAGGGGAGTAGTTAGGAGGTTGGAGATCATCCCTATTTGGGAGATCTCCAATGGGGGAGGGTCCCTAATGGCGCAGACACGCTTTTGCCCGGATTGGAGGCCCGTTGGAACAAAAGCTAATTTTGCAAAATTAGTTTTGCGACAAGATCGTCTGGACGTCCTAGTCCAGACGAAATCGTCAGATCTGGGGCGATATCGTCTGATCGGCGACGATATCGTCAAATGGTCAAAACAACCTCTAAAAATGGCACGGAAAAGGGGGAAACAGATTACCCGGCGGTTAACGGGCGGTTTGGGAGGTTAAATTTGAATTTTAAATTATTTACTAAGGTGAATGTAATTATTACAATTTTACTGCGCCAATTTTAGGGTGCTACAAGCTTAAAGTCTTTCTTTATGCTTTCTTGTTTTACTAGTTTAATGGTATTTACATGCATATTTCTTTAAAGGGCCTCATCACGAGAGGCTATCAATATTTGTAATCGTGTGCTGTTGTTTCTTGTTCGTAGAGAGACAGGTGCAAAAAGGAGCCTATATCATAATCCTTCCACATCACGGAGAAGGGGGTTAGCTCTACCCCAAGGCAGTTTGTGAGTAATCACCGAAGCACAATAAGTGCGCCTACCCTGTTGAGGGCATTGGCAATTGTAACATCTGTATCATCTTTCGAGTGACCCTAAGAGGGCATTTTTGTAATCCGAGATCCTTTAAATATTAATATAAGAAACTTTGCATACGTTGGCTTTCTTTGTTCAATTTATGTATTTGTGTGGATCTTTGTGCTTTTGTGATGGTATAGATCAGTACGCCTAGCTAAGGCGCGCGCTCCGTGGTTACGTCAGATGGCGATCACGATGGAACCCCACAATTTTAGCCCTAAATTTTGACTGTTCTTGGCTGTTTCTTTTCACAGGTGCTAACCGCAGCTTTCAGCTATGGTTATTTTTTGGCCCATGGCTGTAACCTACGGTCTCCACTGCAGCCCGTAGATCGGACCTACGGTTCATAGAGGAAAAGGTAGACAATAGGAAAATCAGTGGGCAGTAGAGCAGGAGCTGAGGTAGGTCCCAATTTCACCTTCTGTGTTGAATTTTCTGCTCTGTATCTTTCCAGAAATCATCGAACCATTGCAAACTAGGAACTAAAAAATATATATATATAAGGGGTCAATGAACAAGTCCTAGTTTGTTTTCATTTTCCATTCAATAGAAAGGCGTTGTTGGGAATAGCGGACCTCTGAGTGCAGTCTGCCCCTAAATACAATGACCTTGATAAGGATTGTGTGTCATTTGCATGCTTGAGGCCCAATCAGCGGCCATGTCATTGTAATTGCATCATCAAAATATCATATAGGACATTAGCATGCATTCTTTCTGAATTTGAAATGTTCCTTTATTTTCATGCATATCATGTAGGAATGATCATTATGCTCTTCGATGCATTTGTCATTTTTGCAAAGTAAAAGGAACCACACACACCACGTTCCATTTAAACATCAGTGGCATTGGGCTCTCACATCCAACCCACTTGATTGAGACCAATAGTGGATGTCATTACCACTTGGTTGGCTCATTTGAAATTGTATTATCGAGACCCACTCATTGCCAAGGCCGACCCAAGAACTATCCTATCCATGCAAAATAGCATGCACTCTTCTTCGAAAGGGTGTATCATTGCACACGGTGTGTTGGGTGAGGGTTGGTAGTACCTATGCTACTTCATTGAGTATGGACTTCATTACCATATTCGGCTTGTGCGAGTATATAGGTGAAAGCCAATTTAACTGAGTTTAAAATCCAACAATATTTCAAAACATGTGAGAGTTTCTAACACTGATACAACACATCTGAAAACAACATCAAATAGTTTAGGGCTCACAATAAAAATTTAAAAGGAGATAATCATCATTTGTATACTTTGTTTGCATAATAAAACACATCTAGATGTTAGGTACACAAATGGTGAACACATGGGGTGATCGACAAAGGTCTCGGATCGATGCCCATGATCAACCCCCAACTGGTTCACAGCAGCATGTGTCGAGTCCTCATACACATGAGCGAACCGAATGACGTTCGACAAGCATTAGAGGTGACAACTCGACATGGGGAGATCCCATTGAGTGGACCCCTGATAGAGGAGCTTCAGTACACTCTTCTAGGCATAGGACTGAGCATGGAGCTTCTCAGCATGAGGATGCTCTCCCCCAAAGCCATTACCGAGACCGCACTACACACGCATCCATGGGATCGACCGAGGAATATGTTGTGTAGGGGACCAAGTTGGTTCCCATACGTACTAAGTCCATAGGAGGTTCTAACCCTCCACCGTCAGAGTATAGATGGATCAGAGATCCACCCATTCAGGGGTAGGAGGATAGGCTCACTTTCGAGCATAGGTCCACCCATACTCCCATGTGTGGCTCACCATGCAAGATCACCATTGATATATCAAATGTGGGAGCTAATGGAACACCACCGCATGAGCGGTGGAGGTCTAGATAGTTAGATGGTCTAGGTAGTGTTCTTGAGCAGCTAGGCTACAAGCCTACAACTCCACCCACTCATGCTCCGAGTGAGCATAGCGATAGTTGTATCAAGATCACTAGAGAGCATGGAGAGGCTTCTAAGCACCCTCATGTCACACGTCCACCATCCACACATTTTTCTGATGGGTATAGAACCCATAAGGTAGCTCGCATAGAGCACACACACCGGAGGCCTCCTACGGTCGACCAGATCGATAGATCACATAGACTAGTGTCTGAGCAAAGATGTCAACTCCTCCAAGATCAATTGGATGATGCTCACCTAGAGAGGCAACATATTGAAGATGAAAATATTCAAGCGCAAAGGCTCCTACGATAGAGATTATATGAGCAGCGCATGCATGAGGAGCATATTCTAGCTCAGAAGGAGCGCATAGAGTAGGAGGATCGGCTAGCCAGGGCTGGCCTATACCCTCTCGAGGAGCATAGAGAGCATGTGCATAGGAGGGCTGTGTCCCTAGCCGATATGCATGAGGAGCGAAGAGACGCTCATACTCATGTCAGTGCCCAATAGAGGGAGTGACTGCCATCACTCAATGATCTTAGATAGAGGCAGCATGAGCACATAGATGCAGACAGATACGATCAGGGGTATCCTGAGAGTTACCAAGTTGAGGAGGAGGAAGAGCCATGTCCTCCACCTCCCTCGAAGAAGACATTACCTCCTAGACCACCTCCACGTCAGCTTAGGGAGGACTTTTTGTCTTCTAAGGCGTACAAGGTTTTGGCCGATAAGGTCAAAGCAATAGAGAGGCAGGGCACGGCTATGCAAAAGCTGACACTGAGGAAGATACACAATGAACCTCTAGACCCCTCGGTGCCTACGCCTCCATATCTCGAGCATTTTGATATGCCCAGGTTGGAAAAATTCAAGGGTGATGAGGATGCACAAGAGCATGTTACGAGTTTTTTGGATGCTTGTTTCCAGATAGAGAGTCAGGATGCCTTGTTGTTGCGCACTTTCATTACGACACTTTTTGGCCCAGCTCGAGAGTGGTTCAACCAACTGAAGAAACATAGTATTACTAGTTTCGAGCAGTTGGCCGATGCATTTCTTGAATGCTATTCATTTGGCATCAAGAGATAGGCCAACCTTTCTGATTTGGTGGCACTAGCTCAGCGCGACGATGAGCCCATCGAGCAATACGAAAAGAGATGGCATAGAATAATGGCAAAGCTACCATTCCCTATTCCTACGACTGAACTAACCCGAATGTTTACAAAGAGTTGTGCCAAACACATCTCGCTATTATTGCAGCTGTAATAGTACCCTACATTCGAGGAAGTTATGGTGCAAGCCAGGGTGATCGAGGACATCAAGTTGCAAGAAGGCAGCTTGAAGCTCAAGACTAGGAAAGAGGGGTTTAAAAAGAGTACTACAAAACAATAGGGCAAGCAGGCCCACGTAAATCAAGTAGTACTAAATCTCGGAGGAGAAGACAAGGGATAGCAAAAGCCTAATTATCAGGCCCAACCTCCTCCTGCATGTTATGAGACACGCAAAAACAACTATAAGGGCAAAAAAAAGAAGAGCACCCACCTCGCCAGTTCACGCCCTTGACGGAATCGATGACTTTGATTTTCCATCAACTGTGCGAGGCCAAGGCCATACGATTGCTTGAGGTCAAATTAGTAGATCTGAATGTGCCAAAGTCAAAGTGGCATCAAGACGATCTATTCTGCATATTCCATAGAGCGAAAGGCCATGACATCGAGACATGTTGGTCCTTCAAACACATCATGCAGAACATGATAGAAAAAGGAGAGCTGGTAGTACCAGGCAACCCATAGGCGCCCGACAATAGAAACATGGGGATTTTCAAGAATCCACTTCCTAATCATGAGGTGCCTCGTAACAACGTCGACTAGGTCAATCAAGTGAGAATCGAACCACCTACCCAGGGTTTCGTAGGCATGGTCAATGTTGTTACTAGACATGGGAGGTATGATCAACCGAATCAACCTCATGCTCCCATTAGAATACAAGCTACGCCGGATCAACGACCAGCTCAGAACATTCTAGGCCCACCAGCTAGACCGGTGGTGACCATAAGGAGCAGGTTAGTTCAGAACCTACAGATAACTCCTACGAAGTTGTCAATATATGAGCTTATTCAGTAGTCCCCTAGACATAGGGAGACTCTTATGGACATTCTGAGGTCCATTGAGGTACAGTCCCAAGATGCCCATGCATTTACAAATTTTGTGGGACATGTACAATAGTGTCAAGAACCCACGATACAATTTTATGATCATGAAGTGAAGATGGTTCCTACTATTATGGCTGACCCATCATTGCATATTATCACGTGTGTTAACCACATGCCTTTCAAAAGGGTCTTGATCGACACTGGGTCCTCGATCAATATAATTATGACCAAGGCACTGAGCCATCTCAAGCTACCCAAATCACACATTGTGCCTACCACCTTTACGTTGAGAGCATTTAATGATGCACTATGCTCGATGGTTGGTACAATTGTTCTACCTATTCAGGTGGGACTCAAGACCATCTCTATGATGTGTCACATGATAGAGGGCACCATGCAGTACAACATTTTTCTCGGAAGGCCTTGGATTCATGAAATGCATTGCATCCCCTCTATCTTGCATCAATGCATGAAATACATTCATGAGGGACAAGTTCACGTAGTGTCCTCGGATGAAGAACCATTCAAGTTCATGAACCTAGCAGATTTGCCTAGGGGTTTTGTACTCCCATCGATGCACTTGGATATCCGACCTGTTTCATCGGTTAAGATTCCAAGAGGTAAACCAATAGCCCATGCTCAATCATCGACATCTGTGTCACATAGATCTGAGCATACGACTACAACTTCTCTAAAATTGATTGCATCGTCAATGCATCGGCAAGTCGAGAAGCTAAAGGTAAAATTGGGCGAGAAAGTGGAAAATCATATGCCCGGACCAGTCGCCAATGAGACTCCCACTCCCATGGATGTGGAAGAACCTCAAGATAAAGTCGAGGAGGCACCTCAGCCTACTTCACCTACATCTTCAGCAGGGTCATCTACACCATAGGTGACCGTTCATCTAGCTAGCACAGGGTTGGGTGAGTATCTTGTGCAAAATGTTACTTTCGGACCTATCCTAAAAATTGCACAAGATATGGGCCGACCGCATGCCCATCAATTTTTGATTGGATCTGTAGTGTCATTGGGTGAGCCACCCAACCAAACAAACTTCATCTATGTAGGGCTAGATCAAGCACCCACCAGAATGTCCATAGATGAAGATGATGATGAGCCATTCACTATGAATGTGCACTATCTATCCAACCTAGAATATGCCATGCACATTTTTGAGTCGTATCATTGGCATGGGCATGACCTTGGTCTTTTTGAATAGGGATGTAGAACCCCACTCGAACCTCATTATCAGTTAGCTACTGATAGGTTCGGGTTAGGGTTACAAGTATGGGGTCATGATGATCTGCTTGCTGCATCCTTAGATCACATGTACTTGAGTCTAGGGGATGATGTGGATTTTAATCCATATCACCCTAATCCTTCTAGCTATTGGAGGACTCGCCAGATGGTATCATTTGTTACCATAGGGCCACCTGATTCATACCATGATGGGCCCTTAGAGGACAACCCCAGAGACAACCTGGGTAACCAAATCCATGGTGCTACCAATGACACTGGTATGCAGGGGCATAACCCCATTATTGTAGGTGATCTCAAGTTAGGAGATCTTTGCGATGATGATGGAGAGGAGTCCACCTCCAAAATGAGTGGACCTAGTTATTATGCAGATGATGAATCCTCAAATGATGATCAATCTGAGGAGGAAATCAAGCCAATTTTTTTAGGGCCAACGTTTATATGCCATCTGCTGCCTATGGAACAAGTGGAAGAGACGAACGAGCACTTCATAGCCGATAGTGATTATGAAGATGAAATAGAGGAGGCTTGCTTAAAGCCTCACCCAACTAATCTCCCACTATGCATAGACACAATAGAGTGGCCCATCCATGGTAGTGACCATGATGATGTAGATGAGAGGATCGATTCCAGGCTCGTGTATCCACAATATCTATTGCCTAGGGAATCAAAGCATGTTATGGAGGAAGTCCCTCCCAACACTGAGTGCTCTAAGGAAAGAGCAGTGCCAGTTTATGTGGTAGTATCATATATATGATCATTCTATCAGATTTATCTAGATAGTGATGATAGCGATCGTAGAATCAGATACATGGGACCACATCTACCAAATCGCTCCTTAGAAGAGGGGGGAAGTGATAGATTGTATTTGTACAATGATGATGAGGACTCGATGGAGATGGCCTATTTGGGACCTCACCACTTACGTAATAGGCCTCCACCTAGAGGTCCCCCACCTATTACAGCTATAGGTTTGCATCGGGAGATTAATCTCCATCGTAGCCTGAGGGAAAGAAGAGAGCTCGAAGAGAGGTATCAAGAACTCTTTCTCGATCCACCTACGTACGTGGAGCTCCTTGAGCTGAGAGATCCCATTTTGTAGCTAGTGCACCGGGAGGATCCAGTTATACGGACATCCCATAGAGAGGATCCATTTGTGCCCGTACCATCCGAACTAGATCTTGGGTATGAAAGCTACGCTTCAGGGATAGGGTTTTGTCCATGTGGTTCTGGAGATCAATTCCATTCCATCAATATGGTCTCCATTGATTTGACCATGCCACTCCACAATCCAGTAGATCCATCCAAACCGCTGCATCTAAACATGGATGCTATCGATTGGGATCATGCTGACTCATCGGTCCGGCTTGAAGATTTCTTCCCTAATGAAGAAATGCTGCAACCATTTCATTTTGCGCTAGGCTATGCTCATGATGTTTGTCATATCGAGAATGCTTCCCAAGAGGAACATGTGAACCCGATTGATGACATCCATCTGATTCCTATGCCTCACCAGCTTGAGGAGGGATCACATATGTCAGTAGAGAAAACCTTCGATGTGGATATCAGTAAAGATCCCACCAATCCAAAGAAGGTTAGATTTGGAGAGAGTCTCACTCTGGATGAGCGTGATAGCATCATCCCTCTACTGAAAGAGAGACCTGATCTCTTTGCTTGGACTTACAAAGACATGTCGGGTCTAGATCCAAAATTGGTTACTCATAACCTATCACTAGATCTATCGAAGAAGCCAGTCAAGCAAAAACTCAGAAAAATGCATCCAACAGTAGCCTTAATGGTGAAAGACGAGTTACAAAAGTTGTTGGACGTAGAGTTCATCATCTCCATCGACTATCCAGAATGGGTGTCCAATATGGTGCCCATAGGAAAGCCAGATGGAAGGGTCCGTATTTGTATGGATTTTAGAGATCTCAACAAGGCAACACCCAAAGATTCATTTCCATTGCCAAATATCGATGCTCTGGTAGACGCCACTACAGGTCATGAAATGCTCTCCCTTATGGATGGTTTTTTTGGATACAACCAGATTCGGATTAAACTCGAAGATCAACATAAAACCATGTTCATAATGCCATGGGGGACATTTTGCTACAAAGTTATGCCATTCGGTCTTAAAAATGTTGGTGCCACATATCAGTGGGCTATGACATATATCTTTCATGACTACATGCATAAAATCTTAGAAGATTATATCGATGACTTACTAGCTAAGTCGTTGCTATGAGCAGAGCATGCGAAGGTCTTAAGGAAGGTCTTCGATCGCTTGATAGAGCACAATGTCAGGTTGAATCCTAAGAAGTGCGTATTTGGCATAACTTTAGGTAAACTCTTGGGATTCATCATTTCTAAATGAGGCATCGAAGTAGACCCAGCAAAGGTCATGACTATTTTAGAGATGCGTCCTCCCACTAATATCAAAGAACTAAGAAGCCTTCAGGGCAAAGTAGCATCCATAAAGTGATTCATCGCTCAATTATCGGATAAGTGTCGACCCATGAATCGATTGCTACACAAGGGGGTCCCATTTGATTGGGACAAGGACTACCAAGCAGCCTTTGCTGAGATTAAGCAATACCTAGCAATGCCACCAATACTAGCTCCACCAAGGCCAGATGAGCCTTTTCTGCTATATATCGGCAATCGACTTTGCATTAGGGACCATGTTAGCCCAAAAGAATGTGCAAGGCAAAGAGCAAGCCGTATATTACATCAGTCACACCTTGGTGAGTTATGAGTCAGGATATGCATATGTTGAAAAACTTTGTTTAGCAATAGTGTTCGCTACCAAGAAATTATGGCATTACATGCTAAGTCATACAACATATGTTATATCAAAATAGAATCCTTTGCAGTACATGATGAGCAAGACATATCATAACACACGTACTGCAAAGTGGATCATGCTATTGATAGAATTTGATTTGCAATTCATCAGCCAAAATTCCATCAAGGGACAAGTCATAGCTGATCAACTGGCTGAGGCACCACTGTCCAATAGTAGGCCTCTAACCATTGAGCTTCTAGATGATGCGGTCTTCATAATATCTGAAGCTCTCAAACTCGAGGAACCAGAGAATAATGTTGATATTACATTGTTTTTTGATGGTTCAAAGTGTGAGCAAGGGGGCGGTGCAGGAATAGTGTTTTTCATGCCACAAGGAGCTCCAATGCCCTTGTCATTCAAGTTAGACTTTTCGTGCACCAACAATAATGCTGAGTACGAAGCCCTACTTTTGGGCCTCCACATAGCCATCACCATGGGTATTAAAATATTGAACATTTTTGGTGATTCTCTGCTCATAGTTAACTAGGTTAAGGGGCTCTTTCAGTGTCGATGTCCCATACTGAAAGCCTACAAAGATCTTGTTGCCACTTATCTGGCTAAACTTGAATGGTATGACATCGAGGCAATCCCTCATTCATCAAATAGGTTCGTAGACACCATGGCATATTTGGGGTCCTTGATCCCTCAGAATCCATCTGTCGATTTTACTACCATCCATGTTAGAATGCTCTCGCACCCAACAGTGGAGCGTGCAACCTTTGATAACAAAGAGTCAGTCAACATGATTGTCATGGAACCAACAACTGATTGGTTCCGTAGAGCGGAAGACTTTCTTAAGCAGGCACCCTAGGAGTCATTGACTTCTCAGAGTCCTACGGGGAGTGGTACTACCATTCACCACAAGGTTGTTTCCCAGTCTGCATTTGCAAAGTTAAATACGTAGGGGGAGCAGGTCATCTTAGCAGTCGAAGCTGAGGCTTGTCAAAGCTGGATGTTGCAAATCCAAGACTTCCTAAAGCTTGGTATGATCCCAGAGGGATTGTCACGTGCCGCAAGATGCACATTTAAATAGAGAGTGACCAAGTATGTCTTGATAGGAGACATTTTGTACCGACGCGGCTATGAAGGAGTTCTCCTTCGATGTCTTGAGCCCCAAGAGTCATCTTGGGCAATTTTAGAGGCTCACGATGGTACGTGCGGTGGCCATTTTAGCGGCATGGCTATCATCAAATGCATCCTTCGCATGGGTTATTATTGGCCCACTATGGAGAAGGATTGCAATGTGTATGTCAAGAAATGCGTTAAATGTCAGCATCATGCTAATCTTATGCACTTGCCATCGTAGGCCTTACAGCCCATTCAGGCGGCTTGGCCATTTGCTCAGTGGGGACTAGATCTGATTGGCAAGATTTCCCCTCCATCGTCAGGCCGACATACATTCATTATCATGGCTACTGAGTATTTTACAAAGTGGGTGGAAGCCATTCCCCTTACAATGACCACTGGAGCTCGCATCATAGAATTTATTCTCGAGCATATCATATGTCATTTTGGGATACCATCCAAAATAATTTTGGATAATGGAACTTCTTTTAAGAACAAAACTATGTGGGCTTTAACGTCTAAATACCACATTAAACATAGTTTTGCAACTCCATATTATCCACAAGAAAACGGGCAAGCTGAGGCCTCAAACAAGACTATGGTAGCCATCTTGAAAAATATAGTGCAAGAACACCACAAGGATTGGCATATACAGCTGCCCCTTGCATTATGGGCTTACAGGACTAGCATTCGGATGCCTATTGGGGCAACACCATTTTCACTAGTATATGGCACTGAGGCCATTATGCCCTTGGAGTTGGAAATTCCAACGTTGCGCATCGCATTGAAAGAGTTCATCGATGATGACACCACGTGGCAAGCTCACCTCGATCAATTGACGTTGCTTGATGAACGTCGTGTGAATGCCCTCGAGCATCTCCATGTTTATCAAGAGTGATTAAAATGAGCTTACAATATCAAAGTCCACCAGAGAGACTTTGAAGTTGGGGATCTTGTGCTGAAAGAGAACCAACAGAACTCGAATTTTGCCTGACATGCGAGACAAATTCATGGCTAACTAGCTAGGGCCTTACATCATATCTAAAAATATTGGTCTAGGAACCTATCACCTAACGTCGCTAGAGGGTGTAGAAGAGTTTGAGCCTCTCAATATCATCCATATTAAGGCGTTCTATGCTTGAGAGTGTAGTGAAGGCACCAAAGGCATCTGTAAGCCTTTGGTCAACCCAAAAGCCCTGAGGGTTTTGTCTCAACTGCTCGGTCATCCCAAAAGGCCCCAAGCTCTCTGATTAAGAAGCTTGGTCAAGAAAAGGCACCAAGGATTTCCAAAAATCGCTTGGTCAACCCAAAGGCTCTGAGAGTTCCTATAGCTTCTCGGTCATCCCAAAAGGCTCCATGCCCTCTTGTTGAGAGTTTGGTCAACTAAAAGTTTCAAAGGCGAATATAAAACCTTTGGTCAATTCAAAAGGCTCCAAGGATTTCCAAAAATTGCTTGGTCAACCCAAAGGCTCTAAGAGTTCCTATAGCTTCTCGGTCATCCCAAAAGGCTCCACGCCCTCTTGTTGAGAGTTTGGTCAACTAAAAAGGTTCCAAAGGTGGTTGTAAAACCTTTGGTCAATTCAAAAGGCTCCAAGGATTTCTAAAAATTGCTTGGTCAACCCTAAAAATCTCCAAGGACATGTACTCATCATTTGGTCAAATATGAAAGCTCAAAAATCTATAAAAATCAAGAAAAATGTGTAAAAGTCCAAAAAAAAATTGATAAAGCTTAAAATCCAAAAACATTTGCATTTACATTTTGCATTTTCATTTGCATTCACACATGCATTCACATCATCATATTGCATTTAGGCATTTGTCATCCATTGCATTCCATAGTAGAGTGTAATGCGTTTATCAAAATTTTACAAACAGTCACACGTTTGTATGACAATCATGCACCCTTGCATTTATCATAATTCATTGCATTCATACACGATACCTATTGCGGAGAAACATATATGTATGTTAAAGTTTTCCTGTCACTCAGCCATACCTAGTGAGTTCTTCAGATATTGTAGAAAGCTTGCTTTGCTGTTATAGACAAGGTCATTAGTTGGGATAGTGCTTCAACATATCAGAATCCCATCACTAAGCAAAACAATATAAAATCCTGCTAAGACGAGAGAGGATGAAAGTTACGATAGCAGTCTTAGGTATCTAGAGAGATGGGTTTCATGACCTGCTTATCTTGCAAATAGTCGGTCTAGAAAGGTGTACTTTGGCAAAAGGACAAGAATTTCCCCTATAAATCCCAAAGTCACAAAAGTTAAATCCCAAGTTACAAAGTGCAACAAAAAGTACAAATTTCAAGTTCAAAATGTAAAGTGACATAGTGAATCAAAAGCACTATAAAAATCCCTTGCTCAAATAAAATGGTAACACATGGACTAACAATGATTTTTATCACTACATCTGAGCAAGTAAGAAGGGTGAGAACTTGAATCCCTGGATTGTCCACCTTTCAAAAGCCATAGAGTGATCCCCGATCACAGCAATGGGTTGGAAGAGTCCCACCTACAATCGGAGGGGTAGTTCTATTGGGTGATCCCCAAATGTAGCAATGGGTTGAAAGAGTCCCGCTTGCATTTGGAGGGGTAGCCTTGATCAATTTGCAAGATGAGCTAGCTCTAGGTACCTAGGATTGTCTAGTTGTATAAGTCTAATCAAAGCTGAAACAAGGATGGTACGATCGTATGAGGAACCTTATCTCACATATGGGTTGAAAGAGTCCCGACTGACATACGGGGTATGCTTACGATCTATCTAAAAATACTCACATGCACACACAGGGATAATGAATAGTTGGGTCTATCACGGCAAAAGCCTTGTCCAATATAAGCCTTGTACAGTTAGTATGTGATTTTTGGAGAAGTATACTAGGGTGTTTGAGTCTCAAGGAAAACCCCAAAAAGTGCTCCAATAGCAACAAGATACCAAATATCATTAGACTTCAGAGATATGAGTCATTCATTCATCAGAATGCATTTTTACAAAGCACAATCAAATATATAGGATAGATACCGCATGAATATCAGAAATGATGTTTAGACGACCACTGACTATATAGTGCAACAAAGAAGAAATATACAGAATGACATATTCATTCATTAGCATTATACCAATCCATTTCACTGCATTTCATATATGGGTGATTAATTGATTAAGTTCTTGTAATGAGAATTATCAATTATTTTGCATGATTGTTATACATTCTATGGTGTCATATTTTAAAAATTGATATACACAGTTTACATTCATTCCTTATGTTTTAAGTGATTAAAGCATACAGGTTCATTTCCATTAGATTATGATTATGTACATAATGCATTACCATACATTGCATAGCATATCATAAACTGCATAAAATATATGCATGCCCACAAAGCAAAAATAAATATGCATTAAAAATAAACATCGCATCCATCTACATACATCATATGTCGCACATCTACTCATCTAGATCACTGCATATCATCATCATAAAGTAGAATAGCTATCTAGTGCATGACATCCATACATCACATCATATAAACATAGCATTTAAATAAGCATTGCATCCATGTGCATCAAATAAACATAAAATCAAAAATAATAAATAAACATGTACACATAATGAGCCATGAAATATCATATCATATATATGTGTGTCCAAACAAGTACATAGGGAGTGCAAAATGCCCATAGGCTACAACTATGTAGGTCCTCGACCTTACACGTAAAATAAGAACATCCAAACTATAGTCGATAGCTGCTATAACCTAGATCTAGGCTGCTCCCCCTATACTGGAGCTCTCACCGCCTCCCTCTACACTGTGCTCTGGAGCCTGCTCTCCTGGCTGACCTGGCACCTATGGTGGATCCTGCTGTGGATCCTGCCTACCTCCAAAGCCTAACGCACCCAGCACATGGGAAATTGGTAACTATAGTAGGCTAGTCCTCTGATTGGAGGCCCCTGATGTCTACCCTAGATCTCTAGTCCTGGCCTACGACCTCATCATGTGTGTACTAGAGGACCTATGCATCCTCTCAGTCCTATGAGTCCTATGACTCGAGCTCATTATCGACTGCCCTGAGGTCCTAGACCTGGTATATTGAGACTCTGATGCAAAAGGATCCTCAGGAACCTATAGCCCATGCATCTCTATGTAGCCAACTAGCTGATCAATATGAGCAAGCCGAGCTGCATGCATCTCATTGGTCCTCATGACCATACCATGCAGTCATATCACCTTAGTAATCAGATCCTGTGTAGCTATTGTACCTACTATTGGTATCATAGGAGGCCCCATGATAGCTTGAGGAGGTGGCATAGCCCCCCTCGCTGCTCGTGTGAGATCCTGCTCTACCTCTACTATAGTCTATTATGCCTGTGCTAACTCTAGGGTAGTCTATAGTCTCTACACCTGGGCCTCTACATCGGTAGCTCGAGTCATGAGCTCCTGTACCTAGCCCTACACCTCAGTCAGGTATCACTCCTTATCAGATACCTTCACCTCTAGAGTGGTGATGGTAGTATCTCTCTCGTGCTATTGAGTATGAAAGCACCCAATCTGACTCTACAAGTCAGCAACCTACACCAGCAGTATCCCTCTACACTGTCAGGAGGGACCTCACCCTCCTCTGGAGCATCCTCCTCAGGGTCGATCTTCGGTAGGTCCTCAATGGTGGCCTCTATGCCCCAACCACCCTTAGTATGTTGGCGCACCCTACGCCCATCAGGATCTGCCTCTACCTCTGCCTCAGCTGGCTCTCGACCTAGAGGCCCTATCCCATGCCATCTAAATAGAGACCACCACCCATCATAGTCGGGCGTGGTCCTAGCTATCTCAACCCCTGACTCTTGGAAGTCATCGGGTGCATCTCCTAATGGTGGAGGAACTATCAATGGGAGATCCCTCTCTAGAGCTAGGCATCTGTACCTCAAGGGCATATCTGGTAGGTCCTACACCATGTTAAACTATCATAGGACATGAGAGAAAAATTGATACTCTTGGACCTCTAGCTTATGCCAGATAAGCCATCTATCTTGGTGGGCCCATCATAGCCACTCGTCCACCTCTGGCCATGTAGGGCAATCCATGTAGGGGTGCCATATGATGTCCCCTAGCCCAAGTGATGCAAACTAAATAATGTAATGCTCTGTGTCCCTAACATGAGCCCTACTATGGATACCCTCCTCAGCATGAGGCCAATAGGTGGTGTAACACTGATGATCATCATCTAGGGTAGTGATGCATAGAGGTAGATCAATAGGATGCTCGATCTAGATGTGCTGCCACCCCTAGATCTATAGCAATAGGCTGTAGTTGATGCCCTTATGGCTCTACTTCGTAATCTGGTATAACTCCCTATAGAGCTGGCATAGTAAGGTGCTCCCCTAGGCCAGTAGTAGTGGCTCCTCCGTCGAGCTCTGAAGCACCCTCCAAGTAGGGGCCAACATGTTCTAGGGAATCCTCATGCTCGAGGAGTCTGGAAGGACAATCTGAATGATGAGATGCATAAAGAGGGCCTCTCAAATAGAGAAGACATCATCCCGATACCAGTCATCGATGTGCACCCCTCCATGGTCCACATCATCCTATGCATCGATGCTCTGATCACCGAAGATGGTAGCAAAAATAGCATCCTTTGTCATGTAGGTAGAGGAAATGATAGCCTCACCATCGATGGGGATCCTAAAGATCCTGTAGACATCCTCTAGGGTGATGGTCATCTCACCGGGAGGAAGGTGAAATGTGTTGGTCCATGCATTCCAGCATTAGGCCAACGTAGTGATATAGGCCTGATCTACCCTAATGGTGGGTAGATCCATGACATAACTAAACTCGATGGCTCGGAACCATGCTCGGTCATCATCCGATAAGGCCTCATGGAGAGTCTTCATCAAGTCAGGCTCCCGTGCTCTAGAAGTTAACTTTTAAAAAAGCAAAAAAACATAATGTAAGCTAAATCTAGCTAAGCAGAGCTAAAGAAAACTAAAAATCTCAAAAAAAAACTAGCAATTGCAACCTGCAACTGCAACTTGCGGTCCCCAATTTGCAAATTGGGAACCGTAGCTGCAACTTGCGGTCCCCAATTTGGGAAATTGGAGACCGTAGCTGAAACCTGTGGTTCCCAATTTGCCAACTGGGAACCATAGCTACCAGCTATGGTTTAGGAGTGGCACCCATTTTGGGTACCCTCCTAGACCACTGAAGCATAAAAGTTAAATCCTAAGCTAACCTAGACTAGTGGGGTTCATTACCGATAGTTTAATGAGGTTCAATTTTTGCATTTCTTAAGTGTGGTTCATTTTACTGATATTGAGTGTGAGGTCTCGGTTTTGAGTTACCTTGCCCGCACCCTACCCCCGGCTAGTCGATGGCTGATCAGGATCCACCATCAGGGAAGACGAGTATAATGGTGGTCGAGTTTTGACAGTGTTCCGTATCAAGGAATGTCTTCTCTCTCTCAGAGCTCTCAATTTGCTAAGGGTTGCAAGAAAATAATGAAAAATTTCAAATGGGATTTCAATTTATAAGTCCTCCTAATCTCTGTGGACCGTAGCTGACACCCATGGTTCCAAAACTAGGGTTTTTCGCTCGTAGGTCTGACCTGCGGTCCCCAAAATTTGGAAGTGCAAACCATAGACCGTACCTATGGTCCACAACTAGCAATAAATGCACTAAAAACCCATCGTGGGAAGGTCTGAAAAGGTAAATTAATGACTCCCAGTGGATAAAAATCAAAATACATGATCAAAATTGCAAATTTGGTGATGTTACAAGCACCAGGATCAATCCAATAAATGCCAAATTAAACAAAAAAAATCAAACAATGAAAAACCAAATGCGCCTCGTATTCAGTGATTTATCCTATAAAATTGGTGGTTGCAATGACTTGCGCTCCATGCAATCTGGCAAGATGAGTAAATCACAATAAGGACATTTGGGGTAAAATTATCATTTCTTTTATGACATCTTTTCAGCAAATCATCGACAATATGATTCAACACAAGTCTTCTTGAATTTGTATTATTTTGACTCCCTAAGACGACTATCATAGCCTGACTGCTCCATGGGATAGAGATGTGCAAATACTACTAAGCATTGTAATCATAAGCTGAACTAGGCCTAGCCAAGGCATTAAACGTCTCAAATCTAAAGTTGTTCAGGATCATTCATTATGGTCAAGCGATTTCGTCACTTCAGACATTGTCATTACCCTCATCGACTCGTCGCTTGAGGGGGTAGTCATAATTTCATGTCATAATCAAAATCAATAGAAGATCCAGAAGATCGTAGATCCCTTGATCTTGTCAAAATTGTGTTCGTCCTTGCGAATCATTGCTAACAACTATCATAAGCTTCCCCCTCTGCTTGGGGTAAATAGCAAATATGAAATTTTATTTGTAGCTCTCATCCTTCGGTTATATAGGCCTAACTCCTATTGTAGCACCAAAGCTACCCGAATGTCTGATGATGAGTGCAGACTTTTCAAATGTAAGCCTTCCCATATTGGAAGCAATGATTCTAGGATGCGCGTCCTTTTGCTGGACCTGGGGCATCTAATGTTGATCAGACTAATGATCATCATAGAACCTGCGACATCATTTTAGGAGGTCTATTTTGCTCAACGTTGTTCGATCTCACAATGCATCTCAAAAGGGGCATCTATAGACACCTAAAATATATCATGTCGAGGGTGACTACTCATATGGACATGCTACAAAACCATATGAAGGATCTTGGATAGACTCCAAGATAGAGCAGTGGTTCTAACCACTCAATTTAGGCATTCTAGCCTAAGCAGTCTGAACCATAGCCTAGACCTATGGTCTCTAGTCTGAACCATGGTTGACACCTACGGTCTATAGTCTGGACCACAGCTGTGACCTACGGTCTGAACTGGAGTTCAGTTAGGCCTTCCATCCAAGCCAAATCGGTTGGAATGACCAAGAGATCTAGAAGGAGGCAGTTGGAGGATGAAAGATTCCAAAGGCTTCCATCCCAACTATCCTAACCAACCTTCTTGGTCTTGGCTTCTCCATGAAGCCACCCCTAGCCCTAGGGGCATGCTATAAATACCCCCTCCAAGGGGATGAAGAGAGAGAGATGATTTGTATAGCGAAGTGTTGGCGAATTATCGAGCGAGAGCTAACTGATCAAGAGAGCAGTGAAGCCCTATCAAATTGCATACCGACTTTGTGCATTTGAGAGCCCCTTTGCTATCCATCTAAAGACCAATTAGCCATGGATGCCCTAGGTGCTTAGGAGGATCAAGAAATGCAAATTCGAGCAAATGAAGGCCCTTCACAATGATTTGACCACCAAATCTGTCAGAGGATGACAAAGGCGACCCTTGAACATCAATTCGGACAAGGAGGTCAAGCCCACTACCCCTAATTCTGAGGGTAAACCCATCAGAGGTCAAACCATGGCTGTCAGCCATGGTTCATAGTGCAGACCACCCCTCACAGCTATGGTTTGCAATAGGTTAATGATCACCTTACTTACTTTGCTTTTGATTGCATAGATTAGTCATGTTAGTCTTTTTATAGGTTTAATTGCATCTTAGGGAAACTCTGACCGTAGGAATTAGACATTTCATGCATTGCATTAAGTAGGAGTACATTGGATATTTTATGTGCTTTATTGCTTCTAATTCGATATTTGATCTACGCATCATTTGCTTATTCATGTCTTGTATGTTTTAGCATAATTCTTGATGTAATTAGAATAGCTTAAAGTCTTTCTTTATGCTTTCTTGTTTTACTAGTTTAATGGTATTTACATGCATATTTCTTTAAAGGGCCTCATCACGAGAGGCTATCAATATTTGTAATCGTGTGTTGTTGTTTCTTGTTCATAGAGAGACAGGTGCAAAAAGGAGCCTATATCATAATCCTTCCACATCACGGAGAAGGGGGTTAGCTCTACCCCAAGGCAGTTTGTGAGTAATCACCGGAGCACAATAAGTGCGCCTACCCTGTTGAGGGCATTGGCAATTGTAACATCTGTATCATCTTTCGAGTGACCCTAAGAGGGCATTTTTGTAATCCGAGATCCTTTAAAGATTAATATAAGAAACTTTGCATACGTTGGCTTTCTTTGTTCAATTTATGTATTTGTGTGGATCTTTGTGCTTTTGTGATGGTATAGATTAGTACGCCTAGCAAGGCGCACGCTTCATGGTTACATCACAAGTCAATCCTTCTCATTAGGAGCATTTTATGATGATATCTCATAAAATCTTGGAGTGGAGTGTTGAGGATGAGGGGCAACCATCTCCTTTGTTATTTGTGACCCCAAAGGAGTATGATGAAGGTGACAATTTTTGTGACATGGTTTGTGAGCATGTCCCTCAAAATATCATTTTATTTGATGGTAAATCCCTTATGTTGCGTAGGTTGAGTCTTCTAGTTCTCAAGAGGACTTTGGTTCTATGTTTGATGGGGACCTTGAGCAACTAGGAGTGATTCCTACCCTACCTTCTCTTTAGGATGAGTCATCCATTCTCATTGAGGAGACCATAGATGTTAACATAGGTTCTAAGGAGACCCCTAGAATATTTAAGCTAGGTAAAGCCTTATCCATGGACGATCAAGAGTAGTTGACAAATTTATTGAAATAATTTTATGATGTAATTACTTGGTCATATGTCAAAATGCCAAGGCTTGATCCCTCCCTTGTTATGCATCATTTGATATTTTTCCCTAGTGCTAATCCTATTAAATAGAAACTTAGGAAGATACATCCTAAGGTCACCCTTTTAGTCAAGGAGGAGCTCCAACAACTCCTTGATATCGGTTTTATAAAATCCATTGACTATTTTTATTGGATCTCCAATATTGTTCTAGTGGCTAAGAATATGGGAATAATCAAGATATGCACCAAATTTCAAGACATTAAATTAGCATATCCCAAGGATGATTTTCCCTTACCCAACATAGATCAGATCATATATTTCACCACCAAATATGGCATGCTTTCGCTTATGGATGGTTTCTTAGGATATAATCAGATCATGGTTACCCTTGAGGACCATGCCAAGATAGCTTTCATCACACCATGGGGTACCTTCTATTATAAATTCATACCTTTTTGCTTGAAGAACATTGATGCCACATATCAGAGGGCTATGACTTATAATTTTCATGACATGATGCATGATATTTTACAGGATTATGTGGATGATCTTTTGGGTCACTCCATACATCGATAGGATCATGTTAAAAATATAAGATAAATTTTTAAAATATTTTGATAGTTCAAAATTCATCTTAAGCCTTCCAAGTGTGTGTTTGGAGTCACATCTAGCAAGTTGTTAGGTTTCAAAATTTCTAGGTGAAGTATTGAAGTGGACCCTGCTAAGATAGTGACTATCACTGACGTACCTCCTCCCCACATCCTAATCAAGTTACATAGCTTGCAAGGTTGGCTTCAAGCTATTTATCGATTCATAGCCTAGCTAGTCAATAAGTGTCAATCATTTCTTAAGATTCTTAAGAAAGTTGCCATGTTCTAGTGGGATTTTGAGTTTCAGTGATCTTTTGATGAGCTCAAAAGGTACCTCACTTCCTCGCTTGTCTTAGTTCCTCCTCTACCTAGCAAGCATATGATGCTTTATATAACAACCATAGCTTATGCTTGTTAGCTTTTGATGAATCACCCATGAGAGGTAACAATCACAAGATGTAAAATAAGATGCAATAAAGTAAATCTGCTAGATGACTAAAGTATGCTGAAATATAAAAGATATAAAATATTACAATGTAGCTATGGAGGAAGTGAGCACTCCATTAACAAATCTATATATCTACATCATATCCATCACCAATAAATGATCTAGAACACAATCCAGTAACCTACGCTATCTAACAATGTCTCCCGTCTATCCTATCTATCTATCTAAGAGGTTGTCCTTATATATGCAAAATAGGATGCTTGTCCAACACTCTAACTAGTTGTGCATGGGACACCTTGTACATGTACAACTTGCACATGGACACTTGTCCATTTATTACAATGCATGGAATCACTAGATAACTTGCATAGGAAGTAATCTAGGAATGTATCTTGGAGGATACATTTACATAACCCAAATGATGGAATAGACATTATTTTAAATACCCCCTATAGTACATTATTTGGGTATTCAAGGCTTTTGTCTTCAATATGGATTCTCTTCATATTCTTCTACTTGGTCTTCATCATCTTCTTCTTATGCATTCTTTGTGTTCAGGTTCATCAGGTAATTTGTGTCTTCATACGATGTAGAGTAGGATGTTGCTAGGCCTTCTATTCTTATTGTATAATCTCTAAAAATTTTAGATTCATGTTCTATCTAGCTACATTTCAAGTCTTCCTTGCAAGTATCTTCATTTGATTCTTATTGTTGATGAATATGTAGGGTATGATGCAATTGTCCTCTCATATTTTTTATCCTTCTGTACTTGCTTTTTTGATGTACTGGTTCTTTATTTTCTTTAACCTATTCTTCTGTAAATGAGTTAGAAGCATTTTATAACATCACAATATCTTATGGTATTTTCGTTGAGTCTAGGATAAAATTATTTTCATGGATTGACCCTGTTGCTTTTATTCCATATTGATTCATAATGAGACATATATTGACCCCATTCATATATCCAAAATTAATCATGTAGTTTTTTTCTACTAGCTTGCTCACTGAGATGATATTGAAAGTTAAACCATGAACATACAACACTTTTTGAAGTAGAATATTTGGAAAATATTTACTGGGAGATACACATACGTAGTCATGAATAAGATATGTTTGGTTGTATGCAATTCTTAATTTGTAACCTTTGGTAATTTCAAGATAGTCAAACCATTATCATATGATGACTATATCCTGAGTCAATAAACCACCTATGATTATGCTTTGTGAGTTGGTTCTTATCAGAGCAAGTTTTGCAACCATTGTATGACATTCCTTTACCCATTGGAAAGGTTGAATTTGAAGAGTTGAGAAAGAATAACTCTTAAGAAGAATATAGTGTGTTTTGAAATATAGTTCAAATTTGGTTGATTTTGTACAAGTTTTGCAAGAATAAAAAATCAACTTTTAACACCTTATCACTCCTAATTGAACTAAGCACTATTTCAGTTTGAAGAGGTTTTGATGTTGGAATTTTTTATCCACTTTTTAAATATTTGGGACAAGTAAAAAATATATTTATCCAACCTTAATAAAATCCCTTAATAACCTCTTTTATATCCCTTGGATTATTTCTAATTTCCAAATAAAATAAATTTGATGGAGTAACCCTTATGACTCCTAAGATTTTAAAACTTAGAGAAATGATAATAATATTTGCAATATAGTTTAATCCAATTTAAATTCCTTATTTCTCCCTAGTAGGATTGCAAATATTAAAATAATAAGATAAGTCACCATGTGTAGGGGATAAGGGAAATAAGGAGAATGGAATCCAACTGAAGGTATGTAGTTGCTCGAAGCGTGACCATGCAACATTGAATGTAAATATAGGAAGGAAGGAAGGAGAGGAAAGAATGGAATCTAATAAATGGTATGTAGCCGCTCGAAGAGTTACCATACAACATTGATCAGGGATCCAGGGAGAGAATAGAAGAAGCGAAGAAGAAGATGATAGGAAATAAGAGAGAAAGAAAATGAAAAATAATGTCGATGAATGGAAATGGATGATTGTGGATGCAACACAATGGTTTTGCTGAGTCTGTATGATTTTTTTTGATGTCATACTGGTTTCTTGGGGTGGCAACTTTTGATTGCTTTGCTTTTGCGACCAATGCAAGATGGTCCAAAATGCTTATTAAAAATTTTGTTATTGATTTATTGATGAGTGCATGGTGATAAATGTCAAACCATTTGAGCTATTTAACATTTTTATTATTCAAACATGTCATTCATTGTGTATCATGAATGCCAGAGTGAAATCCTTCTCCAAATGTTGTGTTGAGTTAGTCAAACATGTCATTCATTGTGTATCATGAATGGTAGCGTGACCTCCCCATTGTTACGCACAACTCTCATGATCTAACAAGTATCTAGTTGGGATTGAGATTATAATCATAATATAATCTTCAACAAAAAAAAATTAGACAAATGTGATATCCATGGTTTGGATGTTTGGATGTTTGGTTATTTGGTTGCATGCAAAGCTAGATTTTAGATATGAATACCTCCTCAAACAAGGAATCGACAATGAGGTGAATGGAATGTGATGATATGGTGATGAATCGGTTTATAGAAGAAAAATGCATAAGGAAATTGATGAAAAATTAGATAGGTAGGAAAGGGGGGTGATTTCCTAGGGTTTGGAATCAAAATTGGGTCAATTTGGGGCTTTTAAACTCAATTTGCGGGCTAGGGAGCAAATTGGATCTGGATTCGTAGGTCAGGAGTGAATTGGGCTAATTCACAATTCAGGGAGTGAATTGGATCAAATTCATAGGTCAAGGTGTAAATTAGACCTAATTAAGGTTTTTTAGGTGTCTTTAAGATTTTTTGGAAGCATGGGGGGTTCATTTTGATGGTGGTGAACTTGGATATTGAGGAGTGACTGACGATTGGTGATGCAGAGAGGTTGTAGTTGACCATATCGAGTGGCAGCATGGCAAGAGGACATACTAGCACTAGAGCTCAATGTGGCAATCTATCGGTAAGTGCTCTTTATTCTTTTTATTTTTCAATTTTGTTTCTCGAGAAGCGTGAAATAGGAGGGGGAGGTTTTCATGCTATTTTAAAAATTTAGGCAAATTTTAATTAAAATTGGAACACAAAGTGTTAAATAGGCTTAATGGGTACCCAAAAGTGCAATCGGTTTTTAGGTTTGACTAGTTTACGTTGTAGTTTGACCGGGTGATGAGTAGGGTAGTCTTGTAGTTTGACTTTCCACTTTTGGAGCGATGGTGCACTGTTTTTGAAATGTGGTTGAATTTCGTCCTTAAAAGTTGGAAATGGGTATTTGATTGTGTGACTTTGTTTTTTTTTAATCCTCGTTTGATGTGTTATCTATATGTGAGCCTTTAGGATGTGAGTTAGAAAACCTTGACTGTTAAGTTTTCCCCTATAGGTATACTATTTTTGAAAACCGTTTGCACTTTCACCATAGAAGGGCAAAATGGGTATCCAAAAATGTGATTTGTTTTGGTATACGATTGTATTTCGCATATGTTTGATTTGCGTGCCATGATATGATAGGGTTGCATGTAAAATTGGCTATTGGGAGACCGATATATATTGTTTTTAATTTTTTTTTGAAATTTCACTGTGAAGTGGGTAAATGGGTATTCAAAAATACGACTATTTTTTTGATGTTATGTGATTTGGCATATGCACTATTTTTTTGGGTTTGTGGTGAGTTTAACCTCAAAATTTGTGCATGTTTGTATACTATTTTTGAAACTTGTCAAAACTTTCACTGTGAAGTGGGTAAATGGGTGTCCAAAAATGTATTGTGTTTTGTATGTCTGACGGATTGACATGATTTTGAATTTCGTGCCACAGTGTGTATGTGGATAATTTTGAATTTGACTGTTGGGAGTCAAATAGGTATTGTTTTTCATATCTATTTGAAATTTAAAAATGAAATGACAAAATGGGTATCCAAATATGTGAATGTGTTTTTTATGTGTCAAGATATGTGGATTGTGCACTGTTGCATGTCTCGAAGTGCATGGAAAATTAAAATAAATTAATTTGTGTATGAAATTTGTTTAAATAAAATTTAAATTTTATTTAATTGGATGATTGTGTATAAAATTGATGTGAGTTTTTTGTTGTTGTTTTTGTATGAATAGGTGAAAATAATCAAGCCACATCATCATGTCCATACAATGAAGCATGATTTTGACAAGCTTATGGACAATGAAGATGATCAGAAGTGGTTGGATTTTGTATGGTTTAGAGGTGTGTGGAAATGCAAGAGCATTCAGGCCAACATGGCATATATATCGGCTTTGTGTGAGCGATGGGATGTAGATTGCAATACTTTCCACTTTCTAATGAGTGATATGACTATCACCCTAGAAGATGTATATAGGATCTACAAATTACCGATCGAGGGTGTGCCAGTGAGGGCAACACAAAATGATACGAAGGAGGCTATGATGGAGCGGTTCTTTGGTAAGGAGTGGATGGAGATAGATATCAGGAAGATGGATTATGAGCTATTATGGAACAATGAGAAGATATCTAAGCATTAGTGTGTAGCTATGATGATGATCTCCATATATGCTTTACCTGATAGTTCTAAGGTATTGTTTACCTAGAATATGTTGGACATTATGAATGATATGGTGGAGTGTAAGTTTGTATTCGAATGGGCACCTACGTTGTTGGCCTAGGTGTATAGGGAGTTGCACGATGTGGTGCATGCTAGGTGGAAGGGATTGAGTTGGACTCCTTTACTGCAGGTGTGGGAATGGGAGCATATATCTATTGAGAGGTCATCATTGTTGTCTTTTAAAGCACATGTTGAGGGTCAGACACATTTACCTTATGCTCTAATATAGAGTATGTATGGGGAGAAGGGGGTTAAGAGGCAACATGAGGGTGATTCTCTAGTTTAGAGGGTCAAGTTTAGGGATTTGATGCCTAGTTAAATTAAGTGGAGTCCTTGGATGGGTGGGGTGACATGGGAGAAGGATGACAAGTAGTTAGAAGCCATTTATCGAGGGAGGTGGCTAGTGGGGTGGTTCTTCCAGTTTGATTGAGTTAGGCATCAGTTTGGATTATGATAGGATATTCTAGAGTCTCCTATTGTATACTATAGGCAATGGGGTGACAAGGGGTAGCCACCTATAGTTTTTTTGTGGATTGGTGAGAGGGAACCACCGATGGTGATCCCAGATGTGAGTGATGTTGGGACAACACCAGATTTTGATGCTTGGTGGGCGATGTAGGGCTAGAAGCTGGGTGTTGGCATGGTTGACCGATGGGTACCACTTAGTGGTGGGGTACCTGCAATAGGGGGTAGGATAGTGAGAGGCACTTGGGAGAAGTCATAGGATAGACCTGGTGGTGAGACATAGGTACCTCTATGATGATTGAGGTGATGATTGGGAGGTACCTCAAGTTTATCTATAGAGAGATTGGAGGAGGTTATTATGAGTGGTGGAACGTAGCCTACAGAGGAGAGAGCAGTCATGGAGGAGAGAGTAGCCATGGAGGACAAAGTGGTCATGGAGGAGTTAGGTGGAGGTATGGCTATGGGTAGTTTTTATGACACCCTAGATATGGGTTTCTCTGATGGGTTGGAGAATATTCCCATCGATTAGCTGGAGATATAGGAGGCCAAGGAGGAGGTATTGTTGTTACATGCTTGAGTATAATAGTTAGAGGGAGAGTTCCACGAGAGTGAGAGTCATAGATAGGCAAAGTTGATGGATTTGGAGGAGAGGTTGATATATTTGGAGACTACTAATGATAGTTCTCAGAAGGCCCTTGGGGATAGGTTTTCTAGGATGGTAGTAGAGATGGAAAGGTATCGATATGCATTGGCCACTCAAGATGTAGAGATTATGGAGCTACAAGATGAGATGATAAGGCAATAGTAGGGACGAGCAGGATTTAAGGGATCCTAGGTGGTAGTGGAGACTCTAGCTGATATGGTTGCTCTAAGAGTAGAATTAGAGAAACTGCTAAGGGTATTGAGTTCGGGAGAGGGATGCTAGCTATGGAGGCAGCAAGGCAGGTGGCTTGTGAGTACTCTTTGGGGATTAATGGGATCCCACTCCAAAATTATGACCAGGTGGTCTCACAATTGGGGAAACAAATATGTTTATGGATGCCCTCTCAACAGAGTCATCAAAGTGTATATTTATTTAGTCAAATAGGCATGAGAGCTAAGATGCAGGACATGGCAATGGGTAGAGATGTGGCTACAAGTTTAGGAGTGATGTTATCTCTTGTAGGGACTTAGATATCAGGAGAGTAGGTAGAGTCTATAAAGGTTGCACTAGCACACGAGATAGCATCGGAGAGGGTGAGTCACAAGGGGAGTGGAGAGGCTCTTAGTGGTAGTTAGGTTTATTACCATTGTAGCCTATGGGCAGTTTTGAATTTTGTATGATGGGCATGGACCCAGGATGTAGCCTACGAGTAATTTTAATTGATAATATATACCTTTCTATTTTGGCTATTACATATACGTGTGTTGTTTGATGTTGATTGTATTTGAATTGTGTTTGCATAGATAACATAATGTAATGTGTGAGTGAATATTTATGCATGGATATACATATGTGGTAGGCTATAAATGTATGATCATATTGTAGTGTAGATATACATTAGAATGATGTGACGGATTGTATGTTAAATATAATGCAATGTGATTTCATGTGATGCAATTATTTTAGTAAATGCATGTAACATAGATGCGATGATGCATGTATGAGAAGACTAAAATGCATAAAGGAAGCACTTGTATCATTGAATATACCTTTATGAATGTGATCCATTCCATAATCTTAGGGATATAGGATGGTATAAGGCATGTGTATCAACTTTGACCAATGTAGTTTTGATAATCAAATCTTAGACCTAAAGCTATGCAAGTTTTTGTGACAACTCATAACTAATCTAACTGGTTCAAAGTCTGTCATGGACCTGTGTGTGTAAATGAGTGAGGTTCATTTATCCATTTTGAGGGAGGTAGGATTAAATTATTGTAGACATGGACAAACTAGCTAGATCATCCATAAGTAAATAGTGATCTGTATAAATAAGGTCACTAGTATGATAGATATGTCACCACTTGTAAGACTATTCCACTGGTAGGCAAGATCTTGGAACCTATTGCTAGCGAGGGAAATCATCCCATGGTGTTTTGTTGAACCTAAGGACCAACGATGATGAATCATAACACTGGTGATATCTAGAGGTGTTTCATTTTGTTTTCTACCCCTCGTTTATTGTTCTTGTATGTTTTGTGGTGCTCTTTTTCTTTCTTTTCTTTGTCTCTTTTTTTTGTATGGATGTTGTCTTTTGTTTTTTGCTCGTGTATCTTACTTTTTCTTATGCTTATCCCTTTGTTTATCCATAGGTCATATGTTGACCATGCAAGTGATAGGATGAGCATGGGAAACCATTCACTAGATGGCGATATCTATGCAAGGTATTATCTTCTCGAGACTTAAAACTTGTTTAATGTGTAACCTGTGTGAATGGTTCATGAGAGAAGTTGAACCAGCCTAAAGAACTATAAGGAGTGTGTAAACCTTGTCAGCTAGGGGTGATATTTTATTGATTGAACTAGTGAGTGGTAAAATCTTAACACGACACCCATGTATACCCTAATCCTAAAAATGGGGAATGGACATCTAGGTGGTGATGCTAACAAGTACATGTGTTACTCCTGTTGAAGGCATATTTTTGTGGAGAATATACAAAATTGAAAAAAACATGGATATATGCAATGGGTGTAATGTAAATTATGCAAGTGGTAGAATGCAATATCTACAAGAGGAAGCTAATGAGTTGTATGACGGGAAGTTTGGAAAACTTATCTATAAATGAGTATGGTGTATTGTAATGACAAAAAGCATGATGTTGTACTAATGGTTGCCCCAATGTGTGGGGTGTGTGTGTAATAGGTGAGTAAAATACGACCTATAATAATGCATGTAGTAGTGACAAAAATAGGAAGGATGTGGAGGTGGTATTTAAAAAGTGGAAGAAAGGAGAAGAAATAGGCTTTGGTAACTGACAATAGGAGAGGATTTACAAAATACCAATGAAGATAGAAGAAAGAAAGTAGATCAACATAGGTATGAATCCGTTCAAAGTGTAACCATACAACTACAAGAGGAAGTAATAAGAAGTAGAAGAAGGGGTAAGGAGAAATATGAAGAGCAACTACTAATGGGCGAAGTAACGGGGGTCAGGTCATGCATGAGGAGGTGAAGCAACTATTTTGCTTGGGATTTGATGGTTTGTGTAATTAGAGGTATGGTGAATGTAGTGAGATGGCACTTCCAAGGATTTACATGATGGTAAAGTTCGAGGGACAATGCAATGTGTGGGACTCTGAAGTTAGGTGGATGAATGGGGATGCTCAGATGATGGGATGTGATAACCAATCAACATGTTATCTACAATGGTTTCAAATGTATGGCATACATCAATGTCATGACCTGGCTATTGATGGTATATACAGAACTAGTGTTCATGGTAATTTCATAGTTTGGGATACGATGGGTCAATAGGCCTAATTTCAAGTAATACTAGGAGGTCTTGGTGAAGAAGATGGTGAAAATTTTTGGATAGCGATGCAGATGGGATAGATGTGGGGTAGATATAGGGATCCATGGGAGGTGTGTGGAAAGCGAATGAAGTGAGGTCATGATGTAGGAGCATCTAATGGTAGCAACGCAATCTTGCATCCACATATAGAAAAAAAAAATTGTCACGAAATCATGACCGTCGCGAAATCGCGACAAGGAGGCACCGGGAGAAGACGCATTGGGAAGGTCACGATTTCGTGACATGTCACGAAATCATGACTGTCGCAAAATCATGACATGGAGGAGGCAGCAGGAGAAGACGCATTGGGAAGGTCACGATTTCGTGACATGTCACGAAATCACGACTGTCACAAAATCACGACATGGAGGAGGCAACGAAAGAAGACGCATTGGGAAGGTCACGATTTCGTGACATGTCACAAAATCATGATTGTCACAAAATCATGACTGTCAGAAATCGTGACAAGTAGCCACCTGAAGAAGACACCAGCAAGAATGTCACGATTTCGCGACATGTCACGAAATCGTGACCAGCTGCAGGAGGGAGAGGAGGCCAAAGAATTTGTCATGATTTCATGACATGTCACGAAATCATGATCGGAGCAAAAAAGCTGAGGCATCCGAAGGCAAATGTCGTGATATCATGACTTGGAAATAAGAAAGGCAGCGATGGAGGAAAATGTCGTGATATCGTGACATGTCGCGATATCGCGACCCGAAGGCGAGGAAGGCAACGATGGAGGAAAATGTCATGATATCGCGACATGTCGTGATATCGTGACCCAAAGGCGAGGAAGACAATGAGCAAGGAAAATGTCATGATATCACGACATGTCGTATTTTCATGCCGAAAGACGAGCCGAAGACGAAGAGTCGAAAAGGGAGACGTGTCGAATATCTGGACGACGAAGCGACACGGGGAGGCAAAACGAAAGGTTCTGGAAGAGGAAATGAAGGGCCACCAGCTAGAAATGGAGCGTCACCCGAGAACCTTTAAAAAGGAGAGCAAAGGCATGCACAAGGGATGGAAAATTGCTGAAACGATAATATTTTCTCGTTGTATTTCCAGATTTGAGAAATTCTGTAAAGGCGCAATTCCTCTGCGACTTATGTAATAATCTGCTATGACTATAATATTCTGTTGTGACTGTAATATTGTGCTGTGACTGTAATATTCTGTTGTAACAGTAATTATCTGCTGCATGTGAATAAAATAAAACTATTTTTTTTTCTCTGTAATTTTGGCTCTCGATCAAGTGGTATCAGAGCGGGAAGTTCCTGAGTGTGCAAGCAGATCGCCGAAAGTGAGGCAGTTTGCACCAGGATCTATGGAAGGACTTGTGAGAGGAGTACAATAGAATGCCTCCAAAAAGAAATCATGGTCATGGGAGAAATGTGGCACAGGATGAAGATTTCAGAGCGTTGCAGAGGCAAGTGCAAGCCCTGCAGGAAGAGTTGCGAAAAAAGGTCGAACCAAAGGGAGAAGACCAGAGTGACGATGAAGCCTGGGAAACTGAGGGTCCATCAGATGATGAAGAAGCATTGGATCCTTCTGAAGCTAGATTGTTGAAAGCTCTAGCTCAGGCCGGGAAGAGACCGAAGTTTGATGTCTCTACATATTCTGGGAATCTCAACCCAGAAGAGTTGATTGACTGGATCAACGATATGGAGGAATACTTTGAGTATGAGGAGATTGCAGATCCTGATAGGATCAAATTTGCAAAAACAAAATTGAAAGGCCATGCTAGTTTATGGTGGAAAGGAGTACAACTCGAAAGAAATAAAAATGGAAAGGAGAAAATAACCAGATGGGACCGAATGGTGGAGAAACTAAAGAGACAATTTATTCCCGTAGATTACGAGTTGGACCTGTTGAGGAGGATGCAGAGTCTGAGGCAGTCAGGCAAGTCTGTCCAAGAATACACAGAAGAATTCTACAAGATCTCCATCAGAACTGGCCATTCAGGGGTTAATAAGGAGAAAGTAGCCAGATACATCAACGGGTTGAGAATGAACATTCAGGAAGAACTCAGCTTGATCAGAATAGCCACCATAGAAGATGCATACCAGTTGGCCCTGAAGGTAGAAGAGAAACTAAACAGAAGATTCGAAGGCAACCAGAGAGGAAGGGACCATGGTGGAAGAACCGATGGAGGAAATTACCGAGACCAGAAGAAGACTGGGGAAACAAGCAAACCCCAGGAACAAAAAAAGGAGAATACCTACCGCCCGCGTGATCAGAACAATGACTACCAGAGAGGAAGAGGTAGACCTGGACGTGGGTATGGAAGAGGGGTATTCCGTGGAACCTGTTTCCAGTGTGGAGAAGAGGGACACCGGTCATACGAGTGTCCTCAACACCAAGAAAGGATGGACAAGAGACCTGAGGGTCATGCCAGAGCTGCTATGGCAGATGAAGGTGCAGAGTCAGAACACTCTGAAGAGGCAGAAGGAGGAGAAGTGTTGATGATGAGAAGAACACTGTTGAATGAGGAAAAAGAACCAGAATAGAGGAAGAGCCTATTTTGCATGAGGTGCAAATGTGCAGGGAAGGTCTGCAATGTTATCATTGATAATGGTAGCACAGACAACTTAGTTTCAGAAGAGATGGTTACTAAGTTGAAATTGGGGAAGAGGAAGCACCCGCATCCATATCGGATTGCGTGGTTGCAGAAAGACCATAGAGCACTTGTCAGTGAACAGTGCTTGGTCAAATTTCACATTGGGGATTATCAAGATGAGGTCCTATGTGATGTATTGTCGATGGATGCTTGCCATTTGTTGTTGGGAAGACCATGGCAATTTGATAGACGTGCAGTGCATGATGGGCATGCAAATACGTACTCTCTAACGAAGGATGGAGTACGTCACAAATTGAAGCCACTGAAGGAAGTGGATGAGAAAGTGTGCAGTAGTGCCAAAATCTGCCTAGTGGATGGAAGACAGTTTTTGGATGGTCTGAAGAGGGATTCAATGTGTTATGCATTAATCCCTACTGTTAAGAAAGAACAGTATACAAATGTTCCAACAGAGGCCGAACACCTGTTAGAAGAATTTCCAGACATCATATCAGATAATGTGCCTGAGGGTTTACCACCGATGAGGAAGATCAGTCACCATATTGATTTGGTACCTGGATCTAGTTTACCCAACAAGGCAGCCCACAGAATGACTCCGATGGAAAGTGAGGAGCTGAGCAGGCAAGTCCATGAGTTGTTGAAAAAGGGACTGATTCGAGAAAGCTTGAGTCCATGTGCAGTACCTGCAATACTAGCACCAAAGAAGGATGGGGAGTGGAGGATGTGTATAGACTCCCGAGCTATAAACAAGATCACCATAAAATACAGATTTCCATTACCAAGGATGGATGATATTATGGACTGTTTGAGTGGAGCCCAGTACTTCACCAAGATTGACCTAAAGAGTGGCTACCATCAGATTCGGATCAGAGAAGGAGATGAGTGGAAAACTGCTTTCAAAACCAGAGAAGGTTTGTATGAGTGGTTGGTCATGCCATTTGGGCTAACCAATGCACCAAGCACATTCATGCGGTTGATGAATGAAGTGCTGAAGGAGTTTTTAGGCAAGTCTATTATTGTCTATTTGGATGACATTCTGATATTCAGCAGAACCCTGGAAGAGCACCTGATGCATATCAGGAGGGTTTTTGAGAAGCTGAGGGAAGAACAGTTGTTGATCAACTTGAAGAAGTGCAATTTTGTGAAGAAGGAGTTGGTATACCTGGGATTTGTCATCTCAGTTGAAGGTCTAAAAATGGACCCAAAAAAGGTGAGGGCTATCATTGAATGGCCTACTCCAAGAAGCACTTTTGAAGTGAGATCATTTCATGGTCTAGCCAGTTTTTACAGGAAATTCATCAGAAATTTCAGCAGTATTTGTGCACCCCTTACGGAAACAATGAGAGGGGATAGGAAAGACTTTAAGTGGACCCTAGGAGCAGACAAGAGCTTTGATATGTTGAAGAAGAAGGTCACTGAGCAACCTATTTTAGCACTTCCAGATTTTAACAAGGTATTTCAGGTGGACTGTGATGCCAGTGGCCAGTGCCATAGGAGCTGTGCTGAGTCAAGAAGGCAAGCCTGTTGCTTACTTCAATGAGAAACTCAATGAGGCCAGGAAGAAGTATTCAGTGTATGACCAAGAATTCTATGCGATAGTTCAGTCCCTGAAGAAGTGGAGACATTATTTGCTGCCAAAAGAGTTTGTGTTATATACTGATCATCAGGCCTTACAGTATATAAACAGCCAGGGAAAACTAAACCAGAGGCACTTGAAGTGGGTTGAGTTTCTACAGAGTTATTCCTTTGTGTTGAAGCACAGGAGTGGAAAGTCCAACAGAGTTGCAGATGCCTTGAGTAGAAGGCAGAGTTTGCTGACAGAAATGAAGGTGGAAGTGTTGGGGTTTGATGAATTGAAAGGTTTGTACCCTAAAGATCTCGATTTTGTAGAAGCTTGGAAGGCTTGCTTGGCACCAGTTACCTTGGACAGAACCAAGTGGTTGGATTTTTTGATCCAAGATGGAATGTTGTTCAGAGGAAACCAGTTATGCATTCCAAGAAGTTCCATGAGGGAAAACCTAGTCAAAGAAAAACACAGTGGAGGATTGGCTGGGCACTTTGGTCGAGATAAGACCATTGCCCTTGTGAGTGAGAATTATTATTGGCCGCAATTGTAGCAAGATGTGCAAAAATTTATGCGAAGCTGTAGAGTCTGTCAGATGGCGAAAGGTGTGAGACAGAACACCGGATTATATCAGCCATTACCTGTACCGAAGAAACCATGGGAAGATGTCAGCATGGATTTCGTTCTTGGTCTACCAAGGACAGAGAGGGGAAATGATTCCATATTTGTGGTAGTTGACAGGTTTTCAAAGATGGCACATTTTATTCCTTGTCAGAAAACTAATGATGCAGTTCATATTGCAGGTTTGTTTTTCAAAGAAGTGGTACGGCTACATGGTCTACCGAAGAGTATCGTTTTCGATAGAGATACCAAGTTTGTTGGGTATTTCTGGAGAACCCTGTGGAAGAAACTAAAGACAGATTTGAAATTCAGTTCAGCATACCACCCATAGACAGATGGGCAAACAGAGGTGGTAAACAGAAGTTTGGGTAACCTATTGAGGTGCTTGATAGGAGATAAGCCCAAAGGATGGGATCTGATTTTGCCGCAGGCGGAGTTTGCATATAACAATTCTGTCAACAGGAGTACCAACAAATCTCCATTTCAGATAATATATGGAAGCAGTCCAAGAAATGTTTCTGAGTTAAGGAAGCTGAATATAGGGGAAAAGTGCAGTGCTGAGGTTGAGGATTTTGTAGAGCATCTGAAGAACCTGCATGAAGAAGTGAAGAGGCATATTGCTAAAATGAATACGCAATATAAGACGAAAGCAGACCAGAAGCGACGGTTTAAGGAATTCGAAGTAGGAGATGAAGTGATGGTCCATCTGAGAAAAGAAAGATTTCCTGCTAAAACCTATAACAAACTAAAGATGAAGAAGTTTGGACCGTGCAGAATCCTAGCAAAATGGGATTCAGGCAATGCGTATGAGGTAGAATTGCCAAGTGGGTTAAACATATCACCCGTGTTTAATATTTCAGATTTGGTGAAATACCATGAAGGGGATAGTAGTGAGGCACCAAGTGCAGAGTTGTGGAGTATTCCAGCATCTACTCCAACCACAGATGAGATAGAGGAAATACTGGACACAAGAGAAGGCAAAAGTACCAGAAACAGATAGTATTTTGAATATTTGGTCAAGTGGAAGGGCAGACCGGTAGAAGATGCAACTTGGTTGTCTAAAATGGAGGTTGACCGCCTGGGTCTCCCTCTAATAGTTTAGAAGTGAGGATCACTTCTCAATATACCCCGGATGTCTGATGCAGGAGCATCCGGTGGCAGCAGCGCAATCTTGCATCCACATAAAAAAATAAAAAAATTGTCGCGATTTCGCGACATGTCGCAAAATCATGACAAGGAGGCACCAGGAGAAGACGCCATTGGGAATGTCACGATTTCGTGACATGTCATGAAATCATGACTATCGTGAAATCACGACTGTCACGAAATCGTGACATGGAGGAGGCAGTGGGAGAAGACGCATTGGGAAGGTCACGATTTCGTGACATGTCACGAAATCATGACTGTCATGAAATCGTGACATGGAGGAGGCAGCGGAAGAAGACGCATTGGGAAGGTCACGATTTCGTGACATGTCATGAAATCATGACTATCATGAAATCATGACAAGTAGCCGCCTGAAGAAGACACCAGCAAGAATGTCACGATTTCGTGACATGTCACGAAATCGTGACCAGCTGCAGGAGGGAGAGGAGGCCAAAGAATTTGTCGCGATTTCGTGACATGTCACGAAATCACGACCGAAGCAGAAAAGCTGAGGCGTCCGAAGGCAAATGTCACGATATCGCGACTTGGAAATAAGAAAGGCAGCGATGGAGGAAAATGTCGCGATATCGTGACCCGAAGGCGAGGAAGGCAGCGATGGAGGAAAATGTCACGATATCGCGACATGTCGCGATATCGCGACCCGAAGGCGAGGAAGACAACGAGCAAGGAAAATGTCACGATATCGTGACATGTCGTGATATCGCGACATGTCGTATTTTTGCACCGAAAGACGAGCCAAAGACGAAGAGTCAAAAAGGGAGACGTGTCGAATATCTGGACGACGAAGCGACACGGGGAGGCAAAACGAAAGGTTCTAGAAGAGGAAACGAAGGGCCACCAGCTGGAAATGGAGCGTCACCCGAGAACCTTTAAAAAGGAGAGCAAAGGCATGCACAAGGGATGGAAAATTGCTGAAACGATAATATTTTCTCGTTGTATTTCCAGATTTGAGAAATTCTGTAAAGGCGCAATTCCTCTGCGACTTATGTAATAATCTGCTGTGACTATAATATTCTGCTATGACTGTAATATTGTGCTGTGACTGTAATATTCTGTTGTAACAGTAATTATCTGCTGCATGTGAATAAAATAAAACTATTTTTTTTCTCTCTGTAATTTTGGCTCTCGATCAGGTCAAATGGTGGAGGAGTGGGTCAAGATCCAAATGTGGGGCAAACCCTGGGACAAGGAATAGACTTGGGTGAGGGTGAATATGTATGAGGTATGGTGTACCAATGAGTAGATGTGAGGTAATATAAATAGCTCATATGTAACTTGAGAGCATTGAGGTGAGCTAAGATATGTTGGATATTGGGATGTAGAGGTGACAAGATTGGTGAAGGTGACGATCGAGACTCTAGTGTATAGGACACATTGTGATATGCATGGGAAGAGGAACTTGCATGAGGTGACACCAGTGGTGAGTGGAATAAATTTGTAGATTGTGAGGTTGGCAGGAAGGGTAGGCCACAAAGTGGTGAAGGTGGCATTTAGAGTATGATTGGCACAAAAATTGGCTATGGATATTGACATGTGTGGGATGGACTTATGCACATAGAAGTGGCTTGGGAAGCATATGACTAAATGACTTGAGTGTACGGAGATATCCCACTCAGAATTGGGGGAGGTAGGTATGAGGGATGTGTAGGATGAGGTGTGTATCCTTGATTGGGAGGGTAGTAGGTTCCTACAAGATGGCAAGGGGAATAGGATGGTGAGTAGGGGTTACTTGCATCCTCAGGTAGAGGTGGAGGATACCCCTATGTGCGAATATGGGAAGTTTGCTCCTTTTCATTAAAGGAGGATAGGGAGACCTGATTGTCTTTTGAAAGAGGTGAGTAGGATGATCCTCTATGGCAAGGAAAGAGGTTTCAGGATGGAGTGTGATGGATGGAACGGAAGGAAGGTTAATATTGTCTAGTTTGAAGAGTAGTGGGTGGTCTAGCCAGATCAATCAGTGTGATCGGTACTGGGGGTGGTGTTGAATGGTCCTGCATAGTGGAACATTATGATGCTAGTAGCAAGTGTATAGGGTAGCGTATCTCTAATGATGGCATACATGTATATGATGTGTATATTACAAAAAGAAATAGATACCAGTAGCATATAAATGACATAAAAAGAAAAAATACATGTATAATGCAGATGTAAAGTAAAAGGTATGCATGTACTATGATGTACATAATAGGAGATGTATTTATGAATAGAATTGTGTGCTATTTGTGATCGTGAATGTCTATGTGGACTAGGCATTGAATGCATGAAGGTGAAGGATATTGATCGATTTAGGTTCAGCGAGACCCTTGAGACTAGCCACGTAGTAGGTACCTAAACCGAACATATGTGTAATTATGAAGGGGCCTAACCAGTTCGAGGTAAATTTATCTTGTTGTTGGTGAGGTTGGCTTATGATTTGCTGGTTCTCCTTGAGAACTAGATCACCAATTTATAATTCACGTTGATGCACCTTACTATTGTAGGCACGGTGAAGGTGGTCTTGGTAGACATGTGTGTGTTCGAAGGTATGGATATGGTGCTCATCGAGGAGTGTTAGTTGATCAATGTGGGGTTGATGGGTAGTGTCATCATCGATAAACTCCTTAATAGATACTCTCAAGGAAGGTATATCAAGTTTAAATGGCATGATGGCTTCAGTTCCATAGAACAGTGAGAAAGGGATTGCCCTAGTGGGAGTACATATGCTTGTACAGTAAGACCACAAGGCTAAGGATATTTGGTTATGCCGGTCGTGATGAGATTTTGCTACTATTTTGCAAAGTATGGAACAAATTGTTCTATTTATAGCTTCTGCCTGGCCATTACCATGTGGGTAGTATGGGTTAGAGAAGCTATGATGGATGTTGAATTTGGTGCAAAGGGCATGAATAGTTTTGTTTTTGAAGGATTTCACATTATCAAAGATGATTTGGGAAGGCATTCCAAAGTGGCATATGATATGGTCTATGATAAATGTTGTGATATTGGCTCCTATGGTTTGGACAAGTGGGATGGCTTCGACCCACTTTGTAAAATATTCTATGGCTATAATAATGAATTTGTGATTGCTTTATGAGGTAGGTGTGATTTGTCCAATAAGGTCAAGGCCCCATTGCAAAAAATCCACATGGACTATATTGGTTGGAGTGCTTGATATGGAAGGTGTGTGAGGTTTGCATGTTGTTGGCACTTGATATAGCATCTCACATATTCACAACAATCACTCTCTATCTTTGGCCAATAATATCCCATATGAAGGATGCATTTTGTGATTGCCATACCACTGAAGTGGCCACCACAAGTACCATCATGGGTTTCTTGTATAACGCAATTATATTCATGGGATTATAGGCAATGCAAGAGGATGCCATCATAGCTATAGTGATAAAGGATGTCCCCCAACAATGTATAGTGAATTACTCACTATTTAAATTATCGATGATGAGCATGTGGTAAGTTGCATGGTAGGAATCCTAACTTGATGTAATATTTTATCTCCACAAACCAAGGGTCATGTGGTTTAGTATCGACCACATGAATGCCATCGTCATTGATAGAAGATGTAGGTGATATGGCAGATTGGGTGAGTGTTTGAATGGGTACAAACATAGCGTTTGATAATGGATTTTGTAGGATTAATGATCCTAAGGAGACCATTGTATCTATAAAATGTTTTGATGATTGTGGAGCGGCTTCAAGGTTGCACCACTCGAATTGTGTAAGAAACAGTTGTGCAATATACTTGTATTTTTGGAGAACTGGACAATGACATTGCTATATATCTTTCACTTGGTTCACTATCAGGAGGGAATTTCCTATGATGTGGAGGTGTTTGATATGCATGGCATGGGTCTATTTTAATCCAAGGATTAAGGCTTTGTATTTTGCATTGTTGTTGGTACAAGGGAAGTCCAATTTGAATGAGAAGGAGAGGGGTTCCCCTTTTGTTGTGAAGAAAACAAAGCCTACACTCTCAGCATGAGTACATCGGGAGCTAACAAAGTATAGGGTTAAGTCAACTAGTGTCTTTGGATCAACTTACTATTTAGCTTTTGTTATGTGGAAGATTGAATTGTTAGGAAGCTAATTGAGGAGAGGTTGATCATCAAGTAAGGGATCTTCTGCAAGTTGGTCTACGATAACCTGTCCTTTAATGGATTTTTGTGAAATAAATTATAGGTTGAATTCAGTTAGGAGCATGATCCATTTTGCTATTTGAGAGTTGTGATACCTTTTGTTCATGTACCAAAGGAGGTTTTCTTGGGTGATGAAAAATTTATGAAAAATTAGATAGGTAGGAAAGGGGGGTAATTTCCTAGGGTTTGGAATCAAACTTGAATCAATTTGGGGCTTCTAGGCTCAATTTGCAGGTTGGAGAGAAAATTGGATCTGGATTCATAGGTCAAGAGTGAATTGGGCTAATTCACAAGTCAGGGAGTGAATTGGATCAAATTCATAGGTCGAGGTGTAAATTAGACCTAATTAGGGTTTTTTAGGTGTATTTAAGCTTTTTTGGAAGCGTGGGGTGTTCATTTTGATGGTGGTGAACTTGGTTATTAAGGAGCGACTGACGATTGGTGATGCAGAGTAGTTGTAGTTGACCATATCGAGTGGCAGGATGGCAAGAGAACGTACTAGCACTAGAGCTCAATGTGGCAATCTATCGGTAAGTGCTCTTTATTCTTTTTATTTTTCAATTTTGTTCTCGAGAAGCGTGAAATAGGAGGGGGAGGTTTTCATGCTATTTTAAAAATTTAGGTAAATTTTAATTAAAATTGGAACACAAAGTGTTAAATAGGCTTAATGGGTACCCAAAAGTGTGATCGGTTTTTAGGTTTGACTAGTTTTCATTGTAGTTTGACCGGGTGACGAGTAGGGTAGTCTTGTAGTTTGACTTTCCACATTTGGAGCGATGGTGCACTGTTTTTGAAATGTGGTTGAATTTTGTCCTTAAAATGTGGAAATGGGTATTTGATTGTGTGACTTTGTTTTTTTTTATCCTCGTTTGATGTGTTATCTATATGTGAGCCTTTAGGATGTAAGTTAGAAAACCTTGACTGTTAATTTTTCCCCTATAGGTATACTATTTTTGAAAACCATTTGCACTTTCACCATAGAAGGGCAAAATGGGTATCCAAAAATGTGATTTGTTTTGGTATACAATTGTATTTGGCATATGTTTGATTTACATGCCATGATGTAGATAGGGTTGAATGTAAAATTGGCTATTGGGAGCCCGATATATACTATTTTTTATTTTTGTTTGAACTTTCATCGTGAAGTGGATACATGGGTGATCAAAAATACGACTATTTTTTTGATGTTATGTGATCTGGCATATGCACTATTTTTTTGGGTTTGTGGTGAGTTTAACCTCAAAATTTGTGCATGTTTGTATATTGTTTTTGAAAATTGTCAAAACTTTCATTGTGAAGTGGGTAAATGGGTGTCCAAAAATGTATTTTGTTTTTTATGTCTAAAATATTGACGTGATTTTGAATTTCGTGCCACAGTGTGTATGTGGATAATTTTGAATTTAACTGTTGGGAGTCAAATAGGTATTATTTTTCATATCTATTTGAAATTTAAAAATGAAATGACAAAATGGGTATCCAAATATGTGACTGTGTTTTTTATGTGTCATGATATGTGGATTGTGCACTGTTGCATGTATCGAAGTGCATGAAAAATTAAAATAAATTAATTTGTGTATGAAATTTGTTTAAATAAATTTTGAATTTTATTTAATTGGATGATTGTGTATAAAACGGATGTGAGTTTTTTGGTTTTTTTTTGTGTATGAACCGATGAAAATAATCGAGCCATATCATCACGTCCGTACGAGGAAGCATGATTTTGACAAGCTTATGGACAATGAGGATGATCATAAGTGGTTGGATTTCATATGGTTTAGAGGCATGTGGAAATGCAAGAGCATTCATGCCAACATGGCATATATATCAGCTTTGTGTGAGCGATTGGATGTAGATTGCAATACTTTCCACTTTCTAATGGGTGATATGACTATCACCCTAGAAGATGTATATAGGATCTACAAATTACCGATCGAGGGTGTGCCAGTGAGGGGAACACCAAATGATACGAAGGAGGCTATGATGGAGTGGTTATTTGGTGAGGAGTGGAGGGAGATAGATATAAAGAAGAATGATTATGAGCTATTATGGAATAATGACAAGATATCTAAGTGTTAGTGTGTAGCTATGATGATGATCTCCACATATGCTTTACCTGATAGTTCCAAGGTATTGTTTACCTAGAATATTTTGGACATTATGAACGATATGGTGGAGTGTAAGTTTGTATTCGCATGGGCACCTACATTTTTGGCCAGGGTGTATAGGGAGTTGCACGATGTGGTGCATGCTAGGTGGAAGGGATTGAGTTGGACTCCTTTACTGCAGGTGTGGGCATGGGAGCATATATCTATTGAGAGGTCATCATTGTTGCCTTTTAAGGCACATTTTGAGGGTCAGACACATTTACCTTATGCTCTAAGATAGAGTATGTATGGGGAGAAAGGGGTTAAGAGGCAACATGAGGGTGATTCTATATTTTGGAGGGTCAATTTTAGGTATTTGATGCCTAGTTACATTAAGTGGAGTCCATGGATGGGTGGGATGACATGGGAAAAGGATGATAAGTAGTTAGAAGCCATTTATCAAGGGAGGTGGCTAGTGGGGTGGTTCTTCCAGTTTGATTGAGTTAGGCATCAGTTTGTCTTACGACAGGATATTCTAGAGGCTCCTATTGTATACTATAGGCAATGGGGTGACAAGGGGTAGCAACCTATAGTTTTTTTGTGGATTGGTGAGAGGGAGCCATCGATGGTGATCCCAAATGTGAGTGATGTTCAAACAACACAATATTTTGATGCTTGGTGGGAGATGTAGGGCTGGAATCTGGGTGTTGGCATGGTTGACCGATGGATACCACTTAGTGGTGGGGTACCTACAATAGGGGGTAGGGCAGTGAGAGGAACTTGGGAGAATTCATAGGATAGACCTGGTGGTGAGACATAGGTGCCTCTATGATGATTGAGGTGATTATTGGGAGGTACCTCAATTTTATCTATAGAGAGGTTGGAGGAGGTTCTTACGAGTGGTAGAACACAGCCTACAAAGGAGAGAGAAGTCATGGAGGAGAGAGTAGCCATGGAGGACAAAGTTGTCATGGAGGAGTTAGGTGGAGGTATGGCTATGTGATGGGTTGGATAATATTCCCATAGAGTAGTAGGAAAGATAAGAGGCCAAGGAGGATGTATTTTTGTTACGTGCTCTAGTATAATAGTTAGAGGGAGAGCTCCACAAGAGTGAGAGTCATAGATAGGCAAAGATGATGGATTTGGAGGAGAGGTTGATATATTTGGAGACTACTAGTGATAGTGCTCAGAAGGCCCTTGGTGATAGGTTTGCTCATATGGTAGTAGATATGGAGAGGGATCGATATGCATTGGCCACTCAAGATGCAAATATTATGTAGCTACGAGATGAGATGGTAAGGCAATAGTAGGGACGAGTAGGATTTAAGGGGGCCTAGGTGGTAGTGGAGACTCTAGCTAACATGGTTGCTCTAAGGGTAGAGTTAGAGCAACTGCTAAGGGTATAGATTTTGGGAGAGGGATGCTAGCTATGGAGGTAGCAAGGCAGGTGGCTTATGAGTACTCTTTGGGGATTAATGAGATCCCACTCCCCAATTATGACCAGGTGGCCTCACAATTGGGGAAACAAATATGTTTATGGGTGCCCTCTCAACGAAGTCATCAGAGTGCATATTTTTTTAGTCAGAGAGGTATGAGAGTTGAGATGCAAGACATGGCAATGAGTAGAGATGTGGCTACAATTTTAGGAGCGATGTTATCTCTTGCAGGAGCTCAGATATTAGGAGAGTAGGCAAAGTCTATAAATTTTGCAATGGCACACAGTATAGCATTAGAGAGGGTGAGTCACAAGGGGAGTAGAGAGGCTCTTGGTGGTAGTTAGGTTGATTACTATTGTATCCTATGGGAAATTTTGAATTTTGTATGATGGGGATGGACCTAGGATGTAGCCAACGAGTAATTTTAATGGATAATATATACCTTTTTGTTTTGGCTATTACATATACATGTGTTGTTTAATGTTTATTTTTGTGTGTTTGAATTGTGTTTGCGTAGATAGCATAATGTAATGTGTGAGTGAATATTTATGCATGGATATACATATGTGGTAGGGTGTAAATGTATGATCATATTGTAGTGTAGATATATTGTAGAATGATGCAACGGATTGTATGTTAAATATAATGCAATGTGATTTCATGTGATGCAATGTTTTTAGTAAATGCATGTAACATAGATGCGATGATGCATGTATGAGAATACTGAAATGTGCAAAGGAAGCACTTGTATCATGGAATATACCTATATGAATGTGATCCATTCCATAATATTAGGGATATAGGATGGTATAAGGCATGTGTATCAACTTTGACCAATGTAGTTTTGGTAATCAAATCTTAGACCTAAAGCTATGCAAGTTTTTGTGACAACTCATAACTAATCTGACTGGTTCAAAGTCTGACATGGACCTGTGTGTGTAAATGAGTGAGGTTCATTTATCCATTTTGAGGGAGGTAGGATTAACCTGTTGTAGTCATGGCCAAACTAGCTAGCTCATCCATAAGTAAATAGTAATATGTATAAAATAAGGTCGCTAGTATGATAGATATGTCACCACTTGTAAGACTATTCCACTAGTAGGCAAGCTCTTGGAACCTATTGCTAGCGATGGAAATAATCCCATGATGTTTTGTTGAACCTAAGGACCAAAGGCGATGAATCATAACACTGGTGATATCTATAGGCATTTCCTTTTGTTTTCTACCCCTCGTTTATTGTTCTTGTATGTTTTGTGGTGCTCTGTTTCTTTCTTTTCTTTCTCTTTTTTTGTATGGATGTTGTCTTTTGTTTTTTGCTCGTGTATCTTACTTTTTCTTATTCTTATCCCTTTGTTTATCCATAGGTCGTATGTTGACCATGCAAGTGATAGTATGAGTAGGGGAAACCATTCACTAGATGGCGATATCTACGCAAGGTGTTATCTTCCCTAGACTCAAAACTTGTATAATGTGTAACCTGTGTGAATGGTTTGTGAGAGAAGTTGAACCATCCTAAAGAACTATAAGGAGTATGTAAACCTTGTCAGCTAGGGATGATATTTTATTGATTGAACTAGTGAGCGGTCAAATCTTAACATGACACCCATGTATACCCTAATCCTAAAAATGGGGAATGGACATCCAGGTGGTGATACTAACAAGTGCATGTGTTACTCTTGTTGAAGGCATATTTTTGGGAAGAATATACAAACTTGAAGAAAACATATGGATATATGCAATGGGTGTAATGTAAATGATGCAAGTGGGAGAATGCAATATCTACAAGAGGAATCTAATGAATTGTATGATGGGAAGTTTGGAAAACTTATCTATAAATGAGTATGGTGTATTTTAATGGGAAAAAGCATGATGTTGTGCTAATGGTTGCACCAGTGTATGGGGTGTGTGTGTAATAGGCGAGTAAAATATGACCTGTAAGAATGCATGTAGTAGTGAAAAAAATAGGAAGGATGTGGAGGTGGTATTTAAAAATGAAATAAATGAGAATAAATAGGCTTTGGTAACTAACAAGAGGAGAGGATTTCTAAATGACCAATGAAGTTCAACATAGGTATGTATCTATTCAAAGCGTAACAATACAACTACACGAGGAAGTAATAAGAAGTAGAAGAAGGGTTAAGGAGGAATATGAAGAGCAACTACTGATGGGTAAAGTAACGTTGGTCAGGTCATGCATGAGGAGGTGAAGCAACTATTTTGCTTGGGCTATGATGGTTTGTGTAATTAGAGGTATGGTGAATGTAGCAGGATGGCACTGCCAAGGATTTACATGATGGTAAAGTTTGATGGATACTGCAATGTGGGGGACTCTGAAGTTAGGTGGATGAATGGGAATGCTCAGATGATGGGATGTGATAACCAATCAACATGTTATCTACAATAGTTTCAAATGTATGGTAGGCATCAATGTCATGACCTGGCTATTGATGGTATATACAAAACTAGTGTTCATGGTAATTTCATAGTTTGGGGTATGATGGGTCAATAGGCCTGATTTCAAGTAATACTAGGAGGTCTTGGTGAAGAAGATGGTGAAAAATTTTGGATAGCAGTGCAGATGGGATATACATGGGGTAGATATAGGGATCCATGGGAGGTATGTGGGAAGAAAATGAAGTGAGGTCAAATGGTGGAGGAGTGGGTCAAGATCCAGATGTGGGGCAAACCCTGGGACAAGGAATAGACTTGGGTGAGGGTGAATATGTACAAGGTATGGTGTACCAATGAGTATATGTGAGGCAATGTAAATAGCTCATATGTAACTTGAGAGCATTGAGTTGAGTTAAGATATGTTGGATATTGGGATGTAGAGGTGACAAGTTTTGTGAAGGTGAGGATTGAGACTCCAGTGTATAGGATGCATTGTGGTATGCATGGGAAGAGGAACTTGCATGAGGTGACACTGGAGGTGAGTGGAATAAATTTGTAGATTGTGAGGTTTGCTGGAATAGTAGGCCACAAAGTGGTGAAGGTGGCATTTAGAGGATGGTTGGCACAAAAACTGGCTATGGATATTGACATGTGCGGTATGGAGTTATGCACATAGAAGTGGCTTGGGAAGCATATGACTAAATGACTTGAGTGTACGAAGACATCCCACTCAAAATTGGGGGAGGTAGGTATGAGGGACGTGTAGGATGAGGTGTGTATCCTTGATTGGGAGGGTAGTAGTTTCCTACAATATGGCAAGGAGAAGAGGACAATGAGTAGGGATTACTTGCATCCTTAGGTAGAGGTGGAGGATACCCCTAGGTGTGAATATGGGAACTTTGCTCCTTTTCATTAAAGGAGGATAGGGAGACCTGATTGTCTCCTGAACAAGGTGAGTAGGATGATCCTCTATGGCAAGGCAAGAGGTTTCAGGATGGATTGTGATGGATGGAATGCGAGGAAGGTTAATATTTTCTAGTTTGAAGAGTAGTTGGTGGTCTAGCTAGATCAATCAGTGTGATCGGTACTGGGGGTGGTGTTGAATGGTCCTGCATAGTGGAAAACTAAGATTCTAGTAGTAAGTGTATAGGGTAGCATATCTCTAATTATGGCATACCTGTAGATGATGTGTATATTACAAAAATAAATAGATACCAGTAGCATATAAATGACATAAAAAGAAAAAATACATGTATAATGCAGATGTAAAGTAAAAGGTATGCATGTACTATGATGTGCATAATAGGTGATGTATTTATGAATAGAAAGGTGTGCTATTTGTGATCATGAATGTCTATGTGGACTAGGTATTGAATGCACGAAGGTGAAGTATATTGATTGATTTAGGTACAGTGAGACCCTTGAGGTTAGCCAAGTAGTAGGTACCTTAACCGAACATATGTGTAATTATGAAGGGGCCTAACTAGTTCGGGGTAAATTTATCTCGTTGTTGGCGAGGTTGGCTTATGATTTACTAGTTCTCCTTGAGAACTAGATCACCAATTTATAATTCACATTGATGTACCTTACTATTGTAGGTACTATGAAGGTGGTCTTGGTAGACACATGTGTGTTCGATGGCATGGATATGGTGCTCATCGAGGAGTGTTAGTTGATCAATATAGTCTTGATGGGTAGTGTCATCATCGATGAACTCCTTAATAGATACTCTCAAGGAAGGTATATCAAGTTTAAAGGGCATGATGGCTTTGGTTCCATAGAATAGTGAGAAAGGGATTGCCCTAGTGGGAGTACGTATGCTCGTACGGTAATACCACAAGGCTAAGGATATTTGGTTATGCCAGTCATGATGAGATTCTGCTACTATTTTGCAAAGTATGGAACAAATTGTTATATTTATATCTTCTGCATGGCCATTACCCTATGGGTAGTATGGGGTAGAGAAGCTATGATGGATGTTGAATTTGGTGTAGAGGGCACAAATAGTTTTGTTTTTGAAGGATTTCACATTAATAAAGATGATTTAGGAAGGGATTCCAAATCGTCATATGATATGGTCTATGATAAATGTTGCGATATTGGCTTCTATGATTTGGACAATTGGGATGGCTTCAACCCACTTCGTAAAATATTCTATGGCTATAATAATGAATTTGTGATTGCTTTATGAGGTAGGTGTGATTTTTCCAATAAGTTCAAGGCGCCATTGCAAAAAATCCACATGGACTAGATTGGTTGGAGTGCTTGATATGGAAGGTGTGTGAGGTTTGCATGTTTTTGGCACTTGATACAACATCTCACATATTCACAACAGTCATGCTCCATCTTTGGCCAATAATATCCCATATGAAGGATGCATTTTGTGATTGCCATACCATTGAAGTGGCCACCACAATTACCATCATGGGTTTCTTGTATAACCCACTAATATTCATGGGGTTATAGGCAATGCAAGAGGATTCCATCATAGCTATAGTGATAAAGGATGTCCCCCAACAATGTATAGTGAATTGCTCCCTATTTAAATTATCAATGATGAGCATGTGGTAAGTTGCATTGTAGGAATCCTAACTTGATGTAATATTTTATCTACACAAACCAAGGGTCATGTGGTTTAGTATCGACCACATGAATGCCATCATCATTGATAGGAGATGTAGGTGATATGGCATATTGGGTGAGTGTTTGAATGGGTACAAACGTAGTGTTTGATAATGGATTTTGTAGGATTAATGATCCTAAGGATACCATTGTATCTGTAAAATGTTTTGATTATTATGGAGTGGCTTCAAGGTTGCACCATTCGAATTGTGTAAGAAACTGTTGTGCAATATATTTTTACTTTTGTATAATTGGAAAATGACATTGCTAGATATCTTTCACTTGGTTCACTATCAGGAGGGAATTTCCTATGATGTGGAGGTGTTTGATATGCATGGCATGGGTCTATTTTAATTCAAGGATTAAGGCTTTGTATTTTGCATTGTTGTTGGTATAAGGGAAGTCCAATTTGAATGAGGAGAGGGGTTCCCCTTTGATTATGAAGAAAACAATGCCTACACTCTCAGCATGAATACATCAGGAGCTATCAAAGTATAGGGTTAAGTCAACTAGTGTCTCTGGCTCAAAATACTATTTAGCTTTTGTTATGTGGAAGATCAAATTGTTAGGAAGCTAAATGAGGAGAGGTTGATCATCAAGTAAGGGAGATTATGCAATTTGATCTACGATAACCTATACTTTAATGTATTTTTGTGAAACAAATTCTAGGTTGAATTCAGTTAGGAGCATGATCCATTTTGTTGTTTGAGAGTTGTGATAGCTTTTATTCATGTACCGAAGGAGGTTGTGTCAGGTGATGAAAAATATTGTGTGATTTAACATGTAATGGTATAGTTTTTGGGTGGCAAAGACTACAACTAGGCATAGCTTTTCCATGTACCTATATCTAACTTCATAGCTAACTAGCGTACGAATTATGTAATATATGGCTTGCTCTTTGTCGAGTGCATTATTTTGAGCTAGCAATGTACCTAGCACAAAGTTTGTGATAGAGATGTACAAAATTAGTGATAGCTATGGGTGTAGAGGAGACATAACTGGTAAGGAAATGAGATACATTTTAATAGCATCAAAGGCCTATTGTTAGTTTTCATCCCATTTAAAATTGACTTCCTTTTGTAGGATATGGTTGAATGGTTTGCACTTGTTTGACAGTTGTGCAATGAAGTGGTGAATGGAGGTTATTTTTCCTTAGAGGCTGCATAGTTGTTTTAAGGTAGTAGGTGGGGGCATCTCGATGATGGCATTTACTTTGTTAGGGTCTACCTCAATGTTGCATTGAGTGATAATGAACCCTAATATTTTACCTGAGGTAACTCCAAAGACACACTTATTTGGGTTAAGATAAACATTGTGTTCTGATAAATGGTCAAATATCTAGCGGAGATCATCTAGGTTTTGTGAGCATTTATTAGACTTTACGATGAGATCATCTACATAATCTTCCATGCTTTTATGCATGTAATCATGGAAGATATAAGTCATGGTACACTGGTAGGTTTCCCCAATATTTTAAAGGCCAAAGGCATGACCTTATAGCAGAAGGTCCCCAAGGGGGTTGTGAATGATGTATTATGTTGATCAGTAGGGTTGATCTTGATTTGGTTGTAACAAAAGAATATATTCATGAGGGAGATCATTTCGTGGCCTACAATAGAATCAATGATTGAGTCGATGTTGGGTAGTAGAATTTTATCTTTGGGATAAGCTTTATTTAAATCATGAAATTCAGTACAAACACAGACTTTGTTGAATGGTTTTGGTATCGAAACCATGTTGGATACCCATTTAGGGTAATCTATGGGTACTATAAAATCCATGTCGAGGAGTTTTTGTAGCTTAGTTTTGATGAATAATGCAACTTTTGGGTGCATGTGTCATAGTTTTTGTCTTACATGTTTAGCATCTTTTTCTAGCGTAAGGTTGTGGACTACAAGGGTAGGATTGAGGCCTGGAATATATTTTTAGGACCATGAAAAGACTCTAATATAATTTTAGAGGAAAGTAGTGAAAAGAGTACACTCTTTGGTGGAAAGGCTAGTGACTAGGTTAATGATGTGAGGATTTTTAGGGTCATCATTGATATCTACATTGATGGTTTTATCTATGAGCATGTGAGAACCATCATGTAGTAGTTCTAGAACTAGGATGAGATGGAGGTCATCGATTGTCTCGGTAATATCATACTCATCATCTAGATATATGTCCATGTGGTGCACTTGTGGTATGTGAGGTGGTGTATATGGTGGAGGGGCATTCACAACATGCAAGATATGAGGTGAAAGTAGGAAATATTGAGGAATCGATATGGGTGGAATGTGTATGATATCAATGAAATTAGGGTTTGGTGTGTCATCATGGGTTGGATTGTGTGTGTATCAAAGTGAGGAGAAAAGATCCACCTCAACCATATTAACTAATGTTGTGGGGGATGTGGGTGGTGAAGAATCTGATGATGGTGACTCAATAATTTGAGTATTCTAAAAGTCTTAAGGTAGGGCATAAGATAACCAATGGATAATATGGTCAAGTAGCAGATCAATGAAGTTATCTATGTATAGGTAGGAATGGGTCCAAATATGTTGGTTATGGTGGTGGAGATGGCATGTCATGCTTCGAGTGATGAGCATTTAAGGACAGGATCACAAATTAGCTTATCAACTCATTGACGCAACATGATGAGGTGGAGTCAGAATAGGGGGATTCCTAGAAGAAGTCACATGGCACTATGATAGTAGAGTGAGGCAATGGGTTGTCCTATATGATTTACATGTCAAATTATTCTTCCAATGTGTGTGTTGGAAGAGGGGAAGGATGCAAGGAAAGGTCCTGAAGCTCATTCTCTAGTGTGTGGATGGCAATGGGATGGTAACCTAATTTGGATTTATCCATAGGTAATTGGACATGAGGGTTAATAGGTGTATGCAACCTTTGTTCACAGTGGTCTAATTCAAATGTGTACCAATGGAATTTTCTAAGGTAGAATAAGGTGAAATAGGTATTAGCCAGGTGATAAAGTGTACCAAAAAAGCTAGATTGTGGTGGTGGAGTGACTATAGGTGGGAGTGAGGAGTCAACTCCTGCATAGACAAATTTGGTGTGATTATTAGGGGATCCTAATTATACAATGGTTCCAATGGTTAAAACTAAGGTTGAGAGTTGGTCTAAGTCTCACATGGATTATATGATAGGTGGACGTACATGGGCATCACACACATTGTAATATCCTAGGATTGAATTTGTCATGAAAATGGAAACACGTGGTGATGTGCACGATGGTGACTAAGGTGGTAAGTCTAAAATAGAAGATGATGGTGTAATCTAAGACTCTCTTATAGTTTCAAAGGAGGGATGTAGTAGCTGGTCATCAAGGTAAGAAGCTCACTACTCCCAATCATGTCATTTAGTTGTGGTAGCTAGGATAGGGTGGTTTACCTCTGGGAAATGTGAAGGAGGAGGAGAGGTCACTCATGCTAAACTACATGGAGAAGTGAATTACCAGGGCCATCGACAAAAGGGAAGGGGAGATGTTTGTAGCATAGGTAAGATAAGGTTTTCTATAGGGGAAGATGAATGAGGTGGAGTGGTAGGGCACAGGGGAGACAACGATGATGGTAGTGGTATCACGGGTGGGATATTGGATGATGATGGCTATGATGGTGGTTATGGCCATAATTATGGTGGTGATAAAGGTATGGCAATAGGGTTAGATGCTACAGATGATGGTGCTAGTGGTGCTAACATCAAGCTATATGTCCTTGATGAGGATTGGGGTATTGATGTGGATGTTGGAGAAGATGTTGATGCTCAAATAAATTGATGGGAAGAGATAAGAAAGAGTTGTGTGGAATAAAAGGAAGGTGTAGGTGGAAGATATGTTATGTTGTAGAAGTTCAAGGGATCCCCATCGACAGGGATGTAATGGACAAGTCTGTCATGGACATATTTAAGGTAATGATATAGTGTGGAAGGGACACACTCCATGTCTCTAATGCATGGGCAACCAAGGAAGATGTTATATTGCATATCCCATTGGATTATGTGAAAAAGTTTGGATATGATATGGATACCTACTAGGATAGGTAAGACGATGGATCCTACCATGGGTCTCATGGAATCATCAAATACATGAAGGTCGAGAGATGGAGTGGCAAAATGGATTGGTGGGATATGCAAGTGATGCAATGCCATTGTAGAGATAATACTAATGGAAGAACAAGTATCAACAAGTACACACTTGTAGGTGTAGACACCTAAATCATGTCATGTTTAGGGGATCTACTTACATAGACACACTCATAATATCATAAGACATATCTTGGACTTTCCAAGCATCAATAGTGGTTTTCACCACTCATTTGGGGCCTTTTCAAGTCATTCAAGCTTGGTCGCTAAAGCCAAGAGCAACCATATTCTAGCTACTCAAGCCTAGAGTGGCCATACCTTAGCTACTCAAGATTAGAGTTGCTAGATCTTAGCCACTATATACAATAGTAGCCAGATATTAGCCGCTACAAATGACAACGGCTAAGCCATAAGAAGTGGTTTGTTGACAAACAGGCCCAATATTAGGCAGAAGTATTAGTCTGCAAGCAATAAAGGTGAGCGGGAGTGACTTTGCATTCCTTTTCATGACTATTTCATATGGGAGGTTTGAGTTTGCATTTAGACTTAAGTTAACTGACCTCCAAGCATAAACAAAGGACAAAAGCTTCTCATGCTAATGACTAGTTCGCATAGAAGACTCAAGTAGGCAGTTAGATTTTAGTTAACTGGCCTTCAAATATAGACAATGGAAAAAATCTTCTCATGCTAACTTGCACTACGCATGAGAAATTCATTTCTAGGGCTTGTACATAGACCTAGGGTTTCACACTATAAAATGTGCAAGCCTAAGAGCACCAAGACATCCTGATCATATCCATAGATCTTGTATCTTTTATCATAAGAGATATACAAGAGATCATTTTAGAGAGAGACATCTTCTTGAGGAGAGCTTTCAAGACTTGGAGAGTTCTCTTTGAGATCACATGTACGACAGAGCTTTGATGAATCAAAGAGCATAACACCTACTATATTCAACATTAGATTACAGTATTTGACCCATAGCTTTGGGGCAAAGAGGGTAAGGTTTACTTTAGTGGATGCTATCTTGGACAGTGGCCCGCAAGCTTAACTTAGACATAGCATCTTTTACTCTATTTTCTTATATCATTAGCATAGATTTACATGATTTCATGGCATAGTTTTATCGTATTTTTGTTACATTCTTTTATTACTAACAACCTCATCCGGGGAGGCACTATCAGACACCTAAATGTGTGTTGTTGTTTCATTGCTTGCAGGGCCATATGTAGATCAGACAAAGATTACAACATACGAGAGTAAAAAGGGATCCCTCTAGGAAAAATACCTAGGGAAGGAGGCATCTATAAGCCCTCATACATTTCCATGTGCGGAACCGGGAAGCTATTATAAGTGCACCACCTCTTCACAAAATGGGCACTCCTTACCTATTTGTAATTTATAGTATCAAAATAGGTATCCCTAAGAGGGACCGACATGTAACTGAGGCTCAATATTAATAAAGAGATCCATATTTTGATTATTTCATGTTATATGATTTTTCCTCTTGTCTTTCCATTTTATCTTTGGTATTTTAAATAGCATTGCAAGTAGGGTTTTTAGAAAAGGTACTGGTGCATGCGTTCCTAAGGTCACTACAGATGGTGATCACGATGGAACCACCACTAATTTTTCATTTTTTTGTCAGAATACTAACTTAATTTTGTGTTTAGATCTAGCCGCTCTGAGCTACAGTAGCCAAAAACTAGCCACTCTAAGATGCAGCAACCAAAAACTAGCCACTCTGAGCTACAGCGGCCAAGAACCAGCCACTCTGGTCAACAACGGCTAGAACTAGAGTGCAGCAAAGGTCAAAAAATAAACTCTCTGAGCTAGATCAAAGGTTGGCATAGCTTCCCTGATATTTTATAGATTTCTATCTACTTTTATGTGTTCAAAATAGAGAACTTAAAGCACATTTATGTTTGGAAATTGAAAGAATAAAGAAGAAAGAATTAAGCATTTCACATATTTATATCTTCTTTTAAATTTTCCACTAGGCGTTGGTAGGAACAACGACTTATGCCTAAAAATTTCACCATAGAACCCAACGTGCTAGAAATTGTATGTTGTTTGCTTACTTTGAGGCCCTACTAGAGGCCATAGTTTCACGAGATAAAGTGTGCTCATACAAATCATAGTAGTTCATGCATCTTTTTGAATATTGAAATGTATTTTTTTCACTTAGGCATTTAGGAAAGACTCATTGCTGCTATATGATGCACTTTATGTTACGTAAGCTTAAAATGAACACCACACACGCATGTCTCATTTAAACATTGGAGAGCTAGATTTCATCACCAACTTTCAATTTAGTCTAGTGACGTTGGAATTCATCTCCTTCCACTGGTTTACCCCCTAGAGCTTCTTAGAAACATATTGGAAAACTTACTTATAGTGACTGTACTACTCCAAATTTTTCGTATCCTTACCTTCAGGCTATAGGATCCACACCCGGAAGGGGGATGTGAGAAGGATGGGATAATACCTTGGACTGAGAGGCCCTTTAAAGGTCATGCCTCTCAAGGGAGGGGTATAAGGGTGAATTTTCGATGGATGGTGGGTTCACCAGGAAACTTTGAGTGGCAGTTTCCATGCTTAGGTTGAGAATGGTTTTGGTGTGTTCATTTTATACTCAATCATTCATAATACTAGGTTGGCCAGAATGAATATAAGCTATTCGATATGAAAATGTTGATTTATATGAATACAAAAAGTAGGAATGAATCCTAAATGTAAATATTATACAAAATAAGAAAGAATGCACCTAATTCTAGATGTCTGATGAATACTGAAGCTTGTAGGAGTCCATATCATCTCGAATATGATAGGATCATCTACAATTGTACAAAATCATCTCAGATCACAGGTGATCATCTGAGATCAGAAAATATCGTCGTCGATTTAACGAATTCATCAGATGAATTTGTCAAAAACCTGCAACCATAGAAATAGACACCAAAAAAATGAAAATGCTACTGCTAGAATAATGCAAAATGATAGAAAATAAATCTAGATAGAAAATTAAATGAAATACATTATTTTAATAACTTATTTTAACTTTATCATGCATTTATGCTAAATGAGGTGAACTCCACGATGTAGAATGAAAATAAATCAAACTAATGCATAGTAAAATAAAGAAGACAAATGAGGAATGCAAACTTAGGGCTCTGGTTGCCCCCAATCTGAACTACAGTTGAGATCGCCTCTAATCATACGAGATCATCGCCGATCTGTGACAAGATCATCCAAAATATTTTGGAATCGCTTGTGATGATCCAAGATTTCTCCAGCTGAAGCACAGTGACAACCTGCAATGAAAACTTAAAACTATGAGTGCAAACAATGGTGGATAGGATGTCTTGACACAACAAAACTAAATAGCAAGGAAAATCAATCAAGGAATAATGGGATCAGCCAACCAAGGGGATAAACTAAAAAAATCCTAGTTTATATAGGATTAGGGTGAGGTTAGGAGGTTGGGGATCATCCCAATATAGGAGATCCTCAGCAGAGGAATCTCCAACTATGTAGACATGCTTCTGCCCAATTTGGAGAGGCTGTTAAAACATAAGCTAATTATGAAAATTTAGTTTTGGGACAAAATCATTTGGACGTTCTATTCCAAACGAATTCGTTCGATCTAGGACGATTTCATCTGATCGGCGATGATATCGTCCAATGGTCAAAAAAACTCCTAAAAATGGCATGAAAAATGGGGTGAGCGGTTAACAAGCGATTTTGGGGTTAAAATTCAAATTTTAATCTTTTTACTAAGGGTTTAACTACGCCAATTTTAGGGTGCTATATTTTGCCCCTCTTTAGCAAATTTTTCGAAGAAAATGTGTTAAAGATGAGTTCTTCCCATTTTATGAGAAAACAAAAATTTACTCAATTTTCTAGACGATGATTCTAGGTCGAATCATACAACTGCTTACTATGGTGCCCCCTCCGTGTTTTTACCCAAATCAAACGTTTGAGGTAAAAGCGCAAAAAAGAAAAATTTAAAAAAAAAATGTTGTTGTTTTTAAATAAAATTAAAAGATAGGGTAAAACCCTAATTCATTGTTTACTATTCATTGTTGTTGTTTTTAGAGCTCTGCAGGCAAAATGGTAGAAATAGTGCACAAATCGACAGAGGTCCAACGCGGGTTGCGGGTAAGGATCTAAACCTAGTGAATTATGTTTTTAATTTGATTTATGTAATTTTTGATTGAAATTTTTATTGTTTTGGGGCATCGCGATCATTTTTAGGCCATTGATGATGTCGGAATGAAATCATCCCAATTTCGTCGCAATCGTCCCTAGATTGCCGATTTCATCTAGGGGAAAAATCGACGGAATAGGGGTGATCCTGTCCAACAAGGGGTGATACCCAAGTTGCAAAATTAGAGATGATTTTGTCCTACCAAGGATGATTTGACCTAATTTAGGATGATATCATCATTTTTTTTAGAAGATTAAATTGATTTAACTAATTTTAATGATTATCTATTGATGATTTTTATTGTTTGATTGTTTATTTTGTAGAGGGGATTACTAAAAAGTTAGGAGTGGAAATACAGGGGACTTAGATACGATGTAGCCGTTCTCGACCAGGCAGAGTGAGATTGACTAGCAGAGGTCAGACTACAGTATGTGGCAGAGATGCCACAAATACCAATAGACGTGGGGCTACTGACAGCCCTAGCAGAGATGTGGTATCCGAGGTCATCCTATTTCTGATTACCGATAGGGGAGATGGCTCCCACTCTAGAGGATGTATGGAGGATCTTGAGGATCCCCATACAAGGGCAGTTTATGACTCCTACGGCCAATCAGGGCCATGCCATGATGCGACTATGCGAAGATCCTAGCTTCACCCTGGAGAAGGGCAGGGTGAACATCAAGACATTATGGTAGATGCCTCGGGTGTCTCGATTGACTCAGGTTTTGGTAGGGGTGGTGGGTGGCCTATTGCTATGCCACCAAAGTGGATGCAGGTTACCCTGGCTACTCTTATATGTGGTTTATGATATGAGAGACCACGACTATAGATTTGCTTAGGGCAACTTTGTGCTATGCTGCTTGTATAGGATCCTGCACGGGGTCGTATACAAGGGAGGTCAATGTCTAGTTTTGACATCATTGCTATAGGTTTGGTGTTGGGAGCACATTATGGTGTGAAGGCCGGTAGGGCTTCCACTAACAGGGGTTGAAAGGGAGAGACCCTGAGTTTTTTATTGGTGGCTCCATAGAGGGTCACAGCAGTGGATAGATCTATCGATGTCTCGAAGGTTGCTAGACGACCTCATCTTAGACCATATCACTTGGAGGCCATGGAGATAGCATCCAAGGTGGGGAGAGGAAGAATAGGAGTTGGCTTGCATCAGGTGAGTCTTCTAGATGAGGATGGAGTGGGGAGAGGTAGAGCTCCATCGCTATGACCAAGTTTTATGATAGTTTAGTCTACAACAGGGGATCCCTTCTCTTAGGGATTACGAGTACTCTCAAACTTTTCGAGATAGTACTACACTGAGTGGCGCTCTAGGTATGCAGTGATTCTAGAGTTAGGACGTGGATGATGCCCCCATTCAGCCAGTGGATGGGGACAATGCTGGGGTCACATATGGGTATGATTCCTGATACGTAGGCATCCACCCTCCTCGGATGATGAGGGCATAGGGTCCGATGCATGCCATGGTGTGACGGATGCGGAGGTGGCACCAGGCTACTATCAATGCAGCGAGGGGTCATGGGGAAGGGATCAGAAATGGTCTCCTCAGGAGAGACTTCAGAGAGTGCCATAGGCTCTAGAGAGACTGTAGTAGGTAGAGAGGAGAGAGAAGGGACTCCCTTATCAGTAGAGGGATAGGCTAGCATCGCTCGATAAGGGCAAGGGTATCGAGGTGGGGGAGAGTAGCGAGATGGCGGCTCTTCAGGTTGAGAATTCTTGCCTAAAAGATTAGGTGCTGACTTTGTAGGATGAGGCTACACAGCTCAGGGCTCAGAGTGGAGGGGCAAGCATTCTGGAGCTAGCACATTCGGTTGCTTAGATCGCATTCTATCATGGAGCATACTTCCAACTAGTTCCAGAGGGCCATAGGTTATAGCTACCAGCCGACATTGCAAAGCCAATCAAGACGGGGTCATCGAGGATATCCTCATGATCAACGTTGAGGACCCATGACATAGGATGAACTCCGATGAGGCCACATCCTCCACCTCAGGGTGGGAGAGGAGATGAGGCTGAGAGCTTGAGGGCTTTTTGAGACTAGCGGCATAGATTGGATTGTAGATATTTTTGAGAGGATTGAGTATGCCAGGGTATAGATTGTGGCATACCAATCCAGTTTTGATATGATGTACATATATTGTGATATATATATATATATATATGATCTTTTTGTGATATGACTTGTCCACATGTTTTATGATGCTTTAATTTTGGATTTGTTGATTGATTATTCATGTAATTATGTCATTTAGAAATAGTAGAATTTTATGTCATGCTATAAAATTTAAATGAAATAATCTGATATAAACAAATTGGTTGTTTTGTGGTGTGATTTGATAAAAAAATAAAGGGACTTCTAACAATAATTTCAAAGGATATTGTACTTGTTATAGACCATTTCATGGAGTCACCACTCGCTAGGTCATCAAGCTAATCCCAGTATAGAAATATTGTTAAAAGTAAAAGAGTGCTTAAGAGACTGTCTTAAGACTTTGTGTTGTGATGATGAAAAATGATGATGGTGATGATTTGTTTTTAGATTTCCATGAAAATATTATGCATGAAATATTCAAAATATGATTTTTTTTGGGCATAAGATTCCTAAGTATGATAAAATTTTGAACAATTCCTTAGGAATTATACCATGGTTGCAAAATGGAATGTTGACATAATGAAATGAAATAGAAAAATGTGTTCGTTCTTTTTAAAGCACAATTGTGTGACATAATGATGTAAGCCATATGTTTTTATAAATTATAATGAATGGGAAATAAAATTAGAACAATGGTTTGCGCTAGGCATAGAATTATAGGTATAGACTTATACCATCATCGCGAAATCCAAAAAGGAAATTGATATAATAGTTTTATTACATAGTTGATTTTTAATTTTGAGATAAACATAAAAAATATATAAACGTGACTTTATTGCTAGATTTTTGAATATGTTGTTGAAAGAAATTTTGGATTTTTGGAAAGAAATGTATTTAATTGTTTTTATGCTAAGCAAGTGTTCTCAAAATAAGAAGATGATATTATTCCAAAAGTTTTGCAGAAATATTTTAAATTATCTCAAAGACAAAATGTAGATTTATAAGGAACCCTCATGTGCATATGTGAGTTCATTGTCGATCTTGATTTATCATAATGATACAAAATCTCTCAAATACAAATGTGTGTGCAATTGTATTGTTCATTTACCAATTTTGAGCAAGAAAATTTGATACAAGTAATTTGAATTAACCAAATAAGTGTTCATTGACCATGATTTATATGCATGTAACCGTACCAGACTACTATGTAAGTCGGGTCATCAAGATCTAGTTGATCCATAAGCAGACATAGGTCTATACAAAAGAAGGTCGCTAATGTGACAGACATATCACCACGCTAGGAGTTACCCAAGGCCAAGCGGGTTGGGCACAAACCACCTGTTATGGGGCTTACCTCACGGTTTTCGAATAATTGAGAATTCCAGGGATTCAAGCTCATTCACCCTTCTTTTCTTTTCAAGGGGTAGGGAAAGGGATTTATTTGCATTTTGCTTGTTTTTTTCTCTTTTTCTCTTTTTTTTTTTTTTGTATTTTTGCTTGATACTTGGTTCAAGTAAATAAGAAGATCAATTCTCTATGCTCAAAACTTTATTTAATTCAACTGTGGACTTTGATATAAGAGAGATTAATAATCATACCAAATAAAATCAAGATATTTATTCATGTGAGTGTGAAAGTGCGAGATTCCAAATTAATGCTAATTTATCCAAAATAACTGGAAATATAACTGCAATACTTCAAGAAGTGATAGGTGCGAAAATAAAATATGTTTTTGAAGATTTTGATGATTTTGATGTTTGTTATATTTTGATTTTGATTGATGAATTGAGAAAATACATAATATGATTGTTTTTGAAATTTTTATATGGATGACTAAAATGAAACAATATGCAAAATAACAATATATACAATGATGAAATGACCAGAATTTATGCAAAATAGCGTTTAAGATGCATAATTTTCATAGGTTCTTTAAGATCTTTACCATCTAAGGTAGCTAATCGGTATGCTCCCGATCCAAATTTAGCAGTGATGATATATGGTCCAAGCCAGTTGGGATTGAATTTACCTTTAAGATCTTTAGTTGCATTAGTATTTTTTTTATTTTCTTTTAAGACAAGGTCGTCGATCTCAAAGGATCGATGATGAACTTTCTTGAGGTATGCTCGCTTGAGCTTGTTTTGATAGGCTCAAAGATGTTCCAAAGCATTGATGCGCTTCTCATCTAAGAGTTCCAATTGACTAAATCTTCCAGCATGATATTCATCTCCTACTTCAGTATCTTGAAGTAGCAGAGCCAAAGAAGGAACTTCTAATTCAAAGGGAAAAACTACTTCAGTGCCATAAACCAAAACAAAAGGTGAAGTGCCCGTGGGGGTACAAACGCTAGTTCAATAAGCCCACAAAGTAGGATATAATTGAATGTGCCAATCTCGGCCAAATTTATTGACCAGTATTTTGAGGATTTTAATTAATGTTTTATTAGATGCTTTTGCTTGGCCATTACCCTGAGGATAATAGGGAGTGGACCAATGATGTTGAATTTTATATTTTTGACATAATTTCTTGACATCTTTATTTTTGAAACAAGTTCCATTATCTGAGATGAGATTTGTAGGAATTTTGAACCTACAAATAATTTGATTAAAAATAAATTTGGAAACTTGGGTTCTAGTGCAAGAAGTGAAGGGCATAGCTTCAACCCACTTCGTGAAATACTCGTTGGTGGTTATGATGAATTTGTGTCCATCATATGACACAGGGTTGATTTTTCCAATGATGTCTAAGCCCCATTTTGAAAAGGGCCAAGGAGATGAAATAAACTGTAGCTCTTATGCAGGCGCATGGACAAGGTCAGCATGTTTCTAGCACTTGTCGCAATGGTGCACATAATCATGTGCATCATTCTCCATGGTAGGCCAAAAATATCCTATCCTAAGGAGCTTCTTAGCAATGGCGCTACCACTAAAGTGTCCCCCACAAGATCCATCATGGGCTTCACTCAAAGCTGATCTAGCTTCTTCTAGATTCAAACATCTTAGTAGGATACCTTCAAAAGATCTCCTATATAACGTATTTCCAATTATTATGAAGCGACTTGCTCATCTACGTAATAATCGACATTGGTTTCTATTAAAACCTTCAAGGAAGGTCCCATTTTGAAGAAAATTGAATATATCAATGTACCAAAGTTTAGGAGTAGTTTCATTGATTAGAAACACATCCAAAGGTTCTAAGCATGATTTATTTGAAGCGGGTTCCTGGAGTCGATGAATAATGATGGTAGCATATTCGTCCTCTAACTCCAAGGGTAAAAGAGATGCAACTGCATCCATAGCATCAGTCGCACGATTGCTAGTTCAAGGAATAGCTTCCAAGGTAACTTGATCAAATAAAGATATTAATTGTAATACATATGCTTTATATGGACATAATTTATCATCTTTGGTCTGATAAACATCATTAATTTGATTTATGACAAGTTGAGAATCACTGAAAACCAATAGATTTTTAATTTTCAGTGCCAAGGCAGCTCGTAAGCCAAGGATTAGAGCCTCATATTCAGCAGTATTATTAGTACAAGCAAACATTAATTTAAAGGACAGAGGTATAAGATGTTTCTATGGAGATATTAAAATAATACCTGCACCAGCCCCACTCATGCATCGGGCTCCATCAAAGTATAAGGACCATTGCTCTGGATGGTCTGCCTCTAGTTTAAGTCATTCATCAGGAAACTCAATGATGAGGGGATGGGTAGACTCTAAGGGTGCAGTAGCTAATTGATTTGCTATGATTTGACCCTTAACAAAAATTTTTCCTATAAATGTGAGTTCAAACTTTCTTAGGGCAAGAACCCACTTTGTTGTGTGACCAGATAAATAAGGTCGACTCATGAGATACCGCAAAGGATCGGATTTAGCAATAACATAGGTTTTATGACTGAGCATATAATGGCGTAATTTTTGTGTAGAAAATATGACTGCTAGACATAACTTCTCTAATGTTGTGTAGTGGGTTTCATAACTGATTAAGGTTCTGCTGATATAATAATTAGCATGTTCTTTCTTCTCATCATCAAGTTGAGCTAACATAGCTCCTAAGGCAAAATCTGAAGCAAAAATATACAAGATAAATGGGCGATCAGGTCTAGGTGGCAAAAGCATAGGTGGGTTAAGAAGATATTGTTTGAGGATTTCAAATGCTTCCTGACATTTGTTGTCCCAATGAAAAGAGACATCCTTCTTAAGAAGCTTAAGAAAGGGTCCGGTTTTATCTGCCAGTTTATCGATGAAGCGATGGATGGCTTGAAGTTTACCTTGTAAACTTTGTAATTTAGATATGTTTGTGGGTGCGGGCATATCAGTGATAGCCACAATCTTGAGAGGGTCAATTTTGATGCCACGTAAAGAAACTATAACCCCCAATAATTTATCGGACTTAACTTCAAATATACATTTAGCTGGATTCAATCGGATAAGATATTCCCTTAACAAATTAAATACTTTTCTCAAGTCATCTAAATGGTCATCTTCTTTAATAGAACGAGCTATAATGTCATCTACATAATCATGTAGTATATCATGCATCATATCATGAAAGATATAAGTCATGGCTCATTGATAGGTTGCACCTGCATTCTTTAAACCAAATGGCATCACTTTCCAACAAAAGGTTCCCCAAGGGGTAATAAAGGTTATTTTAGCCTGATCTTTAGGAGCTATCTTGATCTAATTATAACCAAAAAATCCATCCATTAAGGATATCATTCCACTTCCAGTAGTAAAATAAATGATCTAATCCATATTGGGAAGAGGAAAATCATCTTTAGGGCATGCAACATTAATATCTCTAAAGTCTGTGCAAACCCTAACCTTAGTAGCTTCTTTCTTAGTTACTGGAACTACATTCGAGATCCATTCAGCATAATCAATGGCTTGTATAAAAATAACATTTAAGAGTTTTTCTAACTCCCCTTTGACTAGTAAGGCCACTTTAGGATGCATTTTTCTAAGTTTTTGTTTAACAGGTTTAGCATCCGGATGGACTACTAGGTGATGCATAACTACAGAAGGGTCTAATACTGGCATATCTTCGTATGTCCAAGCAAAGACATCTTCATATTCTTTAAGAAATGCAATATATTTATCCTATTTTTCTTGACTCAATTCTGATCCAATTTTGATTATGTGAGGATTACCCTCGGTTCCAATGTTAATTTTTATGACATTTTCTACTTCCATGTGTAGATTTTTCTCAAAATTAGGTGGGTGGTGAAAGCACAAATTTTTGCAATTCATTCCAAGGTTATTTTGGATAATTCGTCTTGAGGAGTCGTGGCCTCAAGGTGGGCTATACTAGGTATAGAGCCATCAAAATAAAATTCATGATGTAATAATTCCTCAATGGAGACATCATGGAAGATATCTCCCTCCAACTCATCGTCGGATTCAGCGATCATCTCAGGGTAGGCTATAGATAGCATATTACATGTAAATGGCTTATTCATTAAACACAAAGCATCACGTTCATCCAAATAATCTTGGTAACACATGAGTTGGTCATCATCCTCAAATGGGAAGGGCTGACCTTTACTAGGAAATAGGCCCACACCACATCGTGCAGGCCATGGTTCTACCTCAAAGGGTTCTTTCATGCCATTTTGGAAATGTCCCAAACCTTTCCCTTTATATCCCAATTTAAGCATTATAGATTTGGCTTTAACATACTCATTAGTAAAATAACATCGAGCATATCCATCATAATGAGTCTTGATGTTTTTGGGTATTCTACCCTAGTCATATCCCTTATAAATAAAAGCACAACTCCCGAATTGGTAAGTACTTCCCATAGGCTGTGGGAGACCCAAGGTATGAGGATATGGTGGAAAATTATTTAAAATAAGGGAATCTTGCATAGAAGCATTCGTTTTCTCTGATATAAGAATTTTAGATAAATCGGGTAAGAGCTCGTCAATAAGAGCATAAGAGGTAGAAGGAACATTTCCTACATCTTCTGATGTGGAAAATATGCCTTTGGTGGATGTAGATGTTGTAGAGATGTCGATGGATGAGTATTTTATAGGTATAGAAGTGATAGGAGTAGAACAAGAGGCATTGGTTGTGGGATTAGGATCTTTTTGAGGTCCTAATGTGGTTTTTTTAGAGGATGGTTGAGCTGTATGTAGGGGTGGAACTAATGGAGAAGGAGTAGATGGCATTGTGGGTGTGTGTTTCACACATTTAGATGGGTAATGAGAATTAGGATGTGTGGATGATAGAGCAGGGAAAAATTGAACTCCAACAGGTTCTGCCAAAGCACACATATCAAAGGGTCTAGGATCACCATGGATGGTAACCAACTGATTCTTAAATTTGAATTTAACACATTGATGTAAAGTTGAGGGAACATCTCGCATTGCATTGATCCAAGGGTGACCCAATAGTATATTGTATGATGCAAGGTAATGTACAATAAACACGATCGTATCCAAGGTTCTCGGACCAACCTGCAATGGAATGGTAATAACTCCACACGTTTCTTGTGTTTCGTCATTGAAGGATTTTATGATCATATCAGTTCTTTTCATTTCATCACTTCTAAACCCAAATATTTGGTAGAATTCAAAAGTGCAGATGTTTAAAGATGAACCATTATCAATCAAGACTCGTTTAACTGCTACATCTCCAATTAAGGTAGTAATATATAAGGGGTTATCCTTATGTAAACTATGTTGAGGTATGTCTCTATCTCGAAAGTCAATACAATCAACTTCACGAGTTATTATAGTATTAGCCATGGCTTCGAGGTTGAATGTCTTGTGGTACCATCATCTGGCTTAATGTGAGCATTAATTCATCTCTATGTGTAGGAGAGGATCTTAAAAGGTCCAAAAGGGAAATTCTAGTTGTAATATTTGATAGTTGCTCATTAATATTATAAGGAGGTTTAGGTTGAACATTAGGTGCCTGATTCCCTTTATTAGGAACTTTCAAAACAAATGGAGTTGATCCATCATTGTGCATTTGATCTTGTTGAGATTTTTGAGCCTGTTGTCTAGTAATAGCTCCGATGGTACCCATAATATTATTCTATGGATGATGAATGGGTCTTGGTCTAGCATTTATGGTTTGCTCATTAGAAAGTAATTGGTGAGACGATGGTCTAGTAGTGACTCTTCTTGGAAATGGTTCTTCTGGGACCATATAACTTGTGATAGGGAGAATAGGATCCGATTCATCTTCAGAGCTATTCGATTGATTTGATGTGATTTCCATATCACTCTCAATCTCATATTCTGTATCACTAAGATCAGGTGTCTGAATATTATGTAGAGGCCTGGTTGTAACCATGGATAAAGTTGTGTCAAATATTTCTAGCTCATGAGCAGGTAAATGCCCACTAATAGTTCCTACATATCGGGTAGGAGGGGGAACATTATGATGTTCAATTTGATTAGCCACTTCCTTACCATGTTTTGGTAAAGGATGTTGAAATATGTCCAATGACTGATTGGCATTCTGATTTTGGTTTTGGGGGATGTTCTTTTGAGCATTATTAGGAGGATTTTTCTTAGGTTGAAAGGCTTGCACCTCCATCTCATTGTTATCAATCAGGTCCTGTATTTTATGTTTTAATCTTTTACAAGAGTTGGTAGTGTGTCCAGGTCCTCTATGGAAGTCACAATGTAGATCAGCTCTGTATTCGGGTATAGTTGGATCAGGTTCCCGGATAGTTGGTAATTGAATCAAACCTCGTTCTAATAATTGTAGTAGAATGGTTGATAAAGGTTGATTTAACCTAGTAAATTCTTGAGGAGGTTTATCAAGAGGTTTTAGTATAAACTTCTTCATTGTCTTCGCAGCATTAACAGTAGCAATATTTCTACTATCAGTGACTCCATCACCCACAACTTGTTTATTTTTATATTGATTTTTGGATGTTTTCTCAACGTCTTTATTTTTAAGTTGACCTCTCCTAATGAGAGCATCTTCCACTCTTCGGGCTAAGTCTATAGCCTGATCAAAGGTGGTCAAGGTAGAAATTGATAATTCATAAGATAGTTGGTCTTGTAAATTATTAATAAAGATGTCCAACATCTCCCTATAAGGTAACACAAAGTGCAATTTTCCTATCAACTATCTCCACCTAGCTAGGAAATTGGCAAAACATTCATCTTTATCTTGTTTTAAGTTGTACAAGTCTTTAATGGTCACATGCCTTTCGATGTAGGCACTAAATTGATGAACAAAAGACTCAACTGTTTCTTCAAAGTTCCTCAAAGAATTAGTGGGTAATTGATAATACCACTCTAATGCCATTCCTCCTAAACTTTTTGGGAACATTTTTAGCAATAATAAGTCATCATGTGATATATCATGACATGCTATCCTAAACATACAAAGATGCTCTATGGGATCTTCGGTTCCTTTATATATGGGCAAGACAGGCATAGGAAAATGTTTAGGATATGGTTGTGCTACAACTATAGGATCTAGAGGTTGACTACACATCTCTCGATAATTGTATGAGGGACGGTAGGGATCTATCTGGTCCATGCGGGAAACTAATTGTTTCACCACAGTTTCAAGATTACTAGTTTGTCCACCATATTGGTTTGGTGGGCCATAAGTATGGGATTTATGAGTGTATGACGGTGTGACATAAGGATTAGATGCTATATTGCTATTATGCAAAGCATTGGTAGGAAGAGTATTATGAAGAGGATTTGTAGTAGTATTATGTTGTATCCCAGATTTTTGGTAATTGGTGTTTGGTTTTGTTTTGGGTTTTTGTTGATTTGAGGTATATTGCTCAATAGCTTGGAAAAATAGAGCAGTAAATGATGGTTTATTTTATGCAAGAATAACCCTAGGCTTGCTAACAGGCACTTTAGATGGTTGGGTAACCTATTGTTGTTGCATGTTCTGGATTATAGCGACCATATCCAAATTGGATGGTCTAGCTTGATCACTTTCTTGATCAATAAAGGACAATGGATTAGTGCGTGTGTGAAATACGTCTTCTAGAGTTGCTTGAGTGTCACTAATTTGATCCTTGTCCATATGGACTACTCTATTAAGAACACCAATATTAGTATTAATGAACTTCCAAAATTGTTCCATGTTTTCAAAAGTAACAGCTCCTCCCGGAGACATTTTAGGGGATGAGGATCCTTCCTCTCTAACACTTTCTTCTTGTTCATTTCTTACAACAAGCTCTTCTTCTTGCTGGTCTAGGATTTCTTCTTCCTGGACTTGATCTTCAGGAAGGACATCTGGGTTATTTAATGGTTTTCCTAACCAATCTTCTTCTTCTTCAGTTTGTTTTCCATTCCTAAGTCTAGGCATTGTGCTTAAACTTGGATTTAAGCAAATATATATATATATATATATATATATATATATATATATGCGATAGGTTTGAGAGGTATATATTTTAATTATATACCTACTATAAAAAGGAAATGTTTTTATTTTTTGTTTTTATTCTGTTTTTATTGTTTTTTGTGTTATATAATATTATTATAAAGATAACAAATAGCATTCTAGTTGCAAAAGGAATAACAATAATAAGAATAATGACTTAGTTTTCTATAAATAATTTATGGATATCATTGATGGGATCAAGTTCATCAGGAGTCATGAAATGCTCCTCTTCAAATTGGAAATGGTTTTTCAAAAATTTGACAAAGTGTGCTATAGTAATATGATCTGTCTCAGATTCTGACTTGTAGAAATAAAGTTCATGGAAATATTCTCGATATAACACAGCTCTAGGAACTCTATTCCATATTTTTCTATCCGTAAGAATGACTTCTTGATCCTCTATACGAGATAGAAACTTATGTACTACAATTGCATTCTCAAGGTATTCCTCAAAGGTGTACAATTTAGAAGACACAAGTGCTCTTTTATCTACTAACCACCTATGGCAAGCTCTCTGAAGTTCATGGTATAAGGTTACTTGATCAGGATCCAGGATTCTATCTAGGACAAACCTCTTGATTTGCCTAAGTTCAGTTGATCTAGATGAAATAATATCCAATCTCCTATCAAGTTTGTCCCACAAAGGTTGGACTCTATTTGTTTGAGGTACTCTAAGCACAGACATAATCTCTATGGCTATTAATTGATTTTCAACATTTATGGTGACAACTCGTATTTTATTATAATCTACCATCTAAATATGATATGCAACTTTAATTATTTATCTAATGATTCTAGATGTTACTTAATAATATTTTTTTTTTTTTGGATTATTTTCAAAAGGTTTTAGTTTCACGTCGGGTTCACCAAAATGTACTGCTCCAAATTTTTTGTATCCTTACCTTCAGGCTATAGGATCCGCACCTAGAAGGGGGATGCGAGAAGTATGGGACAATACCTCAGATTGAGAGGCCCTTTGAAGGTCGCGCCTCTTGGGGGAGGGGTATAAGGGTGAATTTTTGATGGATGGTGGGTTCACCAGGAAACTTTGAGTGGCAGTTTCCATGCCTAGGTTGAGAATGGTTTTGGTGTGTTCATTTTATACTCGATCATTCATAATCCTAGGTTGTCTAGAATGAATCTAAGCTATTCTATATGAAAATGTTGATTTATATGAATACAAAAAGTAGGAATGAATCCTAAATGTAAAGATTATACAAAATGAGAAAGAATGCACCTGATTTCGGATGTCTGATGAAGATTTTGAAGCTTGTAGGAGTCCAGATCATCCCGAATATGACAGGATCATCTACAATTGTATAGAATCATCTCATATCATAGGTGATCATCTAAGATCAGACAAGATCATCGTCGATCTGACAAATTCATCATAAACCTGCAATCATAGAAATAGACACCAAAAAATGAAAATGCTACTGCTAGAATAATGCAAAATGATAGAAATGATAGTATAAATGCTTAACTGATAAATCTAGATATCAAATTAAAGGAAATGCATTGTTTTAATAACTTATTTTAACTTTATCATGCATTTATGCTGAATGAGGTGAACTCTAGGATGCAGAATAAAAATAAATCAAACTAATGCATAGTAAAGTAAAGAAGACAAATGAGGAATGCAAACTCAGGGCTCTGGTTGCCCCCAATATGAACTATAGTCGATATCACCTCCAATCGTACGAGATATTCGCTGATCTATGATAGGATCATCCAAAATCGTTTGGAATCGCCTACGACGATCCGAGCTTCCTCCAGCTGAAGCACAATGAAAACTTAAAACTACGAGTGCAAACAATGGTGGATAGGATGTCTTAACACAACAAAACTAAATGGTAGGGAAAATCAACCAGGGAATCATGGGATCAGCCAACCAGAGGGGATAAACTAAGAAAATCCTAGTTTATATAGGATTAGGGGGAGGTTAGGAGGTTGGGGATCATCCCAATCTGGGAGATCCTCAATGGAGGAATCTCCAACTATGTAGACACGCTTCTGCCCAAGTTGGAGAGGTTGTTGAAATAGAAGCTAATTATGAAAATTTAGTTTTGGGATGAAATCATCTGGACGTTCTATTCTAGATGAATTCGTCCGATCTGGGATGATTTCGTCTGATCGACGATGATATCGTCCAACGGTCAAAACAACTCCTAAAAATGGCACAAAAAATGGGGTGAGCGATTAACGGGCGGTTTCAGGGTTAAAATTCAAATTTTTATCTTTTTACTAAGGGTTTAACTATGCCAATTTTAGGGTGCTATAGTGACACTAAGTTACTTGTGTTTAAACTATCTCCCACTATTGGAACAATTATTGGTTCAGAGTGGAAGAGCTATGCGAACCCTCCATTGGGTCTTCAGCGGTGTACCCTAGATTATTTTGAGAAAGTCATGTTTGGCACGAGTGTACTTGATTGTCACTATGGATGAGTCTTCTCATTCTTAATCCAAGAACAAGAGCAAATAAATCGAAAGAACAACACATCAAAACACATCAAAAATTCTAGGGCACACTCAAATTGGTAATCAAGATAAATATTTGTTTGGTATTGTGTGGTCATTCCTAATTTGCAACTCAAAAGATCAATTCATAAAACAACATGGTCAAAACAAGAAGTAAGCACCCTCGGTCTGATATCGAGGGAGAGACAGAAGTAATTCATACCCATAGGCGGAGTTGTAGTAACATTGAATGACCTACCCGTAAGACCATGAGATGTAGCTCCACGAGCCTAAGGGGTGATAACTCAACCCTTGGGGGATCTCCTCGAGAAACCCCAAGTAAGGAACCACATCATGGAACAAAGTCACATAAACAAAAAGAGGCTTCACAGCCATCCTCATCAAGGAGACATGAGGAGACCTCAAGGGCCTCCTCTAAACACATAGAAACATCTCAAAGACATGAGGAAGCTTCAAGGGCTTCCTCCTCACATGGACATAAATAAGGTTCTAAGACTCATTCTTCACATAGGGATGATGAGACTACTACATCTCCATCCACATGGAGAAAATATGCTACCACCAAGCCCTCTTCATCAAGAAGGCAAACAAGAATTGCAACACCTCAAGACTCACAAGAAACATATGAAATAGGTCTGCCCATTGAAGGGCAAGAAACTAGAGCTACATCTAGTCATGGGAATCATATAGAAGAAACCCTTCACACAAAATGAAATATTCTCATAGACTATGACCTCATAGGAGTAAATGGCACCCCATGGGACCAGCCATGGAAAACAAGATAACTAGACGGGTTGGATCGATTTCCTACTCAACCAACCCAAAGAATTGTAGCTACTAAGAACTCTGCATCTAGAAGCTCATGAACTATGACTTCTAAACATACCTCCCAGTCTAGGGGTACCTCAGAGCGACCCCATAGAAGATGCATGGAGTATGATCATAGGGATACTCAATAGTACTTTGAACAAGTCACATTAACTAGCAAGAGTACAGATACAATAAAAACCCCCTCAAGGAATATGCAAGTCAAGACAATAAGAACAAAGTTAGATAAACATGAGTCTTCTATGACAGCACAAACTGACCAAATGAGGTGGTTAGAAAATGCATTATGCAAAGATCGAGAGCTAGTGGAAGCTCTCAAACAAGAGAAACAAAGAGAAAGACTCTTGCGCCAACATGAGCAACGTTTAAGAGAAAAAGTTGAGTGGCTAGCTCTTAACAATTTACCAACAAATAGTGGTGACCACCAAAGAACAAGACACGTTGACTCACCTAAGGAAAGGCACACTAGAAAAGATAGCCCACAATGAAACCCCCCACCAAATCATGAATGAAATCCAACTAAGGGGGGAAGGGCAAACATAACAAACCAAGATCACAATCTTGAGTCCCCTCGTAGGAGGGAGGAAAATGGAACAAATCAAATGGATAGAGAGTTACCTCCATTGCCAATGCAAATAGGCTTACAAGAGGAGGAAATTCGTGCATCAAAGGCATTTCAAGAGCTTGCTGAAAAGATGAAAACCTTTGAGAAACAAGAGGCATATGGGAACTCACCAACATTGAGCAAAATACACAATCAACCATTGTGCCCATCAATCCCTAGCCCTCCATATCCTAAGCACTTTGAGATGCCTAGGTTAGAAAATTTTAAAGGTGAAGAGGATGCACAAGAGCATGTCACCAATTTTATCAATGCCTCTTTTCATCTTGAAGACAATGATGCTCTCATGCTAAGAACATTCATAATGACATTTTTAGGTGCTACCACTCAATGGTTCAACCAACTACCTAAGCATAGCATAACCAACTTTGAACAACTAGTAAATGTATTCTTGAAGCATTTCTCCTTTGGTGCTAATAAGAAGGTGAACCTTTCAGACATGGCTAACTTGAAACAGTATGATGATGAGCTAGTAATGGATTATGGGAATAGATGGAGAAAAATCATGGCAAAATTATCATTCTCCATTCCCACAGAAGAGATCATTCGCATGTTTACCAAAATTTGTTCTAAACATATCTCCCTCTTGCTACAACTCCAATAGTATCCTTCGTTTGAGGAAGCTTTGGCACAGGCCAAGCTCATCAAAGAGATAAAATTAGATGAGGGAACCATTAAGATCTAAAACAAAAAGGAGTGGAACAAGAATGGTAAGAATGACAAGTACAAGCAGAAGCAGGGCAAACCTGCTCTAGTCAATCAAGTTGTATTAGCTACACCCAAGGATGGGGGTGCACAACAACCATAGAACTATCAAGCACATACCCCGTTGGCCAACTACGACCAAAATAACAATCAAGGAAGAAATTGAGAATGCAAGCCACCTCATTATTTCACACCTCTGATAGAATCAATGCAATCAATATTTAGTCAATTGAGTGAGGCTAGGAGGATCAGATTTCTTGATATACCTCTTATAGATCCCAACCATCCTAAGCCAAAAATATATAGGGAAGATCAATTTTGTCCTTATCATAGGATACCGGGGCATGACATTGAGGCTTGTGTTGGGTTTAAGCATCAAGTGCAAAACATGATTGAGATGGGAGAACTCAAAGTTGACAACCCACTGGCTCCCAATAATAGAGACATGGGCATATACAAAAACCCATTGCCCAATCATGAGGCCCCTCAAGAGCAAGGGGCCCAAGTCAATCAGGTTCGAGATGACATACCTACCCACGGATGCATTGGGATGGTTGAGATTGTTAACATAGAAACAAGGACTAGGTAGTATGGTCAACCACAACCACCTACAACTCCCATGAACATCCCAACTACCCCTAGGCAAAGGTAATACAACCTTCCAGGTCCACCAATGAGACCTGTGGTAACTATTCAGAGTATATTGGAGCAAAACCTATAGATGACTCCAACTAAGTTATCCATCTATGAGCTCATACAATAGTCCCCAAAGCATAGGGAGACTCTAATGGATATTTTAAGAACAATTGAGCTTCAACCACAAGATGCGAATGCATTCACTCACTTTGTGGGACAAGTGCAAGAATACCAAGAACCTATAATCCGATTCTATGATCATGAGATTAAGAAAAATTTTGCTGCCTTACCAGACCCTCTGCTAAACATTGTAGTGGCCATCAATGACTTACCTTTCAAGAGGTTTTTGGTCGATACAGGTTCATCAATAAACATCATCACAACAACTGCAATAGAGCACCTCAAGATACCCAAGACCAATATCATTCCAAGAGCTTACACATTGAGAGATTTTAATGATGCTTTATGCAATACTATGGGAACGATAGTCCTACCCATCAAGGTGGGGCACAAGACCATCCCCATGATGTTTCATGTCTTAGAAGGTGCTATGCAGTACAACATCCTCTTAGGGTGCCCTTGGATAAGGGCCATGAAGTGTGTGCCTTCGATCTTGCACCAGTGTGTCAAGTATGTGCACAAAAACAAAGTCTATGTGGTTCTAGCCAATGAAGAGCCTTTTAAATATGTTAATCAGGTGGACATTCTAGGAGAATTCATGATCCCTTCTACTCACCTATATGTGGCACCTTCATCCCCAACCACACAAGTGGATAACGAAGACAAAGGGGTAATAAAATACCCAGGCACATCAACACCTCCTGGTGCACTCAAGATAGTCAATGCTTCTAAAGTACCATCAACGTCAAAACCAAAAGACAATCAGAAGCTAAAGGCACCCTTAGTTAAGGAAGAAATGCCCAAGGAAGTGCCAACTATAGCCATTGCTAAAATTCCAAGTCCTATGGAAGAGGAAGATCCTCAAGATCAAGATGAAGATAGTGATTATCACCCTACTTTGCCAGTATCATATGTGGGGTCATCCACGTTGCATGCATAAATAAACTTGGCAAGTACAGACATAGGGGAGTACCTTGTGCAAAATATTACCTTTACACCTATCATTGAGTCTGCACAGGATATAGGGAGGCCTAAAGACTTGAGGCTGCCAGTAGGAATAGTGGTTCCACTTGGAATCCCTCCCAACCAAACCAATTTTGTCTATGTCGGCCTAGATTATGCCCATAAGTCTTCAGATATAGAAGAGGATGGTGAAGAATTATTCATAATCAATGTTTGTTACCTCTCTAATCTTGAGTTTTCTCTAAGCTACTTTGAGCATTGCCATTGGCATGGATATGGCCTTGGCGTATATGAGCAGGGGTGCAGGAGGCCTTACGAGCCACTATATCAGCTTCCTTTCGACATATTTGTCTTAGGCTATTATAGCGAAGGTCGATATGACTCGCTTGTAGTGGCATTGGAAATATTAAGCATAGGGTTGGGAGAATACATTGATTTCATTCCTTATCACCCCTTAAGAATAGCAAATTTGAGCAACAGACAAGTGGCCATGGTAAACATACCACCTCCAGAAACTTATCATCCAAACACCTCAATTGATTCCACCCCAACAGGGTACAACTCATGGGATGAGGAGAATGGATATGAAGCAAGTGATGATGAGGCGCAACTTGGCTTAGCCTATCAAGGACCTCACTATTTACAAAGGTTCACATGGTCCATCCATGATGAGATTGGATATACATCAGATGAAAGTGACTATGAATCAGAAGATTCAACAAAAAGAGCTTACCTAGTCCTAAGCCATCAACCCCAACTTTGGGGCGAGAGACAAATGCAAATGGATTCTTCATAAGTGATGAAGAATATGAAGATGAAATAGAGATGGCCTACTTGGGGCCAAGACATGAGCCCCTTGTTTTAGGGCCACATACAAATGCAAATGGATGCTCTAGGATAAGAATATGAAGATGAAACAATGGCCTACTTGGGGCCAAGACATGAGCCCCTTGTTTTAGGGCCGCATACCAATGCTAATGATTTTTGGATAAGTGATGATGACTTTGAGGATGAGATCGATATGGCTTATCTTGGACCTCACCACTTGCGACAAGTCAACAAGCTAGTAGAGAGAGAGGTGGCACTCCGTGCCATAGACCCTCATCTTTGATTTTTGGGAAGACCTATTGACCTAGCTACCATTCATCGGATGGTCAACCCCACTTTGCCTACATTCAGAGAGCAATTACGGTCCAATGATCCTATCGTCTGCCCTGTTCATGGTCCAGATCCAAAAATTCCCATTCCTCTAGAAACCCATCGCGAGAATGGAAGGAAAACCCCTGAGACAAGATTGCACCCATGTGGTCTTGGATATTTCATCCCATCCATCAACATAATATCCATCGATTTGACCACTCCACTTCATAATCCAGCAAGTCCTACCAAATCATTGCATCTTGACGTAGAGGCTATTGATTGGGATCGCCCTAATTCACCCATAGAGCCTGAAGACCTCTTCCCCAATGAAGAGATGTTACAGTCATTCCATTTTGCATCATACTGTACATATGATGTCTTCCATGTTGGTTTGGAACCTGAGTCAATAGGTCCTATGAATCCCACCGATGACATTCATTTGATACCCACACCTCATCAGCTAGAGGATGGGTCACATATGGCTATAGAAGTAACTTTTGAGGTGGACATCAGTGATGATCCTACCCAACCAAGGAAAGTCAAGTTTGAAGAAATTCTATCTCCAGAGGAACAAGCCATCTTGATTCCTCTCCTCAAGGAGAGGCAAAATATTTTTTCTTGGACTTACAAAGACATGCTAGGGATAGATCCAAAGTTAGTCATTCACAACCTTTCATTGGATCCCATGAAGAATCTAGTCAAGCAAAAACTGAGGAAAATGCATCCAACTATCGCTTTGATGGTGAAGAACGAATTGCAAAAACTATTGGATGCAGTATTCATAGTTCCTATCGACTACCCTAAGTGGGTGTCAAACATGGTACCCATAGGGAAACCTGATGGAAGAGTCTGTATCTACATGGATTTTAGAGATTTGAATAGGGCAACACCAAAGGATTCATTCTCATTGCCAAACATAGATGCTCTTGTGGATGCAACCACAGGTCATGAAATGCTCTCCTTAATGGATGGTTTTTATGGATACAACCAAATCCAGATTAAGCTTGAAGATCAACATAAAACTGCTTTCATTACTCCATGGGGAACATTCTGTTACAAAGTGATGCCATTCGATCTCAAAAATGTTAGTGCCACATATCAGTGGGCCATGACATACATATTCCATGACTATATGCATAAGATCTTGGAATATTACATGGATGACTTACTAGCCAAGTCCCTATTGTGGCAAGAGCATGCCAAAGTCCTTAGACAAGTCTTCGATCACCTCATAGAACACAATTTCTGATTGAATCCTAAGAAGTGTGTATTTGGCATAACTTCTGGCAAGCTTTTAGGATTCATCATATCCAAGAGAGGCATCAAAGTAGATCCTACAAAGGTGAAGGCTATACCATAAATGGCCACCCCTACCAACATTAGGGAGTTGAGGAGCCTACAAGGCAAGATAGCATCCATCAAAAGATTCATCATACAATTATCAGATAAATGCAGACCTATGAATAGGTTGCTACACAAGGAAGTCCCCTTTCATTGGGATGAATAATGCCATCAAGCCTTTGTAGAGATCAAAACTTATTTGGCAATGCCACTAGTATTGGCTCCACCAAGGCCAAACATACCATTTTTACTATATATCGGCTACTGATTTTGCATTGGGCACCATGTTAGCCCAAAAGAATACACAAGACAAAGAGCAAGCCATATATTACATTAGTTGCACCTTGGTGAACTATGAGCTAGGATATGCGTATATCAAAAATTTGTATTTAGCAGTGGTCTTTGCAACTCAAAAGTTGTGGCACTACATGTTGAGCCATACAATCTACGTCATATCAAAACAAAATATTTTGTAGTACATGATGAGCAAGACATATCACAATACACGTACTGCAAAGTGGATCATGCTATTGATAGAATTTGATCTAAATTTCATAAGCCAAAATTCCATCAAGGGACAAGTCATAGCAGATCAATTAGCAGAGGTGCCTCTTCAGGATAACAAGCCTCTCACCATAGAGTTTCCTGATGATGCGGTCTTTGCATTATCAGATCCGCAATAACTCAAAGAACCTAAGAAATAAAAATACATGTCATTATTCTTCGATGGTTTGAAGTGTGAATAAGGAGGTGGAGCAGGGATTGTCTTTATCACACCGTAGGGTGCTCCATTGCCCTTATCATTCAAATTGGACTTCCCATGCACAAACAACAATACATAATATGAAGCATTGATCCTGGGACTCCAAACAACCGTAGTGATGGGCATTAAAAGATTGAATATCTTTGGTGACTCCTTGCTCATAGTAAACCAGGTCAAAGGACTATTCCAATGCAGGTGCCCACTCCTAAAGACTTACAAAGAACTTGTTGACACCTACTTAGCTCGGCTAGAATGGTATGACATCGAGGCAATCCCTCGTACATCGAATATATTTGTAGACACTATGGCCTCTTTGGGATCCTTAATCCCTCAAAATCCATCTATTGATTTTACTACCATTCATGTAAAAGTACTTTAGCATTCAACAATATGTCGTGAGGCTTTTGACAATCAAGAATCAGTCAACATGATCAACATCGAACCAAATCAGGATTGGTCCTTTGCAGCCAAATATTTCTTACGAAAAACACCTTGGGGGTCTTTGATCTCCCAAGGACCTTTAGAGTGTGGTGCAACCATATACCATAGATTTGTTCCTCAATCCATGTTCACTACCTCAAAAATATAGGAAGAGCAAGTTGTCTATTCTATAGAAGCTATGGCCTATCAGGATTGGCTTTCCCAACTACGGGACTTCTTGAAGATTGGAATAATACCTCAAGGTTTTTCACATACTAAAAGGAAAATGTTCAAATAAAGAGCAACAAGATACATTTTTCTAGGAGGAATCCTCTATAGATGAGGATATGATGGAGTATTACTTCGTTGTCTTGAGCCCCAGGAAACATATTGGGTAGTTTTGCAAGCTCACGATAGAACATGTGGAGGCAATTTTAGTGGCATGGCCATCATTAAGCGCATATTGAGAATGGGTTACTATTGGCCCACAATGGAAAAGGACTATTGTGAGTATTTCAAGAAATGCAGTGAGTTCCAACATCATGCAAACCTAACGCACTTACCATCGCAAGCTTTGCAGCCCATCCAAGCAGCATGGCCATTCTCACAATGGGGACTAGAATTGATTGGGAAGATCTCACCCCCGTCCTCATGCCGACATACATTCATCATAACAGCCACAAAATACTTCACTAAATGGGTAGAAGTGATCCCCTTAACATCAACAACTAGACCAAGGATTGCGGAGTTTATACTCCACAATATCATAAGTCATTTTGGGGTCCCTTCTAAGATAATATCGGATAATGGGCCATATTTCAAGAATAAAAATGTGTGTGCTTTAATGAAAAAATACCACATTCAGTATAGTTTTTCAATGCCTTATTATCCACAAGAAAACAGGCAAGCATAAGCCTCAAACAAAATAATAATCTCCATTTTGAGGAAGATAGTGCAAGAAAATCACAAGGATTGGCACATGCAGTTGCCTCTTGCACTATGGGCATACAAGACAAGTATACGGACTCCCACTAGGACAACACTTTTTTCACTAGTATATGGCATTGAAGCCATCATGCCTCTAGAGTTGGAAATCCCGACTCTACGCATAGCATTAAAGGACTTCATAGATGATGAAGCTGCATGACAAGGCTACCTTTATCAGTTGATGCTTCTTGATGAACGTCAAGTCAATACTTTAGAGCATCTCCATGTTTACCAAGATCACCTTGCGTAAGCTTACAATAGTAAAGTCCATCTAAGGTAATTAAAGGTTGGAGATATAATGCTCAAAGAAAATAAACAGAATTCAAATCTACTATCGCATCTATGAGATAAGTTCACGGTAAACTAGATAGGTCCATATATGATTTCATATAGAGTTGGGCCTGGAGCATATCGCCTTATATCATTAGATGGTGTTGAAGATCCTGAACCTCTCAATATCATTCATTTAAAGGCATTTTACACATAAAACACAAAAACATTCAAATATGTCATAAAACACAAAAACATTCAAATATGTCATAAAACACAAAAACATTCAAATATGTCATAAAAACACAAAAACATTCAAATATGTCATAAAAACACAAAAAAATTCAAATATGTCAAAAACACAAACAAATCATAAAAACATAAAAATTCAAAAAATCAATCAAAAAGGCTCCAAGGGTAATTCATACCGCTTGGTCAAAATCAATTCAAAAAGGCTCCAAGGGTAATTCATACCGCTTGGTCAAATCCAATCAATCAAAGGCTCCAAGGGTAGTTCAAACCGCTTGGTCAAAAATCAATTCAAAGGCTCCAAGGGTAATTCAAATCGCTTGGTCAAAATTAATTCAAAAAGGCTCCAAGGGTACCCAATATGCTTGGTCAAATACAACAAAAGCCCCAAAGGCATAGTAATTCCTTTGGTCAAATTAATCAAAAATACAAAAACAACGTAAAATAAAAAATACAAAAATAATTGCACTTCACATTTTGCATCCAAATCATTGCATTACATTTTCACATACATTACAATTGTATATGTCATAAGCGTCTTAAAAGTGATACCAGAGTTTGTCACACAAGTCAATCATACCCATACCTCCACTTACATGTGTGTAATTATATTTTTCAACACAACCATTATTTGTTGCTATACATAATATACTAAGGTTTTTTGGATAGTCAACCACACCTAGTAATCTTATCAACTTTTGAGGAAAACAACTTTGATTAGTAGAAGGTAAGGCCTAGTTGTGATAAAGCCTTGGATATTCAAGATCCCATCACTAATTGAAACACTAAAATCCTAGTTGGTACAAGGAAAATATGAAAGCTGCAAAGCGGTCTAGGTTACCTTAATAGAAAAGGATTATCCTTGCTTATCCCCCTGTGCAACCGGTTTAAAGGTGTTGAGAATTGGCAAAAGGACAAGCTTTACCCTATCAAAATCCCTTTCTTAAATAAAAATAAGCAAAATACCAAAGCAAAGTATGCATTCAAAAGGCCAAACATATAGTCCAGATTTCAAAGCAAAAATTCGATACACAAAGCATAAATTTAGAAATTACAAAAAAATCAATCAAAAAAATAAACAGTGATTTTCATCACTATGTATGAGCAAAATAAATAGTGATTATCATCACTAAAATTATCCTAGCTCAAAGAAAAAAAATCAATAAAAATAAATAGTGATTTTCATCACTACATATGAGCAAATATTGAAAGCCAAAAAGAATCCAAAGAAGAGATTAAAGCTTGAATACCTGGAATTCTCAGCATTGTACAAAAATGGAAGGATAAATCCTTACACATGACGATATGTATATTACAATTGCTTCATGCATTTTTGTAGACCAATTTTTGAATGTGGATGAGCTAGCTTAGATAACCAAATATTGCCTAGTGGTATAGTCCAACTAAGTCCAACATAAGGATGAGATGAACACTTGAGGATCCCTGATCTTAGAAATGGGCTGAAAGAATCTTGCCTGACATCGAAGGAAATGTTTGAGTTCTATCTCAAAATAAACAATCACATGCACACACAGAGATCATGAAAAACCAGGTCCATGGTAAAATCCTTACTTTTCAAAAGTCTAAGTGGTAAGTAGACAGTTGTTGATAGAGAACTAGAGTGTTTGAATCTCCGAAAAGCCCCAAAAATTTTTACATAGCAACAAATCATAACATCATTAACACCATCACTTTCTTTATAAGATTCTATAAATTAGGGGGTATCAACATAGTAGGACAAATATCGCATATATATTAGAAATAGTATATAGATGACCACTGACTACTTTATATCTTTTAATTTACATAAACTTATTAAGAAAATACATTACACACCATTACATCTCATATATGAATACTTAATCAATTCTTATGATAGGAGTGATTATTTAAATTCATGATTTTTTTTTTACTTTCTGTGGTATCACCCATTAAGATTGTCAATGTCATATGCATTTCGTATGTTTTAAGATATTAGAGCATACAGGTTCATTTATACCATTCCATCACATAAGTTAGATGCATACAATTAAAGCAAAAATTAAACATGCATTTAACAATAACATTTGCATCCACAAAAACAAGTCATTAATCATCCATAAACCACATCATAAAACATATAGGCAATATCCATTTACATACAATCATAAATTCATCATTCATCATGAAAATACATTGCATCATATCATCAAATCATATAAGCATCTACACATCCATCTAAGCATCTTCAAATATCATCTATCATCTAGCATATTCATCAAATCATCATAATACCATCATCGCATCATATCATAAAATAAAATAATAACGAAAACATAAGGAATAAATGATACACATAATGAGTCATAAAAAGCAAATCTATCATAAAAGTATGTGTATCAAGTCTAATGGATATACAAAAATGCCCATGGGCTATAGTCATGTAGGTCAATCGACCTCAAAAATGGATCAAGAACCAAGTAGAGCATCAATCAAATATCGGGCCTAAGCCCCCTACACCATCTCCTCCAGTGCCACCTCCCCCTATGGCGGTGTCATGAGTTGAGTGATGCAAGCCTATCGGTATCTCTATCCGAGTCCGGGTCCGTTGGCTAGGATAGGCGGAAGACTACCCCGAGGTAGAGCACCCACTGACCTGTGAACCACCCACACCTATTGGATCCTTAGGGACAATCCTGTGCCTCCTAAGCTACATCTGAAGGATGGTGACATGATCCATAAGTCCCTAGATCTACTCCTCATACTCATCCAACAAATACTAACGTTGTCCCACATCTACCCCTGAACCTACCATTGGAACCTTCTATGGTGTAGAAGGAGGAACAACAAACTACATCATGATATTGCCACCCCTAATAGTAGCCTACAGAGCCTTTATCTGTGTTGAGAGCTACTCAATGGTAGCATCTCACTACTATACCTGGGTCTTAGTGGCTTGATTTTCAACCTCTATCTCATGCAACTATTCTCTAAAAGGAGAGTCTATCTCCTTGGGCTCTAACTCCTCCTCCTCCTCAATAATGTTAGGATCCTCTACTGCCACCTGCTCTATCGGTTGGCCCCATATCTCGATCTTGGCTCGAACCTTGCATCCTGATGGATCTACACCATCACCCCCTCCATCATCCTCGCACCCTATGTTTTCGACACCATGCCACATCAAATCACCCCACCATTGAGATTAGTCCTCTGTAACTCCCCCAACCACTATAGGGTCTACGACTGGGGCGTCCTCCTCATATGAAAGCTCTATGATCTATCATGGAGGTAGGTCCTTCTCTATTGTGAGGCACCTATATAGAAATGGTACCAAGGGCACATCCCGTTGCAATCCGTACTAATGAAGAACCCGAGAGTAGAATAAATACTCCTAGATGGCAATCTTACGGCCAATAATCCATCGTTCACACCATGTCCTAGAAGTAAAACTAGTTGGATCATCCCAAGCAAGACACTCATAGTAAGGCCACCACACAACATCTTTGGCCAACAGTCTGGTGAAAGCATCAGTGTAGTGGGACAACACCCCTATGAAAGTGTGGCTCTTATGCTCCTCATGATCTCAAGCCCATCTAGCAGTATAGCACTATGCTCGAGTGTCAATCACTATGATCTCATCTGGGAGCCCCTTAGGATGATCTACCTTAATATGCTCCCATCCCCAAACCTATAGGAGCAAAATGCAAGCAATTATGATGCATCCCTGCCAACGGATGTGGTAAAAATCATCATAGAACTAAGCCAATAGCAATCTACCCCATATATATATGATAGGCTCCTCACTATCCAGTAGGTCCTACACCATCACCAGGAGGTTCCAAGGGAACCTCAAACCTGAGTAGTCTAGGATAAGAACATTGTTGATCACCATCAGCAACATGATATGCCTCACTATGAAAACATGAGCATCATACCAATCCTTGATAGATACTCCCCTAGACCCAGTCTCCTAGAGGGCCTGTGTAGAGCGTGCTCCAAACACCCAAGCATATATGGCCACCTGATCATTAGTGGTCAACAAAACAATGGGCACCCCATCAAATGGGATCTAAAATATCCTGTAAACATCCTCCGGCGTGATAGTCATCTCACCAGGTGGAAGGTGGAAGGTGTTGGTTCGTGGGTCCCAATAATGGGCTAAGGTCATAAGATAAGCCTGATTGGCCATAATATGGGGCAACCTGATGACGTACTGTAGCCCACGGGCCTTAAACCACTCCCAGTTAGTGTCATCAAATCCAAGAAGCAAGTCAAGCAGGAGCTTTGAGTCCCGAGCCCGAGTAGTGAGGATCTAAACAAAGTAGAAGAAAGACAAAACATAACTACAATGCATCTAAGGCATGATTCACAATAAACATGAAAATGATGCAAAACAGTATGAGTTACTATAAATCTAAGAAAAATAAAAATAAATTGCACCTAATCAAGCAAAGAAAAAATTCAAAAGTCAAAAAAATCATAAAAATCAATACACGAAATGCAAAAAACAAGGCTTAAGATTTAGCCACTGTCGCCTACAATGGCCAAAACCTGGCCGCTAGAGGCAGCAGTGGCTAAGGTCCAATAGTCAATTTTTTTATTGTTGGGATTCAATCTTGGCTGATCTAAGCGATAGTGGCTCAGATCCGACCGCTCTGAGTGACAGCGACCAAGGGGCAACATGGCAAACCCATGAACCCTTGGCCAGAAAATTAAAAAAAATTACAAATTTAACAAAATGACTTAAACAAAATAACAGAGGGAGGGAAAGCAAACAAATTGGAAAGCAAATCCCCTACCCAAGCATCAAAACTAGGCTAAATTCAAAATGCCCAAAATGGCGGCAGTAGGTGAATAATGAAAAAAAAATCAAAAAACCCTAGGTTGAAGCCACTAACAGATAGTAAAATTGAGGACTAACCCACCGTAGCAAAAAGGAACCTAAGCCTAATTACGGAGTTTTTTTGTTGCTAGTAGGTTTAGTGAGGTTCATTTTGCTCATTACTTAGTGAAGTTCAATTTTACGTAGATAAAGAAATGAGAGATAGGGTTTTGAAGAGAAATACCCGAGAAGCTTTGGTTCCTCTAGTAGTTGATGTCTCACCTCGTACAACCATGTCCTCAACACCAGCAAGTTTTGAATTTGCAACCATCATTATTGCACTAGAGCTCTAAAAATGAATCTTCAATAGTAAAAATTATAGGTCAAACCCTAGAAATTATAAATTTTGTATTTCCTTAATTATGCCTTGGACGCTACTGATGTTAGCAACTCGAGCTTCTTGGACACTCAAGGCAACATCAACCATAGGTAGGAACTCAGAGGCCATTGGTCCTGACAGCGACTAGGCCTACAAATCAAAATAAAGTAGTTCCTTCCATGAGGGAATAACAAAACAACAAATAAGCACACTTTGGTGGTTTAGGATCATTAGAATGTTCAAAATAACCAAAAAAATCACATAATCACAATCTCAAGTAGGCCTCGTATCCAGTTACCTACTCTATCCACTCGACAATTATAGCGACCTACACTCCATGTATTTCAGTGAGATGAGTAGGCAACCATAAGGCCACTTAGGGCAAAAGCGACCCATTTTGAAATTATGATATGTCACCCTTCAAACACGAAGAAGATCAAGATGGTCAGACTGCTCCATGGGTGCGAAGGGGTCATTCTAATTCCCCTATGACATCAAAAATATTAAGTCAAAGTGATATAATTTAGGCATGAACAAAATCACTCATCCTAACTCCCTAAGAAGGCTATTGATAGCCAGACCACTCCTAGGGATAGGTATGGATGATTATCATAAGAAATTGGAATCACACTTGGATGTGGGTTTGCCCATTAAAAGTAGCAAATGCTAGAAAGAAACTAGATTAGTCATATTGGTCAAGCGACTTGTCACTTCAATCATTGTCATTTCTTCACTAATTCATTGTGTGAAGAGGTAGTTCAAAACTTCAACATAATCATAATCAAAATCAACAAAATATCAATCGATCATAGCAAAATCATGTTCATCCTTTGAATCATTGCATACAACAATCACAAATTTCCCTTGTTTTTTTGGAACATAAGTAGACATGACATCTTCAATAATAACTCTCCTACCGGTCGGAATGATTATAGCAGCTGAAGCTACCCGATTGAGTTTGAGGAACGAGTGTAATTTAACATGCAAAATCCACTGAGTTAAGTACTCCAAACATTGAGGCAATGATTCAAGGGATGTACACCATCTTGCATGACTAGGCCATCCGGTGTTGATCAGACCATTGATCACCATACACCCTACAAATAGATCAGTCTATGTTTTTGCTCGGCATTGTTTTTTCCACATAGTGTGTCGTAAAAAGGGGCATTAGTAGACACCTAAATCATGTCATGCTTAGGGGAGCTACTTATATAGACACACTCATAATATCATAATACATAATATTGGACTTTCCAAGCATCAAAAGTGGTTTTCACCACTCATTTGGGGCATTTTCAAGCCATTCAAGCTTGGTCGCTCAAGCCAAGAGAAACCAGATTCTAGCCGCTCAAGCCTAGAGTGGCCAGAACTTAGCCGATCGAGCCTAAAGCAGCCAGATCTTAGCCATTGTAGATGAAAGTTGCTAGATATTAGTCACTGCAAATGACAACAACTAAGCCATAAGAAGCGGTTTACCAACAAACAAGCCCAATCTCGGGTGGAAGTGGTAGTCTACATGCAATAAAGGTGAGCGTGAGTGACTTTGCATTCCTTTTCATGACCAGTTCACATGGGAGGTTTGAGTTTGCATTTAGACTTAAGTTAACTAACCTCCAAGCATAAACAAAGGATAAAAGCTTCTCATGCTAATGACCAGTTCACATAGAAGACTCAAGTAGGCAGTTAGATTTTAGTTAACTAGCCTTCAAATATAGATAATGGACAAAAGCTTCTCATGCTAACTTGCACTACGCATGAGAAATTCATTTCTAGGGCTTGGACATAGACCTAGGGTTTCACACTATAAAAGGTGCAAGCCTAAGAGCACCAAGACATCCTGATCATATCTAGAGATCTTGTATCTTTTATCATAAGAGATATACAGGAGATCATTTTAGAGAGAGAGAGACATCTTCTTGAGGAGAGATTTCAAGACTTGGAGAGTTCTCTTTGAGATCACGTGTACAATGGAGCTTTGATTAATCGAAGAGTATAAATCCTACTATCTTCAACATCATATTATAGTCTTTGACCCATAGCTTTTGGGCAAAGAGGATAAGGTTTACTTTAGCAGTCGTTGTCTTGGATAGTGGCCCGCAGTCTTAGCTTAGATAGACATAGCATCTTTTATTCTATTTTCTTATATCATTAGCATATATTTACATGATTTCATGGCATAGTTTTATCATATTTCTGTTACATTATTTGATTACTAACAACCTCATCTGGGGAGGCAATCTCATAAACCTAAATGTGTGTTGTTGTTTCATTGCTTGTAGGGCCACAGGTACATCAAATGAATATTACAACATACGAGAGCAAAAAGCAATCCCTCTAGGAAACAAACCTAGGTAAGGAGTCATCTATAAGCCCTCATACATTTTTGTGTGTGAAACCAAGAAGCTTTTATAAGCGCACTACCTCTTCGCAGAAGGGGCACTCCTTGCCTATTTATAATTTATAGTATCAAAATGGGTATCCCTAGGAGGGACTGACATGTAACTGAGGTTCAATATCAATAAAGAGATCCATATTTTGATTATTTTGTGTTATATGATTTTTCTTGTCTTTCCATTTTATCTTTGGTATTTTAAATAGCATTGCAAGTAGGGTTTTTATAAAATGGACCGATGCATGTGTTCTCGGGGTCGCTATAGTAGGTGATGTCATTGATGGTTTCTTGGATATGGATAGGAGGATATGATCCTTCTCCTACCAGTTATATAATCTCATGATCATGGAAACTAATGGAGGATTGAATGCATCATGGGATGTTCCCTACAAAGTTTATGAATACATTTGTGTCATGTGTCTCTAGACCAATGGAGCGTAGGATATCATTCAACACCTCACGATGGGATTGAGATTGTTGTAGGAGGTCAAAGATAGATAGTTGAGTAGGGACATTTTGTAATTGATGGGTAAGACTACCACAAATTGCAATGATATTTTGTAGCAGAGTTGGTATGGCACTAGGAGTAGTAGAGGACTACGATGATGTAAATTAGATTGATGGGTATCATTGGTTTTGCATAGTAAGGTTGATCATACCTACTACACCATGTGATGGAGGATTGTACTAGACACTATTGAATTACCTAGGTAGCCCTGGAGGATTTACTGGTGGTATTTGGTGGTTAGTTCCCCTATGGTCAGGTAAGAGGTTCTAGAATATCCCTAGGTTTTGATTTTGTGGAGCAAGAGGATTTGAAACCTGAATGGTACCCCTATAAATTAGGTCTTGGAATTGAGCATGAAAAGAGTGAAAAGCATCGATATTATGGTTGTGTTGTCGATGGTATTGGCAAAATGTTTGATCATTGTATCCATGAGGCTTAGGTTGGTTTGGATCCAATGGCTGAATCTCAGGTAATAGGATGTGAACTCATTCATATAACCTCTGGAAGAGGGCTATAAATAGTTCATAAAGTGGGGCAAGGTTGCACTTTTGGGCCTGTGGGCACATACCGTGAGGTTGTTGAGGCCTAGAAGGGGGAGGAGCATTGGTTTGAAATATTTTTCATTGGGGAAGAGGGGGTTGTAGAACCTGCATAGGTGCTAAGATAGCAATTACCACTTGATTGGCTTGTGGTGGTTGAGGAAAGGGTTGGTTGGGAGTATTTCTATTAAAAATGAAGTTAGAATTATAGTTGGGCTTTTGTCTTAACTTGATTTTTCCTAAATGGACCTTAATGTCCTCAATTACTTTGGCTTTGGCAATGGCTTCTTCAAAGGTACAACTTTGGTGAAGCTACAAGGAGGTGGAAATATATTTGTGGCAACTCTTGGAGAAGAGTTTCACTAGCTTAGTGGTATGGAAGATATGGGTAAGATCATGGATGATCGATCTCCATCTTGACATAAACTCGGTGACAAGTTCATCATCAGCCTATCATAAGGCATAAATATCTGAGAAGTTGGTCTTCTTATTAATGTTTATGAAAAAGTGTTCCAAGAAGGAGTTGGCTAATTATTTGAAGGTATACAAGCTATGGTATGGAAGCATATTATACCAGTCTAAGGCTTGTCCTGCAAGGGAGAGGGAGAAGGTACATAACATAAGGGGGTTGCTACTATGAAGTTGGTAGCAAGCTGGGTGATAGTTACTGATGTGTTCTCTAGGATCTTCCTTACCTTTGTACTTGTTGAACTTTGGGATATCAAAATGGTAGGGTTAAGGTGGAATAAGAACTGATGGATGAACTAGCTCATTGCAGATTTCATCATATATTGGTTTTTGAGGTCCATATAGACACTAAAATTTGGTCAATCTAATTAGGCAACCAAGACAAGGTCTAATTGATACCATATGACCCCCTTGGGCAACCCTCAAAGGTTTTACAGTGGTCCTAACCACTCTTGGTTTTAGGAGCTTTTGGGTCATATAGGCATGACCATCCCACCCTGGGATAGTCACAGTTTATGGCCATCCCACCCTAGGATGGTGGCAAACTAGTTGTCTTGGGGTGGGATAGCCATAAGGTTTGACTCCCAAAAAGTCAAATTTGGACAAATGGCACCTATAAATTGCCATTTCCCCACCTATTCAAGCATGCAATTCAGAGGATGTAGCATCATTATGACATACTGCATGAGGGAGGTCAAATAGGGAGATTCTCTTCCCCCTCCAATGCATGCCATCCTATTGGCCAAATGGTGCCTCTTGCCCTACATGCCTTCACATGTCTTCTTTACCAAAGGCTTCCTTTGTCTATAAAGTGGATCAGTTTTCCACACAATAAAGTGAGAGGAGTTTTGAGAAATAGCAAGAAAGTGCTGTAGATATTTCCCCTCACCCTTTTGTGCTTTTTTCCCTCGAAATCTCTACCTAGTGAAGGAGGTTTGTGAGTGATCTAGGAGGTGCAATTTGTTTACAAAACTAGATAAATTGAGTGAATTTCACTACAAAATTCAATTAAAACACTATTAGGATATTTTTGGACCAATTCACAAAGGAATTGGTGATAAAATAAGTGCAAAATTGGTGGCCATCCCACCCCAAGATGGTACCCATTATGTGACAGTCCCAACCGTCCCACCTTAGGACAATCATATAGATATGCATTATTTCTTTACTGTTCTTTTTTAGTTAGATTCTATATTAGTATATGAACATGTTGTCCAAATTTCATGTATTTTGGAGCTATATTGAGTGAGATATTGTATTTTTAGTGTTTTGTAGGGTCTTATGCAGGTCTATGAAGCTCATCTAGAGATGCACATGGAACTGTTATTAATTTTTTAAATATTACCACATGGGTTGTCTTTAAATATCATTTTATGTATTCTATACAAGTTTCATGAATTTTGGATATGTTTAGGGATAAAAATTACTTGCTTTAGGTTTTTCAGGTTAGAAAAACGTACTGTGATTACGCCATGCCATAAGATGCAATTTTGGTTCTTTTTTTAGTAATATATTTCCAAGACCACCTATTTTACACACCTATGCAATTTCAAGTCATTTTTAGTTGATTTAGATAGGCATATTTCATATTCATGCTTTGTAGCCTTTTGGTGCCTGTGGGGATTGCATGTTTTCACCATACATAGTTGCTATTTAATAATTCTGATTTCCTTGTGTGCAGGTGTAGGTTTTTATAGTGCATGAGGAAATATCACAATATCATATAACAAATCAGTAGCATCATAGGTTCACCCACCTCAATTGTGGGTACGAGGAAAGACATTGGAAGTGCACGTGAGTTACTTTGAGGATTCGATCCTTGGGCACCATTTTGTAAAAATTGTATCAATATTGAGCCCTCAAGGGGACATCTATGTAACCATGGTTTTGAACCATTTAATTAATAGAAATAAACTTCCTTTTATTTCATTTCTTGTAATTTGGTGTCTTTTCATAGTTACTTGCATGCTTCTGTTTTGATGCTCATAACACACTAGTGATAGATGCACATTGTTTAGCTGCATTAGGTGCACTATTTTTCCCCTAATTTAGTGGTTATCATGGTGGTACCCTATCCCTATTGATTTTCTAAAGGTTAAACCTTGGTTTTTTCTTGGTTTCTGTTGTAGGTACTAGCCATCCTGACCTGAAACGACCCCTAGACTGCTCCTTGGCTCACCCTGGGATGGCCACACAATCATCCCATCCTAGGATGGCCATAAAATTGGCAGCCATACCACCATTTTATGGCCACAAAATCAAACCTTTTCTACCCAAATGCCATAAATAGTAGGTTCCTCGGGTGATAAGGTAGGTGCATTAACTTTCTATTTTCTACTACATAGTTAGAATTTGCTGAAATTTGATTTTTCTCACATGCTTTGTTTGCTAGAAAGGTAGAAAGATAGTTTCCTTTTTTTATTAATGCAAAAATAACAAAAATAACAAAAATAAAAAATAATTTATGTTATGATGCCCTTGTATGGTTTGCTTGCATGTAGGCTACCTAATGGGTAGGCCATCATTTAGGATTTGCATCTTATAGGTCTCTTTTTATCTAGCTTCTTATGAAAGTAAAACACACCTTTTGCATGCATTTAGTGAATTATCATTGAATGCTTCATTTTTTATTTTCATTGGCTTAAAAATAACCACACACACCATAATTCACTTAAACGCTAGTAATGTGGATTTCATCACCATCCACTAGTAGAGTTCAACGAGGTGGCTTTCATCTCCACCTATTGTCTCAAATCCAAAGAAACTTGTTCTTTTCCAAGGCTAGTTCCAAGATCCATCATATCCCATGGGTTATAACATGTATCTCTCTTTGGATAGGTATATCACATATTGTGGGTGAACTGGGTGAGGAACTGGTAGGACTTGTGCTCCCTGATCATGTGTGGACTTCATCACTACACATTATAGGTTGGATTAAGTGACCATGACTTTCATTATCGATTGTCAAGATATGAGCATACAGGTGATGGACCTATACTCACCCTAGTCCCAAAATAGTGGGGCATGAACCACACCTACAAGGGAACCCTATGCGGGACACCCCTATGGGTGATGGACCTTATCTGGGAGAGTGTTCCTAGTATTGATGAGGCTTAGAAATACCTTATTGTTACACTATATTTGACATATAAAAAAACTGCCATATTACCAAACATGACAAAGTTAATTTCCAAATAGTTTATTAGAATATATTATTTGTTAAGTGTTTGCATGATTTTATGTTAGGAACACTATACCCCTGTTTTGACTATTTTTAAGCATTTTGTGACTATATTTGCTTGATTAAGTAGTAAATAAAACATGCATTTAAATTAGCCAAATGTGGTATGCTAATGTCCATTAACTTCACAATGATGTTTGAATGTTTTCCCACCTTTTAAAATTGTTTGAAATCCACATTGGAGCCAAATTCCTAGGACTGTCATAAATCTGGAAATCTGTAGAAAACAACCATATAAAAACCAACAAGTTGTCACTTTATAGGAGCACCTTGAAGTTGTCAATAAAAGCATGAGGAAATGGATGGAATGAGTTCAAAGGGACTAAATAAGATATATGACCTATTTAGAATCATTCCCACATGGTCTAAATAGGCAGCAACAGGGTATAACAGAGCAGAGACAATTGTGCAACACTATTGCATAGTTTCAGCATGGTTACTTGGTGAATGAAGTGTATAAATTCAATAGCAAATAGGTATATGCTAAGTTTCAATCCTTCTTGTTGATATTTTAATGTTTTACCATGTGCTAATTAATTTGAATTTGCAAGAAGCACCAATATTTTACAACTGTGCAACAGAGTTGGAAAATGTAGTAATTTATCATATAAATTCCAACCAGTAGCCAATGAATGGTAGGGCTTGGAATTTATTACTCAAAGCATGTAAAAACTATTGGAAGCACTTTATGAGGGATAGGGTAGACATACTACCCAGTTACACCTACTTGGTTGGCTATTTTAAATGCATTTGAGCATAAAGCAAATATACAACCTATTATTCCAAAGATGCTCTAGAATAAGGGGGAAAAGTGGCCAGTTTGAGTCAAATGAATATTTGAGCATCCAAAATGGTAGGGAAAAGGTATTTTAATGTGGATATAGGTGTACAAGATATTCCTAAATATCCTCAAACTCACTCCCACCACTAGAGATGCATTCCAAAGGCCAATGAACATTGTTGCAACATATTTTGTCTTAAATTAGACTTATTCAGATTCAGAATTATTGGTAAATCACTGTAAAATAGCAAATAGGCTAATATGAGCATGAGATACATTGTAATATTTTATTATAAATAACACAACTCCATCATTGGTTGAGCTATTAGGAATTAGGTGGTAGAAAGTAGCTGATAGTAGTGGCAATTAGTGAATAGACTTGTAGCAGGATTTTTCCTGTAGTATTGTAATGCTTTTTATCAGACAATAAAAGTGTAGTTCTTTTGTCAATTTTTGTTCATGAGCAAGTGTGAGTGTTAATTAGTTAAGGAGTATTTTTTCCACATTATTTTGGATCAGGAAGCATGGGCCCACTTTCAGGCCTAGAAGGAGGACTGTTATGATAGGTTTTTCTGCAACTTTGCTGCAGCAAATTTAGCAGAATGCTTGTTAATTTTCATTTCTTGTTTTAAGTTAATGTGATGTTTTCATATGTTCAATTGTGTTTTTGTGTAGCCAATGTGTGTGTCAGCTGATAAATTAGATTAGACCTATGTTTTCCCCTATTTCCTCTACTTTCCATGTTCCCCTATTTTTCATGTTTCAGCAACTTTTAGCAAATTTCATTTTGTTGTCAATCCTTGTAGCAGAAGCTTGATGAACTTTTGTAGTAGGACACTAACAGGTGTTTTTAGCATAACTGTTATTTCCAAGCATAATTTCAATTCTGTAAGTGTAATTTAGGATTTCAATTCAACAATATTTCAATTTAGTAATTTCAATTCCTGCAAATTAGAATTAGTTTTCAATTCTTGCAAGTTTCCATTCTGCAGACTAGGTTTAGTGTGACACCAAAAGGCTAAACCAACATCTGTTTCACCCAACCAAATGCTTGTAATCTGAATGTCTAAAAATGTAGGCTGCCCTAATCTTCTATCATAGACAGCCTTGGACACCACCTCGGATTGATAAATCATAAGATTAAATGATGCTATTAATGACACACATCATTTTTGGCATTGTTACCAGGGAACATGGTGTTGTTAGAAGGTAAAAGCAGCCCAATAATTGTTAATTGTGCTAAGTTGTGAAATTTAGAGTGAAATATGAATAAATGACTAGTATAGGTAATATTTTTTGGTAAATTGTATTTTAGTCCATTTAGAAAACAAGAAAGAAACCACAGGGAGGTGATCTTCACACTTAGGGGGTTGAAATTACCTATGTTTGAAATTCTTGATAAAATTGAAAGAAATTCATCATCCTCATTGTCAAAAAACATAGAGGAGCCATCTGTTAGTACTAATTTTTTGTATATCATCAAGATAGTATAAAAAAATTGGTACCAGGTGTTGGGAAGACATCATGGTAGATATACAAGACTATCCCTTGAACAAAACATCCAAATCATCTACTTGTAGCCTTTTTTCACAAGGATGTATCACTGATGAATACCATTTACTTTCACAACTCAAAAATATCATAGAAACATAGAAATTATTATCTGTTTCTACTGCGAATTCTTCTCAAGAGATATTCCAAAAACAACAAATAGGGTAGGTAAAACAACCACCACCTCTAGCCCAACCTGTGGCTAATCTGAATAATACAAGACAGGTAGCCCTTGTCTATGTAACTAAATCTGGTAAAAATATTGTAGGAAATTTTATTGACTACAACAAAATCCAACTATGATAAAAAATGACCTTAATTGAGCTTGAAGAGATAAAATTCAATGGAGATACACAAAAACCCTTTAGTCCAGACACACAAAAATCAGCCTTGGATGAAGGAGAGAAACTAGAAAATCTGCACATAGAAAATTTACTTCCATTGAACTCCTTAGTAAGTAATTACAAAGGGGTAAATTTTGTCCTCCTAGGAATGAAACAAATTGAAGTACAACCAAGAAAATTCTTGAACATTATTAGCTAGCTAACTTATGAACAAAAAGTAAAATTGTTTGTTGTTTTGAAATAATATTTCAATCCCTTTGCATGGAAATACATGGGTATGTCAAGATTTCATCTTGATGTATGCACTCATAGGATATATATTGAAAATTTTAAACCTATGAAATAGTTTCAAATGTAATTAAAGTCTACCTTAAGAGATATTGTCCAAATTGTAATAAAGAAACTCTTGGAGGTTAGATTCATTTATCTAATTTTTGATAACCGATGGATTCCTCCATTAGTTATTATTCCAAAGAAAAATAGGAAACTGAGAGTGTGTGAATATTATCAAGAACTGAATACAATCACACATAAGGACCATTTTCCATTTATTGATCATATGTTTGACATACTCAATTTCACACTGCATGAACTGGTTTATGATAAGAAACCATATTTTTCTATTGAATTTGAGTTACTAATGCTTTTAAGATATTTGGAAATTGGTATTGAATTGTTTCAAGTACAGATTGACAAGATTTTATAGACTAGGTGGAATGGACCACACTTGATAGAAGAAGTATTCATAAATGGGCTTAGGGCTTCTTTATCCTATTAGTGATTCAAGGAGGAAGTTAGTAGTGAATGGATATTGCCTTCGGGTATACCATGCACCATTAACTAATAAGGGGTTCTTGAAGCAGATTACACAATTGGATGTACACATGATGGAAGAGAATTTCTCTTCCATGTTAGATTCAGAGTGATGCTAAAAATTTTGACAAAAAGAAAAAAAGAAAAAAAAAATACAAGAAAAAAAAAAGAAGAATAATCTTGTTTTTGAACTTCCTTCATGGGTACAAGCAATACGAGAAAAATGAAAAATAGAGGAAAAAAATTGAAAAATAAAGGAAAAAAAAAATGAAGCATAAAGAATGTCCCACAAAATGAGGATACATAAGGATAAGCATCAATTTCATAAGGGAAGAGGAACAACGGAGTCAATACTTCATTTCCAAAAATAAATGAGGTAATGATGACATAAGCATATTCTTATTGCTCATCTAGAAAGGATGATTGCATCATTGTTGCAGGTTTCAACAGAAAAAAATAGTGTTTTCATACAAAAATTGACATGTTTTTGTAGAATAAGGATTGTTCTTATCCAAATAAGAGTGAGAGATATTCTCTCTCATTGTAGCCTCATGAGATACAATCTCTCTCATTTAAGCACTTGAAAAAAAAGGACAGAAGTTGGTTGAAAACTAGAAATGGCAGCCTCTTATGATGAAAAAAATGAAAGAAGAGAGATGAAAAAAAAGAAAAAAAAAATGAATAATTTAGTAGTGAAAACCTCCTTGGAGGCACTACTGAGTTGGTTTGCATGAAAACCAGTTTTCCAACGTGCATGGCCTTCTTGATCCACCCATAATTGTTACACAATTGTACAAATATCACACTACACATGTGTTATGTTTATGTTTTTAGATAGCTTCCTAACAATCATCGAAAGCAGCTTGTAAGATGCATGATAATTTTTAAGGACAGTAAGGTATGTGTTTCTTGCATTTAAGTCATAATAAGCATTTAGCATTTAGTATATGATAATCGGTATTTGACATAAACTATTTATACAATATTGGTAATTTAAAAATGGAATATGTTCAAAATATCAAGAAACACCCCCTTTTGCCCTTAGTTGCATGGAAAATTCAAAACTATGCAAAAACCTAATTTTGGGACAGACATGGCAACAATTCTATTTGAATTAGTAGGGTAGGTTTTAGAAGAAGAAATGCAAGTTTATATCACACAATTGCCTCATAAATTTTAGGAGGATAATTTAGAAAATGCACTTGAAGATTTTGTTTTACTATTGCTATAATAAAACAACATACAAAATAAAGAATAGCATCTAAACAAAAGGATAGAGAAGGAATTTTTGATGTTATGGAAGGCTTATACACTCTAGATATGGGCCCACAATAGAATCTGTAGCTAAATTTTGCATAGGAGGCCATTTCTACATTTTTTGATGCATCTTCGAAATAAATAAGGATATCTTCATAATGAATAGGATATCTTCGAAATGAACAAGATATCTTTGGAATGAACAAAAAATATTTAGAATAAGCAAAAATTGTACCAAAATTCTTGAAAATGTTACATAATAGCAAAAAGAGTAGGGCACATCAAATATTGAGGTTCCTAAAATCTCAAAATCATCCCACCACAAGTAATTACATTCCTCAAGCACTTCAAAATTAAAATTTTGTCAATTTTGTTTCAAAGGTGCAAACAACAAAAATAAGTATCCAAGCTAAAATGTTGTCAAGATAGAAAATTCCACCAGTAGTAGTGGATCTACCAAATATGGTTCCACAATAAGGCTATTGCAAGATGAATCACATGATATCAAGCCTTTAAGAGGTACCTTGCAACACTAAAACTTGTAGAAGGGTAGAAAAAGAGTCAAAGCTTCAGGAATTGCAGAAATTACAATATTGAAGGATGAAAGTGCAGAAGTCAAAAGGATTGCAAGTTAAAATGAAAAAAAAAATAGAAAAAAAAACAAATGCAATAAAGAGCAGGATAAAAAAAAAGGAAGAAAAGAGAAATTGTAGGAACTACAAAAATTGAAAAATTGCAAGAAAAATGAAATACATGTGCTTAATTGCAAAATGCTTGATATAGTGCAACAAGGAGAAATTTCTCAGGTAGCAGGTGGCAAAGGATTTTTTTCACAAGGATAAAACCTGCATATTACTATGGCCTACTAGGATGCATGAGGGCATGCATCAGTTCAAGCTAGGGGGGATGATGAGGCCTAGAAATACCTCATTGTTACACTATGTTTGACATATAAAAAAACTACCATATTACCAAACATGACAAATTTAATTGTCAAATAGTTTATTAGAATATATTATTTGTTAAGTTTTTGCATGATTTTATGTTAGGAACACTATACCCCTATTTTGACTATTTTTAAGCATTTTGTGACTATTTTTGCTTGATTAAGTAGCAAATAAAACATGCATTTCAATTAGCCAAATGTGGTATGCTAATGTCCATTAACTTCACAATGATGTTTGAATGTTTTCCCACCTTTTAAACTTGTTTGAAATCCACATTGGAGCCAAATTCCTAGGACTGTCATAAATCTAGAAATCTACAGAAAACAACCATATAAAAACCAACAAGCTGTCACTTTATAGGAGCACCTTGAAGTTGTCAAGAAAAGCATGAGAAAATGGATGGAATGAGTTTAGAGGGACTAAAGAAGACATATGACCTATTTATAAGCATTCCCACATGGTATAGCAATAGAGTAAAGACAATTGTGTAGCACTATTGCATAGTTTCAACATGGTTACTTGGTGAATGAAGTGTATAAATTTAGTAGCAAATAGGTATATGCTAAGTTGCAATCCTTATTGTTGATATTTGAATGTTTTACCATGTGCTAATTAATTTGAATTTTCAAGAAGTGCCAATATTTTACAACTGTGCAATAGAGCTAGAAAATGCAGTAATTTGTCATATAAATTCTAGCCAACAACCAATGAATGGTAGGGCTTGGAATTTATTACTCAAAGCATGTAAAAACTATTGGAAGAACTTTCTGAGGGATAGGGTAGACATCCTACCCAGTTACACCTACTTGGTTGGCTATTTTAAATGCATTTGAGCATAAAGCAAATATACAACCTATTATTTCGAAGATGCTCCAAAATAACAGGGAAAAGTGGTCAGTTTGAGTCAAACAAATATTTGAGCATTCAAAATGGTAGGGAAAATATATTTTAAGGTGGATATAGGTGTAAAAGACATTTATAAATAGCCTCCAATGCACTCCCACCACTAGAGATGCATTCCAAAGGCCAATGAACATTGTTGCACCATATTTTATCTTAAATTAGACTTATTCAGATTCAAAATTATTGGTAAATCACTATAAAATAGCAAATAGGCTAATATGAGCACGAGATACATTGTAATAGTTTATTATAAATAACATAGCTCCCTCATTGGTTGAGCTATTAGGAATTAGGTGGTAGAAATTAGCTGATAGTAGTGGCAATTAGTGAATAGACTTGTAGCAGGATTTTTCCTGTAGTATTGTAATGCTTTTTATCAGACAATAAAAGTGCAGTTCTTTTGTCAATTTATATTCATGAGAAAGTGTGAGTGTTAATTAGTTAAAGAGTGTTTTTCCCACCTTATTCTAGATCAGGAAGCATGGGCCCACTTTCAAGCCTAGAAGGAGGATTGTTATGACAGGTTTTTCTGCAACTTTGCTGCAGCAGATTTAGTAGAATGCTTGTTAATTTTCATTTCTTGTTTTAAGTTAATGTGATGTTTTCATATGTTCAATTGTATTTTTGTGCAGCCAATGTGTGTGTTAGCTGACAAATTAGATTAGACCTATGTTTTCCCCTATTTCCTCTACTTTCCATGTTCCCTTGTTTTTCATGTTTTAGCAACTTTTATCAAATTTTTAGCAGATTTCATTTTGCTATCAGTCCCTGTAGTAGAAGCTTGATGACCTTCTATAGCAGGAAACTGACATGTGTTTTTAGCATAAGTGTTATTTCCAAGCATCATTTCAATTTTGCAAGTGTAATTTAGGATTTCAATTCAACAACATTTTAATTTAGTAATTTCAATTCCTACAAATTAGAATTAGTTTTCAGTTCTTGCAAGTTTCCATTCTATAGACTAGGTTTAGTGTGACACCAAAAGGCTAAACCAACATCTATTTCACCCAACCAAATGCTTGTAATATGAATTTCTAAAAATTTAGGCTACCCTAATATTCTATCATAGACAGCCTTGGACACCACCCCGGATTGATAAATTATAATATTAAATGATGCTATTAACAACATGCATCTAGTATGTAGACACATCACATGCCTTCCTTGATGAAAGGCAATAGTGTGTTGAGGTGCAAGTAGACAAAGTGGTGTCATGCATTCATGTACCTAAAAGGTCTGACACACTTATTCATAGTCTAGAGCGTGACTTCACATATTAGGTAGAGCAGGTTGACTATACCTTACCTCTACATCACCCTGATAGGTTCTAGTAGCCTAGGCAACATGATGAGTATGATATTCATCACTTAGGGTGAGCAAACTATGATATTCCCTTCCTCATTCATGAAGGAATGCATGAGGAGATACCTAATTATCCTCAATAGTAGTATACCATGCAAGCATGATGTGCCTCTGCACCCCTTGAGTACAACGAGCATATGCTTAGGCCCAAACCTCAAGTAAATGTGACTACCCTCAATTGAGGGAAGCACACAATAGATATCTGTTGGTCACAAATCTGCCATAGGAAAGGATTTTATATGTATATGCGCCCTAGACTTGGACAACATTGAAAGGCTAAGAAAAAGAGATGTCTCCCGAGCCAATCTCCAGAGAGGGCTGGTTCCCACACTAATCTAAACTAGTTTCAAGACTAGAGATGCAGGAAAGAAATGGGAAATAATGCAAAAAGAAATGGGAAATAATGGAAAGGGATGTAAATATGGTCGAAGCCGATCGTTGATGGGGAGAACAACCTTGAACAGTAATAACTTCAACTAGATCCTAAAGCTAAGTAGCAACTGACTCTTAGAATACATATATAGAAACTGGATCACGCATTAGCCATGAGTTAGCTTCCAAATAAACTTTATACATTCAAATGCCAATACAGCAAAATTCAACATAGTAGAATTCAACTGATATTACACTAGACTACACAGAAGTAAATCACACAGAAATCCAAACATACACAACAAATTAGATCACCAACTCTAGAAGACACTAAGAATGGAAGCAATTGCATCTAGGATTTCTATTTCAATTTTTGCAACAAGATCCTCCTCCTTTTGCTTGAGTTTTACATTGGTATTTATAGAGGTCCGTCCTCTTCCTTTCATATTACAGCATTTAATACATGAAATAGATCTCGAAGAAATAATCCCCTTAATCTGCTTTGGAGAAATGATAGTTATCGAGGTGAGCCGAAAGTTGTTAAGAGATCATGAACAGGAGCTTTGAATATTGGAGGCATCTTTAATTCTGGCGCCATCGAAAACTGCCTCAGGTTCTTCCATCTTGCACACCTCGATAATCAACAACATTTAATCATGAAGCTTCTTTGACCATGATCTAAAAACCGTTGGAGAGCCTTTAATTGATCCTTATCTCCTCTACACGTTCTCCTATGCAATCTTGAAGAAAAATGCAACAAAATTGTATCGGGCCTTTTGTCGTTGATTCTGTCATAAAAATGAGACAGGTCACGAAAATGCGACATGTCATGATATCATGATGTTTTTACCTTGTTGCCTTCTCTCTTCTCTACCAGTCGTGAAAACATGACATGTCGTGAAATCATGACATGTTTTTCTTGCACTGTCTTTGCCTCCTTCTTACCCGCAAAAATGCGACAGGTCGTGAAAATGTGACATGTCGCAATATCGTGATGTTTTTCATTTGCCTTGTACGGTTCAGCTCTCAACCCATGAAAATGTGACAGGTCACGAAAATATGACATGTCGCAATATCGCGACATGTTTTCCATTTGGTTCTTTCATCTTCAACACGTCGCAAAATTGCGACAGGTTTCTATGTTCTCCTTATTTCCACCTTCTGCCCCGTGAAAACGTGACATGTCATGAAATCGTGACAATTCTCTGCACTTTGCCCTTCTTGCCCAATATTTCATGAAATCATGACATTTTCTTGCCTTCTTCATCATTTTTGCTTCATGTTGCGATATCGCGACGTCTTCCTCTTGCTGGACTTCATCTCCAAAAATGTCATGAAATCACGTCTTTCATGCCTTATGTTTTTCTTTCAACCTTGCCACGATAACGTGACATGTCATGATATCGCGACATTCCGTACCATTTTCTCCTTGCTTTCTTTACTGTCGTGATATCATGACATTTTTCATTCACATTGCTCCATGGCCACCGCAAGTCACAATTTTGCGACATGTCGTGATATCGCGACAACTTCATTTTAGTGCTTCCATTGACCACTTTGACCATGAAACTCCAACACATCGTGATATCACGATAGTTTTACTGCTTTGCTTCCATTGACCACTTTGACCATGATAACGTGACATGTCGTGATATCACGACACTTTCTTGACTTAGCCATTTTCTGCATTTGGTGCCACAAAACTATGACAGGTCGCGATATCGTGACAAATTCCCATGCTTGCACATTTTGGATTTGGACCCCACAAAAACGTGACAAGTCACAAAAATGCAACATGTCACGATATCGTGACATGTTTGCTTTTTCATTTAGAGGAGTGAGTATCTTTACACTTTGAGCATTCTTTTGCTTGAACAGCAACAACAAAAACAATGTGGCAAAAATGCCAACAGTAGAGGGGAAGGAAGAAGTAGAAGAAAGCCACTATATGTTGGGAAGGAAGGAAAAGAAAAATAAAAATAAATGAACGTACCTGCGGGCTTGCATGCAAAAAGAGCCAAAGTAAAAATAAAAAAATTTCTTTCCTATTTTTTTTTCTTCTTTTCTATGTACAAGGTAACTCCCAAATTAGCTGTGAACTCTCAGGAGCGGCACATACCCAAACACGGCTCTATGATCTCCTGGATCCCAGACTTTGGATAGAAACTTAGTGGTCTCCTGATTGATAATCCGCTCGGAGTCGCTAAAGATTTGCAACCATCGCGTTCCAAGTGTCTCAGCTGTCTTGAAACCTAAGCACAAAGCCTCATCATCTGTAGTATTATCTATGCAGCTCTAGGTTAACTGGTCTAAAGAAGAAAATTGAATTCTAGAAGGTGACATTAGAATAGTCCTAATGCCAGTGCCATTTTTGCATTGTGCCCCATCGAAATAGAACTGATCTTGCATAGGATCTTGACCAACTTGATCAGGAGATAACTCTACTTCAACCCCTTCAGGATTTGTAATGGAATAACCACCAATTTCATTTTCCACCATGGCATTAAAATTGAGCATTGAAAAGTCATCCTCTAAGCAAGGCTCATCCAGGACTTCATCCATCAAATCAGAATTTTTCAATTCTTCAGTTATCAAATTGACAGACTGTTTGGACTTTTCTTCTTCTCCCATCTTCTCAATATGAAAAGTAGAAGGCTTCTGATTGTAAATACGGATTCTTATCCCTTTGAAAGGAATCTCTAAGTGATAATAATCTAGAGAAAGGTAGCCCCCTAACTTGGCAGTAAATTCCCTTGACAAAAACATGTTGAAAAATGGTTCCAAATCGACCACAACTATCTCCTAAATTACTGTAATCTGAGGCATATTATGTAGAGCAATAGGAACATCCTTGATTACACCCACTATTTTCACTAGATTCCTATACAACTGCAAGACACCAGGGCTACTTCTTGTATATTCCATTCCCATGGCTTCACACACTACCTTTGGCATGATAGTTGTCGTAGCACCAGAATCAACCAGGCAGTTATGTACTATCCAACCCTCCATCCTGAGTGACAGATAAAATAGGGGTGGTCTGTTCTTTCCAATGGTTGAAGTAGTCAGAGTTTGAGACATAACTACCTAGGCTAGAGCTTTCCCCTTACTTTGTATGGTCTTTAAGGATTCCTGTAAGAGATTTACCTATCCAAGCAACTACAAGGTGTCATACAGACTTACCTTAGCTGGTATCCATTTGAGTTCTTCAACAATGTTGTACTCCATGGAGATCTGTTCTTTTCCTCCACTAGCAAATTCAAATTTACTTTTATATTGTTGGGTAGCCTTCACTCGTTATCGTTTAGTCAATGATGGATACCGTAGTGTATCTCTAGCTTGTTCCTTTGTTTCTGCTTGTGGCTGGAAAGTAGAAGCTTTTTCCTTCTCTTTTGCTTGTGGTGGAAGTGGATCCTTTGACAAAACAGGTGATTGTCATTGTGTTGGAGGATCATGAGCCTTTGTTGGCATTTGCTACTTTGTTGCTTGTACAAGAGGCACTTTCAATGGCTCCATCTTAGCCGGATCTACCAACATTGGTTTCTTGCCGCTACGTGTCAATATTGCTATGTGTTCCTCTAGAGACTTCACGAAATTAAGATCCACCTCTTGAATCATGTTTACACGGCTCCCTACAAGAACTTGCAAATAATTTTGGTGGACCATGCAAGTGGACTCATCATGTGGGTCATTACAGGAAGAACACCAGTAAGATGGCTCATGTGAAACTTTAGAAGGGCCAACCTATTCACTTACTAGGATTGTTGAGTTCCTTTTAGGTACTTTCTCCATAGCCTTGCTAGGAGCAAGTTGTTCTCTAGTTACTACCAGCATAAATCTTCGTGGCTGATAGTTCCTTTCTGCCTCTCTATGTTCCTAGATGTCACCTTGTTAGTGAGAGATCTCATAGCCGACTGAATTTCTTGTAAAATAGCCAATTGAGGATCTGGGCTTGAGGACACAAGCGATGTCGATAAATGTAATGGAACCTATGGGGAAGGTAATGTAGGAGTTGGAAGTGGAGAGGCTAACCGTGGAATGGGAACCATAGGTACTGTAGTTGTGGGAGGATTCCATTTAGATGAAGGGTACATGGATGGAGTAGGGAGCTGGGGAACTGGAATGGGTGTGATATGAGGCACACTTGAGCTCCATGAGGGAATAGGATACATGGAAGGCATAGGCTATGAAAACAAACCAAAATACAAATTCTTAGGAAGATCAGGTATGATAGGCATTGTTACCTTTGGGGGAAGCCTACCTATAGCAATCAAATAAGCTTCTGCCTTTTGTTCTTATTCAAAAAGCTCTAGAAATGTAGTCACATTGGATTTCCAGACAACCAAGTCGATGTCTGTGTTAAACACTTTGAGGTAGTAAAATGCATCTAGCTCATCAGTAGGCCAAAGACCATCAGGGATTCTCTGCCAGCTTCTGGTAAATCTGACATTGAAGTCAGCTATCTCTTCCTACGGGTGCCTTTGAATTACATTAAATTGATGCAATAAGGAGTATGGATCAGCTTGTTCATGAAAATTTTTGACTAACAATTCTCCTAATTGATCCCATGATGTAATGGTGCCTGGTGGCAGCGTTCGATACCAATACAACAATTTACCTCTCAGTGATGACACCAACAATTTAATCATTACATCTTCATCGATTATGTCATGGATGGACGCCAAAGAGGCTACATCATTAATATACTCATAAGCAGTCTTACCAGTACCATCATAGGTCGATAAAGCTTTCAAAGTAGCTTGAGGAACTGGATTTTGTGCTAGTAAGTTCAAAGCTCCCGAACCATTCCATGCCGAGAACTTCCTTGGTGGAGGATGCTGGGCCATTTGGACTGTTGGATCTAGATATAAGAAGCTTGTAGCAGTACTGGGAGGAGTCGGAGATGGCACAAAATGACCTGCAGCCTATGATGAGATAGCAAATGATGGGTTCACAGGACTTACCAATCTTGAGCGCTCCCTCTAGTTCTAAACATCAATCTCGAAGAATTCGACTGGATCTTTCGATTCTTTGGCACTTGATCTCATGATCATGAAGCAAATATTTTCACCAGCTTCACAATTAGAAATTTCTAGGTACAATCACCTTTATCAGAGTCACCAGATGAACTTACAATCTCCACTACGAGGTCAAGACATTTCATCAAAATCTTGATTCCTCCAAGTATCAACAAATGAGACTTGTGAGTCCCACTGGTTATGGATCTTTCTGAGACAAATAGTCTATCCCATCGGGCGTGCCAAAAATTGTTGGTCACAAATCTACCATAGGAAAGGATTTTATATGTATATGTGCCCTAGACTTGGCCAACATTGAAAGGCCAAGAAAAAGAGATGTCTCTCAAGCCAATCTCTAGAGAGGGCTGGTTCCCACACTAATCTAAACTGGTTTCAAGACTAGAGATGCAGGAAAGAAATGGGAAATAATACGAAAAGAAATGGGAAATAACGAAAAGGGATGTAAATATGACCGAAGTCGATCGTTGATGGGGAGAACAACCTTGAACAGTAATAACTTCAACTAGATCCTAAAGCTCAGCAGCAATTGACTCTTAGAATACATATATAGAAACTGGATCATGCATTAGCCATGAGTTCACTTCCAAATAAACTTTAGACATTTAAATGCCAATATAGCCAAATTCAACATAGCAGAATTCAACTGATATTACACTGGACTACATAGAAGTAAATCACATAGAAAGCCAAACATACACAACAAATTAGATCACCAACTCTAGAAGACACTAAGAATGGAAGCAATTGCATCTAGGATTTTTATTTCAATTTCTACAACAAGATCCTCCTCCCTTTGATTGAGTTTTACATTGGTATTTATAGAGTTCTGTCCTCTTCCTTTCATATTACAACATTTAATACATGAAACAGATCTCGAAGAAACAACCTCCTTAATCTACTTTGGAAAAATGGCAGTTATCGGGGTGAGCCAAAAGTTGTTAAGAGATCACAAACAGGAGATTTGAATATTGGAGGCATCTTTAATTTTGGTGGCATTGAAAACTACCTCAGGTTCTTCCATCTTGCACACCTCTATAATCAGCAACATTTAATCATGAAGCTTCTTTGACCATGATCTAAAAATCATTGGAGAGCCTTTAATTGATTCTTATCTCCTTTGCACGTTCTCCTATGCAATCTTGAAGAAAAATGCAATAGAATTGTATCGGGCCTTTTGTCATTGATTCTGTCATGAAAATGAGACAGGTCATGAAAATGCGACATGTCGCGATATCGCGACGTTTTTACCTTGCTGCCTTCTCTCTCCACTACTAATCATGAAAACATGACATGTCACGAAATCATGACATCTTCTCTTCTTTGGCTTCTTCGCTGCTTCTTATCATGAAAACGAAACATGTCATGAAATCGTGACATGTTTTTCTTGCATTGTCTTTGCCTCCTTATTACCCATGAAAATGTGACAGGTCGTGAAAATGCGACATGTCACAATATCATGACGTTTTTCATTTGCCTTGTATGGTTCAGCTCTCAACTCATGAAAACGCGACAAGTCATGAAAATATGACATGTCGCAATATCGCGATGTTTTTTCCATTTGGTTCTTTCATCTTCAACACATCGTGAAATCATGACAAGTTTCTATGTTCTTCTTATTTCTGCCTTTCACCTCGTGAAAATGTGACATGTCACGAAATCACAACAATTCTCCACACTTTGCCCTTCCTGCCCAATATGTCATGAAATTGTGACATTTTCTTGCCTTCTTCATCATTGTTGCTTCATGTCATGATATTGCGACGTCTTCCTCTTGCTGGACTTCATCTCCAAAAATGTTGCGAAATCATGACATCTTTCATGCCTTATTTTTTTCTTTCAACCTTGTCGTGATAACACGACATGTCGTGATATCACAACATTCCGTACCATTTTCTCCTTGCTTGCTTTATTGTCACGATATCGTGACATTTTTCATTCACATTGCTCCATGGCCACCACAAGTCATGATTTTGTGACAAGTGATATCACGACAACTTCATTTTAGTGCTTTCGTTGACCACTTTGATTGTGAAACTCCAACATGTCATAATATCATGATAGTTTTACTACTTTGCTTCCATTGACCACTTTGACCGTGATAACATGACATGTCGCGATATCACGACACTTTCTTGACTTAGCCCTTTTCTGCATTTGGCACCGTGAAACTATGACAGGTCGTGATATCATGACAAATTCCCATGCTTGCACATTTTGGATTTGGACCCCATGAAAACGTGATAGGTCATGAAAATGCGACATGTCGCGATATCGTGACATGTTTGCTTTTTCATTTACAAACATAGGAGTGAGTATCTTTACACTTTGAGCATTATTTTTCTTGAACAGCAACAACAAAAACAATGTGGCAAAAATGCCAACAATATCATAGATTATCTTGAACAAGGTTAGCCTTAAAGCAAGACTCCTAGGCCTCCTAGGCCCTGTACAATAGAACAAATCAATCAAGAAGTTGTAATATATAAATAATTCCAAGTGTAGTTCAAGAAGCTTTAGCAAGACAAAGAGCAACTAGACTGTTTGCATCAACTTGAAAAAGAAATAATCGAATGGTAGAACATTGAGTTGTTCTAGAAAAATTTATGAGAGAGGGTCCCTACCCCTAAAACACATATATAAGAAGTCCACTAGATGCAACCCATGCTCATTCAAGATATATCTCCTAGGCCTTATCCAATGTGACCTCCGTGACCTCCTAGGACAGATCAGGACTTTCCTCCTAGGCCAAACATAAGGTGCCCATAGTAGGAAGCTACTACCCTTTATAGACCAACTTGAGAGATGCCCTAGGGGGATTACACTAAGCATGAGCTAGAAGTAGAATATTTGGAAATGTCTTACCAAGGTAGGGGGTGACATGCCACCATCCCAAAATAGGCCCAAGGATCCTTGACCTCCACCATAGGATAGAAGCAAGGATGAGGAGATTAAATCCTCAGACGTATATCGGGTATTACTAGAGTGCCTAGAGTTAGTATAGAACAAGACCTTTGGGTCTAGATATTAAAATCCCACTTTGCACCAGCTATGCAGTTAGCCCCTCCATCCTTCGGTACCTACCCCTTCCTATCTATAACAATATAAGATACCTTAGTTGTCGACCTTTAAGGGAGAAGAATATGCACAAGAATATGTTACCAAGTTCCTGATTCAATGCTTCGATATTCAAGAGAACGATGCTTTGCTTTTATGGAAATTTGTGACTACCCTATCTAACCCTACCATAGAGTGGTTTACCCAACTCTTGAAACATAGTTTCCATGATTTAGATCAACTTGTAGATGTGTTCATAGAATGCTTCACCTTCAATACCAAGAGGAAGGTGACACTGACTGATCTCGTTGGGTTGAAACAATATGATGATGAGTCAATAGAAAATTATGGAAATAGGTGGTGAGCATTGCTCGCCAAGTTGCCATATCTACTCCCCATGTCAGAGTTGACTCGGATGTTTTCAAGAGTTGCCTAAAGCCAATCTCCTTGTTGCAACTGCAAAAATATCTAACTCTTGAATATGCCCTAGCACAAGCTAGGACCATTGAGGACATCAAGATTTAAGAGAGAGAGATTACAAAGCCTTGCAAGGAGTGGAACAAGAATTCTAAGAATACCCTAGTGTAGCCTAAGCCAAAATTAGTTAATCAGGTTACCATTAGCATCCTAGGGCCAACGCAAGTAGCACCACCTCAAAAGCCTAATTATCAGGCCACACCTAGGAACTATGCCAAGGACAACTAGATTAGTCAAGGGTAAAATCAATAGAATTTCCCCAAGCAATAGTTCACACCCATTGTAGAGTCTATGTACTCATTTTTTGAATGAATATTAGCTATTAATTTAATCCATCTGCTTGAGAGTCAATCTGTCAACCCAAATGCATCGACTCCCAAAGGATACATAGAAGACCTATATTGCAAATTTCATAGGTAAAATTGGCATGATGTTCAAATGTGCTATAAGTTCAAGCATTTGGTGTAAGACATTATTTATAGGAATACCCTTCAAGTAGACAACCCTATTGCACCAAACAACCAACATGTGGAGGTGTTTAAATATCTCTTGCTTACCCATGCATAGTAGGCTAAGCTAGTGCCCTAGGTAAATGAGGTTCATCATGCACACCCTCAACAAGGGTATATCAGCATGATTAGAATTGTAATGAGGAATAGGTAGTATCCAATTTTTATTGCACCACCCATGCCCAGAGTGATGTTCCTTAGACATCACAACCTTTATCGCATCTTGTGTTGAGCCTCACACCTAGGCCTATGGTCACAATCAAGAGTAAGCTCGCTCAGAGCTTGAGAATGGCATCTACCTGACTCTCCATCTATGATCTCATTCAACAATTACCACCTCATAGAGAAGCTTTTATGGTATCCTTAAGGCAATAGAGCTTCAACCCCAGGAGTCTAACTCAAACAATTTTATGGGGCATGTGTGGAAATGCATAGAACCGATTATTACCTTTCAAGAAGATGAACTTAAATCAATTCCAAATGATATGGTGGATCCCCCCTTGCACATCATCACATGTGTAAATAGAACACCTTACAAGAGAGTGTTGATAGACATTGGGTCTTCTAGAAACATCATAATTACAATAGCTCTCAAGCATCTGAATATATTAGCATCCCATATTGTTACAGCTACCTACACCCTTTGAAAATTTAATGATGCCATATACTCAACAATCGACACAATAGTCCTACCCATTTAGGTGGGGCAAAAGACCATATCAACACTATGCCACATCTTTGAGGGTGAGATGGTGTACAATATCTTGTTGGGAAAACCTTGGATTAGGGACATGAAGTGTGTCCCTTCCATTGCTCAATAGTGCCTGAAATACACCTATAAAGGGCAAGTTCATGTCATCCCCATAAACCTAGAACCCTTCAAGTACTACAACATAGTGCAGTAGCTCCCTAAGTCTACCTTACCATCTACCCATCTAGATTTTAAATTGAATCAATCCAACCAAATTCTGACTCCTTTACCACCATTTTCATTAAATCCATCATAATCCTATATCATACCATCCTCATCTTCAGCACTCTCAAATGTACCTTCATCATCAATGAATCCTCTACTGAGATACATAAGGAAGAGGCCTATCGATGAGTGCCCTCTGACCATATATACCATATCCACTAGTGAGACTCCTATTCTAGTGGATGTGTAGTTACTTAATGAGGCAAAATTTGAATCAATTCAAGACTTTCTCCCATTTGCTCTTTCTCTGCAACCACAGGTCACAGTGCATCTAACTTCTATCAGTTAGGAGAGTACATGGTTAGGAATTTCATAGCCATTCCTACCATCGAGTCAGTGTAATACATGGGTCAACCCCATCTTCTCATAGGTGCTATCATGCCTCTTTGTCTTCCCCCAAATAAAATGAATTTTATCTATGGAGGTCTCGACTATGGTATTGAGCCTTACCAATAGTAGGAGGATGAAGAACCCTTTTTCGAGGACATCAACTACATGTCCAACCCTAACTTTTTCATGAAGTATATTCATCTCTGTAATTAACATGGTTATGGGTTGGGCCTATATGAGTAAGGTACCCGAGTTCCTTATCATCCATAGTATTAAAAGCCTTATGACAAGTTTGGTTTAGGACACAACAAGACTATACCCCTTGATGTCCTAACATATATCTTAGAGTGCATGGCTCTAGACTTTAGGGATGAGCTCACATGTGACCCTTACACCAACCCCAATTGTGTCTACTCATTGGGGAACTACTTCCCTATGCCCTTGGGAGATTATAACCCACCTCGCAATATCATCCAACCTTATGATATAGGTGAAGGTTCAAACACTCTTCCCCATGATAGTGAGGAAGAGGATCTAGGATCCTGTTATGAGTGGACATCTGATGATGAGTTGGACTATGGAGTCACACCAATTGAATTTGCTAGCTATGATGGAGAATACACGTAGATCATCCCTCTAGATGATGATGATGAGTTCTATTTGTGCATGTTCCTATTACATGATCTCATATGGTGACAAATTCTACCTTTAGAGGAGCAAGCTCACCCGACCACCTCTGGTCATTCCGTATCAGCCACCTAGGGAAAATCATCCATCCATAAACATGATTTCCATAGACCTGTTTGAGCCCATACAAGATTTGAATAACCTATTGAAGCCACTGTATCTCAACTTGGGGGCCATTGACTTTGATTAGGGAGATTCTCCCCCATCACATTTTAAGTACTGGTCTTGTGATGAGATGTTATAGCCATCCCATTTATTTCCAAGGCCTACTCATGATGTCTTCCATGTTGAGGAGGAACCTAAGGTTCCAATTTTTGAGCTAAATCTAGTTGATGATATTCACCTAATCCCTACTTCTCACCAATTTGATGAGGGGTCATATATATCAATCGAGCAAATTATTGACAAAGATATCGGCTTAGATACCAAGAATCCCCAATGTATCAAGTTATGTAAAATCTTATCCCCCAAAGAGCAAGCCGATTACATAGCCCTTCTCAAAAATAAAAAGGAGGCATTTGCATGGACCTATGGGGATATGCCAGGTAGGGATGCACTACCTATTAGTTTTCATTCAGCTTCCTCAATAGACATCCCATCATCTCCTACACTACCTATACACTATATCTTGGATAGGCTAGACAACCTGGAGTTACAAGTGAGTCAACAACAAAATTCTTTATGATATATCTTGGATCAACTCACCAACATCGAGTTATGGTTGAGCAAATAAAATCCTCAACCCCTCTATTATCAAGACCAAACCCCTCCTTTATAGTCCATGGTCAACCCTCAATAGAGCATGGGGAGGTGGTACCAAGGCCATCAACCACGGTGACAATATACCCATTTTTTAGAGCCCTTAGCATTGATATTTAATTGACTATATGAGGCACAAGCAATCACACTTCCCCCAATCCATCTGTTGAACCCTAATAATATTAGATAAAAGCCGCACAAGCAAAACACATATTGTGTTTATCGTCAAAAAATAGGCCATGATATCCAGACCTGCTACATATTTCAAGATTTAGTCTAGGATATGATTGATAGGCAAGGACTTCAAATAGGAGTCTTCCAAGATTCCTTACCTTCACACAAAGTAAACACAACACCTAGCCATCCAATTGAACCTAATCAAGTGTGTGTTACTCTACCTTCCCATGAGTTTGTAGATATTATTGATGTTATAGCAGAGTGGTAGGAATACTAATGTCAATATATGCAACTTGAAATATCCTCCAATATTTCACCTTCAGTTGACTCACCCCAAAGGGATGCTAGCATCGCATAAGCTCATACCTCACAATATTGGGGATCAATTTGCATTGTTCTCTTGGTAGTCTATGAATGTTTAGGTCACCCCAAAATTCTCCAAGGGTGTCTACAACCTACTTGGTCAATCCAAAATGCTCTTAGGTGGTCTATGACCATCTAGGTCACCCCAAAAGAATCCAAGGGTGTCTACAGCTTGCTTGGTCTACCCAAAATACTCCTAGGAAACCTATGACCATCTAGGTCATCCCAAAATGCTCCAAGGGTGTCTATAACTCACTTGGTCAACCCAAAATGCTCCTAGGTGGTCTATGATAGTCTAGGTCACCCTAAAATTCTCCAAGGGTATCTACATACCGCTTGGTCAACCCATAACACCCCTAGGTGGTCTATGATCATCTAGGTCACCCCAAAATGCTCCAAGGGTGTCTACAACCCGCTTGGTCAACCCAAAATGCTCCTAGGTGGTATATGACCATCTAGATCACCCCCAAGGCTCCAAGGGTGTCTACAACCCACTTGGTCAACCCAAAAAACCCCAAAGGCATCCATAACCCTTTGGTCACCCAAAATACCCCAATGGCCCCCCATAAGCCCATTGGTCACATGTACATACATATATATCAAACAAAAATTCAAAAACATCATCAAAATATCAAAATATAAAAACATTGCATTTCATAACATTACATACCATTGCATTATACAATCAATTGTATTAGGTATACTCATCATTGAAATTTTCATTTTAAAGTTGCTCATACATGTCTAGCACTAAGACTGTACACTAGTCATCATTTAAAATCAATGTTGCTCAATTAATCCTTCACATCATTCCATATCTCACTTATCATTTCCACCTACATTTTCCACATTTCATATTTGTTTTCATTCCCTTCACCTAGCCATTTGTCGTAGAATGTCATTAGATTATTTTATCACTCAGCCTTCTCCAATTTTATTTTCAGATTTTGTAGAAAGCTCTCCTAATTTTTAGGAGGTAGAGTCTTGCTTAGATTGTACCTTGTATACATAAAAATTCCAACACATCTTTCACTAATAAATCCAAGTTTTACAATAGGAAATATGAAACCTACGAAGTGTTCTAGGGTACCTTAAGTGAAAAGTTTATCCTGCTCATCCCCCTATGTGGATGGTTCAAGAATGCTAAGAATTGGAAAAAGGACAAGCTCCTCCTTACCCAATTCCCCAAAATAAAAAGTGGTTTTCACCACTATCAATGATCAAAATCATAAAAAAACAAAAATCAAAAGCAAAATAAATAGTAGTTATCACCACTCTCCAAATCCCTTGCTCAAATAAAACAAACTATAAAATAAATAGTTATTTTCATCACTACATATGAGAAAATATCCCTAAATTCAAATAAAAGAAAATAAGGGAGTATTGAACTTGAATCCCTGGAATTCTCAGTATTCGACAAACCATTAGGTGATCCTCATTACAGGTTTGGTGGCATCAAGCCTTCCTAGCAATTTTGGTATCCTTATGCATGATGATATGTCTATCATATTAGTTTTTTATGTGTGTGCAGACTAATGTTTGCATGTGGATGAGCTAGCTTTTGGCAACCTATACTACCTAGTATTCTAATTAAACTAAGTACAAAACCTAGGATCATGCTACTCATAAGGTGATCTTCAGTAAAAATGGGTTGTGTTAATCCCATTTGGCACTGGTTTAATCTTATGCTTATCACAAAATGAACTCACTTGCACACATAGGGATATTGAGTATCTTGGTCATCCTAGTAGATTCATACCTCATCAAAAAGTCTTGCATGGTTAGTATATAATTTTTTACTAGTTGACTAAAGTGTTTGAGTCTCATGAAAACCTCAAAGATATCCTATAACATCCTATCAGTTATTCTATTTTATCAAATATATGTCAATTTATATTATTCACAAATCTATTACATAGTCTCATGACAACATTACACATGAATTGATGAAATCTATATAGTCTATGGTGCTAACATAGTATCTCATATAGTATACACATTTCATCATCTAGATAAATCAATCCTCCATCTTAATACACACCCATGCAAATACATATCATAAAATCAAATAACATCACCACATATGCATACATGATAGACATCCATCCTCATATCATAAAGCAAATAAACACATTGCATACATATCATAAAGCAATAAACACATGATGATAAAACATAGAAAAACTCATATATATATATATATGTGTGTGTGTGTGTGTGTGTGTGTGTGTGTGTGTGTGTGTGTGTGTGTGTTTGTGTGTATGTATGGGGTAAAAAGATACATCATACTGCTCGTAGGCTATAATAAAGAGATTCCTTAGACTTCACACTACTACACATCAAAAAAATCCAAAAAGAGTCACAAGAGCCTCAATCACCCTGGTCGCACATAATCGGTTCTACGGCTCACACTTCCATCCATAGTCGAAGTTCAATGTAAACTCCTATACCTACTACCACCTACCCTATTAAACCATCATCCAGATCTATATACCTCCATCCTAGTCGAAGACTACCTTGTCTTGCTCTTCTAACTCTGTTGTGATCCACTGATAGCTAAATCATCTAGTAGGTACCCACCAAGATGCACTACCTCATTCTCCAGCTCATTCATGTAGGTCCACCCCCATCATTACTACACTTGGTAGTTATCCACTGTATAATAGAGCTATGTCACCTCTACCTACAACCTAGCCACATCCTCACTGTTGGATCCCTTCTACCTAGGGATTCAAGATTGTAACTGTACCTATAAAGCTGCTATCTCTACCTGAGTGCCCTATACCTATGCTCATTGAGCTTCTATATTTACCTAAGCATCTTGTACTTATGTCTAAATGAGATATCTCTCCTACCTAACCCCAAGTAGCTCATCCCACAAATCAGTCTATGTATCATCTTGTGCCACCTAATGTGCCTGCACCCCCTAATCCCTAGTGTCATCATCCCCAAAGTCACCCTAATATCCTAAGTCTAGGAGGTCTATCTGCTCATCTTCCATGTGCCTATGTCTGTGCCACTCACTTACCTCGACTAGGTCCTCATTAGGAGCCTCATAATGAGCCTCCCTTATCATCCCTACTACACCACCCCCAGTGGCCCCTCTCCTCACCACTACCACATCACCCACTAGGAGTCATACTCCTCTGTAGTCCTAGCATCATCCAAATCTAGAATTTCTACCATGGTATTTGCAACCCTACCACCTCCACCATCGGCCACCTCAGTTTCCTCTCATCCCTATGACATCGATAAATTGTTGTCTCATTGGAAAATTCCTATCATAACCTGAACTATCACATAACCTGATAATATAGGAAAAATCTTGCTCTATCCCGTGTCAGCCAACTAGCCACCTCCCTCACCTCACTCAGTGGAGCTATGCCTCTGCCTCAGCACATTCAAGGTAATCCCTGTAGAGTCTCTAGAACACATCTACTACTTTGAGTCCTACAAAATATTAGGCATAATGACCCACATCACTTGCTTAGTGTTGAATCTATCCTACCTCCCAGGGTCCTTTCCATAGGATATTGTAGCCAATCTCTCAATCCACCAGTTCTGCATGTGTCATCCATGGTAGTCCCTACGACCTATCCATAGCTATATGGTACCATCCACAAACCTATAGTAGAAATATAAACCCTAATCCCTTCCAACCTTAGGAGTGGATCTCATATAGCTCATCATATAGTTTTTCTAGTAGTTTCATCCCCCATGCCATCACTAGTGGTCACTCCATAGTGCACCCTACCAGAGTAAACACTAACTCCAGAAGGTTCCAGGGAAACCTGGCACTCGATGAGTTTGGTAGAATAATATTAGATATCAGTGTCATTAGTATAATATGCCTCATACCTAGTAACCTAGCCTCATACCAATGCACCACTAGTATACCTCCCCTAGAAGAGTCCCCTATCGCCTCCTTCATGGCCCTACAAAAACAAACTCTTTATAATTGCCTCTCTTCAATCATGATGAGTAGACTCAATTAGTCGTCACTCTATAATAATGCATAATATCTGGTAGAAATCATCCAACATCATCATCATCTCCCATATTAGTAGCTAGAAGGTGTTGGTGCATGGATCCCATAAATCAATAAGCGCCATCAAGTAAGCATGGTCACCCAACACAGGCTCTAAATGCGTCACCTGCTTGATACCAAGGGCATCAAGCCACTCCTAGTTGGCATAATTCAATAAGTCTCTCATGGTATCAAAGAGGTTTAGAACCCAACACTGACTCTTCACCACCTGGTAGAGACAAGTTGATCAATAACAAGCTCCAAATAGGCTTCAAAATACCTCAAAAAAACTCAAAAAACATCAAAAAAGGGCCCTTTTTTAGGCCATTTTACGGTCATCCCACCCTGGGAAAGCCCCTAAATATATGATTTTCCCACCCTGAGATGGCCCCTAAACATCCCAGCCTGACTGTCCTACCCTGGGAAGGCCCCCAAATTAGGTAAAATTGGGCCTTCTAAGCCATCAAAAATAGGCAAATAATGGTAAAATAAAGCCCTATAATCAAGAAAATCATACAAAAATAAGCATTAAACACTAAAATGCATCCCTAATTAGGTTTAATGACTGATAATATAGTGTGCTCTATCAAAAGTAAAAAATAAGCAATAATTCCACTTTTAAACTAGCATAGTGCAACAAGAAATTCAATTCTTACCCGTCTCGCATCAGCTTCACCATTGGATGAGTCTGCATGTTGGATCATGGTGATTGTAGGATTATTTTGGTAGTGCTCTTCTACTCATATTATTTCTTCTCCTCCTCACCTCTCAAGCTGTAAAGTTCCAAATGCACAAATGAGCTCAAATGACCAATTTTTGGCTTAAATAACCCTCCTAGGGCCCTGACCATCTTGGGGTGGTATGAGTGGCTAATTATCTGGCCGTACCACCCTAGTATATTCATAAAATATTCCACCATCCCACCCTAGGATGGCCATAGAAAAATTGCACAAAAAAACTTAAAATGCACCAAAAATGGTCCAAAACCCACCAAAAATAGCTCAAAATTGATCAAATTTCACATATTATCACAAGGAATCTAAATTGCTCATGGAAAAGTAGAAAAGTATTTACTGAACACTCTAAGAAGTCCTTTGTGGCTAGACCACCCCATGAGAATGAATTTTTCAGATCCTTTCTTCCATACAACATCAACAAAATCACCAAAATCCTCTAAAAAATGCTCCATGTTTTCAATGAGTAAAACTAAAAGAAACCCTAACAAAGTCATATGTGTCAAGTGACTCATTGCTTTTATCACTGGTTATTACCTCATTGACTCATTTCTTGAGGGGGTAGTCATACTTAACACATTCATAATCACAATCAACAATCACACACTCAATCATGCAAATTGCATTCGTCCAATGAATCTTTGACAAAGATAATCATGCCCCTTCTTGGGGTAGCAAACAAGCAAATATTCCAACTAAGCACATAATATGATAGATGAACCTACCTATTGGTACACCTCAAAAGTTACCAAAATACTTGGTATTCTCTAACGCCTAGGGTTATAAGTCCCCTGAGCATACCTAGAAGCTAAAGAGAGACCAAGACCAATGTCTTTATCGAGTCAGAAGTAAGGATTCAAGAACACATGCTCTTTCTATTATTGGGGCATCAAAATTTGATTACGTTATTGAGTAACCCTAATCATTCAGCATTTTAGTTATCTATTTTTGCTTAGTGTTGTGTTGCACACAACGCACCTCAAAAATGGGCATCTGTAGACACTAAAATCTGGTCAATCCGATTAGGAAACCAAGATAATGTCTAATTGACACTATATGGCCCCTTGGGAAACCCTTAGAGGTTTTACAGTGGTCCTAACAATCTTAGAAGGCTCTACCCCACTTTTGAGATCTTTTGGACCATATAGGCATGATCATCCCACCTTGGGATGGTCATTATTTGTGGTCGTCCCACCCTGGGATGGTGGAAAACTAGTCATCCTAGGTTGGGACAGCCACAAGGTTTGACTCCCAAAAAGTTAAATTTGGACAAATGGAACCTAAAAATTGCCATTTACCCCACCTATTCAAGCATGCAAGTTAGAGGATGCAACATACTTATGACATACTACATGAGGGAGGCCAAATAGGGATATTCTCTTCCCCCTCCAATGCATGCCACCCTATTGGCCAAATGGCACCTCTTGCCCTGCATGCCCTTGCATTCCTTCTTGCCCAAAGGCTTCCTTTGGATATAAAGTGGATCTATACACACAAGAAAGGGAGAGGAGTTTTGAGACATAGCAATGGAGTGCTTCCAAGATTAGCCTTCATAATTTTGTGCCTTTTCCCTCAAAATATCTACCTAGCGAAGGAGGTTTGCGAGTGATCTAGGAGGCACAATTTGTTTACAAAACCAGATCAATTGAGTGAATTTCACCACCAAATTTGACAACACTAGTAGGAGGGTTTTGGACCAATTCATAGAGGAATTGGTGATAAAATAAGTGCAAATTTTTTGGTCATCCCACCCTAGGAAATATTAACATGCTATCCATATTTCATGCATTTTGGAGCTATATTGAACGAGATATCACATTTTTAGTGTTTTGTAGGGTCTTATGCAGGTCTACGAAGCTCATATGGATATGCACATAAAAATGTTATTAATTTTGCAAATCTGACCACATGGGTTGTCTTGAAATATCATTTTATGTATTCTATCCAAGTTTCATGCATTTTGGATATGTTTAGGGGCAAATATTGCACTTTGGGTTTTTTAGGTTGGAAAAGTGCACTGCAATTACGCCATGCCATCGGATGTAATTTTCATTCCTTTTTTAGTAATATCTTTCCAATACCATATATTTTACACACATCTACAATTTCAAGTCATTTGGAGTTGATTTAGATAGACGTATTTCATATTCATGATTTCTAGCCTTTTGGTGCTTGTGGGGATTGCATGTTTTCACCATACACACTTGCTATTTAAATATTCTGATTTCCTTGTATGTAGGTGCAGGTTTTTACATTACATGAGGAAGGAGAACAAGATCATATAATTAAGTAGTGACATCACAGGTGTTCTCACCTCAATTATGGGCACGAGGAAAGACATTGGAAGTGCACACGAGTTACTTTGAGGATTCGATCCTTGGGAACCATTTTGTAACAATTGTATCGATATTGAGCCCTCAATGGGATATCTATGTAATTATGGTTTTGAACCATTGAATTAATAGAAAGAAACTTCCATTTATTTCATTTCTTGCAATTTGGTATCTTTTCACTGTTACTTGCATTCTTCCGTTTTGATACTCATAACACACTAGCGATAGATGCACATTGTTTATCTGCATTATGTGCACTATTTTTCCTCTATTTAAGTCCATAATTGGCTGTATATAGGTTTAACATCTTGAATTCATCTCTTACGAGTTGAAACTCAGGTCTTAAGGGCATGGAGGACCGTGCTATGGTGGTGAATGTGGTGGATATTGGAGTTGATGTTCTTCCTAGTACTAAGGGAGAAGTTGTTACAACTGGTCCTGGTAGGATGGGTCTTGGGTGATGTATGATGTTGTGGCTAATGGGACACTAGGTTGTGGAGTGGTTTTTTATTTGGGATAGTAGTATTGTGATTATGATATGTGTTTTTGTAGCATGGGTACCTGCTGGGTAGGAGCCTACTGTAATGGTTGTGCCGGAGGAGGTGATGACCATAAAGGGGGAGGCGTAAACAAAGTAAATCCAGTAGGTAATGGTGGAGGTATCAAAGTTATCAATTCTATGGGTGGTTGAGATAAGGTATCAAAGGACGAAACCTTTTTCTATCTCGAAGGATGGGAGGTAGAAAAACTAAACTATGTAGAGTAGCCTCAACGGGTAAAAGTGTAGGTTGTGAGTCTTTATTTGTATATGGGAAGAAGACTAGCATTTGGGACTTGAAAATGAGGAGGAGAAGGTATCATGAATGTTGATATAGCTAAATTTTGAGCAAAGTATTGGGTAGGGTACATTCCAGACACCTACAATGGAGGCGAGAATGATGAGGAGGAAGGAAGGTAAGCTTCTAGGGTAGGATCTTGGGAAGCTAGAGTGAGGATTGTGTCCACTTACAATTGGGTGAGAATTTTTGGTTGTTTTTGGTATTGCATTGTTTGGGTTTGGATATATGGCTATGATAGGTCCTCAAAAATTATAAAAAATGGTTATTAAGATGATGATGGTTGAGACTCGTGAGAAGAGTATGGGTGTTGTGCTTGGGGTGGCACTTGTTTCTCTTGCAAGGGGGGTTTTTGTTGCATGGTTTGGAATGAAGGAATATGGACACCCGTGGTAGATTAAGAAGAGTCTGATATCATCCCTATAGTAGGGGTGAACAACACAACCTTGAGGCAAGTGCATTCAATAAGGAAGAGTCATTCTGAAGAACATGGACTTATATTGAGAGGGGGGGTGAACAGTATAAGACTTAACCAATTAATAATTTTAGCTTTAGATAGCAGTGGCATCAACACAACATTAATCAATACAGAAAGTGTATATTTCCAAAAAATTTGCACCCTTACCTTCAAGCTAAAGGATCCACGCTCGGAAGGGGTATGGGAAAAGGATGGGATGGTACCTCGGACTGAGAGGCCCTTTGAAGGTCCCGCCTCTCGGGGAGGGGTATTAAGGTGATTTTTCAACGGATGGTGGGGTTCACCAGGAAACGTTTAGTGGTAGTTTCCATGCCTAGGTTGGGAATGTGTTTAATGTGTTTAGTCTTATCTTTAAACATCCAAGTCCTAGGTTTGTCCAGATGAATCTAAGTGTTCTATTATGAAAATGCAAATTAAATAAATACAAAAAATAGGTTTGGATAGAAAACAGAAAGAATATGCTAGATTAAAGAACCATACCTGATCCGGATGTCTGATGAAGGTTCTAATTTTTGTAGTAGTCTAGATCATATATAATTTGATAGGATCATCTTAGATCTGATGGGATCGTCTAAGATCTGATGAATTCATCAAATGAATTCATCAGAGACCTGCAAACAGAGAGATAGATACAAAATACCAGAAATGCAACTATTCTAACAGAGAAAAATGATGTAAAATGGCAACATAGATGCTAAGGTGATAATCACAAATAAAAATTTAAGTAGATTATGATGTTCTAATGACAAATTATGACTTCATTGTGCACTTAAGCTATATGGGTGAACTCCAAGATGCAGAACAATAAGGAATAATAACAAATTTAACTAAATGCAAGATAAATCAACAAAGTGAGAAAACGCAAACCTTGGGCACTGATTGCCCCCAATGTTGACTGCAGTTGAAATTGTCTCGGATTGGTATGAAATCATCTCAAATTGAACAGGATCGTCCATGATGATCTGAGCTTGCTCCAACTAAAAAACAATGAAGTTCCTGCAAACAAACTTGAAAAAATACAAATGCAAATGGTGGTTTAAGATAGTCTAAGGCATGTAGAATTCATGTTACAGGGAATTTCAGCCAGGGGGAATGCCAAGAGGGGGTCCTAAGGTTAAATAGGCTTAGGAGGGAGGTTAGGAGGTTGGAGATCATACTAATTTGGAGGATATCCAACAGGGGAGGTCTCTAATGATGCAGACACGCTTCTGCCCGGATTAGAGACGTCGTTGAAACCAAAGCTAACTATGCACAAATCAGTTTGGGACAAGATCGTCTAGATGTTCTTCTCCAGATGAAATCATCTGATCTGAGGTGATATCATCTGATCAGTGACAATATCATCAAATGGACAAAAAAAACTCTAAAAATGGCATGGAAAATGAGGAAACGGGCAGTAGGCGATTTGGGAGCGATTTTGGGGTTAAAATTTGAATTTGAATTATTACTAATGTAATTTTGATTATTGCTAAGTTTTACTGTGCCAATTTTAGGGTGCTACATTTTTCCCCCTCTTTAGCAAATTTTTTGAGGAAAATGCGTTAAATATGAGTTCTTCTCGATCTATGAGAAAGCAAAAATTTATTCCCATTTTTAGGCGACGATTCTTGGTCGAATCGTACGATAGCTTACTATGATGCCCCCTCCGTGTTTTTACCCAAATCAAACGTTTGAGGTAAAAATGTGAAAAAGAAAAAAAAAATTAAAATGTTGTTTAAGTGTTTTTGAATAAAATTAAGAAAAATAGGGAAAAACCCTAATTCATTTTTACTGTTCATTTTCATTATTTTTTGGTTTCTGGAGCTCTACAAACAAGATGGTCGAGACAGCACATAGATCGACAGAGGTCCAGCGCGGGCTATGCGTAAGGGTCTAAACTTAGTTTAGAAGGCTTGAATTTTGAATTTCATGCTTTTAGATTAAATTTTGATAATTTTTGAGCATCGCAGCTGTTTTTGGGCCATCGATGTCGTTGAGACGAAATCGTCTCGATTTCATCAAAATCGTCTCGATATTGCTAATTTCGTCCAAGGGCGAAATCGGCAAAAAGGGAACGATTTCGTCAAAAAGGGGACGATTTCAGCTGGCAAAATCGAAGATGAATTTGCTCATATTTGAGACGATATCGTCCAATAGTGGATGATATCATCATTTATTAAATTGAACTTGTTGTACTTACATTATTTATGATTGTTTTATTAATGATTTTTATTGTTTTGTTGTTTTATGTTGCAGAGAGGATTACTAAAGAGCAGAGAATGAAAATACAGTGGTTTGAGGGATGACTTGGCCACTCTATATCAGGCAGAGCGAGATCAGCTGGCTCAGGTCGACTTGCAGCATGTGGCAGAGATGCCACAGGTTTCTACAGATATGGGGCTATTGACAGCCCTAGCAGAGAGGTGGTATTCGGGTTCTTCCTATTTCCGGTTATCGATAGGGGAGATGACTTCCACACTAGAGGATGTATGGAGGATTTTGAGGATCCCCATACAAGGATGGCTAATCACTCCCATAGCCAATCAGGGCCATGCGATGATGCGACTATGTGGAGATTCGAGCTTCGCCCTAGAGAAGGGTAGAGTGAACATCGAATCTCTACGACAGATGCCTGGGGCATCTAGACTGACACAAGTTTTGGCTGGGGTTGTAGGTGGTCTGTTGTTATGCCATCATAATGGATGCAAAGTACCATGGCTACTAACAGATGTGTTCTACGACATGAGAGACCACAGATATAGGTTTGCTTAGGGGAGCTTTGTACTATGCCGATTGTATAGGATCCTGTATGGGGTCGTATACAAGGGCGGTCGATGTCTGGTTATGACATCTCTCCTACAGGTTTTGTGCTAGGAGCACATCATAGTGCAGAGGCCGATAGGGCTTCCACTGATATGGATTGATAGGGAGAGGCCCCAAGCTTTCTACTGGTGGCTCCAGAGAGGGTCACAATGATAGATAGATCTGCCAATGTCTCGGAGACTACTTGATGACCTTGTCTCCGACCAGATCACCTAGAGGCCTTGGAGAGATCATCTAGGGTGGGTCGAGGATGGATAGGAGCTGGATCACATCAAGCGATTCTACTGGCTGAGGATGGAGAGGGGAGAGGTGGAGCTCCACCACTATGACCGAGTTTTGAGGCAGTTCGGTCTACAACAGGGGATCCCATCCCTCAAAGACTACGAGTTTTCCTGGATTGTCTAGGATAACACTACAGTTAGCGGGGCTCCAGATATGTAGTGCTTCTAGGGTCTGGACATAGATGATGCCCCCATTTAGCTAGTGGATGGGGATGATGTAGGGGTAGCCGACGACTATGATGCTTGGTACATAGGCATTCGCCCTCCTCGAATGATGAGGGCTTAGGGTCTGATTCACACAGTTGTGCATCGAATGGGGAGGTGGTGCCAAGCAGCCATTGAGGCAACATAGGGTCATAGTGAGAGAGAGTAGAGGAGACCACAGTATCAATAGAGGCCACGACAGTGGGAGAGGAGGGAGGAGATACCCCCTTCTCCACAGAGAGATATACCACCATCGCTCGATAAGGGCAAGGGTGTGGACATAGGAGAGAGTAGTGAGATGGCTACTCTCCAAGTGGAGATTGTCTGTCTCTAGGTAGAGGTGTAGACTCTATAGGATGAGGTTGCACGACATCAAGAGGAGGCCACACAGCTTAGAGATGAGGTAGCACGCCTCAGAGCATAGAGCGGAGAGGCAAGCACTCAGGATCTAGCATGGGCTATTGCCCAGGTCACATTCTATCAGACACTATACCACCATATGGTTCCAGAGGAGTAGAGGTTACCGCTATCGACCCATATTACGGAGCCTATCGGGATGAGGTCATCGAGGACATCATCACGATCAGAGTCCAAGACTCATAGCACCACACGTACTATGATGGGGCCACCTCGTCCACCTCGGGGCAGGGGAGGAGATGAGGCTGAGAGCTCGAGGGGTTCTCGAGGCTAGCTGCTACATATTGCACTGCATAGATTGATTATAGTGCTTATTATTATTTTTGATAAGGGATTGAGTATGCCTAGGTACAGATTGTGGCATACCAATCTAGTTTTGAGATGATGTACATATACTGTTGAGATATATATAGATGAGATATTTTTTTTATCATATGACTTGTCTTATGTATTTGTATGATGCTTTAATGTTTTGATTGATTGATTCGATGATTCATGTAATTATGCCACTTGGAAACATTATAATTTTGATGTCATGCTGTAAGATTTTAAATGAAATAATCTGATGTAAACAATTTGGTTGTTTGTGATGTGATAATTTGATAAAAATAAAAGGGGACTTTTAACAATAATTTCAAAGGACATTGTCGCTATTATAGACCATTTCATGGAGTCGTCACTCACTCGGTCGTCAAGCTAATCCTAGTATAGAAATATTGCTAAAAGTAAAAGAGTGCTTAAGAGACTATCTTAAGACTTTGTTGTGATGATGCAAATGATGATGATGATGATGATTTGTTTTTAGAATTTCATAAAAATAGTATGCATGAAATACGAAAAGAAATATGATTTTGCTAGGCATAAATTCCTAAGTATGATAAAATGTTTGGATAATTCCCTAGGAATTATACCATCATTGCAAAATTGAAGTTTGACATAATGACATGAAATAGAATAAGTGTTTGTTTGTTTTAAAGCATAATTGTGTAACATAATGATTTAAGTCATATGTTTTTATGAATTTAAATAAATGGGAAAATAAAATTGGTACAATGGTTTGTGCTAGGCATAGAATATTTAGGTATAAACGTATACCATCATCGTGAAATCTAGAGAAGAAAATAATATTTTTATTACATGGTTGATTTTTAATTTTTGAAATAGTCAAAAAATATGAAGAGGACTTGCACTAGGCATAAAATTCCAATTTTGGTTTTGGAACTATACCATCGTCGCGAAAGTCAAAAGTTATATATAAATGTAACTTGATTGCATGTGTTGAAAATGATTTTGATATTTGATAATGCATGTAGTTGTCTTTATACTAAACAACTGTTCTTCAAAGAAGAAAATGAATTTATCCCAAACAATTTGCAAAAATATTTCAAAGTATCTTAAAGACAAAAGTTAGATTTATAAGGAATCCCATGTGCGTATGTGATTTTATTACCAATCTTGATTTATCATAATGATACACAAAATCTCTCAAATACAAATGTGTGTGAAATTGCATTGTTCATTTACCAAGTTTTGAGCAAGATAGTTTGATACAAGTGATTTGAATGAACCAAATAAGTGTTCATTAACCATGATTTAGATGCATATAACCATACCAGACTACTATGTAGGTCGGGTTATCAAGAGCTAGCTAATCCATAAGTAGACATAGGTCTGTACAAAAGAAGGTCGCTAATGTGACAAACATATCACCACGCTAGGAGTTACCCAAGTCCAAGCGGGTTGGGCACAAACCACCTGTTATGGGGCTTACCTCACAGTTTTTGAATAATTGATAATTCCAGGGATTCAAGCTCATCAACCCTTCTTTTCTTTTCAATGGGTAAGGAAAGGGATTTTATTGCTTTTGCTTTTGCTTTTGTCTTTGTTTGCTTTTGCTCTTTTTTTTTAGTTTTGTATTGTGACTTGATATTTGAGATAATGCTAAAATAACTTGTTTCTTTTTTCTTTTTCTTTTGAACTTTTTTTTCTTTCTATGCTAGGGATACTTGCTCGGATTAGCTGTAGAGCAAGGGATTTTTATTCCGGGTAGGGGTGAGCTTGTCCTTTTGCCAATTCTCAAATATTCTAGACCATGTGCATGATAGGATAGCAGGGGAAACTTTTTGCTCAAGAACCACTTCTACTATGTAACATAGCATGGAAATTACAAATGTAATCATTTTATTGTGAAAAGATATGCTTGGTTTAAGTAAATAACAACATCAATTATCTGTGCTCAAACTGTATTTAATTGAATTTTGTGTACTTTGATATAAGAGAGATTAGTAATCATGCCAGATAAAATCAAGATATTTATTTTTTGTGTTTGTGATAGTGGGGGATTCCAAATAAATGCTAATTTATCCAAAATAACTTGAAAATATAACGGCAATGCTTAAAGAAGAAATATATACAACAAATATTTGTGAAGAGTTTGATAATTTTGACTCTCTCTTTCTTCTTTATTTTTTTGGGTTTCAAAAGAGTCAATAATATTGTTGTTTGTTTTTGTTTAAATTATATATATATATATATATATATATATATATATATATAAAATGAAACAACATGCAAAATATGTACAAATGATGAAATGACCAAATTTTATGCGTAATATCACTTAAGATGCATAATATTCAGAGGTTATTTTAAATCTTTACCATCTAAGGTATCTAATTTGTATGCTCCTAATTCAAATTTAGCAGTAATAATATATGGTCCAAGCCAATTGGGATCAAATTTACCTTTAAGGTCTTTAGTTGCGTTAGTATTTTTTTGAAGATTTTGAGGATTTTGATTTTTTTGTTTTTTGATTTTAATTTATGAATTGAAATTGGTGGTATATACAAGATGATCTATATATACTATACAAGGTTATTTGACTATAGCATGTCTAAGGTTGCTTCAAAATCAAAGGAGGTTTTGAAGGATAATTTGGTTGTGATGAAGGTAAGAACAGAAGGTGATGAATAAAAGGTAGCGATAACCAAAGCTTTGTTATAATGTAAAATAATATAGCAAAATATTTGACTTTTATATGTGGAAAATTAATCATGTTACAAAATAAAATATCAGAAGGATAAGAAGGTTCTTCATTCTTATCACTATCTTCCAAGTCTTGATAAGATGGAGGGAGTATATATAAAATATATGCATGGGTGTTATTTGGTAAACAAGGATGATCATATATGGATGAAGAAAAGTGATGGATAGAAGATAATTGTGACAATAGAGAATGTATAGAACTTGATGTTTCAACCGTTAAATATTCTTCAAATGGTGTTGGGTCATTATGTATGGTAACAATTTTATTTGCAAGTGCAAACTTTAAACATTGGTGAAGAGTGGAAGGGACAACCCTCATCGTATGAATCCAAGGACTTCTAAGAAGTAGGTTGTAAGGTGAAGGACAATATGCTACATAGAACAAAGTATCCAGGATCTTGGATCCAATATTGAGGGGGAAAATTATAGTACCTTGAGCTTCTTGAATTTTATTGTTAAAATATTTTATAATAAAATTTGATTCATTAACATCTTCTTCCTTTAATTTGAGTTTTTGGAATAATTGATAAGTGCATAAATTAAGAGAGGAGCCATTATCTACCATGATAGTTTTAACAAGGATTTCTTTACTAGATCCTATAATGTAAAGATAGTAGTCTTCTTGTGGAGTAGAGGAAGGAATATCCTCATCATAGAATGAAATATGGTTAAACTCAAGAGGCTTTACACCATTAATTATGTTCTTAGAGAAAATATGATGAGGAAAAAATTGTTGGCTAGGTATTTTGAACAAATTTTCCTTATGAGAACTTTGTAATACTTCTAAAAGGGATATATTTTCTTGAGGATTAATCACTTGTTGATTATCAAAGTGGATTTTAGATTGAGATTTTGATTCTAAAGATGAGATTTCTATGCTTACATTCCATTTTGAAGGATGGTCAAATGAGGAATCCACATCTTGAATATCAGATTGAGTTGATTGAACTTGAGGTTGCTCATTTGTAGTTTTTGTTACAATATTAATAATATCATCATGAAGGGACACATTAACATGCAATATTTGATTGGTTCTTGTTGTTGATAATTGAATAGGGGTTCTTGGGAGATCCCCATGTCTTGATTGATTATTGGTATTTGTTGTGTAGGATTTTGATTGTTTACTAGAGATTTATCATCAGTTGTAGATTGTAATTCCTTTATATTAAAAAGACCCTCATCAATAAAATCTTGAATTGAACATCTTAATTCTTTACATTTTTGTGTCATATGTCCATCTACTCTATGATATTCACAATGTAGCTCAGGTTTAAACCAATCTGTTGTGGTATCAGGTTGTCTTATGGAAGGGAGTTCAATCCTATTTGTGTCAAGTAAATACTTGAGAATTATATCCATTGGTTAATTGAGCTTAGTAAATTTACGTGATGAAGGTTTTCGAGAGGTTTTTGATACGTGCCTTAGGAATTAAGTCATAAAAGGACCTAATGGTTTCTCACCTCTACTTTCTTTATTATGGGTAGAATGATGATAGGAAGATTGTGAAGTATGATGTGAGTGCATGGTAGGATTGGAAGAATAACTATTTTCTTGTTGAAATGGATGTATTGTATTGAGAGAAGAATATTGAAAAGGTGGAGGAGGATTGTATGTGGATTGATAGACATAATATGGATATATGGGAGAATAGATAATATCGTTATGAAGAGGATTGGAAAAGGGATTGTCCTGTTGGGTTAAGGATGAAAAATGAGAAGAGTGTGATGGAGGTGATGTTGAATAGGGATGAGGTTGGTCATAATCAACAAATGTATTTGGCTGAATTCTTCTAACATTACTGATGGGCTCATATGGATTTGAGTAAAAACTCATGGTTTCTTTAGTGCTTCTAAAAGTAATATTTAATATCTACTATTTAGAATTGAATCTAAAACATACAAACTTGAAATGATGATTTTGTTATATATTTTTTTTCTTGTATACATATACATTTAAAAAAAAAATTGTTTTCAAAAGATTTTTGTTTCACGTCGGGTTCACCAAAATGTATCATTCCAAAATTTCCGCACCCTTACCTTTAGGCTAAAGGATTCACACCTGGAAGGGGGATGGGAAAAGGATGGGACGGTACCTCGGACTGAGAGGCCCTTTGAAGGCCCCGCATCTCAGGGGAGGGGTATTAAGGTGATTTTTCGATGGATGGTGGGGTTCACCAAGAAACGTTTAGTGGCAGTTTCCACACCTAGGTTGGGAATGTGTTTAATGTGTTCAGTCTTATCTTTAAACATCCAAGTCCTAGGTTTGGCCAGATGAATCTAAATGTTCTATTATGAAAATGCAAATTAAATAAATACAGAAAATAGGTTTGGACAGAAAACAAAAAGAATATTCTAGATTAAAGAACCATACCTGATCCGGATGTCTGATGAAGGTTCTAATTTTTGTAGCAATCTAGATCGTCTGGAATTTGATAGGATCGTCTGAGATCTAACGGGATTGTCTGAGATCTGACGAATTCATCAGAGACCTGCAAACAGAGAGATAGATACAAAATACCAGAAATGCAACTATTCTAACAGAGAAAAATGGTGTAAAATGGCAACATAGATGCTAAGGTGATAATCACAAATAAAAATTTAAGTAGATTATGATGTTCTAATGACAAATTATGACTTCATTGTGCACTTAAGCTATATGGGTGAACTCCAAGATGCAGAACAATAATGAATAATAACAAATTTAACTAAATGCAAGATAAATCAACAAAGTGAGAAAACGCAAACCTTGGGCACTGATTGCCCCCAATGTTGACTGTAGTCGAAATCATCTCGGATTGGTATGAAATCATCTCGAATTGAACAGGATTGTCCACGATGATCTGATCTTGCTTCGACTGAAAAACAATGAAGATCCTACAAACAAACTTGAAAAAATACAAATGCAAATGGTGGTTTAAGATAGTCTAAGGCATGTAAAATTCATGTTACAGGGAATTTCAGCCAGGGGGAATTCCAAGAGGGGGTCCTAAGGTTAAATAGTCTTAGGATGGAGGTTAGGAGGTTTGAGATCATCCTAATTTGGAAGATATCCAATGGGGGAGGTCTCTAACGATGTAGACACTCTTCTGCCCAGATTAGAGACGTCATTTAAACAAAAGCTAACTATGCACAAATTAGTTTAGGACATGATCATCTAGATGTTCTTCTCTAGATGAAATCATTTGATCTGAGGCGATATCATCTGATCGGTGACGATATCGTCAAACAGACAAAAAAAACTCTAAAAATGGCATGGAAAATGAGGAAACGGGCAGCAAGTGGTTTGGGAGCAGTTTTGGGGTTAAATTTTGAATTTGAATTATTACTAATGTAATTTTCATTATTTCTAAGTTTTACTACGCCAATTTTAGGGTTCTACAAAAATCATCACACATTGAAGACCCATTTTTAACATGGTTCACCCAAAATGGTTGGGCTACGTCCACAAAAACTTTTCTCTAAAAGTTATCTCAAAGTTCTTTGGGAATCCTTCCCAATTACAATGTTTATGAGCCTCGTACCAAAGGAGATACCTTCCCCTCTACTATGGAAATGATCCCTCAAAATATCAACTACCTCTACCTCTTGCCAGCACGTGGAACTCCTTTCCATCGAAGACCTCCTGTCCTTAATGCTTAGCCTAAGAGACCTCTGCCTTCTATGATCACATCCACAGTAGCTCAACAACCTATACCAAACACAGTCAGTCGGTCTAGTACAAGTCTTCCTCTATCTGTCAGATCTATCCAACTCTTGAACAAATAAATCCTCTACATACAAGCCTTCTCAAAGACTTTCCAACTATCCTCAAGTTCTTCTCATAGAACCAATGCACCTCTGTCCTCAAGTTCTCTGCTAGAACTATCAAACTCAGCTCACAAGTCCTCTGCTAGGACCTATCCAAATATGCTCACAAGTCCCCACCGAAACCTATCCAAAAATTGCTCACAAGTTCCCACCGGAACCTATCCAAAAATTGCTCACAAGTCCCCATTGGAACCTGTCCAAGAACTGCTCACAAGTCCCCACTAGAACCTATCCAAAAACTCAGCAAGCTCACCAAGAAAAACTTTCTTAGTAGGAAATCACAAAGTGAATTTTTAGAGACCCAATGTGATTTGTCAAACTCATAGAAGCATAAAGAGAATTTTTAGAGACTAAATATGTTCTATACTCAAATCCCAATCTCAAAACTCAACTCAAATCAACTCAGATCAATCTCAATCTCAAATCTGAAAACTCAACTCAATATCTAAAATGGATAGGATAGAATTTTTTCTTTCAAGAACATGAAACCCCAACAATTTCCAACTATGCAAAGAATCACATAACAATGATACTCATGTTCTTTTCACCATCAATTATGGTTTCAACAACAATGCTCATAAAACAAGTTTTAGTCAACCAACACCATTCAACTCAACATCAACCTTGAAGCATTCAACCAATCATCACAAGAAAAGGAAACAAGTAGAAATCATTTTCCCTCCAAAGATATTTGAACAAAACAGCCACCAACACAATATCACCAAATGCAAAGAATAACTTGCTCAAATCAACTCAATGGAGTAAGCCCAATATCATGAATCAAGTAAAGCAATAACTTGATCAAACAACTTCTATGGAAGCAACTCAACCATCAAACTCATAACAGCCAACCAAGGGTTCCACCAACTCAATGCAAGTAGCTAGACTCACAAATATAAACCCTAGCGCACAAAGCTTCCACTATCTCAAACCAAAAATTATGCATTCACCAAAAACTCTCCTTAAGGATAACAATGCATAAGTAGTCTTCAACAAACCAAAAAATAGGATTTACACCTAGCCAAAGGATACCTAGTAGAATACCTTTTCACTCCAACCTTATTTCAAAAAACATACACCAATCATACTCATAAGAATAATGTGCCCATACCTTATTGGAGTAGAAGATAATTGAACCTTCAAGCTGTCACCACACACAACTCTCAAACTTCCAACCAAGTTAGGGTTAGAATAAAAAGAAATGAGCAATAATATAAACTTCCTTTATTACACCTTTTAGCTCCACTTCTTTAAACACAACCACCATAACATGCCAATAAATCAACAATCACAGACTCACACCTTATACCTCCATTTTTAATTTTAGCATAGCAAAGAATAATCTTAAAAATACATCCAAATAAATATGCCCTTATTTCTCCTAAGCTTTTATTCAATGCTAATCACAAAATCCAAAACTCATAAAATTTGATCACACCTTATAAATCACTGTCCAAGAAACTCCGAATTTCATGGCATAAAGACGTTTTAATAAAAACATGTGTTACTCTAGCAAAGCACCCCTAAGAGACTCGAAATGGTGACCTCCGCCAATGCAGCACCCAACAACAGCCTTCATTGCCACTAGCCCACGTGGGCTACAAAGTTCACAAGTGAACTTCCCTCCACTTCACCCTCAAAAAAAACTCCCGAAGACTTTTCAACCGCACGTGCTTCTAAGTCTTCCTTTGATCGTAGCGAATACAGAGCACAAACACCACAAATTGCATTCAGGGAATTTCAAATTAATTATCCTTCCAACCTTAGGAGTTGGAGAATAAATAGTCTCTTCGAAGACACCTTGACATCGACGAAAAAAAAAAAAATAATTTAAGGGGTTTTAAAAATTTAAAATAAGAAAAAAAAAGGTTAAAAATGTATTTTAAAAAAATAATTTAAAAATAATAATTAATTAAAACCTTGAAGGGTTTTAAATAATAATTAAATAAATAATAAAGAGAACCTCCATTGGTTTTAATAAAAACCATTTAACTTGGTTTTAATAAAAACCCTATCCAACTTGGTTTTAATAAAAACCGGTTTGGTTTTAATGAAAAAAACCCTTGCCAATGGAATCTCTCCGGATTCTCTTAAAAATATTCTCTTGGAATCTTCCACATTTGAAGACAACACATCCTCTTAACATTAATGCCATTTCCTTTTGACATCAATGACAACTCATAGACAAGAAGCTAGGATCTCAAACCCAAAATTGCCCACAATCTCCCCCTTTGTCATTGATGGCAAACCATGCTTCTCAACAACACAAAAACTCAACATAAATAGCTCCCCCTATATTGAGGCTCTCCCCCTTACTCAAATATCTCCCCCTTTGTCATCAATGGCAAAGGGTCACCTTTGGGGCTCGAGACTAAGAATGAGCCTCTTAGCTTAGTCCCTCCCCCACCTCCTAATGAGGTGATTAATTTTGGGGTGGGAGTACAACTCCCAATTTCTCCCTTAGATACTCAAATGTATCTCTTGGAAGAGGTTTGGTGAAGATATTTGCAATATGCTCTTTAGTAGACACATACTCTACCTTGACCTGCTTGTCTTGCACTTTCTCCCTTAGAAAGTGATACTTGATGGAAATATGCTTTGTCCTTGAGTGCATTACCAGATTTTTGGAAATACTTATGGCACTTATATTATCACAAAGTATGGAGATGGGTTGTTCATGCTTGAATTTGAAATCCTCCAAGGTGGTTTTCATCCATAAAACCTGTGTACACCCAGCCACTGCTACTATGTATTCAACCTCTGTTGTAGATAAGGAAACTGAAGGTTGTTTCTTACTTAGCCAAGAAACCAAACTCTTTCCCAAAAAGAATGCTCCACCACTAGTGCTTTTCCTGTCATCAATACTGCCTGCCCAATCTGCATCTATATAAGTTGTGAGGGTGAAATCATCACCTTTGGGATACCAAAGCCCAAAGTCCATAGTGCCCTTCAGATATCTAAATATCCTCTTAACTGCTATAACATGAGAATATTTTGGAGCTGCCTAAAATCTTGCTACTAACCCAACTGCCTGCATGATATCTGGTTTGGTAGCTGTAATATATAATAAATTGCCAATCATAGATCTATACAACCTCTGATCTACCACTGGAGATTCATCATCTTTACTCATCTTGCACCCTGTAATCATTGGAGTACACACTAGTTTGCTGTCCATCATCCCAAATTTCTTCAACATTTCTTTGAAATACTTTCCATGAGAGAGAAATATACCATCCTTTGATTGAGCAATCTAAAGACCTAAAAATAATGATAGCTCTCGAATCATAGACATCTAAAATTCCTTCTGCATGGTGTTAGCAAAAACTTTGCACATCTGAGTATTATTTCCCCCAAAAATAATATCATCAACATAGACAACCATAATCAACATATCATCATTTTCAATCTTAATATACAAATTGCTATCTGCCATGCCTTTCCTGAAGCCTTGCTCATGAAGATACCTATCAAGTCTTGAGTACCAAGCCCTAGGTGCTTTCTTTAACCCATACAAGGCCTTTTTCAATTTACACACATAGTCTGACTGTTCCGAGAGAGACACTCCTTCTGGATGTTCTATGTAGACTTCTTCTACCAACACCCCATTTAGAAAAGCTAACTTTACATCCATTTGATATACCTTGAATGATTTGAAGCTTGAAAGGGCCAAAAATATTCTGATAGCTTCAAGACGAGCAACAGGAGCAAACGTATCTTCGAAATAAACACCTTCTACTTGAGCATAACCTTTGCAAACTAACCTAGCTTTGTTTCTGACAATCTTTCGATCCTCATTAATTTTATTTCTGAATATCCATTTTGTGCCAATGACATTCTTGTCCTTAGGTCTTGGAACCAATTCCCAAGTTTCACTTTTCTCTATTTGATTTAGCTCTTCATCCATTGCTTTTACCCAAAACTTATCTGCACATGCTTCATTGAAATCTTTTGGCTCAATCAGAGATAATAATGAAACATTTGTAGAATCATGTGAAGGAATGACTCTTCTTCTTGTTTTCCCGCTATTTGGATCACCAATGATCAAATATTTGGGATGATGTTTCTGAACATATTGTGAAGGAGTTTTGGGAAGCAGTTGTTGTCTTTCCTCTTCTTCATCTGAAACCTCTCTGAATTCTTCTTGAAAAATTTCATCATTGAGTTCCTTGACTAGTTCTCTTATCCCTGTCTTTTCATCAACTGTTACATTTATGCTCTCTACAACTATATGAGTTCTTTTGTTGAAGCATCTGTAGGCCTTGCTTCTGCTGGAATATCCAAGAAATATTCCCTCATCACACCTAGGATAAAACTTACCCAAATTTTGATCTTCCCTTCTAATGAAGCACTTACTCCCAAACACTTTGAAGTATTTTACTATAGCTGGTCTTCCTTTCCACAACTCATAAGGAGTTTTATGATGATTGACTCTAAGTTGGGCCTTGGTGATAATGTAGACTGTCATACTGACTGCCTCTTTCCAAAAACCATCTGAAAGTTTTGACTCATTTAACATAGCTCTAGCCATATTTTCAATAGTTATGTTTTTCATTTCAACTACTCCATTTTGTTGAGGAGTTCTTGCTGTTGAATATTCTCTTTTGATTCCTTGTTGCTCATAGTATTCCACAAATTCATTTGAAGTGAACTCTACTCCTCTGTCTGATCTTAAGCATTTGATTCTATTGTCAGTCTCATTTTCAATCATTTCTTTGAAAGCTTTAAATTTTTCAAAAGATTTAGATTTTTCTTTGAGAAAAGTAACCCAAGTCATTCTAGAATAATCATCTATAAACAGCATGAAGTAGCTTTCTCCCTGAATGCTTTGAGTTATGGTAGGGCCACATAAATCAGTATGAATAAGATCCAATGGTTTTGAAGAAGTATACCCTTTTGATTTGAAACTGGTTTTGGTCTATTTTCCATGTTGACAAGGACCGCAAATGATGTTATGGGACCTTTTTATTTTGGGCAAGTCTCTAACTGCTTCCTTGTTACTAATATTGACAAGATTATCAAAGCTCAAATGCCCCAATATTTTATGCCATAACCAACTCTCATCTTCTTGAGTTAGAAAACACTTTTCCTTTTTTATCTCACTTAGCATGTAAAGATTGTTTGGAGTCCTTGTAGCACTAGCAATGAGTTTTCCATTTTTTTCTTTACTTATCTCACATCTATTTGAAAAGAAAGATACTATGTGCCCTTGATCACAAAGTTGACTCACACTTAGAAGATTATGTCTTAGGCCTTCTACATAAAGCACATTTTCTATTTTGGATTTCCCATACAAACTAAGAGTCCCTTTACCACAGATTTTAGCTAACCTGTTATCTCCAAAACTGACTATTCCTCTGTTTGTTTCTTTTAAGACCAAAAACTTTTCCTTTTCACCAGTCATATTTTTTGAACAACCACTATCAAGATACCATTTTTCTACTTTTTCTTGAGCATGAAAAGTAGTTTGAACTATCATTGACTTAGATTTGATCTCATTTCTCTTTTTAGTGAACTCAAGGGGCTAGATCTATCCAAAATGCACATCCTTGCTATATGCCCAAAATTCTTGCACTTGTAACACATGACATTTTTATTCATAAGATGTGCAAAAGAGTTAACATTTTCCTTACTATGGCTATTCAAAGACTTATTGCAATGCATAGCTTTGTGACCAAATTTCTTGCAGGGAAAAACAATAGCCATGGAAAGTATTATGTAACCTGTTTTGATGCCTTGGATGATTGTTCTTCTTGTGACCAACTGGAATCCACCGCTCTTTAAGATGAATATTGATCTTGCTCGAAGACCCTGTTTCATGAATGGTGATACAATCCTTCTTTTGCTTTTCATACGGAGTATTCTATCTGAGAGCCAACTATTCCAACTTCACTCTAAGAGACACAATCTCTTCTTCTAGTTTTTAGCAATCATCTTCCTTTCCTTTGAGAGCCTCTGTCAAAACCTGTTCAACCTTCTTCCCTTCTTTAGCTAGAATTTTGAAGTCTATAACACTTTGAGACAATTATGATCTTGTTATCTCTTCTTCCTGACATTGATGCTTGAGAACAGAATTCTCTTCCCTAAATTTCTCAAGATTTCTTAAAACCAAGAAAAATTCACCTTTGAGATCGAACTCAACCTCTTCATATCTTTCTAAATCTGTATGTTGCTCTGATATATCCTTCTCCAAGTTGTTAGGCTCTTTCTAAAGAGACCGGATCTGATACCAATTGAAGAACATGGACTTATACTGAGAGGGGGGTGAACAGTATAAGACTTAACCAATTAATAATTTTAACTTTAGATAGCAGTGGCATCAACACAACATTAATCAATACAAAAAGCATCACACATTGAAGACCCATTTTTAACGTGGTTCACCCAAAATGGTTGGGCTACGTCCACAAAAACTTTTCTCTAAAAGTTATCTCAAAGTTCTTTGGGAATCCTTCCCAATTACAATGTTTATGAGCCTCAGCCCAAAGGAGATACCTTCCCCTCTGCTCTGGAAATGATCCCTTAGAAGATCAACTACCTCTACCTCTTGCCAGCACGTGGAACTCCTTTCCACTAAAGACCTCCTGTCCTCAATGCTTAGCCTAAGAGACCTCTACCTTCTATGATCATGTCCATAGTAGCTCAGCAACCTGTACCAAACACAGTCAATCGGTCTAGTACAAGTCTTCGTCTATCTTTCAAATTTGCCCAACTCTTGAACAAATCAATCCTCTGCATACAAGCCTTCTCAAATACTTGCCAACTATCCTCAGGTTCTTCTCATAGAACCAATGCACCTTTGTCCTTAAGTTCTCTGCTAGAACTATCAAACTCAACTCACAAGTCCTCTGCTAGGACCTATCCAAATCTGCTCACAAGTCCCCACCAGAACCTATCCAAAAACTACTCACAAGTTCCCACTGGAACCTGTCCAAAAACTGCTCACAAGTCCCCACTGGAACCTGTCCAAGAACTGCTCACAAGTCCCCACTAGAACCTGTCCAAAAACTCAGCAAGCTCACCAAGAAAAAATTTCTTAGTAGGAAATCACAAAGTGAATTGTTAGAGACCCAATGTGATTTGTCAAACTCATAGAAGCATAAAGAGAATTTTTAGAGACTCAATATGTTCTATACTCAAATCCCAATTTCAAAACTCAACTCAAATCAACTCAGCTCAATATCAATCTCAAATCTAAAAACTCAACTCAATATCTGAAATGGATAGGATAGAATTTTTTCTTTCAAGAACATGAAACCCCAACAATTGCCAACTATGCAAAGAATCACATAACAATGATACTCATGTTCTTTTCACCATCAATTAGGGTTTCAACAACAATTCTCATCAAACAAGGTTTAGTCAACCAACACCATTCAACTCAACATCAACCTTGAAGCATTCAACCAATCATCACAATAAAAGGAAACAAGTAGAAATCCTTTTCCCTCCAAAGATATTTGAACAAAACAACCACCAACACAATATCACTAGATGCAAAGAATAACTTGCTCAAATCAACTCAATGGAGTAAGCCCAATATCATGAATCAAGTAAAGCAATAACTTGATCAAACAACCTCTATGGAAGCAACTCAACCATCAAACTCAAAACAGCCAACCAAGGGTTCCACCAACTCAATGCAAGTAGCTAGACTCACAAATATAAACCCTAGTGCACAAAGCTTCCACTATCTCAAACCAAAAATTATGCATTCACCAAAAACTCTCCTTAAGGATAACAATGCATAAGTAGTCTTCAACAAACCAGAAAATAGGATTTACACCTAGCCAAAGGATACCTAGTAGAATACCTTTTCACTCCAACCTTATTTCAGAAAACATACACCAATCATACTCATAAGAAGAATGTGCCCATACCTTATTGGAGTAGAATATAATTGAACCTTCAAGTTGTCACCACACACAACTCTCAAACTTCCAACCAAGTTAGGGTTAGAATAAAAAGAAATGAGCAATAATATAAACTTCCTTTATTACACCTTTTAACTCCTCTTCTTTAAACACAACCACCATAACATGCCAATAAATCAACAATCATAGACTCACACCTTATACCTCCATTTTTAATTTTAGCATAGCAAAGAATAATCTTAAAAATACATCCAAAGAAATATGCCCTTATTTCTCCTAAGCTTTTATTCAATGCTAATCACAAAAGCCAAAACTCATAAAATTTGATCACACCTTATAAATCACTGTCCAAGAAAATTTGAATTTTGTGGCATAAATACGTTTTAATAAAAATATGTGTTACTCTAGCAAAGCACCCCCGTGAGACTCAAAACGACGACCTCCGCCAATGCAATGCCCAACACTTCACCCTCGAAAAAAACTCTCGAAGACTTTTATACCGCACGTGCTTCTAAGTATTCCTTCGATCGCAGTGAATACAGAGCACAAACATCGCAAATTGCATTCGAGGAATTTCAAATTAATTATCCTTCCAACCTTAGGAGTTGGAGAATAAATAGTCTCTTCGAAGAGACCTTGACGTCGGAGGAAATAAAAAAAAAAAAAAAAATTAAAAAAAATAATTAATTAAAACCTTGAAGGGTTTTAAATAATAATTAAATAAATAATAAAGAGAACCTCCATTGGTTTTAATAAAAACCATTTAACTTGGTTTTAATAAAAACCCTATCCAACTTGGTTTTAATAAAAACTGGTTTGGTTTTAATGAAAAACCCTTGCCAATGGAATCTCTCTGGATTCTCTTAAAAATATTCTCTTGGAATCTTCCACCTTTGAAGCCAACACATCCTCTTAACATTAATGCCATTTCCTTTTGACATCAATGACAACTCATAGACAAGAAGCTAGGATCTCAAACCCAAAATTGCCAACACATTCTCAAAGAGGGATTGAGATAAACTCTGGATAAAAGGGTGTGCAAAGGTGGGAGATGTAGGTGGAGTCTCCTCATCTATGGTAAATAATGGATTAGGTTGTCCTAGAGTAGTTTATATCACATTATTATAGAACATGGTGGGTGGCTTAGGTGACATCATAGTGAAAAGGAGTGGATAATATTCTACGAGTGAAGTAGTGAGGGCTTCACTCAAAGTCGACATTTCACCATGAGTCATCGTGTGTGTATATCATGGATTAAAATCTATGAGTGTATCATGTGTGTATGTGGACTTTCCCTTCATGATTGAAGGAGTAGGAGTGGCCTAACTATAAGAGGTTCTAGGTGCCTCCTCTATAGGGCACACTTGCTCACATGCATAGCTATGGGTAACAACCGGCATGTTGATGTGTGTCGTATCATGAAGTTTTAGAATAACATAGAAACTAAAATTTGTGGTTCTATGTGTGATGGATGTGTAAGTGGGATTGGGAGTAACCCTATGATGTTTGGAATTAATCTAATGTGACCAGATATATGGATCCAATCAACAAAGTGCCACATGGTGTGATGTGTTGAAACCAATATGTGATCATGCAAACAACGTAAAACTGGAATCAGTTCTAAATATAAGAAATAATGTGTGTTGTTTATTTTAGTGTATTTTGATGATGATACTTTCTAGGTGGAATCATAGGTAGTGGAATGAATGCTCTAGCATATAAAGAATATCATAGGTATAGAACATCCTATAACACCCAAAGATACACATAATAGAACAAAATCATGACGTGCGAATGGTGACCTGTATGGAAGACACAATATAATGATAACCTAAAGGGGAGAACTCATTGTACTAGAATGATCTTAATATATCCTCTCATGAGAAGAGGTGGCACTATCTAATATATGCTAGGCATGGTCAAAAACCCCATGTTTTTGCTTCATCCTTGGGTGGTCTTAGTCAAGAACGATAGTTACCGTATCCATGAATTATGTGAGCCTTGTGGACGAAGGTGTCTAATCCTATCCCACTTTGAAGGTAACTTCTGGTGATGAAATCCATGATCCCAGTCTCAAAATTTGGGGGCATTTTGGTGATGAAATCTATAAAACCACTCATATGGCTACTAGGTGTCTAAAGGAGGTGATATTGTGGAGGGTAGAGCTCCTACCACACTAGTCTCGAGTGATGGGTTGGGCATGAAGTCCAATGTCACCACTTATTTTGAACCATGTGTGTGTGGGTTTGAGTTTGCTAACGATGATGTATAAAGCAATAAAACTAACTAAATACCCATTTGAAATAAAAACTAGCCCTATATGTTCTTTTTAGAAGCAAAAAGGCTAAATTAAGATGTGTTTTGTAAAATAAATCTAGTTCTATGTGCTTTTTGGAAAGAAAACTAGAATCTATTCTGCGAAAGCATGTAAACAAACAATATGACACATGTGAGAGAAGGGGTTTATGGAATCCTAATTTTGGAACATGAAATAAATGTAAGAGGGATTTATACAAAGATAAATAGGTAATCTTATACTGAATATGTAGAAAGAAATGTAACAATTGCGATTTACCCGAGGGATTTATGAAAGAAATGGGAAATCCTAATTTAATGACAATAGAAGGAATCTGAAATTTGTATGTACATAAAGGAATCTGAAACTTGATTTAATGGGATGTACAAGAAGGAATTTTAAAAGCCCTAATTCTTAAATGCATGAAATAAATTTGACTTTGTTTTTTTTACAAAAAGGAAATTCAAAATTGCTTCAAAATAAATGTGCAAAAGGGATTACAAAATTCTAATTCTAAATATGATTTTTAGAATCAAAATCTAAAGTGCTTTTGGAAGGAAATTGATGTGCAAGGACAAGAAATAAATGCAAAACTTATGCAACATACGATTTGCAAAAGGGAATTAAAAATTTCTCAAAAATAAATGAAATCAAACTTTTTGGTTTTGTATAGGTTTCTACAACTAAAGTAAACATTTCTAGCATGATGGATGCATAAGAAAAATGAAATTTACCTAGTGTATCGACACATTTACTAGTAAATATTTCTTCACACATAAATGACAGAATAGAGAATTTTTTGGGAATACCTGGTTTCTAATGCTACAAACGGTCTTCTTTACTTCTCTGATGCTCACCCCTACAAGTTTGAGGGGCTTTGAGGCTTATAGAACCAATTCATAGGCCAGGGGGTGAATTGGATCTGAATTCACATGTTGGAGGGTGAATCAGATCTAGATGCTTGAAATCCCTATTCTAAGGGTTTTAGGGGGTTGTTAGGGCCTCAAGGGTCTCTGAGATATTTGGATTGGTACCTGTAACAACACAAAAATAATAGATTGAGTCAGATTTGTGATAAAAACTATTCCAATACAATACTATGTGGGGCTCCCACTGAGCATGCCATAATGAAACAGGTAAAATATGCTATTTGCTCAAACATAAATACAAAGTAAATGCACATGTCTATAAAATTGTTCTTTATTCATTTTGAAATGGAATTCATAGGTTACAATACAGATTATAAGGAATCATTTTCATAATGAACATCAAGCTGAAGTGATAGTTTATCTTGGGTTCCTCAAATAAACTGATAGTTTATCTTGGGTTCCTCGATGTAGGTGGTCTTCCTACGTATGTGTACCACCATTGTTGTTGATGTAGATGCTTTGTCAAATTTTTTATGACTTGAAAAATAGGGTTAGAGTGTTTGGGGGCTTACCTTGGTTAGGCCCTGTATTGATGAAATATGATAAAAATAGTAAATAAATTTGTACTAAAATGCAATAAAATTTATGGGAAACATCATAATATTCTCAAATAAGGCTTACCTAATAAATTTGGGGTGATTTGAGACCTGTAGACCCAATTCATAGGTAGGGGGCAAATTGATGCCAGATTTGTAGGTCGGGGGGTGAATTCAGTTCTAAGTTCCTTCTAAAGCAAATCCTTGCACGGATGGGATCCTCAGGTGCTATAATTTTTTTGGTCTAGTTCAGATGTCTTTATCTACACTTCTAGTTGCATTTTGATAGAGTTTCTATACTTTGGCTAAAAATGGAGAGAGAGATAGAATGACGATTTAGGTCCACAGATAAACCTAAGGTGTAGGGGGTGTGGTTAGGAGAACTAAACCCTAATATCAAGTTCTATGGTGGTTAGGTTAGGGTTTATGAGGTGTCATCCCCATATTCCCTAAGGAAATATCTCATCCTCACACATGTGTGAGGAGAGATTAGGGTTAACTATGATTAGTCAACTCTAGGTTAGATTTGGGGTTAGGTCAGGGTTTCCTAGAAAATATCCTAACTAACCTTATGCACACACATGTGGGAGGGAATAATTAGGACTAATTAGGGTTTAGGAACCTAATTAACCTTTTTAACCCAAAAAGTGCACTTTAAGTGAAGTCACTTTAAAATTAGAATTTGGGTTAACTTTAATTAAGACTTTTTGGGAACTAATAGTCTCGTGGGGTCCTAATTAAGTATAGGAATGGCTTAAGTGGCCCTTAGGTGATTAATGAGTGATACTTTGGTGGATGCAAAATTTTTATGACATAAATCAAGTAGTTAATAGGGTTTTGTACCTATAAACTAGTGAAATGGTCTATGTAATTCTACGATATGCTATGCTAATATAGAGTGATCTACGCTAGTCTATACATGTCTACAATAGTCTACGCATGTCTACACATGTCTACAATAGTCTACGTAGGTCTAGAGGGATCTACAATAGTGTACACTAGTCTAAAATAGCCTATAGGTGTCTAGGATGGCATATGTAAACCTACAAGTGTCCAAAAGGATCTATAATTACGTAGAGGTAGCTATGTGTGACTTTTAGGTGTCTACACCAAGAGAGAAGAGAAAAGAAAGAAAATGAAATGAAAAAAATGTCAATTAATGGAAATAGATGATTGCAGATGCAACATGATGGTTTTACTGAGTTTGTATGATATTTCTCAATGTCATAGTGGTTTCTTGGGGTGGCAAATTTTGATTGCTTTGCTTTTGTGACCAATGCAAGATGGTCCAAAGTACAAATAGAATAAATACCTATTCAAAAAAAAAAATTTGATTGATTTATGAGTGCATGGTGACAAGTGTCAAACCATTTGAGCTAGTTAACATATGGATTATTCAAACGTGTCATTCATTATGTATCATGAATGCCAGAATGACATCTCCAAATATTGCACTAGGTTAGTCAAACATGACATTCATTGTAAATCATGAATACCAAAGTGATCTCTCCATTATTACACATAACTCTCATGATCTAACAAATATCTGGTTGGGATTGAGATTATTATCATAATATAATATTTAGCAAAACTTTTTATAGAAATATGCGATATTCGTGCTTTGGATGTTTGGTTTTTTGGTTGCATGCAAAGATGACTTTTGGATATGAATACCCCCTCAAAAGATAAATCAGTAATGAGGTGAATGAAATGTGTTGATGTGATGATGAATCGATTAATAGAAGAAAAATGCATGAGAGTAGTGATGAAAAATCATATGGGAAGGAAAAGAGGCATATTTCCTAGGGTTTGGAATCAAATTTGGGTGATTTTGGGGCTTTTAGGCTCAATTCATAGGGAAGGGATAGAATTGGATCTAAATTCGTAGGTTGGGGGTAAATTGGTCTAATTCATAGGCCTGGGGGTGAATTGGGTCTAATTCATAGTTCGAGGGGTGAATTAGACTTAATTAGGGTTTTTAGGTGTATTTAAACTTTTTTGGTGTTGGAAATTTGAGTAAGTTTTGTTGTCATTGATGTCAAAAGGATATACAAGGCAAGGTTCTCTCCAAAGGAATTAGAATCATGAGTTCAAAATAATAAATTAGTTTGAAGGAAGATTATATTTAAAAAGGCCCAAAGGAAATTTAATATTTAATTATAATATTTAAATTCATTCTCAATTTAAAATAATTATAATTAAATTATTATTTTCGAAGTGCAAAGCATTCTCCTTGAAAAGAGAAAGTGAGCAAGTTTTAAAAATATTAAAAGAGGCAAAAGTTAAATAATTTTAATTAAAATATTTTAACCTTTTGGTTAAAATTTTAATTCAAATTATTCTTGGCACCAAATTTTATTTTTATAGATGGTGGAAAATCGAATAAGGGCTGACGTATCCACATTTACAATATTGCATATAAAGAGGGGTAAATTATTTTCCCAAAGTCTAAGGCATTTGTCGATCAAAATTGAGCATAAGACATACTTCATGTGAGCGCTTCGAGGGAGGAATATTTGTGCTATTCAAAAAATATGGAGTGTATGTTGAAATAAATGTGGGCACAAAAATATTACACCTCCCCGTGGGTAGCACAGATGGCAGGCAAAGCAGAGTTAAGACGTTTGTGGAGGCTAGGTCATGGGTTCAAGTCAAAATCGTATTTTTGCAAGGAAGGAAGAAGAGGTTTTTTGAATTTGACATTTTACGCATGGAAGACAAGGAATAAAGGGACATCGTGTGCCCTTTGTCCCAAGTGGACACGTAGCCCATGTGTCTAGCCTAGCGTTCACTAGGGTACAACACTGGTAGTGATATTTTAGGTTCAAATTCGTGCGGAGGTAGTTTGTGTGGTGCGTAAACATTTTGGTGCATGGTCTAAGGTATGAAAAATTAATTTAATTTTTGTAAGGCCTATGTTATATTAAAATGTGTTTTGAGGTATACATGTTATTAAGTGGGCAATTTTTGAAGTAGGGAGATATAAGGATTAAAATAGTTTATTTTAATTCTTTGTTGCATTGGAAATAAATTAGAGAGTGGATTTAAAAGGTGAAAAAGGAATTTATTTTTATCTTAATTTATAAAAGAAGAGAATAATAATTTTTCAATGCTTTGGGATATTTTGAGTGGTGATTATTTTTTTGTTAATGCATTAAGATCTAGATGGAGTGATAAGGTGTATTTATGACATCTAACATTTGTGTTTGGTAAAGAGTGGTTATAATTGATACAGGTTTTTAAGGACAATTCTTCATAAAACAAAAGGTATAGGCACATATTCCTTGTGAATGATTGTTGGATGTTGTGAATGCTAATTTGGAGTGAAAAGGGTTGTTGATAAGTATTGTTGAGATCGATTTTTCTGGAATGAAAGTTGATTCTAGAAACCTTGTTTGATAAGCATTGTTGGAAATATTGAGTAAGCTTTCATATTCTTGAACTAGGGTTTGTGAAATAACATGAGTATCATTGTTATGTGAAGTTGTGAACTATTCTTGAACTAGGGTTTATGAAATAACATGAGTATCATTTTTATGTGAAGTTGTGAACTATATTGAACTAGATTTTGTGAAAGATCATGAGTATCATTGTTATGTGAGATTTTTTTATAAGCATTGTTGGAAATGAGTGAATGAGTGTTCATATACTTAGACTAGATATTGTAAGAAAGGAGTGCCTTATTGAGTGAGTTCTTGAGTAGATTTGATTGAGCCTAGTCAAATGGAAGTGTTGAAGTGGTAGTTCAAGTTCTGTGAAACAAATTGTTCCATATTCTAATTTGTTTAAAGAAAGATATTGAAATTTATTGAGCATTGTTGTCAATGTGAAGCATATTGAGTCTCTAACAATTCTCTATATGTTTCTATAATATTGGATAAGTTCTAGTAAGGACTTGTTGAGCATATTTGAGGTAAGTCTTGGTGAAGAATTTTTGAGCAGATTGGATAAGTTCTAGTGAGGACTTGAGAAGATTTGAGGTAAGTATTGGTGAAGATTTGCTGAGCATATTGGACAATTTCTAGAGAGGACTTGTGGATAGATTAGTGTGAGCTTTTTTGGAAGCTTACAAGGAAGATTTGAGACAAGTCTTTGAGAAGACTTGAGAGCAGATTTGATTGATTTGTTCAAGCCTTGGATTAAGTTTTGGGTAGATCTAGCAAATTTGATTTGTGATTGAATCAAGCTTTGTGTTAAGGCTTGAGGATAGAGATTGAACATATTTATGCTAGATCGAAGGACTATGTTGAGTGTATATTTGAGGATAGAGTTTGGTACAGATTTGAGGATAGGTTTATTATAGACCAAGAATAGAGATTGAGCAAATTTTTTCTAGATTTAAGGACTGTGTTTAGTGCAAATAAGAGGATATATATTGAGTAGATTTGTGCTAGACTGAAGGACCATGTTTAGTGCAGATTTGAGATAGAAATGAGATCTAGCTTTGGACGTGATAGAGTATAGAGGACAATAGTCTCCAATGGATAGGGATCCATTATATAGGGTAGTGAGGATAGGTCTTTTGAGTGACGATAGGAGTATTCAGTGGATAGAGATCCATAAGCTAGTGTAGTGGAGGCAGAATTTCATCTAGAAGATCACTAGCCAGAGTAGAGGAGAAGGAGTTCTCCTATGGATAGAGATCCATAAACTTGATTAGGATATTGGTGTCTCCTTTGGATAGAAGTCCATAAATATTATAATAGAGAAAGGTTTCCCAAGAGATTTATCAAGAAAACTTTAGTAAAATATTTTCTCTATGGATTAGCCCACATTGGGTGAATCACATTAAATTGGTGTCTCTATTGTGTGTGGTGATTTTTGCATTGCTTTTATTACTATTGTTGATATTGCTATTGATATATTGTATAATATTTATTTGGAAATAAAAAGTAAAAATTGATCGTATACTATTCACCCTCCCCTCAGTATAGGCTTGTGTTCTTCAATTGGTATCAGAGTTGGTTCCTTCAAAAAAAGTTTAATATCTTGAAGGAAGATATTACAAGAACACAAATGGTAAAGAAAGGCAAAAGTAGAACCATGAGATACAAGAATAAAATAACATGCATGGTCATGAAATAAAAAGAATATGAATTTGATGTTGTCATTTTAAGAGAAGAAATAGAAATAGATTCAAGAGATGAATCAAGTAGTGGAGAAAAGGTCATATTGATAAATTTTTGTACCAGATGTAGGAATACATCTCACCATGCAGCTTATTGTCCACAAGAAGGTGAAGAATGTTTTTATTTGTGGCCAACTCGGTCATGATGCAGGTTATTGCAATGGGTTTAGTAGAGGTGAAGATGAAGATAATACTTATAGAACTAAAGTCCTAGAGGATGGTTCATAAAATGATAACAGGGAATTAGAAAAATACAGGTACCATAAGAAAAGTAGGGATGGTCAAGGCAAGCAAGGAAAGAATTTCTTCTGAATATAGAATAAGAGTTTCTATGTAGACAAGGCAAGTAAGTACTATAGGCCCGAAATGGCCATGCACTTAGTAAAATTTTGTATAATTTTGACTAAGTCATAAAGCTGTCATTCTGCTCTAGAATCGGGTTGATAATATGAGTTCACTTGATAGTTATTCAATTTTGAAATGTTTGAAGCAATTCTGGGTAACTGCATTCCAGGTCTGAAATAACGACAAATCTCAAAACCATAAAAATTCTTGAGAGATGGTGATTTCAACAATGAAAAAGTGTGGAATAGTCTCCTTTCATATATCCACTTCTGGAAAAGTCTTTTTGTTTCCTGCTCTAAATTGGTGGTATCTTCAAATCCGCAAAAGTCTCAAGGAAATAATGACGTCAGTGGTAGAAAAGTGTGAAATGGTGATTCAAGGAATGGACAAGTATTTTCTTTCTAGAATGAAGATAAAGAGGAACGACTAAAAAATTATGAGGTGGAAGATAAAAATCCTAGAGTGGATTCAAGGTTTAGATACTTCGGATCCATATTGGAGATTTTTCTATTAAGAAATATGATGTCATAAGTAGAATGGCATTTAGCTTATGCTAGATTGAATCTGAACCGTATGATAAAGAAGATCGACGATGGAGGTTAGTCTTCTAAGTTTTGGTTTTTTAAAATATGTTTCTGCATTAGAACTATAATAATCAGCTGGAATATGAAGCTTCAAAGGTTTCCAAGAATATCATACTAGATGTAGTTATAGATCGACGATGACAATCTATTCCCAAGAAGGATCAACAAAAACGTATGATATGGAATGCTCTGAACTACAGTTCTACTGAGCGACCAACAAATTATAGAGACCCTATGCTGTCATGGTGGACTCCCTTCCACCGAAATTCCCAGAGGATGAACCAATGATCTAATGCCAGCTAAAATCTTTATTGAGCTATTGTAACAAGATTTGGTGTATTGTTTCTTGATTATTGTAATATGAAAAACTAGAAGTAGAGGTTGAACCCTCATTTTGAAGGGTCAACTCTAGCGTGTTTGCTTGTGCTATTGTAAATATTCCTAAAGAGCTGAATGAAAGGATCAATACATTTATTTTCACCTCAATTTCATGTTCTCTTGCTTGATGTCAGAGGTTTGGATTTCATAGTTGCATTTTTGTAAATACTTAGATGGTTAGTTTGTGCCTGTTTTAGATTACTAGCTATTATGAGTAATTGAAATTCGCTTTGAGTTCATTCTGTGTTATTGGAAAGTATATTTTTGTAAAATATAAGTGTTTGGTGAATTCTATTATTTAAATTATCATTCCTTGGGTATTAAAATTTCTTTCTATAACATTTATCTATTATGCTTTAAATATATGAAATGATCTATTATGAGATAAATGTTGATCTGAGTGTATGTCCTTAATTTGGTTTTTTTGGGAGCTTTTTATGATGGTGTAATGTTTTTAACCTATCCATCCATTGTTATCTACATCTCTCTAACCCTATCCTTCTCTTACTCTAAACTCCAAAACCTAAGTGAGCATAATTGTGTGAACAACCTGCTAAGTTGACAAGGAACCAGCCTACTCTGGAGGTTGGATCAAAAACCCATATTTTGGTCCATCTAATGTTGAGTGTTGAGCTACAGCTATTGGGTGCAAGCCTGGATAGAAAATAGGAAGATAGATAGCCATGATACTGAGTGAAAACTTGGTGCAATTCAGTGCCCAATAGTTTTTGGCATGCCTAGTGGGACAAGTTCACAAGGAACACGAAACCCATCAAAAGAGTTATTGTTATCTCAACCCGAAGGAATCAAGATTGGGTGAATTGTCTTGACCTTGTAAGTGGAGAAAATAAAGTTCACCTAGTGACTCCTTGGTCAGAAGACCCTAAAAAAGTATTGTAGACCAGTACCCTTTCATGTATACTAGGTATTTCAAGAGGAACAACCCTGATTCTTTCTTTCATTGTGAGTTACCTCAAAGAGGGGTTGTTGTTATCAGAATTTTGCATCAAGATTTTATTGAAGAAGAAAAGCTTATGGAAGAAAACCTAATAGTTCCCCCAAGAAGACCTGTAGCCAGAAACATGGCATATAATGTGGCTCCTAATCAGCCACTCCAAAAGTACCCTAACTAGGATTCAACTAGGCCCCTTAGATTGGCACAAATGGATGCCATTCCCTAGGATATATCTAAGGCAACCCCCATGTATGATGGATTTGGGAAAATAGCTTATGAGCACTGCTAAGATATCCTAAATCTGGCAGTAATCCACAACATAAAAGAAGAAAATATTATTTTTAGAATTCTAGCCTTGTCCTTTCGTGGAAATATATTGCATAGGTTCAGAACTCTAGAAGATAATTCTATAAATTCATGGTAATATTTGGCTGAGCCATTCATATAAGAATTTAATGAATCTACTGATCCTTTTTCCCTACTGAATAATTTTATACCCATGCAAAAATCTAGCAAGAAACTGTCTCAGACTTCAATTTGAGATTTAGTAGAACATGGAAGAGAATTCCCCCCACTACTAGACCAGCTGCATGTTTGGATTATATGTATTATGTACGTGCCCTGGGATCAGAACTAGATCTATAGACACAATAATCTAGAGTAGAAACCTTTCCCAAATTTTATAATGCAATCATCCATGTTGAAAATATCCTAATTAATGTGGGAATAATTCCCCCCAAAACTGTGTTACCCTATAACTCAGAAACCAATAGTGGCCATGAATAATCCACAAAGTCCTCCTACATGGACCCCCTTGCTTTACCATATCCATATCTGCAAATGAATCTGATTCCTTGGTCTAGACCAGTAGCCTCTACACCTCCTTTTCCTCCCCTTCCTTCCCAACCTTCTCAAGAATTGTCTGCTATTCTAGATATACAAAATACCATGAAAACTTTGAGTAATAGAATGAATTCAATGGAAAATAGAGATCATGAAATGTCACAATAGAGGAGGTTCTCATATGTGAATAAAGATCAAAGGTCTTGTCCTAGTAATAGTACTAGGGTTAGGGTGAATGTAGCATATGAGGAGCTAGAGTGTTATGCAGATACCACTCTTACAAATGTTTGGTGTTTGGTATGCAATGATCCCCATGAACCAAAATCTTGTATGATGTATCAACACCATGTTCAGCAAGCTATGAAATAAATCAGAAGGGAAGGGTTAATATGTTATGTCACCCTAATCAGATCATGGCCGAGAAAGATTTGGATGAAGAAATCCCAATTATGATTATGACAAGATCTGGAAAGAAAGCTTTACAAGTAGAACCCTAGAAGATGGGATAATTCTAGGTCCCTTCTCAAAAGAAATTTGACTCCCCCCCTCAAAGCTATGACACTTTTCCTATTACTCAAGCTAGAGGGAAGGAGAAGACAGATAGTCTCCTTAAAAATCTTGAAAGATAAATATAAGGAGACAGAATGAGATCCAAGGGTGAGGATCAAGAAAGGCTCAGGTTCCCCTCTATTACCAAAATACAAATATTAGAGGCAACCCAACAATACAAAATGAAATATGGTGAGCTAGATAAAGGGCTAGAAATACTATCCTTGACCAATTTTGAGTATAAAATTATTGAGGAGATGAAAGGATTCCATCAAAAGCTATTCTATATGATACTCTTTTCATCTCGGGCCAAATTGACCTATTTAAAGCTTCCCTAAGAAAAAATCCCCAGAATAGACCAACCACCACCATCCTCAGTATACAACCAGAAAAGAGAGAAATGACACCTACTGCTCTAAAAAACAAACCTCACCCTTTCTACATATTCTTAAGAATGGAAGGATGGGTAGTTTAAAATTGTATGATTTTTTTAGGAGCATCAACCATAGTTATGCCTAAGGTGTTCTGTGAAGAAATGGGTATATAATATACTCGGTCTTGTTCTGAAGTGTTGCAATTAGATGTGACACCTATCAAAACAATTGGGGTTATTAAATTCATATTTATGAGGTTGCATAGAGCTCCCGAGGTAATAGTGGTGCATGAAATAGTGGTGGTAGAAGTGGAACCTTATTTCAGGTTATGCATCTCAAGAGAATTTACTACAAAACTGGGAGGATGTATGTACATGGATTATTCTATCATGGTAATCCCTTTCAAAGGAAAAAGGATAAGGATAACACCTGTGAAACTAGTTACTTATCATATTGAAAAAATTTAAGAGGATATATGCAATATTAATCCTATGGAGGAATTTGAGCTAGTGGAAAATATTGAAGAGCTAGACATTGAAGATGAGTTGCCTTTTAGAGAAGACTATAGTCAATTTGGAACTAGTATTGGTACATACAGTATCACAAATGAATAGGAAAAGGAACTCCATGTTATTTCTAATCAATATCTAAGAAACAAAGAAACATGGGTTATGCATTTTGATGGTGCTAAATGTAGAAATGGTGCAGGAGCTGGTGTGGTTTTGCAATCACAGTCGTAAGGGATAAAGAATTTTGCTTATAGATTGACATGGTCATGTACCAACAATGTCGTAGAATACATAGCTCTAATTTTCATGATTATCGATTTGTTGGATGTAGAATCAAAAAGTAGCTTTTTACATATTTTTTTTCAATAAATTTCTTGGAAAAATTAGGGTTAGGTTGATTACCCCAACAATAAATAAATGCACAAAGTAGACAATACGATTATTTATTTTAAGGATTAAATGTGTATCCTAAGAACACATTTTAGTGTGTCTATATTTGTTGTTTCTCTTGATTTCTTGTTCATGTTTTGAACTTGGAATGAGGGAACTCAATCAAAGTGGTAACTAGGAACACTAGTGCCAAACATGATTTCTCAAAAGAGTCTAGGGTACACCGCTTAAATCCTAATGGGGGGTTCGCCTAGCTCTTCCACTCTGAATCAATAATTGCTCCAACAGTGGGAGATAGTTTGAACACAAGTGACCTACACCAACTTAAAGGAGTTTCCTATTCTATCTAAGGACATATAGGGGGCAAGCCAATGGAAGGAGGTGAATTCCAATGTCATCGGTCTAAATTGGGGGTTGGTGATGAAATCCAACCTTACCAATGTTATTATAGTACATGCAAGTGTGTGGGGTTATTTTTAAATCTTTGAAATAGAAAGTGATGAATCAACCAGCATTCATGACTACTTTTTTACATGCCTAAAAGGAACGTTTATCATCAGAAAGATGCATGTTTTTAGCTATATGAACTTCAAAAATACATTCTACTTCATGAATCATTGGCCACTGTCTGGGCCGCATGCAAGCAAACTAATCACATAGAAATTATAGACACTTAAAATATGTCATTTCAAGGTGACTACTCATATGGGAAATTCTAGAAGACCATATGGAAGACCTTTGGATAGATACAATGTATAACAATGGTTTTTACCACTCATTTAGGGCATCTTTGCCTAGTCAGTGCTAGCCACTGCTGACACCTGTAGTTAGAAGTGCTCACCATGCATGTCAATCATGGTTAGAACTTAGAATTAGTTAGCCTTCATCCGATCCAAAATTTTGTTGTAACAGCCAATTGGTTGCAGATTGGAGCAGTTTGAGTGAGGAAGGATCCAAAACCTTCCATCCAACTGACTCAACTACCCAATCTTGATCTTGGCTTCATGAGGAAGCCACCCCTAGCCCTGGGCAATTGCTATAAGATCCCCCTCTAAATTGGGAATAAGAGAGAGAGAACATTTTATCAATTGAGCAGTGAAGCCCTCACAAATTGCATACTCACTTGCATAAATTGAGAGAGACACTTTTTCTACCTAATTGGAGATCAATTTGCTATGGAAGCCCTAGGAGACTAGGAGAGCCAAGAAATGCAAATTTACGCAATCGATACACAATTCAGACAATTCAATCGCCAAACCTATTAGATGACATAGAGGTGACCCTTGACCATCAATTTGGCAAGGAGGATCAGAGAGGAAGCCCTAATTCTAAGGGTAAATCTACTCAAAGCTCCACCACGGTTGTTAACTGTGGTCAACAGTGCTGACCACACCTCAGACCCGCGGTGAGGAAATTGCTACAGATCCCCTTGTACACTTTTTTGTAGATTAGTTTAGTAGATCATATTATGCTTAATATGGGTCTAGTTGACATTTTAAAGACATTTGATCAGTAGAATTGAACAATTAAAGTAGATCTACCTTCATTATGTCAATTTGGTAATTAGTGCAATTATGGGTTCTTTCATGCATTCATGTTTGTTATTTGATAAATTAATCCAATAGATAGATAGTGCTTTATTTCTTACACATATTTGATGACAATATTTCATGATTAATATAGGTTTACTATGTTTTATGTGTTTTCTTCGTTACATGCTTGATATGACATATTCTTGGGAAATATCCTTGTAAAAGCCTCATCAAGAGAGGCCTCCTTTATTTTTAATGTTTCTTGTTGTTTCTTGAATGTAGATTAACAGTATTGTGCCATTCAATGTAGCAAATACCTCTAAGCATGGAGAATAAGGTCATCGACACCTTGGAGCAGTTTGTGACTTTTTAGAGAGCATGAGTATTGTGCCTACCCCATTGGGTCTTTCAAATTGTATTAATTGTATCAACATTTGGGTGACCCTAAGAGGGGCAAGATTGTAACCGAGATTCATTTCCAATATTAATAGAATAAGCATCCATTGTAATCGAGATTCATTTCCAATATTAATAGAAGAAACATCCATTTTCTTGTTATATATGATCTTATCTATCTTTTCATTCTTTGATTTTGATTTTTATTGATGTATTATTTAGGTTCATGCTTTTTGGATAGGTCAAAAGGTGATCATGGTGGAAATTCACAAATTTTGCCATGTTTTACTGATTGTGGTTTAGTTTTTCATGATAGGTGCTCACCGTGGTTGACATCCATAGTCAAAAAGTTGGCCTGTGGGTGACAGTCGTGGTCTACAGTGGCAACCATGCATCAAAGCTGCGGTTAGCATCTAACATAATAGATAGTAGGGAGTTAAAGCCATATCAGATGAGGACTTGAGGTAGGTCCTATTTTCAACTTTTGTCTCTATTTTCACTGCCTGTGTTTTTCTAGAATGCATAAAATGAAATTTAATTAGGACACCTCAAAGAAAAAATAAAATGAATTAGGTCTTAGGATTTCATTTTGTTACACTTTATCTAGGCACTTCTAGGAACATCGAACCTCTGAGTGCAATCCGCCCTAGACTCCAGCATGCTAGAATATTTCATTTGGTGGTTTTGCATGCTTGAGGCCTAATCAAAGGCCATTTATCATCGTAACCTACATTGTCAAAAGGTCATGTAGAATGTAGTATGCATACTTATTGAATATAAAATATATTTTTTATGCATATCATGTAGGAAATGATCATGTGAGTGTTGTATTATGCATATCATGTAGGAAAATAACCACACATACCATGTTCCAAAGTAAACACTAGTGAGTTGGAAGTCGTATCCAACCACTAGTAGGGTTCAACGACGGTGGAGGTGATTTCCATCCGTTGGCCCAAATCCCATGTACCTATGTTCTAGACCAATACTGGATCTAAGAACCTTTTGTACCCTAGAAAATTTACATGTATTCTCTTCGAAGGGTATAATGCTAACAAGGGGAAAATAGGTGAGGATATGGGAGGACTTGTTCTCCTTGATCATGTGTGGGCTTCATTACCACACATTATAGGTTGGATTACGTGACTTGGAGTTCATATCCAAGTTGTCGAGTTGCAAGTATATAGGTGAAATCCAATTAAATTGATATTATCATCCAACAAGATTTAAAACATGATAAGAGTTTCTAATACTGACACAACAATTCATCAAACAACATCAAACAGTTTAGGGCTCACATTTAAACCATAATTCAAGATAATCGCCATTGTATACCTTGTTTGCATAATAAAATATAAATCTAGACATTAGGTACACCATGGTGGAGACACAGGGAGGTCAAAAAAGGCTTAAGCCTGATGCCATTGACCAAGCCGCACTAAATTCACAACAAAATGTGTCTAACCCTTGCCCACATGAGCTTTCCAAATGTCATTCGATGAGCATCAAAGGAGACAATTTGACACGAGGGGACACCTTTGAGTGTACCCCTGATAGAGGAGCTTCTGTGTATTCTTCTAGACATAGGATAAAGCATGGAGCCTCCTAGCATGAGGGTGCTCCACTCGAAGGCCATTACTAAGATTGCAGTGCACATGCATCCACAGGATTAGCCGATGAGTATGTCATATAGGGGGCCAAGTTGGTGCCCCTATGTACTAGGTCTATAGGAGGTTCCGTACCTCTAACTTCAAAGTATATAAGATATCGAGATCCATCCATTCAGGGGCATGTAGACAAGCCTGCTTTTGAGCATAGGCTTGTTCACACTCCCACGTGTAGTGAACCTCACAATATCACTATCAACATATCCAGGGTAGGATCCAACAGTACACCACCGCATGAGCCATGGTGATCTAGACAGTTGGATGGTTTAGGTAGCGTCCTCGAGCAGTTAGGTTACAAGCCTTCCAATCCTCCCACTCGTGCTCTAAGTGAGCATGGTGGGAGCATTGTTATGACTACTAAAGAACATGGGGAGGCTTCCAAGATCCCTCATGATTTACATCCACCATCCATGCATGGTGGCACACAACACAAGACTCAACATGATGTCAATGATGTCTTCATGGACAAAGGCAAAAGCATAGTGAATCTATCAGAGGGGTACATAACCCATAAGGTTGCTCGCATGGAGCACACATACTAGAGGACTCTTACGACTAATCACATTGATAGATCGTATAGATTGGTATGTGAGCAGAGATGAAAAATCCTCCAATATCAGTTGGAGGATACCCATTCAGAGAGCCAATGCATTGAAGATGAGAATCTTCAATCATAAAGGCTCATGAGACAAAGATTATATGAGCAGTGTATGCATTAGGAATGCATCCTTGCCCAAAAGGACCATGTAGAACAAGAGGATAGGCTAGCCAGGGCTATTTTATTCACTCATACTAAGCATAAAGAGCGCATGCATAGGAGGGATTTTTCATAAGTTGATGTACATCAGGAGCACAAATATGCTCATACTTATGTCAGTTCCCAACACAGAGAATGACCACCACTATTCAAATATTAGAGGAAACAATAATATGGGGAAGAAGAGGAATATGGAGCTGATCAAGGATATCCTAAAAGCTCCTAGGTTGAGAAGGAGGAAGAGCAACGTCCTCCAAATTGACAAAGGAAGAATGTACCTCCAATACTGCCCCCACTTCAGCTTGGGGAGGAGGACTTTCTATCCTCATAGGCCTATAAGGCCTTGGTAGAGAAAGTGAAAGCAATCGAGAGGCAAGGCACAAATTTTCAAAAACTTACATTGAGAAATATTCATAATGAGCCTTTAGATCCCTTAGTGCCTACTCTAGCATATCTTGAGCATTTTGATATACCCAGGCTAGATAAATTCAAAGGTGACAAAGATACACAAGAACATATCACAAGATTTTTGGATATATGCTTCCAAATTGCAAGCAATGATGCTTTGCTTTTGTGTATATTCATCACATCCCTCTCAAGCCTAGCCTAGGAGTGGTTTAATCAGTTGAAGAAGCATAATATCACCAATTTTGAGCAACTAGTGGACTCCTTTCTTGAACAATTTTATTTTGGCATCAAAAAGCAAGCTAATATTTTTGATCTAGATGCGCTAGATCAGTGCGATGATGAGCCAATCCTAGAATACAAAAATATGTAGAGGAGATTAATGGTAAATTTGCCATTCCCCATTCCTACCACAAAATTAACCTGGATGTTCATGAAGAGTTGTCCCAAGCACATCTCATTATTGTTGCAACTATAGTAGTACCAAATATTTGAGGAAGCTTTGGCGCAATCCAAAGTAATTGAGGATATCAAGTTGCAAGAGGGCAACTTGAAGCTCAAGAATAGGAAAGAGGGGCACAAGAAGAGCTCCAAAAAACATCAGGTAAAGTAGGTCCATGTCAATCAGGTTGTGTTAAACCTCCAAAAAGAGGATACGGGGCAACAAAAGTAGAACTATCAGGCCCAACCTCCCCCTACGTAGTACGAGTAGTGCAAGAATAATTATAGGGGTAAAAATAAGGAACAAATCCCACCTCACCAGTTCATGCATTTGATGGAATCGTTGACATCAATATTCCATAAATTATGTGAGGCTAAGGCAATTAGGTTACCTGAGATTAAATTGATCGATCCAAACCATCCTAAGATAAAGGGGTATCAGGATGATCTATTTTTCATCTTCCATCGCGTTAAGGGCCATGACATCGAAGTATGTTGGTCCTTCAAACATATTGTGTAAAATATGATCGATAAAGGTGACCTTATAGTGCTGAATAATTTTTTGGCACCCAACAACCAAAATATGGGGATTTATAAAAATCCATTGCCAAACCATGAGGCACCGTGCAACAATGCCAGTCAGGTCAAACAAGTGCATGTTGAACCACTTACCTAGGGGTTCGTAGGCATGGTTAAATTTGTTACTAGATATGGGAGATATGAGCATCCAAATCAACCTCATGGTCCCATAAGGATACAAGCTACATCGAATTAGTAGCCAACTCAAAATATTCTAGGCCCACCAACTATACTGGTGGTGACCATATGAAGTAGCTTGGTTCAAAACCTATAGACAACTCCTACGATGTTGTCTATTTATGAGTTGATACAACAGTCCCCCAGGCATAGGGAGACTCTCATGGAAATTTTGAGGTCCATCAAGGTGTAGTCCCAAGATGCTCAAGCATTCACTAATTTTGTGGGACACATACAACAATGCCAAGAACCTACGATCTAATTCTACAATCATGAAATCAGGACGATTTTTATAGATACGGCTGACCCGCCATTACATATCATTGTGTGTGTCAATCACATGCCATTCAAGAGGGTCTTGGTCAACACTAGTTCATTGATCAATATTATAATGACCAAGGTGTTAAGTCCTTTAAAGCTTCCCAAGTTACATATTGTGCCCACCGTATTCACATTGAGAGCGTTTAATTATGCACTATGTTTGATGGTTGGCACGATCATCCTACCTATTTAGGTGGGCCTAAATACCATCCCCATGATGTATCATGTGATTGAAGGTGCCATGCAGTATAACTTCCTTCTTGGGAGGCCTTGGATCTGATAAATGCATTGCATTCTCTCCATACTACATCAATGTATAAAATATATTTATGAGGGACAGGTTCACATGGTTTTGTTAGATAGAGAACCCTTCAAATTCATGAACATGGCTAATTTTCTAGGGGGTTTTATACTCACATCGATGCACCTGGACGTTCGGCCAGCGTCACCAGTTAAGAAATTAAGAGGCAAGAAAAAATTATGTGCTTAACCATCGATATCTGTATCACATAGATCCAAGCACACTATAGTTACTTCTTTGAAACTGACTGCATCAACAATACTTCGAGATGAAAGGAAGCTAAAGGTAAAAATGGGTGAAAAGGAAAAAGAGTATGTGCCTAAACCAATTGCCAATGAGGCTTCCACTCCCATGGAAGTAGATGAAGCCCAATATAAAGCTAAGGAGGTACCTCAACCTGCCTTGCCTACATCGTTAGCAGGGTCATCCACACCGTGGGTGACTACTCATTTGGCCAACATAGGGTTAGGTGAATATATTGTGCAAAATGTCACCTTTGGACAAATATTAGATACTGCACAAGATATGGATCGATCCCATGCTCATCACTTTTTGGTTGGATTAGTAGTGCCATTGGGAGATCCACCCAATCAAATGAACTTCATCTACGTTGGGCTGGATCATCTTCCTACCTGAACACCCATGGATGAAGATGATGGCAAACCATTCATAGTGAATGTTCATTACTTATCCAATCCTGAATACTCCATGTGATTTTTCAAATTATGTCATTGGCATGGGTATGGCCTTGGTATTTTTGAGCAAGGATGTAAGAATCCACTTGAGCCGCATTATCAATTGGAAACTGATAGATTTGGGCTAGGGTTACAAATACAAGGACAGGATGATTTTCTTATAGCATATTTAGACCGCCTGTACCTTAGTTTAGGGGGTGAAGTAGATTTCAATCCTTATCACCCTATTCCTTCCACTTTTTGAAGGGATGATCGAATGGTGTCTTACATCACCATAGAACCACCCGAGACATATCATGAGGATATCTCGGTGGATGCCGGTCCAGATGATTTACCAAGAGAAAACTTGGATCAACAAATCCATGGGGTAGTCAACGATATAGGCATGCAAGATCAAAACGCTATTGCAGTGATAGATCTCGAGTTGTAAGGACATTTTGATGAGGGCATAGCAGAGTCCATCTTCGAGATAGGTGGACCAAGCTACAATACAGGAGAGGAAAGTGATTCCTCACCCTACGATCAATCAGAGGATGAGGTTCAGCCAGTTTATGAAGCAATATTGTATTTATGATGTTTATATCCTATTTTTCCAGATAGTGACGATAGCGATCAGGATGTAACTTATATGGGGCCACATTTTCCATAGTGTCCTATGCAAGTGGATAGTGGCAAAGGATTGCATTACAACAGTGAAAATGAGGAAAAAATGGAGAGAAACTATTTGGGACCTCCCTACCTACACCATCATAATTCACCTTATACAGTTGAGGATATGCACAAAGAGATCAATCTCAACCCTCGCCTTAGGGGAAGAACACTAAAATTTGATGTGATCTATCACATGGTGTTTCCCAAACTACATATGTACATGGAGCTCCTCAAGTTGAATGATCCTATCTTGCAATCAGTGCATAGAGAGGACCCATTTGTGCCCATGCCGTAAGAGCCAGATCTTAGGCATGGGAGCTACACCGATTATGTAGATGTTTTTATGTGTGGTCTTAGAGATCAATTACATTCCATCAACATGGTCTCCATTTATTTGACCACTCCACTCCATAATATAGCTGATCCATCCAAATCGTTGCCTCTAAATGTAGATGCTATCGACTGGGATCACACTGAATCGCTTATTGATCTTGAAGATTTCTTCCCTAATGAATAAATGCTGCAATTATTTCATTTTGTTCTAGACTATGCTTATGATGTTTATCATGTTGAGGATGCTTCCAATGCAGAACCTATAAACCCAGTAGATGACATCCACTTTATCTCTATGCCTCATCAGCTTAAGAAGGGATCATACATGTTAGTAGAGGAAACCTTTGATGTGGATATTAGTAAGGATCCCACCAATCCAAGGAAGGTCAAATTTGGAGAGTCTCACTCCCAATGAGAGTGCCACCCTCATCCCTCTACTAAAAGAGAGACCTAATATTTTTTCTTTGAATTACAAAGATATTCCTGGTCTAGACCAAAAATTGGTTATCCATAACCTTTCACTAGATCTATCAAAGAAGCCAGTCAAGCAGAAGCTTAGAAATATGCATCCAGTAGTAGCCTTAATGGTGAAAGATGATTGCAAAAGATATTGGATGTAGATTTTTTTATCTCCATTGACTATTCGGAATGGTTATCCAATATGGTGCCTATAGAAAAACATGATGGAACGATCCGTATTTGTATGAATTTTAAAGACTTGAATAAGGCAACAACTAAGGATTCATTTCTATTATTGAATATCGATGTTCTTATAGATGCAACTGTAGGTCATGAGATGCTCTCCTTAATGGATGGTTTTTCTGGTTACAATAAAATTTGGATTAAGCCCAAAGACCAGCATAAAATCATGTTTATAATTCCATGGGGGAAATTTTGCTATAAAGTTATGTCATTTGGCCTTAAAAATTTTGGTGTCGCATATCATTGGGCTATGACATATATATTTCATGACTATATGCATAAGATCATAGAGTATTACATTGATGAATTTTTGGTCGAGTCATTATTACATTCTGAGCATGCAGAGGTCCTAAAGAAGGTCTTCAATCACCCAATAGAGCATAATATCAGGTTGAATCCTAAGAAGTGTGTATTTGATGTAACTGTAGGAAAACTCTTAGGATTCATCATTTCAATATGAGACATCAAAGTTGACCTAGCAAAGGTCAAGGCTATTCTAGAAATGCATCCCCCCATAAACATCAAAGATCTAAGAAGCCTTCAGGGAAAGGTGGCATCCATAAAGCTATTTATCACCCAATTATCAGATAGATGTCAACTCATGAATCGACTGCTACACAAGGGGTCCCATTCAACTAGGATGAGGATAGAGAAAAATTTACTGAAATCAAGAAATACCTGGTAACACCGCTAGTGCTAGCTCCACCAAGGCTAGATGTGCCATTTTTGCTATATATATTGGCAACCAACTTTGCATTGGGGACCATATTAGCCCAAAATAATGTGCAAGGCAAAGAGCAAGCCATATATTATATTAGCCAAACTTTGATGATTTATGATATAGGATATGTATATGTGGAGAAGTTGTGTTTAGTAGTAGTATTCACTACAATAAAATTGTGACACTATATACTAAGTCATACGAAATATATAATATCAAAACAAAATCCTTTGTAGTACATGATGAGTAAGACATATCATAATACACGTACTACAAAGTGGATCATGCTACTAACAGAATTTGATATGGAATTCATAAGCCAAAAGTCCATTAAGGGACAAGTCATAGTTGATCAGTTGGCTGAGGCACCATTGTCAAATAGTAGACCTATTACCATTGATATTTCAAAATTTGTGGTCTTCGTCGTATCCAAAGCCCCCAAACTTGAAGAACCAAAAAATAATGCTGATATAACCTTGTTCTTTGATGCTTTGAAGTGCGAGTAACGGGGTGGTGTAGGAATAGTGTTTGTCATGCTACAAGGAGATCCAATGCCCTTTTCATTCAAATTAGACTTTCCTTGCACCAATAACAATGCTAAATATGAAGCCCTATTGTTGAGCCTCCACACAACCATCACCATGAACATTAAAATATTAAACATCTTTGGTAACTCCTTGCTCATAGTTAACCAAGTTAAGGGGCTTTTTTAGTGTCGATGTCCGATGTTGAAAGCTTATAAAGATCTTGTTGTTACATATTTGGCTAAGTTGGAATGGTATGACATTAAGGCAATCCCTCGTTCATCAAATAGGTTCACAAAAACAATGATATCTTTGGGATCCTTAATCCCTTAGAATCTATCTGCCTATTTTACTACCATTCATGTTAAAACACTCTTGCATCCTGTAGCAGAGCGTAAAGACTTTGATAATAAAGTGTCAATCAACATGATTAGCATGGAACCAAAATATAAATGATTCTATAGAGCTGAAGAATTTCTAAAGAAGGCACCCTAGGGGTCATTAACCTCTTAGAGTCTGATGGGGAGTGGTACTACCATTCACCACAAGGTTGTTTTTCATTCTGTATTTGCACATGTAGATACGCAGGGGGAGCAAGTCATTTTGCCAGTCGAAGCTGATGCTTACTAGAGCTGGATGTCACAAATCCAAGACTTTTTAAAACTTGGTTTGATCCTAGAGGGATTGTCACATGTCGCAAGATGCACATTCAACAAGAAAGTGACTAAATATGTCATGCTAGGAGACATTTTGTACCGACAAGGTTATGATGGAGTTCTCCTTCATTGTCTAGAGCCCCAAGAAGTATCTTAGGTGATTTCACAAGATCATGATGGTATGTATAGTGGCCATTTTAGTGGCAAGGCCATCATCCTTTGAATGGGTTACTATTGGCCCATTATGGAGAAGGATTGCAATGTGTATGTCAAGAAATGCGTCAAACGTCAGCATCATGCTAATCTTATGTACTTGCCATCGTAGGCCTTATAACCCATCCAAGAGGCTTTGCCATTTTCTCAGTGGGGATTTGATCTCATCGGTAAGATCTCTCACCCATCATCAAGCCGACATACATTTATTATCATGGCTACTGAGTATTTTACAAAGTGGGTGGAAGCAATACCCTTAAAAATTATGACTAAATATTGCATAGAAGAGTTTATACTCAAGCATATCATATGTCATTTTGGGATTCCATCCAATATAGCTTTGAATAATGGAACATCATTTAAGAACAAAACTGTGAGATCTTTGGCGTATAAGTATAGAATCAAACACAGTTTTGTGACTCCATACTTTCTGTAGGCAAACGGTCAAGCTGAGACTTCAAATAAGACAGTGGTTTCCATATTGAAAATATGGTACAAGAACACCACAAAGATTAGTACATCCATCTACCCCTTGCAATATGGTCTTACAGGACTAGAATTCAAACATCGACTAGGGCAACTCCATTTTCACTAGTATATGACACTAAGGCCATCATGCCCTTAGAGTTGTAAATTCCAATGTTGTGCGTCGCATTGAAAGAGTTCATCGATGATGACACAAAATGACAAGCTCACCTAGATTAATTGATGCTACTGGATAAATGTCGCTCGAATGCCTTGGAGCATCACTGTATTTATTAGGAGCGATTAAAATGAGCTTATAATAACAAAGTCCATCAGAGAGACTTTGAATTTGGGGATCTTGTGCTAAAATATAACCAACAAAATTCTAATTTGCAGCCTGATATGCGAGACAAATTCGTGGCTAATTATCTAGGACCCTATATCATATCTAAAAATATTGGTCTGGGTAGCTATTGCCTAACATCACTAGGGGGTTTTGAAGAGCCTGAACCTATCAACATCATCCATCTTAAGGTATTCTATGCTTGAGAGTGTAGTAAAAGTCACCAAGGGTTCCTAAAACCATTTGGTCATCTCAGTTAAATGCCCTGAGGGTTTGCTTAAAATCACTCAATCAATCCTAAAAGGTACCAAAGGCTCCTAAAACTACTTGGTCATATCAATTAAAGGCTTCGAGAGTTTACCAAAAACCACTCGGTCATCCTAAAAGGCTCCAAGCTCTCTTATGAGTAGTTTGGTTAATCCAAAAGCTCCAAAGGCATCTGTAAGCCCTTTGGTCATTTAGAAAAGGCTCCAAGGTTCCTAAGAATAGCTTGGTCATCCCCAAAATACCCAAGGGTTCCTAGGAATTGCTTGGTCATCCTAAAAAGATCCAAAGGTTATAATAATCCCTTTGGTCAACCTAAAAGCCCCAAGGGTTCTTGAAAACCACTTGGTCAATTTAAAGGCTCCAAAGGCATTTTATCACCATTTGGTCACTCTTAAAGGCTCCAAAGGCATGTACTCATTGTTTGGTCAAATATAAAGGCTCAAAATCCAAAAAAATTGGTAAAGCATAAAAATCCAAAAATATTTGCATTTCATTTGCATCATTACATTGCATTTTCCACATGCATTTCATCATTGCATTGCATATAGGCATTCTTCATCCATTACATTCTACAGTAGAATTGTGTTTATCAGTCTTACAAACGATTCCACATTGTATTTCAATCATGCACCCTTGATTTTATCATAATCCATTATTCATGTGAGTAATTGTGTTTTTTTAACACAACCCAAAATGTTGCTATGAAAAATATACTAGGGTTTTTTGGTCATTCAACCATACCTAGAGGTATTCTCAAGAGTTGATAGAAAGCTTGATTTGCTTTTGTAGTTGAGGTCTAGTTAGTATAGCCCTTGGCATATCATAACTCTATGACTAATAAACAAATTAAACAATCATAATAAGGACTAGGGGAATATGAAAGCCACAAAGTAGGACCAGGTATATTGAGGTGAAAAGAGTTATTCTTGCTTATCCCCATGTGTGTATGGTATGGGAAATGTTGGTAATTGTCAACAGGACAAGTTCATTCTCTACCCAAAATCCCTTGGTTACATTAAAATGAGTAATATCCTAGAGTGATATCCCACATCAATACTCAAGATTGATACCCTATATCGATATCATAGATTGACATTCCAGATTGATATCCTATATTGATATCATAGATCAATATCCTAGATCGATATCCCAAAAACAATTTTGCAAAGCAAAATCCCCAAAGGAAGTTTTTGAAGCAAATTATCAAATGTAAAATTCCAAAAATTCAAGTCAAATGAATACAAATTGTACAAGGAAATTCAAATCAATATCAAATCCCTTGCTCAAGAAAAAAAAATAAAAGAAAGGAAAGTACAAAATAAACAGTGATTATTGTCACTAAAGTACAAAAATAAACAATGATTGTTATCACTTTATATGAGCAAGTATCTCAAAAAATTGAAGAAAAGAAGAGAGTAAACTTGAATCCATGGAATTGTCAGCACTACTGTACATTACGCATGATGATATATCTGATACATAAGTATCTTGCTTATGTGCAGACCAATGTTTGAATATGGAAGAGCTAGCTTCAGGTGTCTTGTATCGCCTAGTGGCTTAGTCCAACTAAAATTTAAACCTAGAATTGGATATACATTTGCGGACCCCCAATCTTAGAAATAGGCTGAAAGAATCCCTCTTGACATCGGGGTATGCTTGTTGAGCAAGGTGCAGTGACAGTATTGTCATTATTATCAACACAGTAAAATAGATTGGTTGATACAGTGGATAGGAGTTCAGAGGTTACTTATGTACAGTGATGTTAAATGCTTATGAGGATGTTTACCCACCTTATTGCATATTTTCCAAGAAGACCGAAGTGGCCCATATGCTAAAGATCAAAGAAAAAGCAAAACACCGCAAAGAGAAAAAAGTGTCGCAATATCGCGACATGTTGCACTTTCACGGCCAAAAGAGAAGTGAAAAGGCAAGGAGGAAAAAGTGTCACGATATCACGACATGTTGCATTTTCACGGCCAAAAGAGAAGCGAAAAAGCAAGGAGAAAAAAGTGTCTCGATATTGCGACATGTTGTATTTTCACGGGCCAAAGCAAAGAGAAAGAGCAAGGAGAAAAAGTGTCGTGATATCGTGACATGTATTTTCGTGGGCCAAAGCAAAGAGAAAGAGTAAGGAGAAAAAGTGTCATGATATTGCCACATGTTGTATTTTTGTGGGCCAAAGCAAGGAGAAAGAGCAAGAAGGAAAAAGTGTCGCAATATTGTGACATGTTGCATTTTCACAACTCAAAGGGCAGGCAGGCAAAGAAAGAAAAAGTATCGCGATATCGTGACATGTCGCATTTTCACAACTCAAAAAGGGCAGGCAGGAAGAGAAAGAAAAAGTGTCGTGATATCGCAACATGTCGCATTTTCACAACTCAAAAATGGCAGGCAGGCAGAGAAAGAAAAAGTGTCACGATATCGTGACATATCGCATTTTTGTGACTCAAAAAGGGAAGGCAGGCAGAGAAACAAAAGTGTCACGATATCACGACATATCACATTTTCTTGACTCAAAAAGGGCCTCAAAATAGAAACGAAAAGCCTTTTTTGGAAACCAAAACACATGCATGTATAAGAGAAAAGAAAATGAACAGTCATGCAAAGAGAAAACGAACAGACATGTAAAGAGAAAACGAATAGTCATGAAAAGAGAAAATTAACAGACATGCAAAGGGAAAATGAATAGTCATCAAAGATAAAATGAATAGTCACACAAAGAGAAAATGAATAGACATGCAAAGAGAAAATGAACAGTCATGCAAGGAGAAAATGAACAGTCATGAAGGAGAAAACGAATAGTCATCAAAGGAGAAAATGAACAGTCATGACCGAGAAAACGAATAGTCATGGTAGGAGAATATGGTGTCAATTCTTTGCATGTGAAGTGTTTGATGAAATGCCTTCTCAAAATAAAAAAAAGGAGTTACATAAAGAAGTAGTTACAATTGACAAGTGGCATATGAGAATATGAAAGGAGTTACAACTAGAGTTACAAGAGAAAGGATTGTTATAAAAGGAGTGTTGCTTGGAGAATTTAAAGCATAGATTTTATCTTGCGAAGAGAGTGAGAGGAGAGCAAGAGGTGAGCGAGAGGCAAGTGAGAAGGGTGTGTGTTGTGTGAATTATGATCAATGTTGAGTAAGAAATAGACCAGTCAAGGTCTTGTAAAAGTGAAGGTATTTTTATTTCAATCTTCTAGTTTCAAAATTGAAGTCCAAGTTGGTGCTTGGCATCAGGGGTTGGTGCTCCTTCCAGTTGGTTCTAGTAAATCAGGGGTTGGTGCTCCTTCCAGTGGGTGCTAGTAAATTGATTGTAAAGTTGGCACTTTGCAAAGGCTAGATTTGGATGGGAGTCCAAACAATCATTTTTGAGGAGTAGCCAAATTGGTGAACCTTAGTACATCTTGTGTTGTGTGATGCTCTCTTGTTATACTTGATTTATTTGGTTTTAAGTTTTCATTATTTTGGATTTAAGATTTGAAGATTTAAGTTATAAAGAGCTACACTGATTCACCCCCCCTCTTAGTGTCATTGTGAGACTAACAATTGGTATCAGAGCGAGGTTCCTGAACAAGCTTAACCGGCTAGGGTGATCTTGGAAGTGACACAATGGCATGTTGTGAAGGCTTCTCATCAAACAAAGCACCATTGTTGGACGAAACTAATTACACATTTTGGAGACTCAGGATGCAGACATATCTTTGTACTTTGGGATACGATATTTGGGATTCAGTAGATAGTGGATACATAATACCCACCACTTCTCCAACCGATGTTGCCGGTAAGAAATTGTTTGAGAATAACTCAAAAGCAAATAATGCTATCATGTTTGGATTAGTGGACAGTGTACTAGTAAAAATTGAGTTGTAAAATGATAAAAGAAATATGGGACAAATTGAGGAGCATTCATGAAGGAGACGATAATATCAAGGAGGCCAAGTTACAAACACATCGAGCTTAGTTTGAAGTATTAAATATGAATGACAATGAGAACATAGAGGCATATATGTTGAGAGTTAATGAAGTCATTAATGCGATTAGAGGACTCGGTGAGGAAATCGAAGATTATGTCATCATGAAAAGGTATTAAGATCTCTTCCCCAAAGATTTGATTCTAAAGTTTCAGCTATAGAAGAAGCTAAAGATCTAAATTCTTTTATTATGGATGAGATGCATGGTTCTTTGACTGCATATGAGATGAGAATAGGAAAATCTAAACCCACAGACAGAGAAGCTGCTTTTAAAGCCCATAAAAATATGAAAGAAAAACAAGAATCCGAGGAAGAAGATACATTAGATGAAATGGAAGCAAACTTTGTTCGAAAACTAAAAATGGGAAAAGGAAAATATAGAGGAAAGCTATTGTTTAAATGTTTCAATTGTGGATGCATTGGGCATTTTGTAGTTAAATTTCCACTTAATGAGAAGAACAAAATTGATGAAGGATCACACCAAGAAAGAAGTGACTGGAAGAAAAAAATAAATTTTAGAAAAGACAACTTCAAGAAGAAAAGTTTCATCTTCAAGAATGTCAGTTCATTAGAAGACAGCTGCGGTGAGGATTCTGAAAAAAAAAATAGGTGAAGCTCTTTTCATGGCACTCAAAGAAGAAAAAATAGAAAAATAACAGGAATGTGATGAAGAAGAAATTGATGCAGAAGTAAATTTGAAAGAGGAACTAATTGCAGCTCTGGATGAATTGAAGATAGAAAGAAAAAATAATAAGAAAATTTCAAGAAATCTTGAGGATGCAAATGAAATCATAACTAGTTTGAAGGTATAGATAGAAGAATCCAAGAAAATATCTAAAGATCTCGAAGTGCAAATAACCATAAAAATAGATTAATGCAACAAGATAGAAGAAGAGACTGTTGGTTTAAGGATGCAAATAGAAGAGATGAATCATAAAATTAGTTGTTATCACAAATGTGAAGAAAGTTCTAATGAAGCTGGATAAGATCATAAATAACCAAAGGACTACATGCATCAAATTTGGTTTGGGCTTTGATGAAGGAGAATCATCAAATGGATCAAAGAATGAAGATAAGAAATAGATTGATCAAGAAAAATTGACTCATGCAAAAGAAAGCAATAATGCAAGGCACGAAAGGAGAATTGACAATGATGGATTCACCAATTTCACACATCAAGGAAGAAGAAGATTATGACTCCTACGACAACATGGCAAAGACCATCACCTAGGTTCAATAATCTATTTTTTGGTTACTGTCTTAAATGCAATGGTTATGGGCATAAGATTTTAAATTGCAAGTATAATGTAGGACCAAGGAATTTTACCAGTAGAAATGTTTTTTCATCTTTGATGGATTATGTAGTAGAATGTTATAACTATCATAACTTTGGGCACATTGCAAGAAATTGTCGAAGTACATTTGCATCAAATAAATTTTAGGGAAGAAAATTTCAACCAAATGGAATGAGACAAAATAGAAAAGTTCCTGAAAAACATGCACAAGCTACTAAAAAATAAAAGTCAAAACAAGAGCCCAAAACTATAATCAAACAAGAGTGGAGAAAGAAAGAAGGAAATCGTGTCTCCTTGGACTGAAGGAGACTACTCCTCTATTGCACTAAGCAACTCCAGGTAGCACATCCTCAGGGGGAGCAATATTAAAGTTTTATTTTAATGCTCCTATGTATTTTTTTGGTTATCTGAGGATGAAAGGCAAGTAGTCAGGGGGAGTTGTCGTATAGTTGTCAAAGTGTGTTTCAGTTCATGTAGTTGTTTGTGGAGGTACCGTAAAGGGTGGTGATTAGATTGAGAGTTGTCACCATTTATAGTATTGCTATATGTTAGTGTTGTACTTTTAATGGTTCTTACTACCATTGTTCAAAGTTATGGTATCCGAAAGATAAGGACTTCACCCTTATTGCGTATTCAGATGCAGATTGGGTAGGATGTGTAGGTGATAGAAAGAGTACCAGTGGAGGTGCATTTTATCTTGGAGATAGGTTGGTCATGTGGCACAGTAAGAAATAAGAGTTAGTATCCTTATCCATAGTAGAAGCAGAATATATTGTAGCGACAATGTGTTGTACATAGAATCTTGTTATGCATTCTCACACAAAACATATTGCTATCCGATATCACTTTTTAAAGGAGAAAGTTGCGAAAGGTGAGGTTAAGTTGGATTTTGTTCCAACAATAGAGAAAGTAGCGGATATATTCACAAAACCATTTCCCAAGGAATTTTTTGAGTACATTCACAATAAATTGGGAGTGGTCATGCTTCCCAAGAATTGACTAGCTATCGAGACCACATTCTTAGGGGGAGCATTTGTGTATTTGTTTATCTTTTTGCTCATGTTTGTGATTTTTGCTAAGTGTAATAATTTTTGCCTGAGAATGTTGTGCATGGACTCAGGGGGAGTTTGTAGTAGCCCTTTGATATTGTTGTCAAAGGGGGAGAAGAGTTACAGGAAATTGCACGTGTGTTGCCAACAATTCCAAAGGGGGAGATTGTTGAGCAAGGTGCAACGACAATATTATCATTGTTGTCAACACAGTCAGATAGATCGGTTGATGTAGTGGATAGGAGTTTAGAGGTTACTCAGAGTATGTACAATGATGTTAAATGCTTATGAGGATTTTTACCCACCTTTTTGCATATTTTCCAAGAAGACCGAAGTGGCCCATATGCTAAAGATCAAAGAAAAAGCAAAACACCGCAAAGAGAAAAAAGTGTCATGATATCACGACATGTTGCACTTTCATGGCCAAAAGAGAAGCAAAAAGGCAAGGAGGAAAAAGTGTCACGATATCGCGACATGTTGCATTTTTGCGGCCAAAAGAGAAGCAAAAAATCAAGGAGAAAAAAATGTCGCGATATCACATGTATTTTCACGGGCCAAAGCAAAGAGAAAGAGCAAGGAGGAAAAGTGTCGCGATATCGAGACATGTATTTTTGTGGTCCAAAGCAAAGAGAAAGAGCAAGGAGAAAAAATTTCGCGATATCGCGACATGTTGTATTTTTGCGGGCCAAAGCAAGGAGAAAGAGCAAGAAGGAAAAAATGTCGCGATATCGCGACATGTCACATTTTTGCGACTCAAAAAGGGTAGGTAGGCAGAGAAAGAAAAAGTGTCGTGATATCGCGACATGTTGCATTTTCATGACTCAAAAAGGGCAGGTAGGCAGAGAAAGAAAAAGTGTCACGATATCACGACATTTCACATTTTTGCGACTCAAAAATGGTAGGCAGGTAGAGAAATAAAAAGTGTCGCGATATCGCGACATGTCACATTTTCATGACTCAAAAAGGGCAGGCAGGCAGAGAAACAAAAGTGTCACGATATTGCGACATGTCACATTTTCACAACTCAAGAAGGGCCTCAAAATAGAAATGAAAAGCCTTTTTTTGAAACCAAAACACATGCAGGCATAAGAGAAAAGAAAACGAACAGTCATGCAAAGAGAAAATGAACAGACATGCAAAGAGAAAACGAACAGTCATGCAAAGAGAAAATGAATAGACATGCAAAGAGAAAATGAACAGTCATCAAGGAGAAAACGAACAGTCATGCAAAGAGAAAATGAACAGACATGCAAAGAGAAAATGAATAGTCATGCAAGGAGAAAACAAACAGTCATGAAGGAGAAAATGAACAGTCATCGAAGGAGAAAATTAACAGTCATGACCGAGAAAACGAACAGTCATGGTAGGAGAATATGGTGCCAATTCTTTGCATGTAAAGTGTTTTATGAAATGCCTTCTCAAAATAAACAAAAGGAGTTACATAAAGAAGTAGTTACAATTGACAAGTGGCGTATGATAATATGAAAGGAGTTACAACTAGAGTTACAAAGAGAAAGGATTGTTATAAAAGGAGTGTTGCTTGGAGAATTTAAAGCATGGATTTTATCTTGCGAAGAGAGTGAGAGGAGAGCGAGAGGTGAGTGATAAGGGTGTGTGTTGTGTGAATTATGAGCAATGTTGAGTAAGCAATAGACCAATCAGGGTCTTGTAAAAGTGAAGGCATTTTTATGTCAATCTTCTAGTTTCAAAATTGAAGTCCAAGTTGGTGCTTGGCATCAGGGGTTGGTGCTCCTTCCATTTGGTGTTGGTAAATCAGGGGTTGGTGCTCCTTCTAGTGGGTGCTAATAAATTGATTGTAAATTTGGTGCTTTGAAAATGCTGTATTTGGATGGGAGTCCAAACAGTTATTTTTGAGGAGTAGCCAAATCGATGAACCTCAGTACATCTTGTGTTGTGTGATGCTTTCTTGTTATACTTGCTTTATTTTGTTTTAAGTTTTCATTGTTTTGGCTTTAAAAGTTGAATATTTAAGTTATAAAGAGCTACACTGATTCACCCCCCCTCTCAGTTTCATTGTAATACTAACAATGCTTATGACTTATATTAATATAATCATCTACACAGACATGGATAATGAACAGTTAAGGTCTATCCTAGCAAAAACCTTACATTTCAAAAGTCTATTTTGGCCAGTATACAACTTTTGATTAGTCAACTAGGGTTTTTTAGTCTCATGGAAAACCCTAAAAAATATTTCTCTAATAGCAATAAATACCAAATATCACAAAACATAAAAAATAAAAGTCATTCAATCATAAAATTATAAAGTATCGAATCCATGATACATTATTACATTGAGCACAAAGTTTTTACGATATAGGATAAATATTGGATGGATATCAGACACGATATTTAGACAACCACTGACTATATTGTGCATATATTTCAAATTATAAAAGCAAATATATAATGACATATTATATCATTCGCATAATACCACAACATATCATTGCATTTCATATATGGGTGATTAATTGATTAAATTCTTGTAATGAGGATCTTCAATTACATTCATGATTTTTACACATTCTGTGGTGTCGTCCATTAAATGGTTAAACACATATCACATTCATTTCTTATGTTTTAAGTGATTAAAGCATACAGGTCATTTACATTAGATTACCATCATGTAAATAATGCATTACATGCATTACACCATGATAGCATGACATCATCATAAATTAAATGCATACAATAAAGCAAAATTCAATATGCATTTAAAAGTAAACATCACATGCATATGCATCCATCATAAATAGCACATCTAAGCATATAGATCACTACATATCATCATCATCACAAATTAAATAGCTATCTAATGCATGTCATCCATACATTACAACATATAAGCATAACATCATGTGCATAACATAAACATAAAATAAAAAATAAACAAGTACACATAATGAGCCAAAATGATCAATCTCATATATATATATGTGTGTGTGTGTGTGTGTGTGTGTGTGTGTGTGTGTGTGTGTGTGTGTCCAAAAAGAGTACATCAATAGTATATCAAATGTCCATAGGCTACAACTATGTAGGTCCTTGACCTTACACTCAAAAATGGTACAATAAGAATCTCTAAAGATCTGTACTACATGGGGCATGTGCCCCCAGCCTATGAATCACTGTCATCACCCATGCCATCTCTATGGCTCCTCTGCAATCTGGATATGTGAGTGCTAGAATGCTTGTGTGTCCTCTCAATCCCATGGGTCCTATGACTAGAGCTGGCAGAATACTTCCCTGTCTCTCTAGTCCTGGTCTTGGTCCACTGGGATCTTGCAGTGTGTATTCTCTAGAACCTCCCCACCTATCAATCTGATATGGCCCTTTAGCTAGGAGATACAAGCTACATGTATTGTATCCCACTCATTACCATGCTCCACGAGAGAATGAAGCCTCATGATCTCTGCCATAGAGTCATGACCTATTGGTAGTAAATAATATGGTGTGGTTGGAGGTCTCATGATGACCTAGGAGGATGAAGGATCTCCCCTCTCTACTTTGAGTAGGTCCCTCTCTGTAGTAGCTGCATTCAGTCATGCCTACGCTAGATCATGCTCACAAAGTGAGATCATGGACTTGTTTCTCCATTGTTGTAGCCTATGTTTTGAGATTTGTCCTCTCCTCCTGACCCAACTATAGTTGCCTCTCACTATGAGATAGCTTCACCTCTAGAGTGGTGATATATGTATCTCATTACAAAATTTGAATCTGTAACCTACACACTTTACTTTGCAAGTCAACGACTTGTACCTGTAGCTACCTAATATTACTATCTGGCACTACCTAATCCTCCTCAAGGCCCTCCTCCTATGTATCCACCTAGGGGGTCTCCCCTACTATACCCTAATCATCATTTATCCTCTACTGAGTGTGGTTCCCATGGAGATCCACCTATGCACCATCACCACCCTCTATAGCAAATCCACCAGCTGGGCGATCGAGAGGTCCCCTCCTATGCCATTGAATGTTGGTCCACCAGTTGTCATAATCAGTTGTAGTATTTGCATCCCTCTAGCCTAACTCCTAGAAATCATCATCCTCCTCTTCTAGAGGAGCAACCTAAGGCCAAGTGAGGTCCCTCTCCAAGACCAAGCATCTATAGATAGTAGGCATATCTGGGATATCCTACAAAATCCTAAACTACCATAGGACATGAGAAAAGTAGTGGTGATCATGCCACTTAGCCTTGCGGTCGATGATCCATCTGTCCCTATGTGCCCAATGCAGGTATCTAGCTACCTCAATCCATGTTGGGTAGTCCATGTAAGTGCACCACTCAATGTCCCCAGAGTGAAGCTAGGCAAACCGATCAATATAGTGATTCAAGTCTCCTGTGTGAGACCTACTCCTAAATCCCTCCTACTCCTAGGACCAAAAGGTGGTATAACACTAATGAGCAACTATAATAGTGGTGATCTCTAGGGGTAGCTCCATAGGGCACTATATTTGGATGTGCTGCTAGCCCCATATCTATAGTAGGATGCTACAACCAATACCTACTCTGCTTTGATGGGTGATCTAATATAATGCATGATACAAATGTGCCAGAAGAGCACTCCCCTAGGGTAGAATAATTGTCTCCTCTATAGAGTTGTCCATGATAGGTTGAATGCAATCTAAGAGGTTCCATGGGAACCTCACACCTGAAGAATTGGGTAGGCCTATCTGAATAACTAGATGCATGAACACAACCTCCCGCTATGAGAAGATGTCAATCTCATACCACTCTCTGACATGGATGCCTCCATGGTCGATGCGGACCTGTACCTCCATGCTCTGATCTCTAAAGATGACATCAAAAATAGCTCACCTCACTATAAATGGAGAGGCAGTGATAGGCTCACCATCGATAGGAAACCAAAATATGTGGTACACATCTTCTAGTGTGATCGTCATTTCACCTATGGGCAAGTGAAACATGTTGATTTATATGTCCCAGTGATGGGCCAAAGCAGTCAGATAGGCCTGGTCTACTCGTATGGGAGGGAGATCCAGGATGTATCCAAAGCCAAAAGTGGTAAACCACTCCCACTCCACATTAGTCAATAAAAGGCATAGAGTGCAAAGGAGATCAGTCTCCCTCACTCTATTAGTCAAATACTAAATAAAAGAAATCAAAGAAAATTTAAAAAACAATTAAAATCACTTTAAAATCGACAAAAAATTATAAAATATCCTAAAAATGCAATAATATGCACCAACATGATCAAAATTTTTAAATAATATCAAAGGAGTGCTTCAAAGTAATAGAAAGTGGCATTAATTGCCCATCAAAACTCAAAAAACACAAAAAAATTGAAATTTTTTTCTATGGGTGTCGCGGGTCGAAATCGCGACCGGTCCAACGGTTAAAAATTTGACCGTTGGGATTTGAACCCCGCTATAACTGACAGCCACGTACTCTAATATGCCAATTGGGGACTGCGACTGCCACCCACGGCTAGTGAACAAAATCCTAAATGAGTTTGTTCCTACCAAAAAGCAACCTGAAAATAAAAAATAAACCCCTCAACTAACTAACCTATGGTAAATCCTAATCTATAGTAAGGTTCATTGCCTATAGTTTAGTGTGCTTAAATTACCGATTAATTAATGAGGTCAATTTTTAAAATCCTAGTAATCACAAGTGAGGTCTTGGTTTATGAGTTACATTTGAGCCTCAGGCTCTCCCATTTTTCGATGCCTATGCTGAGTCAGCCATAGGTGTGAAGTCTCAATAATCTAGTTTGGTTTTAGTAGTGTTTCAGGTTAAGGTTTATGTTTTTACCTCCAGAGCTCTTAGGTTAGCTATTGAAGTCAGGTGAAAATGACATTTTTTTTCAAAAGGAAGGCCCTTTTATAATTTTTCCTATTTAGGTTGGGCTACGGCTGACACCCGTGGTCCCCGAGCTGGGGTTTTCTGACCACATGTATCAATCGTGGTGAGAAAAATTTCCCATAGTTGAGAACCACGGTTAGAAAATTGTATATAATACCCTTAATCTACCTTGAGGAAAGTTGTTAATTGATAATTTAAACACTCCAAATCAGTGAACCAAGCACAATGACACCAGAAAATATCATCATAAGGTAAAAATAAAATAACTAGCTGAGATTATAAAGTACATTCAATTAAGGTCATCATTGTGGAGATCCTTTCTTTGGGCAACACACCTCCCAACCAATAAAACATTCAATTCAAAATTTATTCAAAATTAACAAAAAAATTAAATAAATCAAAATCCAAATGCAAAGGAGATCAGTCTCCCTCACTCTATTAGTCAAAGACTAAATAAAAGAAATCAAAGAAAAATTAAAAAACAATTAAAATCACTTTAAAATGGACAAAAAATTATAAAATATCCTAAAAATGCAATAATATGCACCAACATGATCAAAAGTTTTAAATAATATCAAAGGAGTGCTTCAAAGTAATAGAAAGTGGCATTAATTGCCCATCAAAACTCAAAAAACACAAAAAAATTGAAATTTTTTTCTATGGGTGCCGCGGGTTGAAATCGCGACCGGTCCAACAGTTAAAAATTTGACCGTTGGGATTTGAACCCCGCTATAACTGACAGCCACATACTCCAATATGCCAATTGGGGACTGCGACTGCCACCCACGACTAGTGAACAAAATCCTAAACGAGTTTGTTCCTACCAAAAAGCAACCTGAAAATAAGAAATAAACCCCTCAACTAACTAACCTATGGTAAATCCTAATCTATAGTAATGTTCATTGCCTATAGTTTAGTGTGCTTAAATTACCGATTAATTAATGAGGTCAATTTTTAAAAACCTAGTAATCACAAGTGAGGTCTCGGTTTATGAGTTACATTTGAGCCTCGAGCTCTCCCGTTTGTCGATGCCTATGCTGAGTCAGCCATAGGTGTGAAGTCTCAATAATATAGTTTGGTTTTAGTAGTGTTTTAGGTTAAGGTTTATGTTTTTACCTCCAGAGCCCTTAGGTTAGCTGTTGAAGTCAGGTGAAAATGACATTTTTTTTCAAAAGGAAGGCCCTTTTATAATTTTTCCTATTTAGGTTGGGCTGTGACTGACACCCATGGTCCCCGAGCTGGGGTTTTCTGACCACATGTATCAACCGTGGTGAGAAAAATTTCCCATAGTTGAGAACCACGGTTAGAAAATTGTATATAATACCCTTAATCTACCTTGAGGAAAGTTGTTAATTGATAATTTAAACACTCCAAATCAGTGAACCAAGCACAACGACACTAGAAAATATCATCATAAGGCAAAAATAAAATAACTGGCTGAGATTATAAAGTACATTCAATTGAGGTCATCATTGTGGAGATCCTTTCTTTGGGCACCACACCTCCCAACCAATAAAACATTCAATTCAAAATTTATTCAAAATTAACAAAAAAATTAAATAAATCAAAATCCAAATGCACCTTGTATTCATTTATTTACCCTAGACACTTGGCGGTTGCAGTGATTTGCAATCCATGCAATCTGACAAGATGAGAAAATTATGATAAGGACATTTGGGGTAAATTCATCATTGTAGAATTGATATGCTTCATTTCAATCCCTAATAAGGCTTACACAACCGAACTACTCTAGGGAAACAAAATATTCATCGTAATTCTCCTATGATATTGTCAGCATATCATCAAAAATATGATTCAATATGCCTAATTGGACTTGCTTTAATTTTGATTCCCTAAGAAGGCCTTGTGGCTAGACCACTCCATGGGATAGAAATAAGCAATTACTATTAATAGTTGTAATTATAGCTGATTAGGCTTTGCTAAGAATTTCAAATGCTAAATCCTAATCTATTCAAGATCATCCATAGTGGTCAAGTGACCTCGTCACTTCATTCATTGTCATTACCCTCATCGACTTATCACTTGAGGGGGTAGTAATAATATTAAATCATAATTAAATTCAATAGTATATCCCTTGATCTTATCAAAATTATGTTCATCTTACAAATCATTGCCAAAGACTATCATAAGCTTACCCTTTTGCTGGAGAAAATAACATATATGACAGTTTTTTTGTAGCTCTCCTCCTTTCGGTTATATAGGCCTAACTCCTATTGTAGCATGAAAGCTACCTGAATGCTTGATGATGAGTGCAAACCCTTTTAAATTAAGCCTTCTACTGAGTTAGAAGCAATTATTATAGGATGCACGTCCTTTTTTTGGACTTGGGGCATCTATTGTTGATCAGACAAATGATCATCATGCAACCTACAAAACCTACGACATCATTTTAAGAGGTCTATTTTTTATCAGCATTGTTTGATCTCACAACGCATTTCAAAAGGGGTATCTATAGACACCTAAAATGTATGTCGAGGTGAATACTCATATGGGACATGCTAGAAGATCATATGGAAGACCTTTGGATAGATCCAAGGTATAGCAATGGTTTTTACCACTCAGTTGGGGCATTTTTGCCTAGTTATTGCTAGCCTCTACTAAAACCCATGGTTAGTAGTGCTCACTACGTATGTCATCCATGGTCAAAACTTAGAATTAGTTAGCCTTCATCCAATCCAAAATTTGGTTGCAATGGCCAATTGGTTGTATATTGGAGCAGTTTGAGTGAGGAAGGATCCAGAACCTTCCATCCAACTGACTCAACTGCCCAATATTGATCTTGGCTTCATGAGGAAGCCACCCCTAGCCCTAGGCAATTGCTATAAGATCCCTCTCTGAATTGGAGATAATAGAGAGAATATTTTATCAATTTAGCAGTGAATCCCTATTGAATTACATACTCACTTGCATACATTAAGAGGGACACTTTTTCTACCCAATTGGAGATCAATTTGCAATGGAAGCCCTAGGAGCCTAGGAGATCCAATAAATGCAAATCCATGTAATCGGTGCACAATTCAGATAATTCAACTGCCAAACCTATCATAGGACATAGAGGCGACCCTTGACCATCAATTTGGCAAGGAGGATCAGAGAGGAAGTCCTAATTCTAAGGGTAAATCTACTCAGATCTCCACTATGGCTGTCAACCATGATCAATAGTGCTAACCACACCTCAGATCCATAGTGAGCAAATGGCTACAGATATCCTTTTACTATTTTATGTAGATTAGTTTAGTATATCATATTATGCTTAATATAGGTCTAATTGACATTTTAAAGACATTTGATCGGTAGAGTTGAATAATTAAAGTAGATTTACCTTCATTATGTCAATTTGGTAATTAATGCAATTATGGGTTCTTTCATGCATTCATGCTTGTTATTTGATAAAATAACCCAATAGATAGATAATTTTTGCTTTCTTACACATGTTTGATGACAACATTTCATGATTAATATAGGTTTACTATGTTTTATCTTTTTTCTTGGTTACATGCTTGATATGACATCTTCTTTGGAAATATTCTTTTAAAAGCCTCATCAAGAGAGGCCTCATTTGTTTTTAATGTTTCTTGTTGTTTCTTGAATTTAGGATTAACAGGATTGTGTCATTCAATGCAACAAATACCTCTAAGCATGGATAAGAAGGTCATCGACACCTTGGAACAATTTGTGACTATTTAGAGAGCCTGAGTATTGTGCCTACCCCATTGGGTCTTTCGAATTGTATCAAAATTTGGGTGACCCTAAGAGGGACAATATTGTAACCAAGATTCATTTCCGATATCATTAGAAGAAACATCCATTTTCTTATTATATATGATCTTGTCTATATTTTCATGCTTTGATGTTGATTTTGATTGATGTATTAGTTAGGTGCATTCTTTTTGGATAGGTCAGAATCCTAGCATGCTGGATACTAGGGTAGACCTTACAAGTAGATGCCCACTATTCCTAGCAGCACCTAGAGGAAACTAAATAAATCTCAGAAATGTACAATGCAATTTTCTTTTTATTTTCTTCATTTTTCCCTAATTAAACTACAATTTTGCTTGCTATTTCTAGAAGAAAGTGTTGGCAATTTTGGGTACCTTGGGTACATTGCCTTTGCTCAAGTATAGTAGTTGTCATTGATGTCAAAGAAGTTCTTGAAGCAATTTGATTTGTTGTCAAGGAATTTGTTCTGTTGAAGATTATCCAGAGCATGATCAGTAAGTTTCCAAGGAGTCCTTAGTAGCCCAGTTGCAAAAGATCCAGAAAAAGACAAGTAAGAAAAAGTATGCAGGCGGCTGGAAAAACTGTCGCGATTTCACATGTTTGAGGAGAGAGAAAGTTCTGGCAAAACTGTCATGATTTTGTGACATGTTGGAAGACATAGTCAGCTGGAAAAACTATCGTGATTTTGTGACATGTTGGAAGAGAAGCAGAGCAAAATGGAAAGTGTCACGATTTTGCAACATGTCGCATTTTCGCGTCTCAAAAAGTGCAGGAAGGTAGAGAAAGAAAAGTGTCACGATTTTGTGACACATTGCTAGGAAAGTTGTTCGGACGAGAAAGTGTCGCGATTTCGTGACATGTTGTAGGAGAGAGAGTCCGAAAGGAAAAGTGTCACGATTTTGCGACATGCTATAGAAGACAAAGTGAGGACTGTTGCAACTTCATGACAAGCTGCAAAAAATCAAAGTAAGGACTGTCACGATTTTGCGACATGCTGAAAAGCTTGAAGAAAGAACTATCCTGATTTTGCGACATGCAGCAAAAGGAAGAGTCTAAAACAAAAAGTGTCATGATTTCATGATAGGCTACAAAGAAGTACGAATGTAGAAAGTGTCACGATTTCACGACAGGTTGAGATGGCAGCAGTAAGTTGCAAAAAGTGTCGTGATTTCACGATAGGTTGAAGAGAAAGCTTGCGAATGCAGAAAGTGTCACGATTTCATGACAAGTTGAGTTGGCAGCGTTCAGTTGGAGAAAGTGTCATGATTTTATGACAGAAACTGGAAGCAGGTCTTCTATAGGAGAAGTTTCATGATTTCATGATAGAAGTAGAGAGGAAGGCTTTGTAGAGAAAAGCTTCACGATTTTGCGACATGTTCCAGTTTCACAGGCATATGGCAAAAAAGAGCTTAAGGTAACGAAAGCATCGTGATTTCATGACATGTTTCATTTTTGTTGGTGCAAGCCGAGAAAAGGTTGAAGAAGCAAGAAGGGTCATGATTTTGTGACAGAGTTGCAGTTGACATCAGCAGAAGCAGATGTGTCACGATTTCGTGACAAAAGCGAAGAAGAAGGCATTGAAGTCTAAGGTGTCGTGATTTCGTGATAGGAGTGAAGATGACGTAAGCAAAAGTCAGAAGTGTCACAATTTTGTGACAAGCACGTTGTCAAGGTAGACTAAAGCAAAAGTGTCGTGATATCGTGATAGCAGGCAAAAGAAGGTGTACGACAGGCAAAGGTGTCACGATATCGCGACATGTTGAAGTTTCATGCCAAGAGCTACAGGAGAGCTATAGAAGCAGTGAAGCCGATAGAGTTAAATCTGGGCCGACGCAGCATAGGGTTTTGTAGCCGACATTGTTTTAGGGATATGCAGCCGACTAAGATCAAGGTTTTAGTCTTGAGATTGTTAGTATAAAAGGAGGGCTGCTTGGAGAGTTTTGGTATCGATCGAAGTGTGCGTTTGAAGAGCGACGTTCACAGATATAGTGTGAGAGTGAAGTTTGATCGCCAAAATAATAGAGTGCAAAGATCGATAGCAGTGTCAAAGTGCATTTCATCGAATCTTCCAAGTAAGAGAGACTGCAAGGAAGCAGAGTGCTCGAAGACGCTGCTGCTGTGTTTGCACAGAGGTGCAAAGGTAGATGTTCGATCGAGTGCAGCTATGATTGCATGAATATAGCGAAGGACTGTATTTTATGCATAACAGAGGAAGAGGACAGACTTGTGCCAGATCGAAGGACTGTGTTTGGTGCAGACAAGAGAAAGAGGAAGAGGACATTTGTGCCAGATCGAAGGACTATGTTTTGGTGCAAATTTGAGGATCAACTTTGAGGTGATAGAGTTGAGGATAGAGGTCTCCAGCCAGAGCAAGGAAGATAGGTGTCTTCTATGGATAGAGTTCCACTTGCTAAGGGTAGAAGAGGCAGAGGTCTTCTATAGGATCACCAGCCAGAGCAGAGTTAGGGGAAGGTATCTCCTTTGAGTAGAGGCTCATAAATTTTGTAATTGGGAAGGTTTCCCAAAGAACTATGATATAACTTTTAGAGAAAAGTTTTATCCGTGGAGTAGCCCACTTTGGGTGAACCACGTAAATTGTTGTGTTTCTTTGTGGATGGTTTTTTGTGCATTGCTTTGATTACTGCTGTTGTTACTGCTATATTCATACTACATAATATTGAATTGAAAGTTGTTTTGAAAGGAAAGGTTAAAAGCGGTCTTATACTGTTCACCCCCCTCTTAGTATAAGCTTGTGTTCTTCAATTGGTATCAGAGCGGGTTCCTTCGGAAAGGTTTAACAGCTTGAAGGAAGAACTAATTAAGAACACAATGGATTATTCAAGTAGCAATGCAGCACCTATCCTTGATGGATCAGATTTTGGTCTGTGGAGTGCTAGAATGAAGGTTTATTTAATGGCACTTGGAAATGAGGTATGGGAAGTAATTGAATATGCGTACACTACCCCTATAAATGGTCCATACACTAAAGAAGATAGGCTCCTACATCACAGCAATTCAAAAGCTATGAATGCAATCCTAAAAGGCTTACAGAAAGCAGATCTTACCAAGGTGATTCACTACAAGACAACTAGTGAAATGTGGAAATAGCTGCAAGTGGTTCATACAGGTGATGCAAATGTCCGAAAGGCCAAATTGAGACACTTTAAAGGTATGTTTGAACAACTCAAAATGAATGATGATGAAAATATCAGTGACTACATGCTTCGTATGGATGAGATTGTTAACTCCATGAAAGACTTAGGTCTTGAACTTGCTGAAAATGATGTGTGTGATAAGATTTTAAGATCTCTTCCTAATAGATTTAGTGAAAATATTTATATCATTGAGGAAGCTAAAGATCTAGATAAATTGAAAAAATATGAGCTCCATAGTATACTTGCAGCATTTGAGCTGAGAACTCAAGTGAAAGTTGATGTCAAGAAAGAGGCAGCCTTCAAAGCTACCAAGAAATCAAAGAGCAAACAGATTCAAGAGAGTGATGAGTCCTCTAGTGATGAAGAGGCATATTACAGCAAGAAAGGAAATTTTTCCAGAAATCACAAGAGCATGAAAAACATAAGATGTTTCAACTGTGGGAAGTTTGGTCATTATGCTACTAACTATACTATTTCAAAGAATGAAAGTGATGAAGATATACAAGATTCTAAGAGCAAGGATTCTGAAAAGCACAAGCATCATAGGAAGAGCAAATATGAGTACAACAATCATGAAAAGAGGCATTCTCACAAACACAAGAAGAGCTTCTACCTAGACAAATCAAGTAAGTGTTTTAGCAGTGAGAGTGAAAGCTCTTCTAGTGATAATGAAAATGAGATGTTGTTCATTTTAGAAAAGGAGGAAGAACCGAAACATAAATTCATTGTCATGAAATGTTTTAGATGTGGAAATTTTGGGCACCTTGAGGATAATTGCAAAAATAATGATTTGGTTGCTAGTATGTATGAGGATGCTTCAAAAAACTACAATGAATATGCTTGTATGGTTTTCGAAAATGGTAGCACCTCTAGTGATAAGAAATCTGAAAAAGGCCTTGATAATTCAAAATGTAATCAAATAGAGGATCTTGAATGTGAACTTACTAATGCTCTTAGTGTTTTGAAAAAGGAAAGAAAGAAGAATGCTAGACTCAAGGATAAGTTAGATGAATTTTGTATGGAAAGAGATGAGCTTATAGAAAGTCTTGACATCTCTATGGCTAAGACACAAGAACTCAAGAATGAGTTAGATTCTAAAATTTTGGAGTATAGTGAGTTAGAACAGGAAATGGCTTCTTTGAAAGAGGAAACTAAAAAATACAAAGATAAACTATACAGGTTTCAAGAAAGCTCCAAAAATGTTAAGTCTCTCATCAAAGATCAAAGAAAACCAACAGATAAAATAGGTCTCGGTTTTGTTGAGCCGCATAAGGAACCGGTTGGGGAATCTAGCAAGATATTTCAAAAGGAAGAGAGTTCTGATGAAGAAAGTACTTCAGATCATGAGTCCATAAGTGATAAATGCGTAGAAATAGAAAATAAAATTCTGAATGCTAAGAAAAAGGTTTCGGGACCCAAGAGGTCGAATAAAAGAAATTTTCACGACAGATGTTTTGCGTGTCACAGGTTTGGTCACATGGCTGTACATTGCATGTCTCAAATGAAGAAGGTTAACAACAATTTCAGAAGTGCTAATTTCTTCCAAGGGTACTGCTACTCTTGTAATCAGTTTGGGCATAAGGCATTTGTCTGCAAGGCTAATAACAGGTTCACGGTTAGTTATAACAGGCGGATTCAAAGAACAGATATGTCTAAAAGAAATTACAGTGTTACTTGTTATAAATGCAACAATGCAGGTCACACAGCTAGACAGTGCAGAACTGAACTGCCAAAGTACAGGAATAGGAAAAGTAATATGAACAGGTCCGTGGATCAAGGCGTGGACAAAAACAGGGATGAGAACAAGAACAAGAAAAGTGACAAAAATAGAAATATGGACAAAGAGTTCAAGAGAAGGCCCAGCAAAGAAATTGTAGACACTAATGATGATGAGTGCCTAATGGGAGTTTTACTCCCACCCCTATTTTAATCACCTCATTAGGAGGTGGGGGAGGGACTAAGCTAAGAAGCTCATTCTTATTCCCAAGCCCCAAAGGTGACCCTTTGCCATTGATGACAAAGGGGGCGAGATTTGAATATGGGGGAGAAATATGAGTAAGGGGGAGAGATTCAAGTCAGGGGGAGCAAAACTTCAAAGAAATATTCTCAGTTGTCAGCTCAGATTGATTTCATTTTTGGCTCTTGAAGATGTGCTTTTAGTAAAGGTTTGCCATCAATGACAAAGGGGGAGATTGTTGGCAATTTTGGGTACCTTGGGTACATTGCCTTTGCTCAAGTATAGTAGTTGTCATTGATGTCAAAGAAGTTCTTGAAGCAATTTGATTTGTTTTCAAGGAATTTGTTTTGTTGAAGATTATCCAGAGCATGATTAGTAAGTTTCCAAGGAGTCCTTAGTAGCCCAGTTGCAAAAGATCCAGAAAAAGACAAGTAAGAAAAAGTATGCAGGCGGCTAGAAAAATTGTCGCAATTTCGCGACATGTTTGAGGAGAGAGAAAGTTTTGGCAAAACTGTCACAATTTTGTGACATGTTGGAAGACAGAGACGTAGCTGGAAAAACTATCGTGATTTTGTGACATGTTGGCAGAGAAGCAGAGCAAAATGGAAAGTGTCACGATTTCACGACATGTCGCATTTTCGCGTCTCAAAAAGTGTAGGAAGGTAGAGAAAGAAAAGTGTCACGATTTCGCGACACATTTCCAGGAAAGTAGTTCGAACGAGAAAGTGTCGCTATTTCACGACATGTAGGAGAGAGAGTTTGAAAGGAAAAGTGTCGCGATTTCGTGACATGCTGCAGAAGACAAAGTGAGGACTATTGTGACTTCGTGACAAGCTACAAAAAATCAAAGTAAGGACTGTCGCAATTTCGTGACATGCTAAAAAGCTTGAAGAAAGAACTGTCATGATTTTGCGACATGCAGCAAAAGGAAGAGTCTAAAACAAAAAGTGTCACGATTTCACGACAGGCTACAAAGAAGTTGTACGGATGCAAAAAGTGTCACGATTTTGTGATAGGTTGAGATGGCAGTAGTAAGTTGCAGAAAGTGTCACGATTTTGTGACAGGTTGAAGAGAAAGCTTGCGAATGCAGAAAGTGTCATGATTTCGTGACAGGTTGAGTTGGCAGCGTTCAGTTGGAGAAAGTGTCGTGATTTCGTGACAAAAACTAGAAGCAGGTCTTCTATAGGAGAAGTGTCATGATTTTGTGACAGAAGCAGAGAGGAAGGCTTTGTAGATGAAAGCGTCACGATTTTGTGACATGTTTTAGTTTCATGGGCATATGGCAGAAAAGAGCTTAAGGCAGCGAAAGCGTCGTGATTTTGCGACATGTTATATTTTCACTGGTGCAAGCCGAAAAAAGGATGAAGAAGCAAGAAGGGTCACGATTTCATGATAGAGTTGTATTTGACATTAGCAAAATTAAATGTGTCATGATTTCATGACAAAAGAGAAGAAGAAGGCATTGAAGTCTAAGGCATCGTGATTTTGTGACAGGAGTGAAGATGACATAAGCAAAAGTCAAAAATATCATGATTTCATGACAAGCACGTTGTCAAGGCAGGCTAAAGCAAAAGTTTCATGATATCGTGACGATAGGCAAAAGAAGGTGTATGGTAGGCAAAGGTGTCATGATATCATGACATGTTGAAGTTTCACGCCAAGAGCTACAGGAGAGCTATAGAAGTAGTGAAGCCGACAAAGTTAAATCTGGGCCGACGCAGCGTAGGGTTTTGTAGCCAACGTTGTTTTAGGGATATGCAGCCAACTAAGATCAAGGTTTCAATCTTGAGATTGTTAGTATAAAAGGAGGGCTGCTTGGAGAGTTTTGGTATCGATCAAAGTGTGCGTTCGAAGAGCGATGTTCGTAGATATAGTGCGGGAGTGAAATTCAATCGCCAAAATAATAGAGTGCAAAGATTGATAGCAGTGTCAAAGTGCATTTTTTCAAATCTTCCAAGTAAGAGAGACTGCAAGGAAGTAGAGTGCTTGAAGACACTGCTGCTGTGTTTGCACAGAGGTGCAAAGGTAGGTGTTTGATCGAGTGTAGCTATGATTGCATGAATATAGCAAAGGACTGTATTTTATGCATAACAGAGGAAGAGGACAGACTTGTGCCAGATTAAAGGACTGTGTTTGGTGCAGACAAGAGAAAGAGGAAGAGGAAATTTATGCCAGATCGAAGGACTATGTTTTGGTGCAAATTCGAGGACCAGCTTTGAGGTGATAAAGTTGAGGACAGAGGTCTCCAGCCAAAGCAAGGAAGACAGGTGTCTTCTGTGGATAGAGTTCCACTTGCTAAGGGTAGAAGAGGTAGAGGTCTTCTAGAGGATCACCAACCAGAGCAGAGTTAGGGGAAGGTATCTCCTTTGAGTAGAGGCTCATAAATTTTGTAATTGGGAAGGTTTCCCAAAGAACTATGATATAACTTTTAGAGAAAAGTTTTATCTATGGAGTAGCCCACTTTGGGTGAACCACATAAATTGTTGTGTTTCTTTATGGATGGTGTTTTGTGCATTGCTTTGATTACTGCTATTGTTACTGCTATATTCATACTGCATAATATTGAATTGAAAGCTATTTTGAAAGGAAAAGTTAAAAGCGGTCTTATACTATTCACCCCCCCTCTCAGTATAAGCTTGTGTTCTTTAGAAAGTTGTAGACTAAAAACATAGAGAAAATAGAGGATGAAAACAACCTCAAATCCTACTCTGTTTATGGAGATTTTGCCTTCTACTGCACTTGGCTACTGGCCGCTATTGACCAGAGTGGCTACTGATAACTATAGCAGCTAATATCTACTAGTCACTGATAGCTACAACATCTAAGATCTACTAGCTACAGTAGCTAAGTTGGCTACTGATAGTTATAACATCTAAGATTTTTTGGCCACTGATAGCTATAGTAGCTAATATCTGCTGGCCATTGGTGACCAAAGTGGCCAAACCTACACATAGAAAAGTGCCCAAAACATTAGTAAAACAACTAAAAACAAAAACTTGGTGGGGGTCCCATCATGATCACCATCTGTTTGACCCAGAGAAGTGCACACCCTTATTCTACTTGTAATATTATACTTAAATGAAATGAAATACCATGCAATACATATAACACAAATAATAGAGAAATATCATTTTATTTATATTAAACCCTAGTTACATATCGGTCCCTCTTAGGGATACCCAATTTGATACAATGAATTACAAGTAGAGTAATGGTGAATATATCCCCTTGCAAGGGATGGTGTACTTTCGTAGGCTTCTCGATCTCACACATAAACTTGTATTGAGGGCTTATAGATGTCTCCTTCTCTAGATCTTATCTTGGAGGGATATTGTGCTTTGGATACTTTGAACTTATGCTATGAACCTATATCTACAGGTATGGAAATAATAGAGCACAATAAGTAGTACATGCCACCTCTCTAAAAGAAGCTCTTATTAGCAAATACAATAATATAGATAAATAAGCATAATGTGCATTGAAATATACCAGATCTAAGCAATATGCATATGAAAATCAGAAATATTAATCTAAATGCAATGAAAGATTTAGATCTATGCTAAATCCATGTAAATGAAATAATGATAAATAAATATCTATTACTTAGAACAAAGGAATCGACCATTTTAAAACCTAGATATGACTATGGGCCATTGTCAAAGACAACGGCCTATGAATTAAATGTTACCTCGAGTCTTATGGGATGTGGCACTCGATCCCTTGCTCAAATTTATGTTCAAGGGTCGCTAGGTGTGTCTCCTACACTGATTGGTGGTTGGGAATGATGGATCTGAATACTCATGCATGGACATGGATCAACCAGACGGTGCTCCAATGCTCCTCAAAGGGATGTAAATTGGCTCTCCATTTTGATAAGGCTTCACTACACACAATTTGAACTCTCTGTATCTTTTACCTCCCTGGAAGTCTACAAATATAGAATTCTAATTTTTAGGTTTAGATCTAGGGCTTGGCTTCTTAGGGAAGCCAAGCTCTAGATCTGCATGCCAACTAACTATACCAAATGGAAGGTTTAGTCTTGATTTGGCATGGAAGGGGTAGTTAGGAGGAAATCTAGGAGTTCCTCATCGATATCCCTTTGAAATACATGTAAATTACCATTACTACCCATGATTTGGGTAATCCCTCATAATAGTTCATGTTTCAGTGCTAGCCACTATCATCAGAAACAACTAGTTATGGTTGCTCTTAGCTTGAGTGGCTAGGATTGACCACTCTTAGCTTGAGCAGCTAGGATTGGCCACTCTCAGCTTGAGCATCCAAGATTGATCGCTCTCAACTTGAGCAACCAGGATTGGCCTCTCTCAGATTGAGCAGCCAAGATTAGCCACTCTCATATTGAGTATATAAGATTGGCCACTCTTAGATTGAGTATCCAGGATTGGCCACTCTCATCTTGAGAAACCAATATTAGTGGTTGCTATGGTCAATAGCAGCCAAGACCAAATGGGCTAGAACTACCTCTTTTGAGTGGTTAGGACCACTGCTTGCTCTTGGAAAGGTCCAATATTAGTCATATGGTCTACGGATGTGCCCATATGAGTAGTCTCATAAACATGACATATTTTAGGTGTCTACACTAGAATAAAATTTTATTCCAAAAAAACTACACTCAAAAATGCTTATCAACAACCCTTTTCACTCCAACTTAGCATTCACAACATCCAATAATCACTCACAAGGAAGATGTGCCCATAAATTTTATTTTATGAAGAATTATCCTTAAAAATATATCTCATTTATAACCACTTTCTTTACCAAACACAAAGGTAAGATGTCGCAAATACACCTTATCACTCCATATAGATCTTAATGCATTAACAGAAAAATAATCACCACTTCAAAATATCCCAAAGCACTGACAAATTGTTCTTCTCTTCTTTTATAAATAAAGATCAAAATAAATTCCTTTTTCACTTTTTAACTCCACTCTCTAATTTATTTCCAATGCAACAAAGAATTAAAATAAACTATTTTAATCCTTATATATCCCTACTTCAAACACTGCCCACTTAATAACATGTATGCTTCAAAACACATTTCAATATAACACAGGCCTTGCAAAAATTAAATTAATTTTTCATACCTTAGACCATGCACCAAAAATATTTGTGCACCACACAAACTACCTCTACAAGAATTCGAACCCAAAACCTCACTGCCAGTGTTACATCCTAGTGAATGCTACGCTAGCCATGTGGGCTACGCATCCACTTGGGACCAAGGGCACATGATGTCCCTTTATTCCTTGTCTCCCACACCTAAAACATCAAATTCAAAAAATCTCTTCTTCCTTCCTTGCAAAAACATGATTGTGACTTGAACCCATGACCTAGCCTCCGCAAACAAATTAACTGTGCTTTGCCTACCGTCTGCGCTATCCATCGGGTGGTGTAATATTTTCATGCCTACATTTATTTCAACATACACTCCATATTTTTTGAATAGGACAAATATTCCTCCCCCGAAGTGCTCGCACAAAGTATGTATTATGCTCAATTTTGATCGACGAATGCCTTAGACTTTGGGAAAATAATTTACCCATCTTTATATGTAATATTGTAAATGTGGATATGTCAGACCTTATTTGATTTACCACCATCTATCAAAATAAACTTTGGCACCAAGAATAATTTGAATTAAAATTTTAACCAAAAGATAAAATATTTTAATTAAAATTATTTAACCTTTTCCTCCTTTAATATTTTTAAAACTTGCTCATTTGCTCTTTTCAAGGAGAATGCTTTGCACTTCAAAAATAGTAATTAAATTATAATTATTTTAAATTCAAAATGAATTTAAATATTATAATTAAATATTAAATGTCCTTTGGGCCTTTTTAAATATAATCTTACTTCAAACTAATTTATTATTTTGAACTCATGATTCTAATTCCTTTGGAGAGAACATTACCTTGTATATTTTTTTGACATCAATGACAACAAAACTTGCTCATATTTCCAACAATCTCCCCCTTTGTCATTGATGGAAACCCATTTATATTTTATAATTTTTTAATATTTTTTTTTTATGTCCCCCCTGGGAAACTGCTCCCCCTTACTAAAATCTTTCCTTCTAACTCAAATCTCTCCCCCTTACTCAAATATCTCCCCCTTTGTCATCAATGGAAAAGGGTCACCTTTGGGGCTCGGGGATAAGAATAAAATAGTTACCTTAGCCCCTCCCCCACCTCCTCTTGAGGTGGTTAATTTTGGGTTGGGAGTATTTCTACTCCTAGTAAGCACTGATCTTTACCTTTTTCAACTTTCCTCCTTATCTGATCCTTTTGATTCCTTTGACCATTTTTGTTCTTTATTGTCTCTAGAATTTATGCTCTACACCACTTTGTTGTATGTCCATCATTATTGCACTTATAACACTTAATATTGTATTTCTTGGAGGTGCAAATATCTTGGGATTTCTCTTGGTGAAGCCATATCTATTTCTGTCATGAACCCTGCAATTCATTACCTTGTAACCAAACTAATTACAAGAGTAATAATACCCTTGAAAAAGCTACCTATTGTTGAACCTTCCATATTCCTATTTTTCATGTGTCCTACATTGTGAAACTTTGTGACCAAACCTGTGACATGAGAAGCATCATCCATCGAAACTTCCTTTCCTTGACCTCATTGGTATCTTAGTCTCTTTTACCCTGTGTTGATTCATGTTCTGTCTATTCTTGTTTTGTGCATTGTTCCTTTCCTTGTTGCACTTTCTATTGTCTAAATCATCCTCAAAATTCTCACTCTCCCTTACACTCTCTTCTCTTGAAGTTTCTTCTCCTTCACTTGATATTGACTCCTCTCCTTATTTCTCTTGTACCTATTCAAAATCAAGACTTATTTTGTTTGTTGACCATCTTTGTACCTTGATCATCTTATCTATGATCTTTGAGCTCCTTATAAAATTGTGTAACATGTCCTTAGACTCTTTTACTTCTTCCCTTAGTAAAGCCACTTCATGTTCCAACCTTTCACATTCTAAGACCTTTTCTTCTAACTTATCTTTAAACTTCCTTGTCTTAGCCATTGAATTATTTAGATCCTCTATAAGCTTTCCTTTCTCTTCATCACATTCTTGAAATTAAAGCTTAAGTTGGGAGTTTTTCTTTCTTACCTTATTTAATGCATCAAGGGCATGAATAAGTTTACCTTCGAGATCAAATTCTCCTATTTATGATTCTTCTTTTATTTGTTTTCCTTTGAAAACATCTTCATTATTTTTTGACTTGTCTTCTATAGGATCACCTCCTTCTTCTTCTAATACCATTAGAATATTCTCTTCTGGTCCTTCAAGTGTATCTTCATATTCATCATCACTGAAATTGAAACCACTCTTTGTACAACTATCTTCAAGATGACTAAAGTTACCACATCTAAAATACTTGAGGATTATTGGTGACCTTTTTCTAACCATTTCCTTTTCTTTTGCTAGAAATAGAACTTCATATTTATCATTATCTGAGGAACTATGATCACTATCACTTGAGCACTTGTTGGGCACTGAATTGCACCAAGTTTTCACTCAGTACTGTGGTTGTCTATCTTCCTATTTTCTGTCCAGGCTTGCACCCGATAGCTACAGCTCAACACTCAACATTGGATGGACCAAAATAGGGGTTTTCGATCCAACCTCCAGAGTAGGTTGGTTCCTTGTCAACTTAGCAGGTTGTTGACACAATTATGCTCACTTAGGGTTTGGAGTTTAGGGTAAGAGAAGGTTAGGGTTAGAGAGATGTAGATAACAATGGATGGATAGGTTAACAACATTGCACCATCATAAAAAGCTCCCAAAAAACTAGATTAAGGACATACACTTAGATCAACATTTATCTCATAATAGATCATTTCATATATTTAAAGCATAACAAAGAAATGTTATAGCAAGCAATTTCAATACCCAGGGAATGATAATCCAAATAACAGAATTCACCAAACACTTAGATCTTACAGAAATGTACTTTCAAATAACATAGAATGAACTCAAAGCAGATTTCAATTACTCACAATAGCTAGTAATCCAAAATAGGCACAAACTAACCATCTAAGTATTTACAGAAATGCAACTATGAAATCCGAACCTCTGACATCAAGCAAGAGAACATGAACTTGAGGTGAAGATCAATGTATTGCTCCTTTCATTCAGCTCTTCAGGAATATTTACAATAGCACAGGCAAACACGCTAGAGCCGACCCTTCAAAATGAGGGTTCGACCTCTACTTATAGTTTTTCATATTACAATAATCAAGAAACAATACACCAAATCTTGTTACAACAGCTCAACAAAGAGTTTAGTTGGAATTAGCTCATTGGTTCATCCTCCAGGAATTCTGTTGGAAGGGAGTCCGCCATGATAGCACGGGGTCTCTGCAACTTGTTGGTCGCTCAGTAGAACTATAGTTTAGAACATTCTAGATCATACATTTTTGTCGATCCTTCTTGGGAATAGATTGCCACCATCGATCTATAACTGCCTCTAGTCTGATCTTCTTGGAAACCTTTGATGCTTCATCTTCTAGCTGACTATTATAGTTCTAATGCAGAAACATCTTTTAAACAACCAAAACTTAGAAGACTAACCTCCACCATCGATCTTCTTCATCACACGATTCAGATTCAATCCGGCACAAGCTAAATGCCATTCCACTTATGACATCATCTTTCTTAGTAGCAGAATCTCCAATCTGGATCCAGAGTATCTGAACCTTGAATCCACTCCAGGATTTTTATCTTCCACCTCATCATTATTTAGCCATTTCGCTTTATCTTCATTCCGAAAATAAAATACTTGTCCATTCCCCGGATCGCCATTCCGCACTTTTTTGCCACTGACGTCATCATTTCCTTGAGACTTTTATGGATTTGAAGATAGCGCCAATCCAAAGTGGGAAACAAAAAGACTTTTCTAGAATCGGATATATGCAAGGAGGCTATTCCACACTTTTTCATTGCTGACATCATCATCTCTCAAGAACTTTTGCGGATTTGAGATCTGTCATCATTTCGGACCCGGAATGCAGTTACCCAAAATCGCTTCAAACATTTCAAAATTGAATAACTATCGAGCGGACTCATATTATCAACCCGGTTCTGGAGTGGAATGATAGCTTTATGACTTAGTCAAAATTATACAAAATTTTACTAAGTATGTGGCCATTTCGGGCCTACATTCTGGCGCCTCCCGGGTGGATTTGCTTGCAAAGCCAATCGAATCCAGAGTCTTATCCATTGGGCCTTAGGAGTCAAAATAATACTTATTCTTGAATATATGTTTTAAGGAATGATTTCCATACAAATCCTACCCTCTGAAAACTTAATTCTTCCTAGAGGGTAGAGGTTCATATCGAAACTATGCCAAAAACATCATAGAACTCATTTGTTCAACTAGAGACTATGTCTATAATATCAGTATTACTACTACCTTCAGAAAATATACACAACTCACCTCCTTTATAAGGATTCCTTTCAAAAATGCCTTCACACAAAAATGTTGCATTGTAGGCCTCATGCCTTTATTGCTTATTTCTGACAACTGTCAGAGTAAAAACAGAAATACAAAACTGATGTATAGGAATACAAAACTTATGCATATATACAAATAGAAAAAGAATGGTTCAAGCATGAGCCCCTCCTGGGCCTGTAATTGCTCAATATTACTCTTATTCTTCTACAACCTCTTCCTCTTCATCTTCTCCAGGAGTCTGTACTCCTTGATCATCTTTACCAGAAGTGTCCCCAAACACTTGAACCATTGATTCCAAATATTGAAGAGCCTGTTTCCAGGATTGCTCAGAGGGATTTGATGTCTCTTTAAGTTTCTTATAAATGTATTGTAGTTCTCCAACATCTTCATAATTAGCAGCATTCCCTCTAATCACCAGATCTTCCATGAGATCTCTCAGGTGGGTGTAACCCATAATTAGCTTAGCAGCTTGTTCTTGGGATAGTGGCTCTTCTAATGAATCAATTTTAGCTTCATCCTGTAGATTCTCCTTGATGCTTTGTTGGGCTTCTTCCATAGATAACAAGTTGTGATCCTCCTTCCAGAGCCCTTTGAAACCAACATGAACCATCTCCTCATTTATTTCAATAATATCTTTAATTCCCCTGTCCATCCTATCAAACAACAACCAGGCTCTCTGAACTGCCCTATGCTTTTTCACCACTATCTTGGAGGCTACCCTGACTAGATTCCATTCTTTATTAGAAATTGGTTTAGCAGCATCATTGAGCCTACTACCAACCAACCTGTACATTTGTTCTACCGAAATCACCATAGGTTGTAACTCTCCAGTGATTTGATCTAAATCCTTCTGAATGGTAGATAATAATTGGTTGGCATCCTTCAGGTAGTCAATTATGAGTTGAAGACCTGAACATTTTTCTTGAACTTCAAAAAACAACTCCTGCTTTATCTTTTTCAAATTATCTTTGGAAAATCTTGAGGACTTGGCCTTCTCAATCTGAAGCTGATGTTTCAAACTTTGAATCTCTTTTTCCTGATCCTCATTCAGCTTCTTTTGTTCCTCTAGCTGGTCTTTCAACTCATTAGCCTTCTGAAATATTTCCTGCCAACTCTTAGCCTCCTTCCTCAGAACTTTCTCTACTTATTTTTTATCATGGAGGCTCTTCTTAAGCTTTTCAACCTATTGTTTCAACTTTTCTACCTTATATTTTGCTATATCAGTATTTACATAAAAGGTATCCAAGTGAGCCTTGGCCATCCCTAACTCATCTTCAGCAGGAAGCTTGTCAATATCTTCTATGATTTCTTTCGCTCTATAATCTTAGGCAATCATCTCATTTTTAGGCTTGCTCACCTACGGAATCAAAGACCTTGAAACCCTTTGCCTAGTGATGGGATTAACATACATACTTTTTCTTGTCATAACCATCCGACTAGAAGGCTTGGTAAGCTTCTCTGCCCAATAATCATTTATGCTCTAAGCAGTTGCCTACTCTTTGGATACAACAATAGACTTTGAAATATCAACAACCAAAGGAGATAATGGCATCAAAAACATGAGGGCGGACTGACTTGTTGTTGGTGGGGATGGAGACACATTGACAGCAGCCTCTATTACAATGGTAGATTCTGTGACTATTGTTGTTGTTGATACAGGTAAATTTAGGGAAACATGGACAGAACTGATAGTAGAGGGGATGGATGAACTTGGAACGCATTGTCCCATGGATGGTGGTAAAAGAGATGAGGGCGCAATGATGGTGGATACTGAAGTGGATGCCTCAGAAGTGGAAGGTGGGTTTGAAGGAGGCTGTGATATAGTAGAACTAACTGATGCCTCCATAGCTACTGATGGGATGAGGGGAGGACTGTGAGGTGAAGGAGGCAAATTCACCACATTTTCTTGACCAGAAAGGGAGGGAAATCCTTTTGGGGATTCATGGAGATGAGAAGGAGAAGAGGGATTAGAAACCATACCTTCACCTACAGATGTAGGGTCTTCTTGCTCAGCTTCTTTTTCAAGTTGTTGTTCTTGTTCAACTAACCCTTCTGTATTAAAAGCAGCTACCTCTTCAGCAATTTCCTCCATACTCATCTTCTACCTTTTGGAAAGCTCTCTCCCTTATGTATCCGGGGTTCTCTTAGCCCTTTTATGAACTAATCGAAAAGCATCCATCTCATCTCTAGAATATTCTTCTGATAATTCTCCTTGCACTCCCTCGAAAGGTAAATATTGCTCAGTAATGGATTGTGGCTTTGTTGATGTCGCAGGAGTAAAAGAAAGTGGCTTGAGCCCAACGCTCTTACCCTTCCTTTTCTGATCAACAAATTTGTCCCGAGGTTGTCCTCCTAGAGCTAAACGTTTAGGCCTAGATTTTGCTTCAATAACCAGGGTACTAACAACCTTTTCTTTAGAACATCTCATTTTGCTCATCATCCTAGCTCCTTTAGGGAATATCTCCACCTGCTCAAAAGTAGGACTGAAAGTCCTCAATGCTCCAGTGTTTGTTAAAGAAGTATTTTGATCTGTAGAAGGTTGGAGAGATTCAGAATCACCCTGGGGCTTTTCAACCATCAATACAATGTGCCTCACATCCTTTAGTTCCCAAGTATCAATATTTTCATCATATCTTTTTGAAAACTCTTTATCAAATTTTATTCCAAATTTAGATTCAACTTTCCCAATTTCAACTCTCATACACCACCAATCCATGATCTTGGCATCCTCCCATGGTCCCTTGAAATCCTCCTCTTCTACTTCTTCTGAAACTTCCTTTTTATATGACATGTCTTTTTCTTTGTCGACTTTGACTTGGAGGAGGGCCTGCTTTTCTTTGTAGTTTTGGCTTTAATCTTGTCAATCATCTCTTCAGTAATCTGATGATTGGGCTAGTGGTCGGGATCAAAATCTTCAATCTGCTCATAAAAATCCAACCATGGAGGTAACTGATCCATCTTGGAAACATTCCACTCTAACATAGTAGTCTCATCATTGTTTCTTCCCTATTCAAAATGAGCCCTAGGCCTTTTCTCAAATTTGTAGGCCTTATCTCCATTCAGGGTTTTATTTTTTGTAGTGAAAATACCATCAGGATCATAACTCCACTTCTGCGGGATATAAAATAGACCTAACCCATCTAGGTATCGGTCAATTTGCTGACTTTACCCCTTTTTAGTAATGGTGATATCACTCAAAGTGTGGTGGGAAAGCAAAGACTTCCTTTTTCTCCCTGAACCATATTTTGAGTCAATGTACTCTACCTGCCTCAAATATTCTAAGGCAAAGAGTCTCTCCATGACAAAGTGGGGCAAAATAAAAGGTTTACCCATGAAACCATATAATCTGATGACTGTTCCCTCAGTTAATAGATACCAGTCCCCTTCCTCTACATCTTTATTCCTCATAATCTCTTTGGCCAGGGGTGGCAATCTAGGGAAATTTCCATACATTATTTTGAGGGCCGGTCCAAGAAATTCCAAATTGAACCTATAGTGAGACTCACTACTTCTTAAATGGTTTTTCCAATAGTAGACTGGCATAGGTTCTCCTTTATCGGTCTTATCCTTGACTGGAATCCATGACATTCTATCTTTCACAGTGGCATAAAACATCCATACCAAGCTTGAGCAATGCCTAAAGCTAGGAGCATCAGAGCCCCTCTTCAAGCTTACTAACTATTCATGTATTCTTTGGGTGAGAAACATTGGCCAGTCAAAATAAATCACCCTTATCCCTCTCTTTTTGCCTCCTTTTCGTACATCCTTTCATTAGAGATACAATATGCAACGGTAATTTGCCAACCATGAACCTCTTCATCAGAGTCCAAACCCTCCATGCAGGCCAACATAGAGAACATAACAGGGGTTACAAATTTCTTGATAGAAATGGGGACCTCAGGCAACTCTTCCTGGGGTTTGGTATTCAGCTATTTATAAACCCAATTCCTAAATGACTCGCCGTCATTTGCCCATTTCTTAGTGGAATAAAACCCAGTTTGTTCAACAATTCTGAAGGGTTTTGGTGGTACTGGTGGGTCAGACCCTAAGGCAAAAATCTCATGATAGAAAGAGGTAGTGATGCTAAAAAGGGTCTCACCCTCATAGGTTTTTACTGCCTTGGCTAGCGGGTCATAGAATTTGACTATTGCAGCTATCAACTCAGGACATGGGTGGACGGAATCACAAATGTAAAAGGATAAATAAGAAAGGATGGAGCATCTACCTTCCACCGATAGAGCAGTGTTATTTTTGTATCTATCATTCACACTCTTTCTTAGTCTCGTCCTTTCAGTGATGGTCATCACCATGTCCGCCACAACCTCGGCTTTATCAAGGTACGACACCGACATCCTGTCGTCCAGAGTTTCAAATTCTAGAACGTCTTTTGAAGTCTCTGTGGGTGATTTCTTAGGAGCCATCTTGTAGCAGTAGGACTTTGCGCACTGGAATAAGTGAGGAGAAATTCAGAACACTGCTAAGCTTCTCTATAGTCTCGTGGTTGCGAAATGAATCCCACGCATAACTTCATCACTTTTATCTTCTGGAACTCACGTATCATCAACCATAAATGCAGCTGCTATACGATATCTTGTTGGCACACTTCACCACCCTTTCCATTATTTCTTTGGTGGCTCAAAAGTGACGTCCTATCTCCTTATTGGTCAAATTTTGAAATTGTGCTACCAGCTCATCGCATCCCTTCGGCTACTCTTTGGCTCATGCACGAGTTCGTTAGAATTGAATGCACGAGCAATATTTAGCCTCCACGTGTCAAATTGAAACTTGTTGTTTGGCTTTGGCCTGATTCTGCTCTAGCATCTTTAAGAACTTTTTGAGTCCGCTAAGCTTACATGCATGTCACTTTACCCTGATTCCGCTCTGACTATCTCCAGCTTTGAGAGGTTCTCGGATTGGTGCCATTCTTGTCCTTCCTTATGCGGGATAGAAAAATATAGACCACTCTACAGAATTGCCAATCCGGATTTAACCATGCGGACTTGAGGGCGGAATGCCACTCCGGGAGTTTTGCATAGCACAATGTGTAGAATGGAACATTACCATGAATTTGGCCAACACTTAGTCATTTCTTGCAAAATTTCTTCTCTCTCTCTTTTTTTTTTAGCATTTCTTCGAAAAAGAACTAATTACAAAGTGCAGAAATAAAATGAAATAGAAAGTGCAGAAAGGAAGGGGAAATATTTGTACAATGTATATACATATGTTACAATGAGCTTATTTCTTACATATAGTAGAGCTTAAGGTGGAAACCATTCACCGAAATTGGTTGTATGTTTCCCTCTGGATCCTTCAACTGAAATACATTAGACTCTTTAGCTTCCACTATTTTGAAAGGACCATCCCAAAAGGAATCAAATTTTTCATGTTTACCTGGTTTTGCCCTGTCAACATTCCACCTGAGAATTGAATCTCCAACTTGAAGTTTCCTGAACTTGGCCTTTTTATCAAACCATGCTTTAATGTCTGATGAGTGCTTTTGAAAATGATCATATGCCTGAGTCCTGCTCTCTTCCAACCGCAACAAGTGTGTCAACTTGGTTTTAACTGGATCATCCTCTAATTCTTCTTCTATACTGACAAGCTTAAGTGTTGGGATCTCTAAGTGAATTGGCAATACCACCTCTTTTCCGTATACCAGTGCATAAGGCAAAGTTTTTTATGGAATTTTTAATAGTAATCCTGTCTACCCATAGAGCATGGTTGAGCAATAGGTGCCAACTCCTTTTGTTACCTTCCAAAGATTTTCTCAAAATCCTTAATAGGTTTTTATTGGTAGATTCTGCAAGTCCATTACCTTGTGGATAATAGTTTGAAGTATTTTTAAGAGTGATGCCATACTTGTTGGCAAACTCAATGTACTTAGCTCCTATGAAAGCAGGGCCATTATCACTCACCAAAGCTTTCGAAACTCCAAATCTGGAAATCAAACTCTCCATAAAGTTGATCACAACTTCCTGGTCCACCTTCTTTGTAGGAATGGCCTCTACCCATCTGGTAAGATAATCTGTAGTTGTCAAGATAAACTTGTGCTCTATTGAAGAATTAGGATTTATAACTCCTATAAAATCTAATCCCCATTGTTGGAAAGGCTCTTCGACTTGAATAGGCTTTAGGGGAGAGGCAACATTTCTTGTTCTTCCAATGTACCTCTGACACTTATCACAAGCTTAGGTAATTTTAAAAGCATCATTGAACATGGTAGGCCAATAATAACCTACTCTTATTATCTTCAAAGTTGTAGTTCTACCGAAGCTATGACCTCCTGCTAAGCCTCCATGAAATTCTTCTAGGACTCTTTTTTGTTGGTCCTCCTTCAAAAATTTTAGGAGAATACCATCCAAGTTTCTTTTGAACAACCCTTCAGGTAGCAACACATATTTTAGAGCATGAATTCTATACCTCTAATTTTGAGAAGGATTCATATTGGGAGGGTAGATCCTAGTTTGGAAATACCTGGTCATTTGCTCGATCCAATCAGAATCCGGAGTGTGAACAATCTCTATTTGATCCTCTTATGTCATCTGACAAGCTATTATTTTGGCCAATGTTGAAGCATCTATCAATCCTTGGCACAAGGCTCTACCTCTTACCATCTTGGTGGGACATATCTCCACATCATATTCCTAGATCTTAGTAATCCAACCAGCCCTTTTATCTCCCAAGTCACCTTGTAAAATAAAAATCCTTACATCTGGATGAACCACATATACCAAGGTTTTGCTCTGTACCAGATATTGTCTAAAATTATTTAGTGACTTCATTACAATGAACACTTGTCTTTCAATAAAGTTATATTTTACCTAATAATCATGTAAATTCTGACTCCAAAAGAACACAGGGTGCTCATCCCCTTGACTATATTTCTGGGTGAGTACCGAGGCATAACTTTCTTCAACTCCATAAGCATAGAGAATAAAATCCTTAGTGAAATCAGGATTTATCAAGACTGGGGCTGTTGCAATGGATTGCTTGATGACCTCAAAAGCTTGCTTCCTAACCTCAGTCCACTTGAACTCTATATTTTTCTTGAGTAGTTCAGATATAGGCCTCACTTTTTGTGCAAAATCAGAAATGAATTTCTTGACGAAATTGATTTGACCTAAGAAAGACTACAAGGTCTTCTTATTAGTAGGCAAAGGAATAGCTATAATTGCTCCAATTATTTCTGGATCTATAGCCATACCTTCCTTTGAGACCACATGGCCTAATATTTTTCCCTCATGTACTCCAAAGAATGACTTCTTAGAATTAAGTGAGATACCAAATTCTTTGTATTTTTGAAAAACTTGTTCCAAATGAGATATATGATAATTTTTATCATGAGAAAATACAGTCATGTCATCCAAGTAAATCAAAATAATTTTTTTTATAAGTGTACCAAAGCATAGTCCATGGCCCTCTGAAATGTAGCTCCAGCATTGGATAGCCGAAAGGGCATTCTATTATAGTCAAATGTACCCCATTTTGTGGTGAATGTTGTTTTGTATTGGTCTTGATATTTTACCCAAATTTGGTTATATCCATAATAACCATCCAAGAGTGAGAATATTTTTTCTCCAGCTACCACCTGTAATATTTGGTCAATCTGAGGGAGGGGATAGTGATCCTTGAGAGATGCTTGATTCAGATTTCTAAAATCTACACATAGGCGTATATCCCCATATTTTTTCTTACGGGTACCAAATTGGATACCCAAGTGGAATGTTGTATTGGATATATTATCCTAGCCTTCAGTATATTTAAGAGTTCCTTCTTCATAATGGCTTCTATCCTCGGATTAACAGGCCTCTATTTATGTTGGAATGGTTTAGCATCAGGTTCTAACTTGATAATATGCTGGATAATATTTTCTTCATACACCTTAAGATCTTTATATGACCAAGCCAAAATGTCTTGGTATTTTAAGCATAAAGATTTAATAGCCTATGCTTCCTCAGGTGAACATTGGATCCCAACATTGAGATTCTTTCCTATTTTGACCTCTACTTCTTTATAGATATTTTTATCAACCTTCATAGCTCCAACCTTCTTTCTATCTTCATTATCAAATAGACTTTAAATGGTGACCAATCCCTTTGGGATATGATTTTTTCTTAGTTGGATAAAGTCTTTCTGATCTATTTCCTCCAAGTATTCCTCTTGGATAGTTGAGAAGCATGCTTCTCTTATCATAAAATCTAGAATTTGTTCATTACTTTCAAAAACCTGCAAGAATATCTGCTTGTATGGCACTGTAGGTTTGAAAACCATTTTAATTCCCTTGGTCTTCTTAGTTACAAAATCCATAGGAGGATTGAAATTAGCTCCCTTTGTTGCCAAATAATCCACCAGGTGATTATATTCTCTACGCATAAAACTTATATTCAGGGCATCAAATGAATCCATTAGGTCCCATACCCAGTTTTTGTAAGCTTTCAAGTAATGGTGCTTACTACTACACTTATTCCTTACCTGATGGACTATCAACTCAAAATCACCATATATGTTCAAAATCTTGATGCCCATACTTTTTGCTTGCATAAATATGAGAAACAAAAAAAATTATTTTGGTTTTATGATTACTCTATTTTGAAGCTGAAAATAGGGAAAAACAACACTAAAATAGCCATAAAATGGGCTAGGCAATTCCAAAAATTACCAAATTTATTTTGTTGTATTATTTAGCCCCTGGGACACCTCTCCCAAAACTTTCGAGTCCTAACTCTTCATGGTTCAAAATTTCCCAAAATTTCCTAAAAGTGGGCATTTCCCCACAGACCCCGGTTGGCCAATTATTGCAAAAATACAAAATTTTGACCCGAAAGTCACTTTTTGAATTCATATCCCATTGCAATCAGCTCGTCACACTAATAATTTTGGTATATAACACCCAAAAACTTTTTTGGAAGTCAAATTTCACAAGGTTATGGTCAATACATGGGGCCATCCCCGGTCTAAGACTGAGGTTGCACCCAATGCACCAGAGGGCCCAGAACACCCTAGAGGTAGCACACCTATCCAAAACATACTTGAATAAACTTTAGGTAGTCTCAGAGGAGAAAAAAACCACTCACAATGGATCTCACCAAGAAACCCCGCTCAGGAGAACCATCACTATATCTTCTCGTGACCTAAACGAGAATACTTCCAAACCCACCACATCTCATTACACTGAGAGTTCAAATCAGCCCAATTAGGGGTGATATAGAGGAAAGGAAACCATTTGCATGCCCATTGTAATGCCAAATCCTTCCAAACATGGGGGATGTTAGTTGTCTGACCATGGTATTGGTGAGGAAGGAACTCCCCTTGCCTAACCTTGGAAGACCCATCACCTTGACTTCTTATATCAAGGTGCTAGAAGATCCCAACATGGAAGATTTGAGCATGGTAGCATATATCATGATCATACCCCTCATGGATCTACTGGATCTACTGAAGAATACATCTTGGATGAAGGAATTGTAACTCAGTTGCGTCCTAGCAAACACGTGGCACCCCCGCAACAAACTTACATGAAGATTGCACCCCTAGGGAATATCATAATATCAATGCAATCTCAAATTATCAATGAAAGAGAATTTTCAACCTTGTTGCACAATTTGAAGAAAACAAGAACCCTTGCATGGATTTGCAGAGTCATAGACCCAGCACAGAAAATCGATCAAATCGGTCACATAGGTTAGATGTAATTCAGAGAGAACAAATTCTCCAAGATTATTTAGAATATTTACGTATTGAGCCTAAAAATTTAGAAAACATAGAATTAGAAAGTGCAAAACAACAATTATTGCACCAACAATGATTATATGAGCACTGCCTAGAAGAGCAGCGTCTCCTTGATCTAAAGAAGCATGAAGAGCGATCAAACAGATTGGTTCAATCAAAATTACCTCCCCATAGTGAGTATAGGTAGAAACATAATGAGAGATGTGCTACTTTGCATTTCGAGGTACATAATAGGCGAGTAGATGATTATATTCATCATACCTCTTGACATGCTTCTCGATCACATGAGTGTTTAGTGCCAAACAAGCCTGAGCATAGGCATTATGAGAGATCAGAGTTAGATGACCAAGATCAACAATATCCTAAACCATCTTCTATAGACGTGGTCTATGAATACAATCAACCACCCCATACTCAAAGAAACTTACCTTTGCATGCATCCCAAAGACCCCTTCAATAGGAAGAGATCATTTCTTCTCAAGCATACAAAGTGCTAGCTGAGAGAGTCAAGTCTCTCAAGAAACATGATGCTATTGGACAGAAGCCAACCTTAAAAAATATACATAATAAACCTTTGTACCCCTCAGTACCAAGTCTTGCTTATCCTAGGAACTTTGATATGCCTAGGTTAGAAAAATTCAAAGTAGAGGAAGACATGCAAGAAAATATGACCAACTTCATGAATGCGTGCTTCCACCTTGAGCAGAATGATACCATGATGCAGAGAACTGTTAGCGTACTATATATTATGTTTTGTCTTTATTTGATTTATTAGACAGAACGTTACACTGTTACAACCATGTAACAGAGTTCTGGTTCGTCGGTGACTATTCCCGGCCATTGTAATTCTATTTAATCATTGTTGTTCAATAATCATGAGTTCACATTTTCTACATGGCATCAGAGCCAGATTGCTGCAGGGAGCTGTGAGAAGCCGAGGTCTGGAGGCGGACGTGAAGGGCGAAATTTGTTTTAAATTTTTCTTTCGCCGCGTGATCGCAGCTGAGAAGGCCTGTAGTGGAATAAAAAAAAATATACTCCGCGCGTAGACGCAGCGGAGGCGCAGAGCGTCGCGACGCAGAGGAAGGACCCCCCGCATGTGCAGACATTGTGCGGACGTCTAGACGGACCTGCGTCGCATCGCGACAGATGAGGGAGCCCCCCCCCACGTGCAGGTCATCGCAGATGCCCTGCGACGTCACGACAGAGTCCCCGTGCACGATAGGGACGTAAGACGTCTGTCGCAGTCCCCACACGCGACAGGGACGTTGCGAACGTCTGTCACAGTCCTCGTGCACGATAGGGACATCGCGATAGAGGAGCGGGAGGGACGTCGAAAGCCCCCCCCCGACGGAGGTCTGTTTGGCACGCTGCATCGCCGGAGCCATGGGCGGCAGAGAAGGGAGGACTGCGCAACCCCCCCCTCCCCCGGTTTAATTAAAAAAAAAAACTCGGCCCCCCCCCGTCTGAAAAAAATTAAAACCCCCCCGGTGGGAATTTGAATTTTAAAATTCCCGCTCCCTCCCGGGTATAAACCCCCCCCCGCCAGCGCGTTGTGCACAGAGCCATCGCGGATTGCAGCCGCGGCTGGATTGCGCAGAGGGCGGGACGCCGCGCTCAACCACAGGGGAAAAAAAAATTTCAAAAAAAAAAATCGTGAAGTAAAAAAAAAAAAGAGGGATCGTTGCGGAGGGCAGCCGGGAAGTAGCAGCAGCGTCCAAGCAAAGCTGCGGCCGCGACTTGCAGAGGAGGTGGCAGATGCAGCGGATGGGCAGGCCGAGGTTGATAAAGGAGAGGAGGTTGACTGATCCTCTCGGATCAGCCCGCTGGCTCACGTGGTCGTGAGTCGTGCGGTAAGGCTCAAGGAGCCTGCAGGTTAGGGGTTCAAATCCCACCGACTCCCTCTTAAGGTATAATTTTTTTTTTCAAAGTTATTTTTTAATTATTATTTTTTTAATTAAAATTTTTAATTTTAATTTTAATATAGTTTTAAACTTTATAAATTAAAATTTAATTTTAATTTATTTTTTTTAAGTTTTAAAACTATATAAATTAAAATTATTTATTTTAATTTTAAATATATAATAATTATTAAAATGCTTTGTTAAAGAGATTTTTAAGGGGGGATATTTTTTCAAAAAATCAAAGGGGGATGTTGAGTAATTTTTTGAAAAGGCAATTTGGCGAATTGTAAAAGGTGCATTTTCGGCTGTGACCGACACCTTGTGGGTTATTCTTGTGGGCAATTTTTTTATGTTGTATGTTGCATATTTTATTTTTGCACTATAACATTAAAAACTTAAAATCAAATTCACTCCCTAAGTCCCCGAAATAATTAAAACCCATTCGTGCAATTTATTGCACTGCAGCGTTCGGTATTTGTGATACCTCTGGCCAGCACTTACAGGTAAAGATGTCATTATTTGGCTACTGTATCCGCCATCTAATATAGCTGCTACAACGACGTCTGAGCTTGTTCTCTATAAATCGTCGGGGAGAGATAAGTTAGCCATTTTTGCATTTTTTTACTCCATCCACTACCCTTTATCGCACTTGTGTTTAGGCGTAAATCCTGACGAAGTATTCTTCATAGTGTTTAGGGGAAGTTACGCACCACGCATGAGAAGAATCTTCTATGGTAGGTGCCATCAACAAGGCGATTCCATTTCAGTACCGCTTATGTTCCACATATCGTATGATCTCTAAAACTCACCTATAGTCTCCCTCACGTAAGGGCGGGTGATTTTTGTTGATCTTTCTAAATACCTATATTTTCCCTCACGTAATGGCAGGTATTTTGTATGGTATATTGGCCTAGCAAAAGGTATATCGAAAGGGGGACCAATTGGTGATATAAGGAACCTTCACCATGGCCGCTGTTGCAAAGTTGATGACTAATCCGCATCAGTTATTGAAAGGTCCAAATTATACACCATGGAAACATAAGATGAAGGCTATTCTCCAAATGGAAGATTTGTGGGATATTGTTCTTGGAGTAACAACTAGGCCTTCACCAACAAGCGAGATCCACCAGGTCCTTCAGCAGATCAGATAGCTTTTGACAAGAAAGACAGTAGAGCAAAGGTGCTCATTTTGTTTGCTATTTCAGATGAAGTGCAACCTCATATAGCTAACAAAGCAAGTGGTAAAGAGGCATGGGATGCCCTTAGAACCATCTATGATGGAAAGAATGAATCCACCATTCTTCATCTTCAACAACAACTTCATAACCTAAGTTTGAGACAGGGTGAAACAGTTGAACTCTTTCTGTGCAGAGTGTCTGAGTTGAAAGAGAAATTGAGTTCTTTGGGAGATACTGTGGACGAAAAGCTTCTCATTTCACTTGTGATGAGAGCTTTACCTTATTCATTTGATATTTTGATAACCTCCATCCAGGTGTCTCAACGACAAATTACCTACATCGAGTTGGTCAATCTGCTTCAACAATAGGAGGCACGCCAACTTCACAAGGATGATTCTTCCAATACAGCCCTATACACCAACAGGCGAGGGTTCTAGGAAGAAAGGTAATGGGCAAAAAGGAGGCAACTTTCAGAAAGGAGGAAATTCTCAACAAGATACGAAAGGAAAAGGCAAACAACCTCAATAGAAGAAGAGGTGGTGCAAGATCTATGAGAAATACAACCATGACACCAACAGGTGTTGGCATAAGAACAAGCAGAAAGGCCAAAACAAACCACAAAATAAAAACAAGCAACCCCAGGTGAATGTTGTTGTTGAAGAATCTGACTCGGATTCTGAATGGGCACACAAGGTGCTCATGACTACCATCGATTCCACACAGAGGGATCCTGTTTGGTATGTCAATTCTGGAGCTAGTAAACATATGACTGGCGACAGATCGTGGTTTGAATCATTTGTGGCCAAAGAGGACAAACCTATCACAATTGCTGATGATAAAACCTACAGGGTTCAAGGAGAGGGTACAGTTTCAGTCACTCTTCCTGATGGCAAGTGTCAGATTGACAAAGTCCTCTATGTTTTGGGATTGGCCAACAATTTGTTGTTAGTGACACAAATCCTGGATAGAAATATGGTTGTCAACTTTCGTGTTGAGAATGGAAAGAAGTTTTGTACCATTACCAGGAAGGGTAAGCAGATTGCAACAGCTTCATATAAGGATGGCTTATTTGCACTAGATGCTATCTCTACTCCACATGTTGCCATGATTGTCTCTACCAAGGAGGCAACTTCCCTATGGCACAAGAGATATGGGCATCTTAGTTCTGGTTACTTACTTGAGCTCAGCAAGTATGAGATGGTAAAGGGTCTTCCTTTCATTTCGCCACATTGCCGGTGTGCTCCGATCGCTAGCGGAAAGCAAGCATAGAGTACCATTTGAGAAGAGGTCTACAAGAGCATGAAAACCTCTGGAGTTAATTCACACCGATCTATGCGGTCCTTTCACACCCAACAGTTATGGAGGGAAGAGGTACTTTCAGTTATTCGTAGATGACTACTCATGAAAGATGTGGGTTTTCTTTCTCCAACTGAAATCTGAAGCTTTCGCATTCTTCCAGCAGTTCAAGAAATCCGTTGAGAAGGATTCAGGAGCTTCTATTAAAACCCTTCACTCAGATCGAGGGGGAGAGTTTACCTCTAATGAATCTTTTGCATTCCTAGATAAGCATGGGATCAAGAGACAGTTAACAACTGCCTATACTCCTCAGAAAAATGGAGTTGCTGAGAGAAGGAACCGTTCTATCATGGAAATGGTTCGTTGTATGCTCACGGGAGCTACTCTTGGGCAACAATATTGGGCAAAGCTGTCACCACTGCAGTGTATCTGTTGAATAGGGCACCCACAAAGGCCCTAAAAGGAATGACTCCACAGGAAGCATGGAGTGGTCGAAAACCCTCCATATCTCATCTACGTATTTTCGGGTGTCACGCTTTCATGCACATACCAAAAGAGAAAAGGAAGAAGCTAGATGAGAAAACACTGAGATGTATTTTTCTTGGTTATTCTAAGCACTCTAAAGGATATCGGTTGATAGATCCTTTGACCAAGAAAATTCATATCAACAGAGATGTTGTCTTTGATGAAGCTTTCACATCACAGAGCACATCTAAAGTACACCAAGATATTGTGGAACCTAAGGAAGAGAAGATTACTTCGTCAACACAGACAGGAGGTCCTTCTACATCTTCTTCAACTCCATCGAAGAATAATCCTAAATGGTGTACAAATACAATTAGAGATGCAAATTTATCCACTCCTCCCAATTTGAATTTGGATAGACCTCGTACATGCAGTATGGCTCAAAAGGAAAAAGAAGCCAAAGAAACTGGTGAGGTTGATGATCTTTGTCAATATTTTGAGGAACTTTCTGTAACTCCAAGTACGAAGTTGAGGATATGGATATTGATGATGACAGGGCATTCATGTCTACCATAGATAGTCTTGAACTCGCATCGAGTGCAAGATGCTCTCGGTGAGCCTCAGTGGAAGGCCGCTATGGATACAGAGTATGAGTCTCTGATGAAGAATAAAACTTGGAAGCTTGTTAATTTGCCGCATGGAAATAAGCCCATTGGCTGCAAATGGGTATATAAATTCAAGTACAAGGCAGATGGAACAATTGATAAGCATAAGGCCCGTCTTGTTGCAAAGGGCTATGCTCAAAAAGAAGGCATTGACTACGAGGAAACTTTTGCACCTACTGCTCAGATGACCATAATTCGGGTTATGTGTGCTATGGTAGCACAATATGGGTGGAAATTTCACCAGATGGATGTCAAAAGTGCCTTTCTAAATGGTGATCTCCAAGAAGAAGTCTACATGACATAGCTAGAAGGATTTGAAGTGGAAGGCCAAAAGCAGAAGGTTTGCAAATTGGTCAAATCCTTGTATGGTCTAAAACAAGCTCCTCGAGCTTGGTATATAAAAATGAACAATCACCTTATGTAGCATGGATTTAAGAGATGTCCGTTAGATGCAAACCTCTATTTCAAGAAACAGGGTTCTGAGATAGTGTTGCTTGTACTCTATGTGGATGATCTGCTCATTACAGGGAGTTCAAAAAATATGATCTCTACTATCAAAAGAAACTTGTGCAAATATTTTGAGATGACAGATCTCGGACTTCTCCATTACTGTCTTGGTCTAGAATTCAGCCAGAAGGAGCACTCCATCAAAGTGGCTCAAAAAAAATATGCCAAGACATTGCTGGAAAAATATCGCATGACTGACTACAAGCCAATGGAAACTCCGATGGAGAATGGACTTCAGTTATCGCGATATGATGACTCACCTCAGGTAGATGGTACTCTCTATCGATAGTTGATTGGGAGTCTCATATATCTGACCAATACTAGGCCAAATCTCGTATTTGCTGTCAACTATATATCGAGGTTCATGCAGGAGCCTAAGACCACTCATTGGAAAGCAGCAAAACATGTTCTTCACTATGTTCGTGGTACTATGGAATATGGCCTATAATACAAGAGGAACAACAAATTCTTCTTGCAAGGATACACGGACTCCGACTATGCCGGATCATTTGATGATCACAAGTCAACTTCTGGATACATTTTTCATGTGGGATCCGGTCTTGTCTCTTGGCACAGCAAGAAGCAACAGGTGGTTGCTATTTCATCAACAGAGGCAGAATATCACGCCGCACGTGAAGCTGTGTGCGAAGTGATATGGTTACATCACATTCTAACAAGTATGGGCCATCCATCAAAATCTCCAATACACTTGTTTTGCGATAATCAAGGTGTTCTGAACCTCGTCAAGAATCCAGTCCATCATGAAAGAACAAAGCACATTGACACATAATGTCATTTCATTCGAGATGAAGTTCCAAAGCACCGAATTCAGCTTCAGCACATTCCCACCGATGCTCAAGTTGCAGACATTTTCACTAAGGCACTTGGACGTGTCAAATTTGAATTGTTTCGTAGCTCACTTTGTATTGCACAATGATGTAAGGGGATGTTAGTAGTCTAGTATAGCTATTAGTTATTACATTACCCAAATAATGTAATAAAGGGGGATGTTAGCGTACTATATATTATGTTTGTCTTTATTTGATTTATTAGACAGAACGTTACACTGTTACAACCATGTAACAGAGTTCTGGTTCGCCGGTGACTATTCTCGGCCATTGTAATTCTATTTAATCATTGTTGTTCAATAAACATGAGTTCGCATTTTCTACAAGAACATTCATCATGATGTTCTCAAGTGTAGTGAATCAATGGTTCAATCAGTTTCCCAAGCATAGCATTGCTAGTTTTGATCAACTGGTGAATATGTTCCTTGAACACTTCTCCTTCAATGCTAAGAAGAAGGTGAACCTATCCAATCTGGCCAATTTAGAGCAGTATGATGATGAGCTAGTGATGGAATATGGGGATAGGTGGAGAAAAAGCATAGCAAGACTATCATTCTTAATTCCCATTGAAAAACTCATCTGAATGTTCACGAAGAGCTGTGTAAAATACATCTCTCTATTATTACAATTGTAGTAGTAGGAAACATTCAAGGAAGCCTTGGCTGAAGCTAAGTTGATAGAAGATATAAAGCTGGAAGAAGAAGACCTAAATCTCCGTAGCAAGGAAGAATGGAATAAGAGCATGCGATATCAATCATAATTGGCCTAGCCTATTTATGTCAACCATATCGTGTTAAACATTCTAAAAGTAGCACAAATACAACAAAAATAAAACTATTAGGCTCAACCTCCTCCTATGCATTATGACCAATGCAACAGGAAGTAAGGCAATGACAAACATAAATGTCCACCTCACAACTATATGTCATTGCCTAAATCTTTGGCATCAATTAACCACCTTTGTGATGCCAAGGTTTTAAACTTGCCTAATGTGCATGCCCTGGATCCTAATTACCCCAAATCTAAGGGGTATAGGGAAGATCTCTATTGTGTTTATCATCGATAAAATGGCCATGATATCTAGGATTGTGTTGCATTCAAGAATGTAGTGTAGAATATGTTGGATAAGAATGAATTGCAAAACATTGACATATTCAAAAATATTCTTCCCAATCATGGGGCCAACAACAATCAAGTTGAGCATGTCAACGAGGTGCACATAGCCCCACCTAATGAGGGTTTTATCGGTATGATCAATGCTACAACAGGAAGCAAAATATACCTGGATCAACCCAACATACCAAAAAATCAACTAAAGCTGATAATATATCATAGACCATAGCAATAATGAGTTTAATTCACTTACAGAAGGACCCTATGATTACCTTTCATAGACAGGATATTAAGCCAATCTCTAGGGATGAACCTGATCCTTTGCTACACATCATAGCAAGCATCAATCAGATTCCATTCAAGAGAGTCTTGATTGATACTGGATCATCTACCAAAATGATCACATTTGCAAATTTGAAGCATTTAAAATTGCCACCTTCACACATTACGAACTCAACATTCACATTGAGGGCCTTCAATGATGCTACTTCCCCAATAATTAGCACAATAATCCTACCTATACAGGTTGGGATAAAGATGATACCTGCATTGTGCCATATCTTGGGGGTGAGAGACAATATAACATATTGTTGGGAAGACCATGGATGAGGGATATGGAATGTGTGCCTTCCATAGTACACCAAAGCCTAAAATTCACACACCAAGGACAAGTGTATGTGGTCCCCCATGATCCTAAGCCATTCAAGTATTACAAGAAGGTCGATGAGCCACAAGAAAAATTACCTTCTCAGAAGTTCGTGGTAATGGTCAACAACAAGACAAAAGACCAAGTGACTCTAAAGTAGATAAAACAAGATATGGTGCAACCAGATGTTGCTTCTACATTGAAGGGGTCAAAACCATTGGCATTAGTCACCCCTGACTCACTTCTCATGGTGCCTCCTCAATAATAAGAATAAGCATTCCCCCCACATTAGATGGGGGTACCAAAGCTAGCACAGTGCAACACCACAAGATGAAACATAAATATGAATTGAGTCATAACATGAGCATGTGGATACCAATAATGAAGTGGATCATCATGAAGCATCCACATTGACTCAAATAAAGGAAATGGGTAAGTTATAGTTACCTGGCAGATCTTTATAACCTACTTTATCACCTCCTTCAATGGATAATGGTATTTTAGACAAATCACTAGAAATACACATGGGAACCTTATCAGTATTGGAGCATATGCAAAATTACCTCTATAATATCGAGGCACAAATGGAGCAACAAAATGAGGTATTACACTTTATCATGAAACAACTTGAGAGCCTAGAATTATAGAAGAAACCTTCATCTGAGGTCAAACTATCTCCTACATATCCATAGGAAAATCCTCAACCAAAACAAGCACCAACTCGGCCACCACAACAACCTAGAAAGCATCCCTCATTTCCCAAGCCTGATGTATCAATTTTCAATCGATTAATTGTTGCAAATGGCATTACCCTACTTGAGGTGCAACCTTTAGATCTAAATCATCCAAAACCTCAAGGGTATGAGGAAGAGTCACATTATCTATATCATAGGCAAAATGGGTATGATATTCAATCATGTCAGGGTTTCAGATCTATAGTACAAACAAGAAGCTTCAGGTTATCGACCAATAGATGATCTTAGTCAGCAATCCATATCTTGCATAAAAAAGATAAAAAGAGCCCCTTGAGCAAACAAATGACATACCTAGGGCTCAACCTGATCCTCATACCAGGTCGAAGCAAGCTAAATTCTCAAAATAGTAGTAACGCATTTGTACGTCTTTAAATGAGTCTATGTTAGACATTTTTCAAAAGCTGCAAGAAGCTAAGGTTATCACCTTACCAAAAATCAATCCTTTAGACCCATATAGAGCTAAACCTAAGGGTTATAGGGAGGACCATTACTATCTCTATCATAAAATAGAGGGGTATGGCATTTACAATTGCTATGGATTCAAGAGTGTGTGGTTCAAGATCTCATAGATAGCGGGGATTTTCCCATAAATGGTTCATCCAGAGTGCCTCAACCTTCCAAAATAGAGGCTACATTATCCCAATTGAGATCCCAAGGTCAATCATAGCCTCATAGGCCTAACAAGCCACCTCAGTAGGAGGTAACATTTGAGATGACTACTACAAATTTATTTTAAAATTTGTACAAGGTAAATGCATTTGTATTGCCTAATATTAAGCAAAGAGAACCCAAGCATGGGTCCACTGATGAGAGCATCCATTGTATGTACCATCGTATATAGGGGTATGATATCCATGATTTTCACTCATTCTAGAAGGTGGTCCAAGGTCTATTAGAATAAAATGAGTTCCACATAGATGGTTCACTCATTTCATCTCATCAAGATAGGGGCACCCCACAGAAGTCCCTACCCCAATTGAGAGAGCTAATTTCTATCACTCTTCCTAAGAAAGATGATTACATTACGATGGAAAACATAGGCAATAGGGGTATTAAAGATAGCATACCTTCCCTACCATTCACATCAAGTTCAATTAAGCAAAGTGAGACCTCTAAAGGTATCACAACTTCCTCACTTTCATTGAGTAGCACACACACAGGGGATACCTAAGGTATCATACCTTCCCCCTATCAAAAAAATAAAATTCAAAAATTTAAAATACAACAAAACATAAAAGCACAAAACAATTTAAAGTCAAAAAGTTCAAAAACATTCATAATAATCAAAATTAAAAAACAATTGAAAGCATAAAAAATACAAAAACATTTGCATTAGCATTCCGCATTTGCATTCACTTAGTTTCATTGCATTAGGCATTTCCATCTATCACATTTGCATTAGATACATTTGTGTTTGAAATCTTACAAATGACACCACATTTGTACATCAATAATGCATCTTCAAAATCCATCATCATCCATCACCCATGAGTGTAACTATGTTTTTCAACACAACCCCTTCTTGTTGCTATAAGGAATATACTAGGGTTTTTCGATCACTCAACCATACCTAGTGGTTTTATCAAACTTTGTAGAAATTCATCTTAGCTTTTAATATATGAGGTTTAGTTTTGATAGCACTTGATATATTTCAAAATCCCATCACTAATAAAAACACTAAAATCCTAGTTGAAACAAGGGAAATATGAACACTACGAAGTGGTATTAGGTATCCTAAGGTGAAAATTTTATCTTGTTCATCCCCCTGTGAAACCGGTTTGAAAATGCTAATAATTGGCAAAAGGACAAGTTCACACCTACCCAAAGAAATCCCTTGCTTTAATCAAAACAAGAAAAAATCTTGAACAAAGAAAAATTCAAAAACAAAATAAACAGTGATAATTGTCACTGCATAAATTCCTTTCTCATAAGAAAAATAAAAATTCAAAATAAATAGTGGTTTTCACCACTAAGCATGAGCAAGTATCCCAAACAAATATGAAGAAAAGAAGGGAGTATTAAACTTGAATCCCTAGAATTATTAGCATGAATGAGCCTTACGCATGACGATATGTTTGTCACATTAGCATCTTGCTTTTGTATAGACCAATGTTTGCATGTGGAAGAGCTAGCTTTAATTGTCCTATACTGCCTATTGGTCTAATAAAACTAAGTCCAACTTAGGATCAGGATAAACATTTAACGATCCCCAATATTACAATGATCTGAATGAATCCCACTTGGCACTGGGGTATGCTTATATTTTATCTAATATATTTATTTGCACACAGGGATAATAAATATCTAGGTCTTCATAACAAAACTTTATCCTTCAGAAGCTCTGTATAATCAGTATACAAATTGTGATGAGGCATTTAGGGTGTTTGAGTCTCATGGAAAACCTCAAAAATCCTCTAATAGCAATAGGTCATATCATCAACTTTATTTAGGAGGTTTTATTCTCTAAACGAGTGCATAAGATAGGATATATACTAGATAAATATCAAAAATGATAATAAAACGACCACTAACTACTCTATGCATATCTATAGCAACCTATAAAGAAATCCATCATCTCACCTCACATTTGTTTAAATGATTAATTTTTATTACGGGAATTATTATTTATTCATGTTTTTTATACATTTTGTGGTGTCACCCATTAGATTATAAAACCAATATCACATCATACCATGTGTTTTAAGTGATTAAATCATACAGGTTCATTCACATTAGATCATCAGCATAACATAACATATGTCATTCACCATATCATAGAAACATAAGACTAGATGCATACAATACATCAAAAGTAAACATGTATTTAACATAAGTATTGCATCCATATATGCATCCATCATCATCATCTAGATCATGTCATATAAAAATCCACACATCATAAAGCATAAGTCATGTAAGCCACATAACATAAGATCATAAAATAGTTCACCTAGACATACACATCATAGCATCTAAAAATCACATCACACCATATCACATAAAATCATGATACTGCATTCATAAACATCCGTCCAATCCCACACTCAATGCCCATTAGGATCCTCTACCTCAACCTCATCCAAATACCATCCCAAGCAGCCACCACCATGCTATAATTATGTACCCCACCAGCAGGTGTACACCTCTGTAACCCTAGCATTGGCATACCAGGATCAAGTGTAGGAGGGTCATCCTCTTCTAGCACTGATGTAACTTGGGAGGGTGGAAGGTTCCTCTCTATAGAAATCTGGTGATAGACAACTAGATTGAGGGGAACATCCTACTGAATTCCAAACTATCAGAGCAACTTAGAGTAGTAAAATAACTCTCTGATACCATCCTTGTAGCTAATAACCTATTGATTGTATCGAGTCCATGTTGTGAAGCTAGATAGATCATCCGAGGTAGGACACTCATGGTAGGGTCTCCAAATGATGTCAGTGGCCTGAAAACTAGTCAAGGATGTCATGTAGTGGAAAATATACCCTACAAAAGGATGGCTCTTGCACTCCTCTAGCACTATGGTCCACCTAGATCCATAACACTGGATATCATCATCTAATGCAGTGATCTCCACTGGAAATCCTAATGGGAGGTCAACCTTAATATGCTCTCATCTCCAAATCTAGAGAAGCAAGCTGCAAGTAATACTGGCCCATCCATGACATTAAATGTGGTATAGCTCATCATAGCACTGCACCAGTAGTGTGCTCCCCCAATCATAGATAATAGGTGCCTCACTATTGATCAAATCCTATATCATCACCAAGAGGTTCCATGGGAACCTCACTCTAGAGCAATCATGTATGAGGATGTTGTAGATGATCATCAGTAACAAAACATACCTCTGAGAAAAGACATCCTCCTAGTACCATTAAGAAACTTAAATCCCACCAGAATGAGTATCCTTGAAGGCAGCAACGACATGTCTCCCAAAGACCCTCACGAACACTGCATCTCGAGCATTAGTGGGAGAAGAGAAAATGGGCACTCCATGAAAAGGAATCTTGAAGTTCTTGTAGACATCTACCAATGTAATAATCATATTGCCAGGAGGAAGGTAGAATTTTTTGGTCTTGGAGTCCTACCTGTGGGCCAGGGTAGTCAAAAATACCTGATCTAACATGATTGTCTAGGCTAGTGACATATTGGAGCCCACGAGCATCAAGCTAGGCCCAGTTTGTGTCATCCATCTTAGGCAAAAGGTCATAAAGTAGCTTTGAGTCCTAGGCCCGAGTAGAAAAGATCTAAGAGTGTAGAATAAAACCTAAATCAAATGCACTGACAACTAAATAAATGCATAAAAAAAATCCGATGTAAACTAATCTAAGATGCACTTAAGGCAACAAGCATAGTGGGTAAAGGCACCTAAGCATCCAAAAACATCAAATACTATTCAAAATTTCAAAAAAAATAATTAAATGACTTTAAACACCAAAAAACAAAAGAATACACTTAAGGCTACTTGACCACTGGCACAGAGAGCGAGCACGAAGTGGTCACTGAAGTCGGCCATGACCAATTTCCAACAGTCAAAAATTTGACCATTGGATTTCAAGCTGGTCACTAACAGTGACAGCGACCATCCGCAGGCCAAGCTAGCTGCTCTAAGTAGTAGTAGCCAATGAGTGGCATGCCAACAAAATGCCTCCATATCTATAAATCATAAAAAAATACATAAAAATATAAATCTAAAGAAAACCCATCTGATTAAGCCCTGAACTAAGCCTATTTACTGGTTTAGTTCATTACCAACAGGGTTAATGAGGTTCCTTTACCAAATTGCTTAGTGAGGTTAATTTTATAGTAGTAATAAAAGAAGGCTAGGGTTTAGAGAGGTACCTATGAAGCTCTAGCTCCTCCACTCATTGAATCATCACCCTACTTAGCCATGATGTCATATGAACAGTATCCTAGATCACAAGCAATCACTATCAGCTTAGAGCTCCAAAAGCATAATGGACAACTAGAAGAATGAAGGGTCAAAAATCATAATTTTCCTTTGTCTTTTCTATTCAAGTGTTGGTCATTGCTAGCATTAGCAGCCTAAAATTTTTGGCCACTGGATCTGGTAGTGAAAGCAACACAGAAGGACGATGTACCGATAGGATGCAAACAAAAATGGATACAAATGCTAAGTCCTACGAATGCGACAAGCAATGCATGAAGGGAATGACGCATAAATGAGATGTGAGAAAAAAAAAAGTGGGGCCTCCTTTATTGATATTGCTTTTAATTTGATTACAATACATCCCCCCTCTAGGGCTTAGAACATTTGATACAATTTGTTACATTAATGGATGCCCAAAAGAACAAGATCGGACGATACGCTTCCAAGGTCTTCCGCATGCCCACATTCGAAGTGTGCAGGCCAAAATTTGTTGTTGCTTGTGTCCATGTGTTCATCGTTCCTTGCTGCCCCTCTAGTATTCCTAGTGGTGAGATCCTGCACACAGAAAGACAACAAATCATTAATAGCATATGCGTATCTTGAAAGACATGCAATCCCCAAGGCCTCTAGCGGGCGCTTGTGGGATATCAGTGATAAGGTTGATAAATCAATTATAGAATGACATATGAATGTAAAGGACAACTTCTAGAATTGGTATCACCTAATTTTGCATCGAAGCGACGTCGGACGGCCCCGTTATGCGTGTTTACCCGTCGGGGGCCTCTCCAAGGTGAGCGCTCCAATGTCCCACCTACGCTCATCCAAATCACCTGAAACTCATGGGTTAGGTATTATATGTGATTTTAAGACTACCCAGATGCTCAGAATCTACCTATCCTACCCAGATTTTCCTGTATGTGACAGGGGCGCCCTGCGAGCTAGTTAACACATAAAATGATAAAACTACAGTCAAATCATGTCATAATGCAATGAAACTTTAACAGAGGCATTAGGATATCATATGGGACATATTGCAAAAATAATAGTAAGGAAATCATGCACAAATTTCTAATCGCTCCTGGGTGGGATGCTGGGGACTGTCATAAAACTTATAAAAAGTGACCTTGCAAATGTCCTACATAGAGGCCTCCAAAACTCCTACAAACTTGTGGTTAGACTAAAAACAGCATTTTGAGATGACCCAGAAGGTCAGATTTGGAATATTATACCTAGGTCATCTTGTATCTGAAGGTGCTCCCTATAGGTTAGTAAACACATAAAAATGACAGAAACCAGGTCAAATCATGTCAAAAAGCAATGAAACTTGGACAACAACATAAGTACATTAAATAAAAGAGAATGCAAAAATAATAGTAAAGAAATCATGCACAAATTTCTAATCACTCCGAGGTGGGGCGATTAGGATTGCAGCAGTTTGGGGGCGCCCGGGGGTGGGACGCCCACCGTTTAGGGCTTAGTTTTGACACCAATCCAAGTGGGATGGGTCCAAAACCTCCTAGGGGGTTGTGTCAACGAGTTTGGGGTGGGATTATGGCTGATTTCTTGGGTTTTGGGTCTGGATTGTGTTCCTAGTGTTCACCCGATAACCTCTCTTCCAAAAGAGAAATTAGGGATGTAGGAAGCACAAAGAGGAATGGGGGTATAGTTCGGAAACACTTCATTGCTCCAAATGCTCCAGCTCTGTTCTCCTTTTGGGGTGAGGAGGCTCACCTTTTTATAGACCTAAGGGTCTCCTTTGAATGCACATGCGAGGGCGCCACTTGGCTCATTATGCCTTTTTGGGGGGAGAGAAGATTCTTCCCTAATTAGGGGCTCATTGATTGAGGCCTCCATGATCAGGGTAGGCTCTCTCTCTGATTTGAAACGTTCCCTCGCAATTGCATGCCTTGAAGGTGAAGTTAGGTGGCATATTTGGGCTGCCATTTTTCAAGGTTTGACTTTTTTCCATTCAAACCTGCTAATCGTCCCACCCTGGAGCGATTGTTGCTAATCGTCCTGGGGTGGGACGAATAGGATTCTAATCATCCCAGGGTGGGACGAATAGGGAGCAAAGTGCTTAAAAGGTGCAAAACTGACCTTTGACCTTCCAAAACTGATTTGGGAGTGGTTAGGACCACTTTTTAACCTCTGGAGGCTGCCCTAGGGGGTATGTATGCCAATTCGGTCAGTGCTTGTAGTCACATAATCGGATTGGTGTTGTTTTGGTGTCTACAGATGCCCCTTTTTGGGATGCGCTGTGTGTGGCACAGTGCTGAGCAAAAATAGATGACCAAAGCACTTAATGATTAGGGTTTCTCAATAACCTAACCAAATTTTGATGCCCCAAGTATGGAAAGGGCACGCATTCTTGAATCCTTGCTTCTGATGAGCTAAGGAGCTTAACTCAAGTGTAACCTTTTTTAGTGAGGTGTACTTGATCTTGGACATTGTTCAGTCATGAATAGGCAAAGGGCACAACCTTTTGTCCGAGGAACCTTTTCTTCATGCTTCTAGAATGCCAAGTGTTTGTTTAGCTTGTGATTATTGCTTGTTTGCTGCCCCAAGCAGGAGCGTGATTGTCTTTGTCAATGATTCTTTGAATGCATACCATTTCCTTGATTGGGTGTGTATTTGTTGATTGGTGACTAAGTGTGACTACCCCCTCAAGTGAAGAATCGATGAGGGAATGACCAAAAATGAGAAAAGTGATGAGTCGCTTGACCCAAGATGATGTTTGTAAGGGTGCCTTCAGTTGTTTTCGTTGAACGCTTATTGCAGTTTTCCAACCATCGGACCTATTTTTGGTGGGTTTTGACCCTTTTCTTTGACGCCTATTGGGGTAGAAATTATCAAAAATCCTCCTTCCCGTGGAGCGGTCCAGCTATGCTAGCCTTCTTAGGGAGTAGGATAGTGAGTATTTGTGACCCCGAAAGTGGTTTTTCATGCCATGAATGTCAGGTGCAAAGGCACCTTTGTTCGATGATTTATTGTTGTTTTTGGTGCATTTTTTGGATGCAGTTTTTGTTGCTTTATTTCTTGCTCTGTAATCATCCCAGGGTGGGATGAATACCAATTTTGTAATCATCCTAGGGTGGGATGAGTGCTAACTAGAGTGCTCATCCCAGGGTGGAATGATTACAGGCCTAACAGCCTATATAAGGACCAAAACTAGGTTTTGGGCTCATTTGCAATATTTTTTTCTTGGCGATTTGGAGCAGTGAGGAGGAGTGCAAGTGTGCGTAGCAGAGTGCTACTAAAATTTTGTGGACATCATGAGTGCGAGAACTGGATCTTCGAGTGGAGGAGCCAAGGTGAGACCGGTATGATGTTCCTTCTCCCTACCTATTATTCATTTTTGTTTTATATGAAGTTAAAAACTCACATATAGAATGTTTGTTCGCTTTATTATTTTTTTTTTGTTTGTTTATTTTCGTATATTAAGGTCAAAACCCTAGTACACAATTGTTATCTATAATTTGTTTGTGTTTGTATTTAGGTTTAAAACCCAAAATGTTTTCATTTATTTTTGTTGTTTTTGTTCATATTAAGGTTGAAACCCTAATATGTTTTGTTTCATGTTTGCGTTCATATTAAGGTTGAAACCCTAATATGATTTATTTCATGTTTGCATTCATATTAATGTTGAAACCCTAATATGATTTATTTCATTTTTGTTCTTGTCATATTAAGGTTGAAACCCTAATATGTGTTTTTTTTAATTTTGTGTTTGTTTTTTTTTATTGTACATTTTTTTTTAATGATCTGTACTTTCGTTGTACAATTTTATTTTAATGTTTTTGTTTTATATTAAGTTTGTACTTAATATCTTTTTTTTATTTTATTGTGTTGTTTCAGGTTGTGAAGAGTCGGTACCGCCAGCCGACTATTTTCTCTGATGCCTGGGATGCCCTAACAGTTGTGGATTGGGAGTGGCTTGATGCCCTTGGGCTCAAGCACATGACGTGTCTGGAGCCTGTGGTGGGGGATCGAGCATATTTGATTGTCCTATCAATCTGTGGGATCCCCGCACCAACACTTTTCATCTCCCAACATGGGAGATGACTGTTACTCTGGAGGATGTGTATCGGATTCTATAGATTTTGATAGATGGATTGCCTATCCGGATGACCCACCATGACCAGCGAATGACGATATTGACATGGTGTTTTGGTCCGACGATGGAGAGGGGGGTGGAGAGGGCTATGGAGAGGGCAGAGGCTAACTGCCAGATAGGCGATATTTTGGTGTGGTGGTGGCTGGAGAAGGGCATATTAGGGGTGAGGCATGCTTTGATCATGACCCTCATCTCCAATATGCTACTTCCTGACTCCTCAAGTGCGAGGTTCCCTTGGAACATGCTGGAGTTGGTTTTCACATTGGTGGAGTGTCCTACATCAACTCCACTTATTATGAGATGGGGTCAGACATTATTGGCGTAGTTGTACGATGAGTTGTACGAGGTCCGCTATCGGAAGTGAAAGGGGATCGGGTGCAGCTATCTTTTGTAGTGTTGGGGGTGGCAGCACATAGCTATGGAGCGGTCGCAGGGTTTGCCTTAGACCACCCAAGGTGAGATGGTGGATCGAGAAATTGGCTATGCCAATTTATGGAAGAGGTCGGAGGAGCATGGACAAATTTGGTGATGGTAAGGTGACGTAGGTCACTATACTGATGCCTTCTCTCATCTAGTGCTAGGGCAGGTGTTCTGGTAGCCATACTGGGACTGTCCAGTCTGGCCTCGAGGCTAGAGAGTGGCTCCGATGTGTGCATAGGGGTAGATGGTTGATTGGGTGACATGGGACAAAGTAGGAGTACTTCCCATATGTCTAGGTGACACGACAGTTTGGGGTGCGCCAGGGATTTCCTGGTGATCCCTTGATCTATCGACATCACGGTGACGAGAGGACTCTAGTCTGGCCTACCATTGAGCCATTAGGTGAGGGGTCCGATGTAGTTATTGATGTACCCAACGTGGACGATGTTGGGGTGACTACAGACTATGACCGATGGTGGATTATGTGGTGATGGCAGAGTGAGGGGCCTCTAGGAGGCACAAATACTGCAACAACAGGAGGTGGGGGTGCAGAGGCACCGATGGAGGGTTGGGGGGCTCCACTTGATGATGTTGACATGGTGGAGGTTGATGATTTCAGCGATGATGGAGATGATTTGGGGGTTTCAGAGAAGCCAAATGTACAGGATGTCCCGAAGTAGTGGGTGCCAAAGAAGTAGGACATCCTAGAGGAGCCCATGCCTCAGGCTGTCTCAGGGGATGTGGAGGCTGGGCTTCGTGCTGAGATAGCACGATTGGAGGGTCTCCTACGGAGATGGGAGGAGGAGCATAGAGATGCTTTGGTGGAGGTAACGTAGGAGAGGGATCTCCTATGGACTCAGTTGGCACAGTGGGATAGTGCATTGGTTGTGTATCATCGACGAGATATGGAGTGGGGTCGGTACCGAGTAGAGTTAGAGACATAGGTTGTCCGCCTCGGTGGATAGTTGCTTGTGCTTGATGGAGGTGGGTCATCATGCCATACGAGAGGCAGTGAGACTGAGCAGTCTACATCATCTCATCGCAAGCGGCTAGGTGAGGGTAGTGTTGGTGGGCAGGGTGCGAGGGCTGGCAGCAGCCGCCCTAAGAGGTCCCATAGGACCCATACTACTAGGGGTAGTTCCAGTCACATCGATCCTACGTGATCATGGTGGCCGACTCCCTAGGCTTTGGGGATTTTGAGTTTTTGGTTTTTTTGTGAGGTCATAGGACCTTCTTATTGTAGCCTGAGGGCATTTTGACTTGATATATATACATGACTCTTTTTTTGGTTTGATTATATACTTGTCGTGGTTTATTGTTCTTTATGCACATTTATTTATGTTGATGTATGCATATGCTATTATGACTATGGATGATTTTAACTATATGATATAGATGTATGCATATGGAATGGATGGAATGATTTGTTGGTATACAGGTGGTGGCACCATAGACTGTACAGGATTTACTGGCTTTTTGTACTATGTGATTGCTTTATGAAATAACTTTTGCATTTGTAATATTTGTTTTTGTATTTTTTGATGGTGATGTAAGTAATGAAATGTACAACAATTGTTTTAGAATGTAGTTAAGGTTTTTCTGAGACTCAGATGCTTTAACTAACTAGTTAAGACTGTACATTATCTTACAAGACTTTTGAACAAGGTACAAATTAGACTTGAGTTTGACCAAGTTATTTCACATCCCTGTGTGTGTGATTGAGTTCGTTGATGTGGTATTCGTAAGGATACCGCCAGTGCCAGGTAGGCTGTCCACCAAACCTGTACTGAGGATCACCTAATTAGCTCCACTAACTCCTTTGTTGCATTTAGTAAGATTAATCTACGACGCAATCTAGGATACCATAAGCTAGCTCATCCACATGCAAACATTGATCTATACATATGCCCAATAGCTAATGCGACAGATATATCGTCATGCGGGAGGTTTGCCACCAGTGACCAATAGGCTATCCACCAAATCGGGATTGAGGATCACCTCATGACCTTTCGAATGCTGAGAGTTCTAGGGATTCAAGTTCGACTCCCTTATTTTCTTCAATTTTATTGGGATACTTGCTCTCATATATAGTGATAAAAATCACTATTTATTTTTCTCTTTTTTTTTTGAGCAAGGGATTTGAATTTTGAGTGATGGGGATCACTATTTCTTGTGCTTTTTTGATGTGTGCACTTTGAGGGTTTTGATTTCAAACTTTGGAGTTTGTACTTTGACTTTTGCAATTTTATTTTATTTTTATGTTTGCAACTTTTTGAGAATTTGGGATTTTTGATAGTGGTAAAAACCACTGTTTATTTTGGGGAATTGGGTAGGGAATATGCTTGTCCTTTTGCCAACTCTCAGCATTCTTGGGCCATTTGCATAGGGGGATGAGCAAGATAACCATTTCACTTATGGTAACCTAGTCCGCTATGCAGGTTTCATCTTTCATTCACACAACTTGGGAATTTTTATGTGTTTTAAGCTTGTGTTGGGATGCTATGTAACAAGGCGTGACCCAAGTAAAACTCTACCTTGTAAAAATTGGTCTGACTTTGTACAACATTTGGCTAGAAATCTAAAGACAACTGAATGACAAAAACCCTAAAGACATTAGAAGACAACTGACTATGATATGGCAAAAAATGTGAATGGCGTTATTCTTGTTGGATCATTTACAAAATGGACAAATGTGGAAAATGATGGAATTGCCAAGTAATTACAGTCTATGGTGTGTTTGACATGTATGACCAGTAAATATGCAATGTATGTATGCGATGCCTAATGCAGCTTTTTTTTATTATCTGTTGTTTTTGAATATTCATTATGGTGCATTTAACCCGAATGGGTGTGGACCAAAGGGATTATAGAGACCTTTGGGGCATTTTTGGCTGACAAAGCGAATTGTGGGAACCCTTGGAGCTTTTGGTTTGACCAAAGGGATTATGGATACCTTTGGGGCATTTTGGGTGACCAAGTGGTGGCGAGAACCCTTGGAGCTTTTGGTTTGACCAAAGGGATTATGGATACCTTTGGGGCATTTTGGGTGACCAAGCGATTGTGGGAATCCTTGGAGCTTTTGGTTTGACCAAAGGGATTATAGATACCTTTGGGATGTTTTGGTTGACCAAGCGATTGCGGGAACCCTTGGAGCTTTTGGTTTGACCAAAGGGATTATAGATACCTTTGGGGCATTTTAGGTTGACCAAGCGATGGTGGGAACCCTTGGAGCTTTTGGTTTGACCAAAGGGATTATAGATACCTTTGGGGCGTTTTAGGTTGACCAAGCGATTACGGGAACCCTTGGAGCTTTTGGTTTGACCAAAGGGATTATAGATACCTTTGGGGTGTTTTAGGTTGACCAAGTGATTGTAGGAACCCTTGGAGCTTTTGGGGTGGGCCATGGCTCTTTAAATGTTGAATGGCCTCAAATGACTGATGTTCAAGGGTTCTAATTCCTTGATTCCTTCAAGAGAGGCGAGCCGGTATGTTCTAGGTCCTATTTTACTGTCGATTACATATGGACCTAACCAATTTGTCATGAAATTTTCCCTTAAATGGGGTGGCAAGTTAGAATTTTGTTGGTTCTCTTTTAAGACCAGGTCACCGACCTAAAAGTCCCTCAAGTGAACTTTCATGTTGTATGCTTTCTTAAGTCGCTCTTGATAGATACGTAAATGCTCGAGAGCATTGATGCGTCGTTCATCGAGTAACGTAAGCTGGTCTAACCGGGCCTTCCGTGTAGTGTCATCATCGATGAACTCTTGCATTGATATGCGCAGGGAGGGTATTTCCAACTCAAGAGGCATGACTGCCTCGAAGCCATACACTAGCAAAAATGGAGTTGCCCCAATGGGCGTCCGAATGCTAGTGCGATAAGCCCATAGGGCAAGTGGTATTTGGATGTGCCAATCCTTATGACTATCTACGACCATATTTTTAAGGATGGCAACTAGCATTTTGTTTGACACCTTTGCTTGCCCATTTGCCTACGGATAATAGGGTGTCAAAAAACTATGTTGAATTTTGTACTTTGTTGTCAAAGCACGCACATATTTGTTCTTAAATGACGTCCCATTATCCGAGATGATCTTGGATGGAATACCAAAATGACATATGATGTTATGTAAAATGAACTCCGCAATGTGGGGCCCAGTCGTAGAGGTAAGCAAAATTGCTTCCACCCACTTAGTGAAGTACTCTATGGCCGTTATGATAAACATGTGATGACCTGACGACGCAAGGGAGATCTTTCCAATGAGATCTAAGCCCCACTGCAAAAATGGCCAAGCCAATTGGATCGGTTGCAAGGCCTGAGAAGGTACATGTGTCAAGTTAGCATGGTGTTGACACTTCACACACTTCCACACATATGTGCAACAATCTCACTCTAAATATGGCCAATAATAGCCCATGCAAAGAATGCACTTTGTGATGGCCATACCGTTGAAGTGGCCATCGCATGTACCATCATGCACTTGGGTGATCACCCAAGTGGACTCCTGCTGGTCCAAGCAACGGAGGAGGATTCCTTCGTAGCTTTGACGGTATAAAATGTCTCCTAGCAAGACATGTTTTGCCACTTTCTGTTTGAATGATATTTTTGTGGCGTGCGACAATCCAAGTGGGAGGCTACCTAACTTGAGATAGTCTCTTATGGGTGTGTACCAATCCTACTGATCAGAAACCTCGATGGTATGAATGATCGATCCCTCTTGAAGTTCATCCCTAGCAAAAGCTGAGCAGGAAAGAACTTGTAAAAATAGTGTTGTGTTGCTATTAAGAGGGGTTGGAGAGAACAAAGACCCCCAGTTGGCGTGATTTAGACTATCATGGATTTGAGAGAACCTATCCTGAGATGGTTCAATCTAGATCAGGTGGATTCTTGGTGTTATGTCAGAGCTTGCACGCTCCATCATGGATTGTGATAACGTTTTGACTTGAATGGTTGTCATCTCACCAAAAATGTCTTGTAGGATTAGTGACCCCAAGGAGGCCATAGTGTCCACAAAATGATTCGATGATCGAGGGAGTGCCTCAATGTCATACCATTCAAGATTTTCTAGGAATTTATCCACAAGGGCTTTGTAGGCTTGTAGAACTGGGCATTTGCATTGGAATACCCCTTTCACTTGGTTGAAAATTAATAGTGAATCATCAAAGATATTCAAGCATTTTGATGTTCATGGTGATGGTTGTCTAAAGACCTATGAGCAGGGCTTCATATTCAGCATTGTTATTGGTGCACAAGAAATCAATCTTAAATGATAAATGCATTGGAGCCCCTTGCAGTGTGAAAAACATGATTCCTGTGCCACCCCCTTGCTCACATTTAGAACCATCAAAAAATAAGGTTATGTCGGCCTGTGACTCAGGCTCATCAAAATCTAGCGATTCTGAGACATGGAAGACCCCATCATCGGGCAGCTCTACGGTCAAAGGCTGATCGTCTTTGAGAGGAGCCTCTGCTAGTTGATCGATGATGACTTGACCTTTGATGGATTTTTGTCCAATGAATTCGATGTCAAACTCTATCAACAACATGATCCATTTTTTCGTGTGACTACTATGATAAGTATGACTCATCATGTACCACAATGGATTCTCCTTAGACACCACATACATCGTATTGCTCAGCATGTAATGGCATAGCTTTTTGGTGGCAAATACCACCGCTAAGCATAGCTTCTCAACGTATGCATAGTTAAGTTCATAACTGACTAGGGTGTGGCTAAGATAATAATTAGCTTGTTCTTTATGTAGTTCATTTTTCTAGGCTAGCATGGCACCCAATGCCACCTTAGTAGCTGAGATGTATAAATAGAATGGCACTCCTTGTCTAGGTGGTGCCAATACTGGCGATGAAGCCAAGTATTGTTTGATGTCATTGAAGGTTGACTGGCACTCGTCATCCCAATGAAATACTACTCCCTTGTGTAATAATTTATTCATGGGTCGGCACTTGTCAGATAACTATGCTATGAAGCGCTTGATCGACGTGACCTTACCCTACAAGCTTTTGAGCTACCTGATGGTGGTTGGGGGAAGCATTTCAAGGATTGCCTTGAATTTGTTTGGATCTACCTCGATGCCTCGTTTTGAGACTATGAAACCCAAGAGTTTTCCAGATGTGATGCCAAATACGCACTTCTTGGGGTTTAGCCTAACCTTGTGTTCGATGAGGTGATCAAGGATCTTGTGTAAGTCATCAAGATGATTTTGGTGCAAAATAGATTTGGCCAACAAATCATCCATATAATATTCCAAATTTTTATGCATGTGATCATGGAAGATGTATGTCATAGCGCATTGGTAAGTGGCACCAGCGTTTTTAAGGCCAAAGGGCATGACCTTATAACAAAATGTCCCCCAAGGCATTATGAACGCCATTTTTAGTTGATCATAGGGATTGATACGAATCTGGTTGTATCCCGAGAAACCATCCATGAGGGAAAGCATTTCGTGGCCTACTGTAGCGTCTACCAATGCATCGATGCTAGGCAAGGGGAAATCATCCTTGGGACTCGCTTTATTTAAATCTTGAAAATTGGTGCATATGCGAATCCTCCCATCAAGATTTTTGATGGGTACCATGTTGGACAGCCATGGTGGGTAATCTATGTAGATGACAAACTATGCATCCAACAACTTTTGTAGCTCGTCTTTGACCATTAAGGCCACTATTGGGTGCATCTTACATAGCTTTTGTTTGAATGGCTTGACTGTCGGATCAAGTGTTAGATTATGCATGACTAGTGGTTCTAGCCCCAACATGTCTTTGTAGGACCATGCAAAAACCTCCTTCTTCTCTTTGAGAAGGGCAATGTAATCGGCTTGCTCTTTGGGAGATAAACTTACCCCCATCTTGATGATTTATAGATTCATTGGATCAGAACCAATGTCTATGTCAATCGTCTCTTCGACTGACATGTGGGATCCATCCTCCAACTGGTGTGGAGTTGGGATAAGGTGGATATCATTTCTTGAATTTAGATCTGTGTTGGGAACATCGGGTTCCTCTTCAGCATGGAAGATATCTTGAGTCTATCTTGGGGTGAAATGAAACATCTCACCGCAAGGCCATTACTCTGATGGGGATGGTGGTGAGTCAGTGCGATCCCAGTCTATGGCATCTAGGTCTAGATATAATGGTCATGTTGGATTGGTTTGATTGTGGATGGGGGCGATTAAATCAATGGAGATCATGTTGATGGAATGAATTTGGTCTCCATTGTCGTGTGGGCGTTGATTCAGACATCCTTGGTGATCCTTGTACCTCGGATCTGGCTCTATGGGTACTAGAAAAAAAGGATCGGCCCTATGTGTAGATAGAAGGATAGGGTTTGCCCTTGGCACTAATGGCCCTATAGGGTCTCCAGGTGGGAGGTGCTCCCTGTATGCCCGAAATGGTGGATGAAGAACTTGGTTTAACTGTACTTGGTTTAAATGCCACCTATACCTTGGTCCCATATTTAGATGTTCAAACATATCATCGATGTCTATGGGGTATTCTTGTTTCCTCATATGGTTGAGATATGCCATCTCAGTCTCATCCTCATAGTCACTATCGGATATCCATAGGCCTTCATTGGCTCTGACAACTATGTGCCCCTTTGGCTAGTATAGCCTCCCACTAGGTGTTTCTTGATCACTATCCTCACTCTCTATGAGAGCTGAAAGTCTAACACATAGGTAGTCAATGTTGAAGAGGGTATTCGGATCTTCTTCCTCTGGTGTATCACTTGGCCTTATGGTCGACATGGGAGGCTCATTTTGTTTGATCATGTTGATTTGATCCCTTCTGGGTTTTTCCACTCTCTGCGGGAGGGCTGGATTCTCTAGAGGTAGCAATTGCCCAATTGGAACATTAAAGGGGAACATTGCCATGAATTTCTCTTGATAGTCGTCAATGGGTGTCACCTGCGAGTGATTGATATCAGACTCAAAAGAGTCCCAAGGTACTACCTCATAATCTAACTCATCTTCAGAAGACTCCCCTTGATCTTTTTCATATCCCATTTGGAGGTTACTTGAACTTTCTCCTTCCTCGATCAAAGGAGATGGGTTGTTGAGTTCAACAAGGTTTGTTGTTAACAATGGGAGATAATTCCCCAATGTGTATGTTGTGTTGGTATTGGCATATGGATCTTGTGCCAACCCATCCCTATTGCCTAGACCTAGGTCTTGCATGGTTTCTACCAAGATGTCGAGGGGCAAAGGGTGGTTGAACCCTACTCTAGATTTATCATATTGCATCTGGTATCTCGGTTGACAAAGAGTGTGCATTCCTTGTTCATATATGCCTAATCCATATCCATGCCAATTACATTGGTCTAGGTATTTCAAGGTGAATTCCGGGTTGGATAGATAGTCAACATTCTTAGCAAATGGCTCTTCGTCGTCTTCCTCTTGTAGGTAGGGTTCAATGTCGTTCTCAAGGCCCCCATATACAAAATTGGTCTGATTTGGCGGGTAGCCTAGAGGGACGATAGTACCTATGGGGAGGTGAGGTCTCCCCATGTTTTGCATGGATTTGAGTGTGGGTGTTGCCATAATGTTCCACACTAGGTACTCCCCTAGGCCCGTATTGGCCATCTCAACGATAATCGTCGATGGTTGAGGGGGAGGGAATGGGAGTTCTCCCTAAGTCCACTCCATGTTGGGTGAACCAGGTGTCTCAAATTCCATTCGGCTGGGCACCTCTTTGATAGATATGGTTGAGACTAATGGTGGTACCTCCTCTAGGGGCTTCTTCCCATTGTCCTTAGGTATGGCCACCATAGGTGGCATCATGGGTGAAGGAATAGATGACAAATATGGGCTAGGCTGGTGATTCGAGGGATTCAATAGAGAGGATGTAAATGGAATCAGACCTTGAGTGGCCAGATTCAATTGAAAGTCCAAATATTTCAATGGAAGGGTCGATTGTGACATCAGCTACACCGCATTGCAAAACTTAAAGGGCTCTAAGTCTACTGGGACTACATGTACTTGCCCTTCGTATGTGTATTTGAGGCATTGATGGGCTATCAAAGGGACACACTTCATGTCCCTGATCCAAGGCCGGCCTAGAAAGATATTGTAGGCCATCTCACCCTCAAGGATGTGACACAATGTAGGAATGGTCTTTTTTCCTACTTGGATGGGCAGGACAATTGTGCCAACCATCGAGCATAACGCATCGTTGAATGCTCAAAGAGTGTAAGTGGATGCCACAATGTGGGATGCTGGAAGCTTAAGGTGTTTTAATGTCACTATCATGATTATGTTGTTGGACAAGCTAGTGTCCAACAACACCCTCTTGAATGGAATCCTATTGACCCATGCAATGACGTGCAGGGGTGGATCCACCATATCACCAGTCACCAATTTTAGTTTGTCTTCCCTGAAGGTTATGACTAGTTCTATGCATCATCTCACATGTCCCACAAAGTTGTTGAAATAATTGGGTTCGTGGGGTTGTAGCTCAATGGCTTTGAGTATCTCCATCAAAGCCTCTCGATGGGGCGGCGATTGTTGGATGAGCTCATAAATGGAGAGCCTAGCCAACGTGGTCCTTAAACTTTGAGTAAGTTTAGTCCGAATCATGGCCAATGGTCTAGGCGAGGGAGGTTGCATAGGGTGTTGTGAGGGTTGTGACGTTGATGGAACATCTCCTGTAGCTGCAGTGGGTGTAGTTGTGTTTGGGTATCTTTTGTTTCGTGTCATGATGCTTATCATCCCTACGTATCCTTGCATGGGGTAGTTTTGTGTTACCTCATTCACTTGTAAAGTCTTTTCCTGCATATCATGGGTAGGCAGGGGGTCTTTGAAGACTTCCATCTGTTGGTTGCTTAGTGCTACGAGATTATCTACCGTGAGCATTTTGTTGTCTATCAAGTCCTACACTAAGTGTTTGAATTTCCAACAAGTGGAGATTTCATGTCCTTTCTATCGGTGAAATCTACAATATAAGTCTTCCCTATAGCCCTTGGGTTTTGGCATGTTGGGGTCTATGGGTTGACTTTTCAGTAAGTTTATCAGGTTTGCCATGAATAAGCGATCAAACAAGGAGTCTCTAGACTCCATGAATTGTGTGAATTATCGCCTAGGGCGATGTTGATTTTACTCTTGTTTATTATTTTCATTTTTATAGTTATCAAGAGGAACTACCTGATAATTAGCCTTTGGAGGCTATGTCATTTGTGTAGGCTTTGGTATAGTCATGGCAACCCGATTGACCGTGGTGGGTTTCGATTGCGTGGGCCCAATTTTAGCATTTTTGGTCCACTTTTTCTTGTGTAGCTTGGCAATCTTGCCATCTTGTATTTTGATCTCCTCAATTATCCTGGCTTACGCCAAGGCTTCTTCAAGGGTGGCATATTGTTGTAGCTACAATAGCATGGAGATCGACCTTAAGCAACTCTTTGAAAACATTTGAGTCATGTCGGCCATGGGAGGGAGGTAAGGTAGCTTTGAAAGCAATGTCCTCCACCGATTCCCATAAGCGGCTATGGTCTCATCATCATACTACTTAAGGCCATCTAGGTCACTTAAGGATGCCTTCTTCTTGGTGTTGAAGGCAAAACATTCAAGGAATGTGTCCACTAGCTGGTCTAGATTATTGATGCTATGCTTCGACAACTGGGTAAACCAATCTGAGGCAAGGCCTATGAACATGGTTATAAATGTTCTCAGAAGCAATGCATCATTGTACTGAATGCCAAAGCATTGACTCAAGAACCTTGTTATGTGCTCTTGGGCATCCTCATCCCCTCTAAAAATTACCAATTGAGGCATTTTGAAGTGGTCGGGTATGGGGGTGTTGGAACTGAAGGATGCACAGGGTGACTGCGGAGTTGGCGTAAGGTGGGATTTTGGGGCCCTGAAGTCTTGGTCTCCACAGACTCTAAGAACTCTAGTAGTTCTTTGTATGCATCATAGGATTTGATTTCCTCTTCTTTGGTGTGTTCTTGTTTTGAATTATGAGGAACTTGAGGCCTATGGAGGGGTAGCCGAATAGCGCCCCCCCTACCTTGGTAGGGCGTTTCAGCCCTCTCTTCTTCTTGCTCAAATTCCTCATAGGCCTCTTGAGGAGTTTTTGGGCATGACCTATAAACATGGATGGGTGCTCGAGGAAGATGCCCGTCATTGGTTCTAGGAGTGGCCTCCCACTCAAGTCTAGGAGGTCTTGGAGGCAATGCTTGATAAGGTCGTGGAGACCTGTCTCGTACTAAGGGGTTGTGCCTCTCATAAATTTTTGTCTTATGCATGCGAGGGGTTGGAATCCTCTCATGCATAGTGTTCTGGAGCAACTCATCTGTCTGGCACTGAATGCGCTCTTTGTTAAGATGATATAGTTGTTCTAACTGCTGCTGATCTTGCCTAAGCATCATGATTTGTGCTTGGTGGGCGGCATGTTTTGCAAATGCCAAGTCGATTTGTTCCACCATCCTAGGTCTAGGAGGCCTAGATGCCTCCCCTACACATCTATCTCGGTCGTGGTGATTCGAGATCTCTATGGGTCACTTTCCTCTATCAAGGTTAGCGGCATTCACCCAAGACTCTGGCCTCAATAGATGATCTTGATAATCAGCAGGTGCGAAGGTGCATTGCTCCCACGCGGTGTATTACTCTTGAGGAATATACTAGTTTTCCTCGTGCTCCCTTTCATACATGTGAAAGGGACGGGTGGAGTTGGCTCGCCCTATCTGAAGAGCCTTGCACTCTAGATTTGGCCTATTAGTTCTAACAATAATGAGGGGTGGAGGGGGAATGATATAATCATGTGGCCCCTCCTTATGAACCCTATGCTGCTCTAGCACTTCATCGCACAGTGGCCACTCATAATGAGTGTCTAAGGGGGCCTTCCCATGTGTGTACTCCTCCTGAGAGGGTCTGTGTTGAACGGGAGTGCCCCTCAAAGGGGTGCCTCTATAGTCCTTTTCTATAGTGGCATAGTGTGGACTATGTTGTGGGTCAGGCTGCCAAGGTGGTATAACCAAGTCCTTGGGGCTATAATGGAGGTGACTTGTGCCTCCTTGTATACTTTTCATAGCTTTTGCCCGTGATTGGGCTTGGCTATGGGTATACACCATGGTGGTGGTTTTTCTAGAAAGATACGTATATTTTTATCTCCTTTACAATTTTTATGCTATACCAAACAAAAGGGGACCACACAAACAAAGAAATGATTATCTCGTTTACAGATTAAATGTGTGCCCTAGATCTAGTTCAGTGTGTTTGATTTTTGTTGTGTAAACCTTGTAAAGAAAACTTTGTTATACATGCATAATGAGGGCTCTTGTATCTCCAAAATGGTCGCCCCTTCAATATACCATTTCCAGGCAATTATACCAAACCTCTCAATATACCCGCCCTTACGTGAGGGAAACTATTGGTACACGAGAGCAGAACAGTAAGTGGAACATAGGCGGTACCAAAGGGGGATCACTCTATTTTTGACATCTACCATAGAAGACTTATCCTCATGCATAAGGAATCACCCCCACTACACTTGGTCAGCTTTCATCAAGATTTATGTCTAGAAACAGTCGTGATCAAGGTATATGTATGCAAAATCCAAGACAAGGTGGTGATGAAATCCATCGTTGGTCTTGATCAAGTGTTGGGGTATTAAGACCAACTCCTTGATGTTAATTTTATTAGGTGGTGTGTGTGGTTCCTTTTAATTGTGTAAAGAAATAAAACATACAACAAAAGATGATTTTCACTAATGCAATGCTTTAAAGTATGTTTTATCTTTCAGAGACAATTAGTAGCAAAAAGGAAATCACAAAACCTAACTAGAACTGAAACCTATAATGAGGACTTGCCATTTGTGCAAGTATCATACATGAAAACCAGAGAAAAATACATTCCTAATCAATTTATTTCCATTTAATTTACTCTATGTTTTTATTTTTATTTTATTGCAAGAAATGAAAACAAACTACTTAACCTTTCTATGCAAGTGTCTAAAAATAAAGCAAAGAAAATAGAAAAATGTAGGAACAGAAAGTAGAAAAACATAGAGGATGTTCAGAAGACCTACCTCCTCTCTGTCTAAACCAACTGCCTCTGAGTTTCTATTCAGAAAATGCACAGAGCTCTAATCATCCCGGGGTGGGATGAATAGTAGGTCTGTATTCATCACAGGGTGGGATGAATACGTATTTGTCCCAGGGTGGCACGAGTAGCAGTCCAATGCCCGAATGCGTAACACCTACAAAGAAAAACCATAAAATTTGGATCAAAAACTTGATCTTAATAGTAGGGGATAGGGTCCCACCATGATCACCATTGAAATAAATGTAGGACAGTGTATCGATAGGATGCAAACAAAAATGGATACAAATGCTAAGTCCTACGAATGCAATAAGCAATGCATGAAGGGAATGATGCATAAACGAGATGTGAGAAAAACAAAAGTGGGGCCTCATTTATTGATATTGCTTTTAATTTTATTACAATACATCCCCCCTCTAGGGCTCAGAACATTTGATACAATTTGTTACATTAATGGATGCCCGAAAGAACAAGATCGGACGGTACACTTCTAGGGTCTTTCGCATGCCCACATTCGAAGTGGGCGGGCCAAAAGTTGCTGCTACTTGTGTTCATATGTTCATAATTCCTTTCTTCCCCTCTAGTATTCCTAGTAGCAATATCCTACACACAGAAATACAATAAATCATTAATAGCATATGCGTATCCCGAAAGACATGCAATCCCCAAGGCCCCTAGCGGGCACTTGTGGGATATCAATGATAAGGTTGATAAATAGATTATATAATGACATATGAATGTAAATGACAACTTCTAGAATTGGTATCACCTAATTTTGCATCGAAGCGGCATCGGACGGCCCTGTTATGCGTGTTTACCCATCAGGGGCCTCTCCAAGGTGAGCACTCCAATGTACTGCCTACGCTCATCTAAATCACCTAAAACTCATAATTTAGTAATTAGATGTGATTTTAAGACTACCTAGATACTTAGAATCTGCCTATCCTACCTAGATTTTCCTGTATGTGATAGGGGCGCCCTACGAGCTAGTTAACACATAAAATGATAAAACTACAGTCAAATCACATCATAATGCAATGAAAATTTAATAGAGGCATTAGTATATCATCTGGAACATATTTCAAAAAGAATAGTAATGAAATAATGCACAAATATCTAATCACTTCGGGGTGGGACGCTGGGGACTGTCACAAAACTTGCAAAAAGTGACCTTGCAAATGTCCTACCTAGAGGCCTCCAAAACTCTTGCAAACTTGTGGTTAGACTAAAAACAGCATTTTGAGATGACCCAAAAGGTCATATTTGGCAGATTCTTCCCAGGTCATCTTGTATCCGAAGGTGCTTCCTATAGGTTAGTAAACACATAAAAATGACAGAAACCAGATCAAATCATGTCAGAAAGCAATGAAACTTGAAAAACAACATAAGTACATTAAATAAGAGAGAATTAAAAAAGAACAATAAATAAATAATGCTTATATTTATAATTTCTTCAAGGTGGGGCGATTAGGACTACAGCAGTTTGGGGGGATCCCGGGGGTGGTATGCCCACCATTTAGGGCTTATTTTTTACACCAATCCAAGTAGGATGGGTCCAAAACCTCATAGGGGGTTGTTTCAATGAGTTTGGGGTGGTATTATGGCCGATTGCTTGGGTTTTGGGTCTAGATTGCATTCCTAGTGTTCACCCGATAACCTCTCTTCCAAAAGAGAAATTAGGGATGTAGGAAGCACAAAGAGGAATGGGGGTATAGTTCGGTAGCACTTCGTTGCTCCAAATGCTCCAGCTCTATTGTCATTTTGGGGTGAGGAGGCTCACCTTTTTATAGACCTAGGGGTCTCCTTTGAATGTGCATGTGAGGGTGCCACTTGGCTCATTATGCTTTTTTGGGGGGAGAGAATATTATTCCCTGATTAGGGGCTCATTGATTGAGGCCTCCATGATCAGGGCAGGCTCTCTCTCTGATTTGAAACGTTCCCTCGTAATTGCATGCCTTGAAGGTGAAGTTAGGTGGTGGATTTGGGCTGCCATTTATCAAGGTTTGACTTTTTTCCAGTCAAACCTACTAATCGTCCCACCCTGGAGTGATTGCTTCTAATCATCCCGGGGTGGAACGAATAGGATTCTAATCATCCCAGGGTGGGACGAATAGGGAGCAAAGTGCTTAAAATGTGCAAAATTGACCTCTGACCTTCTAAAACTAATTTGGGAGTGGTTAGGACCATTTTTTAACCTCTGGATGCTGCCTTAGGGGGTATGTATGCCAATTCGGTCAGTGCTTGTAGTCACATAATCGAATTGGTGTTGTTTTGGTGTCTACAGATAGTGGCCATGAAGCGCTATTTGAGGGTCATTGGACCTAACAGTTGCCAAGAATCAATGAGAAATTTCCCTTATTTATCACCATAGAGCACCTTAGAATAATACATAAAGCACACATTTCAGATTCAAAGCAACCAAAATAAGAAAAATACCAAAAAAAATACATATATCGAAATCCAAAAACATCAAAAAATCTAATTAAAAAAAAATCAAATAATAACAAAATCCCAAATTAGCATCATAGTTAGTGATTTGTTTTGTACACTTTGGTGATTGCAATGACTAGAACTCCATGCAATTTGGCAAGATGAGAAAATCACCATAAGGCCACTTGGGATAAAATGGTTATGGTAGAATTGATATGGCACACCTCAAACCCAAGTAAGGCTATAAAAATTAGACTACCCCATAGGAGTGAGGATCCATCTCATTTCTCCTATAGAAAATAGTGATTCAATGCAAGCTAAATTAGAATTGCTATCATCTTGATTCCCTAAGAAGGCCATTATGGTTGGACTGCCCCATGGGATAAAGATGTACAATTACTAAATAGGGTTGAAATCACACCTGGATGGGAACTACTCTATAAAAACAAATGAAAACCTCTAAAGAGGTCCAAATCATTCATTTTGGTCAAGCAACTTGTCACTTCATTAATTTTCCTTTCCTCATCGACTCGTCGCTTGAGGGGGTAGTCAAAAATTTTCAACAATCATAATCAAAATCAACAAAAGATCATCCTGATCATGTCAAAATTGCATTCATCTTACAAATCATTGCCAACAACTATCATAATCTTACCCTTTGCTGGGGAAAAAATGCAAATATGAAAGTTTAGTTTGTAGCTCTCCTCCTTTTAGACCTATAGTAGTACTAAAGCTACCCGATCAATTGATGACGAGTGCAAACTCCCACACATTTAAGTCTTCCATTCTGTTGGAAGTAATAATTCTAGGATTCATACCCTCTCGCATGACTGGGGTATCCTATATTGATCAGATCAATGATCATCATCCAACCTATAATATGGCCCTAGGTGGTCTAATTTTTTGCTCCACGAGGTGTTGCTCATCGCGTATCGCAAAAAGGGGCATCCGTAGACACCTAAAATGCATCATGTTTAGGAGACTACCCATATGGACACATTCATAGACCATATAAATCCTCTTGGATCTCTCCAAGAGTAATAAGTGGTCCTAACCACTCAGATATGGTAATTATAGCCCATCCAGGCTTGGTCGCTCTCAAGCAGAGCGACCACCACACCTGGTCGTTGAAGACTACAACGGCCACACCTGGTCGCTAAACCTGATAGTGGCTAGCACCACACATAGTTTGGCCATGAATACAAGCCTAGATCATGTAGTTTGACTACACATTTGCATGGCTAATGGGTAGATTTTAGTGAGGAACTCCTTAAGTTCCTCCTAACTATCCCTTCAATGTCAGTTTGTTACTGACTCTTCCCACCCGAGATGGTTAGTCACATGCAATTTGTATGGAAGCTTCTCTAGGAAGCCAAAGTCTATATCTGTGAGGGAAGTCTACATATAGACTCTCCCACAAAAATCAAAAGACCCATGAAGTTTTAGAGTTATGCAATGAAGCCCTATAAAAATGGAGAGCCAAGCTATGTCCCTTTGAGGAGCATTGGAGTGTCGCCCAACTGAGCTATGACCATGCTCTAGTTTTTAGATTCATTGTTCCCAACCACAAATCAATGTAGGAGACACACCTAGGAACCCTTGAACATCAATTCCAACAAAGATGATAGCCCAACATCCCCTTATTCACAAGACGAAGAGCTTCATATCACGATCACTGTCTCGGATAGTGGCTCGTAGGCATATTTTAGGGTATAGATGTTATTTACCTTTGCTTTATTCTAGATTAATTACTGCTTGATTTTTTAGTTAGTCATAGCTCAAATTTGCTTTTATTACCACATCTATTCCATATTTCTTAGCTTTCCATGCATTTATTATTTTGTTTATGCTTGTATTTCATTATTATCATGATTCTTCAGATCCATTAACAAATGACTCTCCCAGAGAGGCAACCCATCCTACTAAGCATACTTTGTTGTTTCCATGAGCGTAGGTATAGATCTTTAGGATTGTATTAAAGTAGTTGGAGAACAAAGATCCCTCCAAGACCAGATTTGGGGAAGGTGGTATCTGTAAGCCCCCATACAGTTTTGTGTGCGGGACCAGGAGGTCTACGTAGGTGCACTATTCCCTTGTAGGGAATACATCCAATTATTTCTCTATACTACATAAGTCTTTATATCAAAATGATGGGTATACCTAAGAGGGATGAACTTGTAACTGAGGATTCGAGATATCAATAAATAAAGCATATTTATTTATTTTCTTACTTTCGTGTTGCATGTGCTTTTAGTACTTTTATTTTGTGCAAGTGATAATATGCATAATAAATAAAAATTACAAGTAGGGTAACCGAGGTGCATGCTTCCTAGGGTCGCACATTTAGAAACCTTGTTTGATAAGCATTTTTGGAAATATTGAGTAAGCTTTCATATTCTTGACCTAGGGTTTGTGAAAGAATATGAGTATCATTGTTATGTGAAGTTGTGAACTATTCTTGAACTAGATTTTGTAAAATAATATGAGTATCCTTTTTATGTAAAGTTGTGAACTATCTTGAACTAGGGTTTGTGAAATATCATGAGTATCATTGTTATGTGATATTGTTTGATAAGCATTATTGGAAATAAGTGAATGAGTTTTCATATACTTGGACTAGAGTTTGTAAGTAAGGAGTGCCTTATTGAATGAGTGATTTAGTAGAGTTGATTGAGCTAATTTTTCCATATTCTAATTTATTTAAAGAAATATATTGAAAGTGATTGAGCATTATTGTGAATGTGAAGCATATTGAGTCTCTAAAAATACTCTATATGTTTCTATGAAATTGGATAAGTTCTAATGAGGACTTGTTGAGCAGATTTGAGGTAAGTCTTGGTGAAGACTTGTTGAGAAGATTGGACAAGTTTTAGTGAGGACTTGTTGAGTAGATTTAAGGTAAGTCTTGGTGAAGACTTGTTGAGCATATTGGACAAGTTCTAGAGAGGACTTGTGGATAGATTAGTGTGAGATTTTGTGGAAGCTTACAAGGAAAATTTGATACAAGTCTTCGAGAAGACTTGAGAGCAGAGTTGATTGATTTTTTCAAGCCTTGGATTAAGGTTTGGAGCAGATCTAGCAGATTTGATTTATGATTGAATCAAGCTTTGTGTTAAGGCTTGAGGACAGAGATTGAGCATATTTTTTCTAGATTGAAGGACTGTGTTGAGTGCATATTTGAGGATAGAGTTTGGTGCAAATTTAAGAATAGATTTGTGCCAGACCAAAAATAGATATTGAGTAGATTTGTGCTAGACCAAAGGACTATGTTTAGTGCAGATCATAGGATAGAGATTGATCATATTTGTGCTAGACCGAAGGACCATGTTTAGTGCAGATTTAAGACAGAGTTGAGAGCTAGATTTAGAGGTGAAATATTATAGAGGATGATAGTCTCTAGTGGATAGCGATTCATTACCCAGGGCAGCGATAATAGGTCTTTTGAGTGAGGACATGAGTCTTCAGTGGATAGAAATCCATAATCCAATGCAATGGAGGCAATAGTTCATCTAGAAGATCACCATCCAGAGCAAAGGAGGAGTTCTCATGTGGATAGATATCCATATATTTGATTAGAGGATTGGTGTCTCCTTTGGATAGAGGTCCATAAATATTGTAATAGGGAAAGGTTTCCCAAGATATTTATTGAAAAAATTTTAGTGAAATATTTTCTCCGTGGAGTAGCCCACATTGGGTGAACCACATTAAATTGGTGTCTCTATTGTGTGTGGTGATTTATGCATTGCTTTGATTACTGTTGTTGATATTGCTATTGATATATTGCATAATATTTATTGGGAAAGAAAAGTAAAAAGTGATCTTATACTATTCACCCCCCACTTAGTATAAGCTTGTGTTCTTCATTTGGAAGTATGGGGGGTCATTTTGATGATGGTAAACTTGGAGAGTGAGGAGTGAGTGACGGTTGGTGATACGAAGCACTTGCAATTGACCGGTTTGAGCAGTAGGATGGCAAGAGGATGCACTGGTGCTAGAGTTCGACATGGAGACCCATCGGTAAATGCTCTTTATTTGACTTATTTTGCAATTTTATTTCTCAAAAAGCATGAAATAGGGGGGAGGCTTTCATGTTATTTTTTTAATTTTGGAAAATTTTAATTAAAATTGGAACAAAACGTGTTAAATAGACTTAATAAGTACCCAAAAGTGTGATCGCTTTTTAGGTTTGACTATTTTTTGGGTACCCATGCTTTTTTGGATGGGTGGGGTGATATAGAAGAAGGATGACAAGTATTTGGAAGCCATTCATAGAGGGAGGTAGTTGGTGGGATGATATACTCGACAAGCCAAGTTCTTTTAGTTTAGTCAAGTCATGCGGTACCTAATGTATACTAGGATACAATAGGATATTCTAGAGGTACCTATTGTATACTATAGGTGATGGGGCGATAGGAGGTAGCCACCTATAGTTTTACCATGGACCAATGAAAGGGACCCATCGATGGTGATCCCATATATGGGTAATATTGGGACGACGCCAAAGTTTGATGCATAGTTGGTGATGCAAATCTAGGAGCCAGGTGTTGGTGTAGTTGACCGATTGGTACCACCTAGTAGTGGGGTACCTATAGTAGGGGATAGGGCAATGAGAGGTACTTGGGCCAGGTCATAGGATAGATCTGGTAGTGAGACAAATTTGCATTTACAATGATCCAGGTGATACTTGGGTGGCACCTTGATTTCATCTATAGATAGAGTGGAGGAGGTTCCTATGAGTGGTGAAGTGTAGCCTAGGGAGGAGAGAGTGATCCTGGAGGACGTAGTGGGGGTATGGCTATAGGTGGCTTTGATGACACCATGGATATGGGTTTCTTTTATGGGATAGAGGAGATTTTCATCGATTAGTAGTAGGTGTAGGAGGCAGTGGAGGAGGTATTATTATTATGTGATTGAGTATGGTAGTTAGAGGGAGAACTCCATGATGGTGAGAGGATTAGACTGGTAGAGGTGATAGATTTATAGGAGAGGTTGATAGCCTTGGAGACTTTTGGTGAGACTTCTCAAAAGACCTTTGAGGATAGATGTGCTAAGATGGTAGGGATCGATATATAGTGGCAACTTGGGATGTAGATATTACAAAGCTATAGGTTGATATGGAAATTTAATAGCAGGTAAGAGAGGGGGGTGAGAGAGCCCAGGTGGTAGGGGAGGTTCTAGCTGATATGGTTGCTCTAAGGTCAGAGCTAGATCAGCTACAAAGTGGAAGTGAGTTTGGGAGAGGGCTATTGGTTGTGGAGGTAGAAAGGTGGGTAGCTTGTGGGTATTCTCTAAGGATGCATGGGATCCCACTCCCTGATTATGACTAGGTGGTGTCATAGTTTAGGACATAGTCATGAGTACATACATAGTCTCAATGTAGTCATCATAGCACAACATCAGTGGGTTAGAGAGGTATGAGGATTGAGGAGTGAGACGTAGCATCGAGTGACAATGTGGTTGTTGGTTCATGGATGATGTTGTCTCCTAGAGGAGTTTAGGTATTAGGAGTGAGGGCAAAGTCTATTAGAGCTACAGTGGCACATGGTATAGCATTGGGGAGGGTGATTGATGTAGGAGCATCCGAGGGCAGCAGAGCAATCTAGCATCAACCAATTTTTTTTAAGTATTTTGCAAAGAAAAATGTGTCACGATATCACGACACAAAAAGTGTCACGATATCGCGACCAAAATAGGAGATAGAGAAGCAGCGGATAGAAGGTCACGAAATCGTGACCAAAGTAGGGAAGCAAGGGCGCGGAGGACACAAGGTCACGAAATCGTGACCAAAGTAGGGAAGCAAAGGCACGAAAGACATAAGGTCACGAAATTGCGACCAAAGCAGGGAAGCAAAGGCACGAAAGACACAAGGTCACAAAATTATGACCAAAGCAGGGAATCAAAGGCACAGAGGACCGAAGGTCGTGAAATTGTGACATGTCATGATTTTGCAACCAACGTAGGGAGCAAGGGCATAAAAGACGAAAGGTCACGAAATCATGACATGTCACGATTTTGCGACCGAAACTGAAGAATGGAGGCACGATAGAAAAATGGCACGATATCACGATATCATGGCCAAAGTAGAAGCAAGAAGGCATGGAGGAAGGAATGTCATGATATCATGACATGTCGCGATATCGCAATCGAAATAGGAGAGAGAAAGCACAGAAAGGAATTGTCACGATATCGTGACATGTCGCGATATCGCGACCAAAAGAAAAACACACACTCCAGGCTTTCATAAAGGCGTCCCTTCGTGCATGACAAGTTAGTGATAGTGAAGCAACAGTTTTAGAGGAATATTCCAACAAGCATGTTGGCTACTCATGTAGGATATCTAGAGATGCATTTATAGCAACTAACAGCAAAGCAGCAGTTCGAGAAGAAGATCCCATTGGGTATGGCAGCCAGTCGTGCACCTCACCTAGAGTCTCATCAATGCAACTTTCCAGTATTGTTCCAAGTGGCAATTGTAGATCGTGGGAAGTTTGAAAACATAGAGGATCGAGACCTCGATAAAAACCCAAGGATTGTAATGAGAAGGGGTTGGAAAAATGGCAGATGGCTGTATATTCTTTGTAAAATATTTTTGAAGCTACGAAATAAGGAATTTGGCTCTTTTATTTTTGTTTTCTATCTTGTGCTAGATCTATTCTCCACCAAGTGGTATCAGAGCCGAAGTTCCTGAGTGTGTAACATATCGTCGAACGTGAGGCAGTTACACTAGGATCTATGGGAGGGCTTGTGAGTGAATGAGCAGAATGCCTCCAAGAAGAAACCCTGTTGGTGGGAGAGGCATGGTGGCAGCAGAAGATATCCAAGCTTTGCAGCGACAAATGCAAGCCCTGCAAGAAGAGATGAAGGTAGTGAAGAGGAAGATGACGAAGAAGAAGGCCAGCCTGAGAAAGAAGAAGAATCAGTAGATCCTGCTCAAGCTAGACTATACAAAGCCATATCCTAGATTGGGAAGAGGCCAAAGATGGAGGTTTCCATGTATTCTTGGAACCTTGATCCAGAGGAATTGATCAACTAGATCAATGATTTGGAAGAGTACTTTGAGTATGAGGAGGTTGAAGATCTTGATAGGGTCAGATTCGCTAAGGCCAAACTAAAAGGTCATGCCAGCATTTGGTGGAAGGGAGTGCAGCTGGAGAAAAATAAAAGGGGAAAAGAGAGAATAATAAAATGGGAATGGATGGCAGAAAAGCTAAAGAGGCAGTTCATCCTTGGTGATTATGAGTTAGGCCTGTTAAATAAAATGCAAGGGTTGAGGCAATCAAGTAAGTCTGTAAAAGAATACATAGAAGAGTTTCATAAAATTATGATCAGAACAGGCCACTCAGAGGCCAACAAGGAGAAGGTAGCCCGTTACATTAATGGGTTACGAGCAAGTATTCAAGAAGAATTAAGTCTGGTCTGGATGACCACCATAGAGGATGCTTATCAATTTGCCCTAAATATTGAAGAAAAGCTCAATAGGAGGTTTGATAACAAGCAAATAGGAAGAGGTCATGGCGAAAGAACCAGTGAAAGGACCAGTGGAATAAGAAATGAAGATTCTTAGAAGAATGGAGAAGGTAGCAGTAATCAAGAACAAAGGAGAGAAAATACCTACCGCCCTCGTAATCAGAGTAATGATTACCGAGGGGGAAGGGGCAGAGCTGGACATGGCCAGGGAAGAGGAAGATTTCGTGGAACTTATTTCCAGTGTGGAGAAGAGGGACATCACTAATACGAGTGTCCACAGCAACAAGAAAGGAATAATAGGAGGCCGAAAGGAAATGCTAGAGCCGCAGTCGCTGATGAAGATGCTGGGTTTGAGCATTTTGAAGAAGCAGAGAGAGGAGAAGTCATGATCATGAGGAGAGTCCTGTTGAATGAAGAGGGGGCCGCAGATCAGAGGAAAAGCTTATTTCGCACAAGGTGTAAATGCACGGGTAAGATTTGCAATATTATTATTGACAACGGTAGCACGGATAACCTAGTTTCAGAGGGAATGGTTACAAAGATACAACTGGAGAGGAAGAGACACCCGCATCCATATCGGATCGTGTGGTTGTAGAAAGACCATAAGGTTTTGGTCAGTGAATAGTTTTTGGTAAAATCCAGTATTGGGAATTACCGTGATGAGGTCCTGTGTGACATTCTACCCATGGATGCGTGCCATTTGCTATTGGGAAGGCCATGGCAGTTTGATAGGTGTGCGTTTCATGATGACCATGCCAACACCTATTCCGTGACAAAGAATGGAATGCATCATAAACTGAAACCCCTAAAGGAGGTGGAAGAAAAGGTATGTGGCAGTGCCAAAATTTGCTTGGTTGACGAGAGAAAATTTTTGGATGATTTAAAGCATGAACATATGTGTTATGCATTAATTGCTAGAGTCAGGGATACAGAATGCAAAGATACCCCAATAGAATTCCTAGATCTGTTGGAGGAATTTCTAGATATTATATTTGATAATATGCCTGAGGGTTTACCCCCAGTAAGGAAGATCAGTCACCATATCGATTTGGTGTCAGGATCAAGCTTGCCTAATAAAGCTACACATAGAATGACGTCTGTAGAAACTGAAGAGCTAAACAGGCAGGTCTAGGAGTTGCTGGAGAAGGGACTGATTCGGGAAATCTTAAGTCCATGTGCAGTACTTGCAGTGCTAGTGCCAAAGAAATGTGGAGAGCAGAGAATGTGTACAGACTTTCAAGCCTTCAAAAAGATTACAATAAAATACAGATTTCCATTGCCAAGAATGGATGACATAATGGACTATTTGAGTGGAGCCAAGTACTTCACCAAGATTGACCTCAAGAGTGGTTACCATCAGATTCATGTCAGAGAAGGAGATGAGTGGAAGACAGCCTTCAAGACCAGAGAGGGTTTGTATGAATGGTTGGTCATGCCATTTGGGTTGTCCAATGCACCAAGTACCTTCATGCGGCTGATGAATGAGGTACTCAAAGAGTTTTTAGGAAAATTTGTCATTGTCTATTTAGATGATATATTAATATTTAGAAAAACCTTGGAGGAACACCTGATGCATATCAAAAGGGTTTTTGAGAAGCTATGGGAGGAGCAGTTATTAATCAATCTAAAAAAGTATAATTTTGTAAAGGAGTTAGTGTACCTGGGATTTGTCATCTCAGTAGAAGGTCTAAAAATGGACCCAAAAAAGGTGAGAGCTATCATCGAATGGCCTACCCCGAGAAGCACAACAGAGGTAAGATCATTTTATGGTCTAGCCAGCTTCTATAGAAAATTCATTAGAAATTTTAGCAGCATTTGTGCACCCCTCACAAAAACAATGAAAGGAGATAAGAAAGAGTTTAAGTGGACCTTAGGAGCAGATAGGAGCTTTGATCTGTTGAAGAAGAAGGTCATAGAACAACCTATTTTGGCACTCCCAGACTTTAACAAGGTATTTCAGGTAGATTGTGATGCTAGTGGTAGTGCAATAGGAGCTGTACTAAGTCAGGAAGGCAGGCCTGTTGCCTACTTTAGTGAGAAACTCAATGATGCTCAGAAAAAGCATTCAGTTTATGATCAAGAATTTTATGCAATAGTTCAGGCTCTAAAGAAGTGGAGGCATTATTTTTTGCCAAAAGAGTTTTTTCTATTCACTGATCATCAGGCCTTACAGTACATTAATAGCCAAACAAAACTAAATCAGATGCACTTGAAGTGGGTTGAGTTTCTCCAAAGCTATACCTTTGTGTTAAAGCACAGAAGCGAAATATCAAACAGAGTTGCAGACGCCTTAAGTAGAAGGTAGAATTTCCTAATTGAAATGATAGTGGAAGTGGTAGGATTCAAAGAACTAAAGGGTCTGTACCCTGAAGATCCTGATTTTGTAGAGGCCTGGACAGCTTGCTTGGCACCTATTACTGTGGACAGGACAAAGTGATTGGATTTTCTAATCCAAGATGGAATGTTGTTCAGGGGAAGTAAATTATGCATTCCAAGGAGTTCCATGCGGAAGAACTTAATCAAGGAGAAACACAGTGGGGGACTGGCTGGACATTTTTGTCAGGATAAGACCATTGCCTTGGTGAGTGAGAACTATTACTAGTCGCAACTGTAGAAATATGTGAAAATGTTTGTGCAAAGTTGCAAAATGTGCCAAATGGCAAAAGGTGTGAGGTAGAACACAGGATTATATCAACCGTTACCTATACCTAAGAGGCCATGGGAGGACATCAGCATGGATTTCATTCTTGGGTTGCCGAGAACACAGAGGGGAAATGACTCCGTATTTGTGGTGGTTGACAGATTCTCCAATATGGCACATTTTATTCCCTGCCAGAAAACAAGTGATGCGGTTCACATTGCAGGGTTATTTTTCAAGGAAGTGGTACGACTTCATGGTCTACCAAAAAGCATAGTTTCTAACAGAGATACAAAGTTTGTTGGTTATTTCTAGAGAACATTGTGGAAGAAGTTGAAGACAGACCTGAAGTTTAGTTCTACATACCACCCACAGACTGATGGATAGACAGAGGTGGTAAATAAAAGTCTAGGTAATATATTAAGATGCTTGATAGAAGATAAACCCAAGGGATGAGATTTGGTTTTGCCACGGGTGGAATTTGCATACAACAATTCTGTCAACAATAGTACAAACAAGTCCCCATTCCAAGTCATATATGGAAATAGCCCAAGAAATGTTTTTGAGCTGAGGAAATTAAAGAAATGGGAAAAGTGCAGTGCCGAGGCTAAATAATTTGTGAAATAGATGAAAAGCCTACATGAAGAAGTGAAGAAACAAATTACAAAAATGAATACTCAGTATAAAATAAGAGCAGACCAAAAGCGGTGGTTCAAAGAGTTCGAAGTGGGAGATGAAGTCATGGTCCATCTCAGAAAATAAATATTTCCAGCCAAAACTTATAACAAGTTGAAGATGAAGAAGTTTGGGTCATGCAGAATACTGGAAAAACAGGACTCAAGCAATGCATATGAAGTGGAATTACCAAGTGGGCTTGACATTTCGCCTATTTTTAACATATCAAATTTAGTGGAATACCATGAAGGAAACAGTACAGAGGCACCAAGTATAGAATTGTGGAGCATTCTAGCGTCTAACCCAACAACAGACGAGAACGAGGAAATATTAGATACTCGTGAAGGCAGAAGCACAAGGAACAAACAATATTCTAAATATTTGATCAAGTGGAAGGACAGACTTATAGAAGATGCAACTTGGCTATCAAAAATAGAGGTTGACCACCTGGGTCTTCCTCTCAAAGATCAAAAGTGAGGATCACTTCTCAATCCACCCCGGGTGTCTGATGCAGGAGCATCCGAGGGCAGCAGAGCAATCTAGCATCAACCAAATTTTTCTAAGTATTTTGCAAAGAAAAATATGTGTCGCGATATCATGACACAAAAAGTGTTGCGATATCATGACCAAAATAGGAGATAGAGAAGCAGCAGACAGAAGGTCACGAAATCGTGACCAAAGTAGGGAAGCAAAGGCACAGAGGACACAAGGTCGCAAAATCGTGACATGCCACGATTTCGTGACATGTCACAAAATTGTGACCAAAGCAGGGAAGCAAAGGTGCAGAAGACACAAGGTCATGAAATCGTGACCAAAGTAGGGAAGCAAATGTGCGGAGAACCAAAGGTTGCAAAATCGTGACATGTCACGATTTCGTGACCAACACAGGGAGCAAGGGTGCAAAGGACAGAAGGTCGCAAGATCGCAACATGTCGTGATTTCATGATCGAAACTGAAGAACGAAGGCGTGATAGAAAAATGACATGATATCACGATAGTTCGTGATATCGCGGCCAAAGCGGAAGCGAGAAGGCATGGAGGAAGGAATGTCGCGATATCGTGACATGTCGCGATATCATGACCAGAACAGGAGAGAGAAAGCATAGAAAGGAATTATCGTGACATGTCGTGATATCGTGACCAAAAGAAAAACATGCACTCCAGGATTTCATAAAGGCATCCCTTCATGCACGGCAAGTTAGCGATAGTGAAGCAGCAGTTTTAGAGGAATATTCCAACAAGCACGTTGGCCACTCGTGCAGCATATCTAGAGACGCATTTATAGCAACTAACAGCAAAGCAGCAGTTCGAGAAGAAGATCCTGTTGGGTATGGCAGCCAGTCGTGCACCTCACCCAGAGTCTCATCAATGCAACTTTCCAATATTATTCCAAGTGGCAATTGTAGATCATGGGAAGTTTGAAAACACAAAGGATCGGGACCTCGATAAAAACCCAAGGATTGTAATGAGAAGGGGTTGGCAAAACGGTAGATGGCTGTATATTCTCTGTAAAATCTTTCTAAAGCTACAGAATAAGGAATTTGGCTCTTGTTATTTTTGTTTTATGACTTTTTCTAGATCTGTTCTCCACCAGTGATCCATGAGGAGAGTGGAGAGGCTCCTAGTGTTAGTTAGGTTGATTACCGTTGTAGCCTATGGGTATTTTTGGATTATGTATGGTTGGCATGGTCCCAAGTTGTAGCCTACGAGTATTTTTGATGGACTACATATATATATATATATATATATACCTTTTGGTTTTTGTTATTACATATACATGTGTTATTATGTTAATTTGAATGTGTTAGAATTATTTTTGCGTAGATAGCATAGTGTAATGTTTGATTAAATGTACAATGCATGGATATACATATGTGGCAAGGTGTAAATGTATGATCATATTGTAGTGTAGATATACTATAGAATGATGTGAAGGATTGTATGTTAAATGCAATGCAATATGATGTGAATGAAATTTGTAGTAAATATATGTAACATAGATGTGATGATGCAATGTGAGAAAATGCATGTAAGATAAATGCATTGATGTGATGTTTGATGACTCTATGTAACATAGATGCATAGATGCATGTATGAGAGGACTAAAATATGTAAAGGAAGAACTTGTATCATTGCATGTACCTATGTGAATGTGATCCATTCCATGATCTTAGGGATGTAGGATGGTATGAGGTATATGTAACGACTTTGACCAACGTAGTTTCGGTAATCAAATCTTAGACCCAAAATTGTGCAAGTATTTGTGACAACTCAACTAATCTGACTGGTTCAAAGTCTATCATGGACCTGTGTGTTTAAATGAGTTAGGTTCATTTCTCTATTTTGAGAGAGGTAGGATTAACCTATTGTAGACATGGCCAAACTAGATAGCTCATCCATAAGCGAATAGTGATCTATACAAAATAAGGTTGCTAATGTGACAGATATATCACCACTTGTAAGACTATTCCACTGATAGGCAGGCTCTTGGAGCCTATTTCTAGTGATGGAAATCATCCCATGGTGTTATGTTGAACCTAAGGACCAAAGGTGATAAAGCATAACAATGGTGATATCTGGAGGCTTTTCCTTTTTTTTTTTTTGCCCTTAATTTATTGTTTGTGTATGTTTTGTGGTGCTCTTTTTATTTCTATTCTATCTTTTTTTTTGTATGGGCATTGGCTTTTATTTTCTACCCATTTTTTTTCTTGCTTATGCTTATCCCTTTGTTTATCCCTAGGTCATATGTTGACCATACAAGTTATAGGATGAGCAAGGGAAATTTTTTGCTAGATGGTGATATCTATGCAAGATGTTATCTTCCCTAGACTCAAAACTTGTTTAATATATAACATGTGTGAATGGTCTATGAGAGAAGTTTAACTAGCCTAAAGAACTATAAGGAGTGTGCAAAATCTGTCAGCTAGAGGCGATATTTGATCGATTGAACTAGTGAGTGGTCAAAGCTTAACATGACACCTATGTATACCCTAATCCTAAAAAAGGGGAATGGAAATCCAGGTGGTGATGCTAACAAGTGCATATGTTACTCCTATTGAAGGTGCATTTTTGGGGGAATAATATACAAACCTAAAATAAAATTATAATGAAAAACATATGGATATATACAATGGATGTAATGCACATAATGCAAGTGAGGGAATGCAATATCTATAAGAGGAAGCTCATGAAGTGTAGAGGGAGAAGTTTGGAAAACTTATCTACATATGAGTATGGTGTATCGTCATGAGAAAAGCAAGATGATGTGATAATGGTTACCCCAACATATGGGGGATGTGTGTAATAGGTAAATATATGCGGTAATCATAAATAGAGGAAGGATGTGAAGGTGGGATTTACATATGGAAGAAATGAGAAAAAATATGCATTGGTAACCAACAAGATGAGGGGATTACCAAAGACCAAGGAAAATAGAAGAAATAAATTAGATCAACGTAGGTATGTAGCCAATCGAAGCGTGACCATACAACTATGCAAAGAAGTAAGAAGAAGAAGTAGAGGGAGAGGTAATAAGGAAGATGAAGATAAAATACTAATGAGAAAAGTGATGTGGGTCAGGTCATGAGTGAGGAGAGGAAGTGACAATCCTTCTTGGGCTTTGATGGTTTGTGTAGTTAGACATATGGTGAATGTAGCAGGATGGTGCTATCAACGATTCACATGCTAGAAAAGTTTGAGGGACAATGTGACGTGGGGGATTATTGGAACCATTTCTTGCATCCATAGGATATGATTTCCATGCTATAAGAAATAATTTGAAACCAACAAGCTATTACAGGCTCTGGTCAACCTGACTATTTATTTTGATAAAAGTATTGCTAAAGAAAACTTAATAGAATGGGTAAGGAAACCCTAGTGGTAAACTTATAATTTTACAAGTATTACACACTCCATATTTTAGTTATACATTATCTATTTAAAATTGACCAAGCATAGACAACTTAATTATTATGCCTTATGTAGACCGGTGCCTATCTAATTAGGTTGTTATAGCAATTTAACAATATTCAAAATAAATAGAAAGAATAGGAAAAAGAAGAATCGGTGCCATTAAACTCATTGAAATATCATAACCAGCCTAAGGGTTAACCAATGAAATAAATGCTCACAATATGTTCGAATATCATAACCTATTATGAGGAAACACAAAGAACTGAAGACAAGGAAAAGATAAAATTGAAACCCGGAATTGTATTAATTTCAACAATAATGATTACATGTAGAGTTGGAAGATTGCCATTAAACTCTATTTTTAAATATTTAATACAATGAGAAAGCCTTTTTCAAATTATGTAATAAGGCTTCGTCAATCTTCCTTCTAAAATATTAGCAAGGAGAATTTATGGACTTCAGGCCCAGAAAGATTAGAAATATTCTTAGCTCTCTGAACATAGCATTACCAAAACCTGCATAGCAAAGGGAATAATGAGGGATGGCAGAGAAAATAGACACAATGGGAATACAACAACATAACTCAAATGGGCACTCAAGTATACCTCTTAGAAAAATTGCTATCTCTAAATTCTTGATGCAGATTCTGACCCTGGATGCTTCCTTTTATAGCTTCTAGTTATTGAATCTATTATTTTTGGCCTGATCTTGGACTTACACTTGTCACCATCTGATTTGTCCTTCAAAATTGGTACAACTGGCTTCCATTATCTCTTTTTTATTCATACTATACACCTTTCTTTGGCTTCTTTTATTTTAACTTGTTTAGTCAGTGATATCAGTGCCCTGAGGGTCTCCCTCTTCTATTCCTCCATCTTTAGTTTCTCCTTTTTGTATTCCCCCTAGCTATTTTATTGACTTTTTGCTTTGGATGTTTACCCTTTCTGAACAACTTGCTCTTCTTGTCTAGGGGGTGAGCTCATTTCTAGTTGTAAGCTGCATATTTTAATTTATTTTCTCTTTTTGCCCTACTACAACCATCTGATCTATTTTCCAATCATACTCCAGGCATCAATGTTAAAGGTTACAAAAAATATTAACATATTCATCTCCTATAGAATCCTATTTCTCTATATGCTAATATAACTTTTACTTTTTTCATACTAGGTGATCAACATCTCCATAGTATTTACTAATAAGGTGGTTTATCTGATCATTTATGGTTCGTCATCCAGCTCACAATCAAAGTCTTATATTTTATCTTTAAGGAGATCCTCTATGCTAGAAGTTTCTAATAATTCCTCCAATGATAACCCAATATTTACCAGTTTCTTTACTATGTCATTCAATAGAGTAAACATTTCTACAACATTATTGACCCATCTTTCTCTGTTTGATCCAAACATAGCTACCTTCATGAACTCAATATTACACTTTATTTCAGCACCATCATTTAATAGCACTTCTTTGTTCTGCATCTCCTTGAAATATTTTGACATTAATTCGAGGGTAGGGTGAATGATCTCAAAGTCTTATTCCCTCTAGCAAATCAAGCTTTCCATTTCTTGAGCAGTAACTCAAATCACCTTAATCTACCTAAACATATCAGTGATCCGCTTGATATTATCTCAAACTTTAATTAACATCTCCCTATTTATTGTATTCAAATAATATGTAAATTTCCACTTCTAGTAAGAGGGGGGCTACAGATTACACTGAAACACTTCTAATTAAAATAAATTCTAGGGGGTAATCATAGGGTTTCTAAACTTGCAAATTGCCTCTCTTTTCAATGGGGAACTTATCCCATATAGTCTACAAATATTTCCCTTTTTCTATAGCATCTAATAATTATTCTTCGTAAGCATCTCTCCTGTGTTCGACCCAGGTGTAATCATGATTTTTCATTAACCTCTCATACTTTTTATCTGGATCGTAAGGTCTCCAAGTTATTTCTTCAAAATCCATGAGATCTAAATCATACATCCATTTGAGTAAATCTGGATATCCTATAAATACAAAACTTATAAATTTACAGGGTATGTTGAGCCATGGAACTTTGTTGTGCTTCTTTACTAGTCTCATTTTAGCCTCTTCAGCCACCTATCTACACAGCTCTAGGGTAGCAAGAGATACGAGAAAATACATAGGTAAAATTTTAGGGAGAATATTGGCTCCATAGAGCTGAATGTATGTGAACCCCTTAGAGAATAAATAATCTCCTATATCTTTTTCCTTTATGAAGGCTCTTACCCTAGGCCCCAATCACTCAGGGAGGAAACTAGTTATAATCCAGTGAATTTTAATCATGAAAATATCACAAAACCAACCCATGTTAGTATGACCTTTGTGTATCCTCCAAAAACTAGTTTGGACGTAGGGACTCTCAACGACCCCAACCCTCTTTCAGCTTTCCTCTTCTAATTGTCCCATTAGTAGGTGTATGAGGATAGAATAGTGAGAAAAATCAGGCATCTCATGTCTTTGTTCCAAAATAGCCCTTTTTAATTCTAACAACTGTGTATGCATTTTTCAATCAATTCCTACTCCCAATCATAAATTGGGGTGTTTATTGCCCGGTTACTCTATGCTACTAAATACAACACTTTTTTACCCACTACACTAAGGTCTTGTACCCAAAAATGATATTATCCATATCATAGAAGTATTGGACCCATGGTTTGAAAGTAGTTTTTTGATGGGAAATTGATAACTATTTTCTCATGCTCTTCAAAAAAATATTTAAAAATATATAATTTTTTTAACATTTGAGATTGCTTTTCAATTACCTGTCGAATCAACTAAGTATTGGAAGATGCTAGATTTAATATTTGCTTGATGTGTTTGGTCATGATACTAAATATTGGTCGATCTCTATTATCTTGAAATGTCCTGGTTTTCTCGTCGTGCTCTATAGCTAATAAAGCTAGTAGGTCGGAGGAGTAGTATACCCTTGGACATACCAACTTTCCTAGGTTACTGGTCCACCTAGTACTCTTGGGAAAACCCTTATGTTGTAGTCTCCTTGCTTTGTGGAATAAGTCTACTAGCAACCAAGGGGATCTCTGATTATTCTCCATTGTGTAAGCAAAAATTTGGATGTAAGTATTCTCAATTTCATACTGCTAGATGGGAGTGAGTTTTTTGTCGACCCTGCTCTTTTGGATGAAATCCTACATCGTGCTCCTAAGCACAGCTGGTCTGGGAATTTCAACATATAGTGATTGGTCTGTGATAAGTTTTACCACTTCTTTAGTGTACTTGGGCATGAAAGCACTTCCCCAAGTCACCATCTCACTTTTTGAAATGAAACTCTCAAGTATTTGCTCAATTTCTACTCTTTTGAACTAGTTCTTTACTCAAGATTACCAGGGTGGTAAGGTCATTCGATATCACAAGCTTAAATACTTTATGGTGAAGTAGGTTCACTATCATCACATAACTTATCATTAATACAATGTTACTATCTACCTTTTCAAATTTACCAATGGAGCTTTGCCAAAGTGTCACATTCTAAAGTTAGATAGTTATGGTAGGTGGCTTTCCTCGACCTGCACGTCCATGAGAACTTTGATCTGTGTACTTGCAATCATTCACAAATTTCCTATTGGTTACTGAACTAATACCTCCTCTGATGTGGAAATATTAACATGGTGGTGGTGGATTTTTGTGAGAAAATTCTATACCACTTTGGGCCTGAGCGGAGATTTAGCTTTGAAAATAGTTACACCATTAACAAGGTGGTGATAATTTTGGGGATCTATTATCATATTTGATCATTGAGGGGTGTGCCTACCAGATACATAAACTCATGATGATAATTTTATGAGATACGTAGCATTTACTTCCATTCGATACTTTTGGATCTATAAGAACGTTAGTCCCACAATCTAGAAAACATGTGTCAATGGTGGTTATGCACATTGTAGGAGATACCCAAAAGTTATTGGTTAGTCGATTTTATACATTTATATTTTGCAAATAATAATCATCAACTTGATATTGAATCAAGGTCTTACCCTTCATCTAATATTTATTTATTTAAGGTTATTCAAAGTGATTATAAAAATTACTGACCTTCGGTTAATACTCAACTTTTAATAATTTTATTACCTTGTTAGTAGCTCACCATTCAATCGAATATGTGATTATGTGTGTTCATCCAATTATCTAGATATGCACCAAATATTATCGAAGAGAGGAGATCATTATCAATGTGTTTATACCCTTCGTTAATATTCATTAATTATCTTATGGTGAAGAAGCCATATCCCTTAACCTTCAGGTGGTCTGACCGCGTGCTACCATTAGATCTGGTCAAGTTCTATCATTGTTGTTAGATTGAGTTGAGCCACACATATGCTATTTGGATTTTTTTTGCCTTTGATAGCCATGAGAAATTTCAACCATCAAATTAAATTGGAGATAAGTGCAACCATCCAATATTTCTTAATGGGTGATTGCTCTGATAAAGCACCATCGTTAGATCTTTACTTGGAATAAGTGCAGTCATTGATTGCCTTTAGCTTTTTGACTCATCAACCTTTGATGGCTTCATGAGATCATAGTCATAGGATTAGGTTGTATTTGAGTGTGACCACTAGATATTAACATGATGAAGTACTACCATCAAATCAAGTAATATCGTTGCCACCATTAAATTTTAAGGAATGTGGAGGATCATGATCTTCATATTGGTCAGATGGGTGGTTGTAGGCACTGCCATTGAATTAACTTATGATCAAGTGTTATCATTGATCTCCATCATCCCTTTTCTAAATAAGGTCCCTTTAAGCCTTTGATCAAATTATTTGGAGTGTATTTTTTAGATTAAATAGACTCAAGTGCAACCATTAGATCTGCTTGAATGCAGAGGCATTTGAATTTCAATTCGATGAAAACTTTTTAATGGTTGATCATCTTGAGATGCACATTGCCATTGGATTTTTTTAGTGAGGGTGCATCCGTTGATTTTCCTTGGTCCTACACATGCTTTAATCATGAGTGTGAATAATATTTTTAGGCTAACCTTGGTGATTCGTGGTAAAAATGTATTTGTTGGATCAACTCTCGATCAAGCACATCTATGGATATTTCGTAACCTCCATGTTACCCGATGCTTTTACCATTCCATTGCTTGGACTTTGACTGAAGCGCTACCATTAGATCTTGATGAGGATTAGCGTAGCTATTGATTTATTCCAACTTGTGGGGTTATTTACCAAGGGACAATTATTTTTAACCTTTGATTTAGTGAAAAAATAGGAATTAGCTAACATGTTAGACCCTCACTAATCTCACTTAGTAGCTCTAATTAATATTTTAGCCTTTAACCCCTTTAATGGCAACTTTATAAACTTATAAGAGAGCACGACCATCCAATTAAATTGTAATCAAGCGCTACCCTTGGATATCTTGAAATAGCCTGATATTTTTTTAGGAGGTGTGTACCCTCAAGGTTTTAATTAATTTTTCATTCAAAACCTTAGGTTTTATCTCTTTTGACCATGGTGCATTAAAGAATTGACTTTTTAGAGTGAGTGCATCCATCCGATTAAGGAGGATCTGGGTGCTACCTTTAGATCTTCTCAAGGTGTTTGATATTTAATGAAAGGGGGGTGCATAGCTTTGAACCATTAATATTCCGCTTAAGACCTTAGGTTCTCAAACTTTAGACCATGGCACTTACCTTACCCCTTAAATGATTTTATTAAAAATTTACTTAGGCTAGAGGTGACCTCGGGTCCAAATGTTTTAATAATACTTTTAGATACCTTGGGACTTAGGGGTTTATTCATTTGACTTAGGCCCGCAAGTTATGATTATTTTTAAAAATGAGGGCTCTCATTAAATTCATGGATTATAAACCTTACTTTAAAAGGATTGGGGTATTTAAATGGTTTGACCTTTTTAGTGGGTGTTTATTCAATTTGACCTTTATGGATTCTTTTATGATAAAACAATGGTTGTGAAAGCAATCCAAAAATGGCTAAGGTTTAGTCAAAAATATCAACATTTTAAAATCAGCTTTTTAGATGAGAAATGCAACAGAGGCCAGCAACATTTGCTAATTTTATTGAAGACAAAAATTTAAAATTGGGGGTCTCAGATATTGAGTCAATTTTGGCTCCAACGTAGTCTCTAACTGGGATAATGTGCTGAAATCATGAAGCACTTGAGAATTCTAGAATCTCTTGGTTTTACTGCGAATACAAATCATCAAGCCTGATAAGCAAAATTGAAAAATAAAACACAATGACTTTTAAACTAAAAAACTATACAAACCACATGATATCAAAGCAATAGAGTATTGAAAACTGTAATTCCTTTTATTCAATTTGGAAACTAGGGTCAGAATTTTAGAAACAGATGAGTTTTTTAGATATATTGTTATGTTTGTTTTAGCAAGGTCATAGGATATGATTACACATAATTTTTCAAAGCTATTTGTTCCATCATGCTTTGGCCCATGTTTGTGTTAGTGCATTCATTTTTATCTCCAAGTCTTTTAGAACTTTGTCATGTTTGATAAAAATAGTTAAACTTAGTGTATAATTTCACTCTTAAATATGTTCACCATTCTGTAGGGCTCCACTTCCAGTCAAGAATCTATAGCCTTGGTGGAGTTGCTTCTAATCCCATATGGTTTACTCTACTGCCAGACAGGCATCTATAGACCCGGTAGAGTTTTTCCAAGATATCTCAAGCAGTGACTCAACTTGCATTATTTTTATTTTCTTTATCGTTTGAGAAGTATTTTTATATAAGAAAATTGTGCAATGAGAATGTCTGAGTTGAGGATTAGTTTCTAGCTAAAAAGGATGAGTGTAATTATTCTTAACTCAACCACCTTCTCAAAGATAACTCTATTATTTGGACCTTGAAATCACTTTAAGTATCATTGGTAATGTGAGGCCTCAATATGGTGTTTCAATCAACTCTGATTTTACTTTGTTTTATCTCCTATCATATGATCATTGCATAAACATTTATATTTGAAAAATTGTAAACATCATCAAATTCTAAAATAAATCTCCTTTTTTCTTATTTGTTTTTGGAGGAACCAATAGTATGGAATACTTATCATACTAAGAATACTATGTGAAACAATAGAACTTAGAACAATACTAATAAAAAGAAAATTGCTTAACTGGTAAACAAAGTAACAACAAACCACATCACTCTATTTTTGGGGTTTTTTATTTTTTATTTTTTTATTATTTTTTATTTTTTATTTTTTATTACTTATTTTATCAATAGGGCACTTCTTCTTTCCTGGTTCCACCACAGGGACTATACATCTTGAGGTGTTGGCAATTAATAGGGATAGCCATTGGTTCTCCTTGCAAAGTCTACAATTTGAAAGTATTCTAACCAACAACATGGGCTATCTAGTATGGACCAATCCATTTAAGCTCAAGTTTTCCCTTTTCACCATGCTTATTATTTTTAGGGTCCCAATATATGACTATATATCCTTGAGAGAAAGGAGTACCTTTGGCTTTCTTATTAAACAATTTTATAGTTTTCTGAGTTTGTTCCATGATTCTATTAAGGGTTTCTCTTATTTTCTCTTCTAAAAGGACAATTTGGTCTAACCTTATTTTTAAGGGGTTGGGGTCTTCATGATATTGCAATATGAGATAAAATGCTAATTTTTCTATTCTTGAGGGTAACAAGACCTTCTCTCCATATATCATTTCATAAGGAGTCCTTTCTATGTTTCTTTTGATAGACAACCTATCAACCCAAAGAGCAAATTTTAGTTCACTATCCCATCCTCTTTTTTTCATACCCAATGATCTTTTTATTATAGTTATTACATTTTTATTTGATTACTCAGCAAGATCATTCCCTTGGGGATAATATTTAGTAGAATATGAAAGTTCTATTCCATGCTTAGCACCAAATTCTACCATTTCATATGAAACAAAATACTGTCCATTATCTGTTACCATTTTTTGAGGAACTTCAAACCCAGTTAGAATATTTTATTCAAAGAATTTGATAATGGTGGTGGTTGTGGAGGTTCTCAAAGGAGTAGCCTCTACCCATTTTGTGAAGTAATCCATTGTAGTTATGATCCACTTGTGCTTGCCTGATGAGTTATATTTGATCTCTCCAATCAGGTCGATGCCCCATTGGATGAATGGTGCTTTAATGATTACTATTTTGAGAGGCATTGCTGCTAGCTACTGAAGAACACAAGCTTATACTAAGTTAGGATGATATAGATTAAAATCCACGTCATCCGCCAGACCCAGGTACAAACGATCCAATAATGCATCGAGTAAATGATCATGTCCCTAAATCTGCAATCACAATCTGAACCTATCAGTTGCTAACTGATAATGTGGTTAAAGAGGGGTTCTTCATCCTTGTTCAAAAATACCAAGGTCGTATCTATGCCAATTATAGAGATCAAAAATGTGCATGGCATACTCGAGGTTGGACAAGTACCGAACGTTCACCATGAACTATTTGTCATCATCCACCTCCATGGGTGCCCATGTTGGAACTTGATCCAACCCAACATAAATGAATTTTTTTTGGTTGGGTGGCTCGCCCAATGATACTACGGATCCAACTGGGTATCGATGGGCTATCGGTTCACCCATGTCTTGTGCAGTCTCTAAAATAGGACCGAAGGTCACATTTTGCACAGGATATTCACCCAGACCTGTGCTGGCTAGGTGAACAGTCACCTGGGATGCAGATGACCCTACTGATGATGCACGTAAAGCAAGTTGAGGTGCCTCCTCGACTTGATCCTAGACTTCCTCCACCTCCATGGGAGTGGTAGCCTCAGTGGCAACTAGTTTGGGTGCATCCTTTGCTTCTTTCTTGCCCAATTTCACCTTTAATTTCTTGTTGTTCTAATGCATTGTTGATGCACTCAATCTCAGAGAAGTTGTAGTGGTATGTTTATATTTGTTTGATGCAGATACCAATGGTTGAACATGCATCACCTATTTGCCTCTTGGAACCCTCACCGATGATGTGGATCATATTTCCAAGTGCATTGATGGGATCATGAAACCCCCTGGAAAATTTGCTAAGTTCACAAACTTGAATGGTTCTTCATTTGATGAAACCGTGTGAACATGTCCCTCATGTATATACTTGACACACTAATGCAATATCGAGGGAACATAATGCATTTCACAAATATAAGGCCTCTCCAGTAGGATTTTATACTACAAGGCACCCTTTATCATGTGACACATTAAATGGTCTTTCGTCCCACCTGAATAGGAAGGACAATTGTGCCAATCGTAGAGCATAGTGCGTAGTTAAACACTCTCAATGTAAAGGTGGTTGGTACGACCAGTGGTGGGTGGTATGCCTAGGGAACTATTGTATAATCTCATATATCAACAACTTCATGGGATTTTTCTACAGGTTTTGAACTAGCCTGCTCCTAATGGTCACCACCGATCTCATTGGTGGGCCTAGAATATTTTGTGTCTGTCACTGCTGGGATGTGGCTTGTATTTGAATGGGAGCACAAGGTTAATTTGACCATTCGTACCTCCTATATCTGGTAACAACATTAACCATGCTGATGAACCCCTGGTTAGGTGGTTCGACTCACACTTGATTGATGTGGCCAGCGTGGTTACGAGGTGCATCATGGTTTGGTAATGGATTTTTAAAAATCCTCATGTTTTGGTTGTCTGGAACCTGGGGATTGCTTGGTACTACAAGCTCTCCCTTGTCTATCATATTTTGCACAATGTGTTTGAAGGACCAACACACCTCGATATCATGGCCTTTAGCTCTATGAAATATGCAAAATAACTCTTCTTGATAGTCTTTGGGCTTGGGCTGATTTGGATCAACCATCTTGACTTTGGGTAATCTTATTGCCTTGGCCTCGTAGAGTTGATGAAAGATCGATGTCATTGATTTCTTCAATGGCATAAATATGTGAGATGGGAGCTACTCTTTATCCTTGCCCTTGTATTTATTTTTGCACTAGTCGTATTACGTATGAGGAGGATGGGCTTGATAATTCTGTTTCTTTTTCCCCTTATCCTCATTTTTGAGATTCAGTACCACCTGATTCACATGGGCATGCTTGCCTTGTTGCTTTGAGGTACTCTTATTATATCCCTCTTTCCTGGTTTTTAGCTTCAAGTTACCTTCCTACAACTTGATATCCTCAATTACCTTGGTTTGCACCCAAGCTTCTTTGAATGTGGCATACTACTGCAGCTGCAATAGTAGCAAGATGTGTTTGGCACAACTCTTTGTAAACATTCGAGTTAATTCTATGGCAGGGATCGGGAATGGCAACTTTACTATTAATCTCCTCCACCTCTTCTCGTATTGTTCTATTGGCTCATCATCGCGTTGAGCTAGCACAGCCAAATTAGAAAGGTTGGTATGTTTCTTGACGTCGAAGGAATAGCGTTCAAGAAAGGCATCAGCTAATTGCTCAAAATTTTTTATGTTGTGCTTCTTTAGCTGATTAAACCACTCTCAAGCCTGCCCAGAGAGTGTCATGACAAATATATGCAACAATAGTGCATCGTTGTTCTCTATCTAGAAGCAAGCATCCAAAAATCTCGTGACATGTTCTTGTGCCTCTTCATCACCCTTGAATTTGTCCAACCTAGGCATCTCAAAATTCTTTGGGTATGAGGGCATAGGTACTAAGGGATATAAAGGTTCATTGTGAATTTTCCATAGTGTCAGCTTTTGGATAGTCATGCCTTGTCTCTCAATTACCTTGACCTTCTCAACCAAATCTTTGTAAGCCTCAGAAGATAGAAAGTCCTCCTCCCTAAGTCGATGCGAAGGCGGTCTGGGAGGTATATTCCTCTTCTGTCAAGATGGAGGGTGTTGCTCTTCCTCCTCCTCAGCTCAAAAACTCTCACTATATTCCTGGTTGCATCTATTCCCCTCTTGTTCCTCATAATTTTACTTCCTCTGATTGTCGACCGAGGGTGGTCATTCTCTATGATGGGCAGTGATATGAGTGTGAACGCTTGCGCACTCATGGTGCGTGTCAGCTTGCAAAAAAACCTTCCTGTGCACCTACTCTCTATGTTCATCTTAAGAGTATAGGTCGGCCCTAGCCAACCTATCTTCTTACTCTACACACTCCTTCTAGATGGGGATGAGCTCCTCACGCAAGCGTTGCTCATATAGCATTTTTTTAGTAAGCCTCTGTACCTGAAGATATTCATCTTTGATGCACTGCCTCTCTAGGCGAGCATCCTCCAATTGATCTTGGAGGATTTGGCATTTTTGCTCATAGGTCAGTCGATATGATCTTTTGACCTGATCAACTGTCGAAGGCCTTTGATATGCATGCTATGTATGAGTGACCTTGTGGGTTATGTACCCATCAGACTGATGGAATGTGCTCTTGCATCTGTATGTGAAGATGGTATCAACATCATGTTGTGTCCTGTGTTGCATGCCACCATGCGTGGATGGTGGATGTGAGACATTAGTACACTTAGAGGCCTCTCCATTCTCTCTAGTAGTTCTAATGGTGCTCTCGCTATGCTCACTCGGAGCATGAGTGGGCAGAGTTGAAGGATTACAGCCTAGTTGCTCTAGCACACTACCTAGACCGTCTAGCTATCTAGACTTCCACCTCTCATGGGGTGGTGTTCCATTAGCTCCCACCTTCAACATATCGATGGTGATCTTGCATGCTATAGTATACATGGGAGTATGGATAGACTTGTGCTCAGTAAGGAGCCCATCTTCTTACCTCTGAATGGGTGGACCTCTATTCCTTCTATACTCATAAGGTGGGGGTATAGTACATCTTGTATACTTAGTGTGGATGGGTACCAATCTAGTCCCCTGCACGACATACTCTTCGGTCGATCCCGTGGATGCGCATGCACTACGGTCTCGATAATGGCTTTCGAGTGGAGCACCCTTAGGCTGAGAAGCCCCATGCTCTAATATACATCTAACAGTATGCACTAATGCTAGTCTATCATGGGTACACTCAATGGGATCCCCTCGTGTCGAGTTGTCTCCTCTAATGCTCGCTAAATGTCATTCGGTTTGCTCATGTGGTTGAGGACTAGACACGTGTAATTGTGAATCAGTTGGGGCTTGGTCATCGGCCTCGGGATTGCGCCTTTGCCGACCAGCCCGTGTATCCACCATAGTGTACCTAACGTCTAGATGTATCTTTTATTATCAAACAAGGTATACAATGATGTTTATCTTATTTTTAAATTTTAAAATGTGCCCTAAACTATTTGATGTTGTTTCCAAAATTTGTTGTATTAGTATGATAAACTCTCACATGTTTTGCAAAATCGTTGGATTTTATTCTCAGTTTAATTGGCTTTCACATATATACTCGCACAAGCAAAATATGGTAATGAATTCTATACTTAATGAAGTAGCATAGGTACTACCAAACCTCACCTGGTACACCATGCACAATGATATACCCTTTCGAAGATGAGTGTGTGTTATTTTGCATGGATAGGACAGTTCTTGGGTCGACCTTGGCAACGAGTGGGTCCTGATAATACAATTTCAAATGATCCAACCAAGCGATAGTGACATCCACTGTTGGTCTCAATCAAATGGGTTGGATGTGAGAGCCCAACGCCACTGATGTTTACAATGAAACCTGGTGTGTGTGGTTTGTTTTACTTTGCATAAAGACAAATGCATAAAAGAGCATTCATATGATCATTCCTACATGATATGCATAAGAAGGGATGTTTCAAATTCACAAAGGTATGCATGCTATGCCCTACATGACGTTATGACAATGCAATTACGATGACATGGCCTCTAATTGGACCTCACGCATGCAAATGACCACACAATTTTTATCAAGGTCACTGTATTCTAGAGCAGACTACAATCAGAGGTTCGTTGTTCCTAGTAGTGCCTTTCTAATGGAAAGAATGCGAAAGCAAATTAGGACTTATTCATTGATCCTTTTCCTTTAATGTTCCTAATTTGTCGTTTATTTACCGCTTACTATGAAAATACAAAGGATAAAATGTAGAATAGAGGATGAAAATAGAACCTACCTCAACTCCTAATCTACTTCCAAGTGGTTTCTCTGTTGTCTATTGCTTATGCTATAAACTGCAGCTCTGGTCTACGGGCTGTAGTGTAAACCACAGGTGATAGTCACGGGCCAAAAAATAACCACAACTGTTAGCTACGGTTAGCACCTGAGATGAAACAAACAAAAATATCAACACTCAATGGCTAGAAATGCGGAGTTCCACCGTAATCGCCATCTGTAACCACCAAAGAGGCTCACACCTAATCTAACTATCGTAATCAAAGAGAAATACACAAATAGGCATGCATAATTTGATAATAAGAAATAACATAAATGCAAGGAATCCTTTATTATTTTCAATGAAGTCAAATTACAGATTCATCTCTCTTAGGGATACTCATTTTATACATTAATTACAATATTATTTAATCCCTATCAAGGGTAGGTGTGATCAAAATGCCCCTCGGGGTGACACAAACTGCTCTAGGGTGTCAATGACCCTCTTCTTCGCAATAGGGAATGGGTTGGATGCTTTATCTCCCCTTTGAAAATGTTCCCTACGGTCAAGGAACAACAAGAATGTTAAAAATATAGGAAGCCTCTTGTGATGAGACCCTTTTAGGTAAAATGTATAATGACACCATTAACATACATAATGAAGAAAGCATAAAGAAAGTTGTTAAACTATGCAAAGCGAATCAAGATTCATGTAATAGCATAAAGTAAAATAGCATCTACACTATGCATGGATCAAATATAGAAAATGAAGCATAAACATCCATAAAGAAAGCATTTTAGTCCTAATTTAAACATAAGCATAAAATGTGAATCTAGCCTAGTTCTATAGTCAGAAGTCTTCTAAAATGCTATTAAATCAACAAAATGGCTAATCTAACCTAACTAGCTGGACAAAAAAAAAATATTAAGGTGATCTATCACCTGTTGCAAACTGTAGCTCTGGTGAGCAGTCTGCACTGTGAACCATGGTTGACATCCACGGTTTGACCTCTGAGGAGTTTACCCTCAAAATCAGGGGCAGTGGGCTCAATCTCCTTGTCCAAATTTATGTTCAAAGGTCGCCTTCATTGTCCTCAGACTGATTTGATGATCAATTTGATGTGAAGGGCCTTCGTTTTCTTGGATTTGTGTTTCTTGATCCTCCTAAGCACCTAGGGCATTCATAATGCAATTAATCATGAATGGTGGCAAAAGGGTTGGGGATTAAGTGCAATAGCTCTATCCCTTAGTATACTCCATTTGAGTGTATAATTTTCCAGGGCTTCACTGCTAAAATCTCCAATGCTTGCTCTCTCTTTCTCCCTATTTGGAGGGGGTATTTATAGCATGCCCCTAGGGCTAGGGGTGGCTTAATGGAGAAGCCAAGACCAAGAAGGTTGGTTAGGACATTTGGGATGGAAGCCTCTAGAATATTTTTTCCTTCAACTGCCTCCTTCTAGATCTTTTGGCCATTCTAACCGATTTGGCTCGAATGGAAGGCCTAACTAAACTTCAATTAAGACCGCAGGTCACAGTTGCGGTCCAAACAGCAAACCACAAGTGTCAACCATAGTTTAGACTGGAGACCGCAGGTCTAGGTTGTGGTTCATACTGCTTAGACCAAAATGCCTAAATTGAGTGGTTAGAACCACTACTCTATCTTGGAGTCTATCCAAGATCCTCCATATGGTCTTGTAGCATGTCCATATGAGTAGTCGCCCTTGACATAACGTATTTTAGGTGTCTTTATGCATGTTTATGCTTCATTTTCTATATTTGATCCATGCATAGTGTAGATGCTATTTACTTTATGCTATTACATGAATCTTGATTCACTTTGCATAGTTTAGCAGCTTTCTTTATGCTTTCTTGATTATGCATGTTAATGGTGTCATTATACATTTTACCTAAAAGGGCCTCATCAAGATAGGTTGCCTATCTTTTTGGCATTCTTGTTGTTTCTTGATTTCTAAAAATCGCTTGGTCAACCCAAAGGCTCTGAGAGTTCCTATAACTACTCGGTCATCCCAAAAGGCTCCAATCTCTCATTCGAGTGATTTGGTCATGTCACAAAAAGCTCCAAAGGCATATGTAAGTCCTTTGGTCAATCAAAAGGCACCAAGGATTTCTAAAAATTGCTTGGTCAACCCAAAGGCTTCGAGGGTTGCTTAAAGCCACTTGATCATCCCAAAAAGGCACCAAGGATTTCTAAAAAATTGCTTGGTCAACCCAAAGGCTCTAAGCATTCCTATAACTACTCAGTCATTCCAAAAGGCTCCAAAATCTCATTCGAGTGATTTGGTCATGTCATAAAAAGCTCCAAAGGCATCTATAAGCCCTTTGGTTAGTCAAAAGGCACCAAGGATTTCTAAAAATTGCTTGGTCAACCCAAAGGCTCCGAGGGTTGCTTAAAGCCACTCGGTCATCCCAAAAATGCACCAAGGATTTCTAAAAATCTCTTGGTCAACCCAAAGGCTCTGAGAGTTCTTGTAGATTCTCGGTCATCTTAAAAGGTTCCAAAGGCATCTATAAGACCTTTGGACAATTCAAAAATCTCCAAGGATTTTTAAAAAAATTGCTTGGTCAACCCTAAAAAAGCTCCAAAGGCATATATACTCGTTGTTTGGTCAAATATGAAAGCTCAAAAATGTATAAAATTTTGAAAATATATAAATTCCAAAAAAATTGGTAAAGCATAAAATCCAAAAACATTTACTTTTGTAGTTTGCATTTTCATATATGCATTCACATCATCATATTGCATTTAGGCATTTGTCATCCGTTGCATTCCACAGTAGAGTGTAATGTGTCTATCAAAATCTTACAAATGATTGCACGTTTGTGTTTCAATCATGCACCCTTGCATTTATCATAATTCATTGCATTCATACATGATACCTGATGCGAAGAAATATGTATGTATATTAAGTTTTCCAGTCACTCATCCATACCTAGTGGGTTCGTCAACTATTGTACAAAGTTTACTTTGCTATTATAGACAAGGTCATTAGTTGGGATAGTGCTTCAACATATCATAATCTCATAACTAAGCAAAATAATATAAAATCTTGCTAAGACAAGAGATGATGAAAGCTACGAAAGCAGTCTTAGGTATCTAGAGAGATGGGTTTTACGACCTGCTTATCTTGCAAATAGTTAGTTTAGAAAGGTGTACTTTGGCAAAAGGACAATAATTTCCCCTATAAATCCTAAAGTCACAAAGTTTAAATCCCAAGTTACAAAGTGCAAAATTACAAATTTCAAGTTCAAAATGTAAAATGACATAGTGAATCAAAAGCACTATAAAAATCCCTTGCTCAAAGAAAACAGTAACACGTGGACTAACAGTGATTTGTATCACTACATATGAGCAAGTAAGAAGGGTGAGAACTTGAATCCCTGGATTGTCCACCTTTTGAAAGCCATAGAGTGATCCTCGATCACAATAATGGGTTGAAAGAGTCTCACTTGCAATCGGAGGGGTAGTTCTATTGGGTGATCCCCAAAAGTAGCAATGGGTTGAAAGAGTCTCGCTTGCATTTGGAGGGGTAGCTCTGATCAATTTGCAAGATGAGATAGCTCTAGGTACTTAGGATCGTCTAGTTGTATAAGTCTAATCAAATCTAAAACAAGGATGGTATGATCGTATGAGAAACCCTATCTCACATATGGGTTGAAAGAATCTCGACTGACATACAAGGTATGCTTATGATCTATCTGAAAATACTCACATGCACACACGGGGATAATGAATAGTTGGGTCTGTCATGACAAAATCCATTTCCAATAAAAGCCTTCTACAGTTAGTATGTGATTTTTGGAGAAGTCTACTAGGGTGTTTGAGTTTCAAGGAAAACCCCAAAAAAAATTCTCCAATAGCAACAAGATACCAAATATCATTAAACATCAAAAATACGAGTCATTCATTCATCAAAATGCATTTTACAAAGCACAATCAAACATATAGGATAGATACTGCATGAATTTCAAAAATGATGTTTAGATGTCCACTGACTATATAGTGCAGCAAAGAAAAATATATAGAATGACATATTCCTTCATTAGCATTATACCAATCCATTTCACTGCATTTCATATACGGGTGATTAAGCTCTTGTAATGAGAATTATCAATTATTTTGCATGATTGTCATACATTTTGTGGTGTCGCATTTTAAAATTGATATACATAGTTTACATTCATTCTTTATGTTTTAAGTGATTAAAGCATACATGTTCATTCCCATTATATTACGATTATGTACATAATGCATTACCATACATTGCATAGCATGCCATAACTTCATAAAAATAAACGCATGCCCACAAATCAAAAATAAATATGCGTTCAAAATAAATACTACATCCATTTGCATCCATTATATATGGCACATCTAATCATATAGATCATTGCATAACATCATCATCATAAAACAAATAGCTATCTAGTGCATGTCATCCATACATTGCATCATATAAACATTGCATCATATAAACAGTGCATCATATCAACATAGCATCACATAATCATTACATCCATGTGCATCACATAAATATAAAATCAAAAATTAAACATCAGATACACATAATGAGCCAAAATGATCAAGTCGTATATATATATATGTGTGTGTGTGTGTCCAACAAAGTACATAGGGAGTGCATCAATATGCCCACAAGATACAAAGCGTGTAGGTCCTCAACCTTACACTCAAAATGAATACAACATACCAAAAGTATAGTCTGCATCTAGTAGAGCCCAGGTCTAGTCTACTTCCCCTATACTGGAACTCTCGTCACCTCCCTCAGCACTGTGCTCTGGAGCCTGGTCTTCTATTTGTGTTGGCACCTATGGTGGGTCCTGTTATGGGTCCTACCTACCTCCAAATCCTAAGGCACCCAGCATATGAGAAACTGGTAACTACAACAAGCTATTCCCCTAACTGGTGGTCCTTAAACTCTACCCTTCATCTCTAGGTCTGGCACACAATGTCGCCCCATGTGTGCTAGAGGACCTTTCTATCCTCTCAGTCCTATGCATCCTATGACTTGAGCTCACCATAGACTACCTTGAGGTCCTAGACCTGGTACACTAAGACTCTAAGGAGAAAGGATCCTTAGGAACCTGTAGCCCGTGCATCTTTATATAACTGACTAGTTGATCAATGCGAGCAAGTCAGGCTACGTGCATCTCATTGGTCCTCATGACCATACTACGTAGTCTCTCTACCTCAATCATCAGATCCTGTGTAGCTGCTGGTGTTGTCGCTAGTGCTATCGGACGCCCCATAGTAGCCTGAGGAGGTGGCATAGCCCCCCTCGATACTCAAAGGAGATCTCTCTTCACCTTTGCTACAGTCTGTTGTGCCTACGCTAACTCTAGAGCAGTCTACAATCTCTGAGCCTGGGCCTTTATATTTGTAGCTTGCATAGTTAGATCTTGTATCTGATCTTATGCTTAAGTAAGGCGTCTATCCCTATCATCTACTCTCACCTCTAAAGTGGTGACAATAGTGTCTCCCTCTAGATGCTGCATGTGGAATCACCCTAGATGACTCTACAAGTCAGCCACCTGAGCTAAGAGCTAACCCTCTATGCTTTCAAGAGGGACCTCACCCTCCTTTGGATCCTCCTCATCAAGGTCAACCTCAGGAGCCTCCTCAGCAGTGGTCGTTATGCCCCAACTGCCCTTTGTCCATTGGTGCACCCTATGCCTATCAGGATTCACCTCTACATCTGCCTGGTTTTGCTCCTGACCTAGATGCCCTATGCCATACCATCTGATCATGGACCACCACCCATCATAATCTAGAGTGGTCCTAGCAGTCTCGACTCCAGTCTCTAGTAGTCATCAGCAGTATCTCCTAGAGGCTCCAAAATGATCCATTGTAGATCGTGCTTTGTGACCAAGCGTCGATACCTGAGGGGGATATTTGGAATATCTTGCATGAGCCCAAACTACTGCAAGACCTAATAGTAGAACTGGTACTCTTGAATCTCAACCTTATGGCCAATCAACCATCTCTTGTGGTGTGCCTATCTCAGCCACTGGCCCTCCTCTGGCCACATTGGGCAATCCATATAGGGCCGCCACTAAACATCATTCAAGCCAAGTGTCATGAACTAAGTAATATAGTGTTGGATGTCACCAGCATGGATCCTACTATGGGTACCCTCCTCCTCATGAGGCCATACAGTGGCATAACATTGATGATCATCAGTAATAGCAGTAACCCGTAATGGTAAATCTGTAGGACGCTCGATCTGAATGTGCTGCCACCCCCAAATATGTAACAGAATACTACAGCCAAGGTCCTTATAGTTATGCTACATAATCTTTTATAGCTCCCTGTAGAGCTAACATAGTAGGGTACTCCCCCAAGCTAGAATTAGAGGTGCCTTTGTAGAGCTCTGCAGCAACCTCTAGGTAGTGGATAGGAAGTTCTATGGAATCCTCATGCCCAAGGAGTCTGGAAGAACAATTTGTACTATGAGGTGCATAAAGAGGGCTTCCTGTGCAGAGAAGACATCCTCGTGGTACCACTCACCAATGTGTACCCCTCCGTGGTCAATCGTGTCCTGAGCATCCTCGCTATGGTCGATGAAGATAGTGTCAAAAATAGCCTCCTTTACCCTAGAGGTAGAGGAGATGATGGCCTCACCATCAATAGGGATCCTGAAGATCCTGTAGATGTCCTCTAGAGTAACAGTTATTTCACCTATAGGCAGGTGAAATGTGTTGGTTTGTGCATTCCAGCATCGGGCCAATGCAGTCAAGTAGGATTGATCTACCCTAATGGTGGGTAGATCCATGATATATCCGAACCCAACAGCTTGGAACCAATATCGATCGTCATCGAATAAATACTCATAGAGATTCTTCAGAATATTCGGCTCCCGAGCTCTAGAAGTTAATCTCTGGAATAAGAAGCATAATTTAAGACAAAATCTAGCTAACTAGAGCTTAAAAAAATAGCAACAGTAAACCGTAGCTTGAAACCTACGGTCCCTAATTTACAAATTGGGAACTACAACTAAAACATGTGGTCCCCAATTTGCCAATTGGGAACCATAGCTACCAGTTGTGATTTAGGAGCGGCACCCATTTCGGGTACCCTCCAAGACCACTACAGCGTAAAAGTAAATTCCTAAAGCTAGCCTAGACTAGTCGGGTTTATTACTAGCAGTTTAGTGAGGTTCATTATCTACATGACTTAATGTAGTTCATTATACTAGTATTGAGTGCATGGTCTCGGTTTTGATTTACCTTGCCTGCACCCTAGCCTCAGCTAGTAGATGGTTGATCAGGATCTACCATCGAGGTCGAGGAGTGTAATCACGATAGAGTGTGGTAGCATTTTAGATCAAGAAGGGTCTTCTCACTCTCAAAGCTCTCATATTGCTAGTGTTTGCCAAGAAATAATGAAAATTTTCAAATGGGAATTCAATTTATAGGTTTTCCTAGTCTTGATGAACAGCAGCTGACACCTGTGATTTCAAAACTAGGGTTTTTTGCCTATAGGTCTGACCCGTGGTTCCCAAAAATTGGAAATGTAAATCGTAGACCGTACCTGCGACCTGCAACTAGCATTAAATGCACTCAAAACCCACTATGGGAAGGTATAAAAGAGAAAATTAATGACTTTCATTGGATAAAAATTAAAAATCAATGATTAAAATTGCAAATTTGGTGATGTTAAAAGCACCAGGACCGATCAAATACATGCAAAATTAAAACAACTACAAAAAAAAACAAATAATTAAAAACCAAATGCACCTCATATTTAGTGATTTATCCTATACACTTGGCGGTTGCAGTGAGTTGCGATCCATGCAATCCGACAAGATGAGTAAATCACCATAAGGACATTTGGGGCAAAATTGTCATTTTTTTATGACATCTTTCAGCAAATCATCGACAAATATGATTCAACACAAGTCTAATTGCATTTGTATCATTTTGATTCCTTAAGACGGCTATTGTAGCCTAACTGCTCTAGGGGATAGAAATGTGCCAATACTACTAAGAGTTGTAATCATAAGTTGAACTAGGCCTAGCCAAGGCATCAAAGGGCTCGAATATTAATTTGTTTAGGATCATTCATTATGGTCAAGCGATTTTGTTGCTTCATACATTTTCATTACCATCATCAACTCGTCACTTGATGGGGTAGTCATAATTTCATAATCATAATCAAAGTCAGCAGAATATCTCTAAGATCGTAGATCCCCTGATCTTGTCCAAATTGTGTTCGTTCTTATGAATCATTGTCAACAACTATCATAAGCTTCCCCCTTTGCTTGGGGTAAAAAAAAAATATGATAATTGGTTTGCAACTCTCATCCTTCGGATTTATGGGTCAAAAGATACCCATACTTGGCATTGGCGTTATCCGAATGTCTGATTATGAGGGCAGACTTGTCAAAATGTAAGCCTTTCACAAGCTAGAAGCAATGATTCCAAGATGCACATCCTTTTGCTGGACCTGGGGCATCTAATGTTGATCTGACTAGTGATCATCATAAAACCTTAGACATCGTTTTAGGATGTATATTTTTGCTCAGCGTTGTTCAATCTCACAATGCATCTCAAAAGGTGCATCTGTAGACACCTAAAATGCATCATGTCGAGGGTGGCTACTCATATGGACATGCTACAAGACCATATGGAGGATCTTGAACAGACTCCAAGATAGAGTAGTGGTTCTCACCACTCAATTTAGGTATTTTTGCCTAAGCAGTCTGAACTGCAGCCCAGACCTACGATCTCCAATCTAAACCATAGTTGACACCTGTGGTCTGCAGTGTGGACTACAACTGTGACTTGTGGTCTTAACTGAAGTTTAGTTAGGCCTTCCATCCAAGCCAAATCGGTTAGAATGGCCAAAATATCTAGAAGGAGGCAATTGAAGGACAAAAGATTCTAGAGGCTTCCATCCCAACTATCCTAACCAACCTTCTTGGTCTTGGCTTCTCCATGAAGCCACCCCTAGCCCTAGGGGCATGCTATAAATACCCCCCTAAATGGGGAGAAAGAGAGAGCAAGCATTGGAGATTTGAGCAATGAAGCCCTAGAAAATTGTACACTCAAATGAAGTATACTAAGAGATAGAGCTATTACCCTTAATCCCCAACCCTTTTGCCACCATTCATGATGAATTGCATTATGGATGCCCTAGGTTCTTAGGAGGATCAAGAAATGCAAATTTGGGAAAATGAAGGCCCTTCACATCGAATCGACCGCCAAATCAATCTGAGGACAATGAAGGCAACCTTTGAACATCAATTTGGACAAGGAGATTGAGCCCACTGCCCTTGATTTTGAGGGTAAACTCATCAAAGGTCAAACTACGGCTGTCAATCACGGTTCATAGTGTAGACCGCTCACCAGAGTTACGGTTTGCAACAGGTGACAGATCACCTTACTCTTTTCTTTTTTGTCTAGCTAGTTAGGTTAGATTAGCCATTTTGTTGATTTAATAGCATTTTAGAAGACTTCTAACCATAGAACTAGGCTAGATTCACATTTTATGTTTATGTTTCAATTAGGACTAAAATGCTTTCTTTATGCATGTTTATGCTTCATTTTCTATATTTGATCCATGCATAGTGTAGATGCTATTTTACTTTATGCTATTACATGAATCTTGATTTGCTTTGCATAGTTTAGCAGCTTTCTTTATGCTTTCTTGATTATGCATGTTAATGGTGTCATTATAAATTTTACCTAAAGGGCCTCATCACAAGAGGTTGCCTATATTTTTGATATTCTTGTTGTTTCTTGACTACATAGAACAGTTTCAAAAGAGAGATAAAGCATCCAACCCCTTCCCCATTACAAAGAAGAGGGTCATCGACAACCTAGAGTAGTTCGTGTCACCCTGAGGGGCATTTTGATCACACCTACCCTTGATAGGGATTAAACACTATTATAATTAATGTATCAAATGGGTATCCCTAAGAGGGGCGAATCTGTAATTTGAATTCATTGAAATTAATAAAGGATTTCTTGTATTTACATTATTTCTTGTTATCAAATTATGCATACCTATTTGTGTATTTCTCTTCGATTGCAATAGTTAGATCGGGTGTGAGCATATTTGGTGGTTACATATGGTGATCATGGTGGGAACCACCAAAGAGGCTCACATCTGATCTAACTATTGCAATCATCGAGAACATGAAGAGTTCTCAGAGAAGAATCCCAGAGACAACCTGGGTCATCAAAACCGTATCACAATCGACGATACCGGTATGTAGGCGTACAACCCCATCATTCTAGGCAATCTCAATTCAAGAGATATTTATAGTGAATATGTAGAGGATTCCACCTCCTAAATAAGTAGATCGAGTTATGATGCAGATGGTGAGTCCTCAAATGATGATCAATCCAGAGAGGGAATTGATCGAGCCTTCATGGTTTTGGCATTTCTATGCCATTTACCGCCTAGAGAGCAATTATATGAGATACAAGATCATTTCATGGTTGATAGTGATTATGAAGACAAGACAAAGCAGGCCTACTTAATTCCTCATCTAGCTAATCTCCCAATATTCATGAACACGATAGAGTGCCCTGCTCATAGTAGTAATCATAGCGATGAGGTTGAGATGACCGATCCGAGGCTAGTATATCCGCTACATCTATTGCCTACGGAGTCAAAATATGTTATAGAAGAGAGGCCTCTTAACACAGATCACTCTGAAGAGAAAGCAGAGCCATTTTTTGTACCAGTGTCATATATACGATTATTTTATTCGATCTATCCGGATAGTGATGACAGCAATCGTAGAATCAGATACATGGGGCCACATCTGGCAGATCACACCTTGCATATGGGGGGAAGTGAAATATTATATCTTTACAGTGATGATGAGGATTCATTGGAGATGGCCTATTTGGGGCCTCATCACCTACGTAATCAAAATCCACCTTGGGGTCTACCACCTGTTATAGCTGTAGGTTTGCATTGAGAGATAAATTTCCAACGCCGCCTTAAGGAAAGAATAAATTTGGAAGAGGAATCTCAAAGGCTCTTCCCCCAGCCACCTACTTATGTTGAGATGCTTGATCCGAGAGATCCCATTTTGTAGTTAGTGCACAGAGAGGATCCAGTTGTCCGATCATCCCACAGGGAGGACCCCTTCGTCCCCATGCCATCTGAGCTAGATCTTGGGCACGGAAGCTACACAGATGATGTAGATTTCAGTCCATGTGGTCCTTGAGATCAATTCCATTCCATCAGCATAGTCTCCATTGATTTGACCACTCCACTTCACAATCCATCAGATTCATCCAAGCCATTACATCTAAACATGGATGCTATCGATTGGGATCATGCTGATTTGCCAGTAGAGCTTGAAGATTTCTTCCCAAACAAAGAGATGCTGCAACCATTTCATTTTGTACCAAGCTATGCTTATGATGTCTATCATGCTAAAAATGCTTTCAACGAAGAACATATAAATCCAGCTAATTACATCCATTTGATCCCTATGCCTCATCAGCTTGATGAGGGATCCCATATGTCATTAGAGGAAACCTTCGAAGTGGATATTGGTAACAACCCCACCAATCCAAAGAAGGTTAAATCTAGAATGATTCTCACTCCAGATGAGCGCTCTAGCATCATCCCTCTATTGAAAGAGATACCTAACCTTTTTTCTTGGACATACAAAGATATGCCCGATCTAGACCCGAAGTTGGTTACTCATAACCTTTCGCTAGACCCATCCAAGAAGCTCGTCAAGCATAAGCTCATAAAGATGCATCCAATAGTAGCCTTAATGGTGAAAGATGAATTGCAAAAATTGTTGGATGTAGAATTTGTCATTTCCATCGACTATCCAGAATGGATATCCAATATGGTGTCTATAGGAAAACCCAATGGAAGGATCTGTATTTGTATGAATTTTAGAGATCTCAACAAGGCAACTCCCAAAGATTCATTTTCGTTGCCCAATATCGGTGCTCTAGTATACTCTACTATTGTCACAAAATGCTCTTCTTAATGGACGATTTTCCTAGTTACAATCAAATTAGGATTAAGCCAAAATACCAGCATAAAACCATGTTTATAACACCATGGGGAATATTTTACTACAAAGTTATGCTATTTGGTCTCAAAAATGTCGATGCCACATACCAGCGGGCCATGACATACATTTTTCATGACTATATGCACAAAATTCTGAAAGATTATATTGATTATTTGTAAGCCAATTCATTGCTACGATAAGAGCATGCGGAGGTCTTAAGAAAATTCTTCGATTGCCTAATAGAGCACAACGTCAGGATGAATCCTAAGAAGTGCATATTTGGCGTAACTTGTAGAAAATTACTAGGGTTCATTGTCTCCAAGAGAGGCATCGAAGTAGACCTAGCGAAGTTCAAGGCCATTTTGGAAATGTGTCCTCCCACCAATATTAAGGAATTAAGGAGCCTTCATGGCAAGGTAGCCTCGATAAAGCGATTTATCGCCCAACTATCGGATAAATGTTGACCCATGAATTGATTGCTACATAAGGGTGTCCCATTCAATTGGGACGAGGACTGCAAGACAGCCTTCACTGAGATAAAGCAATACCTGGTGACGTCACCAGTATTAGCTCCACCAAGGCCAAAAGAGCCTTTTCTACTATATATATCGGTAACAGACTTTGCGTTAGGGACCATGTTGGCCCAAAATACCATACAAGGTAAATAGCAATCCATATATTACATTAGCCAAACCTTGGTGAGTTACGAGCTAGGATATGCATATGTGGAAAACCTATGTTTAGCAGTAGTTTTTACTACCAAGAAATTGCGGCACTACATGTTAAGTCACACAACATATGTGATATCAAAACAAAATACTTTGTAGTATATGATGAGCAAGACATATCATAATACACATACTGCAAAGTGGATCATGTTATTGACATAATTTAATTTGGTATTCATAAGCTAGAAGTCCATTAAGGGACAGTTCATAGCAAATCAGTTAGCTGAGGTGCCACTATCCAACAGTAGACCTCTAATAATCGAGCTTCTGGATGATGCAATTTTTGTAGTATATGAAGCTCTCGAACCTGAAGAACCAGAGAACAATGCTGATATGACTATTCTTTGATGGTTTGAAGTGCGAGCAAGGATCTGGCATAGGGATATTGTTTTTCACACCGCAAGGAGCTCCAATGCCCTTGTCGTTCAAACTAGACTTCCCATGCACCAATAATAATGCTAAATATGAAGCCCTACTTTTGGACCTTCATACAGCCATCACCATGAATATCAAGAGACTAAACATCTTTGGTGATTTCCTACTCATAATTAACCAAGTGAAGGGACTATTTCAGTGTCGATGTCCGATATTGAAAGCCTATAAAGATCTTGTTGACACATATCTGGCTAAACTAGAATGGTATGACATCGAGGCAATCCCTCATTCATCAAATAGATTCACAGACACCATGGCTTCTTTGGGATCCTTAATCCCTCAAAATCTATCTACTGACTTCACTACCATCCATGTCAAGACGCTCTCGCATCCTACAGCAGAGCGTGCAGCCTTTGATAACAAAGAATCAATCAACATGATTAGTGTGGAACCAAAAGCTAATTGGTTCTGCAAAGCTGAAGACTTTCTCAAGAAAGCACCCTAGGGGTCTTTAATCTCCTAGAGTCCTATGGGAAGTGGCACCACCATTCACCAAAAGGTTGTCTCCCAGTCTGCATTTGCAAAAGTAAATACGTAGGGTTTACAGATTGTCTTAGTGATCAAAGCTGAGGCTCATCAGAATTGGATGTCATAGATTCAAGACTTCCTAAGACTTGGTTTTGTCTCGAAGGTACTGTCACGTGTTGCAAGACACACATTTAAACATAAAGTGACTAAATTTTTCTTGATATGAGATATTTTATACCATCGAAGTTACGATGGAGTTCTCCTTCGTTGTCTTGAGCCCCAAGAGTCATCTTGGGTAATTTCAAAAGCTCATGACGGTACGTGCGATGGCCATTTCAACGGCATGGCCATCGTCAAGCGCATCCTTCGAATGGGTTATTTTTGGACCACTATGGAGAAGGATTGCAATGTGTATATCAAGAAATATGTCAAATGTCAGAATCATGTTAATCTTATGCACCTGCCATCATAGGCCTTACAACCCATCCAAGTGGCTTGGTTATTTTCTCAGTGGGGGTTTGATCTAATTGGTAAGATCTCTCCTCCATCATCAGGTCAACATACATTCATCATTATAGCTACTGAGTATTTTACAAAGTGGGTGGAAGTCATTCCCTTAACAACGACCACGGGAGCTCGCATAGCAGAGTTCATAATGGAGCATATCATAAGTCATTTTGGGGTACCATCCAAAATAGTTTTGAATAATGGAACTTATTTTAAAAAAAAATTGTGCAACCTTTAACCTCTAAGTATCCCATCAAACACAGTTTTACATATCCATATTATCCACAGGAAAATGGGCAAGTTGAGGCCTCAAACAAGACTGTGGTAGCCATCTTGAAAAATATTATACAAGAACACCATAAGGATTGGCATACACAGCTGCCCCTTGCATTATGGGATTATAGAACTAGCATTCAAACTCCCACTAGGGCAACTCCTTTTTCACTAGTATATGGCACTAAGGCCATTATGCCCTTAGAGTTGGAAATTCCAACGCTACGCATCGCATTGAAAGAGTTCATCGATGACGACATCATGTGGCAAGCTCACCTAGATCAACTAACTTTTCTCAATGAAAATCACATGAATGCCCTTGAGCATCTTTGCATTTATCAGGAGCAACTCAAATGAGCTTAAAATATCAAATTCCACCAAAAATATTTTGAAGTTGGGGATCTTGTGCTAAAAGAAAACCAACTCGAATTTTTTGCTCGATATACAAGACAAATTTGCAGCTAATTGGTTAGGACCCTATATCATATCTAAAAAGATTGGTCTAGGTACCTATTGCTTGACATCTCTAGGGGGTGTTGAGGAGCTTGAACCTCTCAACATCATCCATATTAATGTGTTCTATGCTTAGAGAGCGTAGCAGGAAAAACTCCAAAGGCATCTATAATCCCTTTGGTTAGTCAAAAGACACCAAGGATTTCTAAAAATCGCTTGGTCAACCCAAAGGCTCCGAGAGTTCCTATAACTACTTGGTCATCCCAAAAGGCTCCAAGCTCTCATTTGAGTGATTTGGTCATGTCAAAAAAAGCTCCAAAGGCATTTGTAAGCCCTTTGGTCAATCAAAAGGCACCAAGGATTTCTAAAAATTGCTTGGTCAACCCAAAGGCTCCGAGGGTTGCTTAAAGCCACTCGATCATCCCAAAAAGGCACCAAGGATTTCTAAAAATTGCTTGGTCAACCCAAAGGCTCCGAGAGTTCCTATAACTACTCGGTCATCCCAAAATGCTCCAAGCTCTCATTCGAGTGATTTAGTCATGTCAAAAAAAGCTCCAAAGGCATCTATAAGCCCTTTGGTCATTCAAAAGGCACCAAGGATTTCTAAAAATTTTTTGGTCAACCCAAAGGCTCCGAGGATTGCTTAAAGCCACTCGGTCATCCCAAAAAGGCACCAAGGATTTCTAAAATCACTTGGTCAACCCAAAGGCTCTGAGAGTTCCTATAACTACTCGATCATTCCAAAAGGCTCCAAGCTCTCATTCGAGTGATTTTCTCATGTCAAAAAAATCTCCAAAGGCATCTGTAAGCCCTTTGGTCAGTCAAAAGGCACAACCCAAAGGCTCTGAGGGTTGCTTAAAGCCACTTTGTCATCCCAAAAAGGCATCAAGGATTTTTAAAAATTGCTTGGTCAACCCAAAGGCTCCGACAGTTCTTGTAGCTTCTCGGTCATCTTAAAAGGCTCCACGCCCTCTTGCTGAGAGTTTGGTCAACTAAAAGGTTCTAAAGGCGTCTATAAGACCTTTGGTCAATTCAAAAAGCTCCAAGGATTTTTAAAAAAATTGCTTGGTCAACCCTAAAAAAGCTCCAGAGGTATATATACTCGTCGTTTGGTCAAATATGAAAGCTCAAAAATGTATAAAAATTTGAAAATATATAAAATTCCAAAAAAATTGGTAAAGCATAAAATCCAAAAATATTTGCTTTGCAGTTTGCATTTTCATATATGCATTCACATCATCATATTGCATTTAGGCATTTGTCATTCGTTGCATTCCACAGTAGAGTGTAATGTGTCTATCAAAATCTTACAAATGATCGCACGTTTGTCTTTCAATCATGCCCCCTTGCATTTATCATAATTCATTGCATTCATACATGATACATGTTACGTAGAAATATGTATGTATATTAAGTTTTCCAGTCACTCAGCCATACCTAGTGGGTTCTTCAAATATTGTAGAAAGCTTGCTTTGCTGTTATAGACAAGATCATTAGTTGGGATAGTGCTTCAACATATCAGAATCCCGTCACTAAGCAAAATAATATAAAATCCTTCTAAGATAAGAGATGATGAAAGCTCTGAAAGGAGTCTTAGGTATCTATAGGGATGGGTTTCATGACTTGCTTATCTTGCAAATAGTTGGTTTAGAAAGGTGTACTTTTACAAAAGGACAAAAATTTCCCCTATAAATCCCAAAGTCACAAATTTTAAATCCCAAATTACAAAAAGCAAAAGTACAAATTTCAAGTTCAAAATGTAAAGTGACATAGTGAATCAAAAGCACTATAAAAATCCCTTGCTCAAATAAAACGATAACACGTGGACTAACAGTGATTTTTATCACTACATATGAGCAAGTAAGAAGGGTGAGAACTTGAATCCCTAGATTGTCCACCTTTTGAAAGCCATAGAGTGATCCTCGATCACAACAATGGGTTGAAATATTCTTGCCTACAATCGAAGGGGTAGTTTTATTGGGTGATCCCCAAATGTAGCAATGGGTTGAAAGAGTCCCGCCTGCTTTTAGAGGGGTAGCCCTGATTAATTTGCAAGATGAGCTAGCTCTAGGTACCTAGGATTTTCTAGTTGTATAAGTCTAATCAAAGCTAAAACAAGGATGGTACGATCGTATGAGGAACCCTATCTCACATATGGGTTGAAAGAGTCTTGACTAACATACAGGGTATGCTTATGATCCAACTAAAAATACACACATGCACACACAAGGATAATGAATAGTTGGGTCTATCACGGCAAAAGCCTTGTCCAATAAAAGCCTTGTATAGTTAGTATGTGATTTTTGGAGAAGTCTACTAGGGTGTTTGAGTTTCAATGAAAACCCCAAAAAAAAATCTCCAATAGCAACAAGATACCAAATATCATTAAACATCAAAAATACAAGTCATTCATTCATCAGAATGCATTTTACAAAGCACAATCAAACATATAGGATAGATATCGCATGAATGTCAAAAATGATGTTTAGACGGCCACTGACTATATAGTGTGAAGAACACAAGCTTATACTGAGAGGGGGGGTGAACAGTATAAGACCACTTTTTACTTTTCTTATCCCAATCAAAATTATACAATATATCAATGGCAATATCAATAGCAAAAACCAAAGCAATGTACAAATCATCACACACACATGAGACACCAATTTACGTGATTCGCTCAATGTGAGCTACATCCACGGATAAAATCTTTCACTAAATTTTATCAATCCAAATTCTGGGAATACCTTTCCCGATTACAATGTTTATGGGCACCAACCCAAAGGAGACACCAATCCCCTAATCTCGAGTTCGTGGGCACCAACCCACAGGAGACACCAATCCCCTAGCTCTGCTCTGGCTGGTGATCCTCTAGAAGACCTCTGCCTCCGCTGCCCTTAGCAAATGGAACTCTATCCACAGAAGACACCTGTCCTCCCTGCTCTGGCTGGAGACCTCTGTCCTCAACTCTATCACCTCCAAAGCTGGTCCTCGAATTTGCACTAAACACAGTCCTTCGGTCTAGCACAAATGTCCTCGTTCGTCTTTGCCTGTCTGCTCTCTACGCCCTCTGCTCTCTCTACGCAAACACACCCGCACTTGGTCGAACTTCAACCCTTGCACTGTCTGCGCACACTCTTCTTCCTTTGCGATCTTTCACACTCAGAATGATTCGATGAAATGCACTCTGCACACTATGATCAAATTTCGCACTCTGCTCTCGACGATCGAACTTCTTGCTCTACGCACTATCTGTGAACGTCGCACTTCAACCACACATCTAATTCCCCTTCAACTCTCCAAACAACCCTCCTTTTATAACAAAATTTTCATGAAGAAAACTTTAATCTTAGTCGGCTGTTATGACAAATGCAAACCCTAATCTACGTCGGCTGCAAGCCCTAATTTTTATCGGCTAAAATTTAACTTTGTCGGCTTCACTGCCTCTGGAACACTTCTGTAGCTTCTCATGAAACTACAACATGTCACGATATCGCGACACCTTTGCAACCGTATACTTTCTTTTGGCTTTTGTCACGATATCGTGACACTTCAGCCTTTGTCGACTTCAACTAAGCTCTTGTCATGATATCATGACACTTCTGACTTAGTCAGCATCAACTTTGCTTTTGTCATGATATCACGACACTTCTCCCTTCGTCGACCTCCTTTCTGCTTTTGTCATGAAATCGTGACACTTCTGTCTTCATAGCCTTCCTCTCTACTTTTGTCATGAAATCATGACACTTCTCCTATAGAAGGCCTACATTCTGTTTCTGTCATGAAATCGTGACACTTTCTCCAACCGAACGCTGCCATCTCAATCTGTCATGAAATCGTGACACTTTCTCTTCCTTGCACTCTTGTCTGCTTGCACTAGCGAAAACGAAACATGTCACGAAATCGTGACACTTTCGTTGCCTTGTGTTTTTCTCTACCTTACGCCCGTGAAAATGGAACATGTCATGAAATCATGACGCTTTCGCCTTTGAGCTCTTCCTCCTTGAATTTGTCATGAAATCATGACACTTCTAGCTTTCGTACATTTTCTTTGACTGTCATGAAATCGCGACGCTTTCAGCTTTCGTACGACTTCTCTAACTGTCAGAAATCGTGATAGTTCTCATTTTAGACTCTTCCCTTTGCTGCATGTCATGAAATCGTGACACTTTTCTTGCTACTTTCTCTCTCTTCGAACTTGTCGTGAAATCGTGACAATTCACACTACGGACTCTCTCTTCTGCATTATGTCGTGAAATCATGACACTTTTTCTTTCGGACTCTCTCTCCTGCAACATGTCGCGAAATCGTGACACTTTTTCATCCGTTCAACCTTCCTTGCAATATGTCATGAAATCGTGACATTTCTGACTCCGTACATTCTCTCTCCTCTTTGAGTCACGAAACTGCGACATGTCGCGATATCGCGACACTTTTCTAAAAAGCTTTCTCTCTTAAGTCAAAATGCGACATGTCGCGATATCGTGACACTTTTCTAAAAAGCTTTCTCTCTCCTGCTCAAGTCGCGAAAATGCGACATGTCGCGATATCGTGACATTTTTCAAACTTACTTTCGAACCTGTCATGCCGAACCTTCATCAAAACAAATTATTTTACATCAATTCAAATTCCTTCAACAGCTTCTTGACATCAATGACAACTTATTCACTTGAGCAAATGCAATGTACCCAAGGTACCCAAAATTGCCAACAATCTCCCCCTTTGTCATTGATGGCAAACCTTTACTAAAAACGCTTCTCAAGAGCCAAAACTGAAACCAACTGTGCTTAACAACTGAGAAACTGTGCCCACAACTGAGAATATTCCTTTGAAGTTTTGCTCCCCCTGACTTGAAGCTTTCCTCTTCACTTTGAAGCTCTCCCCCTTACTCATATCTCTCCCCCTTTGTCATCAATGGCAAAGGGTCACCTTTGGGACTCGGGACTAAGAATGAGCCTCTTAGCTTAGTCCCTCCCCCACCTCCTGATGAGGTGATTAATTCTGGGGTGGGAGTAAAACTCCCATTAGGCACTGATCATCATCAGTGTCTATAACTTCCTTGTCGGGCCTTCTCTTGAACTCTTTGTCCATATTCTTGTTCCTGTTCCTGTCACTATTCCTGTTCCTATTATCATTCCTGTTCTTATCCATGCCTTGATCCTTGGACCTGTTCATACCATTGTTCCTATTCTTGTACCTTGGAAGTTCAGCTCTACATTGTCTAGTTGTGTGACCTTCATTGTTGCACTTATAACAAGTAACAATGTTATTTCTTTTAGGCATACCTGTTCTTTGAATCCGCCTGTTCTGACTAACCCTGTTCTGACCAAACCTGTTCTGGTCGAACCTATTTTGATCAAACCTGTTCCTGTTATTTACCTTGCAATAAACTGCCTTGTGCCCAAACTATTGACAAGAGTAGCAATACCCTTGAAAGTAACTAGCACTTCTGAAACTGTCATTTACCTCCTTCACTTGAGCCATGCAATGTGAAGCCATGTGACCAAACCTGTGACACGCAAAACATCTGCCATGAAATTTTCCTTTATTCGACCTCTTGGGTCCTGAAAACTTCTTCTTCTCATTCTGAATTCTATTTTCTATTTCTACGCATCTATCATTCAAGGACTCATGATCTGAAATACTTTCCTCATCAGAACTCTCTTCCTTTTGGAGTCTCTTACTAGACTCTCCAACTTGTTCCTTGTGTGGCTTAACAAAACCAAGGCCTGTTTTATCTCGTTGTCTTTCTTTGACCTTTGATGAGTGACTTAACCTTTTTGGAGCTATCTTGAAACCTGTAAAGCTTATCCTTGTACTCTTTAGTTTCCTCTTTCAAAGAAGCCATTTTCTGTTCTAACTCACTATACTCAAGAACCTTAGACTCTAACTCATCCTTGAGTTCTTGTGTCTTAGCCATAGAGAAGTCAAGACTTTCTATAAGATCATCTCTCTCCATACAACATTCATCTAACTTATCCTTGAGTCTAGCATTCTTCTTTCTTTCCTTTTTCAAAACACTAAGAGCGTTAGTAAGTTCACTTTCAAGATCCTTTATTTGTTTGCTATCCGAATCATCAAAGCCTTTTTCAGATTTCTTATCACTAGAGGTGCTACCTTTTTCGAAAACCATACATGCATCTTCCTTATAGTTTTCTGAAGCATCCTCATACATACTAGAAACCAAATCATTATTTGTACAATCATCCTCAAGGTGACCAAAATTTCCACATCTAAGACATTTCATGATAATGAATCTATGTTTCGGTTCTTCCTCTTTTTCTGAAATGAACAACATCTCATTTTCATTATCACTTGAAGAACTTTCACTATCACTACTAGAACACTTACTTGCTTTGTCTAGGTAGAAACTCTTCTTGTGCTTGTGAGAATACCTCTTTCCTTGATTGTTGTGCTCATCTTTGTTCTTTCTGTGATGCTTGTGCTTTTCAGAATCCTTGCTCTTAGAATCCTGTTTATCTTCATCACTTTCATCCTTGGGAACAATACAGTCTGTAGCATAATGACCAAACTTTCCACAATTGAAACATCTTATATTTTTCATGCTTTTGTGCTTTCTAGAGAACTTGCCTTTCTTGCTGTAATATGCCTCTTCATCACTAGAAGACTCATCACTCTCTTGAAGTTGTTTACCCTTGGATTTCTTGGTAGCCTTGAAAGTTGCCTCTTTCTTGACGTCAACCTTCACTTGAGTTCTCAACTCAAATGCTGCAAGTATACTATGGAGCTCATCCTTTTTCAACTTATCCAAATCTTTAGCTTCCTCAATAGCAAAAATATTTTCACTAAATCTATTAGGAAGAGATCTTAAAATCTTATCACAAACATCATTTTCAGCAAGCTCAAGACCTAAGTCTTTCATGGAGTTAACAACCTCATCCATACGAAGCATATAGTCACTAATATTTTCATCATCATTCATCTTGAGTTGTTCAAACATACCTTTGAAGTGTCTCAACTTGGCCTTTCTGACATTTGTATCACTTGTATGAACCACCTGCAATTGTTTCCACATTTCACTAGTTGTCTTGCAGTGAATCACTTTGGTGAGATCTGCTTTCTGTAAGCCTTTCAGGATTGCATTCATTGCTTTTGAATTGTTGTGATGTAGGAGCCTTTCTTCTTTAGTATTTGGACCATGTACAGGAATAGTGTACTCATCTTCAATTACTTCCCATACCTCATTACCAAGTGCCATTAGATGAACCTTCATCCTTGCACTCCAAAGACCAAAATCTGACCCATCAAGAATAGGTGTTGCATTGCCACTTGAATAATCCATTGTGTTCTTTACTAGCTTTTCCTTCAAGTTGTTAAACTTTTCGAAGGCACCCGCTCTGATACCAATTGAAGAACACAAGCTTATACTCGAGAGGGGGGTGAACAGTATAAGACCACTTTTCACTTTTCTTATCCCAATCAAAATTATACAATATATCAATGGCAATATCAATAGTAGAAACCAAAGCAATGTACAAATCATCACACACACATGAGACACCAATTTACGTGATTCGCTCAATGTGAGCTACATCCACGGATAAAATCTTTCACTAAATTTTATCAATCCAAATTCTGGGAATACCTTTCCCGATTACAATGTTTATGGGCACCAACCCAAAGGAGACACCAATCCCCTAATCTCGAGTTCATGGGCACCAACCCACAGGAGACACCAATCCCCTAGCTCTGCTCTAGCTGGTGATCCTCTAGAAGACCTCTACCTCCGCTGCCCTTAGCAAATGGAACTCTATCCACAGAAGACACCTATCCTCCCTGCTCTGGCTGGAGACCTCTGTCCTCAACTCTATCACCTCCAAAGTTGGTCCTCGAATTTGCACTAAACATAGTCCTTCGGTCTAGCACAAATGTCCTCGTTCATCTTTGCCTGTCTGCTCTCTACGCCCTCTTCTCTCTCTGCACAAACACACCCACACTTGGTCGAACTTCAACCCTTGCACTGTCTGTGCACACTCTTCTTCCTTTGCGATCTTTCACACTCAGAATGATTCGATGAAATGCACTCTGCACACTATGATCGAATTTTGCACTCTGCTCTCAGCGATCGAACTTCTTGCTCTACGCACTATCTGCGAACGTCGCACTTCAACCACACATCTAATCCCCTTCAACTCTCCAAACAACCCTCCTTTTATAATAAAATTTTCATGAAGAAAACTTTAATCTTAGTCGGTTGTTATAACAAATACAAACCCTAATCTACGTCGACTGCAAGCCCTAATTTTTGTCGACTAAAATTTAACTTTGTCGGCTTCACTACCTCTGGAACACTTCTGTAGCTTCTATCGTGAAACTACAACATGTCGTGATATCGTGACACCTTTGCAACCGTATACTTTCTTTTGGCTTTTGTCATGATATCATGACACTTCAGCCTTTGTCGACTTCAACTAAGCTCTTGTCGTGATATCGCGACACTTCTGACTTAGTCAGCATCAACTTTGCTTTTGTCATGATATCGCGACACTTCTCCCTTCGTCGACCTCCTTTCTACTTTTGTCATGAAATCATGACACTTCTGTCTTCATAGCCTTCCTTTCTTTTTTTGTCGTGAAATCGTGACACTTCTCCTATAGAAGGCCTGCATTCTATTTCTATCGTGAAATCGTGACACTTTCTCCAACCGAACGCTGCCATCTCAATCTGTCACAAAATCGTGACACTTTCTCTTCCTTGCACTCTTGTCTGCTTGCACTAGCGAAAATGAAACATGTCATGAAATCGTGACACTTTCGCTGCCTTGTGTTTTTCTCTACCTTACGCCCAAAATGGAACATGTCATGAAATCATGACGCTTTCACCTTTGAGCTCTTCCTCCTTGAATTTGTCATGAAATCGTGACACTTCTAGCTTCCGTACATTTTCTTTGCAGCCTGTCATGAAATCGTGACGCTTTCAGCTTCCGTACGACTTCTCTGCAACCTGTCACGAAATCATGATAGTTCTCATTTTCAGACTCTTCCCTTTGCTGCATGTCATGAAATCGTGACACTTTTTGTGTTACTTTCTCTCTCTTCGAACTTGTCATGAAATCACGACAATTCACACTACGGACTCTCTCTTCTGCATTATGTCACGAAATCGTGACACTTTTTCTTTCGGACTCTCTCTCCTGCAACATGTCACGAAATCGTGACACTTTTTCGTCCGTTCAACCTTCCTTGCAATATGTCACGAAATCGTGACATTTTTGACTCCGTACATTCTCTCTCCTCTTTGAGTCATGAAACTGCGACATGTCGCGATATCGTGACACTTTTCTAAAAAACTTTCTCTCCTGCTTAAGTCGTGAAAATGCGACATGTCGCGATATCGCGACACTTTTCTAAAAAGCTTTCTCTCTCCTGCTTAAGTCACGAAAATGCGACATGTCGCGATATCGCGACATTTTTCAAACTTACTTTCGAACCTGTCATGCCGAACCTTCATCAAAACAAATTATTTGACATCAATTCAAATTCCTTCAAAAGCTTCTTGACATCAATGACAACTTATTCACTTGAGCAAATGCAATGTACCCAAGGTACCCAAAATTGCCTACATAGTGCAGCAAAGAAAAATATACATAATGACTTATTCATTCATTAGCATTATACTAATCCATTTCACTGCATTTCATATATGGGTGATTAATTGATTAAGTTCTTGTAATGAGAATTATCAATTATTTTGCATGATTGTCATACATTCTATGGTGTCGCATTTTAAAATTGATATACATAGTTTACATTCATTATTTATGTTTTAAGTGATTAAAGCATACAGGTTCATTCCCATTAGATTATGATTATGTACATAATGCATTACCATACATTACATAGCATGCCATAACTTCATAAAAATAAATGCATGCCCACAAAGAAAAAATAAATGTGTGCAAAATAAATAATACATCCATTTGCATCCATTATATATGACACATCTAATCATATAGATCATTGAATAACATCATCATCATAAAACAGATAGTTATCTAGTGCATGTCATCCAAACATTGCATCATATAAACAGTGCATCATATAAACAGTGCATCATATCAACATAGCATCACATAAGAATTGCATCCATGTGCATCACATAAACATAAAATCAAAAATTAAACATCAGATACACATAATGAGCCGAAATGATCAAGTCGTATATATATGTGTCCAATAGAGTACATAGGGAGTGCATAAATATGCTCGCAGGCTACAAAGCATGTAGGTCCTCGACCTTACACTCAAAATGAATACAGCATACCAAAAGTATAGTCTACATCTAATAGAGCCCAGGTCTAGTTTGCTCCCCTTGTATCGGAGCTCTCGTTGCCTCCCTTAGCACTGTTCTCTAGAGCCTACTCTCCTATCTACACTGGCACCTGTGGTGGGTCCTACTGTAGGTCTTGCCTACCTTCAAATCATAATGCACCTAGCACACAAGAAACTGGTAACTGTAGCAGGCTAGTCCCCTGACTGGCGACCCCTGAAGTCTGCCCTACATCTCTAGTCCTGGCACATAATGTCACACCATGTGTGCTAGAGGACCTATGCATCCTTTCAGTCCTATGCGTCCTGTGACCTGAGCTCGCCATAGACTGCCTTGAGATCCTAGACCTGGTATGCTGATACTCTAAGGAGAAAAGATCCTCAGGAACCTATATCCCGTGCATCTCTATATAACCAACTAGCTGATCAACATGAGCAAGCAGGGTTGCATGCATCTCATTGGTCCTCATGACCGTACTACCCAGTCGCTCTACCTCGATCATCAAATCCTGTGCATTTGTTGATGCTACCACTGGTGTTGTCAAAGGCCCCATATTAGCCTAAGGAGGTGGCATAGCCCCTCTTGATACCCAAAGGAGATCCCTCTTCGTTTTTGCTAGAGTTTGATGTGCCTACACTAACTCTAGAGCAGTATGCAATCTCTAAGCCTGGGCCTCTACATCTGTAGCCCATGTAGTCAAATCTTGTATTTGATCTTACACCTCAGTAAGGCATCTATCCCTATCAGCTACTCTCATCTCCAGAGTGGTGATAGTAGTGTCTCGCTCTAACTGTTGTGTGCGGAATCACCCTATCTAACTCTACAAGTCAGCCACCTGAGCTAAGAGCTAACCCTTTATGCTGTCGAGAGTGACATCACCCTCCTCTGGAGCCTCCTCATCGGGGTCAACATTAGGAGCCTCCTCAGCGGCGATCGCTATGCCCCAGTCGCCCTTTATCTGCTAGCGCACCCTGTGCCCATAAGGATCTACCTCTGCCTCTGCCTAGTCTAGCTCTTGACCTAGAGGCCCTATGTCATACCATATGAACATGGACCACCACCTGTTATAATCTGGAGTGGTCCCAATAGTCTCAACTCTAGTATTTTGGTAGTCATCAGCAACATCTCCTAGAGACTCCGAAATGATCCACTATAGATTGTGCTCTACGACAAAGCATCGGTACCTGAGGGAGATCTCTGGAATATCCTACACTAGCCCAAACTACCTCAAGTTCTGATAGTAGAACTGATGCTCTCAAATCTCGAACTTATAGCTGATCAACCATCTATTGTGACATGTTTGTCTCAGCCACTGGCCCTCCTCTGGCCACATTGGGCAATCCATATAGGGTCGCTACTAAACATCATTTGGGCCAAGTGTCACGAACTGAGTAATATAGTGTTGGATGTCACCAGTATGGATCCTACAGTGGGTACCGTCCTCCTCATGAGGCCAATAGGTGATATAACACTGACGATCGTTAGCAATAGCAGTAATCTGCAATGGTAGATCTGCAGGATGTTCGATTTGAATGTGCTACCACTGCTAGATCTGTAACAGAAGACTGTAGCTGAGGCCCTTATGGCTACACTCTATAATCTGGTATAGCTCCATATAGAGTTGACATAGTAGGGTGCTCCCCCAAGCTAGAAGTAGAGGCACCTATATAGAGCTCTATAGCACCCTCTTGGTGGTGGACAAGAGGTTCTAGGGAATCCTTGACCCCGAGGAGTCTGGAAGCACAATATATACTATGAGGTGCATAAAGAGGGCTTCCTATGTAGATAAGACATCCTTGTGGTACCACTCACCAATGTGTACCCCTCCATGGTCAATCGTGTCCTAAGCATCCTTGCTCTAGTCGTCGAAGATAGTGTTAAAAACAACCTCCTTTAACCTGGAGGTAGAGGAGATGATGGCCTCGGCATCAATGGGGATCCTGAAGATCCTGTAGATGTCCTCTAGAGTAATAGTCATTTCATCTGTAGGTAGGTAAAATGTGTTGGTCTGCGTATTCTAGTGCTGGGCCAACTCAGTCAGGTAGGATTGATCTACCCTAATCGTGGGTAGATCCATGACGTATCCAAACCTGACAGCTCGAAACCAATCTTGATCATCATTGGATAAAGCCTTGCAGAGAGTCTTTAGAATATCTGGCTCTCGAGCTCTAGAAGTCAATCTCTGGAATAACAAGCATAATTTAAGACAAAATCTAACTAACTAGAGCTTAAAAAAAAAAACAAATAATTAAAAACCAAATGCGCCTCGGATTCAATGATTTATCCTATACACTTGGCGGTTGTAGCGAGTTGTGATCTATGCAATCTGACAAGATAATTAAATCACCATAAGGACATTTGGGGTAAAATTGTCATTTCTTTTATGACATCTTTTAGCAAATCATCTACAAATATGATTCAGCACAAGTCTAATTTCATTTGTATCATTTTGATTCCTTAAGACGGCTATTGTAGCTTGAATACTCGAGGGGATAGAAATGTGCCAATACTACTAAGAGTTGTAATCATAAGCTGAACTATGCCTAGCCAAGGAATCAAAGGGCTCAAATATTATTTTTTTCAGGATCATTCATTATGGTCAAGCGATTTCATCGCTTCATACATTGTCATTACCCTCATCAACTCGTCGCTTGAGGGGGTAGTCATAATTTCATAATCATAATCAAAGTTAGCAGAAGATCCCTAAGATCGTAGATCCCCTGATCTTGTCAAAATTGTGTTCGTTCTTGTGAATCATTGTCAACATCTATCATAAGCTTCCCCCTTTGCTTGGGGAAAACAACAAATATGATAATTGGTTTGCAACTCTCATCCTTCAAATTTATGGGTCAGAAGATAACCATACTTGGCATTGGTGCTATCCGAACATCTGATGATGAGGGCAGATTTGTCAAAATGTAAGCCTTTCACAAGCTGAAAGTAATGTTTCTAAGATGTGCGTCCTTTTGCTAGACTTGAGGCATCTAATGTTGATCTGACTAATGATCATCATAGAACCTTAGACATCATTTTAGGATGTATATTTTTGCTCAGCATTGTTCAATCTCATAATGCATCTCAAAAGGGGTATTTTTAGACACCTAAAATGTGTCATGTCGAGGGCGACTACTCATATGGACATGCTACAATGCCATATGGAGGATCTTGGATAGATTCCAAGATATAGCAGTGGTTTTAACCACTTAGTTTAGGCATTTTGGCCTAAGCAATATGAATCATAGCCCAGACCTGTGGTCTCTAGTCTAAACCGTGGTTGACACCTGTGGTCTGTAGTCTGGACCACAACTGTGACCTGCGGTCTTAATTCAAGTTCAGTTAGACCTTCCATCCAAGCCAAATCAGTTAGAACAACCAAAAGATCTAGAAGGAGGCAGTTGAAGGATAAAATATTCTAGATGCTTCCATCCCAACTGTCCTAACCAACCTTCTCGGTCTTGTCTTCTCCATGAAGCCACCCCTAGCCCTAGGGGCATGCTATAAATACCCCCTCCAAATAGGGAGAAAGAGAGAGCAAGCATTGGATATTTGAGCAGCGAAGCCCTGGCAAATTGTATACTCAAACAGAGTATACTATAGATAAAGCTATTGCACTTAATCCCTGACCCTTTTGCCACCATTCATGATGAATTGCATTATGGATGCCCTAGGTGCTCAGGAGGATCAAGAAACATAAATTCATGCAAACAAAGGACCTTCACATCGAATTGACCGTAAAATTAGTTTTAGGACAACGAAGGCGACCTTTAAACATCAATTTGGACAAGGATATTGAGCCTAGTGCCCCTAATTTTGAGGGTAAACTCATCAAAGGTCAAACCGCGGCTATCAGTCGTGGTTCACAGTGTAGACCGCTCACCAGAGCTATGGTTTGCAACAGGTGATAGATTATCTTACTCTTTTCTTTTATGTCCAACTAGTTAGGTTAGATTAGCCATTTTGTTGATTTAATAGCATTTTAGAAGACTTCTGACCATAGAACTAGGCTAGATTCACATTTTATGCTTATGTTTCATTTAGGACGAAAATGCTTTCTTTATGCATGTTTATGCTTCATTTTCTATATTTGATTCATGCATAGTGTAGATGCTATTTTACTTTATGTTATTACATGAATCTTGATTCGCTTTGCATAGTTTAGTAGCTTTCTTTATGATTTCTTGATTATGCATGTTAATGGTGTCATTATACATTTTACCTAAAAGGGCCTCATCACAAGAGGCTGCCTATATTTTTGACATTCTTGTTGTTCCTTGACCGCAGGGAACAGTTTCAAAGGAGAGATAAAGCATCCAACCCCTTCCCCATTGTGAAGAAGAGGGTCATCGACACCCTAGAGCAGTTCGTGTCACCTTGAGGGGTATTTTGATCACACCTACCCTTGATAGGGATTAAAAACTATTATAATTAATGTATCAAATGGGTATCCCTAAGAGGGACGAATCTGTAATTTGACTTCATTGAAAATAATAAAGGACTCCTTGTATTTGCCCAACCCCAAAGACTATCAGGAAGAGTTTTTTTGCATATTTCATAGAGCTAAAGGCCATGACATCGAGGTGTGTTGGTCCTTCAAACACATTGGGCAAAATATGATAGAAAAGGGAGAGCTTGTAGTACTAGGCAATCCCAAGGTGCTAGACAACCAAAACATGGGGATTTTTAAAAATCCATTACCAAACCATGAGGCACCCCATAACCACGCTGGCCACATCAATCAAGTGCGAGTTAAACCACCTACTCAAGGGTTTGTCGGCATGGTCAATGTTTTTTCTAGACATGGGAGGTACGAACGACTGAATAAACCTTGTGCTTCCATTCAAATACAAGCCATGCCCAAGCAGCGACAGGCACAAAATATTCCAGGCCCACCAACAAGACCGATGGTGACCATTAGGAGCATGTTGGTTCAAAACCTACAGACAATTCCTACGAAGTTGTCGATATATGAGCTTATACAACAGTCCCCTAGGCAAAAGGAGACTCTTATGGACATTATGAGGTCCATTGAGGTACAGTACCAGGATGCACAAGTGTTCACAAACTTCGTAGAGCACGTACAACAGTGTTAGGAACCAATGATCCAATTCTACAATCATGAAGTGAAAATGGTTTTTGCAAGCGTGGTCGACCCGCCACTACATATCATTGCATGTGTTAACCATGTGTCATTCAAAAGGGTCTTGATTGACATTGGTTCGTTGATCAATATAATCACAACTAAGGCACTACACCATTTGAAATTGCCTAAATCATTGGTCATACCAACCAACTTTACATTGAGAGCGTTTGACGATGCACTATGCTCTACGGTTGGCACAATTGTCCTACCTATTTAGGTGGGACTAAAGACTATTCTCGTAATGTGTCACGTGATAAAGGGTGCCTTGCAGTATAACATCCTGCTGGGGAGGCCTTGGATTCATGAAATGCGTTGTGTTCCCTCGATATTGCATCAGTGTGTCAAGTATATACACGAGGGACAAGTTCATGTGGTTTCATCAGATGAAGAACCATTCAAGTTCGTGAACTTAGCATATTTGCTAGGGGGTTTTGTGATCCCATCAACACACTTGGACATACGACCCACGTTGTTGGTGAGGGTTCCAAGAGGTAAACATGCGGTGCATGTTCAACCATTGGTATCTGTATCAAATAGATCTAAACATACCACTACAACTTCTCTGAGATCGAGTGCATCGACAATGCATCAGAATGACAAGAAATTAAAGGTGAAATTGGGTAGGAAAGAAGCAAAGAATACGCCTAAACCAGTCACCACTGAGGCTGCCACTCCCATGGAGGTGGAGGAATCCCAAGATCAATTCAAGGAGGCACCTTAGGCTGCTTTGCCTACATCATCAGCAGGGTCATCTGCACCCCAGGTGACTGTTCACCTAGCCAACACAAGTTTGGGTGAATATCTTGTGCAAAATGTGACCTTCGGTCCTATTTTAGAGACTACATGAGACATGGACCGACTAATAGCCCATCGATACCCAGTTGGATTTGTAGTATCATTGGGTGAGCCACCCAACCAAACAAACTTAATTTATGCTGGGTTGGATCAAGTTCCAACGTGAGCACCCATGGAGGTGGATGATGATGAACAGTTCACGATGAACGTTCGGTACTTGTCCAACCCCGAGTACGTCATGCACATTTTTGAGCTCTATCATTGGCATGGACACGGCCTTGGTATTTTCAAACAAGGATGAAGAACCCCTCTTGAACCATATTATCAGTTGGAAATTGATAGGTTCAGATTGGGATTGTTGATTTAGGGACATGATGATTTACTCACTACATCATTGGATCGTTTGTACCTGGGTCTGGCGGACGACATGGATTTTAATCCATATCATCCTAACATGTCTAGCCTTCAAGGCAACAACCCAATGGTGTCATTCATCACCATTGAGAGATCAAATATTGAACATGAAGAGTTCTCGAAGAAGAACCCCAAAGGTAGCCTGGGTCATCAAAACAGTATTACAACCTACGATACCTGTATATAGTGGCACAACCCCATCATTCTAGGTGATATCGATTTAGGAGATATTTGTAGTGAATATGTAGAGGAGTCCACCTCCAAAATGATTAGACCAAGTTATGATGCAGATGGTGAGTCCTCAAATGATGATCAATCCGAAGAGGAAATTGATCGAGCCTTCGTGGTTTCGACATTTCTATGCCATTTGTTGCCTAGAGAGCAATTATATGAGATACAAGAGAATTTCATGGTCGATAGTGATTATGAATATGAGACAGAGCATGCCTAATTAAGGCCTCATCTAGCTAATCTCCCAATATTTGTGGAGACGATAGAGTGCCTTGCTCATAGTAGCAATCATAGCGATGAGGTTGAGATGACCGATCCGAGGCTAGTATATCCACTATATCTATTGCCTATGAAGTCAAAGTATGTTATAGAAGAGGGGCCTCTTAACATAGATTGCTATGAAGAGGAAGCAGAGCTAGTTTTTGCATCAGTGTTGTATATACGATCATTTTATTCGATCTATCTAGATAGTGATGATAGTGACCGTAGAATCAGATACATGGGGCCACATCTAGAAGATCATCCCTTGCATATGGGGGGAAGTGAAAGATTATATCTTTATAGTGATGATGAGGATTCATTGGAGATGGCCTATTTGGGGCCTCATCACCTACGTAATCAGAATCCACCTTGGGGTCCGCCACCTGTTACAACTACGGGTTTGCATCAAGAGATAATCTCGAGTGTCGCCTCAGGGAAAGAATAAATATGGAAGAGGAATATCAAAGGCTCTTCCCCTAGCCACCTACTTATGCCGAGTTGCTTGAGCTGAGAGATCCCATTTTGCAGTCAGTGCACAGAGAGAATCCAATTGTTTTGGAATCCCACAGGGAGGACCCCTTCATCCCCATGCCATCCGAGCTAGATCTTGGGCACAAAATCTACACAAATAATATAGAGTTCAATCTGTGTGGTCCTAGAGATCAATTCCATTCCATCAACATGGTCTCCATTGATTTGATCACTTCACTCCGTAATCCAGTAGATCCATCCAAGCCATTGCATCTAAACATGTATGATATTGATTGGGATCATGCTGATTCACCAGTAGAGCCTAAAGATTTCTTCTCGAATGAAGAGATGCTGCAACCATTTCATTTTGGACCAGGTTGCACTTATGATGTCTATCACACTGAAAATGCTTCCAGTAAAGAACATATAAATCCAACTAATGACATCCATTTGATCCCTATGCCTCATCATCTTGAGGAGGGATCCCATACGTCAGTAGAGGAAACCTTCAAAGTGGATATCAGTAACGACCTCACCAATCCAAAGAAGGTTAAATTTAGAATGAGTCTCACTCCAGATGAGTGTGTTAACATCATCCCTCTACTGAAAGAGAGACCTGATCAATGTGAGCAAGTTAGGATGCGTGCATCTCATTGGTCCTCATGACCATACTCCATAGTCGCTCTACCTTGGTCATCGGATCCTATGCAGCTACTAGTGTTGTCGTTGGTGCTACTAGAGGCCCCATAGTAGCCTGAGGAGGTGGCATAGCCCCCCTCGATACCCGAAGGAGATCCCTCTTTGCCTCTACTACAGTTTGTTGTGCCTACGCTAACTCTAGAGTAGTCTACAATCTCTAATCCTGGGCCTCTACATCTATATCCCGCATAGTCAGATCTTGTATCTGATCTTGCACCTTAGTAAGGTGCCTATCCTTGTCAGCTACTCTCACCTCCAAAGTGGCAATAGTAGTGTCTTGATCTAGCTGCTGCATATGGAATCGCCCTAGCTAACTCTACAAGTCAACCACCTAAGCTAAGAGATGACCCTCTGCACTATCGGGAGGGACCTCACCCTCCTCTAGAGCCTCCTCATAGAGGTCAACCTCAGGAGCCTCCTCGACGACAACCGTTATGCCCTAACCGCCCTTTGTCTGCTGGAGCACCCTACACCCGTCAGGATCCGCCTCTGCCTCTGCCTGGTCTAGCTCCTAGTCTAGAGTCCCTATGCTATACCATCTGAACATGGACCACCACCCATCATAATTTGGAGTGGTCCCAAAAGTCTCAACTCTAGTCTTCTTATAGTCGTCAGTAGCATCTCCTAGAGGCTCCGAAATGATCCACGGTAGATCGTGCTCTATGACCAATCATCGATACCTGAGGGGGATCTCTAGAATATCTTACATGAGCCCAAACTACCTTAGGTTCTGAGAGTAGAATTGGTACTCTCAAATCTTGGCCTTATGACTGATCAACCATCTATTACAGCATGCCAGTCTCAGCCACTGGCCCTCCTCTGGCCATGCTGGGCAATCCATATAGGGCCGCCACTGAACATTGTTCAGGCCAAGTTCCACAAAATGAGTAATATAGTGTTGGATGTCATCAACATGGATCCTTTTGTGGGTACCCTCCTCCTCATGATGCCAACAGGTGACATAACATTGACAATCGTCAACAATAACAGTAATTTGTAATGGCAGATCTGCAGGATGCTTGATTCGAATATAATGCCACCCCTAGATCTGTAATAGAAGACTACAGCTGAGGCCCTTACGGCTACGCTCTGTAATCTCATATAGCTCCTTGTAGAGCTAACATAGTAGGGTGTTCCCCCAAGCTAGAAGTAAAGTCACCTCTCTAGAGCTCTCCAGCACCCTCCAGGTGATGGACAAGAGGTTCTAGAGAATCCTTGCACCCGAGGAGTCTGGGAGCACAATCTATACTATGAGGTGCATAAAGAGGGCTTCCCATGTAAAGAAGACAACATCGTGGTACCACTCACCAATGTGTACCCCTTCGTGGTCAATCGTGTCCTAATAATCCTTGCTCTAATCGTTGAAGATAGTGTCAAAAACAACCTCCTTTACCCTAAAGGTAGAGGAGATGATGGCCTCGCCATCAATGGGGATCTTGAAGATCCTATAGACGTCCTCTAGAGTAACAGTCATTTCACCTGTATGCAGGTGAAATGTGTTGGTCCATGCATTCCAGTGTCAGTCCAATGCAGTTAGATAGGATTGATCTACCCTAATCATGGGTATATCCATGACGTATTCGAACCTGATAGCTCGAAACCAATCTCGATCGTCATCGGATAAATCCTCATGGAGAGTCTTCATAGTATCCAAATCCTGAGCTCTAGAAGTCAATCTATGGAATAACAAGCATAATTTAAGACAAAATCTAGCTAACTAGAGCTTAAAAAAAAAGTAGCAATAGCAAACCATAGCTAAAACCTGCGGTCCCCAATTTGTAAATTGGGAACCGCAACTGAGCTAGGAACCACAGCTACCAACTGCAGTTTAGGAGCGACACCCATTTCGGGTACCCTCCTAGACCACTACAACATAAAAGTAAATTCCTAAAGCTAGCCTAGACTAGTGGGGTTCAATACTAGCAGTTTAGTGAGGTTCATTATCTGCATTACTTAATGTAGTTCATTTTATTGGTATTGAGTGTGTAGTCTCAGTTTCAATTTACCTTGCCTACACCCTGGCCCCAATTAGTAGATGGCTGATCAGGATCCACCATCGAGGTCGAGGAGTGTAATTACGATAGAGTGTGGTAGTTTTTTAGATCAGGAAGGGTATTCTCACTCTCAGAGCTCTCAGATTTCTAGTGTTTGCTAGGAAATAATGAAAAATTTCAAATGGGAATTCAATTTATAGGTTTTCCTACTCTCGACAAACTACGGCTAACACCTGCGATTTCGAAACTAGGGTTTTTTGCCCGCAAGTCTGACCTGCAGTTCCAAAAAATTAGAAATGTAAACCGTAGACCGTACCTATAGTCCGCAACTAGCATTAAATGCACTCAAAACCCATTGTGGGAAGGTCTAAAAGAGCAAATTAATGACTTCCACCGGATAAAAATTCAAAATCAATGATTAAAATTATAAATTTGGTGATGTTACAAGCACCAGGACCAATCAAATACATGCAAAATTAAAACAATAAAACAAAAAATAAAATAAATAATTAAAAACCAAATGCGCCTCGTATTCAATGATTTATCCTATACACTTGGCGGTTGCAGCGAGTTGCGATCCATGCAATCTAACAAGATGAGTAAATCACCATAAGGACATTTAGGGTAAAACTGTCATTTCTTTTATGACATATTTCAGCAAATCATCGACAAATATGATTCAACACAAATCTAATTGTATTTGTATCATTTTGATTCCTTAAGACGGCTATTGTAGCCTGACTTCTCTAGGGGATAGAAATGTGCCAATACTACTAAGAGTTGTAATCTTGTTGGATATCCAAGGTGTGAGTTACAGAGTGAGTGGGAAAAGGCAGCACAAGGCATGAACGTGTCACGATTTCGCGACATCGCGATATCGCGACGTCGTGATTTCGTGACGCAGCCATGCCTTGGTTGTTTTTCTTTCTGTCGTGTCACGATTTCATGACATGGCCATGCCTTGGTGGTTTTTCCCTCTGTCGTGTCGCGATTTCACGACGTCGCGATTTCACGACGCGGCCATGCCTTGGTGGTTTTTCCCTCTGCCATGTCACAATTTCGTGACGTGGCCATGCCTTGGTGGTTTTTTCGTCTGTCGTGTCGTGATTTCACGACACGGCCATGCCTTGGATGTTTTTCTTTCTGTCGTGTCACGATTTCATGACACATTCACGCCTTCGGCCCTTTCTACATTTGTCTTCCTTTTTGCACTTGTCTTTCAAAAACACATCACGATATCGCAACATTTTCAACACTTGCACCTTCTTTCGAAAACACATCACGATATCGCGACGTTCCCACACTCAGCACTGCTTAGTCCAAACCTGTCACGATATCGCGACGTTTCCAAAAACAAAAATGTCGTGATATCGCGACGTTTCCAAAAATGAAAATGTCGTGATATCGCGACGTTTCCAAAAATGAAAATGTCGTGATATCGCGACGTTTCCAAAAATGGAAATGTCGCGATATCGCGATGTTTTCATTACTTAGCAAATTTTCCAAAAATTGTAGGTTGATTCCAATGAATTCATTCATCTGTATTCTGCATTTTTACATATCAGTGAAAGATATTTTTACTCAGAATGATTCTAACATTAAAGAAGGTGAATTCTAATTTGAAATCAAAGAAAATGCAAGCCTACTTAGATACTTTGGTACATGCAAAACTTGAAGAAGAAGGAGGCAAGCAAAATTTGGAATTAAAACCTGAAAAACATCAAGAGGGTCCCTACTACAAAATGAAAGCTAAATATTTTCAAAGGATGGAATTTCATTTTTTTTAGTGGGGGTGTGTTGCTTCTCAATAGGATCCCCACTTCCTTTATTTCTTATTAGTTACCTCATTTTAGTAGCTAGCTAATTCTCATTATTTTTTGTGTTATAGGTGATCCAAAAACCAGTCGATACCTTCCAAAAACCCTGAAAATATTGCTCAGATCTAAGACAGCTATTTTTTTATTCTACGAGTTAGAGTCGCTAGGTAGGGTGTGACCCAAATCAGTCGCTAGATACCCAACAACTGAAATAAGTGCTCCAAGAAATGTTGTAGGAACCAGTTCTTATACAACCCACAATAGCCATAGAGTTATAGGTAAGTTTGGGGGACTAATTTACCCCCATATGGGATTGTTATCTCCCTTGCCAAAAATATAGCCTTCATAGTCTACAAACTGCCTAACGAAATTGGCATCCTCAAAAGGTATAATCAACCCTTCTTTGTGAATCTTGAACTCTTGCAAAACTCAGCATCACACCACCTTGTAAGATTATTTGAGCAATATTTGGTACCATAGCACCTTGCTAACATATTGTTATCTCTTGGCCTCTTGCAAAACTTGGCACCGCGCCACCTTGCAAGAGTGATTTGTAAAACTCGGCACCTTACCATCTTGCAAGATTTTTGTCCTTCTTGTGTTTAGAAAAAACTTGATATTGCAGTACCTTACGAACATTTTGTTGTCTATTGAAATCTTGCAAAATTTGACACTGTGCCACCTTGCAAGATTGTTTGTAAAACTCGGCATCGTGCCACCTTGCAAAACTTATGTTTATTTCATATTTGAACTTCTTAGGCACTTATTCTATCCACAAAAGGTGATATATTGTTATTTGTGGTTATAGTTACTTTTCTATAGCAATATTTACTATCCCAAAGCTCAGATCCAATCTGAAGTCACATTTTCACCAGAGTCACAAGGTAGGGTGCAACCCAACTCAGTCATAGGGTACCTTGTGACCGAAGAAAAAGTATATTTGAACCTCTGAAATTCATACAAAAGTATTTATAGGAGCTAAAGAATACAAGTAAACTATGTAAAAACCTGCCTGTTTGATTCAAAAACAACAAAGTTCAAAAGGATTATAAATCATCTTAGATCATATTTTGTGAATATATTTGGTTTTACGAAACACATTGTGCATAGTTCTTTGCATTTCCTTTTTTTTTCAAAAGGTATTTCACTTTCAAAAGAAAAAAATGAAGGAAATGTTACATCATTCTTTTGTGCATTTATTTTCTTTCCCAAAAGGCATTTTTCTTTCGAAATGGCATTTCTTGTTTTCTTAGAGTAGGACACACACTTCACGTTCAACTTAAATAGTGGTAAGATTAGATTTCATCACCATTCCCCACTCGATACTGGTGACATTGGCTTTCATCTCCTTCCACCAGCTCACACCTTACACACCTTAGTAACCTCCATGAGTGGTTTTCTAGACTTCATCACTGAAAAATCCCCTACTCTTGAGAGATCCTTAGGGTAGTAGGTTAGAATTAGATGCCCCTAGTCATAAGGCTTCATTATAATCAATGAGTGTGCAACTATCGTTCTTGACTAAGCCCACTCGAGTGTGAAGAAAAAGCATGGGTATGCCAGTAGCAGGTCTTAGACAGTGTCACTTCTTTCTATAGAGGATTTTGCATTTTTGGTGCATTTTATTTTCCTTAGGATTTTCAAGATATTACCTCCATTAGGCACTATTCGCTCATTTGCATACAGTTACCCCTTACGTGCCTTTGGGCATAAAATAAGATTGTCTATAAATACACATGCTTTTAGAATACACCCATCACACCTTATTTTATTTTAGTTTTAGGATTATTCCAACATCAAAACACATTTTGCAAAATTTTAGTTGTTCATGCTTGTTTCTTACTATATGATTTGATTTCTTTTAAAAAACACACAAAAATAGGTTTCAAAACCCACAAAAATAGGTCTCTCACATCTCTAGACATAGGTTTAGCACTTTTCTATTTCTATCATCAGTTTCAAACACAGTCGTTGGGTAGCCTGCGACCCAGAAAAATCGCATCCTACCCTGCGACCCAACCTTATGTTTTACAGAAAGGTTTGGTCACTTTCAAAACATTATTTTGATTGGTTTTCCACCTCATATTTGGCAGAAACTAAGGTTGTCAGCCTATTTTATTCCCCCATAAATGGTGGTAGTCACTCGAAACCAAGCTCAAGAGCAAGCTTGTCTTGTAATGGAGGTTGCTCATGCTAAAACTTCCCAATTTGAGATGTCCCAAATAGACCTCAACATCGTCATTGCACCAGATCCTAGGCCCCACTCTTGAGGTTAGTCTTGGATGAATCACACTCCATACTCTACACTGGATGTAATTTTTGACATAGATCAGATTCCACTTAATAATTTATCTTCCTCCTCTTTTTTTGAGTCAACACACACCCTAGCGACCTTCCCAGGTGTCATTTATTTTGTACCTGGTGACTTTTAGCCAAAAGTCATTTTTCATGAGGATTCTTCTCCATCCTCCACTCATTCCTCTTATTCATTTCTCAAAAAATCATCACAACATTTGATGGATGGAAAGGGGAATATCCTACCCACTTATCTATAGGCTCAATCCCTCACTCAAATGCTAGCCACAGTCTTTGCTACCCCCACTCCGCCTAATGCTCAAGAAGCATCCATATCGACTATAGCCTTCTATACTCTATGATCAAAACTACAAGCCTCCCTGTTGACCCCTTCTTACAACCACCTTCTAACTCCATTCCATTGAAACTATTCACTTCACTATACTCTACTAACCCACTTCCTAAAGTGGATTTGCTTAATCTTGGTCAATCCTCTTTTGACGCCCCACTTCAAGAATTATCCTACATCCATACACAATTCTTTTCTACTACTAGCACTACTCAGGATCCCACACCTTTGCAAAGTTCCCAAAATCCTCAAAATCTACCTACATATTATTCCAAGCTGCATCCATCTACACAAATGTTTTAGCATCACCTCCCGATGTCATTGCAGGTAAATCTTTCCACGAGTTCACCTGTGTCACAATTTTTGAATACCATCTCTGTGTCGAGCGAAAATCCAGCCACTTTCTACCCATCACCTCCTATGTGGACTTCCACCTTACCTACCACATTTCCCTTCCATCCCATGCTTACATCTCAGTATAAGTGGCCTTCCACTTATCAACAAATGTTGGTGCAAATGCTTGTTCAACAAGGCAATCAAGACTATGCTCAACATCTACATCACCCTCCCATCTATGAATTTGATCAAAATATCCATAGACCCTAGCTCAATCACAACCACCTACTCTTCACAATATCAATCCATCCCCTCTAGCTTCATCATCTCAACAACCATTTCACCAACAACAACCTCATACATACTCAGCAAACCAACACTTACCATCAAGAACAACTTGATCCACAACAACTTCAGCAAAATTTGCTACATCAACAACAACAACAATTGTTACAACATATTCAACAACAACAACAAGCTTCTTCCTTGTCATAACAACTAAATCTCATATCATTCACCACGTAGTCACCTCCTACTAAATATCTCTTGCCACCCTTCCTACACCATTCTACAGGTGTTCATAACTACTTATATTAAGAACCCCCTGGAGGACAAGTTTCTTCTTCTATACCTACATCATTTGCACCCCTCACTAAAATGCAACTCATGAGAGAACAACTCATGGCTTTGGAATTACGGACTAGTGGATATGGACCACAAAAACCAACTTATATTTAAATCTATAATGACCTTATTCATCCATCTGTAGTCCTTCATCAATACCCTTGGAAGTATTAAATGCGTAGATTCTATAAATTCAAGGGTAAATAGGATCCTCAAGAGCATCTTCAAACTTATCGATATGCCTTCCACTTACATCAGGGTAGTGAAGCACTTATGCTTCGTATATTTTCTCTATCTCTCAGTGGTCAAGCTCTTCATTGGTTTTACAATCTGCCTAAACACAGTTTGTTTACTTTTGAATAGTTGGCCAATCAATTTCTAGAACATTTCTCCATTAACATTAAGATGAAAACATCACTCCCAGACCTCTAAAGTTTGTGATAATTTTATAATGAACATGTCAACGAATATGTTGTCAGATGGCATGGGATCGTTTATGATCTCACATTTCCAATCCCACCCACAAATTTGGTCAAAATATTTTCCAAAATTTGTGATAAACATATCTCTATCACGCTCCAAATATAGAAGCATCACTCTTTTGAGGATGTTATCACTCAAGCCAATATTATTGAAGATATCAAGGTTCAAGAGGGTGAAATCATGCTTCACAAAAAGGTTGATTACATCCCAAATACCTGCTTTAGTAGAGGTGGCCAAAATCAAACTCCTCCACGGCCATCCCAGGCTAATCAGGTTGCAGTTGGCTCAACTTCTACTTCACTTCCCCAATAGTCGTAATCCTATCACTAGGAAGGTCAACAACTAAGAGCTTCTCCCTTTGCTACTCAAAATCAATATAAAAATTAACAACTGCATCCACAATGCCCATAATTCAATTGGACTCCTTTATAAGAACCCTTACAAAACATCTTCCAAAGGTTGTATGATGCAAGACATATTGCTTTACCAAAAATAAGGCTAGAAGATCCTAACCGTACAAAACCAAAGGACTTCAATGAGAACATCTTTTATGAGTATCATAGGCAACGTGGGCATCACATCCAAAACTATCAACAATTTCATAGTCAGGTATAGGACCTTATATTTCATAGTCAGGTATAGGACCTTATAGATAATGGGGTCATCCACACCAAAAATCCATTGGCCCCTTCAAAGAAAAATTTAGGGATCTATAATACGCCTTTCCCAGACCATAGGCTACCATAAAACGCTTCTACCTCTCAACCTAACTCTCGGTAGGTCAATCAGATCAACAAAGGTTCATCACAAAAGGGCCTCATGGGTATGATTCATATCACCACACATAACCAATGCTACCCCACTCACCCTGTTCATCAAGAACATCGATCCACTATTACCACATTATCATCGCCTACACAAGCTAACCCACCACCATCACCACCTCATGTTGTCATTGTTTTTAGTAGCCTTACAAATCAACTTCATACAACTCCTACTAAGTTGCCCATATACGACCTCTTGTAGCAATCGCAACCTCATCCTAAGGCTCTAAATAATATCTTACATTCAATAGATGTAGAAACATGTGACACCAATACCTTTGTACAATTCATGGGAAATGTGGAAACATGCATGCAACCATCTATTATCTTTTATGACCATGAGATTACAATTCTTGAAGGAGAGGGCATTGATCCTTCCCTCCACATTCTAGCTAGTATTAATGATACTACTTATCAGCGTGTTTTGATCGACACCAAATCTTCTATTAGTATCATCTCAAGGTCACCCTCCAACATCTCGACATCCCACCTACTCACCTCACCATGCCTACCTTCAATTTGTGAGCATTTGATGGATCGATGTGCAAGACAATTGGACTTATTGTCCTTCCCATCCAAGTTGGTGCCAAGACAATACCTAATCTATATCATGTCATTGAAGGAGAGATGCAATACAATATCCTCCTTGGACATCCATGGACTAGGGATATGCAATGCGTCCCTTCTACATGTCATCACTACTTGAAATATCTTCACAATAGTCAAGTCCACCACAATGAGGCAGATGATAACTCCTAATTTTACAGCATTGTCATGCTCCCATCTACTTCACCATTCATTTCTTCTCAATTACACTTGTATCCCTTCATCCTCTTGAGCCAAATATTTCATATTCATTAATGCTCAACCAATCATTACCATCACTCTTACCTACCCCTCCTTTTGCTAACACATCATTAAATCCTTTTCCTTAACCTCATCATCTTCATCACCCACATATCATTCATCATCAGCATTACTTTCCTCCTCGTGCCTTCAACAACATTCATTACCAACCTCTTGTTCCACTTATCTCGAGTTACAACCCCTCGCATATGTCATCATTGTACAAAAAACCTCCATATTAATCACTCCAATCATTCCCCCCATTCACCCAACATTTATAGACCTCGCTTGCATTGATGTTCGTCCACATAGCTCGGGATCTTAATATTCTTCACAATTCCTCCAAGCTAATCATCCTATCCTGGCCACCCCCTTAGAGTGTCATTCATGGGAACAAAGCGCTATTCACCTTGACATCCAACTGAATTAGGCTTTATTATCTATTTTGTCCCCTACTTTCACTTTAGCTCTTCCTGAATCATAGCCCTCATCCTTGTCATCGCCTCAAAAATCACCATCATCATCTTTCGGTCTCACCTTGACAGTTGTTGTATCTCATCTTTCGGTCTCACTCCCCCTTAACTCACAATCATCATCTTCTTCCTCATCACACCGTAAATCATCTTCCAATTAGGAGCATTATGGAATACCTCATGCGTCTATACTCATGACTACTTTAGGACCAGGAGAATACAACATACATAATGCTCATAACTCTCCTCCCAACCTCCAATCTATCCATGATTTGGATGCCCTTGTAATGTTCCTCTCACCGTTGGAGTTGTTGTTCCCTTTGGCCTGCCCACCAATAGTACTAACTTCATTTATGGGGGCTTGGACACATTGACTTCAACATCTAAGCCAAATCCCTATAAAGATAAGTTTTGTAGTAAACTACTTGTCCAATCTAAATTTGCAAAACATTATTTTCAATGTTTCCATTGGCAAGGATTTGGTCTAGGTCATTATAAGCAAGGATCTCAAGATTTCCTTCACCGTCATTATCAACAGCATGGCGATAGGTTTAGTTTGGGTTACCAACACTCAACTTTTCACATCCTAGATGATACCCTTCCATAACCCCCTTGGGACACATTTGAGGAAGGATATACCAAAGACCTCAAACTCGAAGTTCAAATCAACACCTCGTCATCTCACTCCAAAAAAATTCTAGATCATTTCCTTCCTGATTCATCACCATGTGTCACTCTTCCCACTTGTGATATCTAGGACCTTACCTAGGATTTCCCCACATTGTTAATTACACCACCTCCCGTGGATGACATCCCCCTTATACCATAATTTTTTGCACTTTCTCTATCCACCCAGTTACATAATCAACGTTGCATTTGATACTCTTAGCATCGACTACAGTCCTCCCCTGTTATCTTGTGTCCTAATCCCAATCAACCTATACCTTCATCTTCTCCCACCATAGTAATATCTGTAACATCATCACCTCCCTCCTCTGCCATGTTAGTGAATATGATCTCTATAGACCTTTTTGCCCCACTTAGTTATGATACCCATCCTGATAAAATTCTTTGTACCAATCCAGATTACATTGATTTCGATCACATTTCTTTCGAACCATCCCCACATGAGTTCCTCCTTTCCAAGCATTTTCTACATTCGGCTAATGATCCTCATTCTTTCACCCCTTCGTGGGTCCATGGTATCTATAACACCGATATCATGCATGATTATGATATTCCTTTCCCTAATGTTGCAGATGACTTACGTTTTATCTCTATCCCCGCTCAACTTGAGGATGGGTCACACATGTTCATAGAGGATACTATCGATGTTGACATTGGGAATGATGCATCAATTTCTCATAATGTCAAACTTGACAAAGGTCTCTCCATCGAGGAACGTGAGTCTTACAACACTACTCAAAAAATACAAGCACAACTTTGCATGGTTATACACTGATATGCTAGGTTTAGCTTTGGTTGTTCACAACCTTACGCTTGACAACAATGCTAAGCCAATCAAATAAAAGCTACAAAAATTGCATCCTACAATTGCATTAATGGTCAAAGAGGAGCTAAAAAAACTCCTATATTTGGGCTTCATACAACTAATTGATTACCATGAATGGGTGTCTAACATGGTCCCCATTCCAAAACCTAAAGGAGGAGTCCGAATATGCACTGACTTTAGAGATCTGAACAAAGCATGTCCCAAGGATAACTTCTCCCTTCCCAACATTGATACATTGGTTGACTCCATGATCGATCATGAAATTTTATACCTCATGGATGGGTTTTTGGGATACAACCATATCTTGGTCAATCTTGATGATCAACACAAGACATATTTCACTACACCTTGGGGGATTTTTTGCTACAAGATCATGCCATTTGGACTTAAGAACGCGGGTGCCACTTACCAATACACCATGACCTACATTTTCCATGATTATATGCATAATATTGTGGAGGACTATGTATACAACTTATTGTCCAAGTCAAAGAAGCGTCAAGATCATATTCATGATTTACGCAAGATTTTTGGTCTTCTTGAGCACAATGTTCACCTCAATCCTAAGAAATGTGTCTTTTGTGTTACTTGTAGAGACAAAAATGCAACACCAAATAACAAGATATATATTAAACTCAAAAATATAATATTGCACAATGAATAATTTTTATTAATGGGGGGAGCCTCAAAACTCCATTGTTACAATAAAGAATATTTGAACTCTTTGATACAAATATACACAATTCTAGGGTTCTCTGAAATCCTAGCTACAACGTTGGTGGTGTCTTCAGAATGCATACTTGCTCCCAAAAAAAATGAGTGGGCTTCTAGTTATCTAATGTTGGACCACTCCAGCTTAAGCAGTCATACAATGCTAATGTAACACTTTTAGATCTACACATAAGAAGATTAGCAAATGGATCAGTAGTAACTGTGAGGGCTCCATATCATAAAGTAGTATAAAAACCCTAGCTATGCAATGTAAATAAATGAACAGAATCTAAAAATGCATAAAATGAAATAACAATAGAAAATTTACCTTATTGAACTTTTCCATTTTTTGATCTAATATAATTTATTGTAGGAAGTGGTGTCGCGATGCCCTAGCATAACCCAAGGGCTAGTAGGGTTGCAGGGCTCTGGTGTAAGATGCTCATGGAAATTTGACGATAGCATAAAATTCCCATGGGCACTTGGGAATGATGAAGGGTGCCCAGAGTCTCTTGGTGACAAAGGAGAAGCGCTCAAAGATGCTTGAAAGTGATAGGGAGCACCCGAAGGTGTTCGACGACTGAAGGGAAATATGGAAAAGCAAATCTGGTTGGGCGAGAGGGGTGATGATGGATGCGAAGGTTACAAAGAGTGAGGATGAGAGATGAAAGTTCTTGGGTACTCTAGGGAACTAGGGCACGAATTGCTCAATAAAATTCAAGAAAACTTCAACTCAAGGGTTGAACCATCAAAATGGCTCCCATTAATAATCCACATTAGGGTATGTTAAGGTTTGAGTGACCCAAATTGTGTGGCCCAGATTAAAACATAACGGAGGATGGATATTAATTTTGGGTGTGTGGCATGGATTGATGTGGATGGATGCCTAGGATTAAGTTAAATCGAATGGATGGGATTTATTTACATATATAATAATTATATTTATTAAAAATATATAAAATATAATATTAAAATATTAATATTAAACATATATTTAACAAATATGCCTAGATATATATAAATAAATGGGAAAAATGGTGGAAAGACCTAGATGAATGACAAGTGGATAGGTTTTGGTGTCTACAGATGCCCCTTTTGTACTGCATTGCATGAAACACAATGTAGTGCAAAAACACAAGACACTTGTTTTGGCTAGGTTCATAAGCAACTTTCTCTTGAGATGTGAAACATGAGCTTGAAGACAAAAGAATAAAAGAATTTGGATTTGCGTAGCTTACCCCCTCAATTGGTGAGTGAGTTTGTGGATGAATATCACGAGCCAAATGAAAAAACTATGCAAATGAATGATGGAAATGTAATACCATTTTTTCCCAAATGGTATGAAGGGAATTGGTGAAAATTGTGAAATGATGGGTCTATTTTTGCCCCAACAGATGAGTTTTTGTGGAAAATGTGATGAAAATATGTTTATTTTTGCCCCAATAGATGAAGGGTTTTTTGCCAAGTATATATGTCATGATCATGTAAGATGTATCCCATTGTGGGAAAGTTAAAACAAAATGTAATTGCCCTAAATTTGGGGTGATTCAATGTTGTTGAAGAATGTGCCTTCCAGCATCATTGATATGCAAAGATGAAGATGCAAAGAAGAAATAAAAAATAGTCAACTTTGGAGGGTCTGCTAGTGATTGTTGAATAATTCCCATGATTGGAACCAATCATCCTAGCTAGTGCCTATCTTTGTGATGACTGTTAGGGAAATGTGAAATGATGAAATGTGATTTTTGTCTGTGTTAAGCCCCACGAACTAGGCCATCAATAACAGGTTTTGTGCAAATTGTTCTTGGTAAGGTTTCATGCAAAATGTGAAGTACCAAATGTGATTATGATTTCAAACAAGGAGATATGGGATGATAAAAATGACCAAGTGTCCTTATGGTAGGTTATTCATCTTACCAAATTGCATGGATGCAAATTGCTACAATCGCCAAGTATATAGAATAACCCACTAAATACAAGGTTCACTTGAATGTTGTTTAAACTTGGCAAATATGCAAATGATCATATGGCATGATTTTGATGATGTGAAAATGATGTATTAATGATGATTATGGTCGTTTTGTGAGGATTTGGACCATATTGGAGTGCATTTGTAACTTGTTAAGCAGATTTACAATTTGTGCTCACAAACGAGAATTATGTATCCAAATCAGTTGGAACCTTCACAAAACCTATTAATATGATGAAACAAATGCAATTTGATGGGGATAAGCCACTATTTTGTAAAAATTTATTCTTTTGTCAAAATTGATGCCAAACGTCGGTTGGTGCTTTTGGCATGCGCAGACACCCACCGGTGTTTGGGTATTTTGCAAACACCCTGGTGCACTTCAGTGCACCAAGAAATGCCCATGGGCATCTCAAGGTGCCCGAGAGCAGTTATTAATAGCTTGCTGGTTGAGATTTGAGCTCATTTATGATTTTGGGAAGCTGCGTCTAGGAGAGTTGGGTGGAATGGATGGAAGTGAGGTGAAGTGAATTGGGTGTGAAAGTTATGGCGATGGAAGGATCGGAGGCAGAGGCTAGATCTGGAGTGTGAACGGCTAAGTTAATGTCCTTTTTGTGTAAAATTTTTATGTTTTTATATTTTTTTTTGAAAATATGTAAATGACAAATGCTTTGTGTTGTGCTATAGCTTAGGATTTTGGAGGCTCGAAACCAGTTCTCACCTTACATCCCTGGGATGAGAAAGTCACTGGTGGAAGAGGAGTGGGATCTACTGGAGGCTATGGGGCTAGTGGAGGTAGCCCAAATTGACATGATTAGGGTGGATGAGGGGTACCTCTCTACCTTGGCAGAGAGGTGGGATCTGGATAGGGGAACCTTTCAGATCCCTACAAGAGAGGTGACCCTTACACTTGAGGATGTATACCGTATCCTCAAGGTACCAATGGAGGGGATTCACATCGAGGTTGGACATGATCAGGGTACAGAGATGAAGAATATGTTTGGCAATGGTTGGAAGAGTCTAAGGGTGGAGAGTGGGGGTATGCCCTACTTTTTCATGTATGTGGACAAGGAGTTGGATGCCCTCCGTGCCTTGGTGATGTTCGTGTTGGCAAACATTGTGGCCTCGAATAGTAAATGGTGTAGGTTCCCTTCAAACCTAATAGGGTTAGTGAGCGATATGCTCACTATGCCAAAGGTGTGTGCATGGGATCTTACCTTATTGGTGTAGGCATACCGAGATCTCTATGAGGTGAAGAGACAACAGAGGAAGGGGTTAGAATGTGGCTTGTTGTTGTAGTATTGGGGATGGGAGCACTTTAGTGTGGCTTGATCAAAGGGTTTACCAATAGTAGGCTTGGGTAGGGAGTAGCCCTACACAAGGAGATTCGTAGTGGTTGAGGAGGTGCAGTTGAGTCGACCTGTGTATACTAGCCAGTGGTACCGAGATTTGTGGGCTAGATTGATATTTTCTCAAGTGATATGGAGGACATGGTAGGGTATCATGTGGACCAAATATGAAGAGCATCTACGATGTTGGGAGATATTGGAGTGAGGCTAAGTATTTTTAGTTTTTATGAGTACTCTGATAGTTTAGCTTGATGCAAGGGATTCTAGAGGAGTCAGTGCTCTATAGGAGGCATCAGGAGGAGACAGGTCTACCATGTGCAGAGTCATGGAGGGAGGTGTATGAGGATGATGAGGATATGGATCTCCCTAATATAGATGATGTGAGGACTACTTTGGAGTATGATGTAAGGTTCGCTACATAACCACCATGGGCATCGGCTCGAGTAGTGGCTAGTGAATATGGGGATGAGGCTAAGTATGAGGGGATCCATCAAGACACCAAGTAGCAGCAACATATTTGATCAGATAGTCAAAGTAGGAGGACTAAGGGTGTGATTGGGCAAGCTATTGAGAGTGGAGGAGATGGCAAAGATAGGGATGATGTAGAGGAGACTCTGGATGGGCCTCCAAATTGGAGTGAGGAGGATTAGCTAAGGTTGAAGCAGTAGGTGGCAGAGTGGGATGCAAGGATCACAAGGCTCCAGGAAGAGATGCTAGATAGGGAGCATCGGCATAATGTAAACATAGCATGCCTTCGGTCTTGGAAGATAGGTTGATGGAGCATCATATTCCACTTCCTTATCCTCCAACCTCATCTGTATCTGAGGCTACTAGGCATAGCGATTCTAGGCATAGCTCTAGGTCTAGGGCTCCTTCTAGGTCATAGGGGTCCTCTTAGAGGGTGTAGCTAGTGCTTAGATGCACTTTCTATATATGAGCCTTGGTGCTCCATAGTATGTGGTCTTTTGGAACTCATTGTACATGCGATATTTATACATACATATATATATATATATATATATATATATATATATATACATGGCTTTTACCTTTTGTGTTATATGTTTGTGTGAATGTTTTTTGTGGAATGCATGTTTATATGGATGATGAATGTATATGATATGTTATGGATGATTAATGCAAGGTGGAATGTATGGATGATTAATGCAAGGTATGGAATGCAGATGTTCTAATGATCATTCATAGTTTAGATCTTGCTTGACCAGTTTATAGCATTGTTGTGTAATCAGGGGCACAAAACTTGGTGGTATGTGGGGTAAATGACTCATGAAGTGACATGGATGTTGACATGGAAGAAGATATGGATGTTGATATGGAAGAATATATTGATGTTGATATGGAAAACTGACTATTTTGTAGAGACTCGGGCATACTAGTGGTATCAAAAAAACTCACTAAAATTGCCAAATCCCTCTAGGACCAAATGTGTGTAGTGAATTCATTTATTGAATCAAGAGCATGGTAATGACTTGAGGTAATCAAGAACCAATGTGTGTACAAGTGAGTTCATTAACTCATCTTGAGTAAATTAGATAAACTTGTTATGGATGAACCCAAGAAGCTAGCTTTTTCGTATGTGCGATTAGAGGTCTCTTTAAAAGAGATGTGTCACTACACATGAGCGTACTCCACTACTAGTCAAGCATCTATAGCTTCAATGGAGGTTAACTCCATAGTCCATGATTTGTGTTTTGATCTCTTAAGTTTTGGGGATGACTACCTAATCATCTGATTGGAAATATAGTACGATCCTTACAACCCAATGATAAGTGGTGTGTGATGTAAAAGATTTAGAGCTTTGGGGAATCGGATTCTCAACCTAAGTGTGATGAGAATTGTACCCTATCCTTACTACTCCATATTTTAGATTTGTAAGCAACTGTGATAGTGGTGAAAACCATTGTTCTTGTGGACTATGTTGCATGATGGGACTAGCAAGGATGACCCTTTTCACTTTGAGGTTCATACCAAGGATGGTGTTATCCCTCTTTGACACAAGATGTTTTTAAGATATGAAATTGTGTTTGGTTCAAGAATGTTTTGGAGTCAATTCCCAAAACTCAAGATTTTATTAATGTATATGTGTGATGGTCCTAAAAGGAACTTGACATGTATTTTAAATATTGCTTAAAACACTAGGAGTGGTTGAGAGATCGAGAACACCTAGGCAAACTTTGTTAATAACAATTTGTGTTGGAAATTTTGAGTCAAAGTTGTCATTGATGTCAAGGAATGAAGTTGTCATTAATATCAAGGAATAAGCTACTGTTGATGTCAAAGGTCAAAAGGAGCAATGCAAAAGGTTGATGGCAGAAGAGCTTCATAATATTTATTTTTAATATTATGTGAAGCATAAGTAAAATGTTTTATTAAAAACCATGGGTGAGCAAAAATAAAAGATTTTTTATAAAAACCCAAGGAGGCTTTTAATTTCAAATTAGAAAGCCTAAGGAAGTTTTAATATTTAATTTATAAATATTTAAATTCAAATTGAATTTAAATTTTATAAATAAATATTATTTATTCGAAGTGATAAAACCTAAGGTGGCTCCAATCTTTAACAAAGCCAAAAGATTAAATATTAATTTATAATATTTAAATTCTAGTGAATTTAAATAATTATAAATTAATTATTTCGAAGTCAAAGTATAAGCGTCGACCCCCAATGAATTCATTTCCACTAACATGCATGGGAACAAGGGCAGAAAGCATTTATACCTTAGCCAAACCTACCTTGGAGGCCTCGATTAATGCATCCACTATTTGTGAGAAAGAAAACTCGTACGTTGTGTAAACCTGAATTTCAAAGTGATTATAATATTGACGTGGTTGGTTTCTAGCACCATTCGATGGCTAGCTCAAGTGGCATTTGACTTAGCGCTTGTGGCAGAGAGGTTACGGGTTCAAAACCCGATAGCAACAAAGTTGAAAGTTTGGTTTTGTATTTTGGTTTTGGCAGTGGCAGGGAGAATATAGAGCGCGTGGGCACTCTAGCTCCCATGTGAGCGCCTAGCTCACGCGACAGCCAAGGCTACGACTAGGGTGCTTTTGGAGGTAGCGACATGGGTTCAAAACCCACTAAGGGCAAAGGTACAATTTTTTAATTTAATTTTTATTTACCCTAAGGTTTGATGTGAGATAGTTGGGAGGCATAAGGATTAATTAAGGTTAATATTTCTATGGTGATTTTTCATGGTAAAATTGTGAAGGGAGTTATAAGGATTTTGATTTTATTTTTAAAATAAAGTCTTAATTGTTATATTTGCATATTGGAGGACTTTTGCCAAAGAGATTATTGTGAAAATAATTTTACTAATCATGTTAAGGTGTTTGATATTATTTTAAAGTTGGAGTGATAAGGTGTATTTTGTTTGATATTATTTTGTATTGTGATTCCTTGAGAGAAAAATTATTATCTTCTAACCTTCTTGAGATTGGCAAAGAAGTGTTTATGAGTGTGGCAGATTTGTGTGGTCTACTCCTTATCAAGCAAAAAGGTATGGGTAAATTCTTCCTTGGTTGAGTTGATTGGTTGGTTTTCTGGAAAACAACTTTGGAGTGAAAAGGACTTGATTAGGTTGCCTTATTGAGTTGTTGAGCTATATGTGAAGATTGTTTTATAAGCATTATTGAGTGTGTTTTGAATTAATGCTTCAAGGTTTTTTGGAATAAAGAGTTGTTGATAAAATCTTGTTTTATAAGCATTGTTGTTGAAGCCATTGGTTATGTGAGGAACTTGAACTAGGGTTTGCAAAGATCTTGAATATCATTGTTATGTGATATTGGTTGATGAGTATTGTTGGAAATATTTGAGTGAGTGTTTATATGCTTGGACTAGGGTTTGTGAGCAAGGATTATTTCATTGAGTGATTGGTTGAGTAAGAGTTGGTTGAGCCTAGTCAAGTGGATGTGTGAAGTAATAGTCCTAGTTCTATGAAACAAATTGTTCTATATTCTAAATTGATTTGAGAAAGAGGTTGAGTGTTGATGAGTGTGAAACATATTGAGTCTCTAAAAATTCTTTGTATGTTTTTATGGTAAAGAGAGTGATTGAGTATTGTGGTGAAGCATATTGAGTCTCTAACAATTCTTTGTATGTTTCCAAAAGAGTGATTGAGTATTGTGATGAATGTGAAGCATATTGAGTCTCTAACAATTCTCTTTATGTTTCTATGAGATTGGACAAGTTCTAGTGTGGACTTGTTGAGCAGATTTGAAACATGTCTTTGAGAAGACTTGTGGACAGATTTTTGTGAGCTTTTGTGGAAGCTTACAATACATATTGAGAGCAGATTTGGATAAGTTCTAGTGAGGACTTATTGAGCAGATTTGGACAAGTTCTAGTGAGGACTTGTAGAGCAGATTTGGACAAGTTCTAGAGAGGACTTGTGGACAGATTAGTGTGAACTTTTATGGAAGCTTACAAGGTATATTTGAGACAAGTCTTTGAGAAGACTTGTGAGAGCATAATTTATTGATTTTTTCAAACCTTGAGTTAAGGTTTGGGGTAGATCCAACAAATTTGATTTGAGATTGAGTCAAGCTTTGTGTTAAGGCTTGAGGACAGATATTGAGGATAGATTTGTGCTAGACCAAAGGACTGTGTTTAGTGCAGATCAGAGGACAAATATTAAGGATAGATTTGTGCTAGACCGAAGGACTATGTTTAGTATATATTCAAGGACAAATTTTGGTGCAGCTTTGAGGATAGGTTTGTGCCAGACCAGAGATTGAGATTGAGCAGATTTGTGCTAGACCGAAGGACTGTGTTTAGTGTAGATTTGAGATAGAGCTTTGAACATGATAGAGTATAGAGGATGACATTCTCCAATGGATAGAGATCCATTAGCCAAGGTAGTGATGATAGGTGTCTTCAGTGGATAAAGATCCATTAGCTAGAGCAGTGGGGGCAACAGTTCTTCTAGAAGATCACCAGTTAGAGCTAAGGAGAAAGGAGTTCTCCTGTGGAAATATATCCGCAAACTTGAGGAGATTGGTGTCTCCTTTGGATAGAGATCCATAAACATTGTAATAGGGAAAGGATTCCCAAGAGATTGATTTAGAAAATTTTAGTGAAATATTTTCTTCGTGGAGTAGCCCACATTGGGTGAACCACATAAAATTGGTGCCTCTATTGTGTGTGGATTTATGCATTGCTTTGATTACTGTTTTTGATACTGCTATCTTTACATTGCATAATATTTATTGGGAAATAAAATGTAAAAAGTGGTCTTGTACTGTTCACCCCCCCTCTCAGTATAAGCTTGTGTTCTTCAATTTGGCTTGGTGTAATTATGTGGATGATGTTGTGAAGGTGTCCCTGATTAAGGCAACATAATTTTATTGGACCAAGTAAAATTTTGAACTTAATAAATGATCCTTATTATGAAATTTGAAATGGGAATGGGATGTGTGAAATGAAATGTATGAAATGCAATATGAAATGTGTGCTAATATAGTGTGTTGGCATGAAATGTATGCAAATAAAGTGCAATGTTTTTGGAATAAAATGTATGTAAATGAAGTGTAATATTTTTGTGTATTATCCATGTATATATATATCATTATGCATAGAATACTCTCAAGTGTATAACATTAAGTGGTTCGGGTTCTTCCTCTCCCTCTATACTGGAAAGCCTATAAGTATCGTTACCCACTTTTTGAGTAACAATATATGGACCTAACCAATTAGCCGTGAATTTATCATGAAGATGCGGCAATGCATTGGTGTTTTGCTGATTTTATTTAAGGATAAGATCTCCTACTTGGAATTCATGTAGATGAAATTTGGTGTTGTAAGCACGCTTTAGGTGGTCTTGATAAACTCGTAAATGCTCTAAGGTATTGACTCACCTCTCATCAAGAAGTGTGAGTTGGTCAAGACGTGCTTGTCTAGCAGTGTCATCATCTATGAATTCCTGCAAAGAAATTTGCAAAGAGGGGATCTCAAGCTCAAGAGGCATGATTGCTTTGGCTCCATAGACCAGTGAAAATGGTGTTGCCCCTATAGGTGTGTGGATGCTTGTTAGATAAGCCCATAATGCCAAGGGAATTTGTGTATGCCAATCTCTATGATTTTCTTTAACAAGTTTCTTGAGAATAGCAATTAAGGTCTTGTTGGAAGCTTCAGCTTGTCCATTTGCTTGTGGGTAATAAGGAGTCAAGAAATTATGTTGAATGTTATATTTCTCACAAAGTGCTCGAACATCCTTGTTCTTGAAAGACTTACCATTGTCAAAGATGATTTTTGAGGGGATACCAAAATGATAAATGATGTGATGAAGTATAAACTCCACAATTCTAGGTCCTGTCGTACTGGTTAGAGGAATTACCTCAACCCACTTTGTGAAGTATTCAGTGGTTGTGATGATGAATGTATGTTGTCCCGATGAAGGAGGTAAAATTTTTCCAATTATATCTAGACCCCATTGTGAAAAGGGCCAAAGGATTTGAATAGGTTGTAAAGCTTGTGATGGTACATGAGTTAAATTAGCATGTTCTTGACATTTCTTGCAATGTTTAACATAAGTGCAACAATCACGTTCCATTGTGGGCCAATAATAACCCATGCATAAGATACACTTTGCAATGGCTATTCCACTAAAATGACCACCACAAGTACCATCATGGGCTTCAGCTATGGCTCTTTGTGCCTCACTAGACTCGAGACAATGAAGGAGGACTCCATCATAACCATGTTTGTACAACACATCCCCCAAGAGAATGAAACATGCTACTTTTTGCTTGAATGTGCATTTAGCAGTTCGAGACATGTCAGATGGGAGTGTTCCAAACTTGAGAAAGGCTACTATTTGGCTTGACCAAGGCTCATATGGATCTGACTGGATAAAGCAAACATCCTTTTCATCTTTAGATTCAGCATGGACAATTGCAGATTTAGAGACCATTGAAATTATAAGGGGTTGTACCTCTCCAAAGGAGTCTTTTGGAATTAATGATCCAAGGGAGGCCATCGCATCTACAAATATATTAGTCGAACGTGGCAAACTATTGATTTCATACCAATCAAACTTAGAGAGCAATTTCATTGCTACTTCATGATAAAGCTTAATGGTAGGTTCTTTGCATTGGTATTCTCCATTGATTTTCTTAACGATAAGTTGAGAATCACCAAATATCTTGATACGCTTAATGCTCATAGCTATAGCTGATTGAAGACCTAAGATTAAGGCTTCATACTCTATAGTGTTGTTTGTGCATTGGAAGTCAAGTTTGAATGATAAGGGGATAGGTACCCCCTGGGGTGTATGAAACACGACTCCAGCACCTTGACCTTTCATGCACTTAGAGCCATCAAAGAATAGTGTGATATCGATGTCTTCCTCTAGAATGACATCTTCTTCTTGTTCGGTGATAGCAAATACCAAATCATCTGGGAGCTCAATAATCAAAGGATGATCACTAGGTAGTGGAGCTTTCACAAGTTGATCGGCTATTACCTGACCTTTAATGGATTTTTGGCTAATGAATTCAAGGTCAAATTTAGTAAGAAGCATTATCCATTTAGCGGTGTGGGTGTTATTGTAAGTGTGAGACATCATATAACACGTAGAGGATTTTCTCTAGCTATGACATATGTTGTGTGACTAAGCATGTAATGTCAAAGTTTCTTAGTGGCAAAAACCACTGCTAAGCACAATTTTTCTACATAAGTGTATCTAGTTTCATAGCTTACCAATGTTCGACTAATGTAGTAGACAACTTGCTCTCGATTTTCTTCATTCTTTTGTGCAAGCATTGTCCCTAATGCAAATTCCGTTGCTAAAATATAAAGATAGAATGGGACCCCCGGATGAGGAGGAGCTAAGACTGGCGGAGAAGCTAGGTATTGCTTAATGTCATCAAAGGATTTTTGACACTCATCTATCCAAGAAAATGGCACCCCCTTTTGTAGTAGGTGATTGAATGGCCTACATTTTTCAGAAAGTTGTGCAATGAAATGATGGATCGATTGAATATTTCCTTGTAAACTATGCAATTCCTTTAAGTTAGTTGGGGGAGGCATCTCCATGATGACCTTGACCTTGTTTGGGTCCACCTCAATGCCTCTTTTGGAGATAATGAATCCTAGAAGTTTTCCCGAGGTAACACCAAAGACACATTTCTTGGGGTTCAACCTTACATTATGTTCTAGAAGTCGATCAAAAACTTTCTCCAATACACCAATGTGCTCTTGTCGAGTTTTAGATTTAGCCAAGAGATCATCCACATAATCTTCGATAATCTTATGCATGTAGTCATGGAAAATGTATGTCATGGCATGTTGATAAGTGGCACCTACATTTTTAAGGCCAAAGGGCATCACCTTGTAACAAAATGTTCCCCAAGGTGTAGTGAATGTTGTTTTGTGTTGGTCATCAGGATTTATTCAAATTTGGTTGTATCCTAAGAAACCATCCATGAGTGAAAGCATTTCATGGCCAGCACAAGTGTCGACAAGAGTATCAATGTTTGGGAGAGGAAAGTCATCCTTAGGACACGCTTTGTTAAGATCTCAAAAGTCAGTGCAAATGCGTATCACCCCGTTAGGCTTACGAATGGGTACCATATTTGAGAGCCACTCGGGATAATCAATGGGTACGATGAAACCCACATCTAGAAGCTTTTGGAGCTCTTCTTTGACCAAGAGGGCAATGGTAGGATGCATCCTTCTAAGTTTTTGTTTGACCGATTTAGCATCAGGATGTAAGGTGAGATTATGGACAACCAAGCTAGAGTCAAGACTAGGCATGTCTTTATAGGACCATGCAAAAATACCCTTTTTCCTCTTGAGGAGAGCAATTAATTGCTCTTGTTCATCGTTAGATAAGATTTTGCCAAGCTTGACAATTTGGGGATTGTCTTTGTCTGAACTAAGGTCCACATCGATGGTATCTTCAATGGACATATGGGAACCTTCCTCAAGTTGATGGGGCGTAGGGATCAGATGAATGTCATCTAAGATGTCATCAAACTCTTCTGACTTATCCTCATCTATGTCTACCTGGAAAACCTCAGGATTCAAAGGTGAAGGTGAAGGTGAAGGTGGAGGGGATGGAGGAATGTAGTTGGTTGAAGCCCTTAACAATTCCTCAAACAAGACAAACTCAAAAAAGGATGGAGGTGAGGAAATCCGGTCCATATCAATGAGACTCATGTCAATTGGAATTGGTTTAGCCGGATCATATGGATTATGGAGTGGGGTGAATAAATCAATAGGATTCATGTTGATTTATGGGCAAAGTGGATAAGGTCGGATGGAATGAATGGAACCTAAGAACCAGTGCTAGGAGCTTGGTAAACCTGGATAGCAGCAAGCAACATAAATGAATGCATTTAACTAAATGATATATACATGCAATGCTAAAAAAAGAAAACATGTTTTTTTTTTTTTTTTTTTTTTTTTTGGTAGTGGTGAAAACCACTATTTTTGTGTTATGTACATATGTTACAAGTTTGGCTTATGAAATGGATTAATGAAGTGGGGGTGGTGGTTCACCGGTAGGGTCGGCTCGCTCTTGTGGAAGAAGCAAGTGAAATATGGGCTCATGGATGGGGAACATTTTGAGATAAAACTCATCTTGTTTGGTATGGGGAATAATGGGCTCCGATTCTTCTTTAGATTCATCTAAAATTATCGACATAAGTTTAAATTCTTCATAGATTTCATCATCAGAATCATCGGGATGGAGGGCTTCTTCTCCTAAATTTAGATTAAGCCTTTGGAAGGCTTGTTCAAGAGAAGAGGTGGTGGAAAGTGGGTGATAACCTAGACTTGAATGGTCATGCACTTCTTGATATGGAACATCAATAGGCTGAGACACTCCTTGTTCATGCAATCCTAGGCCATGACCTTGCCAATTAACTATGTGAAAATAGCGAGATGGGAATCCCGACATGTTTGGAATGTTGGCAAGTGTTGGTTCCTTGGGTTCCTCTAGGGGAGCTAGATTTGATGAAGAATCAATCCCCCCATACACAAAATTTATGTTATTTGGAGTTGAACCCATGTCATATACTACTCCTATGGATAAAGGTGGGTCACATGGGTGATCAAAATCCTTAGCATTAGGAATGGTGAGCGGTGTGATGGTGATGTCTTGGACCACATATTCACCAATACCAGGATTAGTGAGGTGGACTTCGACTTGGGATGATGTGGAAGGATCATGATTGGATAATGGCTCGGGGAATGGTGAAGATGAAGATGTCTCACAATCCATCAACTCGACTTGTGAAACATTAGGTGATGGAGATGGATTGGATTGGGAAGGTTGTTGGATGGATGATGATGATGAAGTGGAAGGCAAAGATGTGGATTGACTTTGACCACATGTGCATGTAGTCAATGATGAAGATGATGAAGGATTGGTGATAAGGGAGTCCTCAAGAATGGGAGCCTTTGATGAAGAAATGGGTGGAGTGGTAGATGGATTGGTTGATGGTGATAGGAAAAGGTGGGTGGAAGGAAGCATGGATTCATAAGGATTTGAAATGAAATTGCAATACTTGAATGGTTCGACATCCGTTGGTATGCAATGTACTTGTCCCTCATGAACATATTTCAAGCATTGATGTAAAATGGAAGGGACACATCTCATTTCCCTCATCCAAGGTCTTCCAAGGAGTACATTGTATGCCATGGATCCTTCCAAGATGTGGAACATAGTGTGCAACATTTTGACCCCTACTTCAATGGGTAAAACAATAGTGCCAACTATGGAACACAAAGCATCATTGAATGCTTTTAGGGTGAAGGATGACTTGGTGATATGAGATGGAGGAAGATTCAAATGATGAAGGGCATATGTGGTGATGATATTGATGGAGGAACCGGTATCAATTAGAACTCTTTTAAATGACTTCTTGTCAATTAGAGCCATGATGTGCAATGGAGGATCTACTGATTCTGATGAGATTGGCTTAATCTCAAAGTCATAAAATGTAATGGAAGGCTCCATGCATGTTTGAATGCTCCCTAAAAAGTTGTTGAAGGCATTAGAATCTTGAGATTGTAATTCAATGGATTTCAGAATTTCCATTAATGCCTCATGATGTGGGGGAGATTGTTGAATTAACTCATAAATTGATAATTTGGTGGAAGCCATCTTTAGACTTGTGGTTAATCGGCTACTCAATGAGATGACTGGTCATGGTGGATGATTGATGGGTGGAATTGGAGGATTTGATTGGCTAGGAATGTGGATTGGTGATGAAGGATTGGGGGAAATTTGGATGGGAGGTGATGTGGGAGGTTGTGACACACTTGCTTGAGGTTTTTGCCTTGCATTTTGCTGATTGTTTCGTTGACCTCTAGTGACCACATGAATGGCACCTACAAACCCTTGGTATTGTTGGACGTGATTAACTTGGTTAGGAGGAGTTTTGGTATTAGCTCCTCCCATATTTGGTTGCACCTCCTCATGGTGAGGAAGTGGTGTTTGAAAAATACCAAGGTTTTGGTTTTGTTGAGCAAGGGGGTTGTCAAGCTTGATGGCCCCCAAGTCAATAAGGTCTTGAACGATGTCTTTGAATACATGGCAATTATTAATATCATGCCCATTTTGCCTATGGTAAGGACAAAATAAATGTTCTCGATAATGTTTTCCATGTTTAGCGGGATCATCTGGTCTGATTTTGGGTAAAGCAAGTTTGTTTGTGTCATACAACCTTCGAAAAAGGGAAGCATATGACTCAGCCAAGGGGGTATATTGGCGATTTTGTCGGACAGACTATCATCGGGGATGGTTTTCTATAGCTGGCACTATGTTTTGCATGGCTTGAGTTACCGAGGGTACCGCATGATAAGCAATTTATTGCGGTGATTATTGCACTGATTGTTGTTGAGCCATTATCGGTTGGCTCATGACCACTTGATTAACATGATTAGGCTAACTGGTCGGAGTGGCTTATGTTGATTTTGATTGGCCAGAATAATTGCTTTTATATTGGCCCTTATTTTGCCATTCCTTTTTCTTAGGCTTAAGTATGCCCTCTTGGATTTTTATTTCCTCGATGACACTAGCTTATGCTAGAGCTTCTTCAAATGAATGATAAGTCTATAATTGAAGCATCCAAGAGATAGGTTTTAAACAACTCTTGGTGAATAGTTTGATAAGCTCTTCCATTGGTAGGGTGAATGGCAACTTGGTAATGATGACCCTCCAATGGTTTCCAAAATCATAGATAGACTCATCATCATGTTGTCTTAAAGCATAGACATCAGATAATGAGACTTTCTTTCTAACATTTAGGATAAAATGCTCAAAGAATTGGTCAATCAATTGTTCAAAAGTATAAATACTATGACTGGGCAATTGATTGTACCACTCTATGGCATCTCCTCCTAATGTTTGAGGAAATATTCTGAGCATGAGAGCATTGTCATTTTGGATTCTAAAACATGAGTGTACAAATATGCTCACATGCTCTTTGGGATCCTCAGTTCCCTTGAATTTGTCAAACTTAGGCATCATGAAATCTATCGGATATGGTGGTGATGGTACCAAAGGATGAATGGGTTGGTTGATCAGTTGATGTAAGGTTAGCTTCTAGTTTGTCAAACTAGGAGTATGTTGTATCAACTGATCTATTTGTTGTTGCATGGCCTTAATTCGAGGGTCTTCCTCAAGAATGTGGAAGCCCTGAATTACTTGATGATTTTGAGGTGAGGTGGAAAAATGTTGTGGGGTGACCAAATGATGATGATATTGGTGATGATGACTAGGTGAATGTGATGGAAATTGATGAAGGGGAGATTGATGATGAAGATATGGAGAATTTTGGAATGGGGTCAATGCATGAGGGTTATGGTTGGGTTGGCCAATGGGAATAGGATGGGTATTGGTATGACTTGGTGGAGGAATAGGGATAGAAACCATAGAAGACTGTGGTGTCCATGATGGACCCTGGTTAATGAGGATAGTCTGAGTAGAGTTTGGTAGAGGCTTAGGGTTCACTTGCACTTGTTGTTGAGCATTTTGATGTTGCTTAAGCAATTTGTTCAAATGTTCCCATGCTTCATTAATCTCTCTATCAAAAATGGAGGGTATGGAAGTAGATGGTATGGAAGATGTGGTTGGGGGACAAGTTACACTTGGTATGGTAACTTGGGAGGCTGAAACTTGTGAAGCAACATTTACATGTGCTTCATACAAGGGGTTAGTGTATGTGGATGTGTATGAAGTGCTAGGAGCACATGAGGGTTGGGGAATGGACATATGAGAGGAAGGTGCAACTGATGCCTCAAAAAGAGGGTTAGTGTACACCTGGGTAAAGTTGGATGGTGGTTGGGAATAAACAAGTTCTTATTGTAAAGTAGGATCTTGTCTAGGTGAGTTGGGGACTAACTCTAAGACATAGTTAGAAGACTTCATAAGAGCTTCTACTCGTGCCATATCTATGTGGGTAATGTGGTGATCAATGGTTGGTGAGGTTGACTCTACTTGGGGAACAACCATATGAAAGGTTGTGGGTGACAAGGAATGTGAGGGACCTATAGATAAATCTACCTATGTCACATTTAGGGAATCTACCACATAAGTGGTGGGGAAGGTGGATGAAGGTTCCATTGAATTGTCTTGATTTAATGCTTTCTTTTATTTTCTTGTTAATACCATAAGCAATTAAACCAAAATACAGATTATGCAGTAAAATGAAACACAAAACTAAAATTTCACAAGAAAAATAAACAATCAATGCTAAGTTTATTCAACAAGTGTGTCTTACCTCATTCATTGATTATCTCCTTTTAATGTGAATTCATTTTCTTAGATTTTGATCTTGTGTGTTTCAATGTGCTAATATGAATTAAATGGGGTGAATCCTATGGCTTGGATGGGGTAACGAGATTCTTGCTGGTGATGAAATCCAACAAGTTTGCTCGGGGGTAATCTAAGGTGTCTAAGGGTAGAGATTGGTGGATGGAGATGAAAGCCACCATCACCAAATCTCAAGCAATGGTTGGTGATGAAATCCAACCACTACTATTTAATGTGAAGTGTGAAGTGTGTGATTATTTTTAAAGTTTCCAGTTCTCTATTGTGTACATACAATGTTAGAAGAATAACTACTTTTGATAGTCTAAATCAGAATCCACTATTCAAAATACCAATTTTTCCAAAGGATGTAAAGTACACCGCTTAAGACCCACTCTAGATAGTTGGGGGGTTCATCTACTCCTCTGTATGGAATCACCCAAGTACAGGGATACTTTTGGTATCTGAAAAATGTTCCTATTTAGACCTACAAAAATAGAAATCTCTAACCCTAGGATGCAAACTAATGAATGCACTTAACAGTTCAAATGCAAGCAATAATGCAACACACCAAAAAATTGAGAAATATTTAAATAGAAAATGTGTGGATGAATGCAATTATTAATATAATGTCTAAAATGCAACTAACATGATTTTTTTTCCTAGATTTATTAATGATGTTCATTTTAATCCCAAATCTAAAAAAAAAAAATGTAAAAGTGCCAAAAAATGTAAAAATGAAAAGTTAGGGTTTGATAGTAAACTTACCCAAAAGCCTATGTTTCTGCTCTAACTCTCTGTAAAACACCCCTGGGTACTTCTGAAATGCACCTAGGCATTTTTGGATGTCCCTCGAGCACCATCGGGCATTCGCGCACCTTCTACAACCTTCTGCAAATCTCCAGAAACTCTAATCCAACGAAAAACTATGAATTCTGCACTTCTGGAAACCCTACAAGATGACATAAAAAACAACAAATTAGTAAACAAGGTAAATCAAAGTAAGAAACCCTTAGGGGGTCCCACCGTGATCACCATTTGTAGAGACAAAAACGCAACACCAAATAACAAGATATAGATTGAACTCAAAAGACAATATTGCACAATGAATGATTTTATATTAATAGGGGGAGCCTCAAAACTCCATTGTTACAATAAGAATATTTGAATTCTTTGATACAAATATACACAATGCTAGGGTTCTCTGAAACCCTAGCTACAACGTTGGTGGTGTCTTCAAAACGCGTCCTTGCTCCCAACAGAAAGTGAGTGGGCTTCTGGTTATCCGATGTCGGGCCACTCCAGCTTAAGCAGCTTGCACAATGCTAGTGTAATGCTACCAGATCTGCACACAAGAAAATAGCAAATGAGTCAGTAATAACAATGAGGGCTCCATAGTGTGAGACCCTCAGAAATCAAACTAACAAACCCTAGCTATGCAATGTAAATAAAATGAGCAGAATCTAAAAATGCATAAAATGAATATAACAATATGAAATGATTTACCTTATGATGTTTATCATTTTTTGATCTGATGTAATTTGTTGTAGGAAGTGGTGCGACGATGCCCTAGCATCGCCCGAGGGCTAGTAGGGCTATAGAGCTCTAGTGTAAGATGCCCGTGGGTGCTCAACGACAGCAGAAAATACCCGTGGGCGCTCGGGAATGGTGGAGGGCACCCAGAGGTGCTTGGCGGTGGAGGAGAAGCACCCAAAGGTGCTCGATAGTGATAGGGAGCACCCAAAGGCATTCGACGGCTGAAGGAAAATCTGTAGAAGCAGATCTAGCTGGGCGAGAGGGGTGGTGACGGATGCAAGGGCTATGGCGAGCGAGGATGGAAGGCAAGAGTGCTTGGATACTCTAGGGAACTAGGGCATGAATTGCTCAACAAACTTTGAGAAAAATTCAACTCAAGGGTTGAGCCATCAAAATGGCTCCTATTAATAATCCACACTAGGGTATGTTAGGGTTTGAGTGACACGAATTGTGTGGCTCAGATTAAAACATAACAGAGGGTGGATATTAATTTTGGGTGTGTGGCATGGATTGATGTAGATGGATGGCTAGGATTAAGTTAAATCGGATGGCTAGGATTTATTCACATATATAATATTTATATTTATTAAATATATATAATATAATATTAAAATATTAATATTAAACATATATTTAACAAATATGCCTAAATATATGTAAATAAATGGGAAAAATGGTGGGAAGACCTGGATGGATGACAAGTGGCTAGGTTTTGGTGTCTACAGTTACCTCAAGCAAGCTCCTCGGATTCATCATTTCTTCCAAAGGTATCAAAGTTGACCCTGACAAGGTCAAGGCTATCATTGATATGCCACCTCCTACCAACCTTAAATAGTTGTGCAGCGTACAGGGTAAAATTCAATTAATTTATCAATTCATTTTCCAAATTTATGATAAATGTAAGTTGTTCAACCATATCCTATAGAAAGGAGTATCATTTCACTAGGATAGCGAGTGTCAACAAGCCTTCGATGATATCAAGACCCACCTCACTTTCCCACCTATTTTATCACCACCTCATCCTGATATTCCTTTTCATTTGTATATATCTACCATGTATTTTGCATTTGGTACATTGTTGGTCCAAAAAAATGAGGTATTTAAAGAACAAGCTATCGATTACATCAATTGCACACTAATAAGTTATAAAACATGATATGTTTATATGTAGAAACTTTACCTCGCATTAGTCTTCGCTACCCAAAAATTACACCACTACATGCTCAATCATATGATCTTTGTCATTGCACATGATAATCCTCTCAAATACATGATGGGTAGAAGCTATAACAATAGTCGCACAACTAAATGGATCATGCTCCTAACTAAATTTAACCTTGAGTTCATTAGTCAAAAATCCATCAAAGGGTAGGTCATTGTTGACCATCTTGTAGAAGTCCCTTTTCCTACTCATCCACTTGTCCTTGACCTTCCAGATGATGTTGTATTTAATACTTTCAAAATTGAATAGCAGGTTGAACCTAAACCTACCGTAGATATGGAAGGGTATCACTACCCTTCTTGAAATAATTTATTATTTCTTCAATTAATACGAATCGATAACATATACAAACAGAAACCCGAAGAAGAATAACGAAAACAACAAAAGTAATTTGGAAGTAAATCAAATGGATAATAAGCCACTCAAGGAGGGCAGATCCCCGCCACTATGGGCACAATGCGAATACGCAAATGATTGGAATAAAAGATAACGATGATGATATCATCAATAAAAATTAAATCACTATATATATTAAAATTTATTTCACTTGGAAAACATAGCCGACGCTATGTTTGGAATGTAGCATGACTCCCCTCCTCGGAAAGCTTTGTCCTCAAAGCTGGAAATGTCTAGAAAATACTATCAGGTTCCCATGTAGCATCTTCTTCAGGTAAGTCCTGCCATTTGATGAGAAATTCTTGGATGTGATGAGATCGCAGTGTGCATGTTTTGGTTTGTAAGATCATTTCTGGCTAGAGATGTATATGCCCTTCTTCATTCAATACTGGTAATTCAGTTTGAGAGTGTACTTTCTGATCAATCACTTTCTTGAGACAAGAGATGAAATACTGGATGTATTCATGATGAAGGGGGTAACTCTAATTGATATGCCACTTCTCTAATGTGATGTATAATTTTGTAAGGACTGTAAAATCGAGGAGTCAAATTTTGACTAGACTTAATCTTCAATGACAACTGTTTGTAAGGCTGAAGACGCAGGAACACCATATCACCGATATTGAATGTCCTTTTTGAATGATGCATGTCTTGTTGTTGCTTCATGCGATTTTGTGCTTGGACCAAATTATCTTTTAGAATAGTGAGCATTGATTGTTTTTGCTGAAACCAATCATCTAGTTGGGCTACTTTGGAGGATCGTGGTACATAATCGGCTACTGTTGGTGGCTTAGTTTTGTACAATGCTTCAAAAGGAGACATCTTGAAGGAATAATGGTAAGAAGTGTTGTACCACCATTCTACCAATGATAACCACTAACTCCATTGATATTGTTTATCCTGAAAAAAACATCTTAGGTAGGTACCCAAACATTTGTTAACTACCTCTGTTTGACAATCTGTTTGTGGATGGTATGCAGAAGACATATTTAATTTGGTACCACTAAGTCAAAATAATTCTCTCCAAAAATTGCTAGTAAATATGGGATCACAATCACTTACAATATTTTTGGGCATTCCATGTAATTTAAAAATTGAATCCATAAATGCCTTGGCCAATTTGCTTGCTGAAAATGGATGTTGTAAAGCCTGAAAGTGAGCATATTTAGAAAGGTGATCAACTACCACGAAAATTACTGTTTAACCTTTTGACTTAGGAAGACCTTTAATAAAATGCATGGAAATATGTTCCCATTGGCGATCCGAAATAGGTAACGGTTGAAGCAACCCTGGTGATTTGATTGTTTCTCCCTTATTGCATTGGCACACTTCACATTCGGCTACCCATTGCTTGACCTATGCTTTTAATCCTTTCCAACAAAAGGATTGTTTAACACGCATGTAAGTTTTTAGAAAACTTGAATGTCCTATGGATGGAGAAGCATGTGACTCCTCTAGAATTTGTGATTTGATTGGTGAATTGTGAGGGATGTAAATGCGACTCTTCTTACGTAATATTTGGTCATCATATGTGAAAAGAGGGTATTTAGAGGAACCCATAGATAATTCTTGAATTATTTGAGCTATTTCACCGTTGGACAACCATTCTTCTTGCAACTGAGACACCCACTATGAACATGGTCCTAAAATGGCATTAAGAACTACTTCATCTTCGTATTTTCTAGATAATCCATCCGCTACCACATTTTCTTTACATTTCTTATATTCATTCACAAAATCGTATCCCAATAATTTAGTCAACCCCTTATTTTTTTCGGGATAAGAAAACATTTTCTCTATAAAATTCTTGAGACTGTTGTGATCGGTTTTAATAATAAAACGATTATTGATTAAGTAATACCTCAATTTTTCCACTGCATGTAAAATAGCCGACATTTCTTTTTCATAGGTGGATCTACCCAAATTTTTCCTTGAAATTTATTTACTTTCAAATTCCAAGGGATGACCATCCTGCATTAGTACTGCACCAATACCTGTTCCTGAGGCATCACATTCAATGACAAATGGTTTTTGAAAGTCTGGAGTGGCCAAAACTAGAGTCGTACACATTGCCTCCTTGAGAGCCTCGAAGGCTTTGGTAGCTACTTCTGACCATTGAAAAGCATTATTTTTGGTGAGATTCATGAGAGGACCCGTAATTTTACCATAGTTATGCACAAATTTGCAATAATAGCCCATAAGGCCCAAAAAACCATGAAGTTTCTTTATGGTTTTAGGCAAAGGCCAATCCTGTATTGCCTTAATCTTATTGGGATCCACCTTAACACCTTCCTGAGATACTATATGACTGAGGTATTCAACTTCTTGAACACCAAAGGAGCATTTAGTGTTGGCAATTTTGGGTACCTTGAGTACATTGCCTTTGCTCAAGTATAGTTGTTGTCATTGATGTCAAAGGAGCTCTTGGTAGTTGTTGTCTTTGATGTCAAGGAGTTCTTGAAGCAATTTGATTAGTTGTCTAAGTATGTGTTTTGATGAAGGTTTCAGCTGATCAGTAAGTCTCCAAGAAAATCAGAGTAGCCCAGTTGCCAAAAATCCAGAAAAAGATAAGTTAGAAAAAGGTTGCAGGCTGCTGGAAAAACTGTCACGATTTCGCGACATGTTTGAGGAGAGAGAAAGCACTGGAAAAACTGTCACGATTTCGTGACATGTTTGAGGAGAGAGAAAGCGTTGGAAAAACTGTCATGATTTCGCGACATGTTTGAGGAGAGAGAAAGCGCTGGCAAAACTGTCACGATTTTGCGACATGTTGAGTGAGAGTGAGTTGCGGAAGTGTCACGATTTCCGAAGTTGAGTTGTAGGTGGAAAGCGTCACGATTTCGTGACATGTTCTGGTTCAGAGAGTTGCAGAAAAGTGCTTAAGGCAGTGAAAGTGTCACGATTTCGTGACATGTTCCAGTTTCATGAGCAGTTGGTAGAAAAGTGCTTAAGGCAGTGAAAGCGTCACGATTTCGTGACATGTTCCAGTTTCGTGAGCAGTTGGTAGAAAAGAGCTTAAGGCAGCAAAAGCGTCATGATTTCGTGACATGTTCCATTTTTGCTAGTGCAAACCGAGGAAAGGTTGAAGAAGCAAGAAGTGTCATGATTTCACGACAGAGTTGCTGATGATGTCAGCAAAAGCAAATGTGTCACGATTTCATGACAAGAGCAGCGAGGAAGGTCTTGCAGACTAAAGCATCATGATTTCATGACAAGAATCATGATGACGTCAGCAAAAGCAAATGTGTCACGATTTCGTGACAAGAGCAGCGAGGAAGGCCTTGTAGACTAAAGCGTCATGATTTTGCGACAAGAATCATGATGACATCAAAGTCAGGGAGTGTCACGATTTCGTGACAACAGGCTCAAGCAAGGTGTAAGGCAGACTGTGGTGTCACGATTTCATGACAGCAAGCTAGCGAAAGTGTACGGTAGGCTGTAGTGTCACGATTTTGTGACAACAAACCAAAGAAGGCGCACGATAGGTAGTAGTGTCATGATTTTATGATAGCAAGTATTACAAGGTGTACGACAGACAAAGGCGTAGCGATATCGTGACATGTTTGAGTTTCGTGCTAGGAAAGCTATAGAACAACAGAGGCGGTTGAAGCCGACGAAGTTAACCTTTGTCGATGAAGTGTAAGGTTGTGCAGTCGACGATTGTTTTAAGGATTTACAGCCGACTAAGATCATGAATTTAATCATGAATTATTGCTATAAAAGGAGGACTATTTTTGAGTTTCATGTGTCGAATGTGAGTGTCGATTTTGCGCAAGTGAAGTCTACTGTGCGCAAAGAGCAGTCGTATCGAATCGATCGAAGTGTGCATTCGTAAGTGTGACCTTCGCAGAAGCAGAGAGTGGGAAGAAAAGAAAGAAGCAGACTGTGCGAAGAGGGTGTTGTTGTGATTACACATAGGCGCATAAGTTGTTGTGCGATAGAGTGCTACAGTATGTTTGCAAAGACTGTGTAGAGATTGGAATTTGAACAAGGGCAGCTATGATTGCAACTGAGTTCACGCAGTCTGTGTAAAGAAAGCAAGTGCACGAAGTAGATGTTGCTGTAATTGCAAATAGCTATGAAGGACAAACTATGATCAAATTGATGTTGTATATTTTATAAATATTGTGTGTTCATAGAAACACGCAAGAAAAGAACAGTGGAAGAGGACAAAATTGTGCTAGACCGAAGGACTGTGTTTGGTATAGAAAAGAGGACCAGCTTTGCAGTGACAGAGTTGAGGACAGAGATCTCCAGCCAGAGCAGGGAAGACAGGTGTCTTCTATGGATAGAATTCCACTTGCTAAGGGTAGAGGAGGTAGAGGTCTTCTAGAGGATCACCAGCAAAGCAGAATTAGGGGAAGGTGTCTCCTTTGAGCTGAGGCTCATAAACATTGTAATTGGGAAGGATTCCCAGAGGACTTTGATACAACTTTTAGAAGAAAAGTTTTATCCGTGGAGTAGCCCACCTTGGGTGAACCACGTAAATTGTTGTGTCTCTTTGTGGATTGCATCTTGTGCATTGTTTTATTGCTGTTATTATTGCTATCTTATTCTGCATGTTAATGGTTTGAAAGCTGTATTGATAGATAAAGTTAAAAGTGGTCTTATACTGTTCACCCCCCTCTCAGTATAAGCTTGTGTTCTTCAATTGGTATCAGAGCCAGTGCCTTCGAAAAGTTTAACAGCTTGAAGGAAAAGTTTGCAAAGAACACAATGGACTACTCAAGTGGCAATGCAGCACCTATTCTGGATGGATCAGATTTCGGTCTGTGGAGTGCAAGAATGAAAGTCTATCTTATGGCTCTTGGTAATGAGGTATGGGAAGTTATTGAAGATGGGTACACCATTCCTGCAAATGGTCCTTACACTAAAGAAGACAGGCTTCTACATCACAGCAACTCAAAAGCCATGAATGCTATCCTGAAGGGTTTACAAAAGGCAGATCTCACCAAAGTTATTCACTACAAGACAACTAGTGAAATGTGGAAACAATTGCAAGTTGTTCATACAGGTGATGCAAATGTTCGAAAGGCCAAGTTGAGACATTTTAAAGGTATGTTTGAACAACTCAAGATGAATGATGATGAAAATATTAGTGACTACATGCTCCGGATGGATGAAGTTGTTAATTCTATGAAAGACTTAGGTCTTGAACTTGCTGAAAATGATGTGTGTGATAAGATTTTAAGATCTCTTCCTAATAGATTTAGTGAAAATATTTCTGCTATTGAGGAAGCCAAAGATTTAGATAAATTGAAAAAGGATGAGCTCCATAGTATTCTTGTAGCATTTGAGTTGAGAACTCAAGTGAAAGTTGATGTAAAGAAAGAAGCAGCTTTCAAAGCTACCAAGAAATCAAAGGGCAAACTGATTCAAGAAAGTGATGAGTCTTCTAGTGAAGAAGAGGCATATTACAGCAAGAAAGGCAAGTTTTCCAGAAAGCACAAAAGCAAGAAAAATATAAGATGTTTCAATTGTGGGAAATTTGGTCATTATGCTACTGACTGTACTATTTCCAAAAATGAAAGTGATGAAGATATACAGGATGTTAAGAGCAAGGATTCTAAAAAGTACAGGTATTACAAAAAGAGCAAAGATGAGTACAACAATCACAAGAAAAGCAAAGATGAGTACAACAATCAGGGAAAGAGGCATTCTCACAAGAATAAGAAAAGCCTCTACTTAGACAAAGCAAGTAAGTGTTCTAGCAGTGATAGTGAAAGTTCTTCTAGTGATGATGAAAATGAGATGTTGTTCATTTCAAAAAAAGAGGAAGAACCGAAACATAAATTCATTATCATGAAATGTTTTAGATGTGGAAATTTTGGGCACCTTGAGGATGATTGCAAAAATGATGATTTAGCTGCTAGTATGTATGAGGATGCTTCAGAAAACTACAATGAAGATGCATGTATGGTTTTTGAAAAAGGTAGCACCTCTAGTGATAAGAAAACTGAAAAAGGCCGTGATAATTCAAAGCACCATGAAATAGAGGATCTTGAATGTGAACTCAATAATGCTCTTAGTGTTTTGAAAAAGGAAAGAAAGAAGAATGATAGACTCAAGATTAAATTAGATGAATGTTGTATGGAGAGAGATGAACTTATAGAAAATCTTGAAGTCTCTATGGCTAAGTCACAAGAACTCAGGAATGAGTTGGATTCTAAAATTCTGGAGTATAGTGAGTTAGAACAGGAAATGGCTTCTCTGAAAGAAGAAAATAAAGATTACAAGGATAAGCTCTACAGATTTCAGGATAGCTCCAAGAAAGTTAAGTCTCTCATCAAAAGTCAAAGAAATCCAACAGATAAAATAGGTCTCGGTTTTGTTGAGCCGCACAAGAAACAGGTTGGGGAATCCAGCAAGAGATTTCAAAAGGAAGAAAGCTCTGATGAAGAAAGTACTTCAGACCATAAGTCCGTGAGTAATGAATGCGCAGAAATAGAAAACAATATTCAGATTGAGAAGAAGAAGTTTTCGGGACCCATGAAGTCGAATAAAAGAAAATTTCATGGCACATGTTTTGCGTGTCACAGATTTGGTCACATGGCTGTACATTGCATGACTCAAGTGAAGAAAGTAAATGACAGTTTCAGGAGACGTAATTTCTTTCAAGGGTATTGCTACGCTTGTCAACAATTCGGGCACAAGGCAATTTTTTGTAAGGGAAATAGCAGGAACTGGGTCAATCAGAACAGGCGGATTCAAAGAACAGCCATGCCTGAAAGAAATAATATTGTTACTTGCTATAAGTGCAACAATGAGGGTCACCTAGCTAGACAATGTAGAGCTGATCTTCCGAGATACAGGAACAGAAACAATAGTATGAACAAGTCCAAGGATCAAAGCATGGATAAGAACAGGAATGACAATAGAAACAAGAAAAATGATATGAACAGGTTCAAGGATCAAGGTATGAAGAAAAATAGGAATGATGAAAGGAACAGGAACAGCAGTATGAACAGGTCCGAGGATCAAAACAGTAATAAGAACAACAATGTGGAAAAAGAATTCAAGAGAAGGCCCGACAAAGAAATAGTAGACATTAATGATGATGAGTGTCTAATGGGAGTTTCACTCCCAACCCTGTTTTAAATCACCTTAATAGAAGGTGGGGGAGGGATTAAGCTAAGAGACTCATTCTTAGTCCCAAACCCCAAAGGTGACCCTTTGCCATTGATGACAAAGGGGGAGAGATTTGAGTAAGGGGGAGAGATATGTATAAGGGGAAGTGCTTCAAGTGAAGAGAAGAGCTTCAAGTCAGGGGGAGCAAAAACTTCAATTGCAGAATTCCCAGTTGATGGATCAGTTGGTTCAGTTTTGGCTCTTGAGATATGTTTTTAGTTAAGGGTTGCCATCAATGACAAAGGGGGAGATTGTTGGCAATTTTGGGTACCTTGAGTACATTGCCTTTGCTCAAGTATAGTTGTTGTCATTGATGTCAAAGGAGCTCTTGGTAGTTGTTGTCTTTGATGTCAAGGAGTTCTTGAAGCAATTTGATTAGTTGTCTAAGTATGTGTTTTGATGAAGGTTTCAGCTGATCAGTAAGTCTCCAAGAAAATCAGAGTAGCCCAGTTGCCAAAAATCCAGAAAAAGATAAGTTAGAAAAAGGTTGCAGGCTGCTGGAAAAACTGTCACGATTTCGCGACATGTTTGAGGAGAGAGAAAGCACTGGAAAAACTATCATGATTTCGTGACATGTTTGAGGAGAGAGAAAGCATTGGAAAAACTATCACGATTTCGTGACATGTTTGAGGAGAGAGAAAGTTCGAGCAAATCTGTCACGATTTCACGACATGTTGAGTTGAGCGAGTTGAGTTGCAGGAAAAGTGTCACGATTTCGATGACAAGTTTAAGAAGTTGTAGGATGCGAAAGCGTCACGATTTCATGACATGTTCCAGTTTTGCGAGAAAAGTGCTTAAGGCAAAGCATCACGATTTCGTGACATGTTCCAGTTTTGCGAGCAGTTGGCAGAAAAGTGCTTAAGGCAGCGAAAGCGTCACGATTTCGTGACATGTTCCAGTTTCATGAGCAGTTGGCAGAAAAGTGCTTAAGGCAGCAAAAGCGTCACGATTTCGTGACATGTTCCATTTTTGCTAGTGCAAACCGAGGAAAGGTTGAAGAAGCAAGAAGTGTCACGATTTCGTGACAGAGTTGCTGATGACGTCAGCAAAAGCAAATGTGTCACGATTTCATGACAAGAGCAGCGAGGAAGGTCTTGCAGACTAAAGCGTCATGATTTCATGACAAGAATCATGATGACATCAGCAAAAGCAAATGTGTCATGATTTCATGACAAGAGCAGCGAGGAAGGTCTTGCAGACTAAAGCGTCATGATTTCGTGACAAGAATCATGATGACGTCAGCAAAGTCAGGGAGTGTCACGATTTCATGACAACAGGCTCAAGCAAGGTGTAAGGCAGACTGCGGTGTCACGATTTCATGATAGCAAGCTAGCGAAAGTGTACGACAGGCTGTAGTGTCATGATTTCGTGACAACAAACCAAAGAAGGCGCACGACAGGCAGTAGTGTTGCAATTTTGTGACAACAAGTATTACAAGGTGTACGACAGACAAAGGCGTAGCGATATCATGACATGTTTGAGTTTCGCGCTAGGAAAGCTACAGAACAACAGAGGCGGTTGAAGCCGACAGAGTTAACCTTTGTCGACGAAGTGTAAGGTTGTGCAGTCGACGATTGTTTTAAGGATTTACAGTCGACTAAGATCATGAATTTAATCATGAATTATTGCTATAAAAGGAGGACTATTTTCGAGATTCATGTGTCGAATGTGTGAGTGTCATTTTTGTGCAAGTGAAGTCTGCTGTGCGCAAAGAGCAGTCGTATCGAATCGATCGAAGTGTGCGTTCGTAAGTGTGACCTTCAGAAGCAGAGAGCGAGAAGAAGAGAAGTAGACTGTGCGAAGAGGGTGTTGTTGTGATTACACATAGGCGCATAAGTTGTTGTGCGATAGAGTGCTACAGTGTTTGCAAAGACTGTGTAGAGATTGGAATTTGAACAAGGGCAGCTATGATTGCAACTGAGTTCATGCAGTCTGTGTAAAGAAAGCAAGTGCGCGAAGTAGATGTTGTTGTAATTGCGAATAGCTATGAAGGACGAACTATGATCAATTGTTGTATATTTTATAAAGACTGTGCTACTGTGTTTTCATAGAAACACGCGAAGTTAAAATGGATTGTTCAAAAAGAACAGTGGAAGAGGACAGAATTGTGCTAGACCGAAGGACTGTGTTTGGTACAGAAAAGAGGACCAGCTTTGTAGTGACAGAGTTGAGGACGAGAGATCTCCGACCAGAGCAGGGAAGACAGGTGTCTTCTGTGGATAGAATTCCACTTGCTAAGGGCAGAGGAGGTAGAGGTCTTCTAGAGGATCACCAGCAAAGCAGAATTAGGGGAAGGTGTCTCCTTTGAGCTGAGGCTCATAAACATTGTAATTGGGAAGGATTCCCAGAGGACTTTGATACAACTTTTAGAAGAAAAGTTTTATCCGTGGAGTAGCCCACCTTGGGTGAACCACGTAAATTGCTGTGTCTCTTTGTGGATTGCATCTTGTGCATTGTTTTACTACTGTTATTACTGCTATCTTATTCTGCATGTTAATGGTTTGAAAGTTGTATTGATAGATAAAGTTAAAAGTGGTCTTATACTGTTCACCCCCCCTCTCAGTATAAGCTTGTGTTCTTCATTTAGATCATTTGACAAACAACTTTTCCTTGTGTAGGATATGGAGAACTTTGTCCACATGTGCTAAGTGATCTTTCCATGATTTACTATAGATGAGTATGTCATCAAAGAAGACTAGAACAAATTTACATTAGAATGGATGAAACACTTGGTTCATGAGACTTTGGAATGTAGATGGTGCATTAGTGAGACCAAATGGCATGACCAAGAATTCATAATGACCTTCATGAGTTTGAAAGGCTGTTTTGGGAATATCCTCGTCCCTAACTCGAATTTGGTGAAACCTTGAGCGTAAGTCCAATTTGGTGAAGAATTTGGCACCATGTAGCTCATATAGTAAATCATCAATGATAGGAATATGAAACTTATCTTTGATTGTGATTTTATTGAGAGGACGAAAATCTAGACACATACACCAATAATTGTCTTTTTGATGAGCTAAGATGATAGGTGAGGAATAAGGACTAGTACTATGATGGATGACACCATGGTCTAATAGTTCTTGGACAATATTCTCAATTTCTATTTTTTGGGGTTAGTGATATCGATAAGGATGACCATTGGATGGAATACTTCCTAGCACAAGATGGATAGCATGGTCATGAGATATTTTGGGGGGTAGGCCTTTGGGTTCTTGAAAAACTTCCTCATAATGAGCCACAATGTGTTGAAGATCTTCCTCTTTGATTTATGATATATCTAGTTCTAATTTCTCCATGCAATTGATTCATTCTATGAATCCCCAACCATATTTTCTTAATATATTTTCTATGCTATGTGAACTTATAAATTTTGATGGAGGTGTGGGAAGTCCTTGAAGATGAATAGTCCTCCCATTGGCTTGTTATTCGACAAAGTGATGTTTGTGGTTAAAACCCACTGTGGTTTCCAATTGTTCCATCCATGCGACACCTAAAATAACTTCTGAATTTCCTAATTCCATAACAAAAAAGGACCTTTCCAAGTATATGTACCCATTTGTAATGAAACTAAAGATGTCTTACCTAGACATTGAGAAATTTTCCTGCTTGCAGTTCTAACTTGAAACCGATCTTGATTAGAAGAGAAGACGTGCAACCCCAATGTCCTTGCAAGTTTTGCATCAATGAAGTTGTGAGTACTTTCGAAATCAATTAATATTGCCACCCTCTGTTTCTGAAGGAAACCTGCCACCTTGATTGTATGGTGAGAGGATAACCCCATGAGAGAATGCACTGAAATAGTCATGGTATCCTCCTCAGCGACAACTTCATCGTGTTTAGTTTGGTCCTCAACTGGGAGATCCTCAGGTGCATCATACTCGTCTATTTCTTCTTCCTTGTCGGCATATTCAATCTGAAAATTTTGTCGTCTTGGTCTTTTTGATGATGAGTGTGACATTTGTAGCAGAAGTACCATGACAATTTATCATATCTACAGAAAGAGTTGTTGCGGAATGGAGGTCGCCCATATGAATCACATCGTGTGGATGGGCCTATCTGCGCCTTTGTCTCCACTAAATCAACAATCCTTATACACTCATCCAATTTGGATGGATTATGTAGGTCTAATTCAACTTTAATATGTGCTTTTAATCCATTTGAAAACCGCAACTACCACGTCCTATTGTAGGTCTTGTGCATAGTGAAGCATACTGGTGAATTCTGAGATATAGTTCCCTACTAATCCTGTTTGTTTAAGTGACAACAATCGTACTATGTATGATCGTATGGAACCTTTGTCGAATCTGTGAAGAAAGGATTTTCTAAAATTATCCCAAAATAAGGCATAATGGGGCTCCTCACGTTTATACCATGTAAACCACTAATAATCTTCAGTGTCGAATTTGGTTGCTATAAAAGGGACTTTGTCCCCTTCCTAGAATTTATAGAATTCTAAGATGCCTTCCATTTTTGCAATCCACCCGCATGGATCCTGGCCTTCAAAGGTAGGCATGCATGGATAGTTGACTCCAGTAGGACCTCTTGGTTGGGAGTGAACATTGTTTCTATCTTGTTCCTCGTGACTCCTCTATCATTGGTTGTTATTTTGATAAGGTCTATTAGAACCTCTTTGTTGCTCCAAATTATCTTCATTACCTCCATTCTCAATATTTTGGTGACGATTGTGGTTTAGGGACTGACTATTTTGACCTCTATGGTATGTATAATCGTCATAGTGGATGTCAGTACTCTAGTGATTGGGACTAGTAGGATTTGGTTGGGGTTGTTTCCTAGATGCATTGAAGCTTGTAGTCATAACCTGAAGGTTGAGTATCAAATCTCTTAACACATCATCATTGAGTATTGGACGATTATTTTCTACTTGAGTGACGTTCTCTTGTGAGGAATTCGGAGAGGTATTGGATGCCATTGGGCTGACCACTGGATGACTCGGATTAAAACTACCAATTTTGAAAGGAGAAGGAGAATTTTTTGTACCTTGGCTTCGACGAGCTCTTCTTATGTTATTGTTGGGAGTTTTCGAGCTTGATAGTCGACCATCAGATCCTTTGGTCCAACTTCTTCTCATGCACCTTCCAAAATCTCCTGCTTAGGAGCCTTTGAGCTTCAATTTTTTGCAAAAATTTGTTAAATTGCCCAAAAATTTGGTTTATATTCTGCCTAATTGTCACTCCAACTATGACACGGATTTGAATTTTGGCTCTCCTTGCAACTTTTGAGTAGCAACTTTTTTGACAACTTTTGACTAACAATTTTTTGATAACTTTTGACTAGTAATTTTTTGACAACAATTGTTCACAAACGCGATTGACTAGACAACTACTGTGTGACCCTTTGATCAAAAACACGACTCAAAGACACTGGACTCGAGGACACTAGAAACAAGGATAGACGAAGACTTACAGACACGAAACATGATACACGGACACAAGCACACGACCGGTGCCAGGACAACAACTACCACACGCAGGGTGCTGACTAGATAGAACCCAAGACTTCGACACATAAGGACCGAACACGAACACAAGTTGGGCGAAGGAAACGAACACTAGACAACATGCGAGACCAGACAAAGGACAAGACTAACGTAATGAGATGACACGACAATGAGCACTAGACTCAAGGACACCCGAACCAAGGAGATAGATATGCAGACTAGAAACAACCCGATTGATTGGATGGAGACACACGAGCGACAAGGTAACTAGGAGAGAAGACATGAGGACACCAACTGATGTGGGCTTGACGTGAGGATGAGGACACCAACTGACACAACCTGGACAAGGGAGTATGGCTAGATGGAGGAAGACATTGGATGCAAAACTAAGGCAAACACAAGCGAATGACAACTGGATGGAGAACAAATCGCGTGTGGAGAGGGTGGGGCTAGTGTGACCTAAGTCACACCTCACTACTCACACTTTTTTGCTTATAAACTTTTAATTTCCCACCCCACCGTAAATGTGGGATAATTGCCCATGAAAAATAATAAAAAAAAAGTTATTTTGAGTGCAAATACCTTAGATTTAGTAATGTTGTACGCGATTTTCCTGACTTCTAATTGGACAATTGTGCTTCTACCTTGCATGATAGGGTTTTCATCTTACTATGCAAATTTTTTGGAGTGTGATCGATTTGTATCATTGTTTTTCTTATGCCTTTGCTAAAATTACGTTGTTCAAGACTATAACCGCCCTACGTTTAGCCTTTTTGGAGTGTGTGCATGGGACTGGTAAGTGTTTTCTTGCTCCAGCATTCTAACGTGCTTTGAAAGTGCATGAGCCTGTATCTTTACTTGAATGTGAACTGCCAAGGATGCTCAAAAATGCTTGAGGTGTAAAAAATGTTCTTTTTTACCTTGTTATGTATGCAAAATCAGCCCTTCCCTAAGTGATTTTGTCGACGATGGTGTGTGTAACCCTAAAAATCAGTGCTCGACTTTGTTGAAAATTTACAACAATTGTGAAAGCACCTGACGAAACGTTTGTCAATAATATCAACTTGCTTGATGATTTGTTGGTCGTGCGTTCGCGCTTGTGGATTTTAGCTCCCTGTTAGATGATTTGACATTGTGATTGTGATGCTGCTATAAAGTGTGCCAGCTGAAGGATTTATGCAGAACTACCCAAGATCGGTGTCTCGTGATACCACATGGAAGGGTATCACTACCCTTCTTGAAATAATTTATTATTTCCTCATTTAATATGAATTGATAACATTTATAAACAGAAACCCGAAGAAGAATAATGAAAACAACAGAAGTAATTTGGAAGTAAATCAAATGGATAATAAGCCACTCAAGGAGGGCAGATCCTCGCCACTATGGGCACAGTGTGAATACACAAATTATTGGAATAAAATATAACGATGATGATATCAACAATAAAAATTAAATCACTATATATATTAAATTTTATTTCATTTGGAAAACATAGTCGACGCTATGTTTGGAATGTAGCAATATATGACACTCTTTTTTGATAGCTCCCTATGCAAACAAGGGGTCAGTGTAGGAGTTGTCTTCATCACACCTCAAGGGATACCACTCTCATTTTTCTTTAAATTAAACTTTCCATGCACCAATAATAACGTTGAGTATGAAGCACTTATTCCTGGTCTCAAAATAGCACTTGTTATATGCATTCACAAAATAAAAATTTGTGGTAACTCCTTGCTTATTGTGAATCAAGTCAAAGGTGTTTTTCAATGTTGATGTCTTATGCTCAAACAATACAAGGATATGGCCACTCAATTACTCAATCGATTTGAGTGGTACAAAATTGAGGCTAACCCACATTCTACAAATTCCTTTATCGATACTATGGCTTTGCTCAAGTCATTTATACCCGAAGATCCATACAATGAGACCACTAAAATCCTTATCCAAATTCTTTCTCAGTCGTCCATTGCACCACAAACATCTTTTTCTATCGCTACCGTCAATCTCGTTCAAACCTAACCTTTAAATCCTTAGTTTTCTCAGGTCAAGGACTACATTAAATTAGGCTTACTTCCACTTGATTTATCTCAAATAGCCAAATGCGCTTTCAAATAAAGAGCAATACGCTTCACTTTTTGGGAGACATCTTGTAAAAACATGACTATAATGGTATTCTCCTATGATGTCTTGAAGCACAAGAAGCACACCGGGTCATTATGGATGCCCACGATGGCACTTATGGTGGCCACTTTAGTGGTATTGTTATTAACAAGCATATACTTTGCATGGGCTATTACTGGTCCACCATAGAGCATGATTGTTGTACATACATGAAAAGTGTGTCAAGTGTCAACAACATGCCAATATTACTCACCTACCATCATAGTATCTACATCCTATCCAATCCACCTGGTCATTCTCTCAATGGGGCTTGGACCTCATTGGGAAAATTACTCCCGCTTCCTCAAGCAACCATAAATTCATCATTACCACCACAAAGTATTTCACGAAGTGGGTCAAAGCAATTCCCTTGGTCCAAACCACTAGACCCAAAATTGTTGAGTTCATTACCCAACATATCATATGTCATTTTGGTATTCTTGTGAAGCTCATTTTTGATAATGGTACGCTATTCAAGAATAAGAATGTACGTGTGTTATGCACTAAATACATCTAACATAGCTTCTCTACGTCATACTATCCTCAGGGTAATGGCCAAGCTAAAGCTACAAATAAAACAATTTACGCTATCCTTTGTAAAATTGTTGTAGAATCACATCGTGATTGGCATAACTAGATGTCCTTGGCCCTCTAGGCTTATAGAATAAGCATACATACTCCCACAGGTACAACACCATTCTCTTTCTTCTATGGTGTTGAATCTATTATGCCTCTAGAGCTTGATATTCCTTTAAGAATTTTGCTGCAAGAATTCATCGACAATAATACAAGTCGATAAGTACGATTCGATCAACTTAACCTACTTGAGCGTTGCATTCATGCTATTGAACACATATGTGTCTATCAAGACCACCTTCGATGAGCCTATCACAATAAGGTTCATCCAAGAGAGTTTCAAATTGGGGATTTAGTCCTCAAAGAAAACCAACAAAACACCAGTCAACCAACTCACCTTCATGATAAATTTGCTCCTAACTCGTTAGGACCTTATGTCATCACTCACAAATTTGGTTATAGTGCCTATTCTTTAGCCACTCTTGAAGGCATGGTAGAGCCTAATCCTCTCAATATCATCCATATTCGTGCATTTTACACTTAATGTGCCTTCTACATTTTGTACATATCGTTTTCAACATTCTTTTTCATTCCCTCTACCCATTTCCTCTATTCCTAGCTCTTCTTCTAGAACCTTGTCAATGTTGTATGGTCACGCTACGAGTGGCTACATACCTCTGATGTAGTTAAAAAAAAAAAAAAATCTCTTTCTTCTTCTTCTTTCCTTCTTTCTTCGTTTCCCATTCCCTATCTTCTCTTCTAGAACCTTTTCAATGTAGTATGGTCACGCTACGAGTAGCTACATACCTTTGTCTTGGTTCGATATTCTTCTCCTCTCCTTCCTTTCTTATTTCTCCCTCTTTCTCCTTTCCTTTATCTTTGTTTCTTCCACCTTCTCCTCTTTTCCTTTCTCCATCCATCCTTATTTCCCATATTTCTTCACCTGCCCCATCATCAAGGCCTCCTGTCCATAGTTCTTATTCACCCACTTATCATCCCATTACTCTTTCACATACATTCACACACATCACTCACGATTGCTACTTCCAAAGATTAGCATTTCCTTAACTTCTCTTATACGTTCATCCATATTCGTTTGATTTGATCTAATACATAGGACATCATTTTGGGATACACCACCTTGCGTTTGCCCATCTCACTTGCTTAGTTTCTCTCACAAATATGTTGGTCACATACCCCCATGCATTTTTAAGCATTTTTTTGTGTCATGTCCCTTTGTACATATCCTAGTATTTGCTTTTTTCATAGTCATATCCACATATTTCTTGTACATAGACCGTCCATCACTCATATAGTACTACTTTGAGGAGTTAAACCCGCATTTTAGCACGACTATCGTGGTGTTTGGTACTGTTCTTAGTTGCATGCCAATGAGAAGCTTTTTTGTTGCTCAACTATTCATAGTCAGTCTAATCAACCTGTATCGAACATCATCAAATTCTATAGGATTTCAAGGCTACCCCTAGTTGAATTGAGGTCATTCATGGACCACTCACACATTTCACATCTTAAGCAAATTTTGAGTGTAGGGAAGACAACACCTTGTGTAGGCCTTACCATTTAGCGAATGGTTTCCCTTGCTCATCCTATCATTTGTGTGATCAAAATAAACCTAGAGATAAACAAAGGGACAAGAAACAATAAACAAAAGAAAGGGGCTAAAAAAAAAGCCAACGTCCACAAAAAAAAGCACCACAAAAGAGAATATAAAAGGAAGAGGGGTAGAAAATAAAAGGAAAATCCTCCAAGAGTACTATCAAACAACTTGAATCCCAAAGGTCCTCAGGTCCAAAATAACATCACAAGACGATTTCCATCACCAACAATAGATTCAAAGAATCTTCTTGGTAGTGGAATAGTCTTACAAGTGGCAACATATATGTCACATTAGCGACCTTCTCTTGTATAGATCATTGCATGCTTGTGGATGAGCTAGCTACTTTGGCTAGGTTTGAAATAGATAAATGAACATCATGTGCACACACAGGTCCATGATAGGCTTATATTAAGTTAGGATTATCTAAATTTCTACAGGATATTGTGTGACTACTATATGACATTGATTGTTCATAATATGTTGTTTGAGTATCTAGGAATTCTTTTAAACATCTACCATGCTTCATAATCAAGAGTGAATAGTATCACCGCTATCTCTGCCTATAATAAGTGTCTCCTCATCACATTTCTACACCCTTCTTATCTACACCTCATCCATGTGTATCTTGTACACTCATGTCAGTCCATACACTCCTTGTTTCCTTATCACATATTTTGGATCCTTGGTTAGTATGACTATTTCATTGTTCTTGGTTCACCATACTAATTGAGATGGTTTAAATGCAACACGAATGGCTAACCATCTTCCCATATTTTGCATTCCACATGTACACATGATTCTATACCTTATATTTGTACATATCCACTTGTGCATATTTACAAATGGTTAGGTTCATATTACCTAGCATTCATCATGTATCAATCACATCATACATATGCAATTACTTGTGTTTCAAATTACACACACACATCATTCACATCAGTTATATCAATCACATCACATACATTAGACACATTGTATATACTCACAAAAATCATCTTGTGTATATATCATCATATCCAAAAATAATACACTGTACATAATCACATCACCCATAGGCTACATAGCATATACAATATGCTACACTATACCTCACTTGCCTATCATATGCAAAATTAGTGGCTCCCTCACCACACCACAAACAAAAACACATCACACTACAAGGTAGGTTATATCAACTTTGCACCTCATCATGAGTCTCCCCACTTCCCTCTCATGGGGTAGGAGGCTCCTCAATCCTCCTTGATACTTCATCACTGCTCTAACCTGGGGTAACCACGCTTGCCTATGGTCATCTCATCAACTGTCCACTCCTACGTTGGTGGGATCACGATTCATATATTGATTATGTTGGGACATTAATCCCATGAATCGCCACCTATGCCTGTAGTCTATGTACCTTCCTCCCCTCCTTATAAAACAAAACCTTTAAATGATCCTTCGTCTGGTGCATCCCATCCATCTCAACCTCCATGGACTCCCTCTAAGTCCTCTCTTGGATTGCCTCCTCTCATAGCCAAACTATCTCAACCACCATAGCCTCCCTCTAGGTCCTCTCTAGGGTGGCCTCCTCTCATAGTCAAGCTACCTCGACCGCCATAATCTCCCTCTAGACCCTCTCCTCGATAGCCTCCTCTCGTAGTCAGGCTACCTTGATCGCCATGGCCTCCCTCTATGCTCGCTCCTATACAACCTCCTCCGGCACTCACACTACGCTGGCCCCAATGGTCTTTATTTGTCCTCTCACTTGTGCCAACTCCTTTTCGACCTCTAGTCACCCCACTAATTCTCCATCTCTCCATTATCAAGACCGCTCGCTCTTGCATCCAAGCCATCTCTCATTGAGTCATTTGTCCCTCCACCTGTCACACTCTATCCTGCAACATATGATTATCCTCATATGCATACATCATATTGCATAGATAGATAAATCTATCCTATAGAAGGTTGGATCATCACTCTACTCAGGGACAATTATCAGATCCTCTCATCCTCCAAGAGGTACCTCATCTCTCTCCACATGCTATCACACCTATCATAGTAGCTCAACATCAATATCCTCCTCACTATCCTCTTCTACCACATCATCTGACATCATAGCTATTTTATAGGGACTACTCACTCCCACACCTCCCACATCATTGGATCCCAAAGCTATCTGATGGGGGCTACCACCTCCACCCTTAGCATCTCCACCAATCCATCCTAAACCTCCACCTATCCTAGCTGATGTGGTCTTTACATACTTATCAATGACACACACTCTGGGCTCTCATATCTGAGTGGCCCACCATGCATCATATCTTGATGTAGTCCCTACATCCCCCACATCTGAAATATCTATGACTACATCCAAGACTACATCTAGAGGCTCCATCGTTGGTCGCCACCCAAGATCTTCCATAATCCACTAAATCATGATAGGTGCATTAGGTACCTATTGTCGTAACCCAAACTATCGTAACACATAGCTGAATGAAAACCACTCTCCCTGGATGGCCTCCCACCCAATCACCCATCGTACATGCCTCACTCGACACAACTCTTGCCCAACCTCATCACAATCTAGCGCTCCCCTCCATGGGTTCTAGATGATGTCCTTCGGATCCAATCTAGTGAATGCCCCTTGTAATAGAGACCCTACCCCTCATGCAACCTATGCCATTGCACCTCCATATATGTTCACCATCATAATGCATAGGGTACATCTATCCCCATAAACTCAAGCACCTTATATGGTAGGCACTTTGGTCACTCCACGATTATATGCTCCCATCCACATATCTAGAGGAGTAAACCCACTCCCATCATTTGTCACCCTATCTATCACACTTCATGCAACTCTTTGTAGGTCTATGCCAATAAAGCAAGAACCCATGCATACTAATGTCCATGCTCCACCACATCACACATCACCCCCATCAATTTCCATGGGAATCAACATCCCGATGCATCTGGCATCACATTGTTGGCTATCACTGTCATAGCCACCAAGTATCTTAGTGAGATCATTCTATCATGCCAACACTCCTCGTAATCCACTCCTTTGTTGGTGACCCTCACCTCCTCCCACCTATCACCCAATAATTGTTGTAACATTACCTTTCGTTGACCCCATTCGACAGCGATCACGATCAACCCCTCCATAGAAAATCTATAAATCTAAAAAATATCCTCTAGGGTAATTGTCATCTCCCCTATCGAGAGATGGAAAGTGTTGCGATTTGGATCCCATCGCTCACACAATACCTCCACATAGGTATGGTCACAATTTATTACCCTCATCTTGTACACCCCATGCAATCCCACATCTCGCAACCACTGTAGGTCACCAACACCTACCGTCTCCTTCATATCCTCTAACAACGAACGAAAGAAGTGCCTCAAATTGATCTCTGGTACTTGTTTCACATAACATCTTTTCGTTAATACAAAAACAATAAAACCACATCATACAAACATTTCTCATGCATCCATACATTTCACCCTATGCCCCCCAATGGCATTCAAAAAAAAATCATACAATCATACGATCGTGTGGTACTATGTGATCAAACATAGTTGCGAGGTACCCAAATACAGTACACGGTCATGGGGTACCCAGCGACCATTGAGATCTAGGTATTTTTGGATACCCATTTCCTCATTTTGCACCCCCATGTCAAAGATTTTTAAAATTTCCTCCCCACGTGTGTCAAATCACACTCATACAAGCACACTGAATAACGTGCAATAACTCACAATAGAAAACAAATGGTATTTCTAGATACCCATTTGGCTCATTCACCCATACATCACAAAATTTCACAAAAAACGACTCAAACACACTCATACATGCCACATCACACACAAATAAACAAATGGTACTTTTGGATACCCATTTGGCTCATTCGCCCATACATCACAAAAATTTTCACAAATTAACTCACAAACATACGAAAATAACAAAAATGCATTTTAAACACATGCATCTTGAAAAACATGCTTTTTCTAAACAAAAAAATAAAAAAATAAGAAAAAACAATAAAAATTGCACACATGCACACACATCTATGCATTTTTACTTTCACATGCATACGTTTCTACATCTACATTTTTCCTTTCATTTCATGCATCTCTACAAAGGCCCTAGGGTTCTTTTTTTTAATTTCCATAATTCAAATTGTGAGGGCTACGAAGTTCACTTACCCGTACCGCTCGCCCTCCACCTTGACCTGCTTGTCCCATCATCTCGTCCTTCACGCCTCAATTCTAGTAGTACTTTGTTGTAAATTCTTCTCCTCCCACCCTTCTCTCACTCTTCTCCTCCAATTCGTAGGTGCACAAATGACGCACGCGCCCCACGACCGTGTATTTTATAGTCACATCTCTCGATCGTGAGGTACCATGCGACCTGAGATAGTTGCATGGTACCCTATGACCAAGCCCAAACTTCACCAAAACCTGCCCCAAGGTCCCCCATGGGACTTTTCACCTATCTAACATGCCCTTTCTTCACAGTTCTCCCATATTCTTACCATTTCATCAATTATCTCACTTCATCAACCACTTTGTCAAGTGTTTTGTTGTCGCTTCATTTTCACCTCTCATCACCTCATCGCTTGAGGGGTAGACATCTCACTAAAGCCACTTTACATGTGATCAATAACCAAACACTCAATACTGAAAATTATGTTTGTCCAAGAACCTTTGCCAAAGATCATATTACGCCCTCCTTTACTGGGGCAACTCAAAAGAAAAATTTCTCTTCTCATCAAAACTCCAATTCAAATGAATATTTGATGGACCAAAATACCTGAGTCTCTAGGCTAATCATGGATTTCCTTCTTCAAAAGTGGCAATCATAAGACCACTCATGAATGAAGCACCTGAGAAAAACCTACCAAGGATTGAACAGTTTATCAAATCAAATCAAGCTCAACGAAGTATCAAAGGTAAAATTTCAAAGATATTTGCTCCTTTCACAATTGGGGCATCTTATGTTGATCATGATAGTAAGGCAATCTTACATCTACTCTCCCAACCATTACTGTGGCATGATAAAAGCCATCATCATCCACAATCTTCCATCATCACACCTCCTATCATCAACTCTTCTTTCTCAAAACCAAATCATCTTTTGGTGTCATACATTTTTTGCATTGCCTTGTGTATTCACACACTGCAGTACAAAAAGGGGTAAATGTAGATACTCAAAAGTCCCACATGGTCACTCGCTTCTTCACAGTTAATTAAATTGCAAAAGCCACAAAATTTGTATTAATTAACCTCAAAACACCTTGTATTCATTAAAAGAGGTATCCATAAGCTCCTTGGGCCACTTAAGCCCTTTCCTACGTTTAACCTTGGTCCCCATGTGACCACCATCAAAAGCCTAACCATGGTAACCCTAACCTTGGTTTAAAGTCACTTTATCATTAAAGTGCACTTAAGAGGCTAATTACATGTTTAATTAAGCTTAATTAAGGTTAACATTAACCTTTTTCTCACACATGTGTGCACCCATGATATTCATAGATATTTAAATATGCTTAATCTTTAAGACATGGGAAGGGGTGAGTCACCCTCCACCTCACCCCCTTAACCTTGGTTTAACCCAGGATCAACTTAATCAAGGTTAACCTCAACCTTTGCTCACACATGTGTGCACCTAGGATATTTGTAGATATTTAAAAGATCCCTTTTCAAAGCATGTGAAAGGGTGAGTCACCTTACACCTCACTTTTAACCTCACCATAGTTGATATTCAACCTAGGGTTCAATCCACCTCACAAGGGACACCTCACCCCCCTAACCTCTCCAAAATTCTATAAATAGTAGTACTTTTCCTCATAAATCCATCCACCTCATTTCACATACCAAAACTCTATCAAAATTACATCAGACCTCCACCCATCAATCATCCATAAAATCAACATGACAATCAACCCTTTTGTACCCTCTTGTATGTTGTTTTGATAGGTTTTGATAGGTAAAAGATCATATCCAGCATCAACCAGGAGCTGCTATAGCCACAGGATAGCACTATCTTTTATCAAATCTAGAAAAGTATAGTTATAGTTAGAGTTGCTAGGTACCCAGCAACCCAAACCGGTCACACCCTAGGGTGCGACTCTATCTAGAGTCCATTTTTCAAGCAATAATAAGCTATAAAACCCTCATGGCCGATAACCTTTACTATTTTTCAGCATTTACAATCATTTACAACAACTTTTATTATGCATTTTACTGCTTTATTTAGCATCTTTTGTCTTCATAACTACAGGGTTTGATCTATGATAGGCCCTCAAATGCACTAACCCCATTTTGCAGGTCATACAGGTATGGAGTATAGGTTTGATCAACAGTGGCATGCTTGCATTATGCCCACCCTATTTGAGGATCCTTGGAAGACCAATCCAGGGCGTAGTCGACCAGTTCACTAAAAGAAAAGGGACATTCACCATGCTAAATCCCGCTTTGTAGTCTTCTAAGGCAAATTTGTAAAAAGGAGGACCCCTTGTAACCCCTTTCAAGAATAAATATATTTGATAGACTTTACGCTCGTTTTCCATTGAGTTTAGGAATATTATATGGACTTGTAGATTTTGCTTCAATATAGTTGCCCCAGTGATGGAGAAGGAATAAGTAACAACATGGCAACTCTTGTGTTTAATGATTAGGAATTGTTCGAATTACTATGGGAAGGTGGAGATAGGACAAACAAATAACAATGGAGATTAGTAGGATGAGCTAGTGGACTTGCAAGAATTTGCAATCGCCATTGGAAATGAAGACCTCTCGAATATGGTTTCAAGAGGATATGTAGTATACAAGGAAAATAAACCGATGGTTTTATCTTATTGTAGTTCTGAGGAGTCCTCCTACTCTAATATGTTGTTCAGTGATTTGGTGTAGCAATATTTTTTTGTGCAATTTTTGTCTATTCTCTAATTGGGTATTTAGCCTTCATGGGATTATAGGTATGTATATCTGGAGGCACTTCTAGGTTGTGGTCCATGTATGGAAGGCCTCATGACTATGTAATTTGGTTTTTGTTTAATAAAATTTAGTCATTTTTCATCGAAAAAAAAGAATGGAAGAAGAACACTTTTGGAAATATTTTTTAGAAGAGAACTAAAAGATAAACTTTCAAAATTCTAAAAATGTGATCATAATAATCTAAGATGAGAGGAAAGGGAGTTGCTTAGTGAATATCATAATATTTTGAGTAAGGAAGAGAAATTTTGGAGATTAAAATCGAGATAGACTTGGTTAAAAGAAGGAGATAAAAATACAATTTTTTTCATAGGATGGTAATAGTATAGAGATCAACATCCAAAATTAGTAGAATTAAATCAACATAAGGGGTTTGGATTGAAGACCAAAGTGAAATCAGAAAGGAGGTAAGATATTTTTACTAGAATATTCTAGGATCAAAGGAGTTTGAAGTTCTTAATGATAAACTATTGTAAGAAGTACCTTCAATTATAACAAATGAAGACAATAGGAATCTAAAGGAGTTACTCTGGAATAAGTTTATTTAGCTCTTTTCTCTTTTGATAAGGATAAATCCTTAGGTTTAGATGGGCTCTCTACAATATTTTATCAATATAATTGGGATATAGTGAAGGATTATTTATTGGTGGCAGTGGAACAGTCTAGGGTAAAACAATACATTCCTTATAAATTAAATTCAACATATCCTACCCTAATTCTAAAAAAGAAGGATGTAAAATTGTTTGATTTATTTAGGTCCATAATCCTATGTAATATGGCATATAAGATTATCTCCAAAGTGATGGTGAATTGATTAAGACCTCTATTAAACAAAATTATTTTATAAGAGCAAGGAGGATTTGTAAAATGAAGACAGATTTTGGATGGGATCATAGTAGCTCATGAAGTTATGCATTCAACAACTTCAAGAAAAGAGAGCAATGATCTTAAAACTTGATATGAGTAAATCATATGATAAGTTTAAATGAGATTTTTTTTTTTTAGTATTAGAAAAGTTTGGATTTGGTAAGAAATGAGTCAGATTGATTAAAGCTTGTGTCTCTACAGTTTTATATTTGATGTTGGTCAATGAGTTAATAACATAATCGTTTAAAGGCAAGAGATGTCTTAGACAGGGAGATACTCTATCACCATATATGTTCATTATTATGGCAAAGTTTTTGGATAGGAACTTGAAGAAGGCTAATAAAGATAGACTAATAAATGGTCTTAAGGCTAGTATTAACATTGAAAACATCACCCACCAACAGTTTGAAGATGATACAACCCTTTTTGGGAAGGCAAGGATAAATGAGGCCAGAGCTTTGAATAACTTATTAAAGGAATATGAAAGAGCATCAAGGCAAAAGGTTAATAGGACAAAATCTAAAATTTACTTCTTGAACACCCCAACTTGAATCAAAGTAGGGATATGTAGGTTATTTAAAATGAAGGAGGAAAATTTGACAGTAACTTATCTAGGGATGCCCTTATTTTAGGGGAGAATGATGATAGAATTATGAAATCTAGCTGTAGGTTTAATAAATTGCTAGCATGGAAAGGTAGATGGTTATCATTAGCATGAAGAGTGCAACTAATTAAATTAGTCTTATTGGACATTCCATATTATTATATGTCCTTGTATACTATGCCAAAATCGATAGAAATTTTTAATCTATATTATGTGGTCCTTTTGTGGTTAGGTTTACATGATAAAATGAAATTTCTTTGGTGAAATGGAGCAAGGTGTGTGATGATAAAACTAGGGGAGGTCTTAGTTTAAGAGTTCTTATGGATGCAAACTTAGCTCTTAAGGGAAAATTAATTTGGAGATTGTACAAAGAGAATCAAAGACAATGGGCAAGAATTATTCTAAGTAAGTATGTTGAGCCTAATAACCCAAGCTTAATATTTACTATATTCTCACTTCCAAATGGTTCTGCTCTATGGAATAGTTTAAAAAAATCTATTGATCTAGTGATTAAAGGTCTAATATGGGTGGTGGGAACTAGAGAAAAGATTTCTATTTGGATGGATACTTGGTGTGATAAAAAACCACTCAATCTAGATCCAATTTTGAAACCATGGATGAGATTACTTTAATATAAATATGGTGATAGGGTTTCAAACATTATGTACAAGGATCATGAAGGAAGATACAAATGGAAAGAAGATTTTTTTACAAGTATATAAGACATTGATGCTAGGAGGCAGTTGAGAAAAAATATAACAACAATGATTATTTCAAGGGAAGCCAAGGATAAGCTAATTTGAGAGCTAAATAGCTTAGGGTAATATACAACAAGAAGTTTATATAATGTAAAGCATCAACAAAATAGAAATATCACAAGAATATGGAGAGATATTTGGGATATCCCAAGCATTCCTAAAGTTAAAATGTTTGTTTGGTTAGTAGGTCATAGAAGAAATTTATCCTGGGATAACCTTATGAAAAGGGTTTTTCATGGCCTCTCACAATGTGTTCTTTGTAAAAGGGAGGAGGAGAGTATAGACCATCTCTTGGGACACTGCTCAATAGTCTAGAATCTATGGCAATGGATTCTTAATATGTTTGGTAAATGTATGGTGATGAATTGAAGAATTAAAGAATGGTTAAAATAATGGCATAGCACTTTTAAAAGCAAGGCTTTATAGAGAATATGGGATATATCAAAAGATATAATACTTTGGACTTTTTGGCTAGAAAATAATAGAAGAATATTTAAAGGAAAGAAAAGTAATTTAGAGGTAATGAAAAGGATGTTTTTTTAGCCATAAAGGAGTCTAAACCAACCCTATCAACTCACCCAATCCCAAATTTGGAAGTAGAGAATATTGATATATGGAGTCATGTCATCAAATGAAATTATGATGTTGTGTACGAGAGAAAAAAATAAGGCAAAAAATATAAAGTGGAAACCACTAGAAGTGGAGTCGGTCAAATTTAACTTTTGATGAAGCATCTAAAGAAAATTTAGGACCAACAGGAGGAGGAGGAATAATTATAAATAATAGAGGGAAGATTTTGTCTCATTATGCTCTCAATAGTGGATTTAAGACAAATAATGAAGTTGAAGCTTGGGCAACAAATAATAAAGTTTTTAATGGATTTATTCCATTTCATATGCAAACAAATGAAATGGAATAGAGTATGGATGGAAGGTGATTCCCTCATAGTAATAAATGCAATTTTGACGAAATCAAATGCTCCATAGAACATATAAGAGATAATTGTGGAAATTCAAGACCTTGTTATAGAGTTTGAAAAAAACAAGTTTACATGTAAATTGAAGGAAGGAAACAAATATGCATATAGGCTAGTCAATAGAGGGGTTTTAATCGAATATCATGAAGTTAAATTCTCTTTTCCTTGGTTAGAGGAAGTAAGTTTAGTTGAAGTTGACAATGTTGATTACTTTAATCAAATAATAATTAAGATTTACTTTAATGTTTTTCATTGGTAATATTTGCTTTATTTTATAACATTAATGTGTTTTCATATAAACTATTTATTACAATTTTTGTGGTTGCACTTATGCTTCAAGAAGGAAACTAACAATCCAGATCTAGTAAAGTGGACTATGATAGTGCAATGTTTTAGAAATATTACTCTACTAATATGTAATGCAGAGATAGTAGAGGTGGAATTTTAGTATTATGAAGGTTGTTGTAGGAAAATGTCAAGAAGGATGTCAAATTTTGGAATATTTGTATTCACACAAAAAATTGAAGATCTAGAAAATGAAAATAAAAAATTCAGATATTTTATGAAAAATGATGTAGGTATCTAGCTATAGCATCTCAGTTGAGATGATAATTGAATCTATTTGTAAACTCTCAAGCTCTAAAGGAGAGATTTGTGACTAATCAAGGGTGGGGGAGCCGAGTACAACCCCTTGTTCTCCAACAAAAAAAAATAATGATATGGTATTACTCATATATCATATTTGTTTCTCATCCAAGAAACTCAAGTTTAAACCACAAGGCGTGTGTGTATTTAACAATAAAAAAATTGCATATAGTCTATATTGTTGTAAGTAATAGGTCTCGTGTTCAAACCTCTACCTACACTTACAACTTAAGTGGACCTAACATTAAAACTTTGGAACTTTGAATAGGAGGTTTAAGGTTTGAACCCAATAAGGTAGAATTGCTTTGGTAACGGAGTTTGACTGGATAAATATATATTGGGTAAATAACATATTCTGTTAGGGTCATTCCACATCGCCTATGGTCTTATGGACCTTAAAAACTATTTTACCTTTTACATTTTCAACCAACTATATTCCTCAACTTTAAGGAGAAGACCAAGATTCAAATCTTACTAAACAATATATGCATAATTGTCAAAATATTATAATGATACTATGTGGTCATGATGTAATATCGATGAGGCTATTTTAATACCGTATAGCCAATTAAAAACAATAATAAATAAAGTATCATGAACAAGTGATAGAAGCAAGGATTTTTATATCGTAAATCTATGGATGAACTTTAATATTTTAGTTTTAAAAAAAAAAAAATTATAGATTAAGGTTCTAACTTTATAAATGAACTTTAATATTCACCCAAGCAAGTAGGAGAAACAAGAATTTTCTCACCATAAATGAAGGTTTTAATAAATAAATTTTAACATTTAACCATGGATTTCGATAAAATGACACAAACAAAAATTTTCAAACTTTAAACTAAAGTTCAAATCTATGGCCACACCTTACATTTTTACCCATTAGGTTTTGGGTAGGTGGTAAGGATCAATGGATTATACACTTTAAGCCCTAGTTTCGATCTCATGTATAAGCCTTAATATTTTAATTGAATGACATTAACTCCAAAAATTAAAAATGTGGGCTTCTAATATGAAGAGGTTCCAATCTGATGAAGTAATACAAGATATAGTGATAATATAATTTGTTAATACTATTATATAGTTTGTTATTTTAACACCAAGGTTATATGGGTGCATGTGTGTGGGACACAAAAGGTATGGTTATAAAGTATATGGTGTGGACTTCTAAATATAAGGAATGTGAGTGAAGAAGCATTGGATGCAAGGATGCAAGAATATAAGGTTCGTTGAAATACATATTAAAAAAAAATTATTAACATTTTTTTGCTAGAGAAGAAGGGGTTGTACTTGGGTCTTCCACCCTTATCAAATCATAACTCTCTATTTTAGAGCTTGAGAGTTTACAAATAGATTCAATTCTCATCTCAATTGAGTTGTTATAGCTAGATACCTACATATTTTTTTATAGAAATCCTGAATTCTTGGTTTTCATTTTCTCAATCTTCTTCAATTTTATTTGTAAATACAAATATTCCAAAATTCAACATTCTTTTTTTTTACATTTTCCTATAGCAACCTTCATAATACCAAAACTCCATCTCTATTGTCTATGCACTACATCTTAGTAGAGTAATATTTTCAAAACTTCAAGCTATCATAGTTCACTTTACCAGACTGGACTACTAGTTTCCTTCCTAAAGCATAAGTGCAACCACAATAATTGTAATAAATAGTTTATATGAAACACATGAATATTATAAAATACAAAAAATATTATCAATGAAAAATTAAAGTAAATCTTAATCATTATTTGATTTGGGCAATAAACTTTTTCTTGTTAGCTTCAGCTAAACTTACTATTTCTTCTAACCATGGAAAAGAGAATTTAACTTCACTATCCTCTATTAAAACCCCTCTACTAGCTAGCCTATCTACACATTTGTTCCTTTCCCTTAACGTATGTGTAAAATTGATTTTTCAAACTCTATAACAAGGTTTTGTATTTTCACAATGATCTTTTGTATGTTCCATGGAGCCTTTTATTTCCTCAAAATTGTATTTATTACTATTAATAAATTGCCTTCCTTCCATACTTTGTCCTATTTCATTTTTTTGCATATGTGTGTGTGTGTGTGGATTTGGAAAGTGTGAGAAACCCCTACAACCAATACTTAGGGCTGAGCATTCCCATCCCGGCCATGACCCCTTGTAAGGCCAAGAGCTAAGCTTATCAATAGGGGATTAACACACACCCACACACACACATCACAGTTTGAACCTTGGACCTCCCGAAGAAGAGCCAAAGCTCGAACTATTGCACTATCCCCCTGGAAAATTTGTTTGAATATTTTGAACCCTTCCAATGTCATCCAAGATTCAACTTTATTATTTGTCTCAAATCCACCATTGAAAGCATAATATGACAACATCTTACCTCAATTATTTCTAATTATTCCTCCTCCTCATGTTGATTCTAGTTTTCCTTTAGATGCTCCATCAATAATCAATTTGATCAACTCCACTTTCGATGGTTTCCACTTGATATTCTTTACCTTATATTTTGATTCTCATGTACCCAACATCATAATTTCATTTGATGACATGACTTCATCTATCAAGGCTCTTTGCTTCAAGATCAGGGATTGGATGAGTTGATAGGGTGGTTTAGACTCCTATAATGGCTAAACAAATCTTCCTTTTTATTACCTTTAAACTACGTTCCTTTCTTTTAAATAATCTTTTGTTCATTTCCAGCCATATAGTCCAAAATATTGTATCTTTTGATATCCTAAATTGTTTGTAATGCCTCACCTTTAAAAGTGCTTTGCCATTGCTTTAACCAATTTTCGATTTTACCATTCATCACCATTCATTTACCAAACATATAAATAAATAAATATATATATATATATATATATATATATATATATATATATATATATGCCATAGTTCCTAGACTATTGAATAGTGTTCCAAGAGATGGTCTATACTATCCTTCTCCTTTTTACATAGAACACATTATGAGAGGCCATAAAAACTCTTTTTATTAGGTTATCCTAGGATAAAATTTTCATATAATCTACCAGCCATATAAACATTTTAAAGAAAACATTTATATATTATTAAGAGATATTTATGTTTTATTGGTAAACCCAATATATTATCAATGTATTATTAAAATACAATATATATAACCAATACAAATATGTGTCAAACATATAATTATAGATATATAAACATCATGCAAAAAATTAAAATACCAAAATGATATCATAATTATGACAATATAACACAAATAAAATTATTTCAATCTGATATAACAAATTAAAAAAATAATTATAATATAATGAATATTGTAACTCTAATTATTATCTCTATATAGGAGGTTTTTAAAGTCTCTTCTACTAAAACATATGGAACAAAATAAAAAACTCAAATAAATATCTTATTAATAAATATAGTTTAATATGAATAAATAATTACAATAGACAATGACAATACTTTAGAGATTCTCTCAGGGAAATTGTTACTTCACTTAGAAGAGATTTTTACATGTCTTAACAAGGATGACGACATATTTTTTGGAGTATATTGGAGCAAGCGATGGCAATGGATTTTTTTGGAGCAAGCTACAAATTTTTTGGAGCAAGCAACAATGACGAATTTTTTGGAGCAAGCAATTTTTTGAAGCAAACTACAAATTTTTGGAGCAAGCGAGAATGAAATATTTTTTGGAGCAAGCATTTTTTTGAAACAGATATCAAATATTTTGGAGCAAGTGAGGATTATTTATATCAAATGATGGAGATCAAACCCTAGCATGAAAAGAAGGAAGAAAAAACATAGCAATTCCCTGAAGCAGGCGGTGGATTCCAAACCCTAGTACATGTCTTAACAAGTATTTTTCTCTTCTATTTACTTTTTTAGATAAAAGTAAAAGTTGTTTTTGGAGTTGTGTCTATGATTTTTTCAAACACAAAAGCTTGGGTAGCCATAAAATATTAAATTCTCAATTTGTTAAAACTTCACAATACTTGTTGTTTGGGTAGACAACAATATGTGCAAGTTAGAACTTAGTGAAAATATAGATGGAAAACAATAGTGGGATTTCATAGGTATTAAAGCACAACCCATGGCTTGCTCATGAATGGACAATAGAAGAACAATATGTTTTAGAAGAGGGCCTTCAACAGGTTGAAGGAGAATCCAACATGTTTAAATATCTTAAAAATGATGCACTTTTGTCAAAAAAATAGTACATGATGTTGCATTAAGATGCATATGGATGTTAGAAATGTCTAAGATCTCAACTTTGTGATTGAAGAAGGGGTCAAGGGGATACAAATAGGACAAGGAGAAATATGGGTCACTACTACAACTACCATTGCAACTATTAGATCCGTCACACAACCCTTGGTTTCAAGATGTATCATCAATAAGATGTAGCAGCTCGTTAGAGGGTTTGAAGGAGGTATTTGTAGGGGTTTTGTTGGCAAGTTTAGTGCAAAATAGAGCAATGGTTGAGGAGGGAAAATATGATAAAAATAGACTAGGGTTATGGCTTCTAAGTATGGAGTCATCATCACACAACATGTATCTTAATACTAAGGTTGTAAAGACATGGGCTAAGAGGACATATTTTCAATTTTTTTTGACAAGACTGCCACCATGGTGAGTGAAATAGAGGGTGATAAAGATAATGGGACATTATCTATCAAGGCTATTTTTGCTAATGCAAACACTAATGGAGAGTCCCCCAACCTTGAGGCTATAAGGAGAATGCAATATTTTGAAAATGAAGGAAGATTTGGGGGTTTTCTAGAACAAGGTCATGAAGAAGAAGCAATGGACTACTCGATGGATCCTTATGAGGATGTATCCATATTTGATTGTGGAAGGAATTTCAAAATAAGGAAGTCTCCTTTAGAAGTGTTTAAGAATGGGCCTAAGCCAGTGATAATTTTATAGGAAGACACACAACTCTTAGACAAGAGTGATGATTGGGATATGTTCTCTTTAGAGCAAGTTCAAAATAGGCCACAAATCTGATAAGGGCTATGAGGGACAACATAAGAATTTGAAAGGAGGAAATCCAAAGAATAATCCCTTGGAAGCACATAAAATGGCAACCAATTGCATTCGAATGAAGAGTAATAGAGCAAAATTAGTTCTATGAGAAGATGTGAAAATGGGGGCAGTTATTGAACTCTGAGAAAATGTTTATTGGAAGGTTCTATGGGTGTGCATTTGCTAAAAAATCCTTTGTAGTGTTAGCGTAGTGCATTATCTAGGTATTACATTATTTCATTTTTGCAAAAGTAGCGTTCATAGGCACTCTCCAAGTAATTCGGTTCAACCAACTTGATGCTTCCACAACCACCTCAGGACTGATTTCTTTGTATACATATATTTCATTTGCATTACTATGTTTAATTGCTTCGTCAGAATTCAATATGGTACCAGAGCCATGGGTGATCGAAGACAAGACAATGTTGGTTAAGGTAGTTTCTAGCACCAACTACTCCAACTCCTCTTGCGACACGGTTCTTGGCGATTATACGAAGGTATACGAGTCAGACAGAGCATGCAGGCAGGTCACCAAAGCACAGTTAGATAGAGCACGCAAACGTAGGATAGCAGAAGCATGTGGTTCAAGGCATGCAGACACAGGACAATAAAAGCACACAGTTTGAGGCACACAGATGCAAGACAACAAAAGCATGCGATTCGAGGCACACAGACACAAGACAGGGTGGAGGAAAAATGGAGGGTTGGTTGCCCAAAGGAAACCAAAAGCTTTAGTGGCTTTCATTTCTTTTAAAGCCTCTCAGAGTTGCAACATAAAGAATGTGGGATTATTTTTTTTTCCATTATGTGTGCCCGAAGATGCTAACACCAATATGTTGTCTGTCCATTCTCGTTGAGCGCCATAGCTTGAGTGGTATGCATGGTGACTATTTTGCGTCAGGTCACAGGTTCGACTCCCATCAAGAGTAACTTTTTTGATGTCTAGTGTCAATCGATGACTCCCAATAGCGTGTTTGATGCCCGTCACCCACAGCTTGACGCCCTGCGCATCATGTTTGACACCCTGCACGAAGTTGACACCCAAAAAAAACCCTTTGACACCCTAACAAAAAAAATTGATGCTTCAAAGCAAAAAAATTGATGCCCTAAGACATTTTTTGTTGTTAATTATTTTTTGTTGTCAATTTTTTGCATTTTTTGCATAACCTCATTTTTGCCCCAAAGGGTCATTTTTTTGCCCACCAGGAGCGTATTTTGGGTCCAATAAGAGCACAAGAGTTTTTTTTTTGTCACGAGTCAGATTAACCACTCATGTTTTCGAGGTATTCTTTCCTACTTTGATTTCTTCCTTTCCAAGCATTTTTTTTTAGGGATAAGTTGTTTTTTTTGGAATTGGAAAGGGTCCACATACAATTTTTTCATCCTTTTTTATTTTGCAATAAAAAGGGGGGATCTTCAGCATTTCTTTTTACAAAATTCTAAGACAAAGGGGGGAATAAAAATTATTGCTTTGTGGAAAAGTGAATATTTTGAAAAATTGACATTGTAATAGGTGCATTTTCGATGGAAATCGACCCCTACAATATTTAAATTGGTGGGCATTTGTGGTTGTATTTTGCATTTAATTTTTTTGTTTTCTTGCATTAATAATCATATAATAAAGGTCCGATATGTAGACCAATTGGTTCATCCAAACCCCATAAGGGGGGCAGAGGTCCAAGGTTCAAATCTCGGGCCTCGTCGGACTAAACGCTTGTCCCTTTCCTAGTGCTTTTAGCGACGTAAAAGGTTTAAAATGATTATGGCATGGTGGTTATAGGGGCAGACTACGCAAAGATCTGTGTGGCGGCTTCTAGGGTGGACAGCGCAGAATACTGTGGTGGCCATAAAAGTTGGATAGCCTGCCCAGATTCGTGGCGGTTACCGATTCCACCATGTAAATACAAAAAAAAAAACAATCATATAATAAAGCAAAAGAAAATACCCCAAAATTATACACATATTTGTGCAATTTGTTGCACAGCAGCATTTGGTATCTACGATACCTCTAGTCCACACTTACAGGTAATGTTTTTGTGCCTGGATTACTGTATCTAACACCTAAAATAGTTGCAACAACAACGTCTGAGCTTGTTCTCTATCAATCGTCGGGGATAAATAAAGCAAACTAGTTCTGATATTCACTTCATTTATACCCTAATCGTTATTGTTGTTAGATGTAAATCCTAACGAAGTGATTTCCAAAGTGTTTAGGGGAAGTTACAAGCCATGCATGAGGAAAGACCTTCTATGGTAGGTGTTATAAACAAAACAATTCCCTTTCAGTATCGCCTAAGTTCCACGTATCGTTTTGCTCATATATACTTATAGTCTCCCTCATGTAAGGGTGGGTATATATATAGAAGTTTGGTATAAAGGTCTGGCAGGTATAAAGAAAGGGGGACCATTTGGTGTTATAAGGAACCTTCACAATGACCTCTGTTCACAAATATCTATCAAATTCATAGTTGCTGAAAGGTTCTAACTTCACACCATATAAGAATAAGATGTGTGTTATTCTTCAAGTGGAAGATTTGTGGGATGTAGTGACTGGTACTACAAAACACCCTACAATAGCAGGAGCATATCAAGAAGATTTTGATAATAAGGACAAAAGATGTCTCATGTTTATCTTGCTTACTACTACAGATGAGATCCAGCCTCATATCTATGATGCCAAAACTAGTGAGGAAGCTTGTGATACTTTAATTACTATTTATGAAGGTAAGAATCAGTCCACTATTCTACACCTTCAAACTCAACTCCACACGCTTAGTATAAAATTTGGTGAGACAGTTAATCTATTCCTATGTAGAGTGGTCGAATTGAAAGCCAAATTGAATGCTATGGGACAACTAGTGGATGATACTCTCTTGACCTCTGTCATCTTGAGAGCATTGCCCGAGTCTTATAAAATGTTGATAACCTCTCTTAATATTTCTGGAAGACAAGTATCTTTTGTGGAATTGGTGAATTTACTTCAAACTGAGGAGGTAAATTAGTTTCAGAAGGATGAAGTGCCAGATAATGCCCTCTACACCAAACAAGGGGGTAAGAAACAAGATCAATTTCAAAAAGGAAGATCTTCATCAAAGGGAAAAGGGAAACAAAATCAGAAGAAAGATAAACAATATTGCAAGATTTGTAATATGAATAACCATGACACCAATAGGTGTTGGTTTAAGAACAAGCAACAAAATGGCCATGATCATAAGAAGAAGAAAAAAAGGAAAAAGAACCCACAGAAAAAGGATAAGCAACCCAAGGGGCATGTTGCTTGTGCTGAATCAAATTCATCCTCAAATTTTGGAGAATCCAACTCAGACTCAAAATCTGAGTGAGCACACAAGGTGCTCATGACTCATACTTCATCTTCACAGATAGATGTTATATGGTATATTGATTTAGGTGCTAGGAAGCATATGACTGGCGATAAATCATGGTTTGAGACCTTTAAGGAGAAAGAAGGTAAGCTAGTAACCATTGCTGACAATCAATTCTACCAAGTGAAGGGTGAGGTGATGTTTTTGTCACTCTTCTAGATGATAAATGGCATATTGAAAAAGTCCTCTATGTGCCTGGATTGGCTAATAATTTGTTGTCAGTCCCTCAGATGTTGGATCAAAATATGGATATTGTGTTTTGTGTTTCAAAAGGGAAAAAGAGATGTTTTATATCAAAAAAAAGAAAGCATGTAGCAATCAAATCATACAAGCATGGATTGTTCATTTTAGATGTCATTTCAACGCCTCATGTTGCTCTGGCAACAACTACAAAACAGGCTACTTCTTTGTGGCATAAGAGATATGGGCATCTAAGTTCAGGATATTTGCTCGAGTTGAGAAAATATGAGATGGTGAGAGGACTTCCCAACCTTTCATCCACATTGCTAGTGTGCTCGGATTTCTTAGTAGGGAAGCAACACGGGGTCCCATTTGAAGAAAGCTCTTCTAGAGCTTAAAAACCTTTAGGTACACACCGATATGTGCGGTCCTATGCCAACCAGCTATGGTGGAAAAAAGTATTTTCAATTGTTTGTTGATGATTCTAATGAAATATATGGGTTTTATTCCTTCCATTGAATTTAGAGGCATTTTTGTACTTTCAACAATTCAAGAAGTTTGTTGAGAAGGATTCAAGATATTTCATCAAAACCCTTCGTTCAGATCGAGGGGGGGAATATACTTCCAAAGAATTTTCATCATTTCTGAAAGAACATGGAATTAAGAGACAAGTGACTGCATCCTATACTCCACAACAAAATGGAGTTGCAGAGAGGATAAATCGTTCCATTATGGAAATGATTCAATGTATGCTAAAGGGAGCACATCTTGAGAATGAGTATTGGGCAGAAGTAGTAAACACAACATCATACATCCTAAATAGAGCACCCACAAAAGCTCTACAAGGTAAAACTCCACAAGAAGCATGGAGTGGTAAGAAACCCTCCATTTCTCATCTAAGGGTTTTTGGATGCAAGGCATTCATGCACATACCAAAACAAAAAATGAATAAGTTAGATGAGAAGACTCTGCAATGTATCTTTCTTGGTTATGAAGAGCATTCAAAGGGATATCAACTGATAGATCCTATGACCAAGAAGACACATATAAGTAGAGATGTGATATTTGATGAAGCTTTCACATCAAATAACACTTCTACAGTTGTATACCTTGAGGAAGATGAGCCTAAGAAAGAGACTTCACCTCCTCAAAAAAAAGTTCCAAAATGGTATACTAGTACATTGAGAGATTCCAAGTTGGCATCACTTCTAGATCTAACTCTAGATCGACCTTGTACTCACAGTTGACTCAGTAGAAGAGAGTAGAAGTATCAAATTTAGAGGTCGATGAGCTTTACCAAAAAATTGATGAACTATTTGTAGATGCAGAGGAAGATAAGGAAACAAATATGGAGGATGAGAGGGTTTATATGACAACATTGGATGAAAATGAACCCACAACAATTCTGGATGCCCTTAGTGAGCCTCAGTGGAAGACTGCTATGGAAGCAGAACATACATCTCTCATGAAAAATCATACATGGAAGCTTGTAAATTTGCCTTCAGGAAAGAAACCCATTGGCTGCAAATGGGTGTTCAAAGTGAAGTATAAGACATATGGTACTATTGAAAAGCATAAATCTCGTCTTGTTGCAAAGGGATATGCTCAGAAAGAAGGCATATATTATGAAGAGACTTTTACCCCTATTGCAAAAATGACTACCATTCGAGTACTTTATGCCATGGAAGCTCATTTTGGGTGGAAGTTACATCAAATGGATGTAAAAAGTGCTTTTCTGAATGGTGACCTACAAGAAGAAGTGTATATGACCCAACCAGAAAAGAACAAAAAGTTTGTAAGTTGATCAAATCCTTGTATGGGCTGAAAAAATCTCCTCGAGCTTAGTACATCAAAATCGATAGTCACCTAATGCAACATGGTTTCCAAAGAAGTCCGTTAGATGCAAATCTCTATATAAAAAACAACGGTTCTGACATAGTAATTTTGGTGCTATATATAGATGATATGATCATAGTAGGTAGTTAAAAGAGTATGATTGATACAATAAAAAATGATCTAAAAACATCTTTTGAAATGATAGATCTAGGACTTCTTCACTATTGTCTTGGTTTAGAAGTAACTCAAAAGAAACATCATATCAGAGTTACCCAAAAGAAATATGCCAAGACATTGATTAATAAATATCAGATGATTGACTGTAAGTCTAAAGCTACTCCAATGGAGGCTGGACTTAAGCTATCTCGATATGATCAATCCCCACAGGTATATGGTACTCTCTATCATCAACTGATTGAGAGTCTCATATATCTAACCAATACCAGGCCAGATCTCAGTTTTGTTGTGGGTTATCTTTCACGGTTCATGCAGGATCCAAAGGTGAACCATTGGAAAATAGCCAAAAGAGTTCTTTATTATGTTCATGGTACAATAGATTTTGGCTTGGAATACAAAATGAATAACAAATTCTACTTACAAGGATACACGAACTTTGACTATGCTGGATCCATTAATGATCGAAAGTCGACTTATGGATACATTTTTCATCTTGGATCTGGTTTTGTCTCTTAGCATAGTAAGAAGCAACAAGTGGTTGCTATCTCTTCTATATAGGCATAATATCATGCATCCAGTGGAGCAGTCTACGAGATAATATGGTTAAATCGTATTCTTACACACATGGGCCTTCCCAAGAACCTTCCTCTTCATTTGTTTTACGATAATCAAGGTGTTTTGAATCTTATAAAGAATCCCATCTTTCATGATCGCATAAAACACAACGATACTAGATGTCCTTTCATTTGAGATGAAGTTCCAAAGCATCATATACAGCTCCAATACATTCCCACTGATGAGCAAGTTGCATATATCTTCACCAAGGTACTTGCACTTGTCAAATTTGAACTGTTTCGCAATGCTATTTGCAGTTGCCAATAATGTAATAAGGGGGGATGTTAGCGTAGTGCATTATCTATGTATTACATTATTTCATTTTTGCAAAAGTAGCGCTCATAGGCACTCTCCAAGTAATTCGGTTCAACCAACTTGATGGTTCCACAACAACCTTAGAACCGATTGCTTTGTATACATATATTTCATTTGCAATACTATGTTTAATTGCTTTGTCAGAATTCAATAGGCAAATTGGATGTCCAGGGAATGGATGGAAGTTCTAGGATATGTACCTAGTTTTTTATTTCGAGTAAGAGGATGGTTGTCATTTCAGTTTAGTACTAAGGAAGATGTGGCAAAGATTATGTTAGAGAAATGGTTTTGGGGGTCAAATTTGTTAATTCTCAAACTACAAAACCCTTATTTTGACTCTAGGACCACTCAAATACCTTCTCACCCTGTATGGGTAAAGTTACCAGGGTTGCCATTAGAATTTTGGTATAGATATGTTTTCCAAGCCATAGGCAACTGCATTGGTTCTTTCTTGGAGGTGGACGAGAGGTATCAATCCTCATGCATGCGGACAATGGCTAGGATTCTTGTTGATGTGGACTATAGATATGGATTAGTGGGAGAAATTGTGTTGAAGTATAACAAAGGGACGCATGTTCAAACCCTAGACTATATTGGTGTTCCTTTTAGGTGTGCACGTTGTCATAATTATGGGCATATTGCAAGAGATTGTTCTCTTAACTTTTAAAGGAAGGTTTGACGTTATAAGAAAGACAAAGGGATCTTTAAGGGTGATAATTAAATGCAATTTTCCCTTAAAGCACATAACTTATAGTCTAATTATATTATTGAATCATTGCATAAGGAACACAAGCTAGAGAAATCAAGAAAAAAAACAAAAAATGCTAAGAATATGGAGACAAATATAATTGTTCCAGATCAAGTGATGAATTCAAAATCATCTCATATTAAAGTAAGGCTAGAATTCTCAGAGCAAAAGTTGGATGCCCCAGATACAAGCTTTCAAAGCAAATCTACTACCAAATATCATACAAAGTCTCCACTAGAATAAGGTAAGGGTGCAATTGAGGGGCAAGGAGGACCCTTAAATTCCTCTTCCTTGAAGGAAGTAGATCTAGACCTTGGATTATACTTGGTAAATTTGTTAATAATGCTTCGCAAGTAAATCTCTTTGAAATTTTTTTCTCCTCTTCAATTTTCTTGTGGTCAGGAAGGTTTTGTGTCCCCATAAACTCATAGGTATCCCCTACGATCCCTAAAAGGTAAAATAGGACTAGGAGAAGAAGGATTTGGAGGAGGCCCCAGTAAAGATGTGGGGGATAGAAGTATTGCTAGTAGGAGGGGCAAAAGAGCTTTTACTTTATTGGCTAAGAATAAAAGCTTATGTGAAGTTCAACAAGGAAAGCAACCATCCTTAAAAGGGATCCTTAGAGTAGGGATGATCCCAGACACAATTAATCAATGAAAGTACTTTCCTTTAATGTTCGAGGGATGAGAAACTATGGAAAAAAAGTTGCTCTATACAGGTTGGTAGAAATTCATAATCCAAAGATTTTTCTAATTCAAGAGACAAAAGGGTTAGCTATGAAAGTGATGGAAGATCTCAGTAAATTGCTTAAAGGATGGGATTTTTTGGCCCTTGATGTTGTAGGAGCCTCAGGAGGAGTGGCTACAGGGTGGAAGGTAAATCAGTTTAGGCTAACCAAATTTGCATTGCTTGACTCAGGAGTAGGGACCAAATTCTTTTCAGTGGAGCTTGGGGAAACAGTGACAGTGGTGAACATTTATGGCCCCTATAAAGACAAGATGTAGTATTGGGATAAGCTTATGGATCAAAAAATTTTAGAAGCTAATAATTTAATTTTAGGAGGTGATTTAAACTTAACTCTCTCGAGGAGTGAAGTGTGGGGTTTTGTTGCTAGAACTGATCCACTAGCTAATTACTTCATCCAAAAGTTTGAATCCAAGGGGTTGGTAGACTTGGTGCCTATAAAATCTATCCCAACTTGGAGAAACATGAGGACAGGAGTTGATAGAATTTCTAAGAGACTGGACAGATTCTTAGTAGTAGAGAGTTTGGTAAATGGCACTTACAGATTGAAGTCTTGGATTGAAGTTGGAGGTGACTTTGATCACTCCCCTATCATGCTTCTTTTAACAAAAGAGGAGAAAAAACCACATTGTCCTTTTAAATTTAATTCTGAGTGGCTAAAAGAGGATAACTTTGTAACTCTAGTCAAATCAAAATGGGTGAAGTTTGATTCTAGTCTAAGAGAATCTGCTAGTATACAATTTGCAGCAAATTTAAAAAGGGTTAAGGCAATAGTGGCTCAATGGGCCCATAAAAAAAACTAATGGATGAGAAAAAACTGAGGGAGATTGAGGAGGAGCTTGCAATGTTTCTAGCAGATGACTTTGAAAAATAAATGGATGAGGAAATAAGGCTTAAGTATAAAAGTTTGGAACAAGAGAAGAGTAGATTGTTGGTAGAGAGAGAAGCACGATGGAGGCTCAAAAGTAGAGCACTATGGATTGCAAATGGGGATGAGAACACTAAATTTTTTCATAGCTTTGCAAACCACAAAAAACAACAAAATACAATTTGGGAGTTACAGGGACAAGATGGAAGTAAAGTCTCCTCCTTTAAAGGAATAGCAAACATGGGTGTAAGGCATTTTGGTCAACTGTACAAGGATCCTAGTCAAGTTAATATAGCTGAAATAGTTAAAATAGCTTCTCTCTTTCCTAGATTTATAGATGAGGAAGCCAATGATGAGTTGATTAAGGAAGTCTCAAAGGAGGAGCTCAAAGTTGTTTTAACCTCCTTCCAAAAAGATAAGAGTCCAGGACCTGATGGGTGGACTATGGAATTCTTTCTCGGGCTCTATGACATTTTGGAGTCTGACCTACTCAAGGTTGTGGAGGAATCTAGGCTAAAAGGAAGGGTAAATGCAGTTTTCAACTCTACCTTCATTGCTCTTATTCCAAAAAAGGATAATCCTTCTTCCTTTGATGATTTTAGGCCCATTTCTTTGTGTAATTGTGTGTATAAAATCATAGCAAAAATAATTGCTTCAAGAATTAAAAGGTTCTTCTCTGCTTCTATATCTATTGAGCAATTTGGTTTCCTACATGGTAGACAAATTCATGAAGCAATTGGTGTTGCTCAAGAAAGTCTTCATACCATAAAATCAAAGAAACTACCAGCAATGGTGATGAAGTTGGATCTCTCCAAGGCTTTTGATAGAGTAAATTGGCTATATTTAAGAATGATACTTACTCATATTGGGTTCTATGTGCAGATGGTGAATTGGATTATGGGATGTCTTTGTTCTATTTCTTTTGCAGTTTTGGTTAATGGGTCAACCTCTCAGTTCTTCAAAGCTTCTCGGGGTATTAGACAAGGTTGTCCCTTGTCACCATTGTTATTTCTTTTGGTAGTTGAGGGATTAAGTAGGTGTATTATAGAAGCCAAGAGGGAAGGAGCAATAAAGGGAATTAAAATAGGTAGAACGGTGGAAGTCACCCATCTACTTTTTGTAGATGATGTTCTCCTTTTCACAGATGGAACAGTAAGAGTTGTAGAGAAGTTAAAACAATCTTTAGATCTTTTTTGTCTGGCAACAGGTATGCAAATTAATGCACAAAAGTCAAGCATTTCTTTTAACTATGTGAATCAGAATCAAACCATAATAATAGGTCAACTTTTCCCCTTTAACAAATTTGATCTTCAAGAGGGGTTTAAATATTTGGGGTTCTTTTTGAAACCCAATGACTACACTAAACAAGACTGGAATTGGTTGATAAAGAAGGTGGAAGGAAGAATTAATATTTGGTGCAACAAATGGCTCTCTTTGGGGGGAGATTGACTTTGGTCAAGTCTGTGTTGGAGGCAATACCAGTATATTGGCAATCTTTGGCTCATATACCAAAAGGAGTTTTGGAAAAAATAGACAGTTAAGCTATAGATTCTTATGGACAGGGAAAAGGGAAAGGGAAGGTATTCCCTTGGTTAAATGACAATCCTTAGCCAAGCCCAAGGAAAATGGAGGATGGGGACTTAAGAACATCTTCCTATTTAGCAAGGCTCTAGCAACAAAGTGTGTTTGGAAGATAATATCAAAGGAAGGCTTATGGAATAAGATTATACATGAAAAGTATTTAGAGCCACTCACAGTTGAGGAGTGGATAAGGGCCCCAATTAAGCAAACACGTAATGTTTCAATCTGTTGGAAGGCAATGATTCAGGCCTTTTATATTGTTGGTGATTGGCTTACCTAGAAAATAGGGGATGGTTCAAGGATAAGACTAGGATTAGACCCTTGGATTGGTTGTGGTGATATGCACAGACTGCCAAATAATATAATTCAGACCCTAAGAGCACAAGGGATTGGAAATCTTGCCCAAGCAGCTAACCCAAAATCTTCTACAAACTAGAGTCAAGGATGGAAGGAAGCAACAATGTTAGGGCTTCAGGGCCAAGAGGCACACCAATGGGAAGAATATGTGGGGAGACTTAAAGCTGGACATATCAAGTTGCGAGAGGAAACTGATCAATTGGTCTGGACAAAGAATGGAGCTACGGGGAGTACACTCCAAAGTTGGGGTATAAGACTCTATTGGAAGATAGCAATGACAATCCAACATGGTGGTGGAAGACACTTTGGAAGCAGAAAGCCCCATTGAAGACAAGATTGTTCCTATGGCTTGCCATGAAAAATAAGGTTCTAACATGGGAGGTTTTACAGAAGAAGAATTGGAATGGTCCAGGAAGGTGTCATTTATGTAAGTCAAACAATGAAACAATTGATCATTTATTGGTTGCTTGCTCCTTTACTAGACAGGTTTGGAGGGAGGTTATAGCACAATTAAAGCTTCCTATAGGATGGCAAGAAGATTCCTTAGGAGAGTGCTTAAAATATTGGTTTGAAAATAGGTCTTACAAAGGTTTTATAGCTCTCCCATTGTTTGTGTCTTGGGGAGTATGGTTAACTAGGAATGCATTAATTTTTCAGGATCAAGAGAAGCCTACTTGGCAGGTCTCCTCCCAAATCATTGGAAGTTTAAAAAACTGTAAGGTTTCGACAACAACAAAGGTAAACAGACAAATCATCCCTCCAAAGATTGATAAATCAAGGGCCTGGGGTTTTTTTGATGGGGCTAGACAAGGGGTCCCTGGAGTTTGTGGAGCAGGAGGATTACTATATATTTTTGACTCTCATTATTTTAAATTCAAGGCTGGATTGGGAGAAGGTTCTAATAATTATGCTGAAATTATGGCCCTCAAATTGTTGGTTCAGTTGGCAGAATCAAAAGGAATACAAAAAATTCAAATTTACGGAGACTCGCAGGTGGTAATAAACTAGATGCTTGGTGTTTTTAGGATGGAAAACATGATTCTACAACCCATCTTCTCTCAAATAAAAGAAGTTGTGGATCGAAGTGAAGCTTTTACTTTTTGGCATATTTATAGAGAACTAAATAGGGAAGCAGATGAACTCTCAAAGGAGGCACTTCAGATTGATCCAGGTATGTGCTTAGTACAAGAATTCAATGAGGGCAATGCACTACAACTGGTCCAAATCTCTATCTGGGGGATTAATACACTCTAGTTAAAGCAAGCACAGATAAAGCAACTTTTTCAAAAAACTCAGAAGTTAGTGATTTAAAGGATATTGTTTGATAAATTGGGAAGGTGCCTAAGGATAGAACTTAGCATGATAGAGATAGCTAGTTATGATGTATAAATGACCTAATTTTTAGGTCACTATTGAAATTTTGAAGAAATGCCAAAGAGACATATGAAGAATGTAATTTCATATTTACTTAATATAAAATTACAACTTTTTTATGAGGAAACAAAAAATAACAACTATTATATCTGACAATTTTACTCATTATGGTTATTTATTTTATCATCCCATAATTTTTTCTAAAGGTATAAATTAAATGTTTAAGGTTCAAATATTGTATAATAAAGTTGCACACTATATTTTGTAAGTTTCAAAGAAAATTAAAATATAACAACAAATAACTTAACTTATTAAAAACTATAGTTCTTATCTCCAGGTAGCGTAATGGTTTGAGATTTGGCTTTTTTTATTTTATTTGAGGTTCAAGGTTCAAACCGCGGTGTGTGTTAATCCCCTATTGATAAACTTAGTTGTTGGCCTTACCGGGGTTATGACTGGGATATAAATGCTCAACTAAGTGTTGGTTGTAAGAATTTCTCACACTATTAAAAAAATATAATTCCTTGTGTTCTAATAGCTCAATAAAGATTAAAATTAAAAAAAAAAACTCAAATTCATTTTATCCTATATAAACATAAAAATTTAAAATGAATGATATTACAAATAATTTATAACCATACCTTTGTAAAAACTACAATGTATTAAAAAATCCAAAACAAATGACATGTTTACATGTCAAATATGTATTAAAACACAATCTTCCATATATATGTTAAAACTACAATGTATTATAAAAAAATCCAAAACAAATGACATGTTCACATGTCAAAATACATATTTCATATGTATTAAAACACAGTCTTCCATACATATTTTAAAGAAAATCCAAAATTAAAAAGACAAGTTTTAATTATTAAAAGATATAAACGATATAATAAAAAAATCCAAAACTGGTAATGACAGGTATAAATGTCGAAATGAACTTATTGGTGTTGAAAACCAGTTTTTACTTAGGCTTCCTTCCGAGGACCTAGGCAAAAGCATCCCCTCATACCAAGCTCTTAATTGTATTCTTGAATTTCATCTAGTACTAACCTTTTAATGGTATTCTTGAATTTTAGTTTTTTTTTAATTATTAATAAAAATTAAAGTTTAAATTTATATTAAAAAAATTATATTATAAAAATTAATGATTGAAAATAATATATAATAAATAATATTATATATATATATTTTTGGAAAGGTTTAAAGTTGAAATTATTATCTGTATAGATGTGTGTTAATCTTGTTATTGATAAATTTTAGATTTGACAAAAAATTATAGTTAAAATGAAAATATATAACTTTAAAACAGCTTCTGTGACTTGAACCCTAAATTTGTGACTTATTAAAAGTTAAAAAACCTTAAAAATCCATAATAAAAATTTCAATAAAATATATAAATAAAATAAACAATATGAGCATTATATAAATTATAATCCAAAGAACCTTAAAAACTTCTCTGAGACTTATATATACTATAATCCAAAGAACCTTAAAAACTTCTCTACCTTTTATAGCCTTTACATAAAATTTTGTTCTACGAGCTTCTAATTATCTTTTCTCTTCAAGATCAGAATTCAACGCAAGTTAATAAGAAACTGAGATCCCTCCCAAAAACACTCTTTTAGACTGACACTACAATCCCTCCTGGAAGACAGACATTAATGATCAACCCTTCTGGAAGGGACTTTTCCTGCATAATTTCATTCATAGGGTTTGAAATTACAGAAAGATTCAACCGTGATACATTGAATGTTCGCCCCAGAAGATGACGATTCCTTGTTCAAATTACATAATGGAGAGCTCAGTAAGGACGCCGGAGGAAGAAAAAGCGGTCATTAGAGACATTACAGAAGCGGCTGAAACTAACATAAGGGAAGGCGACACATATTATCTTTTAAGTTACAGGTAACCCTCGCTTTATTTGAACAATTTTAATCCCTTTTCTTTTTCTGATGTTGTGGCCTTATGGAATAATTTTTGATATTGCAAGGTAATTTGAAACCCCAGCCTTAGCTATGTCTTTCATAGTCTAAGCCATATCTAGAACTATATCATATATGTGTGTGTATACAAACGTGTATATATGTTTGTAGATATACAGTATTCTATGCACTGTGGTAGCGAATTGGGAGGTTGGGCACTTGCTGAATTTGGCTTTCTAGTTTTGTCCATACAACTGTGGTGTCTCTGCCTTTACATGAATATCATCTTTTGTAAACTTTGCTAAAGGTTTATCTTCTTTGCCTTGACTTTGTTAAACGTTATCTTGTTTGCCCCGAAAAATTTCAATATTTGCAGACTATGGCGGAGCGGAAGTGCTTTAGGACTTAAAGGTTGACTTTTTTAAGGCTTTCATTCGAAGCAGATAATTACAATGCAAAATATTAAAGATCAGATAACTTTGTGCCGAAATCCTGTGGCTGTGAATGTAGTTGGAGGAAACTCCAACCACACAGACATTATCTACAGAGGAAGGCTTCCCTATGAAGTGTAAGCGTGCCCCAAGTCACAGTGCATAGGGTTGAAGCTTTAAGCCTCGAGCATTGGTGGTTTGTGTCCTTAGTCTGGCCATAGTAGCTAGACTTATAGTCTGCCAGTTTGACTTGGGCTTGGCATAGGAATTTGGCCAAAACCTGGATGCTTCAAATGAGGCCTTTGACTGATAAGTAAGGACATTTTGTCTGTGTGTGTTGAGTCATTTGCTTGTGCTCTCCAGAACCAGGAGAGTGTCACCAATTGTCAGGGGGACTTGCCCATACTTGGAGAGTCTTAGAGAGTCTATCGGTTTTGACATTTTTTGGGTCACTTGTCAGTCGGCTAATGAGTAGTGGGGCTAATGAGTAGTGGCCAACCGACACTGATATTTACTGCAAAGACCATTGCAGCCGTCAGAACAAATGATTTTCTTTTTTCAAATTGGTGTTATGCAAATGAATGGCTTGCATGAAGCACAGGCACCTGCATCTCATTCCTACGGTTGTGGAAGCTTTGTGTATTGTTAGGTGGAGCATAGTTACGAGACTCTTGGAAGGCTGCAAGCCCCCTGGGCCAGTCATTTTAACCTTAGGCGAGGCTGTGAGGCAGGTGACCCAAGGCGAACCATTTTAACCCTAGACAAGTCTCTTTCTGTAAAATACTATATTTTATGTTTTTTCTTGTTTACCTTGTCAAGTTTTTCTTCGAGCTCAAGTCTGGCTCAAAAAGCAAAGAACAAAGACTTTGCGATTCCGGTTTTCAATCTGATTTATGTGGATGTTTCTAGAGGTATTTTTAAATCTGGTTTATTTGTGGGGTGGTTGATAGAAATTTGTCAGTCCTAGTATGAACTGCTGAAACTAGGTAAGGTTATTGGAGCTTATTTTGTGTCTTTGTATTGATTGCTTTGGTTGTTTAAACTTGTCACTTTAAGCCATAAATATTTGCCAGCAATTTATTGATGAATTGGAATCTCTTTAAAATTGTTAAATTAACACATTACCTTGGGAAGTTGCTAATAATGCCTCAACAAATGCAAGATAATGATATTTTTCTTTGACAGTTGAATGGGTAGGCTCATTAGCTGGCCATGGATGTATTTTTGTATGTTTTTTTGCTGTTCTATTTGTACTCTGTTGTGTTGGGCTTATGATATGAAAATGGAAAGATCAATAAGACCATTCAAAAGGAAGCAGGTAAAGCTTTTATAAATAAGATTAACATAAGGATTGAAAGAAGTGTAACTAAAGTATACTTGGACAAAGATGTGATTGCAACCCTGGATAAGTAAATGGGATGGAGATGTTGAACTAAAAGAGGCAAGTTCAAAAGGGTTGTTGGCAATGTGGAATGCAATGGCCAAGATGTCAGACCCAAATCATACAAAAGAAATCAAAGGGAAAAAGTGACCCTTAGGACCTATAAAACCAGGGATTAAAAATACAAATTGTCACTTTGATGTTTGCTTTCAATCTATTTGATGGCACAAAAGAAATTATCCTACATAAAAGGAAAACACCATAAGAATCTGTCAAATGTGAAAATTAGTAGAATAATTTGAAGTAAAGAGCAGCCAAATCCTGTTTTTGACTTACATAGAACTACCCAAATACAGAAGTCTAAAAGGGGATTGCCAAACAAAGATATATCCTAGACAATACAAAAATAGTACTGAGAGGAGATTGAGTCCAGTCAAATTTTCAGCTGCATAAGTTTACTTTCTTGGAGCTATGGTTTGTCTTTCTCTTTTTTCACTTTCTTGGTTGATTTTGTTCCCATCTCTTAGCATAAAATGTATCACCATAAGTTTGTGTTTGACCATGCCCTTGTTTCAACTCTATGTATGAGATAAAATTGTACTTTATATTCCTTCTTATTAATCCCTATTGTGACTAATGTTTTTAGATGATGCACATTTAGTTAGTGTCTGATGTGAGGGGAGCCAATTAAATCAACTTATTTTCCTTTGAATTTAACTTTTCCCCACATTTTTGTCTTATTTTCAGCTTTATGCACAACAATAAGTTGTGAGCCATTTATTACTAATTACATACTACACTTTATTTTAACTAGTTACAAGTTTTTTTTTACTTTAGTTTAATAATTGCAGTTCATTTATTTTGTAAATGACTTGCCATCTTTTGAATTTATATCATCCCTGATAGAGACGAAGTCGCTATGCAGAACTTGTTTATCGCATACAATTCTATATTTTTTAAAAACATTTCTAAGACAACAATGCCCTTTAGCTTATTGTTTTTGCCAATCTGCTAGTTTTCATTCTCCATTTATTTTTCGACTTTCTAATTACTTTTTCTCATGCTTTGTTACCCTTAGGTGCATGTACCTTACTGCCCTTCCTTTTTAAAACTGTGCTTCTATAAAGAACTTTGTAGAGTAAATGTGATTATACCGTTCAAGATTTATTGTTATGTTTACTGGATATCAGGGCTTAGCAAGTTTTTCCAACACTCAATGTTCTCATGTTGTAAATTTTTAATTATGCTTACAAGTTAAGGTGAATGGTAGTTACCTTTTTGTCTTAATTCTCTAGTGTCGAAGCCACGGTATCATGTCAGATTTGATTTGTCTTGTGTCTAGATGGTGGAAAGACTGGAGAGATTATATTGGTCAGGATGTGACTAGTACAAGCAAAGACTTCACTGGTTACTGTTCTAAGCCATATGAGCAGCCTTCTTCTGTCATAAAGCGGCCTTCCAGCATTGACAACTCAGATCTAGTTGTGGATGTCAAGTGTGAAGACCCTAATATGGAACCTGAGCTTCATCGTGCACTGATGGAAGGGCATGATTATGTTTTGTTGCCACAGAATGTGTGGGTGCAGTTTCACAAATGGTGAGTTTGAGATTTATTTTTCATTCTAAGTTTTTTATTATTTAACACAAATATTTCGTGTAAATCTTGTTTGGTAAGTACAGGTGTTAAAGCTTCTAAAAGTATATTGAATTTGATTTTACTTGCCTCTCTCAAGAACTAGGGTGTTGTCATATAAATAATGTACTCAATGTTTTCTTGCATTTAGAGTCGTTTTCTCTACTAGAGAGTGGTCTGCTTTTCACAGAGTCTTCTGCATTGAGAATTTAAATTCCTTACGTAGGTGTCTTGTATGTCATGAGAATAATGCCAATTATTTTGTAAATGGATTATACAAACGTCCATCACAATATTGGAGTAATATCAATTGTCATACAACTAATTGTAGATTATGATCCAGATGCAGGAACAATCCGGTGAACAACACTCTAAATTGCAGAATCTTAAGTGTCATAAACAAAAGTGAATCCTTATTATTTATAAACAACTGGCAGAATGCAGTAAGAGACCATGGAACCATTCACACACAAAGAGAACAATATTGGTAGTACATATTGGATCAGAATTTTCTTTATGACAATTCTGTATTGCAAATCTTTGTAAAGGGATGTTAAACTTTGGTACTTTGTCTTCTCTAATCATGCAACAGAGGTGTTCCATACAAATTATATAGAATAAAAAATGAGTAGACACCAAGGGAAGGGGACGGTACATCTTCCAGTGGCTGTAGAAAGGGTTAGTGCCACAAGTTGACAATTGGAATTGAGTAGTTGTTATGACAATTGTTTCCATGCTGAGTTGGCGCATACACTGAGCTTGGTGCTGACTTGGATAGCGGGAGTTATACTTCCATCAGAGTAATGATACTTGTGATAAGTACAAAAGCCAAATAGACTTTGTTGCTGATCAAACATATGGCTTGGGCTAACTTAGGATGCCAAAGGCAAACTTACGGAACAATCACATGCCAACTTACCAGATGTGGACTTGCCTACTTTATTGTTCATGATAAAGTTGCTAACAATATTTAAACAACAGATATTCCAGAATCAGAGCAAGGATAAGGCTGGAATAGTCTTAGTAGCTGTATGATATGTTAACTGTATGAGTTAGTTGTTGATAGTTTTTTGTAAACACTCATCTTCTATAGACATTCTGGAAAACTTATTTTTTTAGAGGGACCTCTCTAATCTTTCAGCCTGCTTGCATAGTCTTTTATTTTTGCAAAAGTTGTTGTTTTCAATTACGGCTTTTGTTAGCAAGCATTATAAGATAGCATTCAAAATTAAATGTATCATTAAAGGCTTGAATGGGCGGATTGGTAAGAATGTGCGGTTTATGGTCTGAAAGGAATTTGTTGTGAAGTTTCATGTACGAAACCTTGTGGGGGCATTGGGGCTGTTGACAAATGATTTCCAAATGGTTATTGGAGGGAATCACAACATGATGGGTAGTAAGATAATGTACTGGTAGATGAAGGGAAACTATTTGTGGTATTTGAGATTAGGCATTATAATTGAAGAAGATTGAAGGGCAATACATTCATTTTTGGTAGTATTAAGGTTACATTCAAACTTGATCACATTAGAAACAACTAACAGGTTGATATAGGTTGGCTAAATTTTGTATCTGATATTTGATTAGATAGATGGTAGAGCCATGAGACCTTTAAGTAAATTGTACTCGGAGGTTATATTAGGGCTGAATTTGATGTGTAAGGTATTAATAAGATTACATCAGTCATATAAAAACAAGATATGCTGGCAAATAGGCCCTAAGAACCTTAAGTCATCCCTATTAATTTTTAAATAGAGGGAGCTATGTAGAGACAACCTAGTTAGGCCAAAGGGCATGTGGTGTACTCGTGGGGTCACTTTGGTTTTGAGTGTCCTGTCATTGTTTAATTCTTGTGACCTGTGGGCTTTTGACAAAAGAGAGAAGGCCAGGTGCAAGTCCTGGGCAGGGCATGATAGAATAGATACCCTTTTGTACTTGGCAGTGTAATGAACTAAAATTGGCATTTGTGATGTGGGCACTTTGGGGGCATGTTTTGGGCATCAGTTTCAACAAAAAAGTACAACTGAAGTATAACTTAAATACTTTGAAACAACCTTAAGTAAACCACATATCTTGTGATGTGAGAGGCATAACTTCCATCAAATACATCAAAATTGGATTTTGCTATAAGAAGTTCAAAGGACAGATCTCAAATTTTTCTTTTTGATATTCATATGGTTGACTTTGAATACTAGACAAGTGAGAAGTGTGGCACAAATTTGAACAAGACCTTCTATCAAGTATATAAAGACTATCTTCTGTCTAAAGAATTTTGAAGTTCAGTTTTCAATATTTCTTTATAGTAGTCATGTGGTATACTCTAAATAATAAACAAGTAAGAAAAGCGAGAAATAATTAAACAAAACAATTAAGGATTATAAATTTCTATGTTTCATGGGGACGTGCCTTGGGATTTGAGGGCCATCTCGGAGATGTGTCCTGACATTTCAAAAAACCATCCCAGTGCCTTAGAAATGCGTCCTACCGTCTTGTGTCGTCCCCATCTGGAAACTTCATGGAACATGGGTTTTAATGACAATTTAAGTCCTGTTAAGGAAAAGTGGTGTCTTTCTTTATAAGTTATGACCATTAGATTAGGTAATAGCATTTATAAATATCCGTTGTACATGCCAAGAATGTAATGATCAAACATGTAAGTTGGTAATAGGATTAACATAAGGTTTTAGGAAGCTATTTTCCATGGGGACTCGTCTTGGGATTTGGGGGCCGTCTTAGAGACTTATCCCAATGTCTCACCATACCAACATGCAGCTCGCTATCGTAGTCTTGGATATGCATCATGATGTCCCACCATACCAACATGCGGCTCACCATCCCAAAAAGCGGTTTCGGTTATGGAATTTTGTAGAACATAGCTAGGAAGATATAGTAGGTGGGGTGGTTGAGACAACGCCGTGCCCTAACATGTCAGGAATTATTGGCATGAAGAGTGTAAATCTATGCATGGACAACTTTGTTAGGCCCTCACCCACAATCTTACTATCATAGTTGAGAAAATAGGAAGCAAGTCAAAAGAATTGGAAAAAAATGGAGAATTAGTGAAAAAAAACTGAAGAAAATGTTGGACTTCTTCACATTGCAAAAAATCCGCTGTTAAAATGCGCTTTAGTGTTTTGTTTGGTGTGGTAGCAGGTAGGCAGACCTCTCTCTCCAGTTTGGAACAAGCAAAATGAGGCAAAATGAAAAAAAACAAGCTATTTATGCCATTTCCTCTACCCATGCTGCTGCGGCAGATTTTTTGAGCAAAAAATTGAGATTTTGTCAGCAAAGGCAGGAATTGGCAAAAATCGGGATTTGTTTTGCAGATTTTCTCAACTATGCTTACTATTTTTTCAATTCTTTAATGGAGTTATTGTTGTCTTCCTAGATGAAAGAAATGCAATTATCTTGATACAAGTAGACTGGAGCTTTCAAATGCCCTTCATACCTCTCACATGCCCCTCCTGTCAAGTTGTTCTACAAAAAGTCTCCTACACTTGATATTGATCCAACTGTTTGAACTTACTATGCCAGCACTTTGTATTATATATCCGACCAATATTCTATGCAAGCCCCTCGATTACAAAGTTGCCATCTTTGTAACACAAGCATGATAAGAAAAGCCATCCAAAAGTTAAGCACAAACAAATATGCAGACAATGAAGGGTTAAGCGCTGAATTTCTTAAGCATGGTGTAGACGCTTTAGCTATTCTAATTGCTGATAATTTTAATGAAGTTGTATACTACGGGTTTCCTCCATATTGGTTATGACACATTACTTATCCTATCTATAAATCAAGGGGCATTTTTGATCCAGATTCCAAACAATTACAGTACTATCATGATTGGGTATACGTTTTCCAATCTCAACGCCTCAACAATTGATATGTATTTATTGCAGCATTTGGAGGAGAGGAAAGTTAGAGCTAACAAGTAGGTTCAAGAAAGGGTACCGGACTATTCATAGTAGAGAAACTCAGACTTGGCAAAGCCAATTTTTGATTCGGACTTGGACTTGGCAAAAAAAACTTGGAATAACTTAGCCAAAAAAAAAGAAGAAGATAATGCAAATTTTCATTGGAATTTTTATTTTTATTTTTATAATGCTGTTCACAATTAACTAACGTTACACATCCAAAGTTAATGTTGTAAGTGATACAACCTTAAACTACACATGAAAGTGATGAAACACACATCAATTAAAGAAATTTTAACGCCAAGTAATATTTTTGTATTGATTATCATATAAAAAGGTACAAAATGTGTCAAAATGCCTCATAGGCCCACTACAACAGTCAACTAATCTATCTAGCAGATATGTCTTTGCCCTTCACCCTAGTTGAAGCTCTAGTTCTCTCTCTTTGTGCTGATGCCTCTTCCTTTGCCTTTGCCACTAACTCCTCTGCCATACTTTCAAAATCATCCATTGAAAAGAGAGGCTGCTCCTCCTCCTCCTCTATCATTCTGATCCATTCAGATGATGGATCAATCTTATCTAAATCAATGGCCTCATAATTGGATCCCTCAATTCTTTTGTGGTGGAGGTGAAGGTTGTAATGAACAAATACAAGCTCATTCAACTTTTGTTGCATGAGTCTATTGCGCTTCTTGGAGTGAATGTGCTCAAACATACTCCAATTGTGCTTACAACTCGAAGCATTGCATGGTTGATATAAAATTTTGATGGCAAAGTGTTGAATATTGGGCGTATAGGCATCAAAGTCCTCCTACCATAAATCTAGAAAATGCCAAGAAAAAAGGTATTTAATAATTTATGTAAAATTGTAAATTGAGATTATTTAAAAAAAATCCAATAAAAATTGGATTCATAAGGGTTACTTGGCATCTGAGTTGCCCTTCCTTGAATGCATTGTGGGGTTGTGAAAATGTAGCCCTCACATCTCTTGTAATCTTGCAACTCATCCTATATCATATTCCAAGTGTTCTCATATGGCACCATTCGGGTAAGGCATTGTTGAAGGCTTGATATCACCTCATAGTCAATCTCAAATGAATCATCAAAGAATTTGGGGTGGAGGTAGTACCCCGTTGTATGTAGTAGGAGTTGAGAAAACCATTGCCAGTCAATTAGCTCCCAAATGGGATTGTATTTGGGCTTGAAATAATTAAAAAATGAGGCAATAACCTCTTTGGCCCTATCCATGGCCTGATAGAACTAATCCCATTGGCGATCTTTCTCCATCAACAAGACGGAGAACTCTCACCAAAGGCTTTGACACCTAAAGTCAAACGAGAGATTTTAGTTATTGTTAATTTGTTAGCAACTTAGCTATTTGAAATTTGGATTACAATTTAAAATTTGCAAATGGAAGGGAGGAAAAAAAAAAACACTAAGTCTTGTACCTTCATTGTCTCATTCATAGCTATCTAGAAGGGCTCCTCAAACACATAATTTGGCCCTCATTGGAGAGTCAATCTTTAGCAGTGACTTCTCCATTCCACTCCTCACTCATAAACATCCTCTTCAATGCCACTACATCAAAGAGAGGCTTTGTAATGTAATGAAGTTTATGACAAATCGTGTAACTCCAACTCACACAAGCTTCCTTCCATTAGTGAATTGCCTCATTAGTTGGAGACCCCATGTATGGTTGTAGATGAATTTGTAATATGTTTGTCTTTATTTTACAACCTCAGACACCGAAGGTAATTTATGAACTTTGAGTAGCAAATCGAGACAATGGGTTGCACATGGTGTCCTAAAAATCGTGGGGAATCTCTCCTCCAAAATCCTTCTAGCTGCCACATGCTGTTGCGTTGTCCGTGATAACTTGGACAACATTCTCCTCCCCTACCTCCAACACAACCTCCTCCAGCAACCTAGCAAGCATTTTGACACTCTTAACTTGTGTCGATGCATCGAAGACTTGAGGAACATAATTTCTCCTGTAGAAGCAACCAAAAAATAAATCAATGTCTGATTCTTCCCATCAGTCCACCCATCGGAGATGATTATGCAACCCCTTTTTCTCTTTATCTTGTGCTGTTCTTCAACCAAAGATGGGATATCCTCCACAGATTCTTGAAGGAGAGGCCCCTTAAAAATCATCCAAGTGGGCGCATTATATCTTGGGCCGCAAACTGTGAGGGCATCTACCATTCTCCACCAATATGGAGACCTTGCCACATTGAAGTGAATGTCGGAAAATTACCAAAAGCTTGTACAAGCTGTATTTGTAAAAAGAACACTAATAGCTAACTTTGCAGGTGGTGAGAGTTTTGTCCTATTTATAGGATAGGTGTGGACCAACTTTGTTAGTCCTTGGGTAGGATGATAGCGAGCCATGTTGGCCGGTGGTTTTGGTTCCCTTTCTTCACCCAATTGCCATTTTTTCGCCATCTTTCATGACATTTTTGCCTTCTAACTTTCCAAAACCCAAAAAGAAGGATAGAGGTGGGATTAAGGGACGTCGTGACTCTTGTCTCCCAAAGCATGCTCCCGAAAAATCGATGGTGTCGTGGTTTTCACTTTAAGTGACAATCACGGTCGTTTGATTATTTTTAGGGTTTTTGATGCACGGTTGCAATACTAGGATGTTTTTACACCTAGGGTCTGAACGATGCATTTTTTGGAATGACGGTTATGATTTTATGATGCTAAAAAGGATGAAGATCAGTTGTCGCTCCAAAGGGAAAGTTGTTTCATTTCATTTTCAAAAAATATCCCTTTCACCCTCTCATTTTCTCATCATTCTATTACCATACATTCACTATTCACTCATCTATCAAAATCATACACTTCTTGACAATATTGCTTTTATGCTATTTGCCTCTGTTGCTATTGCATCATGCACCCTTTTTCGCTCTCTTCCGCTCTCTCTTGTCCTTGCAGGTACAACCAAAGCCATCTTTTGTTGGTTCACTACCTTCCACGGAGGAGGATGGGATGCTCTACTGGGAGGTTAAAGGTCATTGATTGTCGTTCGAAACCGGATTCCAAGGTAGGTCAAACCCTCTGCAAACATCCGAGGTGTTATCTCTCCTTACTTAACTGTGGTGACGTTGCAAGCAGGATAGGGTAGGAATGGGATGTTTATTTTATTCATGTTCGGAATAGTGTGGTCCTTGATGCCCTAGGTGTCAAGTAATTATTTTTACTGCATTAGGATTAGCCCTAGCTTACTGGTATTTTGTGGATAATTTTAGTGCAGTTGTTCTTGAATGCTTCCAAATATTTGTGCTTGAATTAGGATAGCTTTTGGCATTTATTGTTAATTTACTGCTTTGCTATCTTAGTTTTAGCATCTTGGTTTATTTGGTATTAATTTGAATAATTATATTAGATATCCTCTTTTTCCCACAAACACAAGTCTTCCTTGCGGCCTTGTGCCTCTATTAGTTCCATGCAGACATATGCTCAAGCATGGGTTGTGACTTTGGAGTGGAATGTTCCACAAAAAATGACTCCTCTCTCCCACTTCCTGGGTGTGCCACGAATGGGCTTGGTCCATTGTAGCACCGCTGAAAACGGCTAAAGACATTACCACTAACCTCTGTAGGAGTTCGAGAAGGAGTAGCCATTGTTTCACTTGTTCTTTTTTTAAATTCTTTCCTCTTACTATAATATGTTAGGAGGGCATTGGTTTCCCTCATGACCTCAGGCTCTACACCTTCATATGGCTAGACATCATGGCCAGGTATCTCCATCAAGTGATATTTGAGGCGGTTTATGCCTCCAAAATCTCTTTCATCACAAAAATTGCAGTAAATTTCCTCCTTTGCACCATTCCTCCCATACTTCCAAGTTGGGTCTCTTTTTCCAGTCATTTTATTTCAATGTGGTTGCACATGGAGACAATCATCAAGTAGTTAGAAACTAAAGAAAAAAGAAAAAAGAAATCTTAGGGTTTAAGCATTGACAGCTGAAACATTTTTTTTTTTTACCTCAAATGTAACTGCTAGGTGGTTGTTAGATTCTTGAAAATTAGGAAAAAATTGTGTTTAGGATGCAAATGTGTGTTTTTTGGGTCTCACTTCACCTTCTCTTTGCCCTCAACAAAAATAAGGGCAATTTGGAAAAAAAGGTTTAAATGCCGTTTCTTGTTGTTTTCGTGCCATGGCTGAATTTTTTTGTTGGAAACCATGAGTTCAAAAGGCTCATAAGTAACAAAAAATTGCACGAAAAAAAGTAAACTTGGCGAGTCCAAAAAAGCTTGCCGAGTTGGTTTAGAAAAATGTGGGAAGGCCGACTCGGGAGTGGACTCGACGAATTTTTCGAAAGCTCGCTGAGTTTTGTAACTATGGGACTTTTGATTACGTCTTAATGTACAGGCTTTTATTGAAGGGGTTAGGCAAAGATTTGCTAAGGTGTACAGTTTTTTCATAGATTTCAGGAAGGCCTTTGATTCCATCCCAAGGCACTTGCTTTTCAATAGATTACAAGTCATTGGCATTTCTCAAACTCTTATTATTGCGATTATGAGGCTTTGTAAATCAACTGCTGGTAAGTTTCAGACACACAATGGTTTTTTTATCCTATTCAAAGCACTATAGAGGTTAAACAATGTTGTCCTCTTTCTCCAACATTATTTGGAGTCTACATTGATGAGCTTGAAGAGTTTATTTGTGAGAATACAAATGCTAATGATGGATGCACATTTTACACCATGCTTTGATATGTTTGCTTCTTTTTGTTGGTGATATAGTTTTGTTGGCTTTTTTCCACAAAGGGTTTCAACTTCAATTTGATACCTTGGCTTGTTTTTGTGATCTTCATCAGTTGATGGCTAACCTTGGCAAAATTAAGGTTATGGCTTTCAACACAACCAAGGATGCTAGGACTCAATTGCATTTTTTCTTCAAAGGAGAATTTATTGAGATTGCAACATCTCACACTTGGTTGGTCAATTTTCTGGTGATATTTAAATTTGAAGCCAACTTCTTAAATCACATCTATATAACAATATGCTTCATTAGCTCTATTGGATAGGCCCTGTCTTGAGCTTTATTTTCAAGATATCTCTTTGAAGATGAAACTGTTTGACTCTCTTGTTTAGCCCATGGCATTGTATGATGGTGTTAGGGCATGCATCAAGGGAATTCACAGTCATGTTCCAAAGAATGATCCAATGAAAATGATAGTACCAAATATATTTGTGCAGGATGAATTTGATGCTCATTCACTTTGGTTTGAGGTATCTTTAGAAATATTTCTTACTTACATAGGCTTCGATCTCTTGATGATTCAGTGTTAAGGCATGAGAGATTCTTATTTAGCTTTCTATTCTTCTTAGAAGATTGCTTCGTATGTCACTCGAGGTACATTGAGGAGGAAAAGGTAATGGTATTCAAAAGTATCTACGCTCGTACAATTTATTGGGGTTTTTGTTGATCATCTTTGTTCTTTTCATTAGTCCTTGGATGCTTTAGTATATACTTCCTATAAATGTCGAACACAACCATGTAATTGGAGATGCCGCCTACAAGAAATTCAGTCAAGTTACATGGATGTCTCCAATCCAACACTTTAGTACCAAGCTTTCAAAATCTTGAATGGCAAAATTGTTTGCCTAAGGTAGCTTAATCAACATTGGACTCATATCTTGAGGATTCGATTGGGTCAACTAGGGTATGCTCAGACCAGATCCCAACTGAGATAGACCATCATATCCTCCCTGAGGAATGAATCTGCATGCTTTGTATGCTCCATGATTTTGAGAATGAGGAACACTTTATTTTGTGATGTCCTATCTATTGTGAGATTTGAGGAAGGTATCATTGTCTTTATAGGGATGCTAGAGGCAACTTGTCTGTCTTCTTTGATCATATTGATCAAAGGTTTTTGGCCCTCTTGCTTAGGGAAATATTTACTCTAAGATGACAAACACTTTTCTCAGTCAACTTGCTTGATAACATCTTTCTACCACCCTCTCACATGCTAGTTGTACAAAACATCAAACAAGTTCCTCTAATGAGGGGGCCAACACCATCAGGGCAATTCGAAGGCAAACAACCTATCATGCTAATAATAATAGGACGTATCATATCCTCCCTGAGGAATGAATCTGTATGCTTTGTATGCTCCATGAGTTTGAGAGTGAGGAACACTTTATTTTGTGATGTTCCATCGATTGTGAGATTTGAGGAAGGTATCATTGTCTTTATAGGAATGCCAGAGGCAACTTGTCTGTCTTCTTTGATCATATTGATCAAAGGTTTTTGGCCCTCTTGCTTAGGGAAATATTTACTCTAAGATGACAGACACTTTTCTCAGTCAACTTGCTTGATAACATCTTTCTACCACCCTCTCACATGCTAGTTGTACAAAACATCAAACAAGTTCCTCTAATGAGGGGGCCAACACCATCAGGGCAATTCGAAGGCAAACGACCTATGATGCTAATAATAATAGGACGTAACAACAAAGAATAAATATTGCTCATAGATCAAGATCTTCTCATCAAGTTTGCCTTGCTAACTTCATCAGTCATGTTAATGGTTCCAAAAATTTAGGTGCGAGGCAGATGAAGAGAAGTATCCAATCACCGAGGATAACATTTCACCATCTCCTCTTCATAGCTAAGTTTTTGTGGAGAAGTGCAAGACATTTGAATATGTTTGTATATAGCTTAGCTGGTTTTATCTATAGGCTCTTCTAACTTATGAGTTGATGTTTTTTAAAAGTTTGAACTTTATTTTCCCTTCTGAAGACAATTGGATTTCTCCTACAGCTATTGTAAATTGATTGTACTTTTGCTGTCCCATTGACTTACTTTGGTCGTACATGGATATTAATACATTTTCTTTCTTTGATAAATAGACTAATGAGATATGGTATTTAATTATTGAACAACAAATTAGGAGTTCAGTGACTAGGTAATATAAGATAATTCTATTAATGTCCATAGATGGCCAAAGTAGGCCAATGAGACTTATTGAAAAATGTTGTTACAATGCATTGTGGTAAACAAAAAATACTATGAAAATAAGCTAAACTAGAGTAAAGAATCTAATGTAAACTACACTGAAGTGGAACAACCATATGGCATAAAATTACAGCCTTGACGGTTACCCAAAATGGAAATCCCCTAGTATGTTGTAAGTAATGATGAAGTGAGAGCCAGAAGTCAAGGTAAAACAAAGATAGAAAGGAGCTCATGCGCATCAAAGCGTCAACATTAATATTTCTGGGATGTAAAATAGAAGCACAGTTGTCATCCTCGCCAACCATCCCAAAAGGGCCGACACAGTATCTAATGATGCTCCCTAGAGAATGGCCAAGATTAAGATGGCCTGGTCGGATAATCCTTGGATGACATGGAGTTCAATCCCTCAAGACTCTTCTAGCATCCATGGCCATGGAACCAATAGAAGAGGAAAGCAAACTAGTAAGCTGCATGTGCCTAAAACTCCCTGGTATGTGAGGGGTAACTGAAACCAGATGCTGCAGAACTGTAGTCCTCTCCTGCTGCAAGCAAGAAGAAGAAAGAACTGAATCACTAGTAGCCACTCTTATATGCAAACACTGTAGCTTTAAATGAACGCTTATTACTCTCAACTGCAGAGATAGAGTGAAAGAATGAGGTGATTAGTTGAGCAGTAGTGAATCTCCACTGTAATAACTGGCATCAAAGAGTGATAGCTTCCCTAAGGTATAGAACCAAGCATCTATGGCCAGCATAGCTGAAAAATGTGGCAAGTGGTCCACCTGAATCTCTATACATGCAGTAATAGGTCTCTTGAATATCATAATAAACAGGACACCTGAAGATGAAATCTTCTTCAGTCTCCACTTCCCAAATACAGCAAGTTGCTCCATAGATTATGATCTTTAGGTTAGATAAACCCGTTTTAGACTATAAATATAGATACAGCCATTATAGAGCTCACCAAGGGCAAAAATCTGTGATGTAATTATCGATCATCCAGTTCTTGAGGGTTCTTCTCCATGTATATAATACGAGTGCTTTGTTTGCCTTTTTTTGGATTACTGCTCTGCCATTTTCACTTTTAGGGAAGAAAGTTGTATCCTGTTTTGTTCTATGTAGATACTTATAGTGTTGTTTTGTTCTATGTAGATACTTATATTCTTGTGTTGTTAATAAAGCAGCACATTCTTGGTTTTTCTCTCTTCCAAATATTTTTTGTATTCTTTTTTGGCACATAAAAATAGTACATGCTTTTTTCTGGATCAGCTGTTTATGAATTAGTCCTTCCATTGCAGGTATGGAGGGGGACCAACTATAGAAAGAAAACTCATTACATCAGGTTCTTCCCAAGAGGATCTAACAGTAGAGGTTTATCCTTTACGTCTTCGATTGATTCTGATTCCACAAAGAAACTGCATAACTGTTAAATTAAGCAAGAAGGTTTTTCCTTTTCCTTTATTTTGCTGTTTTTGTTTGTTTATTGTCATTCTTGATAAATGATTTTAGATACTGCTTGTCTTAGTTTTTTGATGGACCTTTTATCAGTATGGCTGACAAACCCTATTAAATTAATATGTTAGGACATTTCTATACAGAAATCATTTAATTATCTTGGTTATTTCTATTAATTGAATTCTTTTGTTAGTAGGATAATGCTCTACTTATATTCTGATAGTTTCTGCAGTGTTGTCACTAAAATTGTACTTATGCTTCTATTAACTTTATTTCATAGTGAAATGGATATCACCATATGGTACTTTAAGTACACCAATCATCATAGTTTCCTTCAAAGGGAAAGTATCAGAGGTGTTTTGTGAAAAATTATACAAGATTGGTGTTTTTTGTTCTGTAGAGAACTTGACCAACGATTGTCACTACTATGCCAGTGGTGGTGATATTTTGAATCATGCTACAATGCTATAATATGGCTGATTCTGTTGTTCCTCCTATATGATCATTTATGGGTATTATGTGCAAGGAAATATGGCTCTTAATATGATTTTTGCATGCAACAAACTTTCATTTTCCATAATTTTTTTCCTTGCCATCTTAACTTTTATTTTTTATTTCTTTTTTGTCAGGATACCATCAGAGAATTATATAGGAGGGCATGTGAGCTTTTCGACCTTACTTCAGAACAAGTAAGAAATTTAAGCAAGAATTTCCGTGTCTCAATGTGAGTTTGGTTGTTTATTTCAATATGGTTTATAGTGCTTATGTTAATTTGACTTTTATATTCACAAAACAGGTTCGCATTTGGGATTATTTTGGAAAGACAAAACATGCTTTGATGAATGACCTGAACAAAACACTTCAGGATGCTCAAATTCAGATGGACCAGGAGGTGAGTTTTGAGCATAGTTGCTTTGGTGTAAATTCATGAAATTGTTGAGTGGTAAAAACTTCTGTGGAGCTGTTATGGTCCAAGTTTTTTTCCTGATAATTTTTCCAAGTACAAATTTTCATCAAAAATCATAATAGAAGATTTGGAGTCATATGGTAGATTTGATTTGATAATGCAAGCAGAACATGTTAAAACCGAAAACAATAATTTGGGAAAAGCCAATGATAAATGCTCATAAGATAACTCTGCACAAGTCATTAAGTAATGCTTTTCCAAGTACAAATTTTCATCAAAAATCATAATAGAAGATTTGGAGTCATATGGGAGATTTGATTTGATAATGCAAGCAGAACATGATAAAATCGAACACAATAATTTGGGAAAAGCCAATGATAAATGATCATAAGATAACTCTGCACAAGTCATTAAGTAATGCACAAGTACTTAGAAGGCTTTTAAGATCATTTGTAATTGTTAATAAAGGTTGTCAATGGTCATTTATCATGAAAGAATGCCTCATGAACTAAATTCGGTGTTCTTGCTGAGTCCTAACTGTTAAATAATGTCATGGAATCACACCAGGCTAACCTTCCTTATTTTGAATCCTATGCAAATTACTTAACAAGTCACCGTATTCTTATGTCAAACAGGCTGCTCAATAGGCTGACTTGTTTTATCAGATGCCCAATTCATGAGATTTGTATATATATCCATCTAAAATTTTGGTGTAGACAGCATCCATTGATTTCTCTTTTATACATTACATTATATGTAGAATCTTATGTTCATGTAAGAGACATAATTGGGTTCCTTACAGGGAAGTCTGGAAAATAATAATAGTTAAATGTTGAAATCCAAGTTAGCAATTTTAGAATCTGGAAATCGGAAATTTCTACAATTGAAATTTGGTTAAAAATATTGAATTTCTGTTTTTTTTTCCTCTGTATCTTCATTCAAAGATTCAAGAACCTTGCTCTCTTGCAAAGGGACTTCAGAGAGCAGGTGAGCAAAAAATGAGTGTTATTTAAGAACATTTTATTTCATATGAGATATTGTCTGACTTTTGTCAAGTCTCTGTTGGGTCCAGTTCCTCGAGCAATGTGGTCTTGGCAGACTGTGGACTTGGCTCATATTTGTGAGTCGGCAAGTCCAAGTGAAGTCTTTCAATTATGATGTAGCGGGATAAGAGGAATTTCTGGTTCTCATCCTTTGATTGGTTTTGGATCTTTTGGGGAAGACTCACTTAAGTTGTAATTTGACTTATTCCAAAAGTGGGATTTTGATTGACAACCGGCTTAGAATATCGAAAAATGGATTTTTGCCTCTGCTTTCTATTTAATTTGAATTCAAACTTGATTTTGGAGAGTTTATTGCCGTAGAAATAGGGTGTGCTGAAGCAGAAGCTTTTTACTTGATAATAAGAATTTGGTTTTGACGCACTAGAGACTTTTCACTGTGTGCTTCATGCAGTTGCAGAGGTTAACCTTGGGTAGAAATTGAATCTAATTTTCTTTGGCTAATATAAGTAGTTTGACTTGAATCAATTGATAAGCAAGATCAAAAACCATCAAGTTCGCATTGTAATCAATTTTTCATGGGGATGTGCTAGTACCATCACATAATCAACTATAGTTTCTTTTTTCCTTTTTCAACTGAGGGAATCGGTAATCACTTTCACAATTATCCACTTGGTCGATTCTGCTACATTCAGCCACAATAATTCCCAGCTGCACCAGGTAAACATTTTCACGTTACCGGTGGCGCTGTCTTGACACGCCCTCCGGTACTACAGGGTCCTGAGATTTGGACCAGGGTTACACATGCCAATCGAGGCGTTTTACCAACCGACCAAACCCTCGGACCCAACTATAGCTATTTTGACTTGAATCAAGCGATGAGCAAAATCTGTTACGAAATTAAAAGCAAGCAAGCTAAACAACAATAAACAGTACACGAGATTTTACGTGGAAAACCCTGCAGTGTGCAGGGAAAAACCACGGGGCAAAAGGCAACTTTTCTCTTTTATTATTCTCAGCAAGCTTTCATACATTCGCACTGTAATAATGCAAAGGGCACATTCCCAAAAAAAAATCCCAAAAAAAGCCGTGGCACATTCCAGATAAAAGCGCTTTATTAAAAAAACTGCTTTATTAACTGCATTTTAAAAAAACTCGCTTTAAAAGCAAAACAGCTTTTAAAGCAAAAAGCAGCTTTTAAAAGCAAAAGCAACTTAAAAAGCAAAAACAGCTTAAAAAGCAAAAACAGCTTAAAAAGCAAAAGCACTTTAAAAGGTGCACCACCATGCACCACTCTGCTGAAGAACATCGATCTGGATGTTGACTTCACATCCTAACATTCTCCCACTTGAAGTCGACATACAGGAATTCTTTGCCTTTGTTGTCCATCCAAATGCCAATTGCCCAATGCTGGCCTTATCACGTTTTCTGCAATCCCAAAGAAGTTTTGCACCACTCAAACTTCTCTCTCTTGACCAGCTTTGTAAGCATATATGCAGGATTCACTTTCCTACCTTCTTCCTCCACATTTCTTATAAAATGGTACTGGACATCAATGTGTTTGGTGCGATCATGGAATGTTGGGTTCTTCACTAATTGAATAGCACTTTGACTATCACAATGCAATGCAATCTTCCCTGGCATTATCTTGAAGTCACCCAACAGTCGCTCTAGCCAAATTACCTCTTTGCTAGCATGAGTCGCTGCAATATATTTTGCTTCAGTGGTTGATAAAGCCGCCACAGACTGCAACTTAGGAGTCCAACTCACCACTCCACCAACAAGAGTGAAAGTATATCCTGTAGTGGACTTTTACCCATCACTATCTCCTCTATAATTAGAATCCACAAAACCTTTAACTTGCAAATCTGCCGATCCAAAGTAAATGGCAACATCTGAAGTGCCTCTTAAATATCTAAATATCCACTTCATTGCATTCCAATGCTCCTTACTTGGATTCGCCATGTACCGACTGACTACTCCCATTGCTTGGGCAATATCCGGTCTGGTGGTGTGCCTTTGTTTTCCATATAAGTGCCAATTGCCCAATGCTGGCCTTATCACGTTTTCAGCAAGCCCAAAGAAGTTTTGCACCACTCAAACTTCTCTCTCTTGACCAGCTTTGTAAACATATCTGCAGGATTTACTTTCCTACCTTCTTCCACCACATTTCTTATAAAATGGTACTGGACATCAATGTGTTTGGTGCGATCATGGAATGTTGGGTTCTTCACTAATTGAATAGCACTTTGACTATTGCAATGCAATGCAATATTCCCTTGCATTATCTTGAAGTCACCCAACAATCGCTCTAGCCAAATTGCCTCTTTGCTAGCATGAGTCGCTGCAATATATTCTGCTTCAGTGGTTGATAAAGCCACCACAGACTGCAACTTAGAAGTCCAACTCACAACTCCACCAGCAAGAGTGAAAGTATATCCTGTAGTGGACTTTCGCCCATCTCTATCTCCTCCATAATCAGAATCCACAAAACCTTTAACTTGCAAATCTGCCGATCCGAAGTAAATGGCAACATCTGAAGTGCCTCTTAAATATCTAAATATCCACTTCACTGCATTCCAATGCTCCTTACCTGGATTCGCCATGTACCGGCTGACTACTCCCATTGCTTGGGCAATATCCGGTCTGGTGCTCACCATGGCGTACATGAGGCTTCCTACTGCTGATGAATACGGTACACGAGACATGCTTGTCTTCTCTGCTTCTGTTCTAGGACACTGTTCGGAAGACAATTTGAAGTGTGGAGGAAGCGGGGTACTGACTGGTTTTGCATTCTGCATATTGAAGCGCTGCAGAATCTTTTCTATATATGTCTTTTGACATAACCAGATCTTCCTTCCTGTTCTGTCCCTGTGTATCTTCATCCCTAAAATTTGGTTTGCTGCTCCTAAATCCTTCATATCAAACGTCCTAGCCATCTGAGCCTTAAGATCACTGATTTTCTTCATGCTAGGGCTTGCAACTAGCATATCATCAACATACAACAACAAGATAATAAAACTGCCATCATCAAACCTCTTATAGTATGCACAATGGTCAGCTTCACTCCTACTGAAACCTTGGCTCTTCATGAAGGTGTCAAATTTTCTGTACCACATCCTTGGCGCCTGTTTCAATCCATACAGAGATTTCTTGAGTCTGCAAACCAAATGCTCTTTGCCTCTTTCTTCATAGCCCTCAGGCTGATCCATATAAATCTCCTCCTCGAGATCACCATGCAGGAAAGCAGTTTTTACATCAAGCTGCTCCAGCTCTAAATCCTGTGCTGCCACAAGTGCAAGTAAAACTCTAACAATAGTCAGCTTCACAACTGGAGAGAAGATTTCATTAAAGTCTATACCTGACTTCTGCACATAACCTTTTGCCACCAAGCGAGCTTTATATCGTTCCAACAGCCCATCACTGTTCTTCTTTACTTTGTACACCCACTTGTTACCAACAGCCTTTCTTCCAGGTGGGAGATCCACAAGTTCCCACGTTTCATTCTTCCATAGTGATTCCATCTCCTCGTCCATGGCTTTCCTCCACTTATCTGCATTCTCAGATTCTCCAGCTTCCTGAAACGAGCTAGGCTCACCATCATCAGTTAACAAAGCAAAAGAGGACTGAAAATCAGGAGAATACCTATCCGGATGTTTTTGTGAACGTGTAGATCTTCTAACCCAATGTTCTGTTGGTTGTGGCTCTTGGTCTTGTGACTGTTCAGGCTGCTGAACTTGCTGATCTACATGCTGATCAAAAACTTCAACAACCTTATCTTCATTTTCAGCTTTGTTCATATCTACTTCAACAGGTACAACTTCAGGTGTTTGTTGTACCTCCTTCCTTTGCATGGATTTTTCATTAAAAATAACATCCCGGCTAATAATTACCTTGTGGGCAGTAGGATCCCACAGTCTATACCCCTTCATTGTATCTCCATAGCCGAGAAAAACACATTTCCTTGACTTTGGGTCAAGTTTGGACCTGTTTTCTTTTGGCACATGGGCAAATGCATCACAGCCAAAGGTACGCAAATGAGAGTAATTAACTGGCTTACCACACCAAACCTCCTCTGGAATTTGTCCATCCAACGCAGCTGTAGGTGACCTGTTAATAAGGTAAGCAGCTGTATTAACAGCCTCTGCCCAGAACCTTTTCTCCAACCCAGATGTGCTGAGCATGCTTCTTGCACGTTCCATGATTGTGCGATTCATCCGCTCAGCCACACCATTTTGTTGTGGAGTATATGGCACAGTCTTCTGGTGCTTAATCCCTTCCTGCGTACAAAATTGATCAAACTCCTTGGAGCAATATTCTCCCCCATTATCTGACCTGAGGCATAAAATAGGTTTGCCCAAACTTTTCTCTACTCTTGCCTTGAACTCTTTGAATTTTTCCAAAGCTTCCGACTTCTTTGTCAGAAAATAAACCCACACTCTTCTAGAATAATCATCTATAAATGTCAAGAAATATCTAGTACCTTTTAAGGACTGAGTGGGGACCGGTCCAAATATATCAGAATGTATAAGCTGCAAAAAATCAGAACTCTTACCAGGACTTGCAGTAAATCGAACCCTCTTTTGTTTGCCAAAAATACAGTGCTCACACAAGTCTAAATTGCAAGACTTAATCCCAGACAACATACCTCGGTCATGCAGAATTTTCAATCCTTTTTCACTCATATGCCCTAGGCGTTGATGCCATAGCATTACTCCATCCTGAGCATTGCCTGAAGTTGTTGCTGCTGCATGGTTTGTCACCGTATCACCACACAAACGATATAGGGTCCCATAAGGTTCTCCTTTTGCTACTACTAGGGATCCTCTGGTAATTTTGCAATAATTGTTACCAAAAGTAGTACAATACCCAAGCTTGTCCATCATCTTGATTGAGAGCAAATTCTTCCGCAAAGCAAGCACATGTCGTACATCACATAACATCCTTTCTCTACCATCGTCCAACCTGATCCTTATGTCCCCTCTTCCCACAATTTCTAAAGGATGATCATCACCCAAATAGACCATCCCTCCATTATAGGACTGATATTTGACAAACCAGTCTCTATGTGGAGACATGTGGAAAGATGCACTCGAGTCCAAAACCCAAGTATATAAAATAGATCTGCTGCTACTGGTACAAAAGGCCTCACATGTTGCCATCTCTACTGCATCTCCAGTATTGGCCTCAGCTGATGGTTGATTTTGCTTTTCACCATTCTTCTCCTTTTTTAGATGCCAACAGTCCTTCTTTGAGTGCCCTGGCTTCCCACAATGCCAACACCTCCCTTTCAGCTTGCGTCCTTTTGACTTAGACCTGGACTGTGATCTACCTTGTTGACTCCTTTCGTTAGATCGACCTCTCACAGCTAGGGCTTCATTGGTTGAGGGTTCCAGAGACGATTTTCGCCTCAACTCTTCTGCCAACAAAGCGGCTACGACATCATCAACTCTTAGAGCTCCTGATGATGCATTGTTGATGGTCATCACCAAATGATCCCAGGTGTCCGGAAGAGAACAAAGTAGGGTGATTGCTTTATCTTCATCCTCCATCTTCACATCAACAGAGACCAACTTACTGATTAGAGTATTAAACTCATTCAGATGATCTGCCACAGATGAACCCTCCTTCATCCTCAGGCTATAAAGTTGCTTTTTCAAGAAGACCTTATTTGTTGCTGATTTAGTCTCATATAACTTCTCAAGCTTTTTCCAGAGGGCTTCTGCGGACCTTTCTTCAACAACATTGAACAAGACAGAGTCTGCTAGGCAGAGACGAATTGTAGACATCGCCTTCCTGTCCAGCTTTAACCACTCCTCATCTGACATGCTGTCAGGTTTATTCGCGAGCCCTTCCAAGGCTAGGGCTTGGTCGTTCTGAACCAACAAATCCTCCACCTTCATCTTCCATAGGGCGAAGTTCTTACCATTAAACTTCTCAATCTCGAACTTGGTTACACCTCCTGTCATTGTTGCAGCTCCCACTCGCACAAAACCCTGACCAACGAGTTTTCAAAGAACCTCGCTCTGATACCAGATGTTAGGAAATTAAAAGCAAGCAAGCTAAACAACAATAAACAGTACACGAGATTTTACGTGGAAAACCCTGCAATGTGCAGGGAAAAACCACGGGGCAAAAGGCAGCTTTTCTCTTTTATTATTCTCAGCAAGCTTTCATACATTCGCACTGTCAATAATGCAAGGGGCATTCCCCTTTTTATAGAAATACAAAGGAAGATTCCAAAAAATCCATGGCACATTCCAGATAAAAGCGCTTTATTAAAAAAAACTGCTTTTATTAACTGCATTTTAAAAAAAACTTGCTTTAAAGCAAAAGCAGCTTTAAAAGCAAAAACAGCTTTAAAAGCAAAAGCACTTTAAAAGCTGCACCACCATGCACCACTCTGCTGAAGAACATCAGAGATCTGGATATTGACTTCACCTCCTAACAAAATCAAAACCCATTAAATTCACATTGTAATTAATTTATCATTGGGATGCTGTAGTGCAACCACATAATTGACTATAGCTAGTACCACATGAATCACACTGAATATATAGGTCCAACCAGAATATAAGTCATATACATATAACAAGAATCAAAATGTCCCATGCTAATCTAAGCAAAGTGTTTCAATGTTCATGGTGCTAGAGGATAGGTCCAAAATGTGTCATGACAGATGCATTCTTAATTCTAGAGAGGCAGTAGACTGGAAATGTGGTGACAGAAAGGAAATGTCCTTGATCCATCCCATGAATGTCATGGATGCATTGATGATGTACCTGGTCTGTTGGAACATTTTCAAAACATCCTCACTTTCAGGGATGCTTAAGTGACTGCAAAATGTCTGGGCATACCAAGGAACACTTAATTGCCCTTGAGATGGGCTTGGGATGCTTATGTAACAATTTGATTGTTTCAGGGACATGTAGGCACCCCTTACAGTTGTCAACACTGTTATAGCATCCTCCCACCCAAGAAAAAAATTATAAACAAAAAATATGAAAACAAGATTGAGAATCAACAAAGACCCTACTGTGGTTTAGGCCTGTTGAACCGTAATTTGCCCTTAAGGTGAATAGGTTGGACAGCCAAGAAGAAAACCAAATGGGCTTTGGATCTCTTTTAGTTGCAGATTGACCAACCAGTTTTCACCATATTGGGAAGGATTTTCAGGGTTTTTCAGTTGCTGGGACCATATTGGAGTAAATTACATTGTTCTTTTTTGCTCCTTTTTCCTTCAAAACTTTTTAATTTAATTTAATTTTTTTTTTTTGCATGTTAACAAGTACATGTTTGAATCAAATGCCATTAACTCAACTGGTTAAATTTCTCAACTTTCAAGGAGGATACCCAGGTTTGAATATTGCCAAGCGATATATTTATAATAGCCAAGCTGTTGTAACACCACAATGTGGTGATAATGTAATACAAGTGGGGCCTCTTTCAATCCCACATAACCATTTGAACAAAAAAAACAAGGAAGTGTTTGAAAACATATCCAAATCCAAATCAAGCAGGAATGGTGAAAATTCTAAATTTGAAATTGAAAAAGTGACCAATCAAATGGGAGAAACATGGAGTGAGAGTGGAATAGGGGAGTGCAAGTCCAGGTACAACTCTAAATGCATAAACATGCCCCTTACAAATAGAGGATCTTTGCAAAGGGGACTTTGAAACTAGATAAACCCTTACTTCGATGTGTTACATTATTAGAATCGAACCAAAAATTGATGAAGGGTTGTGCTAATTTGTATGCGATTTACATAATTTAGGTTTTAAAAGGAAGCTACTACAGGGTGAGATTACTTGAGACATAAAGTGGAAGACGAGTAATTGTCCTTTTTTTTTTTCTCATAGTTAAGAAAGCTTGAAAAGAAATTTCAATGTCTAGGGATGCAAGGGGAGGCAAAAGCTAGAGAGGGATGAATAGCTTCTAGTGGGATATGCATTGGCCACCCATCATACATCTGCTAGTTTGAACATGTAATGAACTCAAATATTGCATAGAAGTACAGCTAAGACAGGATAAGGTAAGCAAGCTAAGAGAACAAAGCAAGTAAAGTTGGAGAATAAAGCAAGTATAGTTGGAAAATATAGCAAGTTCAGATAAGAGAATAAAGCAAGTGCAGTTGGGAAAAAATATAGAAAGTGCAGCTGGAAGGAGAAAGCAAGTACAGCTAGGGGATCAAATAAGAATAGAATAAAGCACTCCCTCATCTAGAAGTATGAAGCACTTCATGAATAAGGTATCTTTTGCAAACAAGAAATTGGTATTCACACAGAAGAGAAAGGAAGATTGGTAATCTTCTCGAATCTGGAGTGGCTCACCTACGAGCTTGAGCTGTTCTGTTTATAGGTTGTAAGCAGAACATATTTCATTTGCTTTTCACAACAGGAGTTTATTTTTAGATCTGTGCTATTGTATGTTTAATCTCAAAATTTATAAGAAAAATTCTGTACTAGGAATATATGATTCAATCCAGAATTCAGTTTTCAGATTTTTGATTATTTTAATCAGCTTAAGTCAGTTTTAGTTTCAGATATTCAGATGTTTATAACAGTGGTATCAGAGCCACTGCTTCTGCCAACATGTCCACTATGAATGATGAAGAAGAAGATAAAGCACGACAAATGTTTATTGAGAGTGTATGTTAAGGCATACAACCAATGTCCACTATGAAGATTGAGAATCAACAAAGACCCTACTGTGGTTTAGGCCTGTTGAACCGTAATTTGCCCTTAAGGTGAATAGGTTGGACAGCCAAGAAGAAAACCAAATGGGCTTTGGATCTCTTTTAGTTGCAGATTGACCAACCAGTTTTCACCATATTGGGAAGGATTTTCAGGGTTTTTCAGTTGCTGGGACCATATTGGAGTAAATTACATTGTTCTTTTTTGCTCCTTTTTCCTTCAAAACTTTTTAATTTAATTTAATTTAATTTTTTTTGCATGTTAACAAGTACATGTTTGAATCAAATGCCATTAACTCAACTGGTTAAATTTCTCAACTTTCAAGGAGGATACCCAGGTTTGAATATTGCCAAGCGATATATTTATAATAGCCAAGCTGTTGTAACACCACAATGTGGTGATAATGTAATACAAGTGGGGCCTCTTTCAATCCCACATAACCATTTGAACAAAAAAAACAAGGAAGTGTTTGAAAACACATCCAAATCCAAATCAAGCAGGAATGGTGAAAATTCTAAATTTGAAATTGAAAAAGTGACCAATCAAATGGGAGAAACATGGAGTGAGAGTGGAATAGGGGAGTGCAAGTCCAGGTACAACTCTAAATGCATAAACATGCCCCTTACAAATAGAGGATCTTTGCAAAGGGGACTTTGAAACTAGATAAACCCTTACTTCGATGTGTTACATTATTAGAATCGAACCAAAAATTGATGAAGGGTTGTGCTAATTTGTATGCGATTTACATAATTTAGGTTTTAAAAGGAAGCTACTACAGGGTGAGATTACTTGAGACATAAAGTGGAAGACGAGTAATTGTCCTTTTTTTTTTCTCATAGTTAAGAAAGCTTGAAAAGAAATTTCAATGTCTAGGGATGCAAGGGGAGGCAAAAGCTAGAGAGGGATGAATAGCTTCTAGTGGGATATGCATTGGCCACCCATCATACATCTGCTAGTTTGAACATGTAATGAACTCAAATATTGCATAGAAGTACAGCTAAGACAGGATAAGGTAAGCAAGCTAAGAGAACAAAGCAAGTAAAGTTGGAGAATAAAGCAAGTATAGTTGGAAAATATAGCAAGTTCAGATAAGAGAATAAAGCAAGTGCAGTTGGGAAAAAATATAGAAAGTGCAGCTGGAAGGATAAAGCAAGTACAGCTAGGGGAATCAAGCAAGAATAGAATAAAGCACTCCCTCATCTATAAGTATGAAGCACTTCATGAATAAGGTATCTTTTGCAAACAGAAATTGGTATTCACACAGGAGAGGAAAGAAGATTGGTAATCTTCTCGAATCTGGAGTGGCTCACCTACGAGCTTGAGCTGTTCTGTTTATAGGTTGTAAGCAGAACATATTTCATTTGCTTTTCACAACAGGAGTTTATTTTTAGATCTGTGCTATTGTATGTTTAATCTCAAAATTTATAAGAAAAATTCTGTACTAGGAATATATGATTCAATCCAGAATTCAGTTTTCAGATTTTTGATTATTTTAATCAGCTTAAGTCAGTTTTAGTTTCAGATATTCAGATGTTTATAACAGTGGTATCAGAGCCACTGCTTCTGCCAACATGTCCACTATGAATGATGAAGAAGAAGATAAAGCACGACAAATGTTTATTGAGAGTGTATGTTAAGGCATACAACCAATGTCCACTATGAATTATGAAGAAGAAGATAAGGCACGGCAAATGTTTATTTAGAGTGTATGTGAAGGCATATAACCAATGGTGGACATTGTAAGGGAGATGTCTCAAGTGATTCAAGAATTGATGGAAACATGTAGCCATTCTTCGGTGGAGCTGAATCACGTCATAAGGTTTGACCCTCACCACCTCCATCTCCCCATCAGAACCTACGTAGGCCAGCTTATGATGCATCTCCTCCTCCACATCGGAATCCTTGATGGAAAGCCTGAGACTGCAATAATGATCCCATTAGAAGGCTTTGGAGGGCTTACATGGCTAACGATTCAGGTGTTTGTGCAGTGTATGATTTCAACGCCTATAAGGCAATGAGTGGTGATGCTGGTGGACAAGACCATACTAGGATGGGGCCACAACCTCAGCTTTTAAGAGCTTCTTCGGAAAAGGCATGCAAAAGGTTGAGGTTTGACAATAAGATGGTACACTAAAAATTCTTCCGGAAGTTTTATCGCATAAACTTGAGGCGTATTTTCACAAGCAGATGACAAAATTCAGTTTGCTTCGCTTCATCATGAGGGATATGCCAATGAATGGTGGCACCGGTATAGCCAGGACATGCAGGATAGTCAACATGATGAGTTATTTACCTGGCAGAAATTGAATGAGCTGATTGTGCTGTTTTCAGCAAAAGTACAGCTGATAAGAAGTTTTTGGAACTTTATAATCTACATCAGAGACAAGAAGCATCCATGGAAGAATATAATACAAAGTTCAGGAGTCTAAGCATGCGAGTTCCAGGTATGTCCGTCTCTTGCCAGGCATACCTGTTTGTTGATGGACTGCAAGAGGAATTGAAAGGTCATGTGAAAGCTCTTCCACTGGCAAACTTCACCAAAGTCATCTCGCAGGCAAAGGGTTATGAAAGAATGCTTCAAAGCCAAAGCAAAGGGAAAGCCCTTTTTATTGCTTTGTAAGTACAAAACAATCCTTTAAAGGAAGCTATTTCAAATGAGGTGAATAATTCCATTGAGAGTAGCCTTAACCCAAATAAGGCAGCTCAAGAAGAGCTCTGTAAGCAAGGATGTTGCTTCTCATGTAAGGAGCCATGGTCCTGAGACCATAAATGTGTTAATAAAGGGCCGACTGAATTGATTGAGGTTGTTGATGATTTTCCATACTCTAAAGCTGAGGAAGAATCAGTGGATTATGGTATAAAAAACTGTACCAAGAGGCCCATAGCATTGTCAACAACTATGATAGGTATGTCTGTTTGTTCTGTCTTATGTGTAGTAGGATTTATCAAAAAAAGAAAGGTCATGGTTTTGATATGATTTTGGAAGTACTGATAACTTCCTAGGTTCAAAATTATATCTTGCTTTGGATTTATGAAGTGTAGAATGTCCACCCTTTGACATAGTATTGCTGATTGGTCCCAACTCCATTGTCACACTTGCACTAATGGGCTCACCCTTCACATGGGAACTAATTTTTGTGAACTCTGATTTTTATGTTGTGCTATTGGGTGGTGCTGATGTGATTCAGGAATCCAATGCTTGAGTATTCTTGGCGATGTTAATATAAATTTTTAGGAGCTGTCCATGAAGTTAATGCAGGTTTCAAGAGAATACCAAATTTAATGGTTTAAAAGTTAGCTGATTTCAGCGCATAAAATACAAAAAGAGATCAGAAATGGGACCCTTATTCATGTGGTCATTATGGTGCATGACTGGGGACCAATTAAATATAGAGTGGCAGACATGTAATGAACTTAAATATTGCATAGGGGAATAAGAACTAGTATTTAGGAAGAGAATTAAGAAAGAACGGTTGAGACAGGATAAACATAACAGCCCTCGCTCATAGGTAATCCACTCTATTGTATATTTTCAAATTTGTTTTTTTGTATATTTAATATCAGCATTAAAAACAAAATTTCTGTACTAGAAATGTATGATTCAATCCAGAATTCAGATTTCACTTTTTTGAGTTCTTTTTTTTTGGTTTTTATCAGCTTAAGCATATTTTAGTTTCGGATATTTGGAGGTTCATAACAGAACAAAAGAGTAAATGTAGAGAGGTGAGAGGGGTCTGTGAAAAAATAAGAGGGTTGCTGTATAGCATGCATGTGCATTGAGATGCATGTGATCCAGTAGAGAACTTTTCATTGCATAGGGTATTCTATGTTGCTTCTTCTTTTCTATACAATAAGATCTCCAAGAAGGCAATAGTTGTAGGGCACTTATATTTGTTTCTTGTGAGCAAATAAACTTGGAACAACTGCGCTTGAAAGACAATGCTCCCAGGTTAATTTTATGGAATGGAGGCAGATCTCGGCAAGGATAGGGTGATCCATTGTCATTCACGGTTGGATTGATACTAGCCACTGATCACTTCTCAATCTCATAGTTATATCTATAGCAGGTACATGCTTTCCCAGAGTTAGTGACTGTTTAGAAAAGCACAAAGTTTGAACCTATTTGAGACTTTGAGTGATGCTATATAGGATGCTAGGTCCTTGACCGTGGCATGGGTTATGGATCACGTGTGCAGATTTGCTCTGTTGATTATTTAGAGTAGGTACGGGTATGTTCTCTGGACCCCAAGTTAATTGTACACATTGGAAAATCAAAATACATTGAATGAACTTGGCAAGGATGAGGGATGTGTTGACACAGGCCAGAAATATACAAATGTCTATTTGCAATTGTGACATCTCTTTAGTTCTTTGCAAGTCCTTTATGAAGAAGGAATTCCTCAAACATATAGTTATGAGCATGGTTAATAGGTTTGGTCTAGTTCAAAATTTTTGGCCCAACTGAACTGGTTGGGTTTGGTTTGGCTATTTAATATTTTTTTTCATTGAGTTTACACAAGTTTTTATGAGGGGTCCTGGTCCCCTCATACTTAGCAGGGTTTGAGCCTTGGACCTCTCAGAGAGAGGCCAAAGCCTTTACCACTGCAGTAAGCTTGCAACTATTTTTTTTTCAACGAGTTTACACAGGTTTTTATGAGGGTTCCCGGTCCCCTCATACCAAGTGGGGTTTGAACCTTGGACCTCTCAAAGAGAGGCCAAAGCTCTTACCACTGCACTAAGCTTGCAGCTTTGCTATTTAATATTTTTATTTTTAATCTTATGTAAAATTTTGCAATTTTATTCAATTTTATGTAAAATTTGTAAATTTTATGGTCCATGTATCCCTAATAATGTTGTATATTTATAGTTGTTAAGGGAAATGGAAAGATGTTGGATATTTTTTTGGCAAATATATATATTTTTCATTTTATATATTATTTTATTTATTCATAATTTCTCTAACCAAACAATTAATGAAATCCCATACTTTCAAACTTTTTTAGCCCTTTGTTTTGACTGAATTTTACGAACATGGTAAGTATGGTTATGAGATATGCTAACTATTTTAATAATTTTATATTTCTGGAGAGGATGTCTGATGTATAGGAGGCTTTACAGTCTATATTTGTATGTAGTAAGAGTTCTAAGTAGGCACAGGCCAAGACAAATGAGGGGAAATATATGAAGCACAAGGTGGTAAGTGATGATTAAATGGTAGATTTCAAGTACATAATGTCCTTCACACCACTTATTATACAGGTCTCTGTTGGTACAGAGGCACTTGGTGGAAAAAACACACACATACCCATCTTTTCTGTCCCTGAAAACGTGGGGGTCTTTGTGGCAGTCTGTATTCGGTGATGATTAGTTGGTAGATACTGAGTACATAGTGTTCTTTATGTCTGTGATTGTACAGAGTCGCTTGGTAAAATATGCTTATATAGTATATATTATCTAATATATTGCAATGTTACCGGTTCGGCCTCCCTGGACCCTGGATACGGGTACGAGCCGTACCAGGTCCGGATCCGGGTCCGGTTCGTTTGTGGGTCCGCCCAGGGTTCGGCCTGGACGGACCTGGGACATTAGAACTTGTCCAGGTCCAAATTCCGTGTCAAAGTCCGGCATTTGCTGGTAAAAATTTACATTTTCGAAGACGGAATTCGGCAAGCATAGTTTTTCCTAACAGCAAATCGTCCGAGTCCGGCGCTCTCCGACAGAACTTTGCATTCGTCCGAGTCCGGCGCTCTCCGACAGAACTTTGCATTTTCGAGGGTGATGTTAATAGTCTTGAGAACCATGTCGCAGCTGATGCAGAAATCGTTTTTGGCGTACCAATTCCCGACAAAGAACAGGGACGCGGGGTTCTCCGTCCGGACACAGTCTTCGCAGGTGAAATTTAACTGAAAATTTGGATTTACCAAAACTAATCCGGGCTCCAGTCTTCGCAGGTGAAAGTTAACTGAAAATTTGGATTTAACAACCAGTCCGGCTTGCCATGTCGTCGGCCATAGGCCCTGAAAAGACCTTCTGATTGCAGCGAAATGGGCAAAGTCATCTTAAAATTATTTTTCATGGGTATATGTACGTTTTTTATATTTAATATTAATGTTTTTTTATATCTAAACGTATTAGACGGTGAATGTTTTTTAATTTTAAAGATAATAGTTATTTCTTACGATAAAATCAATACATTTTAATATTACTAATAAATATATATATAATTAGCATTATAATATGATTATATAATTTGATAATCCTTAAAATTAACCTATAATTTGATAATCCTTAGAATTAATATATTATTATAGTTTAATTACTGAATTTAAAGCTTTAAAATAAATTAAATGAAATAAAATTTAAATAATCCTTAGAATTAACCTATAATAAAATAATTTAAATATTATAATTAAATTTTTTTATTGAGGAAATACTTCTTATACATATACATATCCGCCGTGGGGATTGAACCCGGGTCACATCACCGATAATGCAAGTGGCATCCTTGCCGGTAAACCACAACTTAGTTAATTAATATGAATTTTATAAATAAATTAAAAATTATTAAATTTAATTATAATATTTAAATTATTTTATATAGAATTAAGATAAAATTTTTATATAATGTTATAATGTAATATATTTCGCTATGTTCTTTAATTATAATTTAATTTAGATAGATTTGTAGATATAAATAATGTAATTATGTTATTTTAGTTTTTTTTGTTATATTTTTATTTGTTTATTTATTTTTTTACTTTATTTTCTCTCGAGCTGTATATGTCTTACTTTACAGTCCTATTGACCTCTTTTGGTCACCGATGGACATTAATACAAATTCAAATTCAAATATATTTAATAAATAAAAATAAATACTTGAATATTTATATATATTTATCAATTTTTGTACGGCCGAACCCAAAACGAACCCAAGATTAAAAAAAAATTTGCCGTACCGGCGAACCGGGTTCTTCGAATCCGAACCCGAACCGGTAACACTGATATATTGGAGGCCTGCAACCTTTGTGCCATCCCTGAAAATTTGGGTGTCTCTCTAACAGTCCCTGAAAATTCATTTCAACTTTTTAGCATTGGATTTCCCAAATCCAACTTAAGCAGTATAGCCAGTTAAATTTGAGAAAGGGCTAGGCCGAGTAGTATGGCCATAATGTGCTATCTATTGGATTGTAAATTGTAACTAGAAAAATAAATGAAAATTATAATTTACGTCTATATTGTGATCTAAAGGACATATCAATTAGTAATGCATATTTTGGATACAATTTATCCTAGTGGGCACTCAATATCAGTGTTACAAATGAAGAGTCTAGATCACCAAACTTTTCAATCATAGATTGTTATGGACTGAGTGCAATGTTTTGGGTCATTCCTGCATCACATCATATGCGCTGGGATGTTTTCCTTATTATATTTTGACTGATTGAAGAGCATGTATAAGATATAGTGTGAAACAGATATGGTATATGGACAGCAAAATGAAAGGATAATAGTGTGAATGTGGATTTTTAAATCCAAATGATTGTTCTACTTTTATCGCTCATGCATGCATATGTTACCAGTTTAGCATATTATAGATGCTGAAAAGCATAGCGAAAACGTAAATACTCAACATATCCCTAGTTTTCTTATTAGTGTGTACTCTGATTCTTAATACAAGCAAGCAATGCTATATTGATACATTTCTGACAAATTAATTTCATATACAGATTCTTTTGGAGGTACAAATGGATGGACCTCGGCTTAATGGATGTCAAAGCTCTGTGCATGAGAATGGATCTTTAGGAAAAGAGTTTACTTTTGTTCCCGTAGAACATCCTATGTCTGGCATATCTGTTGCAGAGGGTCCATCTATAAGCAAGGGTATTTCAAGAAGTTGCAGTCCAGAATTATCTCAATGTCACCTTCTGAACTCACCGTTAAGAGATTTAGATAGTGGGTATGGAATTAGCAGCAGCAGCATCAGAGGAAGTTCTGCTGGTTTAACTGGCCTGCAGAACCTAGGGAATACCTGTTTCATGAACAGTGCTATTCAATGCCTGGTTCATACACCTGAGTTGGTGAGATACTTTTTGGAAGATTATAGCCAGGAAATAAATTGGCAGAATCCTTTGGGTACGGTTGTAAGTATCTGAAACCAGTTTGATCTTATCTTAGTGAATGCATCTTTTTCATGCCAATCCACACCAGAGATTGTGATGTCAGTTTTTCTTGTAAGGAAGATGAAAAAAGCTTAAGTGCACTGTTAACTTTTTTTTGTGGTCTTGGAATGCATGTTAGTTGCATGCTTTTTTCTTCCTAATTGGCATCCGGTTCTTGACTTAATGAATTAAGGCAGTATCTTTTTTACTTTTTAAATGATTGCCTCATGCAGGGTGAACTTGCATTAGCTTTTGGGGAGCTCTTGCGAAAGCTCTGGGCTCCTGGAAGGACACCAGTTGCACCTCGTCCATTTAAGGGAAAGCTTGCTCGTTTTGCACCTCAGTTCAGTGGCTATAATCAACATGATTCTCATGTAAATAGATCCATGCAAGATATAAGAGAGATAAACAAAGAATAGGCCTCCTGTTGTCAGTTTTTTTATGTAGGATTTTATTTTTAATGAATATGTACATCATTCTGTTTTGGACTTGAGGAAAGTACTTTTAGTGGGTTTGATTTGCAAGCATAATTTGGTATTGTCAAATCTGTTTGCATGTGTTACCAGGAACTTCTGGCATTTTTGTTGGATGGTCTTCATGAAGATCTAAATCGTGCAAAGTACAAACCATACATTAAATCTAGGGATGCAGATGGGCGACCAGATGAGGAAGTAGCAGATGAATACTGGGCAAATTATATTGCACGCAATGATTCCATAATTGTGGATGTTTGCCAAGTGAGTGCAACTGTACCATTCTATCAAAAATTTATATCAAATTGACCACTAACTGTGATTAGTTAAGTCTGGTGCTGCCAGGTTTATCTGGAGTGCTTGAATGTTTACTCTGGAATTATGATATATGATACTATGACTTGACAATTCTGAAATATTCTGGTTGCCTATTGTTGTTAGTAAAATTAGGATACAAAATTTTATTCATAGGAGCTCTGTCCTATTCATGTAGTCTATTTTTGTTGTTGTGAATTTAATGCTTGGTTTTTTGTATTTTGAGGTTAGTTGTATGGACCCCACCTTATTGCTGTAACCCTCAAGGAAGAGCCCCATATCAGTGTCACCAGTCAGTCTTCGAATGCTCTTTCAGGCCATTGCATCATTTCAAGGTTTTTAATTTTCTTTTAAATTTTCATCTAATTGGTTATATGGGAGTGAAACAGGCCCTACCCGTATTACATCATGACCACATAGTGGTATTTAAACAGTTTTTCAATTATGGCTGTATCACTTGGCAAGATTTGAACTTGGGTCTCTTCTTTGAAAGTTGAGGAATATAACCAGCTGAGATAATGCCATCTGATTTCAATTTTCAAGGTTAAAATGTGAGAATTTTTTAACAATTGTAAAATTATAGACATAATGCACAAACTGTCATTGAAAATAACCAGCTGGACAACACAATCAACCCAGGATGTCTACCTGCCATTAGAGGAGAATGTCATACATTTTAATGTTAACAGGCTTTTCATGCCAGCCTTTAATGTTTAATTTGATTCTCTAAGACGTGGATGATTTGGTATGCATTTCTGGGATGTTTGTGGTCAGGCCCTATTTCATAAATTTTTCAATCATGAACATGCTATCTTACCTAATCTAAAGCTAAAAATAATATCATGGCTTCAAATTTTATAAGTAATATAACAAGTACAATTGATATAGATTGACAAAATTAGAACCATTGAAATGGCATCAAAAATTAAAATTTAAAACCATAAGACTAAGAGAAAGAGTTAAGACTAAAGTTTAAGTTCCAGTTAAAATGTTCAGTACACAGAAAGACTTGTGAAATGATAAATCAAAATGACATATGAAAGTCTAGAGGAACCTTTTGACTTCTTTTTTACTCTTTGTTGTGTATTCTTTCTCCCTCTTTCGCATCTTTTCCTTTTCTTTGTCATGATGGGATTAATATTAAGAAGGGGAGGAGAGAATAGTGTCCTCCCCTACACCTGTTTTCTTTCCCATGTCATCTATTTCTTTTTGATTTTTTTGGCTCTCAAGGGGATGTTTGAGGGGATGTTTCAGTGTCCCCACTCTGTCTAGATTCTATGAAACATCTTAGGTACACCTCATTTTGTGGATGGTTGACCATTGCCCGCGATGTCCCAAGGACCATGGGGACGGATTTATGTTTTGTTCTCACCTTGGAGTCCTCAAAATGCCGAGGATGACCATACAGGTCGTGGATGGGTTGAACGATGTACTTGTAGCTTCTTATTTTGAAAGGACAATGGGATATCTAAGTTACACGAAGTCTCTATTTCCACTAGGGAGAGAAGTGCAAAGAGCAGATAGCTAGATGACACTAAAAAAGAGTGGGCAAATTGGGAATGACTGCATAAAAACTTTAAGATACAAAAAATTTAAAATAAAAAAACATTTAAAAATGAATAAAATAGAGGTAATCAATGATTTTCTTATCACTATGATAAACAAAAAATCATACAATGATATAATGAAATGAAAAGGCCATGCCATGTGTAGAATTTGTTGTTGCAACTGAAATTTCTGTCAATTGAAAAACATTGAAAAGTCCATGTCACTTTGCATGCTAATGTATTCCAAAATTGCATAATGAAAAGAGAGGGAGCTTAGCATTTACAAGGAAAGGTCAAATGTTGTTTGGGGCGTTTGTAGGATTTTTTCTCTATATATTCTTTTAACCGTGACGTTCACTATAGGGATGTCGGGGCTTCCCCCATGGAGAAAAGGAGAGAGGGGGAGGTGATGGGGACATCCCCCAACTATCTCCTTGTTGTGATGAGAATGTCTTTCAATTGTCCCTTTGCAAAGAGGATGGATAGGCAATGCTCCCAATGCATCTCATCGTCCTTGTTCCAATGCGACGCATTGCCAATGTCCCATTGTCCTCATTCCTATGGGGCAAGGAGAAAACTCGGGGGAGGGGGGTTGGAATGGGGACATCCCCTAATTGTCTGCTTGTTGTGATGAAAATGTCTTTCAGTTTTCCGCTTGCAAAAAGAATGGGTAGGCGATGTACCCATTGTGTGCCCATGTGATGCATCCCCAACATTATCAAGGTGATGCACGGGGAAACATAAGCCCTTGTTGTTGGAGGACTGTTTTCGGTGCGAAACCATCAAATATGAAGGTAATGATTGAGGATATGATGTGGTACATGTTAAGCAAGACAGTTTGTTAGGCATGGGTAGTACAATAAGGAAAACACAAACAATGTGGTAAAAGAATCCATTTAAAAGACCTAGTAAATAATACCTTGTTAATTCCTGTTTTTTATGAACATCAACACAAGGGTTATTTGATTGGATTGCAAAGACGAGTAATATTAGCATACAAATAAAATTGTGTCAGTTGATGGGTAGATGATAGTTATGTATTTTGAGCTAGAGTATTTCCATAGGTTAACAAGATTGCCTATGGTGGAGCAATGTACTAATCGAAATGAACAAAACAAGGTATGTTAAACAATATTGTGCATTGGACATGCCAAATCATTGGAAAGATAAGGTGATCCCTTATGGCAGTGTGATCTTAAAATGTAGAACACATGGGTATTGGAATATGAACATTTACAATATTTGGTGCCTAGTAGCTTGGAAAAATTATCTTATTTAACAAAGAAATAAAATTATATTAATGCACATGAATGACCAAAATAGGTCAATAAGACTTTCAAAAATTACATTGGTTACAAGAGCATTGGGGGAACCAAAACAATGCTCCAAAAACTAGAATACAAGGTAGTACAAAGTTCAATTGTGGAGAACATTCAAAATCATATAAAGGACATTATGGTATAGACATAATACAAGTGTGTTACACAATGGTGGCTTAAGTGGTCAAGGGAGATCCACTATGCAAAATTTTTATATAGTCAGGGCTCAAGAGGCCATGGGAGCATTGTCAAGGGAAGAGAGTGTAAAAACTCTAGTTATTGCTAGTCCACCTCCATAGGAGAGGACTTCTTGGCAATAATTGTGAAGCCAATGCAATGGTATGGGCTAGTGGGACCAAATTGTGAAAATGTCCTCCCGATACTCTCCTATCATCCAAGCTTGAAGATACCCAAAAGGGAATTTGGAAATATGGGTCATTGCTTGTTTAGATCTTTTGGACAGTGGGTGTGAGTGATGCTAAGAGGTGGTCTTCTTGGCCGTGAAGAGGGCTTCATAGCTGCTCCATGGGGTAGATGTTGTCTTATAGATTGGACATCATTGACGAAGATAGGTGTATTATTTGGTGAGTGTTTAATTTCATCTCATGTTAGAAGAGGATGGGAGGTGAAGGTAATCACTTTAGCAGTCTACTGGGATTGCAATGTCCTCTTCAAAGATTGATCTCTAAGGATGATTGCTTCTGAAAGGTATAAGGCCAAACTCCTTTGATCATTGTAATGGAAAAAGAGATGGAAAGTGGCATGCGTGGCTCTCTGCACAAACAATAGTATCCCATTTTGATCTTATGGTACATGGGGCACTTGAAGATAAATTATTCCTGTCTTTATCTTTTACATGGAGCATGGGTGGAAAATCCTATTCCTCATGGGAATGGGTGCTCAACCTCAATCTGTAGCTGATGAGAACAAACCCTCATCTAAATAAGGGAAAATTTGAAGGCCATGGGACTAGTGATGTTGAGTACAATCAAGGTGACAACAATGGCATCCACAATCTACATGAAGTACTCAACATAGTAGGCCATGTTTGACTCGAGAAACTTGAAAAGGAGAAATCCAAATTAAGTGTACTATCCATAGATGTCTTCCATCCGTTTCCCAAGGGTGGGAGGGGATGTTCAAAGAAGTATCAAAAGATGGGGAAGTGACTTATGGAGATACTCATAGATTAGAGAAGTAAGCTAGTCTTCAAATATTAGCTTGTAATATTAGTTTGGTAGATGATTTATATTTTATATGATGTATTTTTCAATATGAGAGAAATTGCAAGGTGTCAAGAGAGAATGAAGAGTCACATGATATGTGGCAAGATGAGAGTTTTGTCTTTATGAGAAGAATATGAAAGGTTGCATCTCCCAAATATTAGAGGAGAGCAATAATTGGAGGACTAAAAAGTCATGGAAAATTATATATTGGAGATGAAGCTCCAAGCAATGTAATCAATCTGTATCATTCTTGTAATATTTTGATATTGTGTATTTGAGTTATATTTGTGAGATATTGTTGTTATTCTAGTATTGAGATTTATTGTTAGTTTGATTAATGTCATTCATTTGATTTATTCTTGATCCTGGATAAAGCTTTCTGTGAAGTTAATCTATTAAGAAAGCTAACAGTTTTTCTCCTATCGTCTTTGTTTGTTGACATCCTACTTGATCTTGTCAACGACCTCTGTGCTCTAGACGACCTTTCTTTGAATGGAAAATGCCAAATGACAATCAACGCCCTTGAATGGATGCCTCACGTATTTGCCCACATCTTGAATGACCTTCACCTTGGCCCAAATGGCTAGTTGGCCCCATTTCCGGACAACTAGATGGCCTTGCCAAGCGGCTAGACGACCTTGACTCCGGATGACCAAAAGACATTGGTAGACGACCAAACAACCTTGGTAGATGACCATATGACCCCAGCTTTGGACGACCATTTTGTCATCTGTCAGATGGTGGGATAGTTTGGCCAAATGACTAGACTACTTGGATGGGTTGGTTAGACAACCATTTTGTCCTAGATGATCAATTAGTTGTCTTGTCCTAGATGACCAATTAGCTGTCTTCAAGATGACCATCTTGTTCGCTAAATCGAGAATTAGTCGTTTTTCCTTGCCTATCTTCATCGTGCCACTTGTTGGATTGTTTCCAACTTGCCTTCTTGGTCCAGGTAGCTTGGCCTCAAGGCTAGACAACCTGCCCCAAGAGCCAGACTGCTAGGACATTAGGCTAGACGACCTAGTCCCAAACTTCCTAGTGTTAGACAACCCTCTTGTGCATCATTCTCTTCATTGTCTACACCACTCACTTTGCCATTTGCATATGGTACTTGGCCAATTTCTTATTTTGAGGTATATTTGCATCATTGGTTTGGACGATTGGTTACTCTTCCTATCTAATGTCCCTCTTTTGTATGCAGCCTCTCAAATTCCTCCTTATCCACTTTGCTTCTCTTCTTAATTTGGACTACACAATTGCTTCTATTCTCCTTTTGACAAGTTGCTGGTTTCAGCCCTGTTCTTGTCCTCTTCTTTAGAAAAAAGCATAGTAAAGAATGAAATACCTAGGTTTCCTAAGGTCTCCACTTGCATGTCTAATTTGGAGGTAGATGCCTCTCATTGTATCTCTAGTGGTGTTTACACAACTTTTGCATCTTTTTGCATAGTCTCAACCACTTGTGCAATCTCAAACACTTATGCAACCTCTTGTGCAGTCTCAATCACATGAGCAATCTCCACTCTGTGCACAATCTTAACCGCAATCTTCTTGTCTAGGGATTTGACTCTTTTATGACTCTGTAAACCCTCCACACATCATTGATTCATCTTGACTCAATACGTTGACATTCATGTGCAAAGTGCCCCCAAAGATGACATCTTCGACATTGAACAATGGGTTTACCCTGAGTATCATACTCAATTCGATGTCTTGTACTACTTTGGCGGTTGTCACAATTTGCACCTTCGATGGCATCCCTCCTTGGAACAAAATTTTAGTACTACGATTGCCTATAGTGATGATTTCACATCATCACGTGCATGCATCGTGTCACACATTCTTGGAGTTATCACTTTCATCTTTACAATCACTTTCTTCATTGACTTCTTGATCGCAACATCTAGACCATCACTCTTGTTGCCAAAGTCACTCATTGTCGGAGTCAACTTTCATCTTTGGGGTCACTCTCATCCTCATTAAGATGACTCCAACATTTTAATGATGTCTTTGCATCGCTTTCCAAGTTCATGTCTCACTTAAAGGCCTCTTGGTATGACATTGGAGGGACCAACCCAATCTTCTTCCAATATACTGGAAGAAAGCCCTCCACAACCATCTTTGCTATGATGCATTTGATGGATTCTCCTCTAGATTTTAAACAACCCGTTCAATGTCCAATTGTAGGATCAAACGTATTTTGTCTATCTTGTTACATTCTATAGATTTGAGCAATGACCTTATTATTGTGGAAAATTTAAATTCTTTCACAAAGGCTTCTTGTGACTCCTCCTAGGCTTGGTACTTGCTCTCTGGCAATGCCTTGTACCAATCCATTGTGATTCCACATAGAGTCATAGGGATTAACCTCCTTCAATATACTTTATATATCTACCTATTGGCCTGCTACATTGTAAGGCAGATTTCCCGATGCTTAATTGAGTCCTTTGTTCCACCTCCATGAAATGTGGGGCATGTGCGTTACGTCAAAATTGGTCATTGTCGTGATTGGTTGATTTGACATAGGCAATGGTTGTTCGTGTATATCACTTTTGCCACATGCATTTTTGGACACACCATGATGCAGTTGCTGTGGTGCTAGACTCCTTTCCTGCGAACCATGAAATGTGCCAACCTATAGTTGCTCCTGTATGTCAGTCTCCTGTTGCACTTACCATTGAGCACACCAACCTGTAGTTGTTGTAGTGTCGGACCCCAATCTTGCACACTGTCTGAATGCCATCTTGCATTTTCTCTGATGTTGGACTCCTATCCTGCTCATCATTGGACATACCAACTTGCAATTGCTGTGGTGCCAAACCCTTGTCATGCGCAATGTATAGCGCACAACTTGCACCAACCACTATCAACTTTTTTTGCCAACCCAAGTTTTCTTCTTTGTTAGACTTGTCATTTTTGTCATGCTCAACTTCATTGGTGCAAACTTCCATGTTTGCACACATATCTTCGTTGCATATGCTTTTGTCACACCCTTTGTCACGAACACCTTTGTTGGCATGACCTCTGTTGTTACGTATTCCTTCATCATAGACACCTCCATTGGTGCATGCACAACTTCGCAAAATGTTTAGTTGTTTAGACTTGTTTTTCTCACTCGTTTTCTCGTGTGAATTTGTCCTATGCACACATCTCTGTCTGCATGCACTTCTTTGTTTGTCGCTTGTGTAGAGTTGCTTGTTTGTGTGCACATCTTTGCCTGCATGAAATAGTTCCTCCATGACCTCTGTGTGTATCTCTTCACTCATGTAGAGTTCTTTGTCTATGTGCACATTTGCGTGAACTTGTACATTGGAACACACTTCTTCACTTGTGTAGACTTGTTTGTTGGAACACGTCTTCATACACATCTTCACTTGCGCAAACTTCTTCATTGGCTCACATGTCTGTGCACACATCCACATGTGTGCACGTTATTGCGTATGTTATTGCATGTCTTTGTCACTTGGCTCTTCATTGACATCAACAAAAAAGTCTGCATCGTTTTCAGCTGCAAATTCCAATCTTCCCTCCTCCTGAGGGGCACTGTAATCATCCCAATGTTTTTGTTGCATACCTTCTTGAGTGATATGCTGGTTACAACTCCATGTCACCAAATTTGACCCCACTTCGAACAGGCAATGATGCCAGAATGTAAAAATGGAATACAACACACTACAATATAATTCCATTACAAATATAAACAAAAGTACACAATGGGAATTACTTCCAGATACTTATGGAAACATTGCGCACACAACATGTATCCTGCACAACAACTATCTGCAATACAATATTGTCCTTGACGAACAACACTAACAAGCATACTGCAGCCAACAACACACTTTGGTCAACAACATCCCTTCACCAAGGTAAATATGTAGATATAGACACAACAGGATTGGTAGGCGGTTGGCAACTGCTCACCGAACTACCGATATATATAAAAAATTAAAATACCCCATTGCATTACATTATTACAAACACATAGATTACCACGTGACAACTCTTATTTACACTTATCAACTTGTGCACATGCATTTACGTGCTCGTACACTGGTACAAATGTATACGCATGCAGACGTGTCAAATCGTCTGCCTATATAGGACAAAGAGAGAGACGCATCCCTTACAATCTTCCAGTTTGGAGGTGTGGTTGAGGTTAAGAGATGGACCTGATCTTTGAACTCCTAAACAGGTATGGGATGTCATGATTTCAATGGGTTCATTCTTTTAGAAAAATTGCAACTTGGAGAGGGTGTTCTTTTAGGTGTTAAAGATCACAACCTTAGTCTTACTAACGTTGACATTAAGCTGTCTACAATCATGGAACAAAGCAAGTATATTCAAATTGTCTTTGCAAACTGTTAGGAGAATGAGAGAGGAACAGTGCATCATCAACAGAGTAATGTAGTAATTAAGATATGATGTAGAAGGCATCTGTCTTCTACATGAGCATGCTACTGATTGAAATCTCAAAGCTTATCAATGTGTATACCAATGAGAGTTGGTGATAGAGAGAGCCCTTGCTTAACACCAATAGTGCCTCTGATGTCATCAGAGAGTCTGCAGGCTGTATAAGAATGACCAATCACCGTCGTGTAGATCTTTATGATAGCTGTAATAAGAGGCTCTGAGATGCACGTGTTTCATAATCTTTAGAATATCAAGTGGTTTGACATCATATCAAAGGCCTTTCTAAAGTCCATGGAGAAGATTTTTAGTACTATGATAAAATATTAAAGGCCACTCTGGTTGTTTCTAAGGGCTGTCCGCAAATAAATTGAAGTTTGTTTGCTGAAAGGGGTAATCCTTAAAAGCCTGGGATTTGTTAATTTCTGCAAGATTTTGAAGTTTAATTTCCTTGAATTCTAGAGAACAAGGTTAAAATTTAGAAGGCTTCAAACTTGCTGAAATAAACTGTAAATTTTTGAGAGAAGAGAGGAACTCAAAGCTAGTAGCCTGAGTGTGAAAATGTGTGAAGGCTTTGAAATCAGGTGGTTTAAAAGGAAGAAAAGAAAAGGTAAACAAAATTTGAAACTGATCATTAGTTGCTGAAAAGCTAGAAACTGGAATATCTGTGACAAACTGTGGAAGTTGTGTTTATTGTTGGGTTGTCGATCAGCGTTTGCTGCTTAAACTGTATTTGCTGTGTGTTGTTAGCAGTTAGCACATTGTGAGGGTTTGTCAATGAATTAGGGCTAATATTCGAAGTTTGATTAAGTCGAATTCCAGAATCTCACTAGGCAGAACTTCAATGCCTAGTTATTAGATACTCGTGATTTGTGAGTATCGAGAATGGGAATGAATAGTTGTAGGTAAGAGCAAAGGTTCGTTACAGGTCTTGCCAACTTAGACAGGCGACAGAGAGAGGCCTTGCTCATTCTCAAACTGGTATCATATGAGCTGGTCCTTGAAGTGAGGAATTCCTACCTCTGCTGCTGTTTGGCAAGTTGTTTTAAAAAACATTTTGTTTTTTATGAAGATAGTCAAATGAGTTTCCTTGCCAGACCATCTTCTAAAATTGGAGGATCCAAATGATCTCTTGGCTGCTGCAGAGAAGAAAGTAGAGCGGGAATATATGGTTATGTTGATGTTTAATAGCCTGTCTCCATCCTCTAAAATTTCTGTAGAATCTCTGAGTTTGTTAGCAAAGAGTCAAAGGCTGACTTTTGAAAAGGTTTCATTCTTTTTGTTGCAAAAAGGATACATGTTGACTTGTTTGGGAGAATTGAGTTTTGTAGAAACAAAGAGTGCGATTGCTGCAGAACACAAAGGCAAAGGTGAACTAAAATTTGGCAAACACCTGATTCCTCCAGAAGAGCTGTGTCTGATTCTAACTCCAAAGTCAAACCTATAGCTAGGTCTTATCATTGCCATAAATATTAACATCTCAAGAGAGACTGCAGGAAGGGATAGTATGATTTCTTTCATAGCAAGGGCAAAACAGGCAAATGTAGATGGCATTGTTGAACAAGGGCCAGACTCCAGATTAGAACTCCTAACCTTGTACTTGTGGATATGGGTCCTTAACCAAAAGCCCAAACTGGGGGCCATGACAAGGTACCCACTTTCCAAGTTATTCACAACAACTTGATAATAGACTTGCAACACGTAGCAGTGCCGAGAATAGGGGGAATCAAACTCATAACCTTGTGGATATGGGTCCAGAGAAGAGATTACTTTTGGTGACTACACAGTTGGTAAAACTTTTTCCTATTGTGTGGTATCTTGATTCTGTTGCTTCAAAGCATTTTACTTTTAGGATAGACTGGTTGTCATATTTGTGGAAAAGATGAATCAAACAAAAACAATTGTAGTCGGGGATGGTTGGTCTTGCATTATAGGAGGGTTTGATGGTGTGAGAGTTAGCATGCTTACCGGTGATAAATATACCTTCAAAATTGTCTGCGATGTGACTGATACGGACAAAAATTTGTTGTCTACTAGCAAGATCACGAAGAATCATGATTTGATTGTAATGACAATGTGATTGCCACAAGGATTGAAAAAAATATGGCTATATGAACTTGTTGGCTTTGGTGACTAGAGCTGACATGTTCTAGCAATGTGGGATAATAGCAACATCCTTTGGTAGGAAAGGTATGATAATCTGAATTTCTAATGTCTTTCTGCTTTTAGTTGAACTAGTATGGTCCATGAGCCGTCTTCCATTTAGGAAAAGCAAAAATATGCATAGGTTGCTTACTTGGAAAGCAACATAGACAACTATTTGATATTGAGAATGCATGGCATGTCAAAAGTATCTTGGACTTGGTCCATTCCGGTCTCTGTGATCTAATGAAAAGACCTAATCTCTGGGACTGGATATTTTCTTTTACTGATGGATGATTTTTTAGAAGAATGTGGGTTTGTTTCTTAAGAACAATTGGATAACTTTGTTCAGTTTGTTCATTTAAAAAGTTTTGTTGAAAAGCAAAGTGATAGACATGTAAGTGCCCTTAGAAGAGAAAATTTGGGAAGAGTTCTCCAAACAATTTTTATATATTTTGGTGCACAAGAGTGAATACATAGACAGTTTCCTGCTCCGTACATCCCACAGCAGAATGGGGTAGTGGAATGAGGGAACATGGTAGTTGTATAAATGGCCATGTGCATGATGTATAACAAAGCAATCTCATATTGATGTTGGGCAGAAGTAGTGAATATAACTGTACATGGTATTACAACTCTGTGAGCACCCGACGGACACGCGAGCACTCAATAATTTTTGAGCCTGCCATGTTACTTGCCCTTGACTTATGGAGCCGAGTTTTTTGGTGCGTACCTGGTGAGTCCAGATGAGTCCAAGTGTGAAACTCTTTTGTTGGCTGAAATTAACTCCAACAGCTCATGGTTACCAAAAGCATATTTAATCTTTTCCCCCTAATGTCTCTGCACCCTATTAAGAGGTGAGAAAACACTTGTGAGTGCGTTCTATAATTTATTTTTATCAAAACCTAATATAAAATTGTCTTCTGCGTTCTTTAAATTCATTTTACAAGTATTTATGTTGTTTGAGTTTATTTTATAAACTTATAATTTTTATTTGCCAAGCTTTTGTCAAGATTTTTGCTGAGTTTTTGCCCAGTAGGGGTTTTTGAACTATGCAACAGTATATTTTCTCAACTTCAGTCTATGTTAAGCACTTAAGAATCATACCTCCAAGGAAGGATCTTTAGGCAGGAAATATCTGGTCAATCACCTTCATAAATTTGATTGTGTTGCTTTTGCTATAATTTGAGAAGAAAAGAAAAGAAATTAGATGCAAAGTGTAATGAGTACTTGTTTGTGGGTTGTAGTGAGCAATCGAAGCATACAAATTGCCTGATGTGTCTACAAATAAGGTCACTAAGAGATATTACTGCAGATGAAAGAGCATCATTCTTTTTAGATAAATCAAAATTTCCCTAGATGTTTCTTGTAGGAAATGATCATGTTGTCGACACTAAAATTTCTAGACAAAGTTTTGGTGTTGGTACACCGCAACCAACCTCAATGCCATTGACATGACAGGGAACTAATGCTAAGGAGAAGTTGAACAAGGGACATGAAGATATCCAAACTCCATTTGCAGTACATGGTTATCAGATGAAACCTAAGTGGTAATGTACCATGTTGCAGAATGTTCAGGAAGATTGACTTCCTTATCCTCAGACATATGAGGAAAGGCCTAGAATGCTAGGAAAGCAAATGGTATCTTATTTTTTTTAAGCATGTGCATATTGCTCTCACTTTTGCCGGTGTTGATATTTTTGATCCTCATACTTATGATGAACCAAAAGTGAAGCCTAGCTAAGTCATCAAGTGGTATGGAGCCTCGTCTTGTTCCCTCTACTTCTCTACGTTCCTTATGGCCTCTCTAATCACTCAATAAAATATTTTCAAATTTATTCAAGTTCTATAGCAATTTGCACTATTGTTGATCTATCACAATTGCCTTCTTCAACCTATTGATTCTCATTTTTCTATGATGTGTCAATGTGGGGTCAAGCCATGTTGCCCCTTAACGGTTGTGGCGAGGGTCAAGGTGGTGGGAGGCGCCTTGTCAGTGGGTGTAGGGGTAGCATCCTTATGGAGTTGAGGGGCATTGCCTTCGTAGGATGCTAGGCAGTGCTTCATACCCAAGAACCATACTAATATTTCCAACTAGCTTGATGATCTTTTGATGGCTATCATTAGAAGTGATGATTATGTTGTCAACATTGTAGTGGTTGTCATTAGTAGTTGTAGGAGTATTAGGGTTTTAGCGGTTGTCATCGACAGTTGTGGGACTGTTGTTGGTGTTTTCACAGTTGTCATCAATAATTGTGGGAGCGTTGTTGACATTTTGGTGGCGGTCATGGTGATCATGGAAATGTTGTCAGCAATTTGGCAAATTTCATTAGTGGCATCCTCCATTAAATGACTCTTGCACAATCTTCGGCAACAACCAACATGCTGGTTTATCAAGGATCTACTTAGACTTCTATGATGCTCAACTTGTCGACTTGGATGACACTTGCTTTGTATCAATCAACGTTCAAAAGTTTTTTCTTTGGTTAGACAACGGAATCGGTAACTTCCCATCATCATATCCCTCTAGTCTAGAGTTTATTTCTAGCTATTGTCACTATAAACCCCATCAATTTTGGATTAATGTGATGACTAGCCACCATACGAGTGTGAGGTGGACTGCAGTCCTCCTAAGGACTCAAACCATGGTTGCACGCAAGCTAACACTTAGGCTGCTTTCAAATCTTTCAATTAGTCTACTCAATTGGGCGTTCAAAAGTTAGATGACTCATACTTGGACTTCGTTGGAACTCATTTGATTCTTTTCTCAAACGACAATTACCCTCGTTGAAACTTTGACAACATGCATCACTTAGATGGTCTCTAATTGGACTTAAATGCCATGAATTTAGTTTCTTTGCCTCATGATGATAGTCAACAAAATTGGGACGATACAAACTTGTTTCTTGCTCCCTTAGGTGACTTGTATGACACACTTATTTCTTGCTCCCTTAGGTGACTTGGATGACACACTTATTTCTTGCTCCCTTAGATGGCTTTCCTTAAAAACCCAAATGGCATACCTCTCCTTTTGCACCGTATCCATCTGGATCTAGCCGACAGTCAAAGTGGTAGTCACCAAGTTGAAGATGGCATATTTCAAACTCTAGATGACATTCTTTAGAAGATGGAAGATACACATTTATCTGGCTGCCATATCTCTCCCATTAGACAATGTACTTCTCATGAGGTAGACGACATACTATATTGTCTTGACAACATGCTTCATGGAATAGACAACGACCTTCATGGAATAGACAATATATCTTGAAACCCTTCTCTTGACAACTTGCATTGACTTCTTTCCCTTGTAGATGACATTTTTGACATAATGGTTGACACATGCATGGTTGACACAACCTTCATGATCGATAACAAATAACCTTCTTTGGATGACATTGGCCTTACGGTAGACAACCTTGTTTGCACTTTGGATGGCGTTGGGATTCACCTAGCTGGTATTGTGGATTTCAAAATTGTTTCCCTTGTCCTTTCTCTAAGCTTGCATGGGAGTCTCTTCTCGAATGATATTGCTTTAGATGGCAAGCCTTTGAATGATAGTCTTTTAGATGGCATCCTCTTGGAGAGGACAGGTTACGTAGCTCAAGCATCAATATTTGTGGTGATTTCATAGATAATGTGGTGATTTCATAGATAATAGACCCTGTAATGACTTGTCCTTGGATGACATTTCCATCTTTGTTTTTTGGCACCAATTCTTGGACAATTGAGAGGACTTAGACAATGTGCTCTTTCTAATTGACAATGTGGATCCTCTTGATGACAAGCATCACTTTAAATCAGATGAAACTATTTATGTACTTGATGATATTTCCATCTGGGACAACCTTAGATCCCACTCAAGTGGCCATTTTGGCCCAAACAAACATCTTAGACATGTTTTTTCTATTGTTGCTCATTTAGACCATTCAAAAAGTGCTTTTCATGCTTCCTATTACACCTACTTCGGGTTGCGAAAGCTTGAGTTGCATTCCTTTCAATTGCACATACTTGAACCACATTTCTTTGTATTGCATGTATTTAGACAACAATCCTTTGGACTACACTTCATTGGATGACATTGCAATTCGCCATGATGGTCCTCGAGTGTCAGGCCACCCTCTCCAAGAACCTGATGGTCTTCTTTGAGTAGCAGATGGCCCTCCTATTGTGCCTTAGGATGATCTAACTCTTCGTCAAAATGTTCATATCTCACTTCTTCCTCCAAACCATTGTGGCATTCTTCTAAAACCTTACTTTCTGTTTTGGCCTTGGTCTCACCATGCATAGCTTGGGCTGCCAATTTTTCATGTCTTCTCACAACATGAAACCTTTATGAAGAAACACATGCTTATACTGAGAGTGGGGGGGTGAACAGTATAAGATAAAACTTTTCCTTCCAAAACAATAACTGCAATAATGAATCAATGCATAGAACACCACACACACAAGAGACAAGGATTTTATGTGGAAACCCTTTCAGGAAAAAACCACGGCAAAATATTGCTTTTATCACTTCAAAAGAGTTCGTAGGCACCAACCCACAGGAGACACCAATCCCCTTATACAAAAACATAGGCACCAACCTACGGGAGACACCAATCTCCTTAAGGCACCAACCTCAGATCTGAAGGCACCAACCTTCGAATAAAGATATGCAAAAACTTGGAAAAATACTCCACAAGACTGCTCCACAAATCCCGTATAAAACTGCTTAAACACTTCATACACAACTGATCAACAAAATTACACAGGTCTGCTGCAAAACTACTCACAGATCTGATCAAAAACTTCGCTCAGGTCTGCTCCAAAATCTGATCATTAATGGCATCAACTTCTGCTCACAAATCTGATCAAAAACTTCGCTCAGGTCTGCTCCAAAATCTGATCATTAATGGCATCAACTTCTGCTTACAATTTCAGCCTTTAATGGCATACAGGACTGCACATAATTCTGTCACAAGGTCTTCTTGGATCTGCACTCTAATCTCTGCTCATCAAGATATTATAATCCCTGCTGTACCTTACTTTTACTCTGCTCATGTATATCGAAGACATTCAATGAAATTCGTTTTTTAGAAATGAACTCTGGCCTTGTATTTATAGAGGAGGATGCAACTCTTCAAATGCAAACCTTTCACCTTCTTGCTTTTGGCACCCAAGAGGTCGGCCCATACACACATCACATTAATATTTAAATCTTTAATTTAAATATGTCAAACTTTGGTTGTGTGCCCCTCATGGGTGGGTTTAAATATTTAAATGTTTTAAAATCAAGTAAACCCTTTTATTCCTTATGGGTGGGTTTAAATATTTAAATGTTTTTAAATCAAGTAAAACCTTTGATTCCTTATGGGTGGGTTTAAATATTTAAATTTTTTAAAATCAAGTAAACCCTTTGATTCCTTATGGGTGGGTTTAAATATTTAAATGTTTTAAAATCAAGTAAACCCTTTGATTCCTCATTGGTGGGTTTAAATATTTAAATGTTTTAAAATCAAGTAAACCCTTTGATATCGCCCAAACTCATAAGCAAACCTATAATAAAATCACCCTTGAAACAAAAAAAAATATCTGCCTTGAATAATTCGCCCAAGCACGCCATCGTTTGCCAGCAACCAAGTCGGCCTTTGACATCAATGACAACTCAATAGTGAATAATTCTAACACTTTACGTGTGTGTATTTCATTTGTTTGCAACACACACTAAAACTTTTATCTATGCTCAATAGTTTCTGACTCAGTTGCTTTGACAACTAAAACACTTTGCTCTTCTTTTCACCTGACTTTTAGCTTACTTTTCTCTTTAATTTGTTTGAATTCTTTTTCTCTTCCATATGCTCCATCTAGCTTGCAACTTAACAAAATCAACAAATGTTACTTGAGGTACAACAAGATTAATCAATGTTGTTTTATGTATCTATTATGATCAAACATGCTTGTTATTTGTTGTCCTATTTTTGAACTTTATGAGATGCATAAACTTTTTAAGCTTGTGCCTACGCTAAACCTACTTTGTCAACATTCTCTCTCTTTTAAGTGTACTTACATTTATTCTCAAAGTTGGCCATTATTGCTTTTTGGCCCTAGAATGATTGCCCTTTATTTGAACTTTGCATTCATGTGACACTTGTTTGATACCACCTGGACCTTTGACACTCTTCAATGTGCTAGATCCTTCTAAATGGGTAGCACACTTTGGTCACTCCCATTCTTGGGTTCCCTCTTTTGTACCATTGGATGTATTGCTCCCTAACGGTCGTTCTTCTGCTAGAGTCTCTTCTTTTGCACTGTTGGATGCACTGCACTCTATGCTTATTTTTGTCCCGAAGATCGTCTGTATGTTCTTCCAATTTTTCCTTGGTCTTGTGTCCTTCATTAAAGATTATCAACCACTTCAATGAAATCAAATCCTCTATATATACAATCTTTGATTTTAGGCAATATGCCATAAATGTATTAACTATTATGGATGTGTGTTCAAGTCATGCAACAAATAATGTAGCACACAGTATAGAATAATGCAATAAAGCAGTTTAAACACTATGCAATAGAGGCACCTTGGTGGTCGTGGAAGACCACTCGATACACTTTGTGGTACACAACCAAAGATAGATTAAGGCATTAAAGTATTATATTCTCCAAAGTACAAACAATAGAATGTGGGTGAATAACCATTGTTTAGCACGACTGGGAATGCTCAAGACCATGACTAGCTACATATACTGTAGGAGATAGAGGTGGCAGAATGCAACCTATGCATCTGTCCAACTACCCTTACACCATGGTTTGGAAAGCTGTGTCTGATTTTCAAAAAGGATTGGTTTGGGTCGAAAAATATAAAATATAGTTAAAACTTAAAATTACATATATGAAATTTAAAAAAATATTCTTATAATAATTTTAGTGCAAAAATTATATTTTAATGTAACTTTACATTAATTGACATGTTTAATATTATTATTATAATATAAAACTATATAAATTTTAAATAATATTTAGATTTTATAACATAAATTACATTAATCATAAATTAACAACTTACGAATTATAAAATATACTAGATAACCTAAGAAGCTATTACAAATTGTAAGTGGTGGGACTCAGTCTGCAGCAGTGCTAAATTCTCTGCATTCCATCACCAGGCATTACTCTCTTTTGGAGAGATAATTGAGGCATTCGAAGTCCAGGATCTGCATACTGAAAATTGTAGGGATGTTTGTGTAGGGTCTAAACTTCACTTTCAGATGGCATTTTTTGCAGCGTTCGAACTCCATGGCCACTAGTCCTTCCCTGTAGCATGGCACTGGTGGTTGCATTCATGTTCTTCCCCTCTGCTTGCATTCGACTCCCTACAGCGACAACATTGTTTTTGGTTTTCCCGACAGCGGCAAACGTGTTCCTTTGCTGGGACCAATAGTGATACATGCCATAGTGATTTGCCTTACAGTTAAGGCAACAATTGTGTTCTTTTTGATTCATTTTTTATTAAAAAAAATTGTGGTTATTTTAATTTAAAAAAAAATGGATTGGTCTCAACAGAAGTGGTTTGGCCAGGTCAAAAAGTCTGGACCAGCTCAAACTTTGCTCTCGGTTTGGCTGGACCTTATAACTAGGGCGCACACAACAGAAAATTAACATACCCCAAAACAGCCATAATGATTACATACAAATGATGCCATTATTACACCCTTTGTTCAATTACAACACAACAGAAATAAAGAAGTTAATATGAATAACATCGTAACTTGCTTGACATCAAAGCCCACGTGTTTGGTGAACATGACTGCCTAAACTGCCTACTTATTGTCTTTCCTTGCAGACACAATCTTTGCATGAGCCTGTCTCAGTTACTGCACTTGTAATTGTGAGATCCTCATCAAGATGGATCTTTGTAGGAAAGGTGAATAACTTCCTTTTTGCCCTTACTGTATGCATGGGGTCCTTCATCGACTGAAACAAGATGAGAAGGGTACCATCTAGAACAATCAATGCTCTATCAGGAGTAATATGTTTGAGGTCTAAGGTGCCATGTACAAAAACACTTACTGCATCCTAATGATCAGAGGGCTTAGGTAGCCCTTGCAGTCAAAGGTTGAGTTTTATGGGTTGGTGTGCCTGTTCCTTGTAAAACTGAGCTTGAATTGCAAGCTGGCAATGGGCAGGGCTTTTTTGTCTTTGACCACCTGATTTCATGAGCTGTTTTCCTGAACTTGCTTTTGAATGAACATGTGAATTGCTGTTTCAATCTTTCAATTTTAAAACTGCCCATTTGGTTGGTATTGTATCTCGAGAGGTTATTAGATTCAGCATGTATACGGAGATTTATACTTTGGTTTTTTTTTTCGTAAATTTTATTTATTTATTTCTTTTTAAAATTTGTTATATGTATTACATCATTACATTGTTACCTCAAAATCTCAACAAACCACATAGTGGTATTACTACAAACTATATTATCAAGGCACCCATGGAGATTGAACCTTGGTGGGCACTGTGATCAAAAAATTTTCACCAGTTGGACTTCAACCCCATGGGCACTAAACTTGATCTTATTAAATTCTGAGATAGTTTGTATAAAGGGTTTTATATGTCTCTGCAAATATAGTTTTTTTTTTTCTTTTACCCCCGATGTCGACAGGGCAGGTAGGGTGGCATCATTGGCTTTCCATCATTGTAAAACGTGTCTACTTTTTCCAAGTTAAAATACTTCAGAATAGTGGCGCCAGCTCTTAAGCTAACACCACAAAAGATTAAAGCACTGGTAATGTATGAGCCTGAGGATTATTTCAAAAACAAATGTTCATACACATTCTGGTACAACTAATGAGTAGCAGAGAAATCATGATTTTAGTGGGGATGAGAACAAAATTTTGCCCATCATAGTCTAGTGAAGGCCATAACTTATTTCTAGGCACTTGTTGATGAATCAGATTCTTCAAGGACCATTCCCTTCTTGAATTAATCTGGTTGATCTGAATGTTTATGATGAAGATGCGGACAATGTACAAACTCTGGAGATATTCTTAACCCCTTTCCTGCATGCTCCATGCTCGCATGCTAAAACCATTAGTCTAGATGCTATTTTCTCATAATTTATGAAAATTTCTAGAGAGGATATCAGTACAAACTACCCACCCTCAGTGTATGGAATCGATGGAGATATAGAAAGGATATATTGCATTGTTTCAGATATGTTATTTGATGACACTAGTGGTATTTCCAATGTTGACCACTCCTTGCCTGATCCTCTTGCCTCTCCTATTCCAATATAGATAGATGATGGTGCTAGAGTGCCATGAGTGCCCTCATCCCCCCTGCAGAGGAGGATCAGTGCCCTGAGCATCCTAAAAGGTGGATGAAGTATAAATATAAAAACAAATAATGAGCAAGTGATGGCTTGTAATGTGTAACATGTGTAAGCCAGTTTTAAGGGTGCATCCTTAATTTTCCCTTCGTTGAGGTAATTATGTAGAAGGCAGTGAGAACAGAATGTACATAGTCAATGCCCTTCGCACAGTCTAAAGAAGACAATCAGATAGTTGCATATACTTTAAAGAGGAAGGGAAGACAATCCAACCTACAGAGAAGCTCAAAGCTATCCGGAATTAGATTATAAAATTTTATTCAAATATGTGGATTTTGCACATCGGCAGGAACATGAAATCAGATTATTGAAGGACATTGATAATCTACACAAGTTTCCCACATACAGGTGAGAACACCAATTCAGTACTACATATGTCTGATTCTCATCCTAGGGACATAAAGTTAGTTCTACAATTACAGATCTGCATGTTTCTGACCAGTGATGTGCATGACTTAGTGAGTCTATGACAAACATGGATTTTATTGCCTTATGTTGTAATAGAACTTTCTTCTGTAATTCTAATATGATTTTTTGGAAATTTTATTCCTTGTTGAATGCTCTATTTAATTCTTCTGTACCTCATGAACGATCATTTTCTAAAGTCACTCAAAATGATTGGTGGTCAGTATCCTTTTCATAATAGTTGAAATGATGGATCTGGTCCTGGTTGTTATTGCCTGTAAACAATGGTGATTTTTGTTAGCCTTATTGTGGCATCAAACTTGCTATAATTGCTTGTCAGTTAAAAAATTTAGTATGCCTATTCAGTTAGTCTAGTCTTGCTTCCCTTTGTTGGTTGACCGACAATATTTTGCTTTAGGAGGAGGGTAAGTTGTACACGTATTGGAATAGTGTCTTTAGCATTGTCAAATCTAGTCTTTTCTACTTGATAACTGGGCTTTAAAGCATACTTGTAAGTTGTAAATAGATCTTCCACGTTGCCACGTATCTCTGAACTTTATCAATTTCTGGATTAGCACTTGCTTTTTCTAGGTTGTAGTTGGCCTTTTTTCCGGTTTATGATGGAACTTGCACCATGATTTGTGTGTCGGGAGGGGTTGATTTTTTTTTTCTCCTGGTCCTTTCTCATCTTCAATCACTAAAGGTTCTTTATTTGGCATTCTTTCCTGGTATTGCTTCTCAAGTCTGTTGACTTGACCTTTGCTTTCTTCTTTCCTTCTCAGCAAATATCTCCTAACCTTTTGATTACTTTGATTGGTTCTTGTTCACAATTTTGGATTTCCTAATGTCATGACCCTTGAAGTCGAAACTCATTAATGTTATCTACTTTGTTGCTCTTCCTTATTTTCTTGTAGCTGATATTTGTATTGCTGCCTTACATTTTGTTTTGACTTCTTTCTCATGGTGCTTATTAATACTTTGCAAATTGATAAGTCTATGTGCAAGAAATTATGGTAGAATGGTTGTCAACTGTTCAGTGTGCTTGTTCAACATGAGTTTATTGTCCGCTTCCTGTGAGGCCTATTGGACCTTATTTTGTCTACATTTGCTAAAGTAAATCTACCAAGTGTATTACTATTGTAATAAACTAATAACGAAGGCAAGAAGGTCTTGCCCTCATCTATAAGTAGGACTATAGTTCATAAAATAGGTTGTTGATACTGTTTTCTATGTTGATATTACTGTTGATATCACTACTGTTTGCTCTATACATTCAGGCACAATAATCCTAGAAACAATAATCCTATCAACCCTATTGACCTCTTAATAAATAACCAACAAATCCTCAAGGACATGTTATGGGATGATGTTTATTCTATAACTTAGGGCCTCTGAGAGAGTCATAATTTAGGTTTAGGGCCTTTTCTCTTACTGCAAATGTTGCTATCTAGGGCTACTGAGAGAGACATTTAATGTTATGACACAGATTTGGACTGCTTGTAAAATCCCTTGAAATTTTTTTCAGATGAAAGGAACTGTTATATCCCGAATTTTCTAGAGTATGATCTGTCAGTTTTCCACTTCGGAGTTTGGAATGGACAGGATATGCAGTTTTTGAAGTGGAGATGTGGGAGACGTCCAAAAGTATCAGGGGGGTGTCTCTGGGTAGGAAGAAAAGATTCTCCAGGTGACTATGATTAAAGCCTTTTCCATACTTTGCTTTTGTCAACTTCCACTTTTATTAACACAATAACCTTCCCTAATATCATCAGGGAAGATGAATAATGTTTGTTTATTAAGAGGGACCTGTCTTTGGACTGTTTCATCTTCTGTCCCCAGTTTCAGCATTCTAATGCGAAGTTTAATTCTAAATTATTGGGACCTCCTTCACTTTCTTCTTGTAAGAGGGAAGTAGTTTTTATAGCAAATGAAACTGTCTGAAATATATCTGTTTTCTTCAAAGATGTATTGTATTTATGTTATCTGTGAATCCATTTGGAGGGCAATGCAAGCAAAATATAGGTGCCCTGCATTACAATAAGGGGGTTGCATGCAAGTTGATGAGGCAGTTCGTAATTATGACAACATTTTTACATTTTTGACCCTTGTCCATTGATTTGTTTCATGTTAAAATCCCAATAGCTGTGTCTAGAGGAATTTGACCTGCTCATAAAGGACAACTGCTATTTATAGTGGAGGTGCAAACTACTGAAAAGCAGCATCATGACTCTATCTAGTTGAATTTACGAATGTAAGAAATTGTTTGCATTTAACATTGTTTGGAGGCCCTGATGATCATTTTGGAAAGCACTAAACAACTTTTTGTTGGTTCTTTATCTATTTGTATTTGTATTCGTGGTTTTGGTGGTACACATGTAGTGTATACAGAAGTATGTATGGTAAGAAAGCGCAGGTTAGCTAGCTTCAGAGTAACAAGGTAAGTAAGACTTGAAATGACAATAGGAAACAGGAAATAATTATACATAAATTGGTCCCATGGGTAACATGAATTAAAGTTGTTTTATATAGCTGAAGTTCATGCTACTAGAAAGCTGGCATCAGCATTCTAAGCGAACCAAATGGAGATATGAAGACTGGATTTCCATGTGTGATCATTTTGAGGTGTTGGTGATCGTAGTTCTCAGCTCTGTAGTGTTTCTTTATGGGCTTATTGTATTTATATTATGTTACCGGTTCGGCACCCTAGGACCCCCCTGATCCTGGTACGGGACGTACCTGGTGTGGATTCGTTTCCGGTACGCCTACGGGTCGGTCCAGGGTTCTGACGGACCTGGACGTATCCGGGTCCCCTAGGTAGAACCCTAGACGAACTCAGAGGAGTTTCCCTGCGATTATGCGCGAATTGTGGAACGCAAAATCTGAAAAATCTACAAGGACGGACCCGGAGGAGTTTCCCTATGATTATGCGCGAACTGTGGAATGCAAAATCTGAAAAATGTACATGGAGTTACTCATCAAACAACTCAACTGGATCTAAGGTATGAAATGAAATGAAATATTATTAATGTCCGCGGTGGGCCAAAATAAGACCCAAGGGACTATAAGAAGTACAATAATGACTGCCAGCTAGCAGGTTAAAAAGCCCAACAAAGAAAAGAACTAAGAAAAATACAAGATCAAACCCGACAAACGGGCCAAAGAGAAAGGGAAAAGAAAAGAAAAGGGAGAGCGAGAGGGGGGAGGGCTGCAGTCCAACCAGAGAGAAGTGCATGCCAAGAAGAACGGAGAGAGAGGAGGGGGAGGGAGCAGCCCAGGAGGGGCAAGCTCCGAGAATCCCCCAAAAACTAATCTCTCCTAACAGTCGAGGCCGAAGTACCGGAGCTGAAGAAGTCCATGATATGTCTCTGCCCATTGCTAGTTCGGAACCACGACAAACTGTTGGTGCGTTGTCTAGTGACCACGCTTACATTCAAAGTTGGATGGTGTGGGGCGTTTCCGGTCGAAGTCACTTAGTCCGTCGGAGTTGGTGAAGTATGTTGTGATGAGCCGATGTTGAGGAGGGTGAGATCCATTTGGAGAACTTTTATGTCGTCGAAGCTGAGTTATCTCCCTAAGAAAGAGTGCGAGACAACGCTGGTCCGGGTATCTGAAGAAGGTAGAAACACATCGAGAGTTGTCCCTGAAAAGGCAATGGAACCTACCCCGGATCTCATAATAAATGGGACAACAAAAAATGAAGTGATGCAGGGTCTCAACTTCACCCAAGGAGCAAAACAAGCAAATCCGCTCCTCCATCGGAAGATGGTGATCGACTCAATCCGGAGTTGGTGAGAACACACACTGAGTTGCCCAATAGTGATCCGAAGACTATGCATTGTGTGCTTGCTTGAAGGTATTGTGGAGGAACTATTCTGCCCTCCTGTATATGTAAGAAGTGCTCATGGTAGAAAGACGGCTTGGGGGAAAGAGGGGCAACAGGAGAGATCCATGTGCATATGGTGTACTGGAGACTAACATCCTTCCGAATCTCGTGGAGCATCTTCTCCTTAGTAAGCCGAGAGGGGGAGAACCCCCAAAGAATAAGGGGGCAGCTTTGTCTATCTGTATCTGAATGCTGGCCAGGAGAGTAGAAACCTGAAAATACCAGCTCCTCCGGCCTCCTCGAGAACTCGGAGAGAGTTCCATCGAGGAGCGAAGGGCGAGGTAAGGGTACCGCTTGCAACCCTCAGGGGTATCTCCGAAAGTACGGATCTGTGAAGATAACCGATAATCAGGAAGATAATCTCAAGCTGGAGAGGAGAAGCCCCAAACTTGCCAGAATAATAGAACGAGGGATTGTTCCCTTGCAACGAATGAATCGTCGAAGAAAGAGTGTATGCACTCGTTCAACCCGTGACCACTCAGTCGGGCCAAGACTAGGGCCCCAAACCACCGACCCATAAGTAATAGTTGGCTTGACCAAAGCGTCAAAGATCCTCATCTTCACAGGTATATCCTGAAAATGTGCTTTGAAGCAATTCCTCTCTAGCAAAGACAGAGCTGCATACCCCTTACACACCCGGACCTGGGCGGCGGGTTTCATACCAAAAGTGGGACCAGTGAAAAGAACCCCCAAATACACATAAGAGGTGGTGATTTCGACCTCCTGGCCCTGGAAAAGGAAGTGGAGATGGGATAGAGCCTCTTTGGTAGTATTGAATACCATAACCTTGGTCTTAGAAAGATTCACCGTCAACTGTCTCGAGTCACAAAAAGCGGCAAGTGTGTCCAGATGACGCTGAAGCCCCTCGGGGGATGAGGCCAAAAGAACAACATCATCGGCAAAGAGGAGAATAGAAATCAACACATGGTGAAGAAGGCAACCATCCTCTGGGTGAGCGTTCTCCTTGATAAAAGTCTCAAGCTCGTCGATAAAGATCCCAAAAAGTGTCGGCGAAAGGGGGCATCCCTGTTTCACTCCTATGGTGCTAAGAATATTGGCTGAAAGCCCTTGAGGGGAGCGAAACCGACCTTTCACAGTCTCATATAACCGTGTAACCGCTGTCAAAAGCTGCCCGAGAGATGCCAATTGATCGAAGCCTCTCAAGAAGTAAATGTCGAGGCACCGTGTCGAAAGCTTTCTTGAATTCTACAAAGCAACAATAAACCTTCGAGGAACTGGAACGCGCCTCCTCAATAATAGCTACGAGGACTAGAATGTGATACGTGGTCTGATGATCTTGCCGAAAACCAGCTTGGCCAAGAGCCTTGAAACCCCCCTCCTCCAACCTTCGAGAGAGAAGCACATCCAATGCTGTGGCATAGAGCTTGGCAAAGATATGCCCAATCATGATAGTCCTGTAGTTATTGGGTTCATGGGGATCACCTGCCTTATGAATGGGGTGAATGATATGCTGAGTCCAGGACTCAGGAAACCCAAAACAGACAGCAAGATTAAAGAGATCAGCAAGGGGCCCAACAAGAGGGTCAATACCATGCTTCAAAAATTCCGCTTGTAACCCATCCAAATCTGTTGCTTTGCTTGTACAGAGTTTCCAGATAGCCTGCCTGACAAGACCGGTAGAAAAGAGGTGGCACGAAGAGGGGGGAGGGAACAGAAATACGAGGCTGATTTGGGATGGTATAAAGGGAAGAGGCATGGATGGTCCAAGAGGAAAGATCGATCCCATGAGTAATCCGATCACGGGGGAGGATAAGGCGCCAGAAGGATTTAGGAGATTGTTGAAGGGAGTGGATAAGATCAAGTCGATGCCGAGAGAGGAAGAGACGCTTCTTCTTTCGAAGAAGCATCCTATAGTCTTTGTGAGAAATGGCATGGGGCTGGGAAGGATTTCGAATGGCATATTTCAACCTTCGGTGGGCGGACTTACATTCCTCATCATACCAGATGTTCATGGGGCAATGACCCGGGGGACGAGGACGAGGGGGAGGACGAATAGTGTGGGGGTATGATTCCAAAGCAGCCTTCCAAATAGTTTGGACCAAGCAAGTAGAACGATCGGAAACATCGGAAGAGAAGACACCTTGGGGAGAACATGACGCAACCGGTCCATGTAGGTAAAGGAATAATAATAGTCAAAGTCTATAGTGACTCGAGGGACTGAAGGGGAGGGAGGAGGGGAGGAGTAACAGGAAGGGAAACAGTGGATAACGTAAGAGAAAGAACTGAATGATCGGTAAGGGGAGGAGGGTGATCAGAGACGTTGAATCGGGAAATGAATGGAATGAGGGTGGTAGAGGAAATAGCATAGTCGACGACATTGGCTCCACCACTATGAGGAAAGCAAGTAAACCCACTAGAATCCGGAAAACAAGATATACCATTGAGAAGAACTAGCTTGTTGGATTCACCCAACTCAATAAGATGCTTACCATAAGCAGTCACCTGTGTGTCGCTGGAGGTTCGAGCAAAACCAAGGTCCTCAAGATCCAATTCCCGAGTCTGCATCTCATCGGTTGTGAGGTCATGAAGAGAAACCTGCATAGGTCCGGTCCGAGCATTGAAATCTCCCAACAGAAGTATCTCCCCCTGAAGCCGAGTATCTAGTAATGTCCTCATAGAGATCCTGGAAAGGGTCCCCGTCCGTGTGAATAACAAAATTGGACGTGGTGGGGGGAAAGTAACAGGTGGCAATGTAGATATCCCAAAGAGGTGGGTGACGAAGGATTTTAATCCATAAAAACCTGGAGTGGGGGTCAGTCGAAACCAAGGAAACCGAACCCTGGAGCTTATCCTTGATAAGAGCAGCAACACCTCTTGATCCTCTAACCCCTCCAGAGCGTCGAGTGAGTTGCCGAAAACTGGACCACCAAAAGTAACGAGAGATAACTGGAAGGGCCCGCTCGGGACTCTCGTGCGTCTCCACGAGATAAGAATGATGTCATGTCTACCAATCACATCAAGAAGGGACCTTGGGGCAGACCACATCATACCATTGCAGTTCCGACAAGCTATAGCTAGCTTATCTGCCACCCCCTTCCGTGCCGATGGAGTCATTTGTTAGGCAAGGGTTTGGACCAACCAGGTGGGGGAGAGTCCCTAATCACTGCACGCAAATTACGAATAATTGCCCATTTGTTAGCTTTCCTGGCTGCGGCTACTTGTTCCCTAGCTTTCTTCAATTCTTCAACTTGGAGTCGCGTAAGGTCCTCATCAAGGTAGATCTTGTCTTGAAGAGTAAATAATTTCCGTTTGGCCCTCAACGCCTTCATACGCTCTTCCGCATTTTTGAAGCGTATGACCAATGTGGAGTCGGGAGAGAACCATGCTCTCTCGAGAGTAACATCCGTTAACTCAAGAGTGTTGTGAATGAAGGCATTTCCAGCTTGAAGCGGATCAATAGGTTTGGGCACCCCACGAACCCTAAGATTGAGCGCTTTCGCATTACGGATTCTTTCTTCTTCAAATTTAGCTTGGACAGCCAACTCAACTATGGGAGGGGGGTTCTTCTTTCCGGCTACAACCTGAACCCAAGATTGTTGGTCAGCTAATTTTTGGCTTTGTGCGGTCGATGCTTCTTTGAGACGTTCTGCTCGGCAAGAAGAACAGCTGTTCATCTCGAATTTTTAAGATTTCGGAGTGTAAATTCGCAGAATTCTGAGGAGGTTGTTCGGTATGTGCAATCTGCAATTGAGTAATGATAGCTTGCTGATCTTGAAGTTTAATTTGGAGATCTGCGATAATGCGGCTGCCGTCTTTCACTTGGTCTTGCAAGGAGAGTATAATACTAGCTTGTGTGTCTAGCTGTTTCCGGAGAGAATTAATCTGTTTAGACAAACGCTGGTATGAAAGCTGTTGTGTGAAAGCGTTGGATAGATTTAAGAGGAGAAGCCCGTGTTTCCTCCATTCCTCCTTCATCAAGTATCCCCATAACACACGAACACCAAGAAATCCCCTCTCGAGCGTAGCAGAAATCCTCCTCGAGCGCAGCAGAAATCCCCTCCCGAGCGCAGCAGAAATCCCCCTCGCTCGCAGCAGAAATCCCCCTCCCGCGCAGCAGAAATCCCCCTCGAGCGCAGCAGAAATCCCCCTCGCGCGCAGCAGAAATCCCCTCCCGAGCGCAGCAGAAATCCCCCTCGCTCGCAGCAGAAATCCCCTCCCGAGCGCAGCAGAAATCCCCCTCGCGCGCAGCAGAAATCCCCCTCGCTCGCAGAGAGTCACATGTTTTAACTTTCAATAGAAACTCAAAGCCATGTAGAGAAAATACCCCTTTCAAGAGAAGTATGTAAAGAATGAGAGATGAAGAGCAAAACACCAGGTTAAGCCTTCCAGATTACAATAGGTAGACTGTTTACACGACGAGACTTAGTAGAATAGGGCTAAGATTGAGGAGTTGCACAAGCAAGTTGTGAAGCAAGATCAGTTTCTTGTTCAAAGGGGTTGCTCATCCTATATATATTCTAAATTAATTAACAATTATAAAAGTTGGTAAATGGTTTTGACTGACCTTAAGTTTTCTGCTTTCATCTAGACAAATGACTAATTTCTTGGTTTCCTTAAACCGTCGGTTCTGCAGAATATTCATTTATTTATCACGTCTCCCATCCATTCGCGTGCATAAAACGTTTTTGGAAACATACACAGAAAAGAATAATCAACACGTAGAGCTCTTCGTCATTCTTCAGATCGTCAATTCCAACTAAAAAAGAAACTCATCCTTGAACAATGACAAGGGACCGTGTATTTATTTATCTATTTATATTTTAACTTTGAAAGTTACAATTTGCTTAATTATTAATTAAATTGTCGATGGCTATTAGCACGAGCGGCATCCCATTAACATGGTTGATTAATTATTAATTAAATACATTAATAGTAATGTCGTGCCAATTACTAATATGTTTCACCCGAGATCGACAGACGTACAGGCGGCTACCATGCTCAAAGACTTACCCGTAAACTTAGGAATGAACATTATTATTAGTACAACCAAGTTAATTAATAATAATAATACTGTATGTAGCAGAGGAATCGTGTCATTTATTAAGGGGCATCAAAGTAACTTTAACTTATATTTATTAATAGTAAGTTCATCATTTCTAGGATTACCTTCTTTTCACAGTGTTATACGCGTCATCATTCCCTATATTTGTTTATTTATTTTAAAGATATATCACCCGTAGACATTTACCAAACTAGTTCTAATGAAAAGTGCGCCTAATATTGTGGAAAATTATTTATATGATGTCCCATTAAAATATCCAACGGTGAAAGTTGATGTTATAAAATTATTTATAGCTGTTTTTTTTCATTGGGTCAATGTGAGAAACCCAATACTTAGGGTTGAGCATTTCTATTCCAATCATGGCCTCTCGTAAGGTCGTGAGCTAAACTTATCAATAGAGGTTTAATATAACATATCTAAGACTAGTAAATTAATATAACACATTTAAGATTCTAGTAAATTAATATATGTTTTTTATTAATTTTTGTATGGCCGAAACCAAAACGAACCCAAGACAAAAAAAACTTTTGTCGTATCGACAAACTGGATTCTTCTAACCCAAAACGAACCGGTAACTTAGTATTTATAACCTTGGATGCGCAGATGTAGCATATATACAAGTGTGACAAGGGATTTATGTTTGTGTTTATGTCTGCCTATAGATGGTTATTGAAGATTCATGATGGTTGTTTAGCTCAAGGAGCTTGACACTTGGTACATTATATTGTGACAAGGGATTTATGTTTGTATTTATGCCTGCCTATAGATGGTTATTGAAGATTCATGATGGTTGTTTAGCTCAAGGAGCTTGACACTTGGTACATTATATTGCCTATCTTATGATGGCTGAAATTTGTTTCTTGAATGCAACCATTTGTTATCATATTGTGTGATATGTGAAAGCAAAATTTAGTTAATAACAATGTGAATGAAAATTCATTCTTATCTAGAATTAGTGGCAGTAAATAGCCAGGAGACCTCCAAAAACAGAACATAATGGTGGATATGAAGAAAACTTCTCTTCAATTATATTTGCTGATGCTTTAGTTATTTTGGAGTTAGATGAGAAAAATACTTGGGATTTGAGTAGCATTTTGGAATGTCTAGGATTAGCGCTCAATAAATACCCACCACTATGACAATGATTTCGTAAATGTTCTGCATATAGTAATAAAAATGGGCCTCAAAACTTCTTTTTGGGCTCATTTGTGATCATCAGACGTGGACTAGCTGTCCCTGGGAGAGTGCACTATCGTTTTCCCATTTCATCAATGACCTATTATAACAAGCTAACTGCAGTTTAGCTATATCCGACAATTGCCATATCTACAAAACATTGGAAGGATTATATTGTGTAGGTTAATCTGTATGAAAGTTGATTTGCATTTTCAATTTCGTTTATTATATTCACTAGATTAAAATTATATCTTCAATATATGTTGCTTCTGGAGTGAGAGTGCAAATGCCTTATGCATTCTTCATTATTCCCTCTACAGGTATCTAAATGCCAGGTGCATTGATCAATTTTGGTAATCTGTATCAGGATTTTCCTGCCATTTAACAAATATGACAGAGCAGTTGGATTTCCCCTGGATCATGTCATGCTCTTTCACTGTTAAACTGGAAGTTTCTATTTGTCCATTGTTTTCCATTTAATACATTCTTTGTGACCTCAATTTGATATCCATAATTTATGGTGGTAGGAAATTTGAGGGATGCAATTTTTTGGCTTGCATTTGCATCGGCATAGTATCTATTTAATTGCATTGTGTCTGATGAAATACATTGACCAAATAATAATTGTGGGACAAATGAACTAAAAGGCTCTTTTATCTAGTTCATCATTGTACTCTGTTTGACAATTATTTTAGAAAGATGAAGCTGTTTCTTTCTGATTTTTCAGTGTCATGTATCTTTTGTAGAAGACTTGTTGATGTTCAATGTTTTTTTTCCTTAATACTGTTTATGAAAACATAAGTTGGCGGTGTTCTTTCAGGGTCAATACAAGTCAACTTTGGTATGCCCAGTGTGCGACAAAGTTTCAGTAACATTTGATGCATTTATGTATTTATCATTACCCCTTCCCACAGCCACATCTCGGACAATGACAGTTACAGTATTTAGCAGTGATGGTACTGCGCTGCCTTCACCCTATACAGTGACAGTACCTAAGCAGGGCAGGTGCAAAGATCTTGTACAGGCAATAAGCACTGCATGCTCCTTACGTAATGGAGAAAAGCTTGTGCTTGTGGAGGTTTGTAAAACTGTCTGCAACATATGTCATATATTCTTTCTGTAGAGTTTGTGCTTCAGTTTTCAGTCTAAAGATATTTCTAGTCTGTTTATTACTGATCAAAACAAAAATTTGGTGACATTCACAGATATATAATCATCGGATATTTCGCTATTTGGAGGATCTGCTTGATTCCCTCTCTACTATTAGGGATGATGATCACCTTGCAGCATACAGGATTCCCAAGGTTTCAGATAAAACACCCTTGGTACAATTGATGCATCGGCGCAAAGAAGAGTAAGTGTTATTGGGATTGGATCCACTGGTTTTTGAGTTCATGCATTTTAATCTTTCGTGTTTCTACCTTCTCCTTTTTATATGTGTTCTATTCAAATATTTCTGTCAAAACTAGAACATACATTCACACTATGGTCCATGCCTCAGCCCATTTTTATTTTTTCTTAGGCGTTTGTTTGGTAGCTCTATGCAATCTATCAAATGAATTTACTAGAATAAGCAGACAAGCTTTTATATAGTTCTTAAAAACTGACATGTTTAGTATACTATAGGTGAATGTGTACAGCTAAAGTAGTGCATAGGGTCGCTAGTGGCCGTGTTTTGGAATTCTTCATTATTCATAGAGCAAGGCTAATAATATATTTCAAACTATTCCTTCTAGCATTTTTGTTGGTTCTTAAAGATGCCCATTTGTTTTTGGTCAGAGTGGAGGAGAGGGTTCTCAAAGGTGCAGATGTTATAGCTAGTTAATGAAAACATGAAAACTGACCAGAAGAAAATGTTACAGTTATCATTTGGATACATGGACACAACATAAAGCCATATTTTCCTTGATGTATATGCTCTGCAAATATGCTCATGTCTGGCTTACGTATGATACTCAATAGACCTGTGGTCGGAGAACTCAATGAATCACGATATGGAGCTTTTTGAATGTATTGACCACAACTAATTCATATAGATGATATTGTGGTAGGTTTATTCTGTTGGTTGCAATGGTCACAAATGCATTGTATCTTTGGTCAATCATTCCTTTATTAAACAGATGTCTTACTTGATTACTTGTTAAAAATATATAAAATTGCAGATAGACTTTAAGTAGAATATAGGTTCAGTGTGCTTGAGACTGGTGAAATGATGTATGCAATTATAGTTGGAAAAATCATGACTCAACAAAAACTTGGCAAGCAAATTTTGGAAATTTTTCGGCAACTCGACAAAAAGAACATCAAAGATAATAATTTAATTTACAAAAAAACATATATTTAAAACAAAAATTAGAGAGCCAGGAAGTTGATTTAAAATTAGGTTTTCTTAAAAAAAAGTATAATTACAATTCATGATCATGAACAATCATCAAAAGCCGACAAAATGCAAGCGTACTAAAAAGCTGAATTGGAGAGGAGAGGGCAATCCTCCAAGGGAGGTCCCAGGTTTCCAGCAAATCCCTGCCCTTTGTACACACCGAAAAAGAAAAAAAAAAAATGTATTCTTTCATCTGTTACCCAGGTGTTGTAGGTGAGTTGGAGAGGAGAGGGCAATCCTCCAAGGGAGGTCCCAGGTTCGAATCTCCACCCTACCAAAAAGCTGAATTGGGTACCCAAAATCCAATTGATAATGTTGGTGCGGACAGGGCTGGGTGCGACCCCCGGGTGACTTTGACGGTGTAGAACCCCCTGTTCATGGTCTCTTAGACCAAGGCGGCCCCGCAAAGGGTTTTTCGCTTAAAAAAAAAAAAAAAACAGAGGTTTAAATTACTTTTTGATTTCCATTCCTTGCCCTCGAATTGGCTGCTTGGATAGGTGGCCGAGGTTCCTCAGGTATAGGATCTTCCAGGTCCTCCAATCTTCAAGTATGTTCTGTTTTTGTCATTAATAGTACGATGTCCTTAGTGAAGATTGTAGGAGCCAGTTCTGACCAGCCAAAGAAGTAGTGTACATAGTAGGAATAAGTGTGAAATAAAATATAAATGTAATGCAATTTTGTAGTGTTGGACATCAAGGGTGATGATATCATTGTTTGATTAATTGCAAATGTAATGTGCGGCTAATGTATGTAATGCATATGCAAATGGGGAAGTAGTTATGGGTGAGGTGTCCTAGGTGGTAGTTGTTGACAACCACCAACCCCAAAGTTAAATAGGACATCCCATTCAATTGTGCAGGAGGATAAGCGCACCATGTATTAGATGATGACACCAGGGGAATACGAGAGAACATCTAAGCTTGTATAGTTTGTGTATCCATTGTTGCATTGTATTGCCAAGGCAGATTTCTTGTAATGTTAAAATGGGGAAGTAGTTATGGGTGAGGTGTCCTAGGTGGTAGTTGTTGGCAACCACCAACCCCAAAGTTAAATAGGACATCCCATTCAATTGTGCAGGAGGATAAGCGCACCATGTATGATGACACCAGGGGAATACGAGAGAACATCTAAGCTTGTGTAGTTTGTGTATCCATTGTTGCATTGTATTGCCAAGGCAGATGTCTTGTAATGTTAATGCTGTATAGGCTGAGTAATACAATGATGATTCATCCTTCATTTGTGTGATATTGCTACTACTGGTAGTTTGGTAGATTGTGTGTGTATTAAATTTTGTGTGCAAGCGTGGAGCAGAGTTGCAGTCAGATCATTGTACGAGAAGTTGCAGTCTAGAAGCCGTACAAATGCAGTAGTTGGAAGCGTCCTACAAGTGGATCATAGAGTGCCGTTCAAGTGAGTGAACTATCGTACAAGTCACTTGCCAAGTGTCGCACAAGTGAGTTGCTACTCAGGTGCTAACGTACACGTGAATCACTTGATTGCCATACAAGTAGATAATTAGCTAGTGTAAAATTGCATTGAATGCAATCTTGCTTGGCTGCAAAATCTGTCAATTTGTTCCTCCACCATTGGCATAGTCACCACCGTGCTACATTTGGCATCGTTGTCGTTGTCGTTTGAAGTTTGAACCTAACATGTGTGCGGTGTGGAGAGGTGAATGACAAATTACTTACCTCGAGGACGTGCGAGACGAGGTCGCGGAAGGAATCATAATCTTGTGAGGAGTTTGAGAGCTGCCCAATAACGTCGTGTTGAGCAAAGTGAGATCCGAATATTGCCAAGTATTGCAATCGCTAGTGATGGAACTTGAAGAACAGGATGTAAACGTGTGTGGAGTACTCAAATGGAGGATAGTCCAAGTGAGTCACATTAAAGGAGGTAGATGTTTCTAACAACAGAAGAAGTACGAGGTGAAGCATGAGCAAAAAAGCTGGACCGTGGAGAACGTCGCACAAGTTGAGGCGCCAACATGGAGAGTGCACGAGGAGGCGAGGTTGACCAACTAGTAATGCCAACACGAGCGGGTGAGTTTTTTGAGAGGTGCAGAGCACAGGAGTCAAGCACAAGGGTAACCAAGAGAGTGCATGGGTGAGGAGACCAGAGCCAACACTTGTATATTTGCGGAGGAGGTCGCGACGTATGGATGCACTAAGAGTTGGTCGAAGATTGTTTGGTAGTGAGGACGTGCGAGGTGAAGAAGCACTTATCAAAGAAGTGAAGAACAACCACTAATGGCAAACATAGCCTATATTGCAACAACAGTGGGCAAGCACAAGTGCCCACCGTTTCTAGGTGAGGGGAAGGACCCAAAACGCCATAGTGGGACGTGTGTGACTATACGACAAGTGAATGGAGTAGATGATCCTGGTTGAGATTGTTTATGACAATATTGGGAGGAATCAGAATGGACTGGCATTTGAAGAGAGCAAAAACAATTCCCCTCACATGGGAAGAGTTGATGATTGAATTCACAAAGGAATTCAGGCTACTCCGAGATGATATAGAAATAATTAGAGAGATATACGCCATAGTAGAAGATACAAGAAGAATATGAAGGCAGTACCACCTACTACCTATTAGGAGGCATTTGATAGAACCTTCAATGTAAAAAGTGAAGCAAAACAAATTGCAGCGGGATTGAGTCCGGATAGAGATGATGATTCAGATAGTGATCGGGATGACTTGCATCTAGCAATCCAGGCCATGCAAAAAGACCTGGAGAGGATGGTCCATGATGCAAAGAATGAGAAAAAGGAGAAATAGGATATTTGGTGCTCAGTTTGCAAGGCTGAAGGACACAAATATCACTTGTTTGAAGAATGCTTTCTGCAGTATCTATGAAGTTGTTGGACATGCGGTAGGTTATTCAATTTGAGAAGTTTGAGGTACCAGACCTTGATGGCACAAAAAGAAGATAAGGAAGAGAAACCAAGTCAGTCTAAGAGGTGGGCAAGCAACGACAAGTGACGAATATAGGAAAAACCACTAAGGAGGAAAACAACTGTAGAGAGACAATTGATTGCCGTATGATATAGGTAGAAGAACTATCATACAGTGTTGAAGATGCCAAGAGTGGGGTAACTTCGCAAGAAATTGTACAAATCATCCAGTTGTGGAGAATGCTAGAAATAGTAATAGCAATGGATTAATGTGCAAATGGTGTTGTTTGGGCAATCACAGGGAGGTCAATTGCCCGAAGAAGGCGAGTTCCAGTAAGTTGTAGAATGTCAATTTCATTGATATCGAGGAGCCTCCAATAGACCAACAGTAGAATGATAACAATGTGCTTGTAGTGACAGGGGATCAAGGAAAGAAGGTTGAGCAATACCCAAATCTTATCATAGAAAAGGAGAGATGGTAGGAAGCACATGATGCAGTTGAAGAAGAAATGAAGAAGACCAAGCAAGAGCGATGTTAGAAAATTAAAAGCAAGCAAACTAAAAACAACAATAAAACAATACACGAGATTTACGTGGAAACCTTGTTGTGTCGCACAAGTGAGTTGTTGTTTAGGTGCTAACGTACACGTGAATCACTTGATTGCCATACAAGTAGATAATTAGCTAGTGTAAAATTGCATTGAATGCAATCTTGCTTGGCCGCAAAATCTGTCAATTTGTTCCTCCACCATTGGCATAGTCACCACCGTGCTACATTTGGCATCGTTGTCGTTGTCGTTTGAAGTTTGAACCTAACATGTGTGCGATGTGGAGAGGTGAATGACAAATTACTTACCGCGAGGACGTGGGAGACGAGGTCGCGGAAGGAATCAGAATCTTGTGAGGAGTTTGAGAGCTGCCCAATAACGTCGTGTTGAGCAAAGTGAGATCCGAATATTGCCAAGTATTGCAATCGCTAGTGACGAAACTTGAAGAACAGGATGTAAAATGTGTGTGGAGTTCTCAAATGGAGGATAGTCCAAGTGAGTCACATTAATGGAAGTAGATGTTTCTAACAACAGAAGAAGTACGAGGTGAAGCATGAGCAAACAAAGCTGGACCGTGGAGAACGTCGCACAAGTTGAGGCGCCAACATGGAGAGTGCACGAGGAGACGAGGTTGACCAACTAGTAGTGCCAACACAAGAGCGGGAGAGTTTTTTGAGAGGTGCAGAGCACAGGAGTCAAGCACAAGGGTAACCAAGAGAGTGCATGGGTGAGGAGACCAGAGCCAACACTTGTATATTTGCGGAGGAGGTCGCGAAGTATGGATGCACTAAGAGTTGGTCGAAGATTGTTTGGTAGTGAGGACGTGCGAGGTGAAGAAGCACTTATCAAAGAAGTGAAGAACAACCACTAATGGCAAACATAGCCTATATTGCAACAACAGTGGGCAAGCACAAGTGCCCACCGTTTCTAGGTGAGGGGAAGGACCCAAAACGCCATAGTGGGACGTGTGTGACTATACGACAAGTGAATGGAGTAGATGATCCTGGTTGAGATTGTTTATGACAATATTGGGAGGAATCAGAATGGACTGGCATTTGAAGAGAGCAAAAACAATTCCCCTCACATGGGAAGAGTTGATGACTGAATTCACAAAGGAATTCAGGCTACTCCGAGATGATATAGAAATAATTAGAGAGAGCTACGCCACAGTAGAAGATACAAGAAGAATATGAAGGTAGTACCACCTACTACCTATTAGGAGGCATTTGATAGAACCATCAATGTAGAAAGTGAAGCAAAACAAACTGCAGCAGGATTGAGTCCGTATAGAGATGATGATTCAGATAGTGATCGGGATGACTTGCATCTAGCAATCCAGGCCATGCAAAAAGACCTGGAGAGGATGGTCCATGATGCAAAGAATGAGAAAAAGGAGAAATAGGATATTTGGTGCTCAGTTTGCAAGGCTGAAGGACACAAATATCACTTGTTTGAAGAATGCTTTCTGCAATATCTGTTAAGTTGTTGGACATGCGGTAGGTGATTCAATTTGAGAAGTTTGAGGTACCAGACCTTGTTGGCACAAAAAGAAGATAAGGAAGAGAAACCAAGTCAGTCTAAGAGGTGGGCAAGTGACGAATATAGGAAAACCCACTAAGGAGGAAAACAACTGTAGAGAGGCAATTGATTGCCGTATGATATAGATAGAAGAACTATCATACAGTGTCGAAGATGCCAAGAGTGGGGTAACTTCGCAAGAAATTGTCCAAATCATCCAGTTGTGGAGAATGCCAGAAATAGTAATAGCAATGGATTAATGTGCAAATGGTGTGGTTTGGGCAATCACAGGGAGGTCAATTGCCCGAAGAAGGCGAGTTCTAGTAAGTTGTAGAATGTCAATTTCATTGATATCGAGGAGCCTCCAATAGACCAACAGTAGAATGATAACAATGTGCTTGTAGTGACAAGGGGTCAAGGGAAGAAGGTTGAGCAATACCCAAATCTTATCATAGAAAAGGAGAGATGGTAGGAAGCACATGATGCAATTGAAGAAGAAATGAAGAAGACCAAGCAAGAGCGATGTTAGAAAATTAAAAGCAAGCAAGCTAAAAACAACAATAAAACAATACACGAGATTTACGTGGAAACCTTGTTGTGTCGCACAAGTGAGTTGCTGTTCAGGTGCTAACGTACACGTGAATCACTTGATTGCCATACAAGTAGATAATTAGCTAGTATAAAATTGCATTGAATGCAATCTTGCTTGGCCGCAAAATCTGTCAATTTGTTCCTCCACCATTGGCATAGTCACCACCGTGCTACATTTGGCATCGTTGTTGTTGTCGTTTGAAGTTTGAACCTAACATGTGTGTGGTGTGGAGAGGTGAATGACAAATTATTTACCGCGAGGACGTGGGAGACGAGGTCGCGGAAGGAATCAGAATCTTGTGAGGAGTTTGAGAGCTGCCCAATAACGTCGTGTTGAGCAAAGTGAGATCCGAATATTGCCAAGTATTGCAATCGCTAGTGACGAAACTTGAAGAACAAGATGTAAAACGTGTGTGGAGTTCTCAAATGGAGGATAGTCCAAGTGAGTCACATTAAAGGGGGTAGATGTTTCTAACAACAGAAGAAGTACGAGGTGAAGCATGAGCAAACAAAGCTGGACCGTGGAGAACGTCGCACAAGTTGAGGCGCCAACATGGAGAATGCACGACGAGACGAGGTTGACCAACTAGTAATGCCAACACAAGAGCGGGAGAGTTTTTTGAGAGGTGCAGAACACAGGAGTCAAGCACAAGGGTAACCAAGAGAGTGCATGGGTGAGGAGACCAGAGCCAACACTTGTATATTTGCGGAGGAGGTCGCGAAGTATGGATGCACTAAGAGTTGGTCGAAGATTGTTTGGTAGTGAGGACGTGCGAGGTGAAGAAGCACTTATCAAAGAAGTGAAGAACAACCACTAATGGCAAACATAGCCTATATTGCAACAACAGTGGGCAAGCACAAGTGCCCACCGTTTCTAGGTGAGGGGAAGGACCCAAAACGCCATAGTGGGACGTGTGTGACTATACGACAAGTGAATGGAGTAGATGATCCTGGTTGAGATTGTTTATGACAATATTGGGAGGAATCAGAATGGACTGGCATTTGAAGAGAGCAAAAACAATTCCCCTCACATGGGAAGAGTTGATGACTGAATTCACAAAGGAATTCAGGCTACTCCGAGATGATATAGAAATAATTAGAGAGATCTACGCCATAGTAGAAGATACAAGAAGAATATGAAGGTAGTACCACCTACTACCTATTAGGAGGCATTTGATAGAACCATCAATGTAAAAAGTGAAGCAAAACAAACTGCAGCGGGATTGAGTCCGTATAGAGATGATGATTCAGATAGTGATCGGGATGACTTGCATCTAGCAATCCAGGCCATGCAAAAAGACCTGGAGAGGATGGTCCATGATGCAAAGAATGAGAAAAAGGAGAAATAGGATATTTGGTGCTCAGTTTGCAAGGCTGAAGGACACAAATATCACTTGTTTGAAGAATGCTTTCTGCAATATCTGTTAAGTTGTTGGACATGCGGTAGGTGATTCAATTTGAGAAGTTTGAGGTACCAGACCTCGTTGGCACAAAAATAAGATAAGGAAGAGAAACCAAGTCAGTCTAAGAGGTGGGCAAGCAACGACAAGTGACGAATATAGGAAAAACCACTAAGGAGGAAAACAACTGTAGAGAGGCAATTGATTGCCGTATGATATAGATAGAAGAACTATCATACAGTGTCGAAGATGCCAAGAGTGGGGTAACTTCGCAAGAAATTGTCCAAATCATCCAGTTGTGGAGAATGCCAGAAATAGTAATAGCAATGGATTAATGTGCAAATGGTGTGGTTTGGGCAATCACAGGGAGGTCAATTGCCCGAAGAAGGCGAGTTCTAGTAAGTTGTAGAATGTCAATTTCATTGATATCGAGGAGCCTCCAATAGACCAACAGTAGAATGATAACAATGTGCTTGTAGTGACAAGGGGTCAAGCAAAGAAGGTTGAGCAATACCCAAATCTTATCATAGAAAAGGAGAGATGGTAGGAAGCACATGATGCAATTGAAGAAGAAATGAAGAAGACCAAGCAAGAGCGATGTTAGAAAATTAAAAGCAAGCAAGCTAAAAACAACAATAAAACAATACACGAGATTTACGTGGAAACCTTGTTGTATGCAGGTAAAACCACGGGGCAATGTCAGCTATAATCTTTTATTAATCTCAACGAACTATTTCACATTCACACCCTTCTATATTTACAAATACAAGGAGTCATTCCTTTTTATAGGAAAACAAGGGAAGATTCCAGCATAGTCAAGGTACATCCAAAACTTCTAATTAACAACTGCGTTTAATTAATTGCCACTTATATTAATTGTGAGGGTCCCTCGTCATACGATTGTATGGTAGTTTGTTTCGCCTCGGCGCTCCACGACTCCTTGCGACCCCCATCGACGCACTCGATGCATGTGAATCGTGCGCAAGAAAGGATCACTATAAGCTGCACCACCATGCACCACTCTGCTGAAGAACATCGAAGATCTGTATATTGACTTCACCTCCTAACAAGCGACTTCTTGAAGAGAAAAAGTTGAATAAGCCAATCACCGAAGACGAAGAGATGTCATCGTAGCAACTAGAAGCACTAGTATTGAATACGATATTCGATGTGAAGGCATTAAGCTTACTTAGCGTCATACCGGAGCTTTACGCGATGGTAGGAGAGATGACACGACCAAAAAGAGTAGTGGAGTTGAAATGCCAGCAGGAAGCAACTGTGAGGAGAAGAGACCAATATATTGATCCAACAGTGTTGATGATTGATGTTGGCAAGAATCCAACATTAATTCATATCGAGTTGTTGAATCATAAGTTGACCCAGGTGATGGTGGATGGTGGATGGTGGATCAAGTTTAAATGAATTGCCTGAGAAGATATGGAGAGAGATAAGAGCACCATTCTTCTGGTCTCCAAATTTCGAATTGTATGGTGTGGATTAGTACGGAATTGAAATGAAGGGAGTCTTAACAACTCAAAAAGTGAATATAGTTGACCAGGAGTTTATCATGGACCTTGTTGTGATTACCATGGAGAAATTGGCGAATGATGCACTATTGGGATGAGGATGGTTGCGAAAGTTAATCACAATTGGGAGAAGGATTGCCTAACATTTAATAAGGGGCACTACAAATATATGATCAATTTCAAAAACCAGTCCATGAGCGAGGATCTCTTAACAACTGATGAGGCGGGGAGTTGATCTTCGGATGATGACAACGGAAATGAACCACATACCGTAGTTAGAAGAATACACGGAGGATGAAGCTCATTTTGATAACAAACTTCTCCATTGGCATATGGAAGATTACAAGCAAAGGGCAGTTAGAAGAATACACGGAGGATGGTGCAAAAAATGAGGATAGTGATCCATGTCTAGATTGGTTATTTGGGAGTGCAAGCAAAGGGCAGCCCAAATGGAGCAGGAGAAATTGGAACCCCTTTCCATAGAACAAAGGAGAATACAGGTGCATGTACAATTTCCAGACACGGAGGAAGAAAGAAGATAGAGATCACTCGATGAGTGAGATGTGTAGAGAGCGGTGGTAATTTGAGTAGAGGCGCCAAATCATAAGCCTCAGAGCTAGGACAAAGATATGAGTTTATGGGCTAGAATCGATCGACAACAATAAAGAATGTGGAGATAAATGCAACAATTGTGAGAGCAATATGAGCAGTTGCGTTGGAGAAATGAGTAGTGAAGGGCACAAGTAGATCATGAAGCTAGAATCGATCGACAACAATAAAGAATGTGAAGAGAAACGCAACAGTTGTGAGAGCAATATGAGCAGTTGCGTTGGAGAAATGAGTAGTGAAGGGAACAAGTAGATCATGAAATTGTGATATTGAGGGATGATATTCAAGCTAGAAGATAGAGAAGGCTTGCAACAAATGAAGCACTTTGGAGAGACACTTGAAATCCCCTCATCTATAGAAAGGTGAAGTGAAGAATTGGAGAATGGACTTAAGTAGTATGTCCTTTACCAGTGATGATGACAACTCAAGCAGTGACAATTCAAGTGTAAGACTCAAAAAACGGGGAGAAAAGACACACTAGTGTTATAGGAAGATTCCTAGGTAGAAGAGAGGAGTAAATGTCACATAGCAAACCAAATCCAAGGAAGAAAGGCGGACAACGAGAAGAATTGGAGATCCGCTAGCAAGGAAAAGTGATTCCTTGGGAAGTTGAAGCCGTTTGCAAGGATTGTTAGGCAACCCAGGATGTGTGTGGAGTAGGCAACTTAGGTAGTCTGGGAGGACCGTCAGGTTCCCTAGGTCGTCTGAGTTTTGCCTTGTCAGGGGGTGAGGTTGGTTGATCTCTTTCTCGATAGTTTGAGGGGAATATTTTTTTGTCTGGCTACCCCTAGGTGTCATAGTTAGCAGGGTGGTCCATCCAGATTACTTGTTGATTGTGCAAGAAACAACCAAGTTTGCGTAGTCGTAAGGTTGGCCTGACATGACCACCTAGTGGTTATAGCCCAAATAGGAGATGTTGGAGAAAGAATCGAAGGAGACCTAGGACAATGTGGAGGAAGGAATAGACAACCCTAAGTTAGGGATGCTCGTTTGAGAGTAGGGGATAGACAAGATCGTTGCAAAGAAGGTAACGATGGAGATGGACAAGAAGGCAAAATGGTGAATAGCTGAATTGGATGAGATAGGAGTAAAGACGACGACAGAGTAATAAAAGAAGTGGTAGAGCAGCCTGTAGTACAGTGGAGCAAGTGGAGAAGGCACTTGTACGATAAATTGTCGTACAGATGCAAGCCATTGCCATACAAGTGGAGCTTGTATGGTAGATGGTTGTACAAATGCATGTTGCCATACAAGAGGGATGTGTCGTATGAGTTGAGGTGGTTGTCCTAATGGTGATTGTATGCCAGATTGTCGTACAAACGTGACACAAGGGTAAAGTCGTACAAGTGCATGGAGTTGAACGAAAAATCAGGTGGAAGAATGGCATTGCCAAGAAGGGAGCGATTCATCGGTAGAAGACGAAATGGAAGTGGTAGTCCGCATCAAACGATGAAGATAAACTCAAATGCTAAAAAAAGGAGAAAAGATGAAAAGTGTGCAGATCAGTTATCATGCAAGGTGATGAGGTGGTAAAGTGGTAGTTAACGAGTAGTTATTGCATGAGCACGAACTAAAATTTTCATTCCATGAACATTATAAATACACGCATTGGGGAAGGCTTGGGTATTCTATTGTCCAGCGCCTGACGAAGAGCAAGGTGAACGGACCAACGCGTAAGGAGGACAAAAGTGCAAAGGCGTGCGAATTACAGTCAAGTGTAAGGAGTTGCCAATGGGAGGAACTACCGACGGAATATTGAATGGATGTGCCCTAAGGTGGAAGTTGTTACAATACCAGAGAAGAATGCATTGAAGGACGGTGTTGTAGGAGTGACTGCACAAGGAGAGCAAATTTGCAAGTGTATGGACAGGCTGTACAAGTTGTACAGACGATTGGTTTTTTTTTTCTTTTTTTTACATGGTGGAATCGGTAGCCACCACGAATCCGAGCAGGCTGTCCAACTTTTATGGCCGTCACAGTATTCTGCGTTGTCCGCCCTGGAAGCCGCCACACAGATCTTCGCGCAGTACGCCCCTATAACCGCCATGCCACAATCATTTTAAACCTTTTATGCCATTGAAAGCACCAGGAAAGGGACAAGCGTTCAGTCCGGCGAGGCCCGAGATTTGAACCTTGGACCTCCGCCCCCCTTATGGGGTTTGGATGAACCAATTGGTCTACACCTCGGACCTTTGTACAGACGATTGTTGAAGTTAAGAAATTTTCAATTTTAGAGGCACATGAGGGGACTGGAAGCTTGTTGTAAGGGAGCCATACGAACGGAGTGGAGCTAGATAGCAAAGTGGTGCAGGCAACACACAAAGGGTGAGTGAAGAGGTTGTTGTAGAATTGTGTGAGGAAGGTTGTCGTACAAGCAACATCAACATTGTGCCATACAAATAGTTGGAGTCGTGACATACAAATGACAATGTTGTACAAGTGCGAACTAGAAAAGGGAGTCGTACAAGCCAGTGAAGCATCTGCCGTACAAGTGGAAGGAGTATATGACAGGTGTCATACAAGTGGAGGAAGTGTATGACAGGTGCCATGCAAGTGTAATTGTAATCACAGTTGGAGTCGTTGGGATCTAAAAGGATGTAGAAGCGATTGAGCATTGCAGAGAGGATACACCGGGTGTTGCAGTAGCAGAGGAAAGCTCGATTAGATTTGATGTTATAGTAAGGGTCTTATTCACGAGGAGAGGATGTTGGAGTAGTTGCAAGGTGAGGGCTTGCAAAGTGTGTACGTGCAAGGGAGAGAGAGTCTGTCAGGACGTTGAACGAGATAGTTGCAGTAGGCAGCATGGTGTGTACTCTGGGGAAAGGTTGAGATCCAACACTCCTAGAGAGAGAAGTGGAGCTATGCCGTACCCTTGTAGGAGATGATGTGGCAACAACCAACATGAGAGTTTTGTAAAAATTGGTGGCAGGAGAATGCACATGATCATCCATTGAAGGTTGCATTCAAGAGTGCAGGAGTGCACCATATCTTGCAAATTCTGAATTTTTAGTTCTTCAAGGAGTACTTTTTGTAGATGTATGATCCACAACAACATATGAGTAGAATCGTAGTTGGTGACAGTGAGGTGCAAGTGGTATTCTCACCTAGTAATTTTTGGAGGACGTTTGAATTGTTGGTTTAGGGATATTGGTGAGAAGGGAGGCAATGGAATTGCATCAATGGAAGGAGGTGATGGACAGGATCATCGGTCTCAGTCTAGAGACGGCAACAAAACTGTTGAAGCACAGGAGCCGTAGATTGAAGATGCAGCAGTTGAAGACACTGGAATCGTAGTGTATGATGCAATGTACGATGAATCTGATAACGTCAAAACTTTCAAGAGAGCAGAGAGCCTCGAAGATGCCCACCTGACTCATACTGTATATGGAAGGGATAATGGTTGGTGTTGCATATGATTGGGCGTTGTACTTGTTATACTGCATCAATATTTTTTTGATATGGCTTTCCATGCCATTGCTATCATGATGAATGCCATGACGTAGGAGAAGTTGCCGTGTCTTGGTTTGAATCTGCCTAGGGTGATTGCAGAGCATCAACCGATAATATATAGGTGGGTCCATGTGATACCACTTACAAAGTCCAATATCCTAGTCAAGAAGAAAAAGGGACTGTGAGGAAGAGGAAGGATCGGGAGGCTTCAGAAGGGGAGGCGAGTGTAGATTCACAAGGAGCCGATGAGCAACCACAAATAGAGGAGTTGGTGCGGAAAGTGAAGAGGCGTAGGAGGTTAGAGCAATAGTGGTCAGGAGCTCAACCTCAACATCAACAACAATCGCAGGTAGAACCCTTGCAACAGGCCACAACAAAAGTGAGTGGCAAAGAATGACGGATGACAGAGGGGCGAAGCAAGAAGCATGGAATGCCACAAACAACAGTGCAAGGGGAAGGTCTTGCACATTAGGATAGTCAGGCTATGTAGGAAGGCACTGTAGGTAGAAGGATGACTTAAAGAAGGGTTGCAGTGGGTGGATAATAGCTATGGGATACTGTTGTGTAGGCAAGACAACAGACGAAGATGAGAGCACAATAGTTGAAGAGGATCAAATTGCAGTTGTTGTAGATGTGGATGTAGAGGATCAAATTGTAGTAAAGATTGCACAGGAGGAAGGTGTAAGGAGTATTCAGGTGGAAAATGTCAACTCACCTGACAGTTTTGTTAGTACATCTATGTAGTGTGCACAACAAGTGGATCCATGTGGATCACTCCCATTCGACGAGGATGTGCACTTGATATCACATGCATAGGGTCGGCACCAACACCAACTATGCTAGAGGAGAGAAGGGAGAAAGGGAAGGAGATTGCATTAGAATTTAGTTAGTGGCAAAGAGGTGAAGGAAGTCAATCGTTAGAGAATGAGCCAAGAATAGAACAATGAACAATGGCAAAAGTCACAAGTATTTATGCAACAGGATGAGGCAGACAAAAGATCTATCAACCTAACAGGACACAGTGGAGGGGACATGGAGGAAACGACCGTCGAAGACAACATGGATATGGAGTTGGTGGAAGATGTTCTAGAAGGTGACATGATTGTTTGACAGAGTCCATAGTGAGTTTAAATTGGATGCGTGGGAGAGTGGCAACTATAGCAGCAAAGATTGGAGAATGAAATGGGCAAACTTGTGCATTGGGCTTGTGATGATGAACGTATGAAAATGTTTGCCAAAATACGCCAACCTCAGCCATGGGATCTGGAAGGCAGTGTTAAATCAATGCTAGGATTGAAGAAATTGCCAGATAAAACTCAGGTACTCTACAAACATCTGCCACAAGTGTACATCGATGAAGCGAATTTGGCAGCTTGTTTGGAGGAGGTGTCAAGTTCATCAAACTTGCATTTGAAATGGTTAAATTGTATGCAAGAATGAATTTATTAGCATATAAAATTCAATGGATAGCCATAGGATTATAGAATCTTGAGGAGAAGAATATGGAGCAGGCTAACTAGTTAAAGATGGAGTCTCGTATTTGGTAGGTGCAAGAAGATGCCGAAGTAGATTTGGCAAGGTTGGTTAAGAAATTAGGTTAAGGAAAAGATCAAGGAATAGGAGGAGCAGGATTAGTTGATCGGACGTCTAAAGTTAGAATGTGCAGTGAGGGAGCGGTTGCTGGAGGTGAAGAATTAGAGGACATTCACCGCGATCAATTGATAGCTGAGAAGGATGAACAATTGGCAATTGCAACAAGGAGAGAGGTTGAAGCAACAAGAGGGAGGCCAAGTTGAAGGCTAGGCTAGTTGAATTCAAGTAGAGATTCAATCACTATGGTGTACAGTGGGCTCGATACCAAGTTTATGCCAAGAGACTAAAGGGAGAGATTGAGGCCCTGAAATTGTGAATAGAGGAGCTTGAAGGCATACCTGTTCCTACGCCTCAACATCAGCAAAACCCAAGTCCCTAGGAGTAGAAGTAGTCATCAATGAGAACGTCGACCAATTTAAAGGGGAGGGCAGATGTAGGAGCCAGTTCTAACCAACCGAAGTAGTGTATATACTAGGAATAAATGAAATAAAATATAGATGTAATGCAATTTTATAGTGTTGGACGTCAAGGGTGATGATGTCATTGTTTGATTAACTGCAAATGAAAGGTAAGGGGTGGGACCCATTTTAAGTCTCACCCCCCCCCAAACCCTAAACCTAAAAGAAACTCTATATAAACTTGGACAGTCTTTATTAGCAGTATTGGAAACAAGAACTTGCAAACAAGAAACAGGGATTTCCACAAACAGGAATGGTTTGGGTACAATTCCAGTTGGAATTTTAGGTTTATGCCTATGGAAAAGCAAGGAAAAGGTAAGGAAAGGAAATGGAAGGAAGAAATAATTAAACATGTAAGAAACCATGAAACAAATTAATTAAAAACCTGGAAATATCCCTTCAGAAAAAAAAATGGACCAGTAACATCCTTGGAAAAGCCTCAACAATAACATCACCAAGTTGCATTTATCCCCTCTTGAAACTGTTAGTGAAATACATAAATTTAAGTACATGCAACTTTACCCTAATTGTGGATGTTTCCAGTAAATCACTTTTTGGGGCCAATTATATGGTAAGTTGTTATTTTCAATTTCACCATCTGGCTTTATGTAGTAGATTGAACTATTTGTATCAGACGATCAGTTGCTTTTAAGTATGAAAATCTTTAAGACGTTCCTCAGAAGTATTCATGTGCTAAAATTCAGCATATTACCCACTGTTATTGTTTAAAGTGGATTCTGGGCAAATTAATAATTATAAGAGATTAATTCAGCTTGGTACGCTGCCTAGTGCTTATTGTAGGCACATCAAGAATTAGCAGAGATTAGTTCAGCATTATACATCACCAGCTTTGCGACTAGTCCCTCAAACAATGGGAGGGGTGAGACAGTCTTTGTTTGAACATTGGTGGCTGAAAAAATGATGACTGTTATTACTTAAAATGATGACTGTTTGAACATTGTTTGCACTTGATATCCTTGGCTGAACCTTCAAGTTATAGTTGTTGAACTTGAAACAATTAAATGGCTGCACTTAATAACAAATATGAATATCCTAATACCACTTATGTGTTAGTAACTAATATGAATATGAATGGCTGCACTTACATAATTGATTACTAATATGAAATATCATTTTTGTTGGGTGTAGAATTCTGAATGTGTAGATTATTCTAAAATTTCTAAAAAATTTCAATTTTTATAGTGTCATACCAGCCGTCCCCGAACCGTCCCCTAAAATCGGCCTGCCGTCCCCCGAAACCCGTCCCCCCGTCCCCCAGGCTCGTGGAACCTTGCCAATTTTGTATAGCTTCAATTTTGTTCAGGTCAACCTTAACTCCCTCCTGTGAAACAATATGCCCCACGTATTCGACCTTTTGCATGCCAAAGGAACATTTGGATTGTTTGACAAATAACTGATGGTCTTGTAATAGTTGCAAAGTTTGATCCAAATGTTGCAAGTGCTTTGCCCAAGTGTAATTGTAGATGAGAATGTCATCGAAGAAGACCAAAATAAACTTGTGAAGGAATGGGCAAAAGACATTGTTCATGAGGCTATGGAATGTTGAAGGTGCATTAGTTAGGCCAAAAGGCATGACCAAAAATTCGTAATGGCCCTCATGAGTTCTGAATGCTGTTTTTGGAATGTCTTCTTCCTTGATCCTTATTTGATGATACCTAGAGCAAAGATCCAACTTGGAAAAAAATTTGGCACCATGTAACTCATCCAACAACTCATCAATCACAGGAATAGAAAATTTGTCCTTAATGGTGAGTTTATTGAGTTCACGAAAGTCTATACACAGCTTCCATGACACATCTTTTTTTTTTGACCAACAGTACCGATGAAGAGGAGGACTGTTATCAGGTCGAATTACCTTTGTTTTCAATAACTCTTGGACCAACTTCTCAATTTCTGATTTTAGCGCATATGGGTATCTGTAGGGTCTGATGTTAGGTGGCAAGATTTGTGGAACCAATTGTATTGCATGGTCATGGGAACGGTGTGGACGTAATCCCGTCGGTTCTGCAAAAACAACATTATATTTACTCGAAATGAGTTGCAAATCCCATTGTGGTTTGGCTGCTTCAGTATTTTGGGGTTGGATTGCAAACAGCTGGGCTACTGTCCTATGTGAGGATTTTTTTAATAATTTCTCTGTTCGACTTGAATTGATAACCTGAGGGCATCCCAAGTGCGAACCACAGAGAGTGTATGACCTCCGATTTTGAGTGAATTGCATCCAAAGTTCGGCAAAGTTCCAGGCTACTGTTCCCTAGGTATGGAGCCATTGTGCCCTCAACACAACCTCACATCCTCCTAATGGAAGTGTGAACATATCAATTTTAAGTTCATAATCCCCTATCTTCAACTTAACATTTTGACATTTCCCTTTACAAGGTAATGTTCCTCCATTTGCCACCATGACTTCAAAAGAATTGCAAGAATGTATGTAGCAGTTTGCTTGCTTAGCTACTTGGGGATTAAGTTCATAATCCCCTATCTTCAACTTAACATTTTGACATTTCCCTTTACAAGGTAATGTTCCTCCATTTGCCACCATGACTTCAAAAGAATTGCAAGAATGTATGTAGCAGTTTGCTTGCTTAGCTACTTGGGGATCAATAAAATTATGTGTATTGCCTGAATCAATAAGAATTATAATTCTTTGCCCCTTGAAATATCCTACTACCTTCATAGTTTGAGGGGTTGAGATTCCTACAAGTGCATGAATTGAAATCTTTGGCTATGGCTCTTCTTGTGCTTCACCCTCATCTTGATGCTCTTCTTCCTGTGGTTCTACTTCTTTGTCATGCATTTTATTTACTGCAAATGCATCCACATCCAATAGATACAATTTATGTCATAGTTGAGAAAATCTGCAAAAAATCCTGATTTGAGCTGATTTTTCCAATTTACAGCCTAGTCGATTTTTTTCTGATTTTTTACCAAAAAATTGTGATATGCATTAAAAAAGCTTTTTTTCAACAAAAAAATTGCATTTTCTTTGGTTTTCTCAAATGAAAAATTTCCGATTTTTTTTCCAATTTCCCTCCCCTTTTTTTGCCAATCCTTAATTTTTGCCGATTCTTTTTCCATGCCAATTATGATCTGATTTTGATTTTCTCAACTAAGATTTCTGTTGTACACATTTATGTCCTGGAGAATATCTCTCACCACAATTATAACATAACCCTTGTGCTCTATGGGCATCCATTTCCTCCCTAGTCAATTGCTTAACTATTGGAGATTTATTGCCTATATTCGATGTGATCTTGGATGGAAATGAGGGTTTGGCCTGTGGAAATTTAGATGAACACCTTTGAGCAGTAAATTTTTCCTTTGCTAGTCTAGCAAATCCCATGGCCTGCATCAACCCACTGATAAAACAACTTTGAAAAAATCCTTCACGCGTACCCCTTGTCCTATTAGCCAACTTCTCAAATTGAGTGTGATGCTCACGAACAATAGAAGTCTGTTTCAATTTTTTTAAGGTTCTTGTAAAGTCCTCATACTCGTTGGGGCCAAAACAAGTGAGTAATTGGGATTCAAATTCTTCCCAAGAAAGGTCAGGAGTCATATGTTGCACCCACTGATACCATTGAAGGGCTTCAGATTCAAAGTTAAAGGATGCCATTGTAATCCATAAGTATTGGGGTACATTGTGGAGTTTGAAAAACTGATCCACCCGACACAACCAACCATTGGGGTCCTTTCCATTAAACTTGGGGAAGTTTAATTTGGGCATTTTATACGAGGCATTATTATTAAAAAGAGCATGATGTGTTTCCTCGTCCATATTTCCCAAACTGCCAACCATTCCTTCATTGTTAATATGTTGGTGTAAATGAGTGGCTCCTTTTAAACGCCTTTCAACCTCATGGAATTTTTTCTCAATCCTCGATTTCACTTTAATCTGTTCAGTTTTCAAGAGCTGCATATGATCTTCTTGTCCATATTGGTTCTATAGGTTATTAAGTTGTTGACTTAATAACCCTATTTGTTCACTCAATTGGTTTTGCTCCATCTCCCTCATTGCTCCTCTAGTCCCTCTAGCCATGGACTTGTGATTTGGACCACTTTAACTGCCTTACTAAAAATGGAGTGTGATTTTAGGACTTACTATTTTTAGTAATGGTCCAAAAAAAGTGTTTGGGTGCTATATATCAAAACGATCAGTTTGAAAAGACGATCACAATGGACTAGGTCTCAAAATGATGTTTTTCGGCACCTCGAACCTTTTTTTTTTTTATAGTCAAAGTGTCTGCTTATCTTCACCTAGAAAAATGGCTTTCTTCTCTGTTCCCTAACAGCTGCCATATCCGTTACTGTTCGGTTTGTTATCAACAACTACCTTGTCAGACTTTGTCTTGTCTGTGATTGACACTGCCTTGTCTGACATTGTTACTGACTGTTACTGCAACCTGTCTTGGCAGACTCTGTTTTGATTGTTATTGACAATTGCCTTGTCTAGCACTTTTCGATTGTTACCAATAACTGCCCTAGCAGACACTGTTTTGACTGTTACTGACAACTGCCCTGTTTGACATTGTTCCCAACTGTTACTGACCCCAACAGTTATCTTCGTGAGCCAAGAATTGTTATAGTATGGTCAATTCAGTGATAGGTGTAGTTTTCACAGTATGCTGAAATCTGTGGTTAGGGTTTTGGGAGGTTTGACAGTCAGTATTAGGATTTGACATATGATTGGTACAGGGTAACTCTAGGCCAAGGTGTGTGCACTAGCCATAGCCCTCTATTATACCGCACCGACGAATGATAATGCTCAAGGAGGGTTCCACACATACCCTTGAGCGCACTACCCACCTCTTTGATAGTACAGGAGGGTAATCTTCCCGAGTGCTGTGCTCTATGCACTATGGATAGTTATACAGTCAAAATTTTTCCCATGGCTAAAGGTCTCTCCTAAACCTAGGGGGTCTCCCTATATATTCAGAAGTATGTGAGAGATCATGTCCATATACAGGTGTTGTCTGAGGCCTGGTTATTGGAGTTTGATCACCCCTCACTTCACTAGACTCTTTATGGGCAATCTAGCTTAGCCAATAATGACAACACCTTCATGATATTTTAAAACCCTCGGCACAAGGTTTATAACCTATTAAACTAAAACAAAAATAAATGGCTCAATTTTTCTTTATAGGGTAATAAGTAGGAAAATAAAAAACAAGAATAAACTATACCTAACAGGTTGAAATGGCAGGGCATGGACTGTTTGCACTGCAGCAGGACGTGGCCTTGGAAAGTGCTCAGATACCATTGTTAGGAACCGGGCAGTAAAATAAAAACACATCCATGCGATATTGCAAATTAGAAGTTTGCTTACAGAAAGATTTTGTTTCTATGACCATACTGTATGCTTTGGAGGAAAATTGTTCATATCGATTAAATATATAGAAAGATGCAGCACACTTTGATTGTTTAATGATTTCTATTTTATGCTCGTCTTTTTTCCCTTTGATATAGTAAATATAAAAATATTCCATCATGTGTTGCTGTGTTTTAAGTGATAAATGTATTACTAATAACTTTTTGCATAATTTAATTCTGTTAAATAGTTCACAAAGTTGGTGCCTGACTCTCTGGATGATATTGTGTAAGACATAGCCTTGTATTGTTTACTGATAATGAGTTCTAATCAGGTATTCTTACCCTTCACATTGTAGTGGGATGTGGAAACCTTATGGAACACCGTTGGTAGCAAGCTTAAGAGATGATATTCGCAGTGGAGCTGATATCCATTCAATTGTTCGGACTTTGCTTGCCCCCATGTTGAAGCCTAAAAGCTCCTTGTCTTCAGATCATCTTAAGACGGTGAAGGTATAGCCAGCATAAATTGGGATCAAATGCAAATGTGAAGAAGGAAGTTCCTATGCTGTTGGTTTAAAAAATTGAGTCTTTAGATGCTGCTCTTGGAAGCTTAGCAAATCATGGTGAGAAGGCTACAGATAATGACCATTCTAATGTATTGCAGGGTACTTCATCATTTCAGCTGTCATTGGTAGATGACAAAACTGTCACTAAAGAGATCTCTATAGCAGAAGTCAAACCCATTTCAATATCAAATACATGCACAAGGATTCAAGTATTTCTGGATTGGACAGAGAAAGAATTTGAGAGATATGATACACGTTATCTCGAAATACCCGAAGTCTTTAAATCTGGATTTCCATCAAAGAAAGCAAGGCAAGATTCTATTTCATTGTATGCATGTTTGGAGGCTTTCTTAAGTGAAGAACCATTGGCTCCCGAGCACATGTGGTTAGTAGTTTCTTTCTTTCACTGAAACTGTTTCTCAAAACATAGAGAGGTGTTATCTATATATACAGAGAGAGAGAGAGAGAGAGAGAGAGAGAGAGAGAGAGATTAGCTAATTTTTTGGCTTCTCTGGCATGATGGCCAAGATGATGATTATATTGATGCATGTGATAATTTTAATGCTCTTTTTTCCTAATCTGTGGGTTACATTCATTCAGGAATTGCCCCTGCTGTAAGGAATACCGACAAGCTAGTAAAAGGTTAGATTTATGGAGGTTGCCCAAAGTTCTAGTTGTCCATTTGAAGAGGTTTTCGTATGTTCGGTCAGTGAAAAATAAATTGGAGACATTTGTAAACTTCCCTATTCATGACCTCGACCTGACCAAGTATGTTGCAAGAAAGAATGGACCACAGAGGCATCTTTATGAGCTGTATGCTGTTAGTAATCATTATGGTAGTATGGGAAGTGGTCACTATACTGCTCATGTCAAGGTAATGCTAAAAACCGAGGAAGTAGATCATTTTCGTATTTTTTGGCTCTGTTTCCTTGAAATTTGCCTTTGCTATGCAAAGTTGAGAAGTTGGCTTTTGTCTGGTTGAATTAAAATCATGTACATTCTATAAAATTATTAGGTGCATTTTCATTTATTTGTTTATAGGTTTTGAACCTACCAGCTAGAGATCTTGATTAAGGGAAATAAATTCTTAACCATGTTGATGCCATCAAGTTTCATATGACTATTAATATTTTTGGAAAGAAAGGAAAACAAGAAAATGCTCTCTTGGTTCTGGTATTTCAACAGGATATCAAGCTTTAGTATGTGGAAGTTTGTGGTTATCGGTTTGTACGGTGCTATCATATTTTGATTTTTAACAAAACATTGGACTCATTTTCTCTGCGCAGCTTTTAGACGAAAACAGGTGGTATAATTTTGATGATAGCCATGTCTCTCCTATTAGTGAGGATGAGATAAAGACACCAGCAGCTTATGTACTGTTTTACAGAAGAGTTAAAGTTGAAGATGGTTCAATGAGCAATGGAGCTCACTCATATGCAAACCGTGAAAATGTTGGTTTCAGAAAATAATAAGGCTGCAACTCTGGGTCTATTGTCAGTGCTTTCTTCTTTAGCAGCACAATGAAGTGCTTGATGCTTCACATATTCATCCATATCTTGGCTCAGATTTTCTCTATTAAATATGGTAATGCAAAGAAGCAATCTTCAGCCATTATATTTGGCATTCTGAAGAACATGGAAACTACTTTACAATGCTTCTTTTGGCTTGGATTAAGAAAGGCTTTTTTGTTATTGTATATTGCCATCTAAAAACCAGCGATCACCCTGCCAAGGATAGCCTATGGAAGCAAGCTGCCTTTATCACTGCCTAGTACATTGACTTTCAAACCTTCACAAAGCCAAATCTTGGCTTCATGATGACACTGCTTCGCTGATTTTTGGTAACTGGGATGTATCTTTAAATTATCTTCAACATGTAAAGGTTCTAACAGAACAGTTGAGGTAACTTTCAAATTAAATTCATTTGGGATATTTTTTGCAGATGCCTCCTAATTATTCGTAGTTTCATGAGATATTTCTTTATTTCTTTCTTGAAACGTACACCTTTCAGTATCCCTTTGCCTTGCAGTATCAGAGCAAAGTGTGCTCAAGGTGTTTGTCAGATCCTAAATCAGTTTACTGGGACCGGTATCTGACCTTCATGTCATAATAACAGGATGCACGTTAACAATTGAATGATCACAAAGTACAATGGCTCTGTTATTCATAGTACATGATTATTTGTAATTTTGTACCATCAGAATGGAGGACATCAGCATTAATGTGCATGGAGTATTGCTGAGAGGCAAAGTTCTGGTTTCTGGTTTAAAGATCACATGTAATTCTGTGATCTGTTTGTATAATTATATTCTTTACAACTATTGCATTTTGTAGGGTTGAGTCTGCCTGGAATAGAATTTTTGTGTTTTCTCACACTATTGGTTAAATTTGTAGAAATTTTTTAACAGAGAGCCATATGATTAAACTCACAAGACTATTACTTAAGTTTGGGAATTAGTGTTCACGTGCAGTGATAATCTAGCTTTGTCAACAAAATCTTCTTTCGTGACGTTATCTTTTGACATTGGTGTAGAATCTAGTAATTTTAGTTTTTGCTTTGATAGTGTATTATCTTTTTTATTTGCTGTTATATTCGGCATACAAATGAGCTCTGATGATAAGATTAAGTATTCTCAAGCTTGGGGTAAATAAGAAACGCTACAGGAAAGGAAAACATACAAATCCCTCCTTTTGGTGATTGTGTCTGAATACCTGGAAGGCCAAATTCCTAAGTTAGTTAATTTGATGTCTACGATGATGTTTTAATAGGTCTCATAATGTGCAATGATTGGTAGCTTGAGCAAGTCTTGGTTTGACTGTATTTCAATTATCGTCCTAATGATTCAATTTATATAACCAACTAATTTTTAAATTTTGTTTGTTGATAAAGAAGCTAAATTCTACTTGAATATATGATATTTTACAGAATGACAGAAGCTATTTTCTGCTGTTATGTAGAATTGGATTCAAATGTATCAAGATAACCAGGAACAATACCAAAAAACGGACCATGATCTATATATGCTGGTTCCCATTCTGGGAAAGTGTAAAACTATTGCCCAAAAGTAAGTGACCTGCAGACAAAATCGATGCATTTTGAGATACAGCTTTGGTATTTATTGAAAAGCTGATAAACGCACATACCTACATGTCAAGCATTTGGTGCTAATTTACCAATGCAATAGGTCTTTGAGGAGAATCAGTTTTTGCTAATTTACCAAGAAGTGGATAGTTCTTTGAGCAGGACCTTATCAAGCCTGTCTTTAGTAGTATATAGAAAACCCTCATTTTAGTATATGCAGATGGGCATGCGGCAGAATTTCCCGCAGCCCCAAATTTTGTGTTGTGAATATTTGGGCTGCTACTTCTTCAACCTGCAAGCAAATATCGATCAATGTGTTGGTGCTGTGCACTTTAAATTTCTTTTAATGTTGTGCCCTCTTATATAATATGTGAACAACCTGATGCGTTGAATGCAGTGTTTTCTAGTGGACGGAATGCACAGTTGAAGTTGTGCTTGAAGCATCTGACATTTGCACTTTGCTGAGATTGGCAACCCCACACCTTGCCAAGATTGTTCACTGAGTTGTGTGGGGCATCTCCAAAATTTGCTTCTGCTGTTTGAAATCTTTATTTTGCAATTTTGAATCATTTTGAACGGTGTTTTGGAACTCAATAATGTTTGGATTTGCAATATTTTCTAGTAACATTCAAAACATGCATTCACCACAATCGTATGTGGAAGATAAGGCAATTTAAAGATAGTAAAAGTAAATGAAGTGATGAGGGGAGACGACAAGAAGTAGAAGGTGGGTGCCTGTGAGCACCCTAATATATCACATGTTATTTACACTTATGATACGAATGGATCCTTATTGAGGGGCATTTATAGTGATTTTAAATCCCAATGAGAGGTTAAGCTCAGGTCAATATAAACTTAACCTTGAGGTTGACCTTGCAATAATATAATAATAAATTACTCTTTTAAGTAAAAAGTTATTCATTGAGGTGAATTAACCAATACTACTAACCTTAAAATATGAAAGGGACCCACAGGTTTACATAAATAATGAATACTCGTAGGCTTACATAATCACATGCCTATAGGTAATGTTAATGGTGCTCATAAGCACTTCTTTACACTTTTGGCCTTGGCCTAAACAAGATTAGATTACACAAATTTTAGGAGGTTATATAACTTTTGCATATTCTACATTCTCCATCATGAAACTTACACGACGCATATACATTTTTGAGGGGCATTTATAGTGATCTCAAATCCCAACGAGAGGTTAAGCTCAAGCCAATATGAACTTAACTTTGAGGTTAACCTTGTACTAAAATAATAATAAATTACCCTTTTAAGCAAAGTTATTCATTGAGGTGAACTAAGCAATACCACTAACGGTGAAATATGAAAGGGACCCATTGGCTTACATGAACATGCCCGTAGGCTTACATAAATAGTGAATACTTGTAGGCTTACATAATCACATGCATGTAGGCAATGTTAATGGTGCTCATAAGCACTTATTTACACTTTTGACCTTGGTCTAAACAAGATTAGATTAAACAAATTTTAACAGATTTTATAACTTTATGCATATTTTACATTCTTAATCATGAAATATACACGGTACGTACACATTTTTCATACACCTTATAGATTTGGAGTGTCTTGCATATGGTTCGAAAGTCCCATAGCAAGTTTTTATTACTTGCCATTAAAGAATGAGAAGTTATTTGAGATGCCATTGGCCCTGTAAAAGTGAATGGGTTTCTTTTTAGGCTCTAGCAGTTTCTATCACAAGGAGGTTTTTACTCCATATCTCCTTGAACTATGGTAACAATGATTGATCTCACTTACAATAGAGTTTACTCCATATACCTCCTTGACTTGTGGTAACAATGATCGATCTTGCTTTACTACATGTTTTTAAATCGATGCGTCTCTATATATTTGATCACGATTCAAGGTATGATGAAATGGGACAAATTCTATTTTATGACTTGGAGAAAGAATTATACAAGGTCATTAGAGGAGTTGAAAAGGAAAGGGCATTACTTTTGACCTATGCATTTTTCTTTCTTTTCTCCTTTACATTTTTTGGAATTGGTAAGATAGAAACTATTGTTTCATTGCAATTAATTTTCTTGTCGATGTCTATATGGCTGCATGGTGTGTGTGAATGAGCTAGTTGATGACTACTACAAACCATATGGTATGAACAAGTTTTTTTGAGGCTTATGTGAAGCTTGATAGCTCCATTTTTTTACTTTTTTGTTGAACAAATGTTTGGTGACAATGAAGTAGCATTCTACACGGTTTTCATTATGTTAATGGTATGCAACATCTATGACTACTTTGCTACCACCACTTTACATTTTATGGTGGATTTACCTACCTTCCTCAAGAGATAAGAAAGAGAGCACTCAATATTTACTTAATTGTCTTTAGTGCCCATCTACAATTTTGTTGCTTTTCTGTTATAATAATAACAATAAAAAGAGATGGAGATCTCAAAGTTAGAGAGAGAACTAAGCGCAAACATTGAAAGGAAGAGGGATAAAGATAAAGAAGCAATTTATCATCTCCTCCACTAATGTTTCTACAATCTTGCGGCCCAATGAGCACATGATTTACAACTTCAAGTGGAGGAGCTCCATGGTTTTTAATGGTGTTCTATGACCTTGACACTTAGGTTCTCTATCATATTTCTTTTATCTAGGAATAAAAGAATTCCTTGTTTTTGAAATTTCAAAATTTATAAAGTGAAGTGATGACCTTACATAACTAGATTGTTGGATTTGGCAACATGGCGAATTTGTGATGAGGACACTATTGTACCTTAGGCTTATCCATAAGCCTAAGATATTTTATTTCTTGCATTGTATTACGTGAGGCATAGTATGCCCACGTTAGATATGCTTTGGTTAGTTGTTAGGATGCATGGTTATGCTGTTAGAGATTTCCTTTGTCTTCTAGTAGGTTGTTGGTTTGTTTGCATCCATTTGGTTACATTTGGTTATCCCTGCTTAGCATGTTGTTGCAGGTTGTTATAACCCTCGTAACCTCCTTGATTCCTTTTCATGTATTATATATTTAGTATGCATAATGGAAATTCTAGCTTCACATTTTGATTCTATATCAATTTGTAGAGTAAGAAATTTTCCTCTTTTGTTGTTATAGAGAGTGAGATGACACTAAATGTATTAGAATTTGAGAAAGAGTTTGCGGGGGCAAGGTTTCTGCCATGCGCAAGAGCATAGAAGTTGCTTGCTATGATAGTTAGAGCAAACTAAAGATGTCGATGCACAATGCGCTTGCAACTTGTATCGATGATTTTGAGGTGGGAGAAGAGGCAGTTCCCAATGCTTCATAATGCCTACCACATTTCATTTTGGTGGATTCTACCATTGTTGGAGGCCCCTACTACTCGTCCTCTCTATGGGAGGGTTCTAGCCAAATAAATCACATTTACTCCAATTTTATGCAAATTGTTGCTTTGTTTTATTATTAGTAGTTGGAATATTTCCTTACTTCATGTGCCATCGAGTAAACATTGTTATGTGAAGGCTATTCCACATTGCATTTATAATGAGGTTGGAGTATGTTTTTCCACATCCAACATGGCTTGGCTCGGACCTACTAGCAGTGTTCTTTTTCTCCCTATATTGCTCGCAAGTGCATGGCAGTATTGGCACTTGGAGGAGATGTAGAGGTGATTGCACTTGTTAGGTTGAGTTTGAAAATTGCTCATTTGAGCCTTGTCTCTTTAGGTTAGCCTCTCCTCCATCATGCACTGACTCACACTCTCTCTCATGTCTCAATCCTCTCATGTCTCAATTGAGCAAATCCTTGCTTGTTAGACTAAATGACTCAGGTTTCATATTGGGTGCCTTCGGTCTTCCTTGAAATGAAATTGAAGAGAAGATTTGGTATCAAAAGATGATTAGTATCAAACCTATGTAATGGAGGAACATTCCTATTTTCTCTTGATAGGGTGTTGTTTGAATTTTGCAATAATAATTCTATGCATATATGCGGGTTGGTAATTCTTATTAGAATTTGCTATCCTCTTTGGTTTTGAGGTGTTCCAATGGTTATGGGTTGTTTGCTATGTTATGATTTATACTATGGTATAGTAGTTTGTATTTCCAAACTTATCTTAAACATGGATGATGAGTTTTATGGTGGTTGCCATGACATGTTTGCATATATATTGTTTTTCTTAGCCATCCAATTGGATGTGCCCTTTGTTGTGCGAAGTATAGGGTAGCATATTTAGCTGGTTAGGGTAATCTATATAATACTTTTGGAGACAATGAATGATCTAAGTTGGTCAATACCATTTTCCATCTTATGGTGTCATGGATATTTAATTTATTTTAGTTTGCTAATTTCTTGCTGGTTTATAGAAGAAAATCCATGGCATACATTATGCTGTGCATTTTATATTTTAATCATATGGTCACAAGTTCAATAGTAGAGGTTTGAGAGAAGTTTGTTCCATGGCCTACATGATTTTACTAAAATTTAAGAGCAATTGTCCTTATAATTTAAGAAGGCATGAAATTTATAGGGATCTACTATGATTTACAAAGTATAGATGAAGTGGTGCACTACCATTTATGGTGATGATTTTTTTTGGCCTATCTTGAAGTGTATGTTCTTGCATTGTCTTCCCCTCCATTGATAAGTTAAACAATGACCTTTATTTTTGTAGGTTTTGAGTTTGGATCAAAGTTGCAATTATAGTGGAGGATTTCATGGGCAACTCTTTATTTTATTGAAAAATGTTTCATGACTTATTCCCTTGTTGAACTTGACAATAGCCTAGAACAATGAATGCAAATTTGTTTGCATGTTCGAGGATGACACAAGGGGAAGTTGATAGCATTAGAACTAGAGTTGCAAATGGATTCCATGTAAATCGTAATAAGAGGTGGCTAATGGAAAATGTGGGTTTGCCACTCATATATCCATACTAGAGATAAATTTAAGGACCCTGATCACTTTGCATCTAGAGATGAACCATATGCCTCTAAATCTTATGGTGGAACAATAATATGGCATGTAAACATGAATTAGGATGATAATAGAAGTGATAGCATTTGGGTTGGTTTCTTCTTCATGTTGGACCTTTGAATTTTTATTCCTTCTTTTGAGTCTCATTTTCTTTATTTTTATTTAGTCGTCCATAGTTATAACCAATTATAGAAGGTAAGAAACCTAAATTACATTCTTTGCAATAGAAGTTCCTTTTGGCCTCAATTGGCTCATTAAACATGGAAGCATTATTTATTGATCAAAGCTTTGCACAAATTTCTATTCATGTCACTCTAAGCATTTGATATGGAACAATAAACACATGTAGTGAAGGAGTTGATTCTCTTGAAAGATGAGAATGGGAGTTTCTTTGTGCTCATTGTATTGCAATTGTGTATTGCGAGGAATAAGAGAGATGAGATTTTGGTTGTCAGAATGCATGGGAGCACACATTCATGGTAGATGGTGCTCTAAAAAATGAGTGGCAATGACCACTTATGGATGAGATTACCAATATAAATATTCCCTATCTTATGCCTCTTGGATTTTATAAAAATCACCAAATATCTAGGGAGGAAAAGATGATTCCATTAGTGAAAGGTGATCTTCTAATTTCATAAGAACAAGCCTTACTATTTCAATTGTGTATAATTCTTTATCTAATGATGACATTAATCAGTTATTTTAGTATGTTGGTGGTTGCCATGCCTTTGTTTCATGCAAATCATGGCGAAGTGAGGTACCAAATTCAAGGTGGTTTTATGATAGGACTTGTAATGAAGGCATCCACATCAACCACGTTTGATGCAATGGGTTTGACATGCATACACATGTTGGATGTCATGCTTGTGAGAAAGACTTGCCATGCTTCTAATATTTTTTTTGTATTTGATTAGTCTGATGTAGTCCATTATATTTTTAATATCTTGCTACATAATGCTCCTAGTATTTTACAAAATTAAATCATATTCTCGTAAGTTTATTTTCTTAACATACAAGGAGCAATGATCTACCAATTCTATTCTTTGCATGAGCTTTTAAGGGATCAAAAGCCTCTTATTGGGGAGGTATGATCAGGATCAAAGGTTGATAAAAAAGAATAAATTCTATTTTTGGGTTTGAAGAGAGAATGGAACATGAAAGGTCACTTGAGGAGGAGTTGAAGGGAAAAGGGTGTGATTTTTGAATTTCTATGCCCTTCCTTCTTTCCCTCTTTCTAGAAAAGCACAAATTAGGTATGTTGTTAGAGCTTTTGTATGCTCTTTTTTTTTTTTTCGCTAGGAAAGACTTTGTTGAGCTCATGCACATTATGTTCCCATTGTTTCTCATTAATATAAGATGCAACAAACATTTATGTGTAGTTGCTTCCCCTAGAGGGTCTTCTGCACCTAAATACTTGGGTTCATATTGTTTCACTATATTTAGTTTTCTTGCCAATAGATGTTTATTTGAATGCCTTATTTCTAAGCAATTTCTTTTTGATACTATTGACCCATTAAAAAATATATAAAATCCTTTTATTTCAACTAGAAACAAATTTGTGTGAATAAGCCAGTTGAGGGGTACCATAAATCAATATTTTTTCTAGTCCATCTAGTAAGAAATATTTTTATAATTTTATTCTATCTTAACATTGCCTTTACAAGATGCCATATATCATGTGGTATTCCTTGAATATGTGTTGTCCTTAGTTCCTTACATGGTCTTTTGCACCCTTGAATGATTTGTAAAGATTTATTTTTGTTTACTATCTTTATTTCATTAATGAGATCCATACTCGATTTTGATATGACATGTACACTTGGTTGACAACTCTTGGTACAAAAACCCTATTGATTTTGAAAGTCATTTGGTTCCCTTGCATTGAGGGCAATTTGTTGATATTTATTCAATTATGTGTAACTCATTTAATTATGATTTTTACTTCAAATATTGGTTTTCAATCCCCTTCTATCACACAAAGTAGAGTTTTACTAATTTCTTAGGAAGTTATCATCCTTGTAAAATGATAAATATATCATTAATATGATTACTTTATTCAATTATATTGGCCTTAATAATTTGGTCCCTTTAAGTCTCTAATTATGCCATCTCTTAGATATTTATTACTAGCTTTGTCATATTTTGACTTGGGTGTATCCATATATGCCATTGGGAAATATTAAAGGTCGTGATTTGGACCAAACTTGAATTTTTTTGGGAGGTATAATTAGTTAATATTTTTAGCCTAATATCATTGAGACATTTGTATGGAATTCAAGTTTTTTTCATTCATTTGTTTTATTTCAACTACATGTTCTAACATATAAATGGGGGGTGATTTGTGAAGTTTAAAATATGCATGTTGCTATAAATCTTTGGCCATGATGTTGCTAAACACTTTAATTTTTTAAAGATTTATAAATTCAATGTCATTTTAAAAAAAATTATAATGTTGGTATCGATCTTCTTAGGTTTACCAGTCTAGATGTAATAAATAAATTACTTTGTCAAAATTTATGTGTAATATTTTAAAGACATACACTAACAATATGGTCCATGTTCTTTATTGTAATTATGTTTTAGTTAAAAAATATTATTTATATAAGCTACATAAATGCTTGCATGTTTGGTGAAATTTTCCTAAATAGGTACTCTCGTTGTAGATGTGTTCATATTCTTGTTTTATTTTATTCTTAAATTGTACTATTTAAGATACATTTGTATTGATTATTCAAGTATAAATATAAAATGTATCCCTTTCTAGACTTGAGATACACCTGAGGTTGGGTGGTATACTCATGTAAATTAATCCTAATTTAACCATGCATATAATTTAAACCATGTAACTATAGTAAATATTCACTATGTACAACCACCTCATGGCTCATGCCACAAGATTGTTGAGGAGATTGGTTGAAAAAATCATCCAATGGAGACTTGAAGCAAATGCAAAGGCTTTTGGGTTTCTCAACTATGTCAATTATCCGCTCTAACAATTGACATTTCACACTATTCTTAGTAGTATTTTTGTGATATCTAAGTTGGTCCCCACCACTGGTTAGAGTCAAGGAGCCTTTTTGATGATAACTAAAATGACTCTTACCATCGATGGGGTGTGGTTCAGATAGATGCTTCATGTCAATTCGATTATCCATGGGTAAACTTGTAGACCTAGGTATTCCTCATATCTTCTTGGTCGCACCATCCCCATCCCAATGTTTGCCATCTCCCCATGACACTAGGAGATATAGATGAGAGGATTTATGGCCATGTGATAGAGAACAAACTCCACAAAACCCTACACTCAAAGAGATTTTCTGACCATTTTCTAGTATGTAAAGAAGCCTTCATCACCCATGAGTCTAATTGTCCTTCGACATTTGGTCTAAGGGGTCGCAAGTTGAGTATCTCCACCATGCACCAATGGTTCTAAATCTCAAGAGCATGCTTCCACATTGGAGCACTTTAAATCCTTAAGCCATGCATACCATTCGATCTAAAATTTATGATGGGCATTGATTTTGGAACATAGAGAAAGGTGGATAAGCATCAAGTTAAAGTCAATCGTTGGATTTCTTATCAATGACTGACACTCTTTCCTACCTAAAGAAAACAACCATGAACCACAAACCCACATCAATAATTGGATCTTCTATCAATGATTGACACAATTTTAGCACCTAAAGTAGGTGACTAAGTATTGTTGAAGCCTAGGGACCCTCGATCTTCCATCCAACAACTTGTGCTTCTTCCCTGAATAGAGGCCAATGCAAGAAAAAAAATCCCTGTTGCAACCACAGACTGAACACATGGAAACCACTCATAAGCAAGGGAGGTAAGCATATAAAAGTGATTAAACAAGGTCTACCATTGGCTAGAAAAGGAGACACCGAAGTTGACTTCATGGCCTAGCCTATTATAGTCACTCACATGGTAACTATATCGATCACCCATCACATAGGTAAGCCTACCCTACTAACCTGAACAAATCATAATTAAAGGCTCCACTTGCCATCCAATCAAGGGAGGCCAAACCAACAACATCAATAGGTTATATATTCTAGAAAAGCATGTGAGGGCTTGGAAGAGCTTTGATGTTGGGATCCTCAAACCATGCAAGAATTTATTACACAACCCTTTGCACACTATAGTGAGAGGAAATGACAACAACAACTACCCATCCGACGACCCAAAAGCCTTCAATATTAATAGCATTCATATGTGAAGGTATTAACCTTAAAAGAAATTATCTTCCACACTCCCTTGAAGACTGTAATATGCAACCTTCTATTTGCAACTTTTAAACCCTAATAAGGTGCCTAATGGAACTTGATAAAGAATCAAATAATTAAAGTTCAAATAATGAACCTTCTTGCACCCATAGTGCTTATCTTAATGATCTCTATAGATGAAGGATTGTAATGTTATTAGATTCACCTTATTGATGCCTTTTACTAGATGAAATTGTAGTTCTTCTTGATTGTCCAAAATAGTTCTTTAGCTCACCTATTTGTAGCTTTGAAACCCTCTAACTTGTTGCCATAAAACTGTAGTTTGGTGGCTTTAAATCTCCTTCAATGACCTTCAGTATTTTGCTATAAAAACTTGTAGCAAAATAACTAAGCACAATAAATAAGATAAACACAGAAAGAGAAATTTACCAAAAATAATGTTCCTTTGTATTAGTGCTTGATACAATGTTACAATAGATATTTTGAATTGCCCCAAATGTGTTGGGGGCAATGTTACAATGATTTTCTTGTTCTGATAGATGTTACAATGCTTCGATAGAAGAGGTAAATTCTTCCAAATCCTTAGCAAGATAGGGTGCTCTTCATTCCTCTGCTACAACTCCAAGGGGTGAGTGGGCTTTGGTATCCAATGTAGGGGCCACTCCTAGCTTCAATAGCTCTTCAAATACCTATCTCCTGCACATATGGAAACCAAAAAAGGGTTAATAGCACCTGTATAAATGACTACAAACAATGCAAATAAAAAACCTTAAAAGGAATGCTTGCAAGAAACATAGAAATACTAATTAAAAATGCCTTGCTAACAAATTGATAACTTATTGATCTCTATTGATAAAAATTTGTTCGAGACTGTGGAACCGTAGAAAAGCGTTTGCAGTATGGAAATCGCGGACTTGTGGTTGTGAAACTACGGATGCGCATTTTCAAATGTAGAACCATGGGCGGGAGGTTTCGGCTGAGATGCCAGGTTGCCTCGGGATGCGTGCCAACGATCGAATTCGATCTCGCGCTTAGTTTCTCGTCAAGTCTGGATGTATTTCGGTAGCCTATCAGTACGCAAATTCAACTCCCTTTTTTGGGTGGATTGATGGTGCTCTTATAGGCTTCCTAGGGCTTTGGAGGGGAATGTGAGGTGGCAAGCCTGACTTACCATGTGGCAAACCTCAACTGCCAAGTGGAAGGGGCAGTTATAGTGAGTCACTCAGTATGGCTCACTTAACTGGGGTGATGTGGCCCCAAGTGGAGTGGGATGTGGGATGTTGTTTTATGTGAAGGGAGAGGGGGACAACAACAAAGGAGTTGTGGCATGGGTGTTGGGAATCTATCTCATGTGCAAGGACAAAGGGGATAAGAGTGGGTGAGATGTCCATGACACATGTCCAATGGGTAGACAGGGTATCCCAGGGTGATTTTCCTAATTAAATAAATTAGGAAAATATCATGATGTGCATGATTTTATATCCCTAAGTTAGAACTTAGGCATATATCTTTATTGATTTGATGGTGAGGTGATGAATGTGAACTAAAAGGGTGCTATATTTTGATGTCTACAGTTGTCCCTTTTTGTACTGCGTTGTGTACAACACAATGCTGTGCAAAAACTAATGAAATCTAACTTTATTGGACGAATGGGTTCATTTCTCTTTGACACACAAAATGAATGAATTTAAAAGTTTTGATTTTTTTGCTTACCCCCTCAATTGACGATTGGGTAAATGTTGACACCCATAGGCCAATTGACGAAATACGTATTGAATTTGGCGAAGTAAATTCCATTCTCATTGATTTCAAATATAAAGGTTACAATGTGGTTATGAATTGGTTCTAACCAATTGGTGGTTAATCAACCAACCTGGAGAGCGCCTATGAGCGCTATTTTTATTTATCCTAATAATGTAATATGCATAACATATTCTAACATCCCCCCGTATTACATTATTGGCAAATCCCAATAGCATCTCGAAATTTTTCATATTTGATACGCCCAAGTGCTTTGGTAAAGATATCTGCAACTTGCTCATCTGTAGAAATGTATTGAAGTTGGATGTGGTGCTTTGGAACTTCATCTCGAATAAAATGACATCTGGTATCAACATGTTTGGTACGTTCATGAAAAATTGGATTTTTGACAAGATTCAAAACACCTTGATTGTCGCAAAACAAATGAAGAGGAAGATTCTTTGGTAGGCCCATGTTTGTAAGAATGCGACTTAACCACATTATCTCACAGACTGCTTCACTTGGCTGCACGATATTCTGCTTCTGTAGAAGATAAAGCAACCACATGCTTGCTTCTTCTTGTGCCATGAGATAGGCCCAGATCCTAGATGAAAAACATATCCAGAAGTGGATTTACGATCATCAATAGATCCGGCATAATCCGAGTCTGTGTATCCCAGTAAGAAAAAATTATTATTCTTTCTATATTCCAGACCATAATTTGTACTACCATGAACATAATGAAGAACTCTTTTTGCCGCTTTCCAGTGATTCATCTTAGGCTCTTGCATGAACCTTGAAAGATATCCCACAACAAAACTGAGATTTGGTATGGTATTAGTCAGATATAGGAGACTCCCAATCAATCGGCGATAGAGAGTACCATCTACACGAGGTGACTCATCATATCGGGATAACTTAAGTCCTTGCTCCATTGGAGTTGCTTTTGACTTAGAGTTAGTCATCCGATATTTTTCTACTAAAGTCTTGGCATATTTCTTTTGTGTTACTCTAATATGAAATTTTTGTTGAGTAACTTCTAAACCAAGACAATAGTGCAGAAGTCCTAGATCTGTCATTTCAAATGATTGCTTCAAGTCATTTTTCACTAAGTCAATCATTCTTTATGAGCTTCCTGTGATGATCAGATCGTCTACATAGAGTACAAGAATCACTATATCAGAACCATTTTTCTTAATATAGAGATTTGCATCTGAAGGACTTCTTATGAAACCATGCTTGCACAAGGTGATTGTCTATCTTGATATACCAAGCTCGAGGAGCTTGTTTTAGCCCATACAAGGATTTGATCAACTTGCATACTTTTTGTTCTTGCCCCTCAACCACGAATCCTTATGGTTGAGTCATGTATACTTCTTCTTGTAAGTCACCATTCAAGAAGGCACTTTTAACATCCATATGATGCAACTTCCACCCAAGCTGAGCTCCCATGGCACAAAGTACTCGAATGGTAGTCATTTTTGCGGTAGGGGCAAAAGTCTCTTCATAATCTATGCCTTCTTTCTGAGCATATCCCTTTGCAACAAGTCGGGCTTTATGCTTATCAATAGATCCATCTGCCTTATACTTCACTTTGAACACCCATTTGCAGCCTATGGGTTTCTTTCCTGTGGGCAGATCGACTAACTTCCAAGTATTATTTTTAAGGAGAGACTTATGTTCTACATCCATGGCCTCTTTCCATTGTGGTTTATCAAGTGCAGATTGAACCGTTGTGGGTTCATTTGTATTCAATGTAGACATATAAATTTTTTCTCCATCCTCATCTTCTACTCTATCATTTTATGTACCCATTGACAAATCATCAAAGTGTTGACAAAGTTCGTCAACCTCCGAAGTAGATTCCCCTGCTCTCATATGTTGAGTCATACTGCGAGTACATGGCCTATCAAGAGATAGATCCGGAAGGGATTTCAACTTAGCATCTCTCAAAGTGCTAGTATACCATTTTGGAATTTTTTGTTTTGACTGTGGAAGTTGAACCTCCTTCTTAGGCTCTTCTTCATCTAGGTATACGAGTTGTGGATGTGTCTTTTGATGTGAGAGCTTCATCAAATACAACATCTCTACTTACATGTGTCTTCTTGGTCTTAGGATCAATCAATCGATAACCTTTTGAGTACTCATCATAGCCAAGAAAGATACACTTGCAGGGTTTTCTCATCCAGCTTTTTCCTTTTCTGTTTTGGAATGTGCATGAATGCTTTACATCCAAACACCCTTAGATGAGAAATGGAAGGTTTCTTACCACTCCATGCTCCTTGTGGTGTTTCTCCTTGTAGAGCTCTAGTGGGTGCTCTATTTAGGAGATATAATGTTGTGTTTCTTGCTATGCCCAATATTGATCCTCAAGATGTGCTCCCTTTAGCATACATCGAACCATTTCCATAATGGAACGATTTCTTCTTTCTGCAACTCCATTCTGCTGAGGTGTATAGGCTGTAGTCAGTTGTCTTTTTATCCCATGTTTTTTAAGGAACTCTGAAAACTCTTCAGAGGTGTATTCCCCCCCTCGATTTGAGCGGAGGGTTTTTATCAAACATCCCGACTCCTTCTCAACAAGTTTCTTGAATTGTTGAAAGTAGAGAAATGCCTATGATTTCAACTGAAGAAAGAAAACCCACATCTTTCGTGAGTAATCATCAACGAATAGTTGAAAATACTTTTTCCCACCATAGCTGGTTGGCATAGGACCACACAGATCGGTATGTACCAGCTCTAAAGGGTTTTTAGCTCGAGAGGAGCTAGCCTCAAAAGGTACTCGATGTTGCTTCCCTGCTAAGCAATATGAGCAAACTGGCAAGATAGATGAGAGGGGTGGAAGACCTTTCACCATCTCATATTTGTGTAATTCAAGCAAATATCCAGAACTGAGGTGCCCATATCGTCGATGCCAGAGAGAGGTGGCCTCCTTTGTAGTTGCGGCCAAGGCAACATGTGGAGTTGAAAGGGCATCGAGAATAAACAAGCCATGTTTGTAAGATCCGGTTGCAACATGTTTACCACTGTGTGTGATAAAACATCTCTTCTTGCCTTTGACAACTCGAAACACGACCTCCATGTTTCTATCCAACATTTGTGTGACTGAAAGCAGATTATTGGCTAAGCCTGGAACATAGAGAACTTTCTCAATTTGACAATTACCATCAGGAAGGGACACAAAAATATCCCCTTCACCCTTTACTTGATATACTTGATTGTCAGCAATAGTAACTGGCTTACCCTCTTTCTCCACAAAAGTATCAAACCATGATTTGTCCCCAGTCATGTGTTTGCTAGCTCTGAATCAATATACCATACAACATCTATCCGGGAAGACGAAGTATGAGTCATGAGCACCTTGTGTGCTCTTTCAGAGTCAGAATCTGAATCGGATCCAGGAGAATTTGATTCTGAGTTGGAGTCAGCATAAGCAACATGGCCTTTAGATTGCTTATGCTTATGGTATTTCTGCTTGTTCTTGCCCTTCTTTTGTGGACCTCTTTCGTTGGGTTGCTTGTTTTTGAACCAACACTTGTTGGTGTCATGGTTATTCATGTCACAAATTTTGCAATATTTTGTATCTTTTTGCTGAGTTTGCTTCCCTTTTCCTTTGGAAGAAGCACCCCCTTTTTGAAACTGGCCTTGCTTTTTACCACTTTGTTGTGTGGAAAGAGCATTATCTGGCACATCATATTTCTGGACCTGAGTTGCCTCCTCAGTCTGAAGCAAGTTTACCGGTTCCACAAATGATACTTGTCTACCAGAAACATTGAGTGAAGTTATCAACATCTTGTAGGAATTTGGTAATGCTCTCAAGATGACAGAGTTCAAGACATCATCATCCACCGGTTTTCCCATAGCATTCAATTTTGCTTTCAAGTCAGCCACTCTGCAAAAGAATATGTCAACTGTTTCTCCAGAATTCATCCTTGAGATTATGTAGTTGAGTTTGAAGATGGAGAATAGTGGATTGATTCTTTCCCTCATATATTGTGATCAGGGCATCCCAGGCTATCTTACTAGTTTTTGCATCACAAATATGAGGCTGCACCTCATCTGTAGTAGCAAGCAAGATAAACACGAGACTCTTCTTGTCTTTCTTATCCCAAGCATCTTGATCTGTCCCTGTTGTCTGAGGACGTTTTGTAGTACCAGTCACTACATCCCACAAATCTTCCAACTGAAGTATGGCTTTCATCTTTGTCTTCCATGGAACAAAGTTAGGACCTTTCAACAATTGTGAATCGAGAGATACTTATGAATTGTGGCCATTATGAAGGTTCCTTATATCACCAATTTGGTCTCCCTTTCTATATACCTGCCAGATCTTTATACTGTAACCATTCAATATGTACCCGCCCTTACGTGAGGGAAACTATAGGTATATAAGAACAGTATACTACTCGATATGTACTCGCCCTTACGTGAGGGAGACTATAAGTACATATGAGAAGCACAATATATTGAACATAGGCGATACTGAAAGGGCATCGTGTTGTTAATGACACCTACCATAGAAAGTTTTATTCCGCATGCGTGGGGCGTAACTTCCCCTAAACACTTTGGAAAAAAAACTTTCGTCAGGATTTACGCCTAACAACAATCACGATGTGGGTATGAAATGGGAAAAAAAACTGGTTTGCCTTATTTCTCCCCGATGATTTATAGAGAACAAGCTCAGACGTCGTTGTTGCGGCTATATTAGGCGGCGAATACAGTAGTCCAAAGCACGACAACATTACCTGTAAGTGTGGACCAGAGGTATCTCAAATACCGAACGCTACTTTGTGCAATAAATTGCACAAATAGGGTATAAATTTGGGGTCTTATATTTTGTTTAATTTATGATTGTGAATGCAAGAAAACAGAATATTTAAATGCAAAAAAAACAATCATAAATGCCCACAAATTTTAGCACCTATTACCAATTTGGCAATTATTCTACCAAAATGGTTTGATTTCCCCCCTTTATCTGACAATTTTGCAAATGAATCATGTGAAATCTTCCCCCCTTCAATTTGCAAAAAAACAGACAGGAAGTGGAAAAAATACCTGAAAAAATAACCCTTGAGCCTTCAAGGCGTCAATTATGCTATTTTGGGGCGTCAAAGAGGCCTTGCGGGCGTCAAAAGGACGTGGCGGGCGTCAACCGGCGGCATTGGGTGTCAACTGCGCGTCACAGGCGTCAATGGCGCCGTGCGGGCGTCAACCGCGCCGTGCGGGCGTCACAGAACCGCGGGCGTCAAAAAAAAATCAATCCCGCCGTCACAGTGGAAAAGAAACCCCTTAAGGGATTCGAAACTGCAACCTGCCGCCAAATATTGACCGCGCTTACCACGGGAGCCAGACGGCCCGATGAAACACTGCAGGAAACTCGTAACTAATCAACAGTGTCGCGGGCGGAGAAGGGAAAAAAAACATTAATCCCACATGGCCTGTGCGGCCACTGTGGGAGGTTTTAAATTGGGCGGAAAGCAGTTAAGCTTTCGGTTGCCTTCGGGCAACCAATCCCGCCCTTTTTGGCCTCCGCAACCGTTGACCCTCGTCCCCGAACCGCCATCTACGTGCCACGCGCGCCTGTGTGCCTTGGTCTGCGTGTTCTGTCTATTGTTTGTCTGGTCTGTCTGCTTCGTCCGTCCTCGGGTCCCGTGTCTGTTCTGTCCGTCCTTCGTCCGTCCTCGGGTCCGTCGGTTGTCCGTCGTCCTTCGTCCGTCCTCGGGTCTATCGGCTGTCTATCGTCCGTAGCTCTGATGCCATATTGAATTTGGCGAAGTAAATTCCATTCTCATTGATTTCAAATATAAAGGTTACAATGTGGTTATGAATTGGTTCTAACCAATTGGTGGTTAATCAACCAACCTGGAGAGCGCCTATGAGCGCTATTTTTATTTACCCTAATAATGTAATATGCATAACATATTCTAACAATACAGATGCTGAAAGCGGGTTGTTTATTGAATTATTTTGATTTTGTTAATGAATTTTGTCTTGATTTTATTTGTGCCCCAAGCTTGGGATTATTTGGGTTCTTGCAATTTTGCTTTTGGTTTAATTAATGTGTAGAATACATGGTAAAATTTATGACCACTGTTTTGAGTTTTCATCCACTATGAATTTAGCAATTCATTCCAAATGATGGGTTTAAGGAACCAGTCGGCGAGGATTTGATGCTCAAGCGATTTTTGATTATTACCAAATTATTGTTTGTTGTTCCGCTTTTGACCCAATGGAAGGTTTTTGTAGGATTACCTTGGCAAATATGTTTTAGAACACATTTAAGCTCATAGATTTAGGGACCTATCGACTTGATTCATTGTTGTTCGTTGTGATTTTTGAATGAGTTTCCTTATGGTGATTTATCCATCCAACCGGTTTGCATGGATTGCTAGTCGTTGCAACCGCTAGGTGTATAGGATAATCCGCTAGATATGAGTTTCACTCCAAATGATTAGGTGGATTGTAGTTTTTTTTTTTTGAAACCGCTGACTTGTAGTTATTGTTGTGAAAAACATGGATTTACGTTTTGCTTTATGAAACCGCGTTTTCATGTTTTTGCCTCTCAAAACACGGGTTTGCGTTTTCGTGCACCGTGAAAAACGCGGGCGTGTGTTTTTTGTCGCTAAAAGTGGCTATTTATATGCTGCTGTTGCTTTCAAAATAATTCTATCAGTTGTCATTGATTGAGTGGTTTAAGTGATGAGTGAGATGGAGGTTGGCGAGGGGAGCGGTGGTGGTGGCTTGGTTGGAGTGGAAGTTGGCGGCCGGTTTGCCGAGGTAGGCGATTTGCCCTTTTATCGTTTGTGTTTGTGTTGTTTGTTTGATAATTAAGTGGGGCTGGTAAATGATTATTGTTTTCTCATTAAGCGGGGCTGATAATGAACTTGTTTTATTTTTTTTTAATTTTTGTTTTTTTTTGTTTTTATTACCCAGGGTATGTAAACAATTTTCTTTTTTGTTTTTATTACCTAGGGTAGGTAAATTTTTTCGTTTTTGTTTTTATTACATAGGGTAGGTAAATTTTTTTCGTTTTTGTTTTATTACCATGCATAGGTAAAGATTTTTTTGTTTTTGTTTTATTATCATGATTAGGTAATTTTTTTTTGTTTTTGCTTTATAATACCTAGGGTAGGTAATTTTTTTTTCGTTTTTGCTTTTATTACCTAGGGTAGGTAAAAATTTTGTTTTGTTTTTGCTTTTATTACCTAGGGTAGGTAAAAATTTTGTTTTGTTTTTGCTTTTATTACCTAGGGTAGGTAAATTTTTTCGTTTTTGTTTTTATTACCTAGGGTAGGTAAAAAAAATTTGTTTTTGTTTTTATTACCTAAGGTAGGTAAATTTTTTTTTGTTTTTGTTTTATTACCATGATTAGGTAAAAAATTTTCGTTTTTGTTTTTGTTTTTTTTACCTAGCATGTTGTGCTAATTTTTGTTTTTTTTTTATATGTTTTCTTTTCAGGTGAAGCTTCTTGATGCTCGACATAGGTGGCCGAGGACCATTTGGAAAGTGCAAAAAGTACTTTCTGATGACGATTGGACTCTACTATAGACCATTAGTTTAGATAGTTGCGGGCGGTTAGGCACCATCCGAGCTGATGAGGATCTCCTTTCGACACTTGTTGAGCATTGGGATCTAGATAGGGGCACATTTCAGCTCCCAACAAGGGAGATGACTATCACTCTCGAGGATATATACCGTATCTTCTGCGTTCCTATCGAGGGTCCTACCGTTTGAGTTGATCTCGAGAAAAAGGAGGCTCTATTCCCTCTGTTTGATAAGATGTGGGACGTTGATTGCAGTAGGGGCGACATTGCCTATTTGGATCTTTTTACAATTGGTAGCTTGGATGCATTACCTATTTTTATGATGTACATATTGAGCAACATGTTGTTGCCCAATTCCATGGGATCGAGGATCCCGTAGAACTAGATGCCTATTGTTATAGATTTGATAGCGGATCCTCATCGATTGGCCTAAGCTCTTACTCTTCTCTGTGAGGTTTACAATGAGCTTTATGAGGAGAAGAGGCAAGGGCGTAAGGGCTTGGGTTGTAGTTTGTTGCTCCAAATTTGGTGTTGGGAGCATATTATCATTGGTCGCCCTGTTGGTTTACCTTGTGGCACATATGCCACTTCTTCCTGGTTATACAGATGGTTACTCATTAAGGAGGTCAGCCGATCTGTTGTGAGTGCTTCGAAGTTCAGATATATCTTGAGTTCTCTAACTAGGGACTTGATGTGTTGGCGGCCTTGGAGGGGTTTGGATTAGGCGATGAATGTAGCAGAGCTTCATCCCGTTAGGCAGGAACAATGGGTTGTTGGCGCCCATCTAAGGGATATGGAGTTTATCTAGTTCTCTCATGTACTATGGCAGTTTGGGCTCATTTAGGATGTTTTTGATGCGCCTATTACATATAAGCAATGGGGTGATGAGTTGGGGTTGCCAGTTGCTCCTGACTTCTGGTGAGTCGACAATCCTGTTGATGAATCAAACTTGGAGGTGCTTGACTTGGACAATGTGGGCATGACTGCTAAGTACGATGCATGGTTTACGAGTCAGCCTTTGTGGACTCCTAGTGTCATCGTAGACGATGATGGGAGTGGTGAAAATGTAGATGTGGGCAGATGAGTTCTTTGGTTGGTGAAGTGTTGGTGTGGTAGCTCTTCAAGAGCTGACACAAGTATGGATGTTCAGTAGCCTGAGGAGGGTGGTGGTGATGATGATGAGGGTGCACCTCCTCAACGGTCAGAGGAGTGGGGGATTCTCTAGGCTTAGCAAGATAGCCTAGATTTATAGCTGGGTTGAGTGAAGGCTGAGTTAGAATGGTATCAGGGTGAGGTGACTTATCTTCAGGCTGAGGTGGACGGGTTACGGGTTGGACCTAGCAGCGTTGCTCTGGCTACTAAGGATGCAAAGATCGCCAAACTTGGCAGCGAGATTACCTGTTTATAGGGTGAGCTTTCTCGATTGTAGTAAGGTTCTGGAGGTGATGATTTTGCTTCGACTATTGTATCTCTACGGGCTGATATTTCTCAGAGGGTCGCTTGTCAGGGTGCTGATTTGAGGAGCTTGCATAAGCAAGCTGTCTACATTGAGATGTTGGAGAACATTCTTCATGAGCATCAGATTCCTTTACCTGTTCCTCCTTCATCGTCTACTGCCACTACTACCTGAGGGACTGAGACGAGTCGCAAGACTCATCGTACTTCTAGCTCTCACAGGGCTTCTACAGTGCAGGGTCCATGGAGGGATCCTACAAGCACTAGTTAGTTTTTTTATTGCATTATTTTTGTTTTTTTGTATATTTTATCGTAGTATGAGCCTTAGTGCTCCGATGTATACTACCTTCAAGCATTTTGTAATTTGTAGACTTTTGTATTTATATATATATACATGGCATTTATTTCGGTATTCACATGTGTTATTTATTTATTTCGGTATTCACATGTGGAGGCTTACTCAATAGTCCAATGATTTGATCTTTAAGCATTTGTGATGACTACATAAATTTTTGAGGGGAACATAGTACGATCTTTTCAGCTTTAGAGATATGTGGTGTGTGTTAATTATTTTTGTATAGAGTTTAGGGGAATCAGATTCTCAACTGAAGTATGATGAGAATGTGACCCTATCCTTACTACTCTACATTTATTTATATTTGTTATTTCATTGTGGTAGTGGTGATAACCACTATTTTTTTGGACTATGTTGCGTGATAGGGTAAGCGAAGAATTTTACTTTTTTTGCTTCGAGGTTTACCCAAATTGGCGTTATCTTTCTATCATTCAAGATGTTTTAATATTTTTTTAAAAGTGTATTTGGTTCCAGATTGCTTTTGGGTCAATCTACCATACTCAAGATTTTCTTAGGTGATGAAAGTGCTTTGGTCCTAAAGAAAATTGGACACTTCATGAAGTTTGGTTTTTCACTAGACATGTTTGAGTGACTAAAAATTTTATGATATATGAGGATTGATGTGTTTGATTTTTGTGAGTTGCAAAGAATCTTAGTTGAATACCCCCAACTCTTGGAACTTGTTTTCTTGGTCTTATCATCACCACCATTAAAGATTACTGAGCAAGGGATGGGATGGATGCAACTATATATATATATATATATATATATTTTGTGTGTATGAAAATATATTTGAAATGCAAATGTAATATGAAAAATGCAATTAAAAATATGTCTATTTACAATGTGAAATGCATGCAATGTTGTAAAATGAAATCTTTTGCCTCTTTTTTTATCCATGTACATATATATACATATATTACAAGTCGTTTTATGCATAAAATGCCTTCAGGTGCATAATGTTTAGTGGTTCTGGCTCCAATTTCCCTTATAAATTGGAAATTTTGTATGTTCCTTGTCCCAAATTTTGCTTTACAATATATGGGCCCAACCAATTTGCTAAAAAATTATCCCTTAAGTGCGGTACAACATTGGTATTTTGTTGATTTTCTTTGAGCACTAGGTCCCCCACTTGAAATTCGTGAGGATGGACTTTTGCGTTGTAAGCGCGCTTGACTCTATCTTGATATACTCAAATGTTCTAGAGCATTGATACATTTCTCATCAATAATTGTCAATTGGTCAAGATGCGCCTGTCTAGTTGTATCATCGTCCATGAATTTTTGTATCTCGATTCGCAAGGATGGTATCTTGAGCTCTAATGGTAATATAGCTTCTGCACCATAAACTAGTGAAAATGGCGTTGCTTCCGTTGGTGTTCTTATGCTTGTTTTGTAAGCCCATAGTGCTAAAGGGAGGTGAGTATGCCAATATCGATGATTATATTTTACCAATTTCTTGAGAATAGATATGATTGTCTTGTTGGTTGCTTCAGCTTACCCGTTTGCTTGTGGGTAATAAGGTGTTGAGAAACTATTTAGAATTTTAAATTTGTTGCATAATGCTCTAACATCCTTATTCTTAAATGACTTTCCATTATCAAAAATTATTTTTGAGGGTATTCCAAAATGACAGATAATATGCTGAAGTATAAACTCTGCTACTCGAGGTCTAGTCGTAATGGTCACTGAAATTGCTTCCACCCATTTTGTGAAGTATTTTGTAGCAGTTATGATGAATTTATGTTGTTCTAATGAAGCAGGTGTTATTTTACCAATCAAGTCAAGGCCCCATTGTGAAAAGGGCCACAAAATTTGAATGGGTTACAAATTTTGTGATGGTACATGAGTCAAGTTTATTGGCACTTTTGGCATATTTTGACGTATTTGCAACAATCATTCTCCATTGTCGACCAGTAGTATCCCATGCGTAATATTCTTTTTGCAATTGCCATTTTGTTGAAGTGACCACCACAAGTACCATCGTGGGCTTCTGATATTGCTATATCTGCTTCAATTGGATTTAAACATCATAGTAATATTCCATCATAACAACGTTTATATAACACATCCAAGTAAAGTGAACCGAATGGGTCTTTGTTTGAATGTTCTTTTTGCATTTTGTGTCATTTCTATTGGTAGTGTGTCTGACTTGAGAAAGTCTTTTATCTCATCAAGGTAAGAATTGTAAGGTTTGACATGTATTAAACAAACATTCTTCTCACCTATAGATTCTGCTCTTTTAATTGATGGTTTAGACACTGTTGTTATGATTAGCGGTTGCAATTCTCCATGTTCATTTTTAGGTATGAGAGATCCCAAGGAAGCCATTGCATCTGCAAATCTATTTGTCGATCGTGGCAAGTTACTAATTTTGTACCGGTCAAATTTTTCTAACAGCCGTATTGCTACTTCGTGGTATTTCTTTAAGACTAGTTCTTTACATTGGTATTCTCCTTTTATTTGGTAGACAACCAATTGAGAATCACCAAAAATGCTTAATCTTACTCCCATTGCTATAGCTGAATGAAGACCTAGTATTAAGGTTTCATAATCTGCATTATTATTAGTGGATGTGAAGTCGAGTTTGAATGATAAGGGAATGGTTATTACATTAGGTGTGTAAAAAAAAACTCCTGCACCTTGCCATTTTTCACACTTGGATCCATCAAAGAACATTGTCATATCTGCTTCATCCTCAGGTGAAACCACTTCTTCTTATTCTGTGAAAAAATACTGAATCATCAAGAAGCTCAATTATTAATGGTCTATCATTGTGTAGTGGAGCTTCCACTAATTAATCAGCTATCACTTGCCCTTTTATGGATTTTTGACTTATGAATTCGAGGTCAAATTTTGTTAAAAGCATTATCCATTTAGCAGTGCGGGTGTTGTTGTAAGTGCGAGTCATCATGTATCACAAAGGGTTTTCTCTAGCTATAACATAGGTGGTATTGCTTAGCATGTAATGTTTAAGTTTCTTAGTTGCGAAAACCACTGCTAAACATAAGTTTCTTAGTTTCTTTGTAATGTAGTGAACTGCTTGTTCTTTATTTTTGTCATTATTTTGTGCAAGCATTGTCCCTAAAGCAAAATATGTTGCAAAAATGTATAGGTGAAATGAGACTCCTATTTTAGGTGGCGTAAGAATTGGCGATGAGGCTGGATATTTCTTTATATCATCAAATACCTCCTGACATTCAGTTGTCCAAGAAAATATCACTCCTTTTTGTTACAGGCGGTTAAAAGGCCTACATTTATCTGAGAGTTGCACAATGAATCGTCTAATAGATTGAAATTTTCCTTGCAAGCTTCGCAACTCTTTCAAGTTTTTGGGAGGTGACATTTATAATATTTCTTTTACCTTGCCTGGGTCTACTTCAATACCTCGCTTGGAAATAATGAATCCTAGAAGTTTTCCTGATGTGACACCAAATACACACTTCTTAGGATTTAACTTTACCTTATGTTCTATCAATCGATCAAATTCCTTTTCTAGCACATCTATGTGTTCAAGACACGTTTTTGATTTAGCAATAAGATCATCTACATAATCCTCAATTATCTTATGCATATAATCATGAATTATGTATGTCATGGCACGCTGATATGTAGCTCTTGCATTATTTAACCTAAAAGGCATCACCCTATAGCAAAATGTCCCCCAAGGCATTGTAAATGTTGTTTTATGTTGATCTTCAGGATTAATCCAAATTTTGTTGTATCCGAAGAAACCATCCATTAAGGAAAGTATTTCATGACCAACATAGGAGTCTACTAATTGATCAATATTCGGCAAAGGAAAATCATCCTTGGGACACACTTTGTTTAAATCTCAAAAATCAGTGCATACGTGTATCCCCCCATTTGGTTTATGAATGGGTACCATGTTTGAAAGCCGTTCAAGATAATCGATTGGTACTATGAAGTGTACATCCAATAACTTTTGCAGCTCTTCTTTCACAATTAATGCGACTGTTGTATGGAATTTCCTAAGCTTCTGCTTGAATGGCTTGGCATCATGTGCTAGCATAAGGTTATGGACTACCAAGTCTGGATCTAAGCTAGGAATGTCTTTTTTAGACCATGTGAGCACTTCCTTCTTTTTGATAAGCATGTTTATGATGCACTCTTTTTCTTCTGTGGATAATTATTTTGCTATTTTGACACTCTGGGGATTATCTGCATCTTCACTAAGGTTCACGTCTATAGAATATTCTATTAGAATGTGAGAACCTTCCTCTAGTTGATGTGGAGTTGGGATGAGGTGGATATCATCTACCACATTTTCAAATGTGTCTGGGGTTTCCCCCTCTATCTCAGTTTAAAAAATTGAATTGTTTGATGATGAAGGTTGTTGTGGAATATAAGTGTTTGAAGCATGCAAAAACTCTTCGAACATGATGAGTTCAACAGTGGATGGCGGGGATGAAATTTTGTCCATGGCTATGAGACTGGTTTCGATATGGATTGATTTTATCTCATCATATGTATTGCAAAGTGGGGTGAGAAAATCAATAGAAATCATGTTGATTCGATGGAAATGAGGTGGCTATGATTCAAGAATTGATGACTCATATTATTTAGGTTGCAACTGAACTAATGTGTGTGATTGGTTGTGTTGCATGCTTTGCCAATGTAATGGAGGAGATTCTGGTTCAGGACCCTCACACTCTTTGTTTAGCCAAAAAAGTGTATGGTCTATTGGAAACTTCTTTTGATACCAGTTATCTCTTTGCATGGTTTCTCCATATATTATCTCTTCTTGAGGCTCTTCCTCTTCTTGATTAAGACATTCAGGATGTGCTTAAGCTTGGAGCATTCTCCTGGCTTGTATCTCAAGAGCATGGTTGATGAAAACCATTTTAGTTTCACCGTCATCGCTGTCACTCATCCATAATACATGAACATTTGTATGAGGTCCTAGTATTAGTGGCACAAGGTCTTGCCTAAGGTATGCCATATCAATAGGATATTCATTATCTGCTTCTCATTGTAAGGCTTGCTCTCGATGGTAAAAAATGTAGATTTGGTATCTAATTTCTATTTGTTCATCCTCATCATTAGGTTCTTCCTCATCATTAGGTTCATCCTCCTCATCGCTATTTTTATCCTCTTGTTTGCATTCTATGTCAAGTTCTTGGAAATATTGATTAAGCGAAGAGGACCTTTTTCATGTCTTCCAAGTCCATATCCTTGCCAATTAACCCTTCGAAAATATCTCACTGGAAAATTTTGGTTCGATAGATAATCAATGTTTTTCATTAAACTCTTGTAAAGAGTTGTCATTTTGAGGAGGTGGGTCTGATGAAGAATCCATCCTTCCATATATGAAATTGGTTGCATTTGTTTGAGAACCCATTCTATACAGATCACCTATAGCTAAAGGTGGGTCGCGAGGACGACCGTAATCTCTGACTGACTCAATAGGTGGTGTAACTGTGACACTTTCAATAATGTATTCACCAATACTTGGATTGGCGAGATGTACTGCAACTCTAGATGGTTATATGGCTAATGGCTTAGCGGATAGCTCTTGAATTTGCTTGCGGTGGTGGATTATCTCTAATAGGTGGCCCTATTTGTGAGACTACGGGTTCTAATGATTGTGAAGTAGTGGTTGATGATGTGGGTTGTGCTTTGAATGTGAATGGTGGCATTGAATTTGGAAGTGTACTAGATAGATTTGGCAATTGATTAGTAGGATGGGTAGGTGTAATTTGAAAATGAAATGTGGTGTTTGAAGGATGCACTGAGGTAACACTTTTGGATGCAAAAGATGGGTCAACTATAGGCAACTCTTCTGGAATGGGTGCTTTTGATGATATGTTGCTGGATGGAATGGTTCTAATGACTAGTGGTTGGATGGTTAGATGTGTTGATGGAAGCAATGGCTCATATGGGTTTGAAATAAAGTTACAGTATTTGAAAGGTTCGATGTCAGCTAGTATGCAATGTACCTTACCTTCATGCACATATTTTAAGCATTGATGCAATGTTGAAGGCACACACTTCATTTCCCTAATCCAAGGGCATCCAAGAAGTATGTTATATTGCATTTCCCCTTCCAAGATGTGAAAGAGAACATGTATTGTTTTCACCCCCATGGTGACAGGAAGAACAACATTCCCTATAGTTGAGCATAAAGCGTCATTAAAGGCCCTAAGAGTGAATGTGGATATTGTGATGTGAGATTATGGGACGTTGAGCTTCATAATGGCAGGTTTGGTAATGAGGTTGATTGAAGAACCAGTATCAATAAGCACTCTCTTGAAGGGTTTCCTGTCAATGTGAGCTACTATGTGCAGTGGTGGATCAGGTGAATCTACCAATATTTGTTTTTTCTTGAAGTCATAGAATACTATCGAGGGTTCCATGCACTTTTGCACACTACCCACAAAAGAATTGAATGCATTGGGGTCTTCTGATTGTAATTGAATAGATTTTAAAATTTCCATCAATGCTTCCCTATGAGGTGTTGATTGTTGTATTAGTTCATAAATTGATAATTTTGCTGAAGCCATTTTCAAACTCTGTGTTAACCGACTGTTCAGTGTAACAACATGGCAGTTGTGGAAAGGTGATGGTGGCCCAATTGATCCAAGTTGTATGGGCACATTGGTTGGTGATGCTGTCAGAGCCTGAGTTGTCCGATTTGGTTGCCTTTGTCCACGGGTAACTATACCGATAGCCCCTACAAAACCTTGTGGCAGGTGAGACATATAATTAACCTAATTGGGAGGAATTGTAGTAGTTGATGCTCTCGTAGGTTGTTGATTTGCCTCTCTATGTGGAAATGTGTCTAATATATGCCTAGGTTTTGGTTATTTTGGCCTAGTGGATTGTCAACTTTGATTGTACTTGCTTCCAATAAATCTTGCACAATTCCTTTAAATCCATGACAACCTTCAATATCATGTCCTCTTTGTCTATGATAGATGAAAAAGAGGTGTTCTTTGTTGTAGAAAAATGGAACAGTTCTTATTATTCAGCATCAGGTTATATAATGTTTACAGTAGCCGGGAATAGTCACCGGCGGAACGGATCTGTTACGAAGTTGTAACAGTCTGCCAAATAATGTAATACGTACAAAATAGTAACAGTCCTAAACAGTACGCTAACATCCCCCTTTATTACATTATTTGGGTAATGTAATAACTAATAGCTATACTTGACTACTAACATCCCCTTACATTATTTTGCAATACAAAGTGAGCTGCGAAACAATTCAAATTTGACACGTCCAAGTGCCTTAGTGAAAATGTCTGCAACTTGAGCATCGGTGGGAATGTCTTTGAAGCTGAATTCGGTGCTTTGGAACTTCCTCTCGAATGAAATGACATTGTGTGTCAATGTGCTTTGTTTTTTCATGATGGGTTGGATTCTTGACGAGGTTCGAACACCCTGATTGTCGCAAAACAAGTGTATTGGAGATTTTGATGGATGGCCCATACTTGTCAGAATGCGACGTAACCATATCACTTCGCACACAGCTTCACGTGCGGCGCGATATTCTGCCTCTGTTGAAGAAATAGCAACCACCTGTTGCTTCTTTTTGTGCCAAGAGACAGGACAGGATCCCAGATGAAAAATGTATCCAGAAGTTGACTTGCGATCATCAAATGATCCGGCATAGTCGGAGTCCGTGTATCCTTGCAAGAAGAATTTGTTGTTCCTCTTGTATTCTAGGCCATATTCCATAGTACCACGGACATAGTGAAGAACACGTTTTCTTGCTTTCCAATGAGTGGTCTTAGGCTCCTGCATGAACCTCGAAAGATAGTTGACAACAAAAACGATATCTGGCCTAGTATTGGTCAGATATATGAGACTCCCAATCAGCTGTCGATAGAGAGTACCATCTACCTGAGGTGAGTCATCATATCGCGATAACTGAAGTCCATTCTCCATAGGAGTTGCCATTGGCTTGCAGTCGGTCATGCGATATTTATCCAGCAATGTCTTGGCATACTTTTTACGAGACACTTTGATGGTGTGCTCCTTACGGCTGAATTCCAGACCAAGACAGTAATGGAGAAGTCCGAGATTTGTCATCTCAAAAGATTTGCACAAGTTTCTTTTGACGGTAGAGATCATATCTTCGAACTCCCTGTAATGAGCGAGATCATCCACATAGAGTACAAGCAACACTATCTCGGAACCACTGTTTCTTGAAATAGAGGTTTGCATCGACGGACATCTCTTAAATCCATCTTTGCATAAGGTGATTGTCCATTTTTATATACCAAGCTCGAGGAGCTTGTTTCGGACCATACAAGGATTTGACCAATTTGCAAACTTTCTGCTTGTTGGCCTTCCACTTCAAATCCTTCGAGGTGAGTCATATAGACTTCTTCTTGGAGATCACCATTAAGAAAGGCACTTTTGACATCCATTTGGTGAACTTTCCACCCATATTGTCTTGCCATAGCACACATAACCCAAATTGTGGTCATCCGAGAGGTAGGTGCAAAAGTTTCCTCATAGTCGATGCCTTCCTTTTGAGCATAGCCCTTTGCAACAAGTCGGGCCTTATGCTTATCAATTGTTCCATCTGCCTTGTACTTGACTTTGTATACCCATTTGCAGCCAATAGGTTTCTTTCCATGCGGCGAGATCAACAAGCTTCCAAGTTTTATTCTTCATCGAGAGACTCATACTTCTGTATCCATAGCGGCCTTCCACTGAGGCTCACTAAGAGCATCTTGCACTGATGCAGGTTCAAGACTATCTATGGTAGACATGAATGCCCTGTCATCATCAATATCCATATCCTCTACTTCTCTACTTGGAGTCACAGAAAGTTCCTCAAAAGATTGACAAAGATCATCAACCTCACCAGTTTCTGCGGCTTCTCTTTCCTTTTGAGCCATACTTGCGTGTACGAGGTCTATCCAAATTCAAATTGGGAGGAGTGGATAAATTTGCATCTCTGATTGTATTTGTACACCATTTAGGATTCTTCTTCGGTGGTGGTGAAGAAGATGTAGAAGGACCTCCTGTCTGTGTTGACGAAGGAATCTCCTCTTCCTTAGGTTCCACAATATCTTGGTGTACATTAGATGTGCTCTGTGATGTGAAAGCTTCATCAAAGACAACATCTCTGCTGATATGAATTTTCTTGGTCAAAGGATCTATCAACCGATATCCTTTAGAGTGCTCAGAATATCCAAGAAAAATACATCTCGGTGTTTTCTCATCTAGCTTCTTCCTTTTCTCTTTCGGTATGTGCATGAAAGCTTGACACCCGAAAATACGTAGATGAGATATGGAGGGTTTTCGACCACTCCATGCTTCTGTGGAGTCATTCCTTTTAGGGCCTTTGTGGGTGCCCTATTCAACGAGATACTGCTGCGGTGGTGACGGCTTCTGCCCAATATTGTTGCCCAAGAGTAGCTCTGTGAGCATACAACGAACCATTTCCATGATAGAACGGTTCCTTCTCTCGGCAACTCCATTTCTTTGAGGAGTATAGGCGATTGTTAGCTGTCTCTTGATCCCATGCTTATCTAGGAATGCAGAAAATTCATTAGAGGTAAACTCTCCCCCTCGATGCGAGCGGAGGGTTTTGATAGAAGCCTCCGACTCCTTCTCAGCGGATTTCTTGAGCTGCTTGGAAGAATGCAAAAGCTTCAGATTTCAGTTTGAGAAAGAAAACCCACATCTTTCGTGAGTAGTCATCTACGAATAGCTGAAAGTACCTCTTCCCTCCACAACTTGTTGGGTGTGAAAGGACCGCATAGATCGGTGTGAATTAGCTCCGAGAGGTTTTCTTGCTCTTGTAGAGCTCTTCTCAAATGGTACTCTATCTTTGCTTTCTGCCAAGCGGTCGGAGCACAGCTGGCAATGTGGCAGAAAGGGAAGGAAGACCCTTTACCATCTCATACTTGCTGAGCTCAAGTAAGTAGCGAGAACTAAGATGCCCATATCTCTTGTGCCATAGGGAAGTTGCCTCCTTGGTAGAGACAGTCATGGCAACATGTGGAGTAGAGATAGCATCTAGTGCAAATAAGCCATGCTTATATGAAGGTCATTGCAATCTGCTTACCCTTCCTGGTAATTGTACAACACTTCTTTCCATTCTCAACACGAAAGTTGACAACCATATTTCTGTCCAGGATTTGTGTCATTGACAACAAATTGTTGGCCAATCCCGGAACATAGAGGACTTTGTCAATCTGACACTTGCCATCAGGAAGAGTGGCTGAAGCTGTACCCTCTCCACAGAACCCTGTAGGTTTTATCATCAGCAATGGTGACAGGTTTGCCCTCTTTGGCCTCAAATGATTCAAACCACGATCTGTCGCCAGTCATATGTTTGCTAGCTCCAGAATCGACATACCAAATAGGATCCCTCTGAGTGGAATCTGTGGTAGTCATGAGCACCTTGTGTGCCCATTCAGAATCTGAGTCAGATTCTTCAACAGCAACATTCACCTGGGGTTGCTTGTTCTTATTTTGTGGTTTGTTTTGGCCTTTTTGCTTGTTCTTATGCCAACACTTGTTGGTGTCATGGTTGTCTTTCTCACAGATCTTGCACCACCTCTTCTTCTGTTGAGGTTGTTTGCCTTTTCCTTTCGTATCCTGTTGAGAATTTCCTCCTTTCCGAAAGTTGCCTCCTTTTTGCCCATTACCTTTCTTCCTAGAACCACTGCTTGTTGGTGTATAGGGCTGTATTGGAAGAATCATCCTTGTGAAGTTGGCGTGCCTCCTGTTGTTGGACCAGATTGACCAACTCGATGTAGGTAATTTGTCGTTGGGACACCTGGATGGAGGTTATCAACATATCAAATGAAGAAGGTAAAGCTCTCATCACAAGTGAAATGAGAAGCTTTTCGTCCACAGTATCTCCGAGAGAACTCAATTTCTCTTTCAACTCAGACACTCTGCACAGAAAGATTTCAAGCTGTTTCACCACTGCCTCAAACTCGGGTTATGAAGTTGTTGTTGAAGATGAAGAATGGTGGATTCATTCTTCCCCTCATAGATGGTTCTAAGGGCATCCCATGCCTCTTTACCACTTGCTTTGTCAGCTATATGAGGTTGCACTTCATACGAAACAGCAAACAAAATGAGCACCTTTGCTCTACTGTCTTTCTTGTCAAAAGCAATCCGATCTGTTTGAAGGACACTGTGGATCCTGCTTGTTGGTGAAGGCCTAGTTGCTACTCCGGTAACAATATCCCACAAATCTTCCATTTGGAGAATTGCCTTCATCTTATGTTTCCATGGTGTATAATTTGGACCTTTCAATAACCGATGCGGATCAGTCATCAACTTTGCAACAGCGGCCATAGTGAAGGTTCCTTATATCACCAAATTGGTCCCCCTTTCGATATACCTTTTGCTAGGCCAATATACCGTACAAAATACCCGCCCTTACGTGAGGGAAACTATAGGTATTTAGAAAGATCAACAAAAAATCACCCGCCCTTACGTGAGGGAGACTATAGGTGAGTTTTAGAGATCATACGATACGTGGAACATAAGCGGTACTGAAAGGGAATCGCCTTGTTGATGGCACCTACCATAGAAGATTCTTCTCATGCGTGGGGCGTAACTTCCCCTAAACACTATGAAGAATACTTCGTCGGGATTTACGCCTAAACACAAGTGCGATAAAGGGTAGTGGATGGAGTAAAAAATGCAAAAATGGCGTACTTATTCCTCCCCGACGATTTATAGAGAACAAGCTCAGACGTCGTTATAGCAGCTATATTAGGCGGCGGATACGGTAGCCAAATCACGACAGCTTTACCTGTAAGTGCTGGCCAAAGGTATCGCAAATACCGAACGCTGCAGTGCAATAAAATTGCACAGATGGGTTTTATATTCCGGGGACTTAGGGAGTGTTTTGATTTTAATTTTTAATGTTATAGTGCAAAAATGAAATATGCAACATACAACAAAAAAAATTGCCCACAAGAATAACCCACAAGGTGTCGGTCCACGACCGAAAATGCACCTTTTACAATGCCAAATTGCTATTTTTTCTAAAAATTACTCTCTATCCCCCTTTGATTTTTGAAAAAATATCCCCCCTTAAAAGGCTTTCTTTAACAAAGCATTTTTATAATCATTATAAATTTAAAATTAAAATAAATAATTTTAATTTATATAGTTTTAAAACTTTAGAAAAAATAAATTAAAATTAAATTTTAATTTATAAAGTTTAAAAACTATATTAAAAAAAATTAAAATTAAAAATTTTAATTAAAAATAATAATAATTAAAAAATGACTTTGAAAAAAAAATTATACCTTGGGGGAGTCGGCGGGATTTGAACCCCCGACTTGTAGGCTCCCTGAGCCTTACCGCACGGCTCACGACCACGTGAGCCAGCGGGCTGATCCGGAAGGATCAGTGGACCTGCTCCTCTTTCAACCCCTCCTTCTGTCTCCTCCTCTGCAGCGGCCTCGGCTTGCGACCGCAGCACTGCTCGAAAAAAAATTCGGCCTCGGCTTGCGACCGCAGCACTGCTCGGAAAAAAAAAATCGGCCTCGGCTTGCGACCACAGCCCTGCTCCCACTGCTCCCGGCGTTTTCGAAAAAAAAATCCACCGCTGCCTTCTGTTTGTTTTCCAGATCGGATCGGCACTCAAAAAAAAACGTCGCAGTCTCCCGCAGCGACTTCCGCCGAAGAAAGGAGGGCCGAACGTTTTTTTTTTTTTCCCGTTCCAGGGGGAGGGCGTTCGATTTTTAAAATCCGATGATTCTTTTAAAAAAAAAAAATCCGGCAAGGAGGAGGCTGCGCGACTGTGCGCAAAAGAAGGGGGGGTGTTTATACCCAGCGGGAGCGGAAATTCAAATCTCCGCTTCCCGCGTAGGGGGGGGTTTATACCCAGCGGGAGCGGAAATTCAAATCTCCGCTTCCCGGGTAAGGGGGACGGGGGCTGCGGCCTGCACGCGCACTGTCGCCCAGGCCTACGCGACAGCCTGTCGCTCACGGGCCTGCGCAGCGACGTTCGTGCCCTGTCTGTCGTGGGCCTGCGCGACAGACTGTCGCACGCGCGACAAGTCCGTATCGCGGTCCTGCTGCGGAGCACGTCCGTGCGGGCCTGCTGCGGAGCACGTCCGCGCGCGGTCTGTCGCGGGACTGCGCGACTATTGCACGCTTGCAGCCACGTCCGCGCGCGCTCTGTCGCGGGCCTGTGCTGTCGACCGTCGCACTGGGAGGGGTGGCACCGGCTCCCACGACGCAGCGCGCCGAGGGGGGGTCATCCACGGACCTGGACGCGGGTTGGGGGGCGGACAATTGTCCGCTCTCTCTCGGCCCTGCATGTCCTTCCCCGGAGCGACCTGGACGCTGGAAACCTTCGAACACCGCCGGCTCCACTGCACGACTGACGCGCGATAAAAAAAAATAGTTCTCCGTTTAAAATCACGCCCAGAAAAAAATTCCGAACAACTCTGATGCCATGTAGAAAAACGAAACAGTTCTTATTATTCAGCATCAGGTTATATAATGTTTACAGTAGTCGGGAATAGTCACCGGTGGAACGGATCTGTTACGAAGTTGTAACAGTCTGCCAAATAATGTAATACGTACAAAATAGTAACAGTCCTAAACAGTACGCTAAGTAACCTTTTGTCTTTGGTTTGTTAGGATCATCAGCTTTCATTTTCGGTAAATTAAAAATTTTTTCCGCATACAACTTCTAAAATACTAATGAATATGGCTCTTGTACTGGTGTGTAATTTATTTTTGGCTTAAAATGACATTGTTGCCTTTCCACAGGTTGTATCTAATTTTGTACTTGCTGTGGGGGTGTAACCACTTGATAATTCGATTGTTGCGGTTGTTGTTGTTGTTGGGGTTGTTAGATTTATGTTTGAGCCGGTTGATTTGACTATGGTTGGTTCAAAACTATCTGATTAACCCGTGTGGTCTTGGAATGACCGTGGTTATTCCCATTTTGATTCTTATTGTGCCACTCTTTCTTCTTAGGCTTAATCTCACCTTCTTGAATTTTGATTTCTTCAATTAATTTTGCTTGGGCGAGTGCCTCATCGAATTTTCTATACTACTGTACCTATAGCAATGAAGAGATGGGTCTACTAAAACTCTTCGTGAATATTCATATTATCTCTGGCATAGGGAGTGCAAATGGTAACTTGATCATGAATTATCTCCATCTATTGCCGAAGTCATAGAATGATTCATTGTCATATTGTTTAGATAAATCAAATCAGTCAATGTTGTTTGTTTTCTAACATTTAGGGTGAATATTTCTAGGAACTGGTCCGCTAGTTGTTCAAAGGTAAAAATACTTTTATGTGATAGGTGGTTGTACCAGTCTTGGTCTTCTTCCCCTAATGTTTTAGGAAATGTATGTAATAGTAATGCATCGTTGCTTTTGATTCTGAAGCATGCATTCACAAATATTGTTATGTGCTCACGAGGATCCTCTTCCCCTTTAAATTCAAGCTTCGATATTTGGAAATCATGTGGATATGGCAGCTCTAGTACCAAAGCATGAGTAGGGTGATTGAGTAGTTGCCTTAAAGTTGGATTTTGGTATTGCAAACCTGGATTAGCATGGCAAGACTATCAATCTGACTCTGTAGAAACTGGTATCTAGGATCATCTATAGGACTGACACTCGAATGTACTTGATGCTGCTAGTAATGGGGTGGATTGTATGTAGGTTGGGGGTGATAAGACATGGGTGGTGGAAATGTGTTATGGTATGGATGTTGAGGGATGTTATGATATGGATGGGGTGATGGAGGTATGATATTATGTTGACCTACTACATTAGCATATGAATGTGGTGGCTGATTATGAACCACAGTGGTAGAGGGAGGACACTTTATCCAAGATGAATCTTGTATAAAGGCATTAGGTTTATGAGATGTAGGTGGAATATTTTGCTCAATACCTTGTAAATTCTAGTTAGGGTCAGGGTTCATGCTACGGTTAGCATTATCTAAAATTATTTGCTGCAACTGTAAGAAATCCTATTGCATAGCAATTGTATTTGACGTAGGGACTGCTACCTGTGATGTGGTGGATTGAGTTGGTTGTGAAACAACCATGGTAGTGGAGGTAGATGGGGGGTAAGTAGCAAAAGGTATCACTACTGACTATGGAATGGTATGAGACGTATGTCCTATAAGTGTGAATGGAGGAATGGATGTTGGGACTTGTGAAATAATAAGAATTGTTTCATACAAGGGATTAGTGGTAATGGTCATTTTTTGTGATAATGTGGGGGGAATTTGGTTGGAGACGATGGTTGATTAGCCAGTGCTACAATAGCCAACTCAAAGAGAGGATTGGTGAAAACCTATTTCGACTGCTGCAGATAGGTGAATATGGATTCTTGTTGTGATGAGGGTATGACACGTGACGATATGGAGAGTGGTGGTAATAATGGGAAGACCATTCCAGCTACATTCAAGTACATTCTAACAGTATCCATATCTATCATGGTGACCAGATTGTCTACCACTGTAGGAGGTTCACTCCTAGGTATCTCAGATATGGCTATGTGAGTAGCTCTATGCATAAAGTCTATGTTCATGTTGGGGGCATTACTAGAAGGCCCTACATCAAGACTTTGGGACATAGAAAGGGGCATACCTACTTTTCCTACCACCAAAGTGTGAGGGACATTTCTAGACTGAGAGGCCATAGGGGAAGACCACTGATTTTGGTTTGACACTAGTTTCTTAGCTTGATTACGAGTCACTACCATATGCTACTATGTGGTAAGATGTGAAGTGAGACTATCTATGTAAATAAAGTGACAACACAATGCAATACAACACACAAAGCAAATAAACACATAAAATTTTTGATGCTATATTTTTGGATATATATATTTTTTTGAAATTTGTTTGAAAAATGCAAAAGATGTGTGCTCAATGTTTTACCCTAAATGAATCTAGGATTTCACCTGTATACTCGCAACTCGACAACCTGGCTATGAACTCCAGGTCACGTAAATCCCCCATGTTGGCAATAAAATCCACACCCAAAAAAGGAGCATAGGTCCTACTAGTCCTCACCCAGTCTCACTTGGTCAACGTCATACTCTCCGAAGAGAAATATATGCAAATTTTCCAAGCTACGATGGTTCTTGGAGCCGGCTTTGGCCAAATATCAGGGTATAATGTTGGTGGTTAGGTGATGAAATCCAAACCCGACGGTGATGAAATCCAAACTCGACGATGATGAAATCCAATCGTTTTCCAACGTTTATGTGAGTGTGTGGTGGTTTTGTTTAACTAGGGTGTTATGCAAAATTACTATGCAATTTTGTTTTAATACATAAATGCAAAAAATAGGGACTATAAAATGACAGACAACAAATCAGAAGCAAAAATGCCACCTTCAGGTCTAATTCCAATTGGCTTCTATTTGACAGGGCTAATCGCGGGTGCGCGATTAGTTCTGGTAAACCACGAATGCGCGACTTGCCAACCGCGCATCTGCATTTGGGATGTCCCAACCACGGATGCATGGGTCCTTTTTGCTAACAGAAATAAATGGGGATTTTTACAGACCTGAACCCAAAATTAACACCCAAGTTATTTCTAACCGGGTGAATGCAAGATGACCTATTTCTTGTTATGCAGATGCAAATTATTATTTTTTATTTTTCTTCGGTTATTGTATGTATGAATACAAATTTTAAGTAACTTTATCTATTATAAGACCTAAATGCAAACAATGGTATACAAGACCAGACATTTCAATGCTAATAACATAATGCAGTTGAAATAAAGAAATAGAAAGAACACATATCAAAAGGTACACACCTATGATTCTTTCGCTACTCCTTCTATCAACCGTCGGCCCGCATTTCTGATGCAGCAACCGCGCTTCTGAATTTTATTAGATAGAAATCGTATGTCTATTTTTTCTCCCACCAAGAACCGCGCATTTGCATTTTATCAGATAGAAGCCGCATTTCTATGTTTCCACAGTAAATGATTCGGCCATAAGATTTTATGAATGTATCGATTTTGAGTTGAATCTGTGCGTGCTTTGAATTCTCGAAACCTGTAGGTGTAAACAAAGATTAGTAAACAAATTTAGAAAGCAAGGAAAAACAAAATAGGACCTTTAGGGGGTCCCACCATGATCACCATTTTCTGTAGCAAAATAACTAAGCACAATAAATAAGATAAACACAGAAAGAGAAATTTACCAAAAAGAATGTTCCTTTGTATTAGTGCTTGATACAATGTTACAATAGATATTTTGAATTGCCCCAAATGTGTTGGGGGTAATGTTACAATGATTTTCTCCTTCTGATAGATGTTACAATGCTTTAATATAAGAGGTAAATTCTTCCAACTCCTCAGTAAGATAGGGTTCTCTTCATTCCTCTTCTACAACTCCAAGGGGTGAGTGGGACTTGGTATCCAATGTAGGGGCCACTCCTAGCTTCAATAGCTCTTCAAATACCTATCTCTTGCACACATGGAAACCAAGCAAGGGTTAATAGCACCCATATAAATGATTGCAAATAATGCAAATAAAAACCCTTGAAAGGAATGCTTGCAAGAAAAATAGAAATACTAATTAAAAATGCCTTGCTAACAAATTGATAACTTACTGATCTTTGTTAATAAAAATCTGTTCGGGACTGTAGAATCGCGAAAATGCGTTTGCGATCTAAAAACTGCGGACCTACGGTTGTGAAACCGTGGATGCACTTTTTTGACTGTAGAACCACGAGCGGCCGATTTCAGTTGATATGATAGGTCACCTCGAGATGTATGCCAACGATCAGATTTGAGCTCGCACTCTTAGTTTCTCGTTGGGTCTGGATGTATTTTGGCAGCTTGTCGGTACACAAATTTAGTTCCCTTTGTTTGGTGGACTGATGGTGCTCTTATAGGCTTCTTGGGGCTTTGGAGGGGAATTTTAGGTGGCAAGCATGACTTACCACGTGGAAAACCTGAACTAATAGGTGGAAGGGATAATTACAGTGAGTCACTCAGTATGTCTCACTTAACTGGGGTGATGTAGCCCCAAGTGGAGTGGGATGTGGGATGCTATTTTATGTGAAGGGACAAGGGGACAACAACAAAGGAGTTGTGGCATGGGTGTTGGGAATCTATCTCATGTGCAAGGACAAAGGGGACAGGAGTGGGTGAGATGTGGCAGGGATGTTGGGTGAGATGTCCAAGACACATGTCCAATGGGTAGATAGGGTATCCTAGGGTGATTTTCCTAATTAAATAAATTAGGAAAATATAATGATGTGCAGGATTTTATATCCCTAAGTTAGAACTTAGGCATATATCTTTATTATGCAGGATTTGATGGTGAGGTGGTGAATGTGAACTAAAAGGGTGCTAGATTTTGGTGTCTATAAAACCAATAATATCCTTTTGGGCTTGTTATCGGATGGAGATAATTATCCCAAATTATTCTTACAGGAGTTACTTCTCCTTACAATCCTCTTCAGGCCCCTCGAACATTGCTCTGATACCAATGATGGTTTTTTACTATACTATCTACTCAAGAATCATAATGACTAAGAAGGTGAAGAGAGAATAGAAAAAATACATGAGCATAATATTTCTCATTATATGAATGAAATTGTACAATGGCGAATGGAACTAAGAGTCCATTATATAGGAGGATAGGTTTCTTGTTCTTCACTCTACCTATGATACTTGGTCCAAATTACATGACACTTGACATGATTACCAAATAGTGGAATATATCTCAACATTATTAGTAATGTAGATTAATGTTTTCAATCTTTAGTCATGTATATTATAGTTCCAAGTTTCAAAATTTAAAAGAATTCTTGGATCTATTTTATATTGCATTACCTTGTACTTGAGTGAGTTTACCTCCATTATTTGTGTCATTTATCTATTTTAAAATTTTATTATTTTTCCATTTTTAGGGACCTCAAATACTTTTGTTTTGAGTTGTTGAACGTAGTTTTTCTATTGTCCTATTTAACCCATTCTAAATATATTTGTTTTATTCTAACCATGCACTCTTGTTTGATTAATGGGATCTTGCAATGATTTCTCTAAACTAATTCCATTGTTAATACACTTTTAAATAATTATAAAGCTTTTATATTTATTCCCCCTAAAGTTTTTGGTGGGGTAACAAATTTTTTCTTAGAAATTAGAAGGTATTTGGATTGTTGGAGAAGTTGTCTTGTAAAAAAACTTATGTTAAATATTAATAGTGTTTGTTTGAATTAAATTTTAACATACTTTTTTTCCCTCTTTAGTTGATTATATGGAATTGATACAAGACCCATCTATGTTATGTCATGACTTTTTTATTGCAGTATTTGATTAAGTCATACTATCTTGGGATTATAACAAACTATACATCTATCACAATATGAAGATGTGAACTTAAGTCACACTCATACTATTGCATCTATATATTGTTGTTTCAATATACATATAGACTGTATCTAGCTTTCCTTTATATCAAAATTATTTTCCATTTCCAAAGCCATTAATTTTTCTCTATCAAATTCTTGATACTATTTTCATCAAGTGATATTATCTCCCTTGATCAATTGCCATTTTTTTTTTTTTTTCAAGATGAAGATCAGCCTCGTGATCCTATCTCCATGTTTATAGATATGTTAGACTTTTAAGCTACTACCTCCATCAATAATTAGCAAACATCTAAAATAATGCTATCATTGATCCAGTCCCCACATCCTCTTTTTAACAATATTAATAATAATATGCGAACCCCCCTCAATTTAAATGTGTATGCATCCTTTTTCATGTGCATCTTGATCCCTATAAGATGTGTCCTAGTATTTATATAGTTGTTTGTTGAAGTTTCATATGATTTTGAGTAGTTGAAGAAAATTGTGCCATATAATTATTTGTTGAATTTTTGTATGATTTTGAGTAGGTGAAGAGAATTACATCTTACACACACATACATTTGCTGTAAAAAAAAATAGACCATATATCTGGCTTTCCTTTCTATCAAAATTGTTTTCCATCTCTAAAGTTAAATTTTCTCTATCAAATTCTTAATACTATTTTCATCAAGTATTATTATCTCCCTTGATCAATTGTCATTTAAAATTTAATAATTTCCAAGATGAAACTCAATCCCATGATTAGTTAGACATCTTCCACCCTAGCTCCATATTTATAAATATGTTAGACTTCTAACATACTACCTCCATAATAATTTATGGACATCTAAAATAATGTGGTCATTGATCTAACCCCTACATCCATTTTAACAACATTAATAATGATATGTGAATTCCTCTCAATTAAAATATGTATGCATCCTTCTTCATGGTCATATTAATCCCTATAAGAAATACCCTAGCCTTTGCATAGTTTTTAAATTTTTATATGAATTTGAGTATATGAAGAGAATTTTGCCTTGATTATCATGAAAAGCACCATATTTACTAGCTTTTCCAAGATTTCCTTTGGAAGCACCATCAAATTAAGTTTGAAAAACTAAACTTTTGGATATTTTAAAGTTAACATGAGTTGATTAGATACTTTGTATTAATTTGATTATTACTAATTGGCCTTACATGTATATTTAACTCCTATAACGGATTACCTAACATATTTTTTTAAAATTTGAGACTTCTTATGATGAGCATTATGCCTATAATTTTTTTATAAAAGCGACAACAATATAAATTTAAAGTTGGGTATGATTTTTGGATTTACTCTTAAAAATTCTTTGTTTCAAACCACAAATTCTAGTAGTAATGACAATACCAATTTTCTATATAATGCTTAATGCTAAGCTTTGAAATAGTTTATCCAATATTTCATCAATTCTTGTAATGTTGATGGATCTAATAGATTCTAATTTTTTGAAATGTATCCCCAAGAGTTGGAAGCAAAGGAATAATGAAGTAAATAATCTAAAGTTTTTATCTCATTATGTAAGACACACCTTAAATATCCATAATAATAACATTATATTTGTAAATTGCCACCTATGTATTTTTATTTTAGATTTCCAAGTAAAGGAACATGAGGCCTTAGGGAAAGCCTCAAGTGACTACACACTATTTTCTAATCCTTAAGAGTAGGGAATTGAGATCGCTCTAAAGCCTTATATCCAAACTTAATAGATGATTTTTATACATACATTTACATGTGTATATATTCACCCATGTGAATCCCAACTTAATAGATGATTTTTATACATACATTTACATTTGTATATATATCCACCCATGTGAAGGTGTTGAGTTTTTAGCCAATTATTTAATAGATGAATAATAATATATATTTTGAATTGATTATGAGAACATGGTGATATTACAACTACTTAACTATTATGCATGTATCACTTGACAAGATTCGAACCTACCTGGATCTTCTCCTTAAAAGTGGGGGAATTGTTGAACTAATATTATTTGATCCATCTAAATTTCATCACTAGCATAAACTTCAATGTTAACCATTTAAAAAAATTATTGCTCATAAAATTTAAAAAATACATCCCACCCTTAACAAATCCCCAAGAATAAAGGATAAAATGAAGGGGACTTTGTCAATTCCCTAGTGTAACAAAAAAATCATGCAAAGTTAACTTTAAATTAATTTACGTCCATGAAGTTGAGTTTCTTTTCTTCTAACATTCATATATCCCACTCTATATGTAAAGGAATATCTTTCTTTATGCTCATGAAGAATATTTGAGAAAATAAATTGATATTCAAGTTTAATACTTTTTAAAACATCATACCTCTATATATATATATATATATATATATATATATATATATATATATATATAGAGGAATATCTTTCATATAAAATATTTGAGAAAGGTATTATATTCAAGTTTAGTATATTTTAAAATAGTTATATATATATATATATATATATATATATATATATATACACACACACGGAACTGAAACGATTATATATCACAACCACATTCGATTATTACAACAATTTAACATTTATGCATATATATTATATGAAAAGATTTGAAACTTGGTCTCTTGATGTTAAGAAATTCAATTAGTTAAACTAATACCATTTAATAAAATGTTAAGGTTCATCCATAGGATTAGAACCATAGTTTTTAATATTTAAAATTAATATACTATTATTGTTGTTTTATTTAAATAAAAAAATTATTTAAATCCTTAAACATAAAGAAAGGGAAGAAAATCATTTTTCAATGTTAATGAGACCATAGTCCATATGAAATGATGCCTTGTATCGCTACCCTTGGATTGGAGTTTCAGAGTCTTCTATTATGAATGTATACTTAAAAATAATATATATAAATATTTATATAATTAATTTTTTTATCACATTTATAAAATGGTGTAGTATCAAAATTCATGTTTTAAGTTTTTAAAAACTTTTGGTATTTAGTTATTATGATTATTTTTTTGTTGGCTTAGCATTGTTTTAGTATTGACATGATATCTATGTTTTTGTGTTAGTATTCATTTAATAACTTCAATTTAGTGCTAAGGGTATGTATCATAAGATATCCTATAAAAAAACTTTAGATTATTTACTTCAGATAAACTTATATATAACTTTAGTTATCATTTTTTTAAAGATAAAATTCGAAATTTGTCGAATTTAAAATCCAAACTAATAAATTCGAACACCAAACTTTAATTCGACATCGGTGAAAAAATATAGAGTTAAAACCCTAAATTCGGCATCAGTGGAAAAATATTGAATGAAATCGACATCGACATAGAAAAATATTGAATGAAAACCCTAAATCGGCATGGAAAAATATTGAATGAAAATGAATAGAAAAAGAAAAAATGCAGGCAAATTTTTTGTTTGGTTTTCAGAAATACAGGCGCACAAATTAATAACTTAATTTATTTTTACAAAAAATCTTATCACATGCAATTAAATCACTTGACGGAGTGTTTAGGAAAGGTTCCTAGGGAATATCAATTATATATATATAAAATTATAAAATTTAAGACCAAAGTTTTTTTTGAAAGGTTCTTGGAAAGTATTCAAATATGAGAATAAGAATTATATATATAAAAAATTTTATGAAATTTAAAATCATTAAAAAGTATGTAATTTATACATTGTTAGAGTTATTTAAGGAATGAAGTCAATTTATTTAATGCTTAGGCACCAAAATTGCACACATATTCAATTTTATTATTTTGAATGATTTAATAAACTAGTCAATTTGACTATACGAGTACTTAATTTTCAGAGTTTATTATTGTTATTTTTATCTTTAGTTAATGTGGGAGCAATGTGATTGGAAAATGTTGATTTTATGTCAATAAAAAAAATGTTATGTGCATACACTCAAGTTCAAGTTCATATATACATATTTATAATATATCGAATTTTATTTCAATTTTTTAAACACGGTGAATTTCTATCGAACGTCAAAAGTGTCGAATTTAAATACGAACTCGAACTTAATAACTAAGTATATAATAATAGTATATAAATAATTATCAATTTACATTTGCTCAACCAATTATATTCCTCATATTTTGAAGGAGACCCAGGTTTGAACCTTGCCAAGCGATACATGGAGACCCAGGTGATGATGTAATATGGGTGGAGCCCATTTCAATCCCCTATAAAAATAGTATATAAATAATAATTTCCAATGGGTTTGGGGCAAACACTGGAAAGTAAAAATTTTCAAACTGCCAGACAAGTTTTTAGTATCATAGATAAATATTTTGTAGGACCATTATTACACTATGAGGTAAAAGTCAATTTTATGGTAATACATGAACTTTGGATCAAATGGCCATTAAAATTTGGTTAAATGTAGCCATATTGAAGCCAAGCCATCCTCATAATCTCTACAAGCAAGCTATGTCCTAATGTTAACAATGACATTCTAATTGTTAGGCCTTGGTTTCAAGTACTAGCAAATCCATGATATTCACACACATCCAACTAATTAACCCAATGGATTTTTGGTCAAGTGATGGGGAGCAATAAATTTTATTCAATAATTCAAGGTTTTAATCATACAAGCAGGATATCTTATAAATATATGAGGATGCTTGGAGACAAGGATCAAACTTAGTGCAATGCATGGACTAATGGTTGAGTGTAACCATATTAAGATCAAAGCACACCCTCAGGTTCTCTCTAAACTTGGTCATAATGGTTAAGATTTAAAAATATTTGTCATGCCTTGATGGTTGAGATGAGTTATTGTCTATAAAGAAGGTTCATGTTTAGGTCCTATTAGCATAGATGCCTATTGTGTAATAGTGATGGATGTTTGATCACTTGATATAAACAACTAAAATATATGATGAGCCATCTAATAAAGCATATAAAAATAACTTGTAAGATTTGTCTTTATTTGTCATGAAAAGACATATTTTTCAACCCTTCACTAATGAAGGGTGTTATAAAAACTATCTTCCAAATAAATATATAAAGTAATCATAATATATCATAAAATATCATAAGGCCTACATTAAACTTTCAATATATTTAAGTGCTATAAAAAATATCAATTAACAAAATGTACAAACAATCAGTTTCTCTAAAAGTTGGGTTCATTAGATTTTAATTTTGATAACACTTCTAGAAGAAACCCTAGAAAAGTTGGCGGATAGGGTGCTTTTTTAGGATATTGAAAGCAAAATTTTTTCACTTGCTTAGGATTATATGAAACTTCAATAAACAACTATGTAGAGGCTAAGGCTCATATAGGGATCTAGATGGTCATGGAAAAAGGATAAAAAATTTAATTGAGTGGATTCACAAATTATTATTAATATTATAAAAAAGATACATGAATTTAATCAACAATAATACCATTTTAGATGTCCATCAAATATTGATGGATGCATTATTTTGAAAAAGCTAATGTAACTACATAAAAAGAAACAAGGTGGTAGATAATTTAATCAATCGTAGGGTTGATCTCCATCTTGATGAAATCCATGGAAAATTATCTCTTAATAAAAATAATATAAAAATTTGATAGAGAAAAATTAACGGTTTAAGAGAGATGAAAAATATTTTTTATAAAAAGGTAAACTAGATATATGCTAATTGACCTATAATAGATGTAATATATTGATATATGATGTGAGTGGACACTAATAAAAGCTACATATAACTTATTATAAAAAAAAAATCAATTAAGGGGATAAAAATAGTGAAACAATAATATATAAAATGTATCAACGAAGAAATAATGTCTATCAAAATATTATATGCAAAAAATATTGAACCAAAGATATTGGTCGTGTTATTAATGAGACCACTCATTTATATCATATTGACTACTTAAATTGTTCTTCTTAATGCTATTACTATGTCATCCACCACTAATATTGTTATTTCTATGATCGTTATTATCGCCACCATCACCACACTACTTATCACATACAAATTAATCATCATTGCCATCATAATCCTTCCTTTTTCCACCTCCCTGATCATCACCTTGGCTCTCTTTATGGCATTCCTCCTAGATTGCTTGGTCACTTCCTTGCTCTCTTCATCTAATGTATACTTAGCTTTCTCCTTTGTTTCATTGACATGTAATCCTCATCCTCTTTATCCTTTATATAATGTTCTCTAGACAATTATAACTTCCATTTCTTCTATAACCACAATAAATTTATTGCATGTATTACATCAATAAAACAAAATCAAAATCCATTATATAATAATATTTGAACTTAAATAATTTAACATTTAAATACATACCTTAGAATAGATATTTTTTTCAAGAAACACTTTAATCACTAAATTTCAATCTTCTATATTATTTCCAAACAATTCAATTTGCTACATAAAAATAATAAAAGTCGTATAATTAATTAATTTTTTAATAGGTTATATGTGGCTTCTATTGGGGGCCACTCCCATCAAAATACCAAAATATTACATTTGCTGCAGCATACATTTTTATCACAGTTTTTCATTTCTTTTTTCTCTTAAATATATTCTTCAACTTCCTCGAAGTGCTATGTTTCCACAATCAGCTCCTTGACATCATTTTGATTAAGACATAAAATCTCACTTGGCCAATTGCCTTCTAAAATTTGAATTTCATCGGGATGAAGATCAACACCATAATTCGCTAATTTATCTGCTACTTGATTTCCTTCTCTATAAATATGCTCACACTGCCAGGAGATTGCCTCTAGTAATAGATGATGAACATCAACAATAATATTATTTTTTATCCAGTCTCCACATCCATTTTTGTTAATAGCATTGATGATAATTTGTGAGTCCCCCTCAATTGAAATATATTTCCATCATTTTTCTACTACAATTTTAATCCCTGTAAGAAGTGCCCTAGCCTCTGCATAGTTGTTAGTTGAAGTTCCATATGATTTTGAATAAGTGAGGAGAATTTTTCCTTCACTATTTCTAAAAACACCACCTCCACCAACTTTTCTTGAATTTCCTTTAGAAGCACCATCAAAATTAATTTTGATAAACCCAATTTTTGGACATTTCCATTTTACCATAGATCGAAGTAGATCCTTTGTTTTAATTCCATTGTCACAGATGACTCTTCCATGTATGTTCAAATCCTGTAGCCAAGTTATTAGCACCTCTTTTTCTGCAATTGAGACTTCCCATGATGAGCACCATATTTGTAGATATTCTGCAAGAGAGGCACTAATACGGTTCCAAACTTGGGCATGATTTTGATATTTATTTTTAAAAATTCTGTTATTCCTTTCAAGCCATAAATTCCAACAAATAATGGCAGGGCCAATCCTCCAAAGAATACATAATGCTTTAGCTTTGAAATAATTTATCCAACATTTTATCAACTCTTTCAATGTTGATGGAGCTACCCAATATAATTTCATATTTTTTAAAAAATAACCCCAAATGGTGTGAGCAAATGGATAATGAAGAAGTAAATGGTCTAACATTTCTAAATCCTTCTCACACAAGGCACATATGAAGGGTCCATAATATCCTCTTCTTTGTAGACTCTCTCCTATAAGAATCTTACTTTGAACTGCTAACCAAAGAAATGTTGAGGCCTTAGGGAGAGCCTCTAATGACCAAACATTCTTCCAAGGAAAATATTTGGGAGAAGGAAATTTTGATTGTTCTAAATCCTCATATCCCAACTTGATCGAGTATCCACCATCCTTTGATAAATTCCAAACCAACTCATCCTTTCATGTAAAAATCGATAAATAAAACTCTTGAAGCATCTTTTGAAGTTCATCTACAATTTGTTTGAGTTCCTCTCCTTCAACTAGGTTACTAAAAGAAATCCATGATCTGGAGTTTTTGCTCATAATAATATAATCTTTGACCTTTGGACCTTTACATGCTAGGCACACTTGAGCCAATGGTTTCCATTTTGAGTCAGAGATAAGAGGATAAGGCTTCAACCAAGCATCAAACCAAAAATTTGCATATCTCCCCTCATTGATTGACCATCTAATATGTTTCTTTATCAATTGCAAACTCTCTGATATGAAGTTCCATGTTGACGATCCTTTGGGTAGAGTTATTTTCCTAAATAATTTCATTGCATCAAGAGAACCTATATATTTTTGAAGTAATATTTTTACCCAATTCTTTCCTTGATCTCTGAATAATCTCCACCCAAGCTTTGCTCCTAATGCCAAATTCATAAGTCTACAATTCCACAAGCCTGCTCCTCCAATATTCTTTCCTTTGCAAACCCTATCCCACTTACAAAGAGGAAACCTAAATTTTTCCTCACAACCTTTCCATAGAAATTCTCTTTGAATTTTATCAATTTTTGATGCAATACTTGATGGCAGTCTTGAAAGTGACATCATATAAATAGGAATGGATTGCAATGTAGTCTTTATGAGTTGTAGCCTTCTTGCCATGGTTAAGAACTTACCTTTCCAACCTACCAAGCAAGCTTTCATTCTATCCAAAAAAGAGATCCAAAGCTCCTTTTTATTTCCTTTATCAGACAAAGGAATACCCAAGTAGGTTGATGGAAAATTTTCAATTTTAAACCCTAAAATATTCACAATAATTTGTTGTAAATCTAGGGCAGTATTAATGAAAAAATCTTGGATTTTGAAGTATTTACCAACTGTCCAATAGCCTTCTCATAGCATGATAATATTGATTTAAACTCCATGGCCTCACTGACTGAGGGATGGCCCAAAAGAAAAGTATCATCAACAAATTGGAGATGAGATTCAAAGGGACCATTTTTTGCAACTTGAATACCCTTGATTTTTCCTTCCATTTTTACCTTTGAAAAGGCTCTCCCTAATGCTTCCACCAAAATAATGAATAGATAAGGAGAAAGTGGATCACCTTGATGAAGTCCACAAGATGACTTGAAGTACCCAACAAGAGAACCATTGATCAAAATAGAAAATTTTGTAGTGCTATAACAACATTTAATCCACTCACACCAACTATAATCAAAGCCAAACTTTCTGAGAATAACATGTAGAAAATTCTAGGAAACCCTATCATATGCTTTGTTCATATCTAATTTCAAAAGCATACCTAGTTTTTTCATGGAATGAAGAGAATGTATGGCCTCTTGTGCAATAATTATACCATCAAGAATTTGTTTACCATGAACAAAGCCACCTTGTTCCTCTGAGATAAGACACCCTAGAATGCCCTTCAACCTGTTTGCCATAATTTTTGAAATGATCTTATAAATCATATTACAAAGGCTTATTGGATGAAAATTATCAAAATATTTTGTGTCGCCTTTCTTGGGAACCAAGGTAATAAAAGTAGCATTGATCTCACTTATTATAGCCTTCCTTTTTCGGGCCTCTTCAACCGCATCTAACATATCACTCTTCAATAAATCCCAAAATTTTTGAAAGAAAATTGTAGGAAATCCATCGGGGCCAGGTGCCTTGTTAGGATGGAAAGAGAAAACTGCTTCATGGAGCTCCTCCATAGATATCTTCTTCATCAAGCTTTCATTTTGTCCCTGAGTGATAATTGATGGAATATTTTACAAAAGTTTTTCTTGTGCCTCCTTATCTTGCCTAGAATCTAACAAAATATTTTTGAAATAATTAATTGCTTCCTTCCTTATATCTTCTTCGTCCTCAATATTTCTTCCATCTAGAGTTATAATATTTTTGATATGATGAACAAAAAAAATTGTTTTTGTTGTAGCATGATTTTTTTGTATTTCTATCTCCTTCCTTGAGCCATTTCTCTCTAGATTTTTGGAACCAATATGACTCCTCTTTTTCAATGCATTATGATAATAAGAAAGTAATTATTTTTCTTTCACATAAGAATCTTGATCCATTCCATTAATTTCTACTATCTCTTGTAAATTTTTGAGCTTGGATTCAATTTCTTTTTTTCTTTAAAAATGTTACCAAAATATTTGGCATTCCATATCTTCATTTGCTCCTTTAAATATTTCAACTTTTGAACAAACCTGTACATACATGATCCTTCAAATTTTGATTCATCCCACCATAACATAACCATCTAGAAAAAATCAAGGTCTTGGAGCCACATAGACTAGAAGCAAAATGGCTTTGGATGACCATTATTAGGTAACTCACAAGTCAAAATAATGGGTTTGTGATCTGATCCTGCTCGCAATAAAATATCTGAAGAGATTGTATACTTTGTTTGCAACCATTTATTGGATAACAAGAATCTATCCAGTCTTTCTGCTATATGATTTTTCCCAATGCGTCTATTATCCCATGTATATTGAAAGCTTGAGGGACTAACATCCCAAAGGTCATTTGAATTGACAAATGAAGCAAAATATTGCATTGATTTAGACCATCCTGGAATGCCACCCTTATTTTCCAAAGGAGATAGAACAGTATTAAAATCACCCCCAAGAATCCATAGATCACAATGAATCATCATTGTATTTGACAAAAATATACTAAGGTCCTTCCAACATCTTTCACGAGGAGTAACTATAGTTGGAGCATATACATTTATAACCCCAACTTTGATGTTTTCCTCTTTCCCACAAAATAATCCAACAACCCAATTACTTTTTGCTTCTAATAGTTGTCCATCCCATTTGCATTTGTCCCATATTATTGCAATACCACCTGAAGCTCCTATAGAAGAAACTGCTAAACAATCACCTATCTTCCAAATATTCTTAAAAGCATCCTTACATTCCTCACTACTTAATTTTGTTTCTTGTATTAAAATAAACTCAAGGCTATAACAACCTATTAATTCCTTAATAACTCTTTTTTTAGGGATTTTATTCATACCCCTAATATTCCATGATATCATTTTCATCATCAACACTTTTTATTTTTATTAGTGGGCTTAGCCCCACTTCTTGTTAACACCTATGATATTTTTATTTGGCTTCCCAAATCAATATCCTTTTGAATTTCTTTTTCTCTTTGTTCCTGCTTTGATGGTCTTCCTCTCCTTCCATTCCCACCAACACTCTCATCTTCATCAATCTCTTCTATTTTTTCATATTGTTCAAAATGAGACTTATCTTCTAAAGATTTATGTTGCCCTAAAGAGTTGAAAGTGCAAGGAATAGCCTCATTAGCATTTTCTTCTTAAATTTTACCCTAAAAATTCTAAACTGCATAAATGATCCTCCATTGTCATCACTTTATTATGTTGGCTTGAAACCCTAAATTTCCTGAGATATTCTTCATAATATTTTCTTTACTATACTACTCTTGACATCCTAAAGTATAAGGAATACACTTCGTACTAATTTCATTTTATTGTACGGAGAATATTTTAAGCTATTTGAGGATAATAAAGATGATTTACCTAATTTAAGCTTGACCTCTATCACCTCATTTGCATAAAAAAATTATTTTCCCATCTTCGTTTGTTTTAAAATTTGCCTTCCCCTCTTCCTTTGCACCTTTAGCTCCTATATTTGAATTTGCATATTGTACTTCCTTGTCATGACCCTCCCAGATGGACCTTTGAACATAGAAAAACAATGTATTAACAAATGTGGCTAATACATGATTTTGTGCAATTAAGCAACCTCACAATAATGAGTAGATAATAAAGGATATGATATTGCTAATGAATTGCCAATGTGTAGGATCAGGTGCACTCGTGAGTGGAGGGAATTGAGTCATCCACCAGAGACGAGAGTACTTGAGGAAGGGGAAATGATGATAAGGTAATGTTGGAACCATTTCTTGCATCCATAGGATTTGATTGTCATGCTGCAAAAAATCGTTTGAAACCAACGAGCTATTATAGGCTCTGGTCAATCTGCCTCTTTGTTTTGTTAAACATGAGTATTGCTAAAGAAAGACTACAGAACGAGTAAGGAGACCTCAACAATAATTTATAATAAAACATTGATTACACGCTCCAGATTAATATAACGCTATATGTATTAAAATGACAAAGAAATAAAATAACCATTTTTTATGCCTTATGTAGACCGGTGCCTAGATTCATTGGGTTATTATAGAAATTTAACAATAATTTTAACATGAACAAAGAGAATGGGGAGAAGAAAATTGGTGCTCCTAGACTTATTCAAATATCGTAATAAAACTAAAAGTTGACCAACGAAAGAAACGTATGTAATGCATTCAAATAATGTAATCCATTACATAGTAACACACCAAAATGATACAAAGAAATGATAGGAAAAAGACCCAAAATTGTATTGATTTAAAATGTCATTACATTCAGAGTAAGCAAGAAGCTTTTAAACTTTGTTTTCTCTCAAAAATTATCAATACAATGAAGATATTATATTCAAATAATGTAACAGAAATCTCCTACTCTCCTTGTTCCAATATGGTAACAGAAAAGTCTCCAAATATTTGACTCAATAGTCTAGAAATATTCTCAGCTTCTTGGGTACTTTCCTATCAAAATCCTACACAAAATGGGAAGAAAATAAGAATGAATAAGAAAAATAGACACAGAAAGGAGATACAAAAACACAACTCTAAAGGACACTCAAGTATACCTCTTAGCAAAAATTTTATTCTCTAATTGCTTGATGATGATTCTAAACCTGGGCACTCCTTCTTATAGGCTGGGTTCTTGAATCTGTTATTCTAGATTTGTCTTGGGCCCTACACTTGTCAACATCTGATTGAATCTCTTTTGTATGCTATCCAACTAGTGCGGTTTTGAATTGATTATTACATCTCACTCTTGGTTTGAAGGGATTTCTTCCACTAAAATGAGTTGGCATACTTGTTTCTCTTCTTCTGCTCATTTAACAAAGGATTTATACTTATACGTAAATTATTTTCTTCTACTTGTCCTGATCACTATGATAAATATTGGGGATTGATCGAACTAATGTCGTAAAATCTTGATGAAAGACAAAGGGGGACCCGATGTGATGGTGAAGACAAGGGGTGGCATGCCAGTGGTAAACGGATAGGAATGACACTGATCACGCGATAGAGTGAAGGGAGGAAAGAGGAAAGGGGATGGCTTCACACAATAAATGGAGGTGAAATGGTGCAATGTGGGTAGGATGGTTAGGGTGGTTAAAAGAGAATACCCAGAAGGAAGGGGGCAGTGATAGATAGGAGGAATACAAGAATGGAAAACAATATTTGGAAGCATCTATAAGTTGCTTCCATAACTATATTTCGTCGAAGTGTTCCCCTTGTAACTATATTCCATCGAAGCATGGATTGAATGACTTTCTGCAAGTCGGAGCCATGTTTTATTCTTCACATGCTTTCTTCGCCTTAAGTATTTGTAGAAAATAAAATGAATACATTCATACTTCTTGCACTCCATTATTTTTCTCGTTGATGCCTTTCAGTTCTCATTCACTATCTCTATTTATAAGCCATGAGCTTCGAACACGAGCATGTTTAGCAATATTATTTTAGTCTTTCACATAGTATGCTATCATTTTTAGTGGATATGTATGATTTGATCTCACACTTGAGCGTTAGGATTTATCTTCTGTTTAGTCTACATTACCCTTATCTGGGTACTATCCAAGGGATTTATTTTGGTTGCTCAAATATTTACTTCCTTTAGTATCCTTTGGATTTACAGTACTTATGCGTACTAATTTATTTGGCTTTATCTCAGCTATTGATCTTCATAGCATCCTTCAACTTGCCTTGTTGTGAATGAGTCACATCCCTATTTTCTATCTTGGTATTTGTTTTGGGTATTTTGTGAAGTGATCATCCTTTTCTTGGGAGCTAAACTGTCAAATCTTCTCTTCAAAACATGGGTCTTCCAATTTTGCTAATTTTTTATCATCAAAGGTTCTATAAATTTACAAGGTAAGCTCTGCATGGTTGCTTTTGGTATTCTTAAACCTCATTAGTGGTTTACTACCATATTAGTTGTTCAATCAAGTGCAGCTGTCCAATTGGATTGGATAAGGCCACAGTCTTTGATTTCATTGGGCCTACTGTAGGGTATCCTTACTTAAACGATGGTTGTTAGATCCTGGTGAGTTAAAGCGCAACCATTGATTTGTTTTAGCCTTTTGACTCGTCAATATTTACTTTTATATTATTCTGATTAATCTGTGACCATATGATCTATTGGATGATTAAACACGTCCGTCGATTTCCTTTTTATATGACTTATGCCTTGGAAGAATTACGACCATCGAATCAACTCGAAACTTATCGCGGTCGTTGATCTATCTTGGATTACCTTTTTAGTAAAGATTTTATTAATCCATGATCATCTTCATCTCATGTGAAACCATTAGATGAGCTAAGATTAACCGTTGTCATTGGATTTTTTAAAACCTGGGGTCTTTTTAACTTTGACCTTCTTGTGGGTATGTTCAAATGTTGATATTTTGGTGTCCTATGGTGCCATTGATTCCTATCCAGGGATATCACATTCGTAGATCTATTTAAACCTGTAGGTATCTTAAAATAATGCAATAAATTTTCATAATAAACCTTTGATATCTGATGGTTGCATCACCATCGTTGGATCAACTTTCGTTCCACCGCGATCGTTGATCTTCTCAGGAGATGACTGGTCTATCGATCTGGGTATCCCTTCGATCATTTAAAATGAAAGCGCATCCGTTGGATTTTTCAGTGGATATGGCACGACCGTTGGATTATCCTCATTTGTTTTTATCATTTTGACTTTGACTTGATCACCACCTTTGAATCCTCAATGGATTTTTTAATTGTGGTCATCGATTTATTTTAATTTGTGGGCTCAACTTTTCTTTAAAATAAACATAGCCATTAGATCATAATGTAGGCTTATTGCTACCATAAGATCATTCGAAGTAAATTAGCCTCTAATCAAATATTATCATCATCATACTTAGGCTTTTCACAACCATTAAAGTTCAACTTGACAAAATAATTACGGTCGTTGAATCTTTACCTCGATGGAGCACTATCGTCGGATTTACTAGAAGACATTCGTGACCGTTCCATTACTTGGAATTTTGACTTGCAGGCTACCATTGGATTCTGATGAGGGTTAGCGCAACCGTTGATTTCTTTTATCCTATGGGATTAGTTTCAAAACAAAACACGACCATTGGATTAAACCTAATTTTATCGTTGTCGTTATATCTCATTTATTTAAAGAAATAAAAATTACAAGGGAAATGCTAAAGAAAGCACATCTGCTCGATTAATGAAGGATTAAGTGCCACCCTTCAATTTTTTCAACGTGATCGAACGTTAATCAAAGGGGGTGCATACCCTTGGCTTTAATTAAGTTTTTTAATATTGTGCTTAGATTTTTGGGTTTTTAGACCATGGCCCTTGATTAAATCCTTTTAATACCTTAGGACTTTAATGATTTAAAAATTGACTTAGGTCCAAATATGATTATTGATTCGGGAGACTAAACCTTTGTCTTTTTAATGGTCAGGTTTTATTAAAAGGGATTGACTTTTGTAACCTTTTTAAGATATAACAATTTTTTTAAAGGTGCACATAATAGCAATGTTTAAGGTTAAACTTATGGAAAACCAACTTCTCTAATAAGATGCAAAGAGACCAGCAATGCTTGCTTATTTTGATGAAACCAAAAATTTAAATTTGGGGGTTTCAAAGTTTGAGTCAAATTTGGCTCCAACATAGGCTCTGACTGGGACAATGTGTTGAAAACATGAGGCACTTGAGAACCACAGAATCTCCTGGTTTTATTGCAATTTTGGACAAAAATTCAAATCATCTTGACTGTTAAGCAAAGCTTGAAAAACAAAACATAACAATTTTTAAACTGAAAAACTGTACAAACAACAGGACATCAAAGTAATAGAGTATTGAAAAACTGTAATTCCTTTTATTCACTTTGGAAACTAGGGTCAGAATTTTAGAAACATATGAGTTTTTTAGATATATTGTAATGCTTGTTTTAGCTAAGTCATAGGATATGATTACACAAAATTTTGTCAAAGCTATTTGCTTCATCATGCTTTGGCCCATGTGTGTGTTTGTGCATTCATTTTGATTTCTAAGTCTTTCAGAACTTTGCCATATCTGAGCAAAATAGTTAAGCCTAATATGTGATTTCACTCTTAAAAATTTTCACCATTCTGTAGGGCTCCACTGCCAATCAAGCGTCTATAGCCCCGGTGGAGTTGCTTCTAATCCCATCCGGTTTTACCCTACTACCAGTCAAGCGTCTATAGCCCCGATAGAGGTTTTCCAAGATATCTCAGGTAGTGACTCAATTTTACTTTATTTTTTATTTTTCTTTCTCGTTTGAGAAGTATTTGATATAAGCAAATTGTGCAAAGAGTATGCCTGAGTTGAGGATTAGTTTTTGGCTAAAAGGATGAGTGTAATGATTTTTAGCTTAACCACCCTCTCAAAGATAACTCGGTTCTTTGGACCTTTGAAGTCACCTTAAGTATCATTTGTAATGTGAGGCTTTGACATGATGTTTCAATCAGCTCTGTTTTCATCTGTTTTATCTCATATCAAATAACTATTGCATAAACACTCATATTTGAAAAATTGTAAACCTCATCAAAGTCTAAAATAAATCTCTTTTTCTTATTGTTTTTTGTGGAATCAACAGTAATGTATACTCATCAAACTAAGAATATCATGTGTACAACAAACTCAGAATTATGCTAACAAAAAGAAAAGCTTATCTAGTACACAAAATAACAAAATACATCACTCTATTTTTGGGGTTTTTGTTTTTCCATTTTTTTATATATTTATATTTATTTTTCACCTTCAACAAGGATTGTACATTTTGAGGTGTTGGCCATTAATAGGGATAGCCATTATTTCTCCCTACAAAGTCTGCAACTTGTAAGTATTCTGCCCTATAACATGGGCTATCTGGTATGGACCAATCCATTTAGGTTCAAATTTACCCTTTTCACCATGCTTATCATTTTTAGGATCCCAATAGATGACTATATCTCCTTGAGAAAATGGAGTACCCTTGGCTTTCTTATTAAACAATTTCATGGTTTTCTGGGTTTGTTCCATCATTCTATTAAGGGTCTCTCTTCTTTGCTCTTCTAACAGGACAATTTGGTCAAGCCTTCTCTGTAAGGGATTGGGGTCTTCATGGTCTTGCAATAGGAGGGAAAGTGCCAATTTTTCTATTCTTGAAGGTAATAAGGCCTTCTCTCCATATACCATCTCATAGGGGGTTCTTCCTGTGTTTCTTTTTATAGACAACCTATCAGCCCATAGAGCAAATTTAAGTTCACTGTCCCACCCTCTTTTGTTCTTACCTAATGATATTTTTATTCTAGTTATTACATTCTTATTTGATGACTCAGCTAGACCATTTCCTTGGGGGTAATAATTAGCAGAATGGGATAATTCAATTCCATATTCAACACAAAATTCTACCATTTCATATGAAACAAAATACTGTGCATTATCTGTTACCAGTTTTTGAGGAACTCCAAACCTGGTCAGAATGTTTTCTTCCAAGAATTTGATGATAGTGGCAGTAGTGGATGTTCTCAGAGGTGCAACTTCTACCCACTTTGTAAAGTAATCTGTTGCAGTTATGATCCACTTGTGTTGGCCAGATGAATTAGGCTTGATCTCTCCAATTAAATCAATGCCCCATTGGGTGAATGGTGCTTCAATGATTACTGGCTTGAGAGGCATGGCTGCTAGCTACTTTTTTCCTACAAAAACTTGGCAGTTATGATAGTTCCTAACATATTTATATACATCCTTAAAAATGGAAGGCCAATAATATCCTGCTCTCATAATTTTATTAGTTGTGGCTCTTGGAGCAAAATGTCCTCCACAGAAACCATCATGAAATTCATTAATTATTTTTGGGATTTCACTTTCATATAAACAGACTAATAATACTCCATCAGGGTGTTTCCAGTACAACACACCATCTTGTATATAATATTTCTGGGCTTGAAGCTTGACTGACCTCATTCTGTTTGTTGACATATCTTTAGGGAATGAAAGGGTTTGTAGGTATGACAAAATTTCTTCATACCATTTGCATTCGGTATTATTGATTCTTCTGACATCATATGCCTCATCTATTGTGAGAACATTTTCAAATCCTTCTTCTTCTTTGTTAGCCAATAGTTTAGCCAAACCTTGCCCTTTGATAGTTTTAACTATTTTGAATTCAACATCATACTGCAGAAGCTTTACCATCCATCTTGTTGGTCTTCCTAATGGCTCTGATTGAGAAAAAATATCTTTTATTGCTATAAAAGGGATACAATAGTAAACTTTATTTGAGCCAAATATACCTTTGAAATGTTCTAAATATTGGATGACTGCATAAGCATGTTTTTCTAGCAAGGTGTATTTGAGATGTGCTCCTTTCAGACCTGAACTCATGAAGGCTATTGGCCTTTCATTATTTTCATCATCTTTCTATGAAAGAACTGCAACAATGGAGTGTTCAGATGCATAAGAGTAGATATTAAAATCCTTTGCATAATCAAGGCAGCTTAGGGCTGGAGTGGTTGATATGGCTTCTTTGATCTTGTTAAATGCTTCCATATTTTCTATTGTCCATTTTATTTCTCCAGTTTTCTTAACCATGTCATTTATGGGTTTGGTCATCTCTGCAAAATTTGGGACAAATCTTCTAATAAAATTTATCTTGCCAAAGAATGACCTAACTCCTTTTAAATTTCTGGGAGGAGGAATTTTGGAAATAGCTTCAATTCTTTTCTGGATCAATGCTTATTCCTTTTTCTGAAACTATATGTCCTAACAACTTTCCTTGTGTAGTCCCAAATATGCATTTCTTGGGATTTAAAGAAATTCCAAATTCCTTGCACCGAGCAAAAACTACAGTTAAATGTTCTAGATGATCTTCTGGATTTTTAGAAAATACTATGATATCATCCAGGTAGACAACTACTATTTTGAACATTAATCCTTTGAAGGCAAAATCCATTGCTCTCTGAAATGTAGCACCTGCATTCATCAGTCCAAAAGGTATTCTTAAATATTCAAATGTGCCCCAAGGTGTAGTGAATGTTGTCTTATGTCTATCTTCTGGATTAATCTGAATTTGATTGTATCCAAAAAATCCATCTAATAGAGACAATCTAGTTGAACCAACTACTGCTTGTAATAATTGTTCCATATTGGGTAATGGGTAATTGTCTTTCAATGAACTCTTGTTTAAATTTCTAAAATCTACATAGAGTCTAATATCACCATTCTTTTTTTGACTGGTACTAAATTGGATATCCAAGAAGAAAATCTTACCTTTCTGATTATTTTGGAATCCAACAATTTTTGTACCTCCTTTTGCATTATTGGGTGCATAGTTGGGTTGTACTTCCTCTATTTCTATCTAAATGGTTTAGAATCTTCCTTCAAGGGTATTATGTGTGTCATTACATCTGTTTTGAAAGTTTTAAGGTCTTCATAAGTCCAAGCAAAATGTTCTTTGTTCTTTTTTAAGAAATTGATATATCCAACTTTTTCTTTAGCAGGTAAGGCCATGTCTACCTTCACTATTCTAGGTTCTTTCATTGAACCAATGTTAATGTCTTCAGATATTACTTCTCTGCTTAAAGGCTTATAAGCTTTGTCAAAATCATCAAATAGACTCTCTAGAGAAACCAATCCTTTGGGTATTCTATTAGTTTTCAACTGGATTACTTCTACTGGCTCTCCTATTTGGTCTTTTAGCTTGTCTTCATCCTTTTCATCATAGATTACATCTGCATACTGATTTTGCAGAGTCATAAAATCTTTAATATCTATATCATCTTGAAAGACCTGTAGATAGACTATGTTATCTGGCACATAAGGCTTATAGACTGAAATAGTTGGGAATCTATCCATATATTCTGTAGTTATCTCTGGGTGATCTAGACCTGAGGCATTTACAACTAAAATATCTGCAACATGATTTTGTTCTCTTGGAATATATGAGATATTGAAAGCTAAGAATTTATCAATTTCTTCCAATACTGCATTTTTATATTGCTTAAGCCTAGGGTGCTTGGTCTGATATTTACCTTTGACCTATTGTATAATAAGCTCTGCATCCCCTATTACAGTCAAGTAGTTAATACCTAATTCTTTTGCTTTCCTTAACCCTAGTAGTAAAGCTTCATACTCAGCTACATTGTTTGTGCAAGGAAATTCTAGTCTGTAAGGAATACCAAGGTAATTTCCTTTAATATCAGTCAAATTAACACCTGCACCTGCTCCAGATTGGGATTTAGCTCCATCAAAAGACATGGTCCACATTTCTTGGGTTAATACTCTATCTGATTCAACATCTACCATTTTCATAACTTTTGGATCCATGTTCTTTGCTTCTGGTACTTCCACCAGGAATGGGTTGTGCCATATGGAGTAAACTCCCATCCCTTTTTCTTCCATAGAGTTTACTAAGTTTATCATGGTTTCATCAGTTTGAATTAACTCTACGGAGTGCTTGTTAAATGGTTCTCTTCGTAATATTATATTCTCCTTATCTGATATGGGGATTGTAGCATAGGACCAGTCCAATTGAATTGAACCTCCTAGTTGTTCTGCCCAATGTCTACTGAGTAATAATGAGAAGAATGGGTCAACATCAACTACTGCAACATCCATGACTATGCCCTTTTTGGGGTGTTGATCTAAGAAAACCAACAATCCAGTTATCACCCCTACACAAGGAATTTGTCTGCTATCCATTACTAAAATAGGGGCAGAATCTCTAGTACAGATTAATCCCATTTGATCAACTATTAGTTTGGGCATGATATTGTGTGAGGCTCCACTGTCTAACATGCAATTATGAATGACATACCTTTCTCCTTCATGTGAATTATACCTTAATGATACATAAAAGGGTCTAACATAGGATGGTGATCTTGTATCATGTTGATTTTGTCTAGCAACATGACAAGTTGGGTCTTCTTTTTGTTCCACTAATCCAAATGCTTTGTAGACTTGTTCTCTATATTGTTGAACTTTCATAAGTTCTCCAAATGTGATGTTAACCTTTTGTTTACTGAGTTCTGACCCAACATCAAATTCTATCTTCTTTATATCCAATGGTTTATTACTTTCTTCTTTGAGAATCTCTTCCTCTAATTCTATTACTTCAAGAGTAATCTTTTTGAGGATTCTATCAGTTTTCTCTTTACTGATATTCTTATTTGTGAAAGTTTGTTTTCTTGTTTCACTTGTAGAGGCTTTCTCTATCCTCTAGGATATTCTTGTTTCTTAAATTCAAAGTATGGGTAGCCTCTAATTCTTCAACTTCTTGAGCAGTGGGGATTAATTTCCCTTGCTTCATCTTGTCATATCTTGACTCATGTGATTTCTGCAAGATTTTAGTTCCTTCAGCTACTAAGATTTGAGGATGATGATTTGAAGCATATTTATCCATATCTTCTTCAAACAACCTTTCTCTGGATTCATCTTCAACAGACCAACAAGCATTGATTCTTATATCCTCTTCTGATTCAACATGTAAATCTACATTGCGTTGGTCACTTAGGTGAATTCCACATGCATCAGGGTTATGAGGTGCATCACATGTAGAGAAAAAATAGGGAAAGCCTTCTGCTACATTGGTAGATGGTATAGGGTTAGGAACACTGTTCTGATCTCTATCAGAATCTCTATTTTTCTAGTTATTGTTCCCATTATTCCTACTCCTATTTCCTTCTTCAGAACCATTGTTGTTTCCCCAATTCCTATTGAAGTTCTTCTTAAAAGGAGGATGATTATCAACATGAGGTCACTCTGTTTGTGATGATTCACCATTATTACCATTGTTTCTTTCGATTCTTGCTATCCTGTTGTTCATGTTATTGAGCATCTCAGTCATTTGACTAGTCAATTTCTCCATTGGATCAATTTCAGTTCTTCTTTGTATATCAAATGCTACTCTTTTAGGTTTTCTATCAGGTAGGTTGACTTCTAGAGAATAAGGCTTCATCTTACCATTGTCAAGCATATTTCTTTCTATATCCATTGCTTTTTCCATACAACCATCAATGGTAGTGGCTTGTTCTTGCCTCAACTCATAGTTAAACTCTCCTTGAAAAGCATTCTTATAAAAACAAATAGACTGAATATCACTAGGCCTAAGGTTGGCAGGGATTTTGTTTTTGGTCTTTGAAAATATTCTGTTAAAGTCACTAACAACCTCATTCTCTTTTTTCTTCATAGTGGCTAACTCAGTTAACAGAGATTGTTCATTTTTTCTTTCACCATATTTCTTTAGAAACACAACTTCCATTTTGGTGAAGTTTGGGATATCATTGTCAGGAAGGGAATTGAACCACTCTCTAGCATATTTTTCTAAAGTCTGTAAAAATAGTCTTAATACTACATCTTCATGTTCAACCTCTAGACTATCCATCGCATACAGGAAACTCTTGATATGATCTTCTCTAGTTACTGCACTATTTCCTAAGAATTTTGGAAGGTATTTGTGAGCTTTATTAGGTAAGGTATTAAGATTTGTTGGTAACATAAAAGGCCTATATCTATTAGTTCTCCATAAATGAACATTAGCCTGGGCCATTGTTATTGTAGAATTCAAATTCATAGAACAATACCTATAGTAATATGGGTCTGGGTAGCCTGAATATAATCTAAGGGATTATCTACCTTAGTATTACTATTAATTGGACAATGAGAATAATCACATGTATCTTCTATAGCAGAATTCAAATTTTCATCTATAGTGATATCAATAGTAATAGTATTCTGATCTTTATTTTTCTTTACGTACTTTTTACCGCTAGAATTTGATTTACTATTATAAGTAGTATTCTTGAAAAGTGGAGTTTTTTGATTATGTATAAATACCTCTAGATTCTCGAGTTCTGGGAATAGCTCCTTACCGCTTCTCCTGGTGTTCTCCAACATGTTCTGCTCTTTCCTTTTTTATTTTAATCTTCTAGGTTTGTTTAGATAGAGTCGCCAACACTGGGGTGCAGAAAGAACAACGTATGCTTTATCAAGAATGCTTGATATTAACACTCATCCTCACAGGAGTCGGTTCTTGGGATAATTCAAGAAAATCAAGAAATATAAAGAAATGTAAAATAAAAGATTGAAAACCATAAGGAAAATAAAGAACGTGACAAATCATAGAAAATCAAAGCAATAGTTCTTTATTCCTATTGGCTACTCGTTATTAAAATAATGTCGTTGTTAAAGCCAAAGTTGAGAATTTAAAAATCTATCCCCGACAACGATGCCAAAAAATTATTGGAACCATTTCTTGCATCCATAGGATTCGATTGTCACACTGCAAGAAACCATTTGAAACCAACGAGCTATTACAGGCTCTGGTCAACCTGCCTCTTTGTTCTGATAAACATGAATATTGCTAAAGGAAAACTACATAATGGGTAAGGAAACCCCAGTGGTAATTTTATGATAAAACGTTGATTACACGCTCCAGATTAATATAACACTATATGTATTAAAAATGACCAAGCAAGAAAATAACCATTTGTTATGCCTTATGTAGACCGATGCCTAGATTCATTGGGTTGTTATAGCAATTTAACAACAATTTTAACATGAACAGAGAGAATGGGGAAAAGAAAATTGGCACTCTTAGACTTATTCGAATATCGTAATAAAACTAAAAGTTGACCAATGAAAGAAACGTATATAATGCATTCAAATAATGTAATCCATTACATAGTAACACACCAAAATGATACAAAGAAATGATAGGAAAAATACCCAGAATTGTATTGATTTAAAAATTCATTACATTCAGAGTAAGCAAGAAGCTTTTAAACTCTGTTTTCTCTCAGAAATTATCAATACAATGAAGATATTCTGTTCAAATAATGTAACAGAAATCTCCTACTCTCCTTGTTCCAATATGGTAATAGAAGAGTCTCTAAATCTCTGACTCAATAGTATAGAAATATTCTCAGCTTCTTGGGTACTTTCCTATCAAAATCCTGCATAGAAAGGGGAAGAAGAAAGAATGAATAAGAAAAATAGACACAAAAAGGAGATACAACAACACAACTCTAAAGGGCACTCAAGTATACCTCTTAGAAAAAATGCTATTCTCTAATTGCTTGATGATGATTCTGAACCTGGGCACTCCTTCTTATAGGCTGGGTTCTTGAATCTGTTATTCTAGATTTGTCTTGGGCTTACACTTGTCAGCATCTGATTGAATCTCTTCTGTATGCTATCCAACTGGTGTGGTTCTGAATCATGTTACAGTTCACTCTTGGTCTGAAGGGAGCTTTTATACTAAAATGAGTTGGCATACTTGTTTCTCTCCTTTTGCTCATTTAAACAAAGGATTTATACTTTTATGCAACTTATTTTCTTCTGCTTGTCCTGGTCACTATGATAAATTGTTGGGGATTGACCAGACTAATATTATAAAATTTTGATGAAGGACAAAGGGGGACCCGACGTGATGGTGAAGACAAGGGGTGGCGTGCCAGTGGCAATCGGATGGAATGGCACTGATCACACGATAGAGTGAAGGGAGAAGAGAGGAAAGGGGATGGCTTCACACGATGGATGGAGGTGAGATGGTGCAATGTTGGAAAAAATGTTAGGATGGTCAAGAAAGAATGCCTAGAAAGAGGGAGGCAATGATAAGTAGGAGGAAGGCGGGAATGGAAAACAAGATCTGGAAGCATCTATAAGCTGCTTCCATAACTATATTCCGTCGGAGTGTTCCCCTTGTAACTATATTCCATCGAAGCATGGATTGAATGACTTTCTGCAAGTCGAAACCATGTTTTATTCTTCACGCGCTTTCTTCACCTTAAGTATTTGCAAAACAGAAAATGAATACATTCATACTTCTTGTACTCCATTGTTTTTCTCACTGATGCCTTTCAGCTCTCATTCACTGTCTCTATTTATAAGCCATGAGCTTCGGGCATGAGCATGTTTAGCAAGATTATTTTAGTCTTTCACACAGTATGCTATCATTTTCAGTGGATATGTATGATCTGATTTCACGCTTGAGCATCAGGATTTATCTTCTGATCAGTCTACATTACCCTTATCTGGGTACTATCCACGGGATTTATTCTGATTGCTCGAATCTTTCCTTCCTTGAGTATCATCTGGATTTACAGTGCTTATGCGTACTAATTTATTTGGCTTCATCTCAGCTATTGATCTTCATAGCGCCCTTCAACGTGCCTTGTTGTGAATGAGTCACATCCCTATTTTCTACCTCGGTATTTGTTTTGGGCATTTTGTGAAGCGATCATCCTTTTCCTGGGAGCTAAACTATCAAATATTCTCTTCGAAACATGAGTCTACCGATTCTACTAGTTTGTGATCATCACAGGTTCTATCAGTTTATAGGGTAAGATTTGCATGGTTGCTTTTGGTATTCTTAAACCTCATCAGTGGCTTACTGTCGAATCAGTTGTTCGATCAAGTGCAGTTCTCCAATCGGATTGGATAAGGTCTCAACCTTTGATTTCATTGGGCCTACTATAGGGTACCCTTACTTAAACAGTGGTCATTAGATCCCGACAAGTTAAAGCATAGCCATCGATCTGTTTCAGCCTTTTGACTCGTCAAACTTTACCTTTACATTACCCTGATTAATCCATGATCGTAGGATCTATTGGATGATTAAATGCGTCCATCGATTCCATTTGTATATGACTTATACCTTGGAAGAATCACGACCATCGGATCAACTCGAAACATATCACGATCGTTGATCTGTCTTGGCTCTCCTTTTTAGTAAAGCTTTTATTAATTCATGATCATCTTCCTCTCGTGTGGAACCGTCAGATGAGCTAATATTAACCATTTTCATTGTATCTGATGAAACTTGGGACCTTTTTAACTTTGACCTTCTTGTGGGTACGTTCTAACATTGATCGTTCGGTGTCCTGCGATGCTGTTGATTCCTATCGAGGGATATTGCATCCGTATATCTGATTAAAATTTTACATGCCTTAAAATAATACAATAAATTTTCATAAGTAAACTTTTGATATCTCATGGTTGCATCGCCACCATTGGATCGACTTTCGTTCCACCGCGATCATCGATCTTCTCGAGAGATGACCAGTTTGTCGATCTGGGTATCCCTTCGATCATTTAAAATGAAAGCACATCCATTTGATTTGTCGGTGGATCTGGCATGACCGTTGGATTATCCTTACTTGTTTTTTATAATTTTAACTTTGACTTGATCACCACCATCGAATCCTCAATGGATTTTTTATTGTGCCATCGATTTTGTTTAATCTGTGGGGTCAAATTTTCTTTAAAATAAACATAGTTGTTAGATCATAATGTAGGCTTATCGCTACCATCAGATCATTCAAAGTAAATTAACCTTTAATCAAATATTATCATCATCATACTTAGGCTTTTCACAACCATTAAAGTTCAACTTGCCAAAAGAAGTACGGCCATTGGATCTTTACCTCGATGGAACGCTACCGTCGGATTTACTGGAAGACATTCGTGACCATTCCATTACTTAGAATTTTGACTTGCACACTACCATTGGATTTTGATGAGGGTTAGCACAACCGTTGATTTCTTTTATCCTATGGGATTAGTTTCAAAACAAAATGCGACCATTGGATTAAACCTAATTTTATCGCTGTCGTTAGATCTCATTTATTCAAAGCAATCAAAATTACAAGGGAAATGTTGAAGAAAGTGCATCCACTCGATTAATGAAGGATTAAGCGCCACCCTTCGATTTTTTCAACGTGATCGAACGTTAATCAAAGGGGGTGCATACCCTTGGCTTTAATTAAGTTTTTCAATATTGTGCTTAGATTTTTGGGTTTTTAGACCATGGCCCTTGATTAAATCCTTTTAATACCTTAGGACTTTAATGATTTAATATTTGACTTAGGTCCAAATGTGATTATTGATTTGGGAGACTAAACCTTTTTCTTTTTAATGGTCGGGTTTTATTAAAAAGGATTGACTTTTGTAACCTTTTTAAGATATAACAATAAATTTTAAAGGTGCACATAATAGCAATGTTTAAGGTTAGACTCATTAATCAACTTATGGAAAAACAACTTCTTAATAAGATGTAATAGGGACCAACAATGCTTGCTATTTTGATGAAACCAAAAATTTAAATTTGGGGGTTTCAAAGTTTGAGTCAAATTTGGCTCCAACAAGCAACTCGAAGGTAACACAAATAGATACCTTTATATAGTCATACATTTGGTTAAGGGATAATTATCAATGTCTAACCACCTTGAGCCCCAAACTGACAGTATAGTAGCCATCGTAAGTTCTAGAGGTTGAGATAAGTGATTAGATTGATGGAAAGACTCCATATTTGTTTGATGCACTTGCATGGTTGTATTTTACTTCAGCATTATTAACCTTGATAATCGGTGAGCATGAAGTAGATGGTTTACCTTCACAAACTTCTTATGTGTATTGTTTAAATAAATGGTTGATTTATTTAAATAGGCAAAATATATTGTTTAAATAAATGGTTGATTTATTTAAATAGGAAAAATATATTTTTTAAATAAATGGTTGATTTATTTAAATAGGTAAAATATATTGTTTAAATAAATGGTTGATTTATTTAAATAGGCAAAAGATATTGTTTAAATAAATGGTTGATTTATTTAAATAGGCAAAAGATATTGTTAAATAAATGGTTGATTTATTTAGGCAAAAATATAATGTTTAATTAGTTAGTTGATTATTCAAATTAAAACAAAAAGGTCTCATTGAAATTGAGTGGTTGTTTATTTGAATGATGCTACATAAAATAAAAGGTGGTTTTATTTAACAACATTAGCTTATGAAGCAAGGAGATGATCATTTTATTAAACGATTACTCCATCCAAATAATGAGAAATAAAGAATATAACCACAATCCTTTAAAATCCAAGGTAAGGTATCTACCATGGCATGTCAGGGAAGCCACCGCTCACCCGACGACCAACCCATGGCGTAAATACGACAAGATGAATTCGACAGAATGGGTTGGGTTGCCCTTTGGAGGCTTTAGTAGGTCGAATGCACCTCTGACATGAGAGGAAGGCCCTTAATGGTGATCACCTTGGGAAGGGGGATATGAAATATTCACCCTTATCGTATGTCAGAGGTGGTTGAAGAGTAATTACAAGTAGGCGAGGACATAGATTAAGGAGGGTAGAGAAGGTGTGGGATGGAGAGAAGGCACAGGGACAAAGGGAAGAGGTACATAAGGAGAAAGCGTAGTGGAAAAAAATGAGCACGGGAGCAAAGGAGATGGGAGGGGAGAAGAACATCATGAGAAAAAGGTAGCGAACATCCATCCAAATAGTACAGGTGAGATAGCCTGGTTGGTTACGTCTTAAAATCAGAATGGCCTGTGCTTTCCTTATTGTTTAAGGACACGAATAGCATTGTTGAATAGCCTTTACCATTGGCATAATGGCTTGTGCTTTCCTTCTTGTTTGAAATATATGAATGACATCATTGTGTGGCCTCTACCATTGGTATAATGGCTTGAGTGCATCTCTATTTGAAATATGTGAATGACATCATTGTGTGGTCTCTATAATTGGTAGAATGGCCTGAGTGCATCTCTATTTGATCAACACGAATTGCATCATTGTGTGGCCTATATCGTTGGAAAAATGTCTTGAGTGCATATCTGTTTGATAAACATGAATGACATCATTGTGTGGTCTCCATCTTTGGTAGAATGGCCTGAGTGCATATTTGCTTGAAATATGTGAATGGCGTCGATGTGTGGCCTCTGCCATTGGTAGTATGGCCTGAGTTTATTTATGTTTGAAAGATGCATATGACATCGTTGGATGGCCTCGATTGTTGGTATTATAGATTATGTCCTCATTTATGTTCGATGATGCAGATATCATCGTTGTCTGACCATCTCCATTGGTTATTGGTTTGGGACTATGGATGGTAGCCAATCAAGTAGCATTGTAAGCAACCCTTCCTTTACAATTATAGTTAGGTTTAGAAATTCCCTTGGGTACCATTGGCATCGAGGATGACCTACCCACATCACGAAAACTATTGACATGTGTGAGCACCATATGCTCTTGGGCTGACAGGACGAAAGACTTTTGGTTAACTTTTGGTCCACCCTATGTCTTGCATCACAATATATGGTGATGGCCCATCTGTTGGACATTGTTCCATCCCATAGTTCATTAATGATAGTGTAAAAGCTTTATTTAATGTTCATTGTCTAAAATGGTAGATTTTAGGATAATGATAGTGTAAAAGCTTTATTTAATGTTCATTGTCTAAAATGGTAGATTTTAGGATAATGATAGTGTAAAAGCTTTATTTAATGTTCATTGTATAAAATGGAATGATGGTTATTTTGTAATTTAAGGGTATGGGACCTTAGGTTATGAAATAAAATGGAATGATGATTATTTTGTAATTTAAGGGTATGGGACCTTATGTTATGAAATAAAATGAAATGATGGTTATTTTGTAATTTAAGGGTATGGGACCTTAGGTTATGAAATAAAATGGAATGATGGTTATTTTGTAATTTAAGGGTATGAGACCTTGTATTATGAAATAAAATGGAATGATGGTTATTTTGTAATTTAAAGTTATGGGACCTTATGTTATAATATAAAATGGAATGATGGTTATTTTGTAATTTAAGGGTATGGGACCTTAGGTTATGAAATAAAATGGAATTATGGTTATTTTGTAATTTAAGGGTATGGGACCTTATGTTATGAAATAAAATGGAATGATGGTTATTTTGTAATTTAAGGGTATGGGACCTTAGGTTATGAAATAAAATGGTATGATGGTTATTTTGTAATTTAAGGGTATGGGATTTTATGTTATGAAATAAAATGGAATGATGGTTAAATTATAATTTAAGGGTATGGGACCTTATGTTATGAAATAAAATGGAATAATGGTTATTTTGTAATTTAAGGGTATGGGACTTTAATTATTGAGAAGGTTAGTTCATTTATTGCAAATAGAGTGCATGAGATAATGCATGGTTGATTGAATCTCTCTCTAGATGGGTGAGAGGGAAAATAAAAAGGATAATTTTTGTGATCAGTGCTATGCATTAGTAAGTTGAATTTCTTGGGTTATTTGTATAGTTACAATTTGGCAATGAATTAAGTAAGTGTATTTAGAAGCATGTCTATCCAGATCCACGAGTGTCCTGATCCCCTAGTATTCTCACTTGATCGATGGAGAGCGGAAAGACCAAAGTCATGAGATGGACCAATGCACAAGTTTGCTCTCTAACTTACATCTTGTTATTTATGCAATAGATTAGATTGTGGGGAGATTTCTCCAATAAAATGGATGTAAAGTATTGTAGAAAGTATGGGGTGTACCATACTTCTCATGTATTTAAATGAACATTGTAACTACTATGTTTAGTACCTTTTTACTTAGTTATGCATTTAAATCTGCTAATGTATGCCTATTTAGTGATTGTCTCTTTATGCTTTGATTATTCTTGTTTGTAGTCATTTCATTTTGTTAGATTTAGTATCTAGATCCTTTATGCTCTTGTGATGTTAGAAGAATGAAACATTAGTAAGTTCTAGGTGAACTTAGAGGATACCCTAAGGGCTTGAGACCCCCTTAGGGATATTGGGAACTAGGTTGGGAGATTGTACTAGAGTTAAGATAGCTTATTGATAGACATGATCGATAGCTTAGCTCATAGTACATGTAGCATACCACACATAATGGCTTGTGTAGATATGGAGATATGTGTACACCTTCAAAATATTGAAGGTGGTAAGTCTAGCTCATTGATACTTATGAGAGGGATGCACTTACATGCTCAACATAAGATAGGCTTACACAGACGGGACTTGCATGAAGAGAATATTATGTGTATAGTTCTTGAGAAACTGTTGGTCAAATATCTGCCTAATCAATAAACACTACGTTTATGCGCCCTAGATACGACCAACATTGAAAGGCCGAAGGAAAGAGATGTCCTCCATGCCAATCTCCAGAGAGGGCTGGTTCCCGAACTAATTCTAAAACTGGTTGAAGACTAGAGATGCAGGAAAGAAATTGCAAATTGCGGAAAGAAATGGGAAATATGGCCACAGGCCAAAGTGCAGGTTTCGGGTCAGACTAAAAAGCAGGAAAACACTCAAGCACAAAACAACATCAAATAGAAGGAAAGGCAGCAGAATAAACTCGCAATATTGCAATAATAACTTTTAAATTAACACCTCGGTACTCACTCTTCCACTGGCAATATTTAAATCCAAATATAGAATTTAAACTAGATAGCAAATAAAAAGAGCGAATGTTAAAGGAAGTGCACTACACAGAAAGAAATTATACGCAGAATCACTTATCAATTCAGAAGCCTGATGTCTTTCATTAATGCAGAGAACTTAGAGAGTATTCTCGCAAAGTGTCTAACCTCCCTTTACAACAAGATTTGCTTAGTATTTATAGAGGTTTCCACCTCTTTCATTTAATACATGTGAGAGAAGAATGTCCTGGGATCAAAGACAAAAACCAAAAAAATCTCCTCGATTTCTTGGAAAATCCGTGCACTTGAGAAACAAATTCCAGAAAATCTGAAATTCGGACGTAGATGCGCATGACAGGAGAAATCATTAAATTCTTTAAAACACCTTTGGTACATTGGAAATCATGAAAACTTATTTCTCCTCGCCTTTGTCCTTGCGATTCACAAAACAGAGTTACTGAGGGTGCCCTTCATTAAATACATGCAATTCAATATTTGACCATTTCCTTGTTCGCCTTAAATTCATCTTCGCCATATCAAACGTGCGCGCGATCTTCATTAAGCAGGTTCGCCCCATGGAAGGGCGAACGGGACGTTCGCCCCTAAGGAAGGGTGAACGAAGGATTCTTCATTGTTGAAAGGAAGTTCACCCCTGGGATGGGCGAACGTCATGTTCGCCCCTCGACCAGGGCGCACAACATTTTTTAGGCACGCGGGCAACCAAGTACCCCAAGGCGCGTTCGCCCCAAGAAAGGGTGAATGACATGTTCGCCCCTAAGGAAGGGCGAACGTGTCTAAGGAAGGGCGAACACGATTTCATACTTAAACATTTTTGCCAATACATTTTCAAAATAGGTTCACCCCAGGAAAGGGCGAATGAGGCGTTCGCCCTTCCTTAAGGGCGAACGTAAATATTCATAAATACATAAATATTTTTTCAAAGTGTCTTCGGGACTTTTCTTCATTCTTTCTGGAATACAACATATCAAACTTCTACATACTGAATGGAAAGTATATTATCACTTCTTATAGAAATTAATACAAAATTTTCCCAAAATCCCAATGAAATACAAAATGGCCAACATTTCTTGGCGACTCATGGGGTATCCAACTCGCATGGATGCAAGCGATCCCAGGCCTTTATCCATTGGGTGCAGAGTCTATACAAAAGATGCAAACATCTTATCTTCTAGGGGCCACCTATGCATGCTCTACTTCTTCTATTTTAGTTACGACCCTAAGCACTTCAACACGTTCAACTTCTTCCATCACCTTTTCTGCTGCTTCACGATCTGCTACCGCCTTCGCTTCCTATTCTGTAATAACCTTCGAAAGGGCCTCGTATGTGCATACAACATCATGCCAAGCTTTAGTGGTAAACAAGCAATGAGTACTGAGAGACTCATAAATGAAGTGAAGACTTTGTACATCTATCAAGTAGGCGCTTCGAACGTTGAGCCAACTCGTAAAGGGAAAGCTCCAAACGTGTATATTTCTCCATCAATGGCAAGACCTGTGCTTGAGTGAGGGGCTCAGCCAAGGCATCAATGTCTATAGTATCTTCAATAAATACACTCCAGAGCTCTTGCAACTGCTCCATCGAAAGAGGCTCACCCCAATCATCTAGGAAGGTGGTGAAACCTAGCCGATCGATAGTCTCAAAATGAGACATCAAAATAGTATGCTCCCGCTCAATAGTATTGAGGATGGCCCACCCCTCATTTACAAGGTCCATACGCTAAAAATAGCTTCACAGAGTTACCCATGCTCGGGACCAAGCATAGTCCATCTCATTGAGAGGGCGAATATACAGAGACGTATTCAACAAAGCTTGTATCTTCACAACCATCTCCATATGGGGCGACAACAACTCCTCCACTGAGTCAATCATTTGTTGCCCAAGCTAGATTTGTATCCCTACTTCCCATAAGTATTGCAACACCTTGACTGCGTGCGCGACCAACTTTGTAGAATTTCGTACAGAGCGAAGGCGAAGGTCTCTTATGCTATCATGCGAAAACCCTACAACAGGCGCGACCTTAGCTTCAAGCTACTTTTTGAGTTCTTCGACCTATTGCTGAAGGTTATGCATCTCAATCCGAGCGACATCACGCTCCTTTAAGTGCACCTTGACTTGATTGCAAAAATATTCCCTTTTAGTGGCCATTTTTTCTTCTGTTGCCTTGCTCTTAGCCAGTGCACTCTCCAGCTCAAGTACCCTATCTTGCAGCTCAAAATATTTTTCTTTATAATGCTCCCCGTGCAAATACAAGGAGCTCATATCTACTTGCATATTGCCCATTTTTTCAATGGGATCAATCCACGTCAGATCTTCAGTTATAGTCTCAGAAACATAGTCCTCAGGTTGCAACTCACCTTGAGGCTTCTGAACCATCGGAGTGAATGTTGTCACATGAGCCTCCTTGGCAATTGGATCAAAGGCCACCTTCTTGATCGGTCACTTTGGTGCCAAAGCTTCTTTCCATCGCATACTCTTCAACCATTGAGAGGAGCTCAGGTGCACTCGATTTAATTTTTCAACATCCGACTGCATGCGGGCCACTTGCACATCTGGAATAGTCTATAGCTCCAAAAATGGGGTAAATGGAACAAAAATCTCTGAGCGACTAAGCCTAGTGGACACGGATGACATAGATTGAAGTGGAGGAATGGACATAGGGATGGTGGAAGAGAGGGAAAGAGTGGATGAGATGGAGGACACAGATGCAGCCATGGTTACGCTAAGCCTAGATGGAGCTTGCATACTAATAGCCACAATGGTGGAAGAAATGATGATCGAGGGAAGGGGACGTGAAAAAGGATTAGTCCCTGATGCATAAGAACTAAAAGAAATGGAGGGCGAGGAAGCGGGAATGAAAGGAGCAACAGTGATTTCAGAAATGGAAGTAGCAAAAGCGAAAGAGGGAACCATAGAAAGAGAAATGGAAGGAAGACCGAAGGGTGGGAAGGTAGAAAATGGAGGGGATAAAAATGAAACTGATGGGACCGAAGAAGAAATCACTGCATGCCCGATGAGGGAAAGGGAAGATGAAGGAAGAGATGACGTACCTTGGGGTGCAAGCGCCACTGGTTCTGTGGATGGTGGAGGTTGTGCAACTACCTCCTTTCCCCGCTCTACCTCCTGCTCACCAATATTGAGGGCTACTTCTTCATCCAGAATCTCAACATGAGAATCTTTCGAAAGTTGCTCCTCCTCTTGCTGTGCCATCAAAAATATTTGTGCTACTGATGTAGGGCGCTCACCATTGAGGACAAGGTTCATTGTTGGTATAGAAGCAACTACGGAACTCGATGTAATAGGAATCATAGTACCCAAAGACATGGGTGTTGTAATAGTTGAAGTAGTGGCCACGCCAGTTCGGGGCCGCTTAGCTGCTTTAGGAAAAGGGGGCGCCACCGGCCATTTTTGTTGCTTAGGCGAGGGAACTTCTTCAGGAGGGCGCTTCGCCCTTTGAGTCCACTTTTGAAAAACATATGAGTGTTCTTCTTCTTCCTCTTCTTCTTCAGTGTTGTCCTCAACCATAGGACTCTCCTCCTCAGGTTCACTTTCACCACTTTTGGACTGCTAAAAACTTTGTGGCAAAATGGTGGCAAAGGCGACAGGTTGATAGGAATCCACAAACCTATCATAAACTTGAGAGAACTGGGTATCAAGCTTCAATCCATAAGTAGCATAGGGCTTCCTTCGATGAATGCGCATTACCCACCAGTTCATAATTTTCTCCTCCTTCCAACGAGGGTTTGCCTCTTGGACAGTCCCAAACAGGCCTGGAGGAGGAATATGCATTTTATTCTTTCTTGGATTATACTCCGCTTCCTGCTCATAATAATCATGCCATGGAGGAAGGGAGGACATTTTTTCCACATGCCAGTTCATGTCTGGCCCATCAAAATTGTTTCAACGCTTCTGAATATCCGAGTGCAGGCAACAATGAAAGGTCTTCGCCTTAATAAACGCCAAAATTTTTCCAAGTGGATCATACCGCCATCATTGCGGCAACTCAATTAGTCCCAGGTCTTGAAGCGCCACCGTCAAAAGGTGATTTTGCCCAACCTGGTTCACTTCTATACTCCCAAACTTAAGAGGCATAGTACAGGTCATCTTCTTCCCTCGTCCGAAGCCATATATATCATTAATATAATCCATCTGGCGCACAACTTCCATAGCAAAAATGCGCGTAGTGGCAAAATAAGGCAACAAAAAAGGTTTACCTGTATATCCAAAAATTCGAACAACCACACCCTGAGTGAGCAAAAATATGTCACCCTTCTCCTCTGAAACAATGACATCTCTCAGGTCACGAGGCACTCGATCACAACTACCACAAAGTAACTCAATGGCTGGGCCCAAAAACTAGCTATTAAAGCTATATACAGACTCCTTCTTAGTCAATACTTGAGTCCACTTATAAACTGGCAGAGGTTCATTCTTTTCGCCTATCTGCGTAACAATAATGAAAGAAAAATGTCACTGCATCTGAAAAAAGAAAAACCATACCAGCAATGAAGTATGCCGAAATGCCCTAGTCTTTCCTTCTTGCAACCTCTGCAACTATGAATTAATTCTTCGAGAAACAAATTCGGCCCAGTCAAAATAAATTGGATTCCCCCTGCCTCATAGCCATGGGAGAATAAAATTCTACCTTGCAAATACATTGGGCCATAGCTGCCTACCATTTGTGCACAGTTTCATCTGAAGGTAACCCAACAACCTAGGCAAGCATGGAATAAATATCCTGGCACTTGAATTCTGAAAGGGTTTTAGGCAAACTCGGTAGCTGCCCCATTTGTGGCTCCTTGACGAGCTGCGTCTCCATAAATTACCTCATAGCAATAGTGGAAACATACTTTTCCTCTTGCTCATCCGTATGAATTTTCTTATTTACTGCATAGCTCGGCACGCTCACCCCATAGGAAAAAGCCTCTCGGACCTCATCCGGTGTAATCATAAAAAGAATCTCATTCCGGGCATTTCGGACAGCCCTAGTGGAGGAGTCATAAAATTGTGCAATTAATCGGATGAGTTCGGGGTATGGATGCACAGACGAGCAAAGATACCATGAAAGTTGTGCATGGTGAGGCATCATGAGCCAACTATTATGGGAAACCCCTTGATCGACTGCAACTTCAACCTCTTGCCTTAATCTATCAATTCCCTTATGTGTGATCAAACAATCACCAATTTCGGCCATTTCATCTTCATAGGGATCCAAATCAACATAATCATTCTATCGGGCCTTTTTAGCCCTCGAACTTCTCTCTCATTTCTTGGCTGGCTGTACTTCAACATCCTCCGGTGCCTTTGTCTGTTCTTTGCTACGTCTTCCCATTTTGTCAGATAAAAATTGTAACTTTTTGCAATTCCCTGCTTAGCAACTTCTAAAAATTCCTCTGCACCTTGGAAAGCAGGATACAACGCAGCACGAAAAGAAAAACAAATAAGGAAAACAAGACTTGCCTTTTTTCTTTAGAATTTTATAGGGGCGTTACCAACTATCGTAGTAATTATAGAATTAAATGCAGATGCGCCTTCGGAGAGAAATATTCTTTGAAAATCGCTCAGACTCCTTTCTCGAAGCGCAAAAAACCTTCCCTTTGGTTCACCATGATTCTTCTTGGAAATCATGCCCACAATGCAGTGCAATCTCATAGAACAATGTGCCCTGATGCCAGAAGCTTACTAGGAAGATCAAACCTGTCGTTAATCATCAATCATTAATTCTATCAGCTGCCTTGAAAAGCTCAATCTGAGCGCCTCCCATGTTTGAACATCATCACTTAAAGTTGGCGTCGGCTACTTTCGATGACCGCCACGTAACCTTTGGGCGAAATTAATTGCTCTGAATGCGCGTCTTAGGAAAGCTTTGCCAATGAAAGTGTCTCTTAAAACTCCATGGCGCGCCTTCTTTTCTAAAGCAATCTTCACTATGTTTTTCTTCCTTTTTGTTTTGTGTTTTTTCCTTTTTTTAGAAAAAGTGCCATGCACAATGCCTTTTTTTTTTTTTGGTGACGTCAACAAGATGCGTTCACCTTAAAAATGGGTGAACGTGATGTTTGCCCCTTCCAAGGGGCGCGTGAACCTGTGTTATCACTTTGTCATCCTTGAATTTCATTTTTTTTTTTTTTTAACAACATGCATATTTACACGAAAATATTACATATGTACAAGGTACTACCTTCGATTTAAAATCATGAAATATAGGCCTTCAAATGAAGGCCATTCACCGGAATAGGGAGCTCGCACCCTTCCATATCACAGATTCGAAATGCATTAGAAGAAGTGACAACCGAAATCCGAAAAGGTCCCTCCCAAATTGCATCAAACTTATGATGTTTCCCAGGCTTAGATTTTTTTCGTTCCATTTTAATACCAAGTCACCCACCTGGAAGCTTCGATCAATGGTTTTACTCTGGAACCACTTCTTCATTTCAGCAGCATGTTCTACAAAAGCGTGATAAGCTCGCTCCCTTTCTTCTTCTAATTGTAGCAACTGTGCCAACCTTGCCTCTATGGGATTATTTTCTTCGTTTTCATCTTGAAACATCTGCAAAGTTTGAAGCACAGGAAGTTCAATATGGGTAGGAAGGACAACTTCTTTCCCATAAACCAAAGCATACGGGGATGTTTTAATGGACTTATTTACCGAAATGCGATCAGCCCAAAGCGCCTGATTTAACAACAAATGCCAATTTCTCTTATTCTCACCCATTATCCTCTTCAGAATCCGAAGCAAATTTTTGTTGGTTGACTCAGCCAATCCATTCCCCTATGGGTAATAATTGGAAGATGTCTTCAAATAAATACCATACCTACTAGCGAATTCGGTAATTTTGGCTCCAATGAAAGGAGTACCATTATCGGTAACTAAGGAATCGGGTATACCAAAATGGGTGATGAGGCTCTCTAGAAAAGAAATAACAGTCACCTGATCAACCTTTTTGGTGGGTATAGCTTCTACCCATCTGGTGAAGTAATCTATTGCAGTCAGAATATACTTATGCTCTATAGAGGAGTGCGGATCAATAACACCTATAAAATCAAGACCCCACTGTTGAAAGGGTGCCTCTACCTGAATTGGATGCAATGGTGATGCTCCTTTTCTCATTCGTCCCACATATCTTTGACAACTGTCACACTACTGACTTATCTTGTGCGAATCGACAAATAGAGTAGGCCAATAATAGCCTACCCAAATAATTTTTAGAGCCATAGGTCTACCGGCATAGTGCCCTCCTGACAACCCGAAATGGAACTCCTCCAAAATTTTTGATTTTTTAGAATCTTTCACACATCTAAGGAGTATGCCATCAATGTTCTTATAATATAGGTCGTTGGGCAACGACACATACCTGAGTGCCTACAATCTGAACCTTCGATGTTGTGAGGGGTTAAAGCGGCTAGGACACCTTCCAGAAGTAAAATACTCAATGAGTTCCTCGATCCATTCTTTGTCGCCCATTGCATTATTCACACAAATTACATCTTCAAGATTTGTCTCAACAACCACGCTTTTGGCCAACTCTTGACACAGAGCGCGCCCACGAACCAACTTTGTCGGCTTGATCTCTACATCATACTCCTGGATCTTTGAAACCCATCCGACTCTCTTATCACCCAACTCTCCTTGAATTATAAAATTTTGAACATCAGGGTGAATGACGTAAACCACAGTTCTACTCTGAGAAACGAAGTGGCGAAACTTCTTCAAGGCTTTCATAACTGCATAAACCTGCTTCTCAATAAAATTGTACTTCTCCTGGTGTGGCGCAATAACCTGACTTAGAAAAGTGATAGGCTTTTCTTCGCCATCATCTTGTTTTTGTGTGAGCACGACAACATAGCTCTCCTGCTCACCTACTGCATATAGTATAAAATATTTGGAGTAGTCAGGATTGATCAATACTGGCACTTGAGTTATCCTCTCTTTGATTTCTTGAAAAGCTCACTTCCTGGCCTCCGTCCATTTAAACTCAACATTCTTTTTCAAGAGCTCTGTCATTGGTTTGACGACTTGGGCAAAATCAGCAATAAACTTGCGAATGAAGTTTATTTGTCCGAAGAAGGACTGCAAGTCTTTCTTATTCGTAGGTAGCGGCAATTTCATTAGCACTTCAGCTCGCATGGGATCTATGGCCAATCCTTCTCGTGAGATCACATGGCCCAGTAGCTTCCCTTCCTTGACCACAAAAATTGACTTCTTCGGATTTATGGAAATCTCGAATTCTCGGCACTTCTCAAATATTTGCCTTAAATGAGAAACATGATCTGTTCTGCAATGTGAAAACACCGTCATATCATCAAGATAAATTACAATGATTTTATTTAGCAACTCATCGAAGGCGACGTCCATGGCTCTCTGAAAAGTTGCACCAACATTTGAAAGCCCGAAAGGCATCCACTGATAAGCGAATGTACCCCACTTAGTTGTAAACGTCGTCTTGTATTGATCCTCATCCTTAACCCAAATTTGATTGTACCCAGAGAAGCCATCTAACAAGGAAAATCTCTGAGCACCAGCCACAACATGAAGAATCTGATCTATCTAGGGAAGAGGATAATGATCCTTAAGTGATGCCTGATTTAAATTTTGAAAGTCAACACACAGACGTATATCTCCATTCTTCTTTCTTACAGGAACCAGGTTCGCTACCCAGGTGGAATGTTTAATAGGATAAATGATCTTTGCTTCAAGCATCTTCAATAATTCTGCTTTCATGAGGACTTCGATCTTGGGATTGATAGGACGCTGCTTCTATCGAAAAGGCTTCACCCCTTCTTGCAGCTCGATGGTGTGTTGGATCACATTTTTGTCGTACCCTTTCAAGTCTTGATAACTCCATGCTACAATATCTGGGTATTCATAGCATAAACTTCTGATGCCCTCAATTTCATCCGATTCACAATCGGTACCAACCTTAATGACCTTTCCTGGCTCCAACTACAATTCTCTGTATTCCTTGGCATCCACCTTAATCCTATGTTTATCAACTCTATCACTTTGATCAAACAAGCTTTCTAGCAAAATCAAACCTCTAGGAATATGATTATTTCTCAACTGGATCATCTCTTCTTTTTCTTCTTCCACAAGAACTTTACTTTCTACGTTGGTAGCCTCTTTGAGGAGAAAATTCACTATTTTCTCATCATTATCGAACACCTGCCAATAGAGGCCCTTATCTGGAATGGAAGGTCTATAGATTACCCTCACTGTCTTGGGTTTTCGGACCACTTGCTCGATAGGAGAATAATTAGCACCTAGGGAAGCTAAAATGTCAGCGTGTCTATTTTGCTCCCTAGGAATTGCTTGAATATTCAAAGCTTTAAATATTTCAAAAATATCCCATACCCTATTGCGATATGCCTTCAAGTAATGTTGCTTCGACACACATCTTTTTGTAACTTGATTGACTATAAGCTCGAAATCATCAAAAATCTGCAACTGCTCAATTCCCAATTTCTTGACCTTTTTCAAGCCAAGGCATAATGCTTCATATTCAATGACATTATTTGTACAACTCCAGGTCAATCTGTAGGAGTACATTTTTTGTATACCTTCAGGAGAAACCAATACCACACCTACCCCTGCACCATTCTTACATCGAGCGCCATCAAAGAACAACTTCCATAACTAATGCGAAATAGGTTCTGAGGGCTTAAGGGCTTGTTCTCGAGGCTTTTCTACCTTCTGGATGGAATAACAACCAATGTCCATTCCGATCACAACATTAAAGTCTGTCAACAAAAACTCATCTTCTAGGTGAAGCTCCTCAGGTACTTCTTCAATCGGACCAACTTCTTCCAATTCTTCGGTCATCATATTTATCGTGCCTGGGGCTTGTTCTGCCTCCTCTATCTTCTCGATATGAAAAGGGGAAGGTTTCTCATTATGAATGTGAATTCGCCTACCTTTGAATGGAATCTCCAAATGTGAATAATCTAAGGATAGATAACCTCCCAGCTTAGCTATGAATTCCCTTGAAAGGCACATGCTAAAATAAGGTTCTAAATCAACAACCACAACCTCCTGAATGATAGTGATCTATGGCATGCTATGAAGCACAATTGGAATATCTTTGATTACTCCAACCATTTTAACTGGGGTACCATCCAATTGTAACACTCTTGGACTACTCCTTGTATACTCCATTCCCATCACTTCGCATACCGCCTTGGGCATAACAGTAGTGGCAGCACCAGAGTCTATCATGCAATTATGCACAATCCACCCTTCCATTCTCAAATATAAATAAAATGGAGGAGGATGATTTTTACCTATCATTGAAGTGGGGAGCACTTGAGCCAAGACTATTTGCAAATGATATTTCTTTTGGTCTTTGGCGCTCTTCAGGGATTCTTGCAACAAATCAATCTGCCCTGGCAGCTGCAATGCATCATACAAGCTAATCCTAGCTAGGATTTTCTTCATTTCCTCCATGATACTGTAACTATGAGTAGGTGGGACCTTTTCTTCTAAGGATCGCTCGTACTTATCTCGATACTGCTGCGTAGCTTCTACTCTTTGCCTTTTAGTCAATGAAGGATATTTGAGTTTTTCCTTAGCTTGCTCTTTCGTTTCATCGAAGGCTGGAGCAGTGGCCATGTGTTGCGAAGTTGAAGGTTGAGCTTGCGCTTTACCTTGTGCTTGCCTAGGTAGTGAATATTTTGACTTGACAACCTCAGGGGTCTTCATCTGGGATGTTCACTTTTCTTCTGGAGCTTTTGGAACCATGGGTACTTTCAATGGCTACAATTTTATGGGATCCACGGTCACTGGCCTCTTTCCAGACCTGGTAAGAACTGAAACTTGCTCGGGAGATGACACCATACAATTATGTTCCGCTTCTCGAATCATGTTAACTTGCCCACCCGAAGAACTTTCTGCCAGTGTCTGAACATAGTTTAGATGGACCATACATGTATCTTCACCATGAGGATCATTACAAGTAGAACACCAATATGTCCTTTTGGATGCATTAATCTCATCATTTTCCTGCATCATATTATTCTTCTCAGGTCCCCTACTGGTGGATGCTTGCTCTCGGGTGATCGATGGAGTCTGGAACCTTCTCGATCGAAACTCAGCTTCAGCTTGCTTCTTCCTCACAGTTGTCAACTCATTGGATATTGTCCTCAAAGCCGCATTATTGGATTTTACTTCTTGTAACAAAACCATGAGGGGGTCCGTACTAGATGATGGAATGGGCACGGGTAATGGCAAGGGCGCTTGCGGTGCGGGCAAAGGTAAAGGGGCTGGAAGTACTGGCAATGTTGGAAAAGAAATGGATGAAGGCTGTGATGATACCGTTGGAGCAAAAAAATGTGGAAAGCTTATAGCAGATGACTATGGGGCAGGGATAGGAGCTACTTGAGGGGAGCCTGAATTCCATGAGGGAACATGATACATCGATGACATGGGCTACGAAAATGCATTGGAATAAAGATATTGTGGTAGGTCCAGAAGAATAGGCATTGTCGCCTTCGGAGGAAGCCTTCCTACAACAATCAAATCTGATTCAGCTTTTTGAGCTTGTGTATAGAGATCCGGGAAGGTGGTCACATTAGCCTAGCGCACCACCATACCAATATCAGTACTGAGCGCACGAAGATAATAAAACGTCGCTTGCTCATGGGTCGACCGCAAACCATCTGGAACCCGCTGCCAGCTTCACGCAAATCGCACATTGAAATCTACAAGCTCCTCTTGAGGATGTCTTTGAATCGAGGTGAATTGATGTAGCAGCGAATACGGATCAACTTGCTCATGAAAGTTCTTAATTAGTAATTCCACCAATTGATCCCATGAAGTAATTGTGCCAGGTTGCAAAGATCGATACCAATAGAGCAATTTTCCTCTTAATGACAAAACCAAAAGCTTTATCATCACATCTTCATCAGTTATATCATGAATAGTTGCAAGAGATGCTACATCTTGGATATGCTCATACGCAGTCTTTCCAGTACCATCGTATGTTGGCAAAGCCTTCAGAGCAGCTTGAGGTACTGGGTTCTGCGCTTGCAAATTCAGCGCGCCCGAGCTATTCCAAGCCAAAAACTATCTAGGAAGTTGTTGTTGATGTGGTGGGGGATTCTGAGCCATATGCACCAAAATATGAGGAACAGGTCATGAAGCGTTAGTGGTTGTAGTAGATGAAGGCTGGGGAAAACTAGTGGCGGTACTTACAGGACTTACGGGAGCGAAAAACACATCGGCTAATCGGGAAGATGAAATAGTTGGTATGGATGGAATATAAGGAAGTGAGGACGTTCTTCGAAAAGTGGCTACTTGAGGATGCTCTCCTAGCCTTTGGATGTCTAATTCGTAAAAAAATTGATTATCAGGATTCTTGGCTTTTGATCTTGTATTCATGAGAGACAACTTTCACCGCTCTCACGCCTACGGAGTTCTGGGTAACAATTGAGTCGCCAGATGTTCTATTCTCAAGCAGGAAGGCGAACACCAAACCTAGCGCTGCTGAAGGTGGAACCTTGGAAAAGTCCCATCGGGCGTGCCAAAAATTGTTGGTCAAATATCTGCCTAATCAATAAACACTACGTTTATGCACCCTAGATACGACCAACATTGAAAGGCCGGAGGAAAGAGATGTCCTCCGTGCCAATCTCCAGAGAGGGCTGGTTCCCGAACTAATTCTAAAACTGGTTGAAGACTAGAGATGCAGGAAAGAAATTACAAATTGCGGAAAGAAATGGGAAATATGGCCACAGGCCAAAGTGCAGGTTTCGGGTCAGACTAAAAGCAGGAAAACACTCAAGCACAAAACAACATCAAATAGAAGGAAAGGCAGCAGAATAAACTTGCAATCTTGCAATAATAACTTTTAAATTAACACCTCGGTACTCACTCTCCCACTGGCAATATTTAAATCCAAATATAGAATTTAAACTAGATAGCAAATAAAAAGAGCGAATGTTAAAGGAAGTGCACTACACAGAAAGAAATTATACGCAGAATCACTTATCAATTCAGAAGCCTGATGTCTTTCATTAATGCAGAGAACTTAGAGAGTATTCTCGCAAAGTGTCTAACCTCCCTTTTACAACAAGATTTGCTTAGTATTTATAGAGGTTTCCGCCTCTTTCATTTAATACATGTGAGAGAAGAATGTTCTGGGATCAAAGACAACAACCAGAAAAATCTCCTCGATTTCTTGGAAAATCCATGCACTTGAGAAACAAATTCCAAAAAATCTGAAATTCGGACGTAGATGCGCATGACAGGAGAAATCATTAAATTCTTTAAACAACTTTGATACATTGGAAATCATGAAAACTTATTTCTCCTCGCCTTTGTCCTTGCGATTCACAAAACAGAGTTACTGAGGGCACCCTTCATTAAATACATGCAATTCAATATTTGACCATTTCCTTGTTCACCTTAAATTCATCTTCGCCATATCAAATGCGTGCATGATCTTCATTAAGCACGTTCACCCCATGGAAAGGCGAACGGGACGTTCACCCCTAAGGAAGGGCGAACGGGACGTTCCCCGGGATGGGCGAACACGATTCTTCATTGTTGAAAGGAAGTTCACCCCTGGGATGGGCGAACGTCATGTTCGCCCCTCGACCAGGGCGCACAACATTTTTTAGGCGCACGGGCAACCAAGTACCCCAAGGCACGTTCGCCCCAAGAAAGGGCGAACGACATGTTCGCCCCTAAGGAAGGGCGAACGCGATTTCATACTTAAATATTTTTGCCAATACATTTTCAAAATAGGTTCACCCCAGGAAAGGGCGAATGAGGCGTTCGCCCCTCCTTAAGGGCGAACGTGAATATCCATAAATACATAAAGATTTTTTCAAAGTGTCTTCGGGATTTTTCTTCGTTCTTTTTGGAATACAATATATCAGACTTCTACATACTGAATGGAAAGTATATTATCGCTTCTTATAGAAATTAATACAAAATTTTCCCAAAATCCCAATGAAATACAAAATGGCCAACAGAAACATAGGGGATGTCAAATAGTAAGTTGGTCTAAGGTTGGTTGAGGATTTATGAATCCTTCACCTTAGTCAAAAAAAATTATAGATAAACTTTTCTCTTTTATTTGTGTGTTTTCTTGTTTCATGTTTTTGAGGTGTTACATTCATCATCCCTCATATCATTTTTTTCTAATGGTTGATTCAAGTAAATTATAATGTCCTTTACCATCTGATGATATAGAGGGGGTTTTCTATCCACTTTCTTAGGAGTGGAAAATCCTTGATTTAACCTAGCTTCTCTTGTGATATAGTCTCCTTGTTTCAAATTGAAGCTACCCTCATGCCCAAAAAATTCCATCTCTTCCTCTATTTTCACTTTGCAATCTCTTACCTTGTGCCAAGTTTCATGACATTTGCGACATCTAAATGCAATGTTTTCATAATCCACTTGTTGATCCCATTCTCTGGATTTATATTTAATCCTAATTGACTATGGGAAAGGCTTAGAAATAGCCATGGAAACGCATATTCGAGTGTATAAAACATACCTTCTTTCCTTAGTAGTTGGTCCATATTAGATGAATTCACCTAAAGTATTACCAATATTCTTCAAAACCTCCTTATTGATAAGTTGATAAGGAAATTCAAAAAGCCTAATCCTTATTGAAAGCCTTTTAATAGTTTCTTTGTCCACAAAAATTCTTATTCCAAGGTCTTAAATATAATGCATATTTGTCCCTAAACCATATACCTCCATCCATTATTTTATCCTATATTTATGAATTGGAGAAAATAATGAGGAAAAAACCCTTTGGAAGAAAAATCATGGAGGAAGTTGAATTCAATCACTACTTCCATTTAATCCAATTTTGAACCTCAGAAAAACCTGTCCAATATCTATGAAACTTACATATTAACCCTCTAGTTTTAAGAATCATTATATCATGCTCAATCATCTCATCCTTGATAATCACTTCTGGTGTAGAATCTGCTACATGGATTGGGTTTGCCATATATTTCCTCTTCCTCTTATTGCTAGTTAGGGCATCCAAACTTCCAACTTGGTCATTCATACTTTTAGTAAAGACTTTCACAAATGACTTTATTTCCATGTTACCTAGATTTTCTTCAAATAAATCCTTTAAATTCTCCTAAGATCTAGATCAAGAAGTGACACTTATTCCTTGATCACACTTTACTTTTTAATTTATGCTTTCCTGCTCACACTTCATTCTCACTCCCAACTTGCGCTCACACTAGCTTTTGGCTGCACTCACTCTTTGCTTGTGCTTGCACTCACTCTCAGATTTCTATCACACTCTCACTTATGGCTGCACTCACTCCCAGCTCGTGCTCACACTTGCTTTCAGTTGCACTCACTCTCAACTTGTGCTCACACTCCCAGCGGTGCTCGTACTCACTCCTGACTATTTTTACTCCTCATTGCATTCGCACTCACTCTTGACTAAGTTCACTCCAAGCTGCATAAATGTGTTATGATTATTTATGACATGTATAAGTTTTAATTTTGTTTATATAAAGTTAGATTAATAAACACACAAATATAATTTCTAGCACTTGCATATTTCACAATTATTATGGTCATGCTCATCCTATTTAAGCAATAAGATATATTCATCACTTTTTGGACCCTAAAATTAAAATCAACTTCTTGACAAACCTATATACCACTTACTCTTTTTTTGTCAATTTCTTCTTACCAGTTATAATGTCAGCCTCCTAAGTTGTAGAGTCATAACCTTTAGGTTTTTATTGACACTAATCACTACATGGGTATTTTTATATGCCACATCAAATTCAAATAGAGTAATTACATTAAACATAAATATATGTAAAATATATCTAAAATTTTAATATAAATATGAATAATTAATATTGCTTTTATGTTAATGTCATACTTTCTTAAGCATTTTATTTGAATCATTGATATGTATCCTTAGCAAATGTATGAGCATACTTAATATCATATCCAATACCAAATTTATCTTCCATATTATTCAACCAAGATTTTTTACCTAAATATTTTGTTGAAGGATAAATCACAATAGTTCTTTGCACAATATTTTTACTTTAAGGTCAATTCCATACCTCTAAAACTTGTCAAAATAATTTTTTTTTAACAACTATTGCTTTTTAAAAGCACTAATTTAAAAATAATGACAGGCTACTTTTATTTATCAAAACTTGTCCTTGAGGATTAATTCGAATTTTGTAGTTCATGGTGCCAATAGAGGTGCGATTATATTAATAAATATTCAACTATGAATGCAATATCATGTCATCATAAAAGGGTGAAGGAAGTATAACAGGTCTTATATCTGATCATTAGACAAGTTTAAGAAGTGACAAGAATCATTTACATCTAGTTATCATGGATCTCCATATATAGACCTAGCTAAATTTCATTATCCTTATAATTCTACATGCACGTAATCAAGTCTAGATGGCTCATTGGAACTATATATGTTGACACTACATAGAAAATGATGTGGATGTATGGTATGGTGGTAGTTATGAATGCAAATGAGTGGAGAGAGACTTGTATATGTGAAGAAATCTAGTGGTGTTGAATAGTAGATGATGTGAATCTACACCATGGATGTAGTTGTAACTTTGGGTGAGTGGAAGAAGAAACTTGTGTGGAGCAAAATTAGAGGATAAAATGAGGAGGATGAAAGGTAGGGCTTGGATATTTTAAACTCTTATCACCATTTGTGAAAATATTTTCCTACTCATTAGCTAAATTTCTTTTATATAACGTTTTTGTAAGACAAGGATTATATTCAAAGAATCCCCATATTATTTTTTTCATTTAAATATGCTGATTTTCAAAAATAAAAAGTATAAAATCATTATGAATTTAAAATAATTCTAATCAATTTAGAAAAAAATTAAAACTACAAAGGGTTTGAGCTCTACCTAAAGCAAATCAACATTGTAAACCATTATAAAACACTATGAAAATATGAACTTAAACCCTATTTTTTTTTATCTAGATTTGTAAATAAAATTTATTTGGGATATTATGAAATCGTTTCAAACCTTAAACTATTAAATTGAATTTATATAAACCTTATAAATTGTATCTACAATTTAAAATTATGTTTTTTCTAATTTTCATAAATTTTCTTAAAGCTTACCTTGTTATTTTGAAGGGACCCTCTTCAATCTCTTTTGTATCTTTATCTCATTTTTATCATTTTGGTGTATTTCATCCATATTTTGCTTTGATATTTTTAGCCATTTTTCCTTTGATGATAGTTGTGTTTGTCTTTTGACAAGTGGATTTTTGTCTCTGACTTCTTGATCTCTTTCATATGTAAAATGAATAAAGGGGTTACAAAATATCCATTAGGGTGATGACCTATTTTTTTATTTTGTTTGAAACAAAGTTCAAATGATATTTTTCCTAAACCGAGGTCCTTTGAAGTGCTAAAACGATATTACATAACGTTAGCATCAACTTGTACCATCATAATAATAGTCTAGTATTGCATTTGAGAAAAATTGAAAAAAAGTGCATAAATAAGGGGGAAGGGAGAAAGGGAGCATATTACTTAATATATTAACTATAGTATTAAAGTTAAAATCGTAATACTATACTAATACTATAGTTAATATTAGATAATGTTAGAACATAGTTAATTAATATATACTAACTATTATTAGCTAATATTATACTTGGTAAATTTTAATATTCAAAATATTAAAACTACTATTAAGTAATAGTAAAGCTAATATTGGAGCAAGTTGGGAGGGAGTGCAAGAAAGGAGTAAAACCTACCTTTTCTTGTTCTAGAAATCAAACAAGTTGGGTGAGTGTAAGTAAGAAGCAAAGTGCGAGCAAGGAGTTAGCGTTACGTTTTCTTGTTTTGTATATTAGGTAAAATTTAAAACCTAAAGGATTATTATAAATAAAATATAGACATAATGGTAGAAAATTCACTTTTGAAAGTTCTAACTAAAAGTAAGGATGTCATAGTTGGAAGTACACCCAAGCCAAGGATAAGAGGAAAGAACAAATCTATGGCAAACCCTATCCATATAGCAAATATTATAATTAAATGATTATTAAGGATGAGATGATTGTGAATGATATAATGGTTCTTAAAATTCAAGGGTTAATATGTAAGTTCCACAAATACTAGTAAATTTTTTGCAGATTTAAAATTGGATCAAGAGGAAGTGCGGATTGAATTCAACTTACTACATGAATTTTTTTCAAAAGGATTTTTCCTAACAATCTTATCCACTTTAGAAATATGGATAAAGTAATGAATTTTGGCTCATGATTTAGAAGGAGAGATGCATTACATTTAAGACCATGGAATGAGAAATTTTCTATGGAGATACAAACTACAAAAAGGATTTTGGTGTAGATTAGGTTTTTTGTACTTCCATATAAACTTATCAATAATTTGGAGAATATTAGAAATATTTGAGGGGAATTCATCTAGGAGGAACTAACTATTAAGGAGCAAAGGCATGTTGCATACACCAGAATATGTGTTGCTATGGATATTTTAAAATATTCACTACTATCATTAGGATTAAATCTAAATCAAGAGAATGTGATCAACAAATGGATTACAAAAATGTTGTATTTTGATGTAATAAATATTATAATACTTTACATATGTTAAGAGATTACAAAATAAAACTAATGGAGAAATAGATGGATATTTTTGGACATGAGACAAACTTCACTATGAAGTAAGGAGATCATATCATAATATAATCTAGGTCAAATCAATGATTTTCCACTCCTAAAAAAGTGGAAAAGAAAACCTCTTTTCATCATCAAAAGGTAAAGGCCATTACAATTTACATGAATAAACCATTAGAATAAAAATTGACACGAGGGATGAGGATGTACAATGCACGAGTAGAGTTTAAGGTGAGAATTAAGCTGGAGAGGTAAATTATAAAGCAAAGGAGGTGAAAGAGATCAAGGTTAGTCTAGATAAATAATCTTTATTCTCCTCAGGTAGTATAGAATCCTCTCCTTGTAATAAAAATTGAAATAGTACAAAGTGTATCCCTTGCACTTTAGGGTTTAAAGAGTAGCATGATAAATAAATACATACGGAAGATATCCATAGAAATTTAGAGTTTCTAGGGAAATATAAAGAAGAAAGTGTTTTTCTTGCATTTCAAATTCTCTAGGGAAACTTTAATCCTTAGGAGATAAGATCTATTATGAACAATATAGAAAAATATATGATATTGATGAATATAAAATTGTTTTTTTGAATGAATAAAAGGAAAGGAATATATTCAAATTAAGAATAAAGAGAAAATAAAACTCAAATGGATATCAATTTGGCAAGCCAAAAACAAAAATTACAATTATTAATAAGAAGTGGGGCTAATCCCACTAATAAAAATAAAAAGTAATAATGAAAATGGTATTGTGAAATATTAGGGTTATGAATAAGACCCTTTAAAAAATATTTATTAAGTAGTTGATAGGTTGTTATAGTCGTCAGTTTATTTTAATTCTAAAAATAAAATTAAGTACTGAAGAATGTAAGGATGTATTAAAAAATATTTGAAAGATGGGGGATTGTTTGATAGTTTCTTCTATAGGAGTTTCTAGAGGTATTACAACAATATGGGACAAACACAAATGAAATGGATAATTGCTAAAAATAAAATTAATTGGGTTGCTAGCCTATTTTATAGGAAAGAGAAAATATCAAACTTGGGGTTAAAAATGTTTATGCTCCAATAAGCATTTTACTTCTTATGAAAACATTGAAAGGTCATTAACATGCTTTTGTCAAATATAATGATGATTCATAATTGTGATCTATGGATTCGTAGGTAGACATCAACACAGTTCTATCTCCTTCAAAAAATAAATGTGTCTTTGATGGTCTAATAAATATAGGATTTTACTTCATTTATTATTTCTAATGGCCTTTAAGATGCTATTCCTTCATGTTTTAGTATACATAGGATAATAGATACGTTGGAAAAACTCATATAGTAGAGAGATTAGATGGAGTTTTATTATCCAACATATGGTTATAAATAAAATATACAATCTCTCTAGACATTGTATTACAAGTAGGACTATATCAAAAACCCAATCTCTTAAGATGTGATTTATTCAATAACGGTCTCTCAAAACCATTTTGATTTTATGTATTTGGCTCCAAGATCCTGATTTCTTGTAGATTATTATATCATGGTGGGATAAAGTAAATATTGAAAGATCATGTATGTATAGGTTTGTTTAAAAGATGAAATATCTAAAGAAAAAAATGAAGATCTAGAACGCCAAATATTTTGGTGTCATATTTAAAGAAAATGAGGAAATTGAATCCATGCTCAAAACTTTACAATAGATAGTAGAAATCAATGGAATGGACCATGACTCTTATATTTAAGAAATATAATTACTTTCTAATTATCATAATGTATTGAAAAAGGATTCGTAATGGTTACAAAATATAGAGAGAGATGGTTTAAGGAAGGAGATGTAAATACTAAAATTTTCATGTTCTAGCCATTTCTTTTCTTTTCATTGCATAAAAAATATTTCAACTCCAAATGGAAGAAATATTAAGAACGAAGAAGATATCATAAAGAAAACAATTAATTATTTCAAATATACTTTATAATATATTGGGAAAGAGAAAGAGGTATAAAATAAGCTTGAAAAATATTCCATTAATTATCACATATGGAAAAAATGAAAGCTTTATGAAGAAGATATCCATGGGGGATGTATCTGAGGCAATTTTCCCTTTCCATTCTAGTAAGGCACCTAAAATTTATGGATTTTCTACAATTTTCTTTCAAAAAATATAGTATTTATTGAAGAGTGATATGTTGGCTATAATTGATAGGCCCAAAAAAGAAAGGCTACAAAAAGTGAGATAAATGCCATATTTATTATATTGGTTCCCAGAAAGGTGAAATATATTTTTGATAAATTATGTCCAATAAGCCTTCGTAATATGATTTATAAGTTCATTTAAAAATTATAGAAAATAAATTGAAAAACATTCTAGATTATTGTAGTGAATTCTCACTACACTCGAGGAGAGTAAGAGAACATGGGTAAAATTGAAGGATGGATCCGATGGGAAGCAAGCTACCCAGGGTCTAAAATAAAGTAGAGATAAATATACAAGGTTAGAGCTGGCAGCAAAGAAGAACAAAACTAGAGTTATAGAGACAAGCAACGACGTGATCAACAAAAATAAAAAGTGACTTGGGCACAATCACTTGACATAAACATCCATAATTGCAAGCTAGTGGTAATAATTGAAATAATGGTTGAATTAGATGAAGAGTTAGCAAAAAAAAACTAAGATTTCAAACAAAATACAAAGTGGAAGTGGTCATCCAAATTTTGATTGAGCCAACACAAATCATTCTTAAAACATTTAGGAAGGCAAATTTTGCTTTAAGGGCTCCCACCCCTGAACCCCTACATCAAGGGTTTATGTCACCCCATCCTCCCAAGGATACTATCAACCAAGGCTACTATCATAGCCTTAGATCCCACATATCATAAAAGTACACAGTTCCCCAGACGTATAGTCTTTCCTCAACAAAAAGGAGTAAAACATTTAAGACTATCATAAAACCTCTAGAGGAGTAGCCATAAATATGAGAGTATTAATGGCAATAAGTATTTATGGAAGATTTTTGACATGGTAAACAAGACCTTATATCCAACAACACTAGACCCAACAACCCCAAGATTACACACCATCAATGCAAATGTACAATGAGCAAGAATTTTGAAAGGGAAAATTTTGAATGTTGGGGAAAAATGACCCAATGTATTATTTATAAATATGTATTCTTCTTATTATAATTATTGCAAGTCATCCATTTCCTTATAAGGAGTGATTTTATTCATTTTCTCTTGTATCAAGGCCTGAATCAAACCTTGCCTTGTTGATTGATTAGATTTTGATTGTCTTCTCTTTGCATGTATGTAGCTTGGAGTTCAAACTAATAGAAATTATGTATACTTATAAAATTCCTATCCTAATTCTAGTGTGGGTGTTCTATATATGTGCATGTTCTTAGAGGGACCTATGTTCCTCATGCACTATCAAATTACTTTGCATGTGTTCACTTCAACCTGCCATGACATGAAGAGTCTTATTAGATATTTGGTGCATTGCCACCTGTAGGTAGGCTAGATAGGCTAGTTAGGATTTACTACTTTCATTTTCTTCTTTTCCTTATTTCCCTAGAAATAGAAACCTAGTAGAAGTAGGCTAACGTAGGAGCTAAGAAAGGAAAAGTATTGAATATCACATCAAAACCAGGAGCCAACATTGGTAAAACATCTTGAAGGTTGTTTAGAGGGGTTGCATCCCACATTCCTTGGAATTCATAGGATTGATACTCTACATGAGACACAAGAAACCAAATACACTTGCTTGGAATAATCTACAACCATGGGAGGTCACAATACTTGGGGCATAAGTGTCATTTTAGACCCCCCAATAGCTCAAATTGTCATGCTTTATGAGACCCAAATTGCAAAATTTATCCCCTAATCAATAAGTCAATTCATGGTTTAAATGAAAGTCATGGTCATCAACTTGTTGAAGCACCTTGCATATTCACTTGGCACCTCAAATTTGAAAGAACCTTGAAAAATTTCTATCTTAGGGTGAGGTTACAGTGGAAACCTCTATCTATCCAACAATGCTCCCCACCTAGTGAATTTGCACAAAAGGAAGAACTTGCAGAATATACCCAAAAGAAATAAAAATTGAGGTTCTAGTGAAGGAATCAATCTATTTTCTTCTAGAGCATCAACTGCATTCATCCAAATTTGTTGTAACTAAAAGACCCATCATGGTTGCTCCATCAATACCTCTTGTTCGAGATGATAGAAACCCACTAAATCTCCCTAATATAATAACTAAATGGGGAAAGCTGCCAAAATTAGCACTAGAAACCCTACCAAATTATATTGACAAAAACCCAATTACCCCGTTGGAGAACCTACGAGAGGTGGTCTTCATGTACCAAATACACTATATCATTGAGAAGGATGTATTACTCATATCGTTGACAACCTCACTTTGGTAAAAGTCCCATCAAGGTTTTGAATCCCTTCCCCCATTCCATCATCAAGTGGGATCATTTGGATACTCTCCTTATGGATGATTTTGAGATAAAGTTAACTATTAAGGAGAACCAAAACCAACTAAAAATGTCAATGCCAATGCCTTCTCAATAGGAACCCATGACTCTCAGTGAGGAGATCACTCTAGTGTAGAACATGAACTAGAAAAGAGTAGATATATAGTTAAAACCATCCTCAAAAGAACTTGAACCCAATGTTTACATCCAATTTGAGGAAGTAGTTCAGTTATGGTTGGACATATCCATTTCTTAGGAAAAAATGGGTCAACTGGCCAATCCAAAAGGAGTGATAAACATCAAAAGTTGGGAGGTCAAGGAGAAAATCCTACATTTATTCAAGGATGAGCATGAGGAGGCAAAGGTAGCAAGTAATCCACTACTTGATCCATCACTAAGCAAAAATAAAGATCATAATGACTATTGGGTAGTAGAGACAATGAAGTTAGAGTCCTCTAGTGTCCGAGCAAGCAATAAAAGTACTCATCAGACCCTAAAATGCAACCCCTCCACCCTAAAATGTATAAAGGAGGTAAAACATATGACTTGGAGGGAAAAATATTCTCTAAAAAGGCCATCCAAAAATATGGAACCAACCTGAGTACTAGTCTGCCCAAGCCAAAGAGATTACTCATCATCGATACTAGTCTATCTGAGCAAAATAAGTTGCTCAAAAACCATAGTTCTAAAAAAATTAAGATATTTCACTTAGAGAACTAGAACGAGAGAAAGAAGGGATGAAAGGCTTAAGCGATTAATTAGGGGGTCTCAGTTGACTCCATACCCAATGGATAAAGGCCCCCTAAATCATTGTATATATGTGTTATAGTTTTGATTTTGTTGTAGATAAGTATCATTGTTTATATAAGATCTTAATTTTGTAAAGTTTCAAAGATATAAGGTTGTAGAATGGTTGTTGAAACTCCCACATTCACTTTCTTTTCCACTTTTCCCATAAATTTAATTCTATACCCAATGGATAATGTGATGGATTCTTTGGGTTCCTCATTTTCATCGACCTAAGGATCCCTTGTGAGTCACCAAAATTATTGTGAATTCTCACTACACTCGAGGGAGTAAGATAACATGGATGAAATTGAAGGATGACTTTGGTGGGAAGCAAGCTACCCAAGATTCAAAAGAAAGTAAAGGTGAATACACAAGGTTGATAACTAGACTCTTATATTTAGAGCTAAAAAAAAATAAGAACACAACCAAATTTTTAACAACAACCTAAAGCAATGATACATGTAACTAGAAGAAAAAGTGATCTAGGCACAAATTTTACCTAAACATATGATAATTGTGAGCTAGTGGTAATAACTAGAATACTAGGTAGAGTAGATGAAGATATAACAACAAGATGCACCAACCATACCAAATACAAAAAATCATAATTTTAGAAAAATGATAAAATGGATCGTTTATCCAAGTTTCAATCAAGCCAACACTAGCCACACTCCAAAAATTTAGGAAGGCAAATTTTTCTTCGGGGGATACCAACCCTGAAACCCTACAAGGAGGGACACTAACCTTCATCCCCCTAGCTAGGACTATTGTCATTTCCCTGGACCCTACATATAATGTAGGAGTGTATAGTTCCTTGAATGGACACTCTTTCCTCAACAAAAAGGAGTAAAACACTTAAGGCACTAACATAAAACCTCCAAAGAACTGGCCATAAATTTGGGAGTATTAATGGCAAAAAATACCTATGGAAATTTTAAATAAAGAAAAACTTGCTGCTTTGCAATGATATATATGAAAAGGTGTTTCAAAGTGTATTATGTTATTCTTTTACAACATTCAAAATAGGGACTCCTTAAGAGGGACCCTAGTCATTGATCTTCTTTGTAGCACACCAAAATATTCTTCTTTGATTCCTTAGAGTTGAAGTGGGCTTATGATGCTTGCCACCTCGAGCTACACCTGTCTACAATACCTGCGTAACCCTACAAAAATGATTTTTGAGCCCTATATCGTACATACATGTAAACATAAAATAGGGTTATTAGCACCTGTCACATGTATGTAAGAAAAATTAAACTAATATGAACCAGAAATGTAAGATCCATAATCACATAAACCTTTGCAAGATAAATACAAGAGGCTAGAGCATATACCCATGTGACTTGTGTTTCTTCTCCTCCTTGGAAATTCCTATAAAGTAATCCTACATTTGCTTCCCCTCCTTAATAAAGAAAAGAAGGGTGGTATTTATAGAATTTGAGTTGAGATGAAGGGATGAGAATGATGTGGCATAGTGGGGGACAAGATAAGGTGGGTGGAGTATATAAAATGTTTGAGTGGGATGAGTGGAAGATAAAGCATTTATATTATGCTTGTGAGTGGAATGAGTGGAAGACAAAACATTTGTCTTATGCTTATGAGTGGAATGAGTGGAAGAAAAAACATTTGTCTAATGGTTGTGAGTGGGATGAGTAGAGAATGAGTTGAGGTGTGTAGGGAATATAAAATGTGTGAGTGGGATGAGTGGATAATGAGTTGAGGTGAGTGGGGAATATAAAATGTTAGTGGGTTGAGTGGAGAATAATTTGAGGTAAGTGGGGAATATAAAATGTGTGTGGTTTGAGTGGAGAATATAAAATATGTGAGTGGGATGAGTGGAAGATGGGTGTATTTAGTGGAGGAATATAAAATTGGATAATGGAGAAAGTAATTTTTGAGTGGGGTTGACTAGGGTTAGGTGGACCTAGGGTGAGGAGGTGTGCACCTAGATATATGGTCACATAGTGATCAGGGCCTAGGTGTAGGAGGAGGCTTAGTGAATAATGAATAGTGAATAGGATGGTTAGAGGAGAAATTGAAGATTTGGAAGGATTTAGATGAATTTGGAATTCTAGTGTGAATGACTAGAATTAGGTGTCTATAGATGCCCCTTTTTGTATCGAGTTGTGTGAAGACATGATGCAGTGCAAAAACTCATGACACCAGTTGATGGCTTGATTTTGAAGGTGAATTGATAACATAATTTAAAAGACAATGTTGTATACCCTCTCAAGTAGTGAGAGAGTGGAATAAAGAATGTATTATAGTAACTAGTTGATTGACAAGTGGATGAAAATGGTGGATAAAATAATAAGTGTTGATGGTGACTGGTGAATGGGTAGGAGGCGATTGAATGTTACAAAAAATATAAGATGTCTATGGGTGTGTTGAGCAAGGTGTTGCAAGAAGGTTGTCATTGTTGTCAACACAGGCAGTTAGATCCAAGGATGCAGTGGGTAGACAGATCAGAAGTCATTCAGATGCAGAAGATAGAAAAAATTCAAAGAAAAAGACAAGTTAGAAAACTGTCGCGATATCGCGACATGTTTTCTGTCGTGATTTCACGACAAGTCGGAGGAGAGAGAAAGTGCAGCCGAAAATGTTGCGATTTCACGACGAAAATGAGGAGAGAGAAAGTGTAGCCAAAAATGTCGCGATTTCACGACGAAAATGAGGAGAGAGAAAGTGCAGCCAAAAATGTCACGATTTCACGACGAAAATGAGGAGAGAGAAGGCGCAAGGCAAACGGTCACGATTTCGCGACATGCTGGAGGCCAAGAAGCTAAGTCGAGAAACTATAGCGATTTCGCTACATGTCGAATTTTCGCTGGCCGAAGCAAGAAGAAAGCGTTAAGTGGAAAAGTTGTAGCGATTTCGCTACATGTCGAAATTTCGCTGGCCGAAGCAAGGAGAAAGCGTTGAGTTGAAAAGCTGTAGCGATTTCGCTACAAGTCAAAAGTGCACAAAGCAAAGGTGTAGCGATTTCGCTACGGGTCAAAATTGCACAAAACAAAGGTGTAGCGATTTCGCTACGAGTTGAAAAATCACAACACGAAGATGTAGCGATTTCGCTACAAGTCATAAGTGCTCAACGTGAAGGTGTAGCGATTTCGCTACCAATCAAAAGTAAAGAACTCAAAGATGTAGCGATTATGCTACAAGTCGAAAGAACAAAGCACAAAAGTGTAGTGATTTCCTTGCAAGTCATAATTTCACGGGCAGAAGCAAAGCTTAGAAGCACAAGGCACAATATTGTAGCGATTTCGCTACTGCATGAAGCTAGGATTGTACGGAAGCTGAAAGTGTCACGATTTCACGACGAGTTGCAAGAAAAGCCTCAGGAAGCAGGAAGCGTCGTGATTTCGCGACAAAGATGAGGATGACGTCGAAAGCTGAAAGTGTCACGATTTCACGACGAGTTGCAAGAAAAGCCTCAGGAAGCCAGAAGCGTCATGATTTCATGACAACATTGAGGATGACGTCAGCAAAAGTTTGAAGTGTCACGATTTCATGACAAGAACGGTGGCAAAGCTGTCAACGGCCAAAAGGGTCACGATTTCGTGACGACAAGGTCAAGAAGGCGTACGGCCACAAAAAGTGTCACGATATCGTGACGTGTTGCTATTTCATGGCAATAAGCTACAGGAAGGTGACGAAGGTGGCAGAAGAGTTTGAGGCCGACAAAGTTAAATCAGGGCCGATGGATTTTAGGGTTTGAAGCCGACATCTTTTAGGGTTTACAGTCGACATCTTCTTAGGGTTTGTGGCCGACGCACTTATGGTTACAGCTAACTATGATTTAAGATTTGTCTTGAAATTTATTCTATAAAAGGACTACTTCAAATTTGAAGAGAGCGTTGCGATGAGATAATGTGCGAATGCGAGAAGAGTGATTGCGCAAGTGAAGTTCGGTCGAGTAGAGTGCAAAGTCGTAGTTCGAATCTGCATATCATGATTGCATGGATGAAAAGCGCAATGTGTAGAGATGGAGTTCTAAGTTCAAAATGTTAGCGCACAAATAGCAGAAGTGTCGATCATCCGGTTGCAGCAGAGAGTGCGAAGAAGTACACAAAAGCGATCGGACAGTGCGAAGAGTTTTGCGTAGAAGCAGAATGCAGAAAAATAGCAGACTATAAGGAACAACATGAAAGTTTTATTCTATCATTTTTATTATCTTTATTGACATCCAAGTTACAGCTTGGTATAAGGGGTTGGTGCCTCTTTCCGGTAGGTGCTTTGGTAGATTAGGAGTTGGTGCTCCATTCTGTTGAAGCGAGATAAAGTTAAGGGGTTGGTGCTCCTTCCGGTTGGTCTTGGTAAAGGATTATGTAAAGTTGTAGCTTTGCATTGACTGGATTTGGATGGTAGTCCAAGCAGTCATTTTTGAGGAGTAGCCACATTGGTGAACCTCGTTAAATTGTTGTGTTATGTGTGATGCTTTCTTGATGCATTTGGTATCTCTTTTATCTGCTTTAAACTACTGCTTGGATTTAAAACCATATGTTTTAGAAGTTTTTAAAGAACACACTTGATTCACCCCCCTCTCCAGTGTCATTGTGATTACAACAATTGGTATCAGAGCCAAGTTCCTGAACAGGCTTAAACAGCTAAGGTGATCTTGGAAGTTACGCAATGGCAAGTGGTGAAGGTTTCTCCTCGAACAAAGCACCATTGTTTGATGGGACTAATTATGCATTCTGGAAAATTAGAATGCAGACATATCTCAGTGCTTTGGGTTTTGACATCTAGGGTGCGGTAGTTAATGGTTACAAAGCTCCTGCCACCGCTCCAACAGACACTATAGGTAAAAATGCATTTGAATATGATTCAAAAGCAAAAAATGCTATCATGTGTGGACTAGTTGACAGTGAGCTAGTCAAGGTCATAAATTGTGAATCAGCAAAAGATATATGGGATAAACTAGAGAACATTCATGAAGGAGATGATAGGATCAAGGAGGCCAAACTTCAAGCACATCGAGCTCAATACGAATCTTTAAATATGGACAATGATGAGAACATAGAGACTTTCATGCAAAGAGTCAATGGGATCACCAATTCAATCAGAGGTCTTGGCGAAGAATTAATCGATGTTGCTATCGTGAAAAAGGTATTGAGATCGCTTCCTCCTAGATTTGATTCTAAAGTCTCTGCCATAGAAGAAGCCAAAGATCTAAATCATTTTAGTATGGATGAGATGCATGGTTCTTTGACTGCTTTTGAAATGAGAATAGGAAGGTCTAATCCCACAGATAGAGAAGCAGCTTTCAAAGCCCTAAAAGGCAAAAGCACAAAACAAGAATCTGAAGAAGAGGATGCTTCAGATGAAATGGAAGCAAATTTTGTAAGAAAGCTGAGAAAAGGAAAAGGAAAATACAAAGGAAAGCTACCTTTTAAATGTTTCAATTGTGGAGGCATTGGACACTTTGCTACCAAATGTCCTCTCAATGACAAGAACAAAGGTGAAGAAACTCAGCATCAAGAAAGAGGTGAATGGAGGAAGAAAACAAACTTCAGAAAAGGCAATTTCAAAAAGAAAAGCTTTATCTCCCGAAATGCAGAATCTTCAGAGGACAGTTCTAGTGAAGACTCTGAAGAAGGAACAGGTGAGGCTCTCTTTATGGCGTTTGAAATAGACGAATCAGAAGAGGCAGAAAACATAGAAAATAGAGAAGGAATGAACTCTGAAGTATCTATTGAAAAAGGTGAGGCTGAAGTTGATTTAGAAGGTGAGCTGGTGTCTGCTCTTATGGAATGGAAATCTGAGAAAAGAAAGAATAAAAAACTGTTAAGGAAACTTGAGGATGCAAATGACATTATAGCCAGTCTAAAAACACAGACAGAAGAGTACAAGAAAATGTCCGAAGATCTTGAAGTTCGGGTAACCATGAAGATAGATTACTTGTTGCAAATTGGAAGAAGAAAATGTTAGTCTCCGAATACAGATACAAGAGCTGGATCGAAAAATTAGCTGTCATTTAAAACGTGAAGAAAGTTCGATGAAGGTGGACAAAATTCTAAGCTGATCAAAGATCCACAGGTATCAAATTCGGTGCAGGCTTTCTTGAAGGAGAATCATCAAGTGGACCAAAGGCAAGCAATGTTGAAAGTGAAAAGAGTAAAGACAAGGAACAGGCTGTGGAAAGAAAAACAAATCGAGGCAAAAGAAAGCTGTAATGCCAGTCCTGAAATAGCGGTGACAATGATGGCTTTACCAAGGTCACACATCAAAAGAAAAGAAGATCTAAGGCTCCTGCAACAACTTGGCCAAGACCATATTTTAGGTTCAATCATTATTTCTATGGTTTCTATTTTAAATGTAATGGTTATGGGCATAAAATTGTTGACTGCAAGTACAATATAGGTCCAAGAAGTTTCACTAGTAGAAATGCTTTTGCTCCTCTAATGAGTTATGCAGTAGAATGCTTTAAGTGTCACAACTTTGGGCATATTGCTAGAAATTGTCGTAGTATTTCTGTTTCATATCAATCTCAGAAAAGAAGAATTCAACCATATAGGGCAAAACAAAATAGAATTTCTTCTGAAGGATATGTGCAAGATTCTGAAAAGGGGAAATCCAAGCTAGAACCCAACACCACAGTTAAAACAGAATGGAAACAAAAAGAACAGCTCAGGAAAGAACAGGAATCTTTAATAGTGCGAGACAACTTTTAGAGCTCGAGAATAAATATGTACCGTGGATCCTTGACAGTGGTTGCTCAAGTCATATGACAGGTGATAAACAGAAATTTGAAAATCTACAGAAATATGAGGGTGGTTCTGTGAAGTTCGGCAATAATGATGGAGCCAAAATAATAGGTAAAGGATCTATCAAAATTAGTGAAGGGAAAATCAAGTCAGAAGAAGTTTTATATGTGGATGGTTTGAAACATAACCTGTTAAGTGTGAGTCAAATCTGTGATAAAGGACATGAAGTGGTTTTCAAGAAGCAGGGTTGTGAAGTCAGAAAAATAAACAGCGGGAAATTGATAGCAACCGGCTCAAGGACGTCTGGCAACTTGTACACACTCTCAGAATCTTCAGAAGGTATGTGCTTCATTGGACAAGAAGAAGAGAACTGGTTGTGGCATAAGAGGCTTGGACACATAAGTTTTGATAATTTGGTGAAAATCAGCTCTAAACAAGCGGTGAGAGATATTCCAACCATTAAGAAACCTTCAAACGGTGTTTGTGCTTCATGTCGAAGGGAAAGCAAACCGGAGTTTCATTTAGAACAAAAGAATACCACACTAGCGAGGCCTTTGGAACTCATTCATACAGACTTATGTGGACCCATGAGGACTCAAAGCATAAACGACGACAAATACTTTATGCTTGTGTATCGATGATTATTCCAGAATGACATGGATATTCTTCCTAAAAGATAAAACAGAAGCTTTTGAAATGTTCAGAACCTTCAAACAGCTAGTTGAGAATGAAACAGGAAAAAGGATTAAATGCTTGCGATCAGACAGAGGAGGAGAATTCATTTCGAATGAATTTACAGAATACTATGAAAAATATGGTATCGGGAGACAATATTCAGCGGCCAGAACTCCTCAGTCAGAATGGTGTAGTAGAGAGGAAGAACAGAACTATACAGGAAATGGCACGCACCATGCTGGCAGAAAACAAAATAGCAGATAGATTCTAGAAAGAAGCAGTTCACACAGCAGTATACATTCAAAACAGGTATATGTTAAGAACTCATGAATGCAAAACACCTTATGAGTTGTGGTTTGGTAGAAAAGCAACAGCAAAACATCTCAAAGTATTTGGCTATAAGTGCTACATCAGAAAAACTGATGACAACCTTGGAAAGTTTGAAGATAGAGCAGATGAAGGTGTTTTTGTTGGTTATTCTCCAAATAGCAAAGCTTACAAATGCTACAACAAGAGACTCAAGAAAATTGTGGACAGTGCGAGATGTTAAATTCGATGAAGGGAGGAAACAAACGAGTTAACTTTGAAGAAAACTACCCAATCTACGAAGAAGTCATTGAAGGAGATGAAGTGCATGGAACAGAAAATACGTCTACGGCTGATGCAGATAACTTATCAGATGACTCAGAGGTGCAAGAAAATAAAAAATTCAAAATGGGAAGCTGGCAGAAAAATCATCCTAGAGACCAAATAATTGGAGATCCCACAGCTGGCATTCAGACAAGAAAGAAAGTAATAAGTAATTACTCTCTTTTATCCAGCATTGAGCCCAAAAACATAGATGAAGCAAGCAAAGATGATAGCTGGATGAAGGCAATAAATGAAGAGTTAGATCAGATTGAAAAGAACAGAACTTGGGAACTAGTACCTAGACCTGCAAATAAGAATGTAATAGGCACCAAATGGATATTTCGAAATAAATTAAATGAAGACGGTCAGGTCATTAGAAATAAAGCAAGACTGGTTTGCAAAGGCTATGCACAGGTCGAAGGCATTGATTTTGAAGAGACTTTCACACCAGTGGCCGGACTAGAAGCTATTAGAATGTTTCTGGCACTAGCAGTTCACAAGAACTTCAGAGTTTATCAGATGGATGTAAAATCTACGTTTTTAAATGGGAAACTTGAAGAAGAGGTCTATATTGAACAACCAGATGGCTTTCAAATCAGTGAAGATCCTAACCTTGTCTGCAAATTAAAGAAAGCATTGTATGGATTAAAACAAGCACCACGGGCATGGTATGCTAGGCTAGATAATTATCTCTCTCAACAGGGATTCAAGAAAGGTTTAGTGGACAGTAATCTGTATGTGAAAACAAAAGGTGGGCATCTCATTGTTCTTGTTGTCTATGTGGATGATATCATATTTGGCAGCAACAAAGATGAATCTTGTAAAGACTTAGCAAACAAGATGCAGAATGAATTTGAAATGTCAATGATTGGTGAACTGTCTTACTTTCTAGGGCTACAAGTTAATCAGAATGAGAAAGGTATATTCATTTCCCAAATCAAATATGTGAAAGAAATGCTAAAGAGGTTCACTATGGAGGATAGTAAGCCAGTCAGCACTCCCATGACAACAGGCTGCAAGTTGAGTAAAGAAGACAAATCTCCACCTGTAGATCAAACCATGTATAGATCAATGATAGGAAGCTTACTATATTTAACTGCAACCAGACCTGATATTCTATAGGCAGTTTGCATGGTAGCCAGATTTCGAGCCAGTCCCAAAGAGACTCATGTAACAGTAGTTAAAAGGATTTTTCGGTATCTCAAAGGCACCATGGAGTATGGGTTGTGGTATCCAAAAGGCAAAGATTTCACTCTTATATCATATTCAGATGCAGATTGGGCTGGATGTGTTGATGACAGAAAGAGTACCAGTGGAGGAGCATTCTATTTGGGGGACAAATTGGTTGCATGGCACAGTAAGAAGCAAGAGTCAGTTTCTTTATCTACAGCTGAGGCAGAATATATTGCAGCAGCAACATGTTGCACACAAGTCTTGTGGATGAAACAAACCTTGAAAGATCTAGGTATTAATTTTAGTGAACCAATATCAGTAAAGTGTGACAACACCAGTGCAATTAACATCTCTAAGAATCCAGTAATGCACTCACGGACAAAGCACATTGCTATAAGGTATCATTTCTTGAAAGAAAAAGTTGCAGAAGGAGAAGTTAAATTGGACTATGTCCCAACTACAGAACAGGTAGCAGATATTTTTACAAAACCTTTGCCCAAGGAAGTATTTGAGTATCTTCGAAGCAAATTAGGAGTAGTCACACTTCCTAAGAAGTGACTAGCTACGGGGATCACTTTCTCGAGGGGAGCATTTGAGTATTTGACTATTCTTTTGCTCATGATCATAATTTGTGCCGATTGCAACAAATTGTGCCCGAGAAGTGTGAGGATGGACTCGGGGGAGTCTGCGGCAGCCCTTTGGTATTATTGACAAAGGGGGAGAAGAGTTACGAGGAATGTATACGAGTGTTGCCAACAATTCCAAAGGGGGAGATTGTTGAGCAAGGTGTTGCAAGAAGGTTGTCATTGTTGTCAACACAGGCAGTTAGATCCAAGGATGCAGTGGATAGACAGATCAAAAGTCATTCAGATGCAGAAGATAGAAAAAATTCAAAGAAAAAGACAAGTTAGAAAACTGTCATGATTTCGTGACAAGTCGGAGGAGAGAGAAAGTGCAGCTGAAAATGTTGCGATTTTGCGACGAAAATGAGGAGAGAGAAAGTGCAGCCGAAAATGTCACGATTTCACGACGAAAATGAGGAGAGAGAAAGTGCAGCTGGAAATGTCATGATTTCACGACAAAAATGAGGAGAGAGAAGGCGCAAGGCAAACGGTCACGATTTCGTGACATGTTGGAGGCCAAGAAGCTAAGTCGAGAAACTGTAGCGATTTCGCTACATGTCAAATTTTCGCTGGCCGAAGCAAGAAGAAAGCGTTAAGTGGAAAAGTTGTAGCGATTTCGCTACATGTCAAAATTTCGCTGGTCGAAGCAAGAAGAAAGCGTTGAGTTGAAAAGCTGTAGCGATTTCGCTACAAGTCAAAAGTGCACAAAGCAAAGGTGTAGCGATTTCGCTACGGGTCAGAATTGCACAAAACAAAGGTGTAGCGATTTCGCTACGAGTTGAAAAATCACAACACGAAGATGTAGCGATTTCGCTACAAGTCATAAGTGCTCAACGTGAAGGTGTAGCGATTTCGCTACTAGTCAAAAGTAAAGAACTCAAAGATGTAGCGATTATGCTACAAGTCAAAAGAACAAAGCACAAAAGTGTAGTGATTTCCTTGCAAGTCATAATTTCACGGGCAGAAGCAAAGCTTAGAAGCACAAGGCACAATATTGTAGCGATTTCGCTACTGCATGAAGCTAGGATTGTACGAAAGCTGAAAGTGTCACGATTTCGCGATGAGTTGCAAGAAAAGCCTCAGGAAGCAGAAAGCGTTGCGATTTTCAGACAAAGATGAGGATGACGTCAGCAAAAGCTGAAAGTGTCGTGATTTCACGACGAGTTGCAAGAAAAGCCTCAGGAAGCCGAAAGCGTCACGATTTCGTGACAACATTGAGGATGACGTCAGCAAAAGTTTGAAGTGTCACGATTTCGTGACAAGAACGGTGGCAAAGCTATCAACGGCCAAAAGGGTCACGATTTCGCGACGACAAGGTCAAGAAGGCGTACGGCCACAAAAAGTGTCGCGATATCGCGACGTGTTGCTATTTCACGGCAATAAGCTATAGGAAGGTGACGAAGGTGGCAGAAGAGTTTGAGGCCGACAAAGTTAAATCTAGGCCGATGAATTTTAGGGTTTGAAGTCGACATCTTTTAGGGTTTACGGCCGACATCTTCTAGGGTTTACGGTCGACACTCTTAGGGTTCACGATCGACTATGATTTAAGATCTGTCTTGAAATTTCTTCTATAAAAGGAGGGCTACTTTGAGTTTGAAAAGAGCATTATGATGAGATAATGTGCGAATGCGAGAAGAGTGATTGCGCAAGTGAAGTTTGGTCGAGTAGAGTGCAAAGTCGTAGTTCGAATCTGCATATCGTGATTGCATGGATGAAAAGCACAATGTGTAGAGATGGAGTTCTAAGTTCAAAATGTTAGCGCACAAATAGCAGAAGTGTCGATCATCCGGTTGCAGCAAAGAGTGCGAAGAAGTACATAGAAGCGATCGGACAGTGCAAAGAGTTTTGCGCAGAAGCAAAATGCAAAAAAATAGCAGACTGTAAGGAACACATGAAAGTTTTATTCTATCATTTTTATTATCTTTATTGTCCTCCAAGTTGCAGCTTGGTATAAGGGGTTGGTGCCTCTTTCGAGTAGGTGCTTGGTAGATTAGGAGTTGGTGCTCCATTCTGTTGAAGCAGATAAAGTTAAGGGGTTGGTGCTCCTTCCAGTAGGTGCTAGTAAAGGATTATGTAAAGTTGTAGCTTTGCATTGACTAGATTTGGATGGTAGTCCAAGCAGTCATTTTTGAGGAGTAGCCACATTGGTGAACCTCGTTAAATTGTTGTGTTATGTGTGATGCTTTCTTGATGCATTTAGTATCTCTTTTATCTGCTTTAAACTGCTGCTAGATTTAAAACCATATGTTTTAGAAATTTTAAAGAACACACTGATTCACCCCCCCTCTCAGTGTCATTGTGATTACAATAGGGTGCTCTCAAGGGTTTGATATAAAACAATACGAGATGCGAGAAGAGAAAGGAGTTGAAGCATGTGAGTAGAAAACCTAGGATTATCGATTAAGAATGGTGGATAAAGTGATTATTCTAGGGGTACTTTTTATTGCCTTAGTATATTGGGGTATGTACATCAGAGAGTCTATACTATTTGTGGTAGCTTTTGTAGGAATTTTTGATTTGGTGGTACATGTGATGCTGGATGCGATCGAGCGAGGGTGATAGATTTAATGATGTCATAATTGAATAAGTGAGAGGATTTTTATTTTTGCGAAGGGTGATTAGATGGCAGCTAGAAATGCATGGTGAAGATGTGGATAGGCATACCTTAGGGACACATTCATATGTATACGTGATGTATTCATGATAAAATGATATACCCAAAGGTGATATAGCCTAGGGCTTTTATAATTGAGAAAATATTAATATATATACCTCTCATTTTTTTTTGCAATTGATGTGAGTGATGCTATTGAATGAAATGAATTGATATGTCATGATGGTTATGTGAGAGAGATATATGCTAGATCATATTGCATGATGATCAAATTAATATACCCCAATTTTGGAAGGGACGAGTATCCTTGAATTTTTTTTAGACAACTTTTTTGACTTTGATTAATTTAGTAAGGTGACTCACCATATGTAGGTGTTCTCATGATACTTCGGTCGATCGTAAGTGGATGCACTGCCACCTTGAGGAAGCAATTGTGTGAGTAGCCTCAAAACATTGGTATCAAGGTTACCAAATTTTAATGGATTGAATTTTATATTTTATTTGCCCCAAAAATTAAGGGCTTGTGATAGTCTCCAACAAATATTCTTAGACAAATGTGATTTTCCAATATTGAGTGTTTAAATAAATATCATGCACAATGTGGATTTTGTATGTGATGTCTATCCCCTCAAGCAATGAGTGGGTGATTGAAATTGTATGATTGTGTAAAATACATTTTAAAACTTCTAATGTGCATGTGTAATCAAATATTTTTGGATCTGTGTATTCAATTTTTGCAATCATGTATGGTAGAAGTAATAAATGATAAATCAACAATCGCATTTGACATATGAAAAGGCGATAATAAAATGAATATGTGATGTATATGATAATTCAAATCTAATCATGATGTGGATGTAAATTTTTATGATGATGCATGACTGACTAGCTTGAAATGTTATATTGTATAAATCATGGTGACTTGCTAGTTTGTGTAATTAGACATGATGTATGTTTGTGTCTTCTACGAAGGCGTTTTAGAATGTAGAAGAGACTTCTAGAGAGTCAAATATCTTAGTTTAATTATCAAACCCATCTAGTAGTCAACTAAAATTCCATTACACCTTTGAACCATCTTGACTAAGGTTGAGCCTATCATGGATTTGTGTGTGTATAGAGTGATTCAGTTCATTTATCGATTTTGAGTGAGGTTGGACTAACCAATTATAAACTTAGCCAAATAAGCTAGCTCATTTGCAAGCACACATTGGTCTGTACAAAAGAAGGTCACTAATATGATAGACATATCATCACTTGTAAGGCATACTCCACTACTAGTCAAGCATCTATAGCCCCAGTAGAGATTAACGCTGTGATTTAGGAACCTAAGGAGCTCAAGGATTCAAACCTTTTAATGGTGCTCTTTTATTTTTATTTTTTTTTGTAGCTTGTCCTTTTGTCAAACCTCAGGAGCTTAAATCATGCAAATGATAGGATGAGTAGAGAAAAAATTTTGCTCAATGACTAGTGTACATAAGGTATTGTCTTCCCTAGACTCAAAATTTTTTTAAGTGTGCATATGTGTTTGATCCATGAAGGGACTCTAGTCATGTAGGGGAAGTTTAAAGTTACAGTACAGTCCAATGGAATTTGATATAGCTTGATGATATCAACTAAAATAATTGACTAACAAAAAAGACTTCCATCACTAATTGACCAATGCATACAATTGAACATGACATCTTGATAGTTATGGTAACTAATGTATGATTTCAAATGCAATGAAATATGCCTATGTGCAAGTGAATGAACATAATTATGTGAGAATGTAAATGTTGGTAAAATGTATGACAATGTAATACTTATGTATAGAACATGCAGGATAAAATTTGTCATTGATTAGTGGACCAAGTGTGATTTGTTTAACATATAGTCGCATATCTAAAAGGGAGATATTAATTCCATATAAGTCTTAATATATGAATGAATGTAATGGATGATGCAATTGTGAATGTTTAGCGGTATCGACATGAGTGATTTGGTGAAAATATGGAGAAATAAGAAGAAGAAGAAGAAGAAGAAGAAGAAGAAGAAGAAAGAAGGGAAGAGGAAAAAGGAAGAGAAGAAGAAACTTATCCCAGGTATGAAGCCACTCAAAGAGTGACCATACAACAAATATAGAATAAAGAAGTTGAGGGAGACAAATAAATATGATCAAAAGAATAATGGTCTTGTGTTGCAAAAGAGTTATTTTTGTATTTTGTTTATTTTGGTGTTTTTGTATTTTGATTATTTTTTATGTTTTTGTATTTTTATTATTTTTTATGTTTTGTATTTTGATTGTTTTTTATGTTTTTGTATTTTGATTGTTTTGATATGGAATGTACAAGAATGTGGAAAAAAAATTTCACAACATTAGGTGTAAAATACACAAATATGAATGATGTTGAGAGGTTCATGTTCTGCTATCCCTTCGAGGTTGGCAAGTTGATATTTCCCTAAACCAAATTTATGAGTTATAATGAATGGATCCAACCAGTTAGGAGTAAATTTATCTTGTAAATGACATGGTTTTCTGGGATTTTTTTGGTTCTCTTTTAGCACTCAATCTCCTAATTGATTTCACATTCATTGATTTTATTTTTATATGCACAACAAACATGGTCTTGATAAAAATGTTGATGTTTGATGGAATTTATAAGACGCTCATCAAGTAGTGGATCTAAGTACGTTTGAAGAGTCGTGTCATCATAAATGAACCCTTGTAGGATGATTCATAAATATGGAATATCTAACTCTAATGGCATGATTGCTTCAACACCATAGACCAATGAGAAGGGGGTTGAGCTAGTAGGTGTGTGGATGCTGGTGTGATATGCCTAGAGTGCTAAGGGAATTTTATTATACCAATCATGATGAGAAGGGGTTTGTCATCTGGAAGGAGAGCTTGTATAAGTTGACATGTTCTTCCTATTCAATGATATGAAATATTGAATCATCAGGAAGTTCAATAAGAAGGGGTTTGTCATATGGAAGGGGAGCTTCTACCAATTGATCAATGATTACCTATCCCTTGATGGACCTCTGATGTATAAATTCAAAATCAAACTTGGATAGTAGCATTAACCATTTAATAGTGTGAGAATTTTGGTATGATTGACCCATCATGTAGCGTAGGGGATTGTCCCTAGTGATGACATAGGTAGTGTGATTGATTAAGTAATGTCGCAACTTCTTTGTGGTGAAGATGAGTGCTAGGTAAAATTTTTCAATGTACTCGTATCATGTTTCATAGCTAACAAGCATGCGACTTAGATAATAGACCGCTTGTTTTTGGTATCCTTGATTATTTTGGGCCAATAGAGTACCCAAAGCAAAATTTGTGGTTGATATGTACAAATGGAATGGTTGATTTGGTTGTGGCGGGGTTAAGATGGGTGGTGACGTAAGATATTGCTTGATATCATCAAATGCATCTTGACATGCTTGATCCCAATTGAAGGGCACCCCTTTTGTAAAAAGTGGTTGAAGGGCTGACACTTGTCTGACAATTGTGTGATGAATCGATTGGATTTTACCTTATAGGCTACACAATTGTTTGAGATTGGTTGGAGGTGGCATTTCAATGATGGCTCTGATTTTATTTGGGTCCACTTCGATGCCTCATTGAGAGACAATGAATCCTAAAAGCTTTCTTGATAGTACAATAAATACACTCTTATTGGGATTAAATAGAACATTGTGTTCAATGAGGCGATTGAAAACTTTGCCTAGGACATCAAGGTGGAGACCTCGTTCTAGTGATTTTACTACAAGATTATCTACATAATCATCTAGATGTTTTTGCATGTAGTCATGAAAGATGTAATTCATGGTGTGTTGGTATGTATCTCCAACATTTTATAAACCAAATGATATGACTGTGTAGGAAAATGTCCCCCAAGGGATTATGAATGAGGTTTTATGTTGATTATTAGGGTTGAGCCATATTTGATTGTAACCTGAAAACCCATCCATGAGGGATAATATTTCATGACTTGTGTAGGAATCAACAAGTATGTCGATGTATGGAAGAGGAAAGTCATCTTTAGGGTAAGTAATATTAAGGTTTCAAAAGTCCATGTAGATGTGAATGCCTCCTTTTATTTTTCCAACAAGAACGATGTTGGATATCCATAGGGTGGTCAATCGGTTGAATAAATTCAGCATCCAAGAGTTTTTGCAATTCGTCTTTGACCATAAAAGCAATGGTGGGATGCATTTTATGAAGTTTTTTTTAAATTAATTTTACATCCTTGTCTAATTTCATGTTGTGGACCACCATGTTTGGATCAAGGCCTAGCATGTCAGTGTATGACCAAGCAAATACTTTTTAATATTTTATGAGGAATGCAATGAATTGTTGTCATTCATTAGATGGTGAGGGTCCTCACTAATATCAACATCAAATGTGTCTTCTATCAATATGTGGGAACCATATACTAGTTGGGCAGGTATTGGAATAAGGTGTAGATCATCTATCACATGCAGAATGGAAGTGTCATAATTAGTGGTGATATCCACATGGTTGGCATTATAAAATGGATGAGAGGATGGAATATATATGTTTCCATGGCGAAGCATTTGTGGGGTCAGGATGAAATGGTGTGGAGAGGGATTGGAGAGAGGTGATAAAAATTTATATAATCAGGATTGATTGTAAAAATTAGATCAGGATGTTTATCATAATGAAGTTGGGAAAATAGGTCAATCAAGATCATGTTGATCCTAGGTGATGTGGAAGGTGCATGTTGTACCATATAATGAGGGTTTACGGGTTGGATTATGGGTTGTGGTGGTGGGAGAAGTTGAAGGAGGATGGAAGGATTGGGAATGAGGTAAATAAAATTATCATTTCCATATGGTGGGTTAGTGAGAGGGAATATAGGAGTGGACATGTCCTCTGAGCTATCTATATGTATAGAAATGGTGTCGAAGTGTATATCTAGCTCATCATCCGAGCTGTAAAAATATTCAAAGTGGACAATAGTGATGTGGAAGAAAGAAGAAGGAATATCAATAGATGAGTGCAAGGATTGGCTTCATTATTGGAGATGGACAAGGGGAATCATTAGAGTTCTCCTCATCATAATTAGTGAGTGTGATGCTAAAGCATCCAAATTGATGCATCAAACCATCCTGGGTTGTGCTACGATATCCTATACCTAATCTATCATTGGGTTGTAGGAATGTGGGATTGATGATGTCGTGCCACCCTTGTTCATGGTAACCTAACCCATATCCTTTCCAGTTGTGTCATTGAAAATAGCATAGGGTAAAATTTGGATTAGAGAGATAATCGAGATTGGCATAGAATGGAAGCTCAGGTTCAAGGGGTTCGAGTGATTGTAAGGAGGTATCGATACCTCCATAGATAAAGTTTGTTTGGTTTGTGGGAACCCCCATTGGAATGACAACACCAATTGTGAGAGGTGCATTGCAGGGATGACCAAAGTCATGGGTGGATTGGATGTTTGGTGGGATGAGGTGAGCATTATGGATGATGTACTCTCCTGGTACTATATTGGTCATAAGTACTGAGAGATGAGGTGTCTCAAGACATGTTTGAGACACTAAGGATCCAGAATTTGGTGAGGGTGAGGTGGAAGAAGATGCTTGGTATTCAGGTGAATGATCGATGGGTGAGGGGAAAATGAGAGGTGGAAGAGTGCTAGGTCTAGGAGGTGGACGAGAGGTGGAGGGAGTAGAAGGTGGATATTGGAAAGGTGGAGTGTGAGTTGTGAAGGATGATGGATGAAAAATGGTGGTAGATGAGGAAGAGCAAGGAGGGTAAATATGGGAAGAATCTTGATGAGGTGGTCTATGAGAGGTGAAGGAAGGTGGAGGGAAAATGGTGGTAGATGAGGAAGGGTGAGGAGGGGAAATGTGAGAAGAATCTTGATGAGGTGGTTTGTGAGAGGTGAAGGAAGGTGGAGGGAAAATGGTGGTAGATGAGGAAGGGCGAGGAGGGAAAATATGGGAAGAATTTTGATGAGGTGGTCAAGAAAAGGAGCGTGGAGGAGGATGAGGAGGTGTAATTGGAGGAGGGGTTGATGATGTGGATGCTTCAGTTGTTGTTGCTTGAGTGGAGGGTGAATATTGGATGGGTGTGGTAGCAAGGTGAATGGAAGAAAGGGTGGTTGTAGGTGGTAAGGAAATTAAATTATAAAATTTGAAGGGGTCATCATCGATCGGGATGCGATGTACCACTCTTGCATGGATGTATTTGAGACAATGGTGAATGGTGGAGGGAACACACTGCATGTCCCAGATCCATGGTCTACCAAGGAGAAGGTTGTATTGCATTTCTCCTTCAATGATGTGGTAGAGGGTGGAGATGGTTTTGGCACCTACCTTGATGGGTAGGATGATGGTGCCCAATGTTTGACAAAGTGTGCCATTGAAAGAGCGTAAATCCATGGTAGGTGCAATGCGATGCTTAGGTGGAATATGGAGATGATCAAGGGTGGGTGATGTGATGATGTTTATGGAAGATCCAATATCAATCAACACCCTATTATAGGTGGTACCATCAACTTCTACCATTATGTGCATGGGAGGATCTGATCCAGGGCCTACGAGAGTGGTGATCTCATGGTCGTAGAACACAATGGATGGTTGCATACTAGTATGCACATTGCCAATGAAGTTAGCAAAAGCATTGCTATCATTAGTTTGAAGATCAATAGACCATAGTATGTCATTTAATGCCTCACAATGAGGTTGTGACTACTGTAATAGGTCATATATAGATAGCTTGGTTGGAGCAATTTGAAGTTGATGTGTAAGACTGTTATGAATGGTGATGATTGGCCATGGTGGTGGAGGTGGACCTTGGACTTGTGGAGGTGTGGAAGATGGTGGAGGAGGTACTGGTGCCTATTGTGGATTAGATCAAGTGAGATATCAGTTATTTTATGTAATAATATTGATCATCCCCACAAAGCCTTGTTGTTCAGGTATGTGATTGATGTGATTGACTTGGGGGTTTTGTGGTTGCGCATTGGATGTGGAAGCGTTTGATGGGGTGGTATTATGCTATGATAGGGGATTTTGAAAGACATCCAAGTTTTGGTTGGAGGGAGCCAGGGGATTTTCAACCTTGATGGCACCCTTATCGATGAGATCTTGGATGAGATGTCAAAACTTGTAGCAATTACTAATGTCATGCCCCTTGCGATGATGATAGTCATAGTGGGCATATTCATTGTATCCTCATAGTTTTGGTAGGGTGGGATCTTCAAGTTGAATTGGTGGTAAGGCTAAATGACCTACAGTCATTAAGTGTTGAAATATGCTACCCATAGGCTTGGTTAATGGGGTCCACATGTAGGGTGGATGATCACCTTGACATTGAGGGGCTCATGGATTGGGCTATGAAGGTGGAGGAAATACATTCCCTAGGTGTGGATGAGTTTGTGGTTGTTGCAATGGAGTTTTGTGAATGGGTGGAGTGGTGGTGGTGTTGAGCATGAAGTTGGTATTTTGAGGTGGTTTGGGTGGGGTATGACTAGAAATTCCCTTTTGGAACTAGTTTGGATTGTAATTAGTTCTTTTGTGGGGTCTAATTTTCTCATTTTGAATTTTAACTTCCTCAATCAGCTTGGCGTGATTGGATACCTCAAACATGTTGTGGGGTTGCATTTGTAGATTGCTAGAGATGGTATTGATACAAATTTTGATAAATACCTTGACCAATTCTATTTGAGGAAGAGATAAAGGGATATCATTAATAGTAATTCTCCATCATGTGACATAATCACTGATGGATTCATCCTCAAACTACCATAAGTTGTAGAGATCGGGCAGTCCTATCCTATTCTTGATGTTGAGAGAAAATTGTTCAAGGAATATGTTAGTCAATTGCTCAAATGTGTACAAGCTATTGTGAGGTAAGTTATCATACCAATTTAGAGCTAATACCCCAAGTGATTATGGAAAGGTCTTGAGCATGAGGGCATCATGATCATTGATTTGATAACATGCAAATTGATAATTGCTCAAATGCTCTCGAGGGTCATCCTTACCTCTTAATTTATCAAATTTGAGGTCAAATTTGGAGGGTTAGGGTGGCATGTGGATGGATGGATGGATGGGTTCAGAACATAACTCACTGTAAGTGGGTTTGGTAGACCCATAGGTATTGGAACATGTTTGCAATTGCTTGATATTTTCTTGCATGGTTTGAATAGCATCTAGGAAATACTGACATGATTAGGTTAGAACCAATGAGGGTGGTAACCAATGATTGATCTTGATGAGTGTGGTTAGGCATGTGGTAGTTGGATCATGATGCTTGATTGGGAATAATGGTGTTTTGATGCATCCATGGATTTATATTTTGATGTGGGGCTTGATTTACCATGGGGATGGCATCTTGTTGATAAGTTTGTTTAGGTCCCTCATAATATTGAGTTTGTTCAAATATTTGTTGATTTTCCACCAGAGGGAACAATGATTGATTAGGGTCTGGTTGGATGTACCCTTGTTGGGGTGGACCTTGGACTATCATTGGTTGTTGGAAGGGTATGTGGACATACCTTGATTGATTGTGCCCTTGATTGGGCATTTGTTGTTGTTGTGTGTGATGAGAGGTTGATTGAACAAATCCTTGATTGGGGACTTGTTGTTGGAAGGGTATTTGGGCATACCCTATTTTATTAAGCCCTTGATTGGGTGATTGTGGTTGTTTTTGTTGTGTGTGATGAGTGTTTTATTGAATAAATCCTTGATTGGGGACTTGTTGTTGGAAGGGTATTTGAGCATACCCTATTTGATTAAGCCCTTGATTGGGTGGTTGTGGTTGTTGTTGTTGTGTGTGATGAGTGTTTGATTGAACAAATCCTTGATTGGGGACTTGTTTTTGGAAGGGTATTTGAGCATACCCTATTTGATTAAGCCCTTGATTGGGCATTTGTGGTTGTTTTTGTTGTGTGGTGTGAGAGCTTGATTGAATAAATCCTTGATTGAGAACTTGTTGTTGGAAGGGTATTTGAGCATACCCTATTTTATTAAGCCCTTGATTGGGCATTTGTGGTTGTTGTTATTGTGTGGTGTGAGAGCTTTATTGAACAAATCCTTGATTGGGGACTTGTTGTTGGAAGGGTATTTGAGCATACCTTGTTTTATTAAGCCCTTGATTGGGCATTTGTGGTTTTTATTGTTGTGTGGTGTGAGAGCTTGAGTGAACAAATCCTTGATTGGGGACTTCTTGTTGGAAGGGTATTTGAGCATACCTTGTTTGATTAAGCCCTTGATTGGGCACTTGATGTTGTAATATGTTTGGATAAAACCCTTGTGGATGTTACCCCTGAATGAGCACTTGAGTGTTGAAATGGAATTGTGTACTCCCTTATTGATTTAGGATCTAAAGGGATACTTGATTTTTGAGAGGGAATTGTGTAGCCCCTTGTTGATTTAGGCCCTGAATGGGCACTTTATTGTTGATAGGTAATTGAATATCCCCCTATTGATTTAGCCTTGGAATAGGCACTTGATTATGGAAAGGGAATTGTGTACCCCTTTTTTATTTAGGCCCTGAATGGGCACTTGATTGTTGAGAGGGAATTGTGTACCCCTTGTTGATTTAGGCCCTAAATGGGCACTTGATTGTTGAGAGGGAATTGTGTATCCCCTTGTTGATTTAGCCTTGGAATAGGCACTTGATTATGGAAAGGGAATTGTGTACCCCCTTGTTGATTTAGGCCCTGAATGGGCACTTGATTTTTGAGAGGGAATTGTGTACCCCCTTGTTGATTTAGGCCTTGAATGGGCACTTGATTGTTGAGAGGGAATTGTGTACCTCCTTTTTTTTTAGGCTTGTGCCTTGTTTTAGATCTTCCCCCTTTCTAGCTATATTTTTTTTGAGAGGGAACTATGTACCCCCTTGTTGATTTAGGCCCTGAATGGGTACTTGATTTTGCAATGATAGGTGAGAGAACCCATGTGCAACTGATGATTGGAGGGATTGTCCAAGAGATGTGATGGAAGGTAGGGTGGATGTCCAAGAATATGGAGTGGTGAAGAATTGGTTGGTGGCTTGTTGAGAAAGAGGGGGTGCCAGAATGTGTGGGGGAAAATGAGAATGCCATGGTTGTGGAAGGTGGGAGGCTAGTAGAAGTTCTTGAGGAAGTTTATGGAAGATGGAAGCCAAAGCTTGACATGTCAAGTTGTGAGACAACCGGTGGTTCGGTTTGAAGAATGTGTTGATGGTAAAGGAGGGGGTTTTGAGTGACACTTATCAAGGACAATGAAGTTGGTGGCTCGGTTGGATGCTCTTGTTGAGATGACTCTCCTTGATGTTCAAAAAATGGATTGAGTTAGGCATTTTTTAGAGGTGTGCACTCCTTAGACATTTTTTTGCTTCGTGTGTTGACCATAGTGATTGGAAAATGGAATGTAAATCAAGTTCTGGCATGAAAAACTAATAGAAAATAATAGTCTGATCTGTGATAGATTCTGTTTTGGGACATAGAATCAAGTTTCTAGAAAATGCACCTCGAGGTGCATTTTTAGGCCCTAATGTACCTCGACCTATGTTTTTAGGAAAAATAAGTTTCTAAAGTCCAGAGAGATGTCAGACCAATTGTGGAGGTCTTTGAAACTGCATGTGCATAGTTTTGAATATTTTTGAGAGCTTTTGCAACCATTTTGTGAAGGTTTTTACCTAAATTTTGTAAGGCACAAAAAAAAAAAAAAAGCATGTTGTTTATCATGAAATTGAGATGATATGACCTTGATTTGTAATTTTGTGTGTGTTTGGATGTAATAATACTGCTACAAATTCAAGGGGTGTGGGTGATTTCTAGCAAAAGGTAGGTTTATGCACACCATGTCCTACTATACTAAAAATTATGCAAGGAGTGAGGAGGCAAAAAATGGGTGAATAGTATCTAGGATGATGAATGGATTATGGGTAACATTATGGAAAAAGTACCCCTCAAAGGGGCCGCACTGTCTAATGTCCTGCTACCGGCCCATCTGAGCTTTCTCTCCACCCTTATTTGAGCTTGGACAAGAATGATAGTTGCATCTACTAATTATTTATCCTTGTAGTTAAGGGGCTTCTAAACCTTCCTACCTCAAGATGCACCCAAAATTAGGGGGCTTTTTGGTGATGAAGGCTAAAAATCCACTCACAGGGGCCACTAGGGTGTTTAGGGGGCAAATCCAAATATTGGAGATGAATTCCAACATCATTGGTCTCGATTGGTGGTTGGTGATTAAATCCAATACAAACTAGTTTTAATGTCTTTAGTGCTTGTGTGTGAAATCTATGTTTAGTAAAGCAAGAAATGTTGAAATGAACTAATCTAAGGAAAATAAATGCACTTTTCTTTTACAATTTTTTATTTTTGGAAAGTAAATGCACTTTTGAAAGAAAAGAAATGCAAGAAAAGTTAACAAAGCAGGTTTTTGTAAACAAAAAGAGAATGCTATGCTAAGATACAAGAAAATGGGGGTCACTTGATTGTAGTGACTTGATATAAGACTTACTTAGGTGTAAATCTATGTACACTAGCCAAGATATTCCTGGTCAGGTTATGGCTAGATGTCTTCGAAAGCTTTATATATGAGGTAGAGGATCAAAATCATGCTCTCAGCTCATGGAGATGAAGAGATTAAAAGGGCTCTTCAAACCTTATGTAGATGATTTAATGCTAAGGTAACTCAAAGATTGACCACATGATTATGGTACCTTTTTGAAGGGAAATATAATCTAAGTTACAATATGACCTAAGATGTTAGGCACCTTTTGAAAAAGAAAATGCAAATGATGATTTGAAACACAAAAGCAAGCAAAAACGGGATAAAATAGGTGAATTTTATGACTTGGAATAGTCTACCTATGTTCTCCATATCTTCTGGTTGGATTATGTGGTCTGTCCAAGTCCACCACAAGTGTTTTTTTGCTATGTACCTATAATTTTTCAAAAAATGTCAAAATTCTTCTAAGTGAAAGAAAACATATTTTCGATGCAAAACATGAAAAATTAATACAAATTAAAACATGGGATTGGTGATATGGATCCTAAAGTGTGTCTCAGGATTTTGGGAGAGTCCATGCCCAATTTTGGAGACCTGTAATGATAACAAGACCACAAAAGTTGTTAGACTTCTAACTCAAGCAATATAAACCGTGATCGCCAAAATGAAATAAAGAAAAACTTGTTGCTTGCATTGATATATATGAAAAGGTGTTACAAAGTGTATTATGTAATTCTTTTACAACATGCCCCATGGGCTAAAAAATAGGGACTCATGAAGAGGGACCCTAGTCATTGATCTTCTTTGCATCACACAAAAATGTTCTTATTTGATTCCTCGGAGTTTAAGTGGGCTTATGATGTTTACCACCTCAAAGAGGTGAGAATGATGTGGCATTGTGGAGGACAAGATAAGGTGGATGGATTATATTATATGTTTGAGTGTAATATAAAGCATTTTTATTATGCTTGTGAGTGGGATGAGTGGAAGATAAAGCATTTGTCTTATGCTTGTGAGTGGGATGAGTGGAAGACAAAGCATTTGTCTTATACTTGTGAGTGGGATGAGTGGAGAATGAGTTGAGGTGAGTGGGGAATATAAAATGTGTGAGTGGGATGAGTGGAGAATGAGTTGAGGTGAGTGGGGAATATAAAATGTGAGTGGGTTGAGTGGAGAATGAATTGAGGTGAATGGGGAATATAAAATGTGTGAGTGGGTTGAGTGGAGAATATAAAATGTGTGAGTGGAAGATGGGTGTATTTAGTGGAGGAATATAAAATTGGATAATGGAGGAAGTGCTTTTTGAGTGGGGTTGACTAAGGTTAGGTGGACCTAGGGTGAGGAGGTGTGCACCTAGAGATATGGTAACATGGTGATTAGGGTCTAGGTGTAGGAGGGGGCTTAGTGAATAGTGAATAGGATGGTTAGAGGAGAAATTGAAGATTTGGAATGATTTGGATGAATTTGGGATTCTAGTGAATGACTAGAATTAGGTGTCTACAAAAATTTGTAGCATGGGTGACAAGATCTCATCTCCAACAATACCATATCCAAAAACCTTAGGATTATACACCATCAATGCAAATATACCATGAGAAAGAGTTTTGAAAAGGGAAATTTTTGAATTTTGGGGGGAAAAGGCCCCATGTATTATCTATAAATATGTATTCTTCTTCTCATTGTAATTATTAAAATCCATCCATTTTCTTCTAAGGGGTGATTTCCTCCATTCTCTCTTGTGTCACGGTATAGCTCGAGCCTTGCCTTTCTAGTGGATTAGTTATAAAACATATTCTATCTACATGCATGTGAATTGGAGCTCACACTAATAGAATCTATGACTAATGAAATCCCTATCCTAATCTTGGTGTGGGTATTCTATTTTTATGCATGTTATTGAAGGTACCAATGTTCCTTATGCACTATCAGACTACTCTACATGTGTTCACTTCAACCCGCCATGATATAGAGAGTCTTATTAGATATTTGATGCATTGTCATCCATAGGTAGGCTAAATAGGCTGGTTAGGATTTATCGTTTTCTTTTATGACTTTCCTTTTTATTTTATTTTCTTTTTTCCCTAGCAAGAGACACCCAATAGAAGTAGGTTATTGTAGGAGGTAAGGAAGTATAAGCATTGAATATCAAATCAAAACAAGGAGCTACCCTTGGTAGAAAATATTGGAGGTCATTTAGAGAGGTTGCATCCCATGCTCCCTGGACTTCCTAGGACTGAAACCCTACATGAGGCACAAGGCACCAAATGCACCTGATCAAAGGAATCTGCAACTATGAGGGGTTGCAATGCTTAGGATGTAAGAATAATTTCAACCCCCCAATAATTATGCTATCTCGTAGGAATAAGATGGTTTTTTTTGTGGTGAATGAATTCTTTATGGTGTGTTTGATGCACAAAAGGAGATACATTCTCTTCATTCCATAAAAATTTAGATATGATTATAAATTTATTTATGAACAAAGTATATGATATATTTTGTTGCAGTTTTCTACATGATATTCTTATAAACTTTGGTTTTAACCAATATTGGTGTGAATGGATTAAATTGTCATATCACTCCAAAATATTCTATTTTGATCAATGGATTCCTTGTTGGATACTTTGAGTCATCATGTGGACTCCACCAGGGTGATCCACTATCTCCATATCTATTCGTTATTCTCATGGAGGCATTAGGGAGAGATTTATTAAAAGAAAGATGAAATAAAAAATCAAAGGTATTTAGGTTGCAATAAGTGGTCCCTCCAAACATAAATTGTAATTTATGTATGATGCTTTTTTGGTTCATCCCTCAATAATTGAGGCCATGGAGTTTAAATCATTGTTATCATACTATGATATGGATACAATATGGTTAATACTACATAATCTAGTATATTTCATTAACACTAACCCTATATTTACAATAGATTATTATGGATATCTTAGGGTTTGAAACTAGAAAATTTGCATCAACATGTATGGGTATTTATTTTTTCCATAAAGGAAAGAAGAAGGAGCTTTGGAACATAATTTTTGATAGAATGAAATATTTTTTGGTAGATTGGAAAGGTAAATTCTTAACCATGACTGGAAAGCTATATCATAAAGACTATATAATAATCCATCTCTATTTATATGATGCCACTTTTAAGATTACCAATAGTTATAACATCCAAAAGTAATACAATTCAAAGAAGTTTTCTTTGAAAAGGATGTGAGGAAAAGTTTAATTTTCCTTTTTTTAATTGGGATAGGGTTTACAAAGGAAATAATATTAGAGGGATAGGCTTATAGAATTGCAAACTTAATAGTTTAGCCTTAGGAACAAAACTTAGCTATATATTATTCAAAGATAAAGCAAAGAGTTGGGGGAAATATTACTTTAACAATATTTAGGTTCTCTTGATACAATGAAATTATTTAGGAAATGAAACCTACCTAAAGGATAACCTAAGTGGTATTTTATATTAAATAGTTTGTAATAAATCAATAAATATATTGGATGGTCAATTAATGAAGGGGATTCTACATAGTTTTGATTCAATGCTTAGTTGAAGCCTTATTCTCATATTTCATTATCAAAATGGATACTATTGGCTTGATAATGTTTAACTTATAAGGTCCTAAGATAAAATATTATATCAGTGTCATTAATGACTCCAAATCATGGATCTCTATTAGTAATCTAATTGAAGGAGAGGAACTCAAACAGATAGTAGACAAGTTTTAAAATTTGCTTTAAGAGTTTTATTTTTCTAATTTTTCATGAAACGATGAGTTGATTTAAAATCTATTAAAATATGGTCAATACTCAATCAAATTGGCATATAATTATTTATAGTAATCAAATTTTTTAAATATCAATTATTTCCATTTAAAGAATATTTTGATCACTAGAGGCCCTCCCTAAGGACTAAACATTCCTTTGGTTAGCAATCCAAAGCAATATTCTTATAGGAGAGACTCTACAAATAAGAGGATACCATGGGCCTTTGATGTGTCTTTTATGAGAAGGATCTAAAAACATCATACCATTTATTTCTTCATTGACCCTTTGATTATACCATTTGGGGATGATTTTTCAAAAATAAGAGAATATATTAGGTAGCTCCATCAAAATTGAAAGGGTTGATGAAATGTTGGATTAATTATTTCAAAGCTAAAGCATTATGTATTCTATGGAGGATTGGTTCTGTCATTATTTGTTGGAATTTATGTCTTAAAAGGAATAATATAAAAATAAAAATGAAATCTTAAAATCATACTAATTTTGGAACCATACTATTACCTCTTTTGTAGAATATTTATAGATATGTTACTCATCATGGAAAGTTTCAATTGTATAAAAATAAGTGTTATCCTCGTGGTTACTAGATTTGAATATAAAAAAAAGGTTCATCTATGATAATGTAGTAAACTAGAAATATCCAAATATTGGTTTTATTAAAACAATTTTTAATGGTGTTTCCAAGAGTCTAGAAAAAGTTGATACATGTGGTGTTTTTGAAAACAAAATCCTCCTTACTAATAATCATATGGAACTTTAACTAACAAATATGCAAAAGCTAGGGCACTTATTTTAGGGATCAAAATTGAAATAAAAAAAGGTTGAAAATGTATTTCAATTGAGAGGGATTAACAAATTATTGTTAGTGCTATCAACAAAAATAGTTGTGGGTATTAAATAAAAAATAATATTATTTTTGGTGTTCATCAACTCTTGTTGGATGCAGTCTCTTGGAAATATGATCATATCTATAGAGAAGAAAATTAAGTTACAAATAATTTATGTAATCATGGTTATGGTATTAGTCTTGATGAAATTCAAATTTTAGAAGACAGTTGGTTGGGTGAGATATTATTTATTTACAAAAATGATATCAAGGAGTTGATTGGAAAAACATAATAATTTGAGGAAGATAAAAATATATTTGATTGAAAAGGAAATAAAGAATATCTTTGATAAAATGGTAATTTGCATATGGTTTTATTGACTTGACAACAAATGTAATATTTCAAAATTTTATGGGAGTGGCCTCCAATAGAATCCATATATAGCCTATTAAAAAAATAGTAAAGCTAATATTGATACATAAGCAAGGAACAAGTGTAAGTGCAATTATGAGTAGGGAAAAAGTGCAAATATGAGTGTGAGTAGAGACTGAATGCAAGTGCAAATAGAGAACAAGTGCAAGTATGAATAAGAAGCAGGCACAATTGCAAGAACGGAGTATGAGTCTCACCTTTAGAGTTCTTACAAATCTTTCAAGAAATTCAAAAATTGAAGGATTCTAATGGAAAAAATCTAGGTATCAAGGAATGGAAGTCTTTTGTGGAAGCCCTTAGTGGAATCAAAAAATCCTTAGTTAGAAGTAAGGATACCTTAGTTGGGTAAAAAATAATAGTGAATCTATAACAATCCCTATCTAGACAATAAAAAGTACACTAGAATTCATTATCAAGGATGATATGATCAAGCATGATAAAATGGTTCCTAAAAATAAGGGATTGATATGCAAGTTCAATGGATACTAGTTAGGTTTTGTAAAGACTCAAAAGTGTATAAAATGGAAGTTGGGATTGAATTTAAACTATTCAATGACTTTCCTTCCAAAATAATTTTCTCATTATATTATCCACTATGATAATCAAGGATAAAATCATGGGTGGTGGCCCATGACATAGGGGGGATATGGCTTGTAATAATATTTCTATGGAGATACTTCCAATTTGGGTTAAGGTTTTTGAATTTCTACATCAGTTTATTTATAAGGAGTTTTTGAAGAATATTTGCAATACTTTAGGGGAGTTCATCCAAGATGACCCAAATATTGAGGATCCAATGATCGAATGTAATCAAAATATGTATTTCCATGGATATTTCAAAACCTTTTCTAAAATCTATTAAAATTAAATTTGAATAGAGAGAATAGGGATTAATAGGTAGATTATGAAAACATTACATTTTGATGTCACAAATGTTATATGACCAGACATATGGTGAGATATTGCAAAGTGAAAATGATTAAGAGAAAAATGAAAAGTCTTTGTATGAAATAAAATTAAAGATATAACAAGGAGATCATATTCTAGTAGAAGCTAACTTAGATCAAGGATTTTCCACTCTGTCAAAAATGACAAAGAAATTCTCTCTACCTCATCAAATAAAAAATTCCTTCATAGATTATTTACATCAACAATAGAACAAACTATGATGTAAGGGATGAGGAAGTACAATGTGTAGGTTCAAATTCAATAAAAATATAGGAAAATAAATATATGGAGTCAAATTTTAGAATGAGTAAAGTGGAATAGGTTTAGCTTAATACAAGAAGAGTGTATCTATTTTTCTTAAGTAGTAGAAAATCATCTCCTTTCAATATGAATGAAAGTAGCATATATTTTATCCCTTGCTCTTTATGATTTCAACGAAAGCATAATAAAGAAAGCAATGTGGAGGATATTCATTGCACTTTTAAAATTTTAGATCAACATAAGAAAGTAATTTGGAGGATAACTCTTGTACTTTAGGGTTTTTAGAAAGGCATAAAGAGGAAAGTATTTTCAAAGTTATTCCTTATATTTTAGTTTCTCCAAGGTTGCACAAAATTATACATGATAAGTCACATTATGTATAGTCAATAAAAATAGAAGAGATTGATGAGGATGAAAGCATAGATAGAAATTGGAAAAATAGAGGAAGACCTTCAAAGTAGGAACAAAGGAAAAATAAAATAAGAGGGATATTGATTTGGAAAACAAGAAATAAATATCACGTGTTAGCAAGTGTGTCTTAGAGCAAAATGAAGAATAAAAAGTGATAATGAATATGGTACCTTGGAACATTAGGGGTGTAATTGTAACAACCCTCCTTGGCAAAACTCTTTACAAAAAATAAATTGTATTTTGATATGAATGTTTAATGGCATAGTTTCTTTTATGATGTCTATATGATGGAATGATTGCATTCTTTTGAGCATAGAATATGGTACTACTAATGTAATTGTGGGTGTAAGACTAGGTACTCTCTCTCTGGTGGAAAACTATGGGTGAACCACCTACAAAGAGAGATATTAAGGGAAATGATGATGATGACTTGTTCATCAACATCTCAGGGTAACAAGGAAAAATACCTTTCATATAGATGCATTGATGTATGCTTAAATCCATGTTCACACCTTTGGACCAGGAAGTTTCCTAAGCAATGAGTCTCCTTGATAGGTTGGTGATAGTTTTGGACTGTCTTAAAAGAGCCACCTACTTAAGGATAAAACATTGGTGTGCAACTTTATGGATATGAATGACATAAATGTTGTTAATGATATGTTTAGCTTTTGTATATAAAAATAATGATAATAACTAATGAGTATTAGTTAAGTATTAATGTGGTGGCATTAATACTTGAAGATATTAGTACCAATGCTAATAATCAATATTAGTAATTGGAAACTAATAAAAATGAATTATTGAAATTAATTCAAATTTAAAGTATTATTTGGTTGTATAGTTTCATCCTAATATTCATGGGAAAAGAATTTATTATATTTTAAAAAGTAGTGCTAGATATTACCATTATGGAACCATTTCTCCATTTATGGATTGAGCATTTCAAAGGCTGAAACATTAAAAAAATAACGTTACACAACCAACTCAAGGGAGCTCCGAAGAAGAAAGTGAGGCTTTCTTTGTAAAAACCACCCAAAAAATTTTTAAATATAGAGCTTTGGGCAAGGCCTAGGTTGGAGGAATATCAGAGGAGAAATATAGGAAAAGAAGCAAGAAGCAATGAGCACGTTCAAGGAAGAAACTCTGAAAGCATGGTAGAAGGTAAGGCCCAAGAGGTGGATTATCTATTTTTGTGATGTTTTCGGTTGTTGAGTATCTATTTTTGAAGTCTCTTGTTCCTCTTCGATTTTGGTTGGCCTAGAGTTATTTGTGCACCCTATGATTTTCATTATTATTTTAAATATTTTTTCTTGTTATTGTTTGGGTGCCTTTGAGCGCAGTGTACTTGGATTAGTAGTGCATTGTCTTCTTCTCTTGTTGGCCTAGTGAAACCTTAGATCCTAGTATATATCGATTATTGCCTATGTTCCAAGTTCAGCCATGCATAGTTGATAGATCTCAGGTTGTCATTTTGTCCTTGCTCTTAATATAATGCAATAATCTATCTATGAGGTGTATTTTGTTTGTTGTTGATTTGGAAATTCAAAACCACCAATTGTGTGGTTTCTCCCTTAGTCAACCAGTCCTATTTTGATGTCAAGTGCTTTGGTGTGGTTCAGTGTGCATCTTGACCTCTATATTCCTAAGCCCTTGTAGTTGTTTTGTTTGGCCACTTGTAGAGTGTGTGAGGGAAGTTTGTGTAGGTGTGTATCCTTTGGTATTAAGTGTGTTTCTTTCTCGGCCCTCATTTTCCCTATCATTGTAGTGGTCTAAGAGGTACTATGGACCTTATTTAATTATATTATTTATTGTGAAAGTTAAGCTTTCCTTATGTTAGATAATTAATTGTATCTTTTTATTATGAAATTTAAGCTTTCCTTATATTAGATAATAAATGTATATTTGTAATGTGAAAGTGAGCTTTCTTTATATTATATAGTAAATGTATATTTACATCGTGAAAGTTAAGATTTTATTTATATTAGCATGAGAGGATGAAGTCCTTTCTTTATGGAATATGGAATGTATGTCCTTGCTTTAAAGATAATAAGGGTGGTTTAATAAAATAGATTGTATTATGATGGTTTTGAAAGAGAAACTATTAAAGCAATTCTTGAGACTCTTGTGGGTAAGGAATCATTATAAAGAGAAGTATGGGATTCTCTTCTATAGGATGTATTAATTATGGGTTTTGAAAGAGAAACTATTATAGTGACTTATGAGGCTCTTATGGGTTAAGGAATCATAATAAAGAGAAGTATAGGATTGTCTTTAATAGAATGAATTATAGTATACCGGTTTTGAAAGAGAAACTATTATAATGATTCTTGAGACTTTTGTAGGTTAAGGGATCATTATAAATAGAAGTATAAGATTGTCTTTAACAAAATGAATTTTTGTATATTGGTTTTGAAAGAGAAACTATTATACTGATTCCTAAGACTTTTGTAGGTAAGGAATCATTATAAAGAGAAGAAATATATTCTCTTTAACAAAATAAATTAATGTATGTTGGTTTTGAAAGAGAAACTATTATAATGATTCTTGAGACTTTTGTAGGTTAAAGGATCATTATAAAGAGAAGTATGGGATTATCTTTAATAAAATAAATTATTGTATGTTGGTTTTGAAAGAGAAACTATTATAATGATTCCTACGAATTTTGTACGTAACAGATCATTATAAAGAGAAGAATCGGGCTCTTTAACAAAATGAATTAATGTATGTTGGTTTTGAAAGAGAAACTATTATAATGATTCCTGAGACTTTTGTAGGTTAAGGGATCATTATAAATATAAGTATGGGATTATATTTAATAAAATAAATTAGTGTGTTGGTTTTTAAAGTAAAACTATTATAATGATTCCTGAGACTTTTGTAGGTTAAGGGATCATTATAAAGAGAAGTATGGGATTCTCTCCATGTTGGCTTATTTTCATTATGTTTTTATGCATGGTTGCTTGCATAATAGAAAATGGCATGTTTTAAATTACATTGCATCTAGAGTTGTTATGATCCCTAAGTATCCCTCATGAACCGTGGGTGGTTTCCCTATCACAAAGAGGCTCGTAAATGCATAAATGGGACAAATATCCTTGGTAGATGGCTTCATAGTGCTTTGAATGTATAGATGTGGTGGAAAAATAAAGGCTATGTAAAAGAATGTTTTGTTCAATGAGTTTTGTAAACTTGATTATTGTACAAACTGAAATATTATGTTGCTTTAATGATATCTTGGGTTTTGTATATTAAAGTGATTTTAGCAATCTTTTATTTGGATAGTTAGTATTGAGTTCTATCAATTGTAGCAATGCATATTTATGTTAAATACTTGGTTATTTATGTTATAGCATTTATGATATAGGAATACGCATTTTTGAAGCTTATGTCAAGCATTTGAATTAAGCAAATGTGGTTTATTTAAGAGGCATTCTTGTTTATCTATTATAATATTTTGGATTAAAGGAACTATAACTTGTTTTAAAGTGCTTTTGATTGGATGGAATGTAAGTTATTTTACTTTAGAAGTATGTTTAAAGTGCAAGAATTATTTAAGTTAATATTTTTTTGGGGTGGTTATATTCTCTTATGGATCTAAGTCAATAATTTAAAGCCCAATCCTAGGAGGAGTTGCATGAATGCAATACCCAAGTAACCATGAGCCTAGAAGGAGTTGTGAGAATGTAATAGCTAGGGACTCATGAATCTAGAAGGATTTATGTGAATACAACAATATTTCTTGTGAATCATTGCACCTTGAACGAGAAGGCTTGGGTGTACTCCAACTAAAGTTGTGTAACCATTCATAAGATAATAGTGGTGATACTTTAGCCCACAAAAGTGTGGTAAGTAAGAATAGGATCATGTTAGTTGTTGGAAAAGTGGAAATAACCTTAGTTAGCCCATAAGGTAACTAAGCACCAAGGCTCTACACCGATTAACCTGCCTAGATGGACTTAGAGTCAAGTTAGGGAATATTCATCTCCCTTTAAGTGTTATGGGCCTTAAATAACAACCCCTATGCCATGGTCACAAGTTCCTATGATGATGAGGGTATGGAAAAGGTGGGGTGACCACTTTTGGTATCCTTATAAACATGTAGGTTTATTAAGGTGAACCACAAAAAACATGGGATTTGGCCACTCTTGTCCACTAAGTGTCATCTATAGTGACTTAGAACTCAAATGTGGTGAAGCCTTGTATGTTAAGATAAATTTCTTTCTTATGAACCCTTACTTGTAATCATTCCTTAAAAAAATGGGTTGGTATTTTCGGGTTGTTATAGTAATGAAGCCTGCTAAAAAAGAGTTATCAATGAGTTAATAGGTTGTTATAGTCCTAAATTGACTCTAATATAAGAAATAAAAATAATTAGTAAGGAACATAAGGATACATTCAATAATATTTGGAATATGGAAAATCATATGGTAGTTTCTTCTATGGGAGATCTAGGAGGTGTTGCAATAATATGGAATAATCACAAATGATATGTACACTTTCTAAAAGCAAGAGGACTTTGGTTGTTGATCATTTTTGCAAACATAAAAAAATATCATAGTTAGAATCATAAATGTACATGCTTAACTATAATTAGTCTTCATTATAGATGATGGAAGCACCTATATTTATGTCAAGTTTAATGATGATTCATAATTTTAATCTATGAATCCTTGGGGGACTTTAACATAGTTATATCTCCTTTAAAAAATAAGGGTGGTACTTTTGGATGGTCTAAATCAATGGAAAATTTTGCTTCCTTATCAATTCAAAGGATCTTTAGGATGTTATTACTTCAATATTTCAATATGTATGGAATAATAGTCATATTTAAAAAAATTATACAAGAGAAATATTGGATATGTTCTAGTTATATAATACATGGTTGGAAATGGTGTATGTAATATCTTCTAACATTTTAATATGAAAAATATTAAGGCATAAATACATTTTATTGAGTTATGATCTACTCATTAATATTCATCTAAATCCATTTTGATTTCAATTTATGTGGCTAAAAGACCCTAATTCCTTCCAAATGGTTATGTTATGGGTGATGACTTAATATTTGAAGGATTGTGATGTACAAGTTTGTTCAAAAGGTGAAATATATAAAGAGAAAAATAAATATTTGGAGTGCCAAATATTTTGGTTACAGATTTAAAATAAATAAGGAAATAAGATCCAAGCTCAAAACTCTACAAAATAGGTTAAAAATCAATGGAATGTCCAAGATACATATGTATAAGAAAAATAATAATTATTTTTATTATCATACAATATTATAAAAGAAATAATCATAATGGGCCTAAAAACCTTGGAAATATGACTTACAAAAGGGGGAAAGTAGTAGTTTTTTTATGCTACTATCGAAACAAATTTATTTCTTAGCAAATAAAGAATGTTTCAACTTCAAATGGAAGAAGTGTTGAGAAAGAAGAAAATATTAGGGAGAAAGTAATTAAAATTTTCAAACATGTTCTACAATAGTTAGGAAATATAAGGAGACTTAGGATAAGCTTTTGTAAAATATTCTATCAAATTTCACACAAAAGATAAAATGAAATCTTGATGAGGAATATCTATGGAGGAGCTACAAGAGGTATATCTTGATAAGGAACTTGGCCCAATGGGCATCCTAAAATTTTATTTTATCTTTTAGGAGTTGTTGAAGAGCATTATTTCGGCTATGGTTGAAAAGGATAGGAAAACGAAGGCCATAATAAGTGATGTCAATGCCACCTTTATTGCCTTGGTTCCCAAGAAAGACAAGACAAAATATTTGATAATTTTTGTATAATAATTTTTTTATAGCAAATAGATTGAAAATAATTCTAGATTATGTTATCTTAGAGCAACAAGGAAATTTTATTGTAATAAATAAATCCTTAGTGGTATGATAATTGTACAAGATACTATACATTCTTTTAGTTCCATGCAAAAACAAGGATTAAACTAGACATGAACAAAACATATAACAAGGTTTGCTAGAGTTTCCTACATGATATTCATTAAAAAATGGTTTTGATTAAGGTGGACATGAATAGATAAGATGTTATAACAATCCAAAATATTTGTCTCTAAGTTTCTTTGTAATGTTTGGAGATATTTTCACTATGTAATCTTCTTTTTCATATGAAATAGAAATTATGATTTAAAAAAAAAAAAACCAAAATATTCTATATTGTTTAATAAAACCCCTATTGGATACTTTGAATATTATTGTGTACTATACTAGGGTGACACACTATCTACTTATCTCTTCATTATTCTTGTCAAAACATTAGGATAATTTTATCAAAGGTAAAAATAGAAGGAAAATTTGAAGTTATTCAAGCTACAACTAATGATCCTTAAAATATCATCAATGTTTTATTGATGATACATTTATTTTGGGCCATTATTGATTAATTTAGGCCATGCAATTTGAATAAATACTATTATGCTATGATAAGGATGTGAGTCAATTGGTTATTACTACAAAATCTATGATATTTTTCATTAACACTACCTATTTAATTATAGAAAAGCACTTCTTATGCACCCATAATTTTTTTTTAACATTTGGAAATAGGGATATCAAATCCCTTTGGCCTTTATATTTATGTGTACTCCCCACTATCCTCACTAAATCAATCTAATTTAATGTTAATTAAAAGTAAATATGGAAATTAAATGCATGAAAGTAAAATTTTGAAGGTTAGGGTGTAGGAGATCACATAAAATTGTACAAAAAGTAATTATGGTCATAGAAATAGAGAGGACGTGTGAACAATAAACAAATGAGAAAATTAAATAACAATAATACATCCCATATGTGTGAAATAGAATTAATAAGGAATGACAAGAGGATGAAAGGATAGTGCCATAATTGACATGCATTCCACAATAGAAAAGAGCAGTTCCTCAATTGGAAAGAAAAAAAGTATTTCATAACCTCTTATTTCTTCTAAAATGAGAGAAATTACAAAGCATTATTCAAAAAATTAGCTCTAATTCTCTCAAGGCTAAAATATATTTACGATAGAGTCCACAACTCCTATTGATATAAAGAATTCATCCTTGAGCTACCTTAGGTGAGAAATTTCTACTTATAGTAAGTAAATATTTGGGGATATCTTTAGCAAAATTATGTACCTCCCAATATTACATACCTCTAAATACACTCTTAAATAGCTTAAAAGCCTTCTAAACTAGTTAGTGGTACCACTACATGATAAAATATCAATTTTAAAATATCTTACTTAGGATTTGCATGCCCTTGCTTAGCTTGACTTTTCAATGATAGATTTACTCCTAAAAGGAAAGCAATTTGCTCCTATATGGAAATGATTTATTCATGTCTAATGGGTGATTTTCTCTTACTAGACTAATCACACTTCTTGGAGCAAATTGTACCTCTAGACTTGACTTTGTTAAACTGGCTTCCTAGAGGCTTTAATTGATCAATGCTTCAAAATAACATATCTTCACAATGTCAAGGACCTCCAAGGGGATAATGAAGTTACTACATTTTTGGTGACTTCATGGGGTGCCAAGCTTGATTGATGAGATATCCCTAATTTTTTCTTTATCTTTGGTCTTTAAGTCTACAAAATTGGGACTTTATAGAAAAATTACCAAATTGTTGGTGCTTCTTGTGCTCCTATGGCAATTATTTTATCAAAATATGTCCATCACCATCTCCATGTAGACTTAAAAACATCAATTTTTTAGCATACCTTGTAAGGTATTCATACAAATTTTCAAACAATCATATTGTTCCACCAATTGCTTTAATTTGACCAATAATTATTTCAAATTTTCTATCTATTATTGCATTATTTCTACTTTAGCTCTGGATTTATTCTCTTTGACAATGGTCTAAATTGCATCCTCATTGAGGAGTCTTATTTGATCATCAAACATATCTATCATCCCAAAATTTACTAACCCATGTATTTCCTCTATCATTTCTTACATCAGGGTTACTAGGGTGGCTAGTGGATCACTTATAGACTTGAAGTTGTTGTTTACATCCAATATTACCTTTAGATATTTGACAAATTACTTCATATCCACCCCTAATTATTGTTCATACATTATTGTTATAGTGGCTAGTTGTTTTAATGCCTCTTAACATCTCTCCTTTGTGGCCAACTCATCCTTTGTTTTCTAAATGACTTTTCTTATTTGATTTAAAATTACCTTAGTGCTAAGTATAAATTCAAAATATATATTGGTATTCATTACCTTATATTTGAATTCATCCAAAGGAATTTTACTTGTTCTATTTCTAAGGTACACACTTGATCTACCATCTCTCCTTTCCTCATGGTTATAGTCATTTTAGAGTCAGGCTATCTCCTAGTCTTTAGCATGCAATACAACTTACATTTGTTTGACACATAGCTCTAAATATTTATTTCTCTACTATAGATACCACCTAAGTTTATTTTTTCCCTATGTGAGATACATGAATAGATCTTCTAATTACCTCCTTTGACCCTCGCTTCTCTCATGATCTTGTCTTGGAGATTTTTGACTTTTTTTTGCAACTTCGTGCCTTCAAAAACATCTCTCTTGAGGGTTTCCAACTCCCATTAGAGCTATATTTTCTCTACTATGAGTTGGGGTGCTACTTGGGTATTGTTTTGGAATTTTTTCTTATTAGACTCATTTTTGCTCACCAGTTACTTGTATTGCATGATTGCCTCAAGTGACAATTGGTTAGAGAGTTGAATCATCTAATATTAATCTATCATGGTAAGATCTAAATATGAAACCATGATGATAAAATAATCTAAAGTGCAATAGGCTCTAGATGATCAAGATCTTATTTCCACACTTTTCCACTTGTGATTGCATGATCACGAGCTCCCTTAGAGTCTATTTTTTATTTAGTTGAACTCTTGTCTAAATTTTATCTTCTTCTTACAAGGAGTCTAACACTTTTCTTGTATTTTTGACTCTAGGTGCATCAATTATTAGACACTCCCACACAACCAAAAAATTCTACTAGGACTTCAAATAAAGAATATAAGTCAAGATAATCATATTCCTTTAAAGATAAGCTCTTTCAATCTTTTATTGTTGCATAAGGTATGTATTGAAGACATATTTTTCCACTTATGGCATACATCATCCTATTTGAAAACTTCCTCTTGCCCTTGGACCACCTGATTTCAATCACCAAAAAGAGATTTGCATGAGTCTACTAATATAAGATCTTAAAAAAAATTAAATAGTATTGGATAATAAATAGAAGAAAGAAATCATGAATGATTAGATCTTCACAAATAAGTTGAATCAACTGCCTAGAGGAGGAAGAGGTATTTTTTTTTGTTAAGTTGAAAAAGTGTATTTTTGAAAGGAATGCTAACCTTTTACATCAATATATATGGCCAATCACTATCCATTTCACCAAGAAGGATTTACCACTGGCATAAATTCTATACCAACCGTGTAACAACAAACACACTTCACTAACCACATCCAAACCTAGAAAATTAGTATACACCTTACATATCTAAATATCATATACTTTGCCCCCTCCCATGGCTCCTGGTTCTTGCCCAGTCCCTAGCTCAACCCAGATCATCCCTCCCAGGGAGTGGTTTGCCGATGATCTCCTAAGGGGAGATCCTTCTCCACTATCTACGCCCCTCCCGGCCGACTAGGGTTTCCTTGGTTGTTTTTTCGGACTGGTGCTTCCCAGGGATCCCTGTTTGGTTGGGGATCCCTTCCATTTTTCCCTCAGGCTTCCCCTTGGGGTTTTTTACAGGTTATTCACGTGGATCTGGTCCCCTGCATTTCTCGGTGTGGTGGAGGTGACGGTTTAGGGTTTGGACAGCTTTCTGGGGTCTCCCTTGAGGTCCTCATAGCTTTGGGGGTGGTCTGGGGGGCCTCTTTCCCCCTTTTGCTTGTGAATCCTCGGTGGGATCCTGGCTGCTATTATTCCTGCGTGGAGGCTTCTTCGTGCTGGCTCTGCTCCTTGGTGGACATCCTGGGCATCTGGTTTGGCCTTGGGGGGCTTTTCCCTGTCTGGGTTGTTCCCATTCCCAGTCCCAGTTCCCTGAAGCTGCCTCTGTGCTTGGACGGGATTCTTGGTCCCTGCTGCTGGGACGGGATCCTCTTCTATTTTCCCAGGGCGGGTTCCTCGTGGTGCAGCTCTCTGGTTGCTTCCTGATGGGCTGGATCCTCTCTGTGCTGGCTGTCGGCTTCCTGCAGGATGGCTCTCGCTGAACAGAATGTTTTCCCGGTGGGCGGGATGGTTTCTCCACAGGGCGGGATCCACCAAATCTGCAAATTTTCTCGTGAGGCAATATCCTTTCTTTTTTGCTAGTTTCCCAGATGGCAGGATTTCCCTATTGCTTCCCGCTAGGCGAGACTGTTTGTGATGGTTTTAACTACTTCCCACGAGGTGGGATTTTATTGTAACGATTTTTCTTTGCTTCCTGCTGGGCGGGATATTCTCGATGGTGGTTTTTGGCTACTCCCCACTGGGCGGGATCTCCAAAACTACTTTCTTTCTTATTTTTTTGTTTCCCGCTGAGAGGGATTGTTTCATGCTTACTTTATTCCGCTGGGCGGGATTTCTGTTTTGGTGTTCAGTTTCAAGGGATTGATGCCCTAGGCCCATTTCTTATGTAATCAGGTTTTGGGATCCTTGTTAAAACCCATTGTAAATACAAACACTACTTAACAAAAAAAAATATCATATACTTTATACTTTTATGGCAGTCTCTTCCTTATGATATCCATTGTCAATTCTTGTGGTATTATCATTGTCAACTAGATTATTTATGTGCACTGGGATATCATTCCCCCATTCCTTTTTTGCATCTACCATAACTCCTTCGTTAGAAATACCATATGCTACCTTGTTGGCTTCTCTATAAATATGATTGATAGACACATTCTCGAGTCTATCCAAAAGAGCTCAAGCTTCCACCATCATTACATCAATAGTCCAAAAAATTGTTTATTCTCCATTTAAAATGGTCACAATATTTTGTGAGTCTCCTTCAACTATGAGCTTATCTAGATTGCAATTGATAGCCAAATAAATTCCTACATAATCTGCTCTTGCTTCAATAAAATGACTTGTCTATTCACCTAGTGGTTTAGCAAAGGCTTTGATTACCTTACCCAAATGATTTTGAATCATCCCTCCATATCTCTCCAGCCTGGGATTACCTTTCAAGGCCCCATAAAAATTTAATTTGAACCATCCAACTGGAGATGGTATCCATTTTGTATGAGTTCTGGGATGAACTTGAGGTATTGGTAATTTCTCTTTGACTCCCCAAAATTCCAATATTCTCCTTTCCTACTCTGATTCACATCCCTCCTTGAAGCTGATAGTGTTAAAATTCTCCATCAAGAGACTTATTGCTTAGTTCCAAACTATTTCCCAATCCATCATCAAGTCCTCAAATATTTTGTGGTTTCTTTTATTCTAGACTCTCCACCAAATATGTAGAAGGCTTAGAAGCCATAACTTCCTGATTCATCTACCTTTAAAAGGAGAATCCCATTGCAAGTTTAAATCTAAGATAGTTCTAGGGAAAACCCACTAAACTTGGAATTCACTACAGATCTGATCAAACAATTTATTGGTAAATGAGCACTTAAGAAGTAGATGATCAATACTTTCCTCCTCTTTTCACACAAAACGCATCTATTTGGTAAGGAGAAACCATGTTTTTCACATTATCCTCGGTCATAATTTTATTATGCATAACCAACCATTGGAAAATAGTAATCTTAGGGATGAGATATTTGTCCCAAACCTTTACATGGGGCCACACTACCCCTACACCTTCAACCAAGTTATAACCAAACTTCACAGAATAATCTCCACTCTTTGTTTTCATCCAAATAAATAAATCATTTGATTTCTAGGATGTAGGCATTAAGGCATCTATTAAGACTTTCTAGGTGTGGATGAAAGTCCTCATTTATCTTCTTAGCATAAAGTCACTTCCACTTCTCGAGACCATTTTCTTCCACAATATAATCCTGAACCAACAGTCCATAAATAGGAGTCAAGATTTTTATGAAGTTTGCAAACCTTGGGATCTCACAAAGGGGAGAGTTAAAGAGCCAAGTATCCTACCAAAATATCATGTTAGCACCATCTCCAATCTACCATATACAACCCTACTGGATCAAATTTTTACCTGTTGAAGGCTATTCCAAAAACTAGACCCCTTAGGGGGGTTGAGGTTTTCCAGGAAGGAGGAATTACGTAAATACTTAGCTTTTACAATTTTGACCCAAGGAGTGTCTTCTTCCTTCACCAACTTCCAACCCAAATTTCCCATTAGAGATTTGTTCATTTTGGGAAGAGTTCTCAATCCCAATCCTCCATATTATTTATAGGTATAGACTTTGTTCTAAGTAAGTTAATATATCCTCTTCTTTTTCTCAGTCCCAGACCACAAAAAAATCCTTTAGATCTGTTCAATATTTTTGTAGACTGATATTGGTATTTTAAAATTGACATGAAGTAGATAGGAATACTTTGAAGGTGGGATCTCACAAGCTGGGCCTTTCCTACCTGACTATGAAGGGATTCTTTCCAAGAAGACAGTTTCTTTGTAACACGTTCAATAACCAGATCCCACAAGGCTTCCTTCATACTCCACAAAAAAAGGCATCCCTAGATAGGCTACTGTCAAATCACCTATGTCATAGTTGAATATTCTTACTATTTATAGTTTGAGACCTCTAGAGGTATTCAAGAAAAAATTCTTGCTTTTATTAAAATTTACCTTTTGGCCTACTGCACGCTCATAGAATTGTAAAATCATATTAATATGTCTTGCTTGTGGAAGAGATGATCTTATCAAATTAGAGTATCATCCATAAACTATTGAAAAGATACCAGTTACATAGTGGAAGTTGGTCTAATACCTTCTATGTCTCCTCTATCCGTGGCTATTGTGAAGGCTCTACCCATAGCTTCAGCTAAAATTATAAATAGATAATGGGATAGGGGGTCCCCTTGTATTAACCCCCTCTTGCTAGGAAAATAACCCACTACATACCCATTAACTAAGATGGAGATCATCACTGTGGAGATGCATTTTTCATCATAGAGATCCAATCCTCATGAAAACCAAAATGTTGGAGCACTTTGATCAAGAAATCCTAAGAAACTCTATCATATGCTTTATTCATATCCAATTTAAGAAACATACCTTCCTTTTTTGATTTAGAGACAGAGTGTAGGATCTCATGGATTGAAATGATCCCATCAAGAATATGTCATCCCTGAAAAAACCCCTTTGGTGTTTTTCAATGACAAAAGGGAGAGCCATCTTCAACCGATTTGCAAGAACTTTGGACACAATTTTTTAGGCTGATTGGGCAGTAATCTGCAAAATATTTAGCACCTACAATCTTTGGTATGAGGGCTAAGAATTTATAGTTCACATCATAAGGGATCCTTTTAGATGTCTAAAATTCCTTAATTGCCAAGGTGATCTCATTGCCAATGATGTGCTAAAACTTGTGATATACGAGCATCGAAAACCCATATGAACCAAGATATTTTTCTCCCTTCATGGAGAATACCACCTCTTTAATTTTATCATTTGTAAATGGTCTAAGGAGATAGTCATTTATCCGATTTGTAATATTTAAGGGAATATGGCCTAACAACAACTTCATCACCTCTTCATCTAGCTCTGAATCCACTCCTAACATGTCTTGGAAAAATTGAACAACTTCCCCTCTAATTTGGAAAGGATCCCTTGTAGAAGAACCATCAACAATCTTGATCTCTTGGATTTTATTAAAACTTTTGTGCCTGAGAGTAGAAACATTGAAAAACCTCGTATTCATGTCCGCTTCCTTTAATCACAAAGCTCTTGATTTTTACCACCAGAAAGCCTCCTCACACGCCAGAGTATTGTGCCAATCACATAGAAGATCCTTTTCTCTAGTCCAAACTTCCTTCAAATACTCCCCCAAATGCAAAGAGTTTTCTAACTCCATGAGATGTTGTAAAGCTGAATTTTTAACCATAATGTCTCCAAACACCTCTTTATTCCATAGTTTTAAGTTTTTCTTAAGAAATCTCAATTTCTTTTCTACTTGAGTCAATCTATCCCTAAATAAATCTTTCTTCCACAAATATTGAATCCTTATCTCTAAATAATAATGAAGTATCTGTATATTTTCAAATTGTAGGGGTAGCAAAGAGCCTTCTCCTCTATGCTATTTTCCTAATAAAAGGATTATGGTCTGATCCAATTTTTGGGAGGGTCGTGAGAGTAGTTTCCCCAAACAAAACTAAGCTCTCCTAAGAAATTTGCACCTTGTCCATTCTGATATGAATCAATTGACTCCCCAACTGCCTATTAGTCCAGGTAAAATTTGCTTGTCTAAGCTCCAAGTCCATCAAAGAATTTGAATTTATAAAATCACCAAACTCAAGCATACTCTCTGGATATCCTTCAATGCCTCCCTTCTTATCATATGGATGCAGAGGGGTATTGAAGTCCCCTGCAATGATCCATGGGATACCTAAAAGTACATGCCTGATTTCACTCAATTTCCTCCATAACATTCTTCTTCCAACCATAGTAGTGGGTGCATAGACATTTATAATGATCTAGTGGGAATTATCCTCCTTTGAAAAGAAGTGGATAGCACAAAATATTTTATTTTAGATAATTTTTTATCCTTCTAATTTATTTGGGTTCCAAATACACATCATTCCTCCTGAGGATCTCACTTAGGATTGAGAAATACTGCTCCTCAAATCTTGTCTTTAACCATTGCTAAGTTTACTTATACCACCTTTGTCTCTTGTAATAGAAAAATGTCTACGTGATTATCTCTTCTCAACGTTTATACTGATCTATGTCTTCTAGTCCTGTTGAGATCTCGTACATTCCAGAAAAAACCTTCATTTTTTATATTTAGCTGATTTCTTCCCTCCTCCACCCAAATTGATGATGGTTTGTGTTCCTTTGGCTATCTCGGTTGTTGTTTCCCTCTTTCTTACCTCTGTTAAAGGGGTATTCCTACAATGTGTTCCTTACCAACATCCAAGGAATTTCTCTTTGCTTGATTCCTAGTCACCCTTAAGGGTTTCATCAGAACCTCCTCTGAACTAGAATCCTCTTGTGTTGGAGCTACATGCTTCATGTCTACATTTTTTAGAATCTACTTATCTTCCTTTAATGCTTTTATAGCTTCATATTGCATGTCCCAATTTGTAATAATTGTGTCAATAGGGTTAACCTCCACATCTTCTTATAGAGGTTTTAGAATCTCCTATTTTACCCCCTCATGATTCACCCATTGTGTTTCCTCCACAAATTCCACAACTTTGGCTTGGTCTCCCATTTCATCCTCTTCAGCTCTTCTCAAGCAAGCAAAAGAGTTAGGGTTTTTAAATTAAAGGGGTTCCACATCTTCGGGGGGCTGGAATACCACAACTCCATAAGAGGGATCTTCCATGTATTCCTCCTTAGCCATCATAGTTTACTGGTGTGAGGTTTTTACTTTATTTTGATTATCCACCATAAGATTCATGCCTTTACCCTGCTCTACATCTTTACTCTCCTTCATATACCAGACTTTCTTATTGGTAGATTTCTTCTTCTTTGGGAAGAAGCTTGAGATATGACCTCTCTCTTTAAAAATATTACAAAGGGGTGGAATATTTTCATACTCTAGCCTCTAATTCTAGGCACCCACTGGGGATGTTAGGTCTATTTTTTCTGAAAGCTTGCTATCTAGATCAAAATTAATACAAATTCGAGCAAATACCATACGAGACTTCAACCTGGTTACCCTATCAATGGTAACAAAGGTACAAATACCATTTGCAATAGCCATTAAAACTTTATCGTGTCAATATTGAAAGGAAAGGTGAGGTAATATTACCCAAACAATAGCTATGTTGAGACTTTGGGTGTGAGGATTAAAATCCACATCCTATTTTTTGAGAAATAGGCTACACTTCCTCATCGACCATGGTCCTCCATCTGGAATTTTTTGCATGTCACTTACCTCAGTAATTTTATCATGAATAATCTATTTGGGAGAACCACAATATCCATGTAATCCATTATTTTCCATCTAGTGAAGGCCGACCTTTGAATAGTATCTGTATTTGGCCTTGCCCTAAAAAACTTACCCACCAAATTGTTACCCTTCTACATTCATTTTCAAAATTATCTCTGAGGGAATGTTGAGAATGCCATCTTTAACTCTCAATTTTAAGTGGCTTACCAATGGAGGAAGAGTAGTAGTAGGTTTAGAACCATGTACCACCTAGGCCCAAGAGCATTTATGTCCCACTTCTAGGGCCCGATTCTCTTGACCGTTGTCTACCTCTGATTCATCCTGCTCCTTCTCTAGGACCATTTTGTCAGGAGGTTCTTGGATTTTTCATCTCAGAAAGCCATTCTCCATCTCTTCACCCAAGGCACCATCCATTGACGTACCTTCCAAGGCCTCACTTTGGTATTGTCCTACTTTTATTCCTATGCTAATCACTCCTTGTCTATCTCCAGTCACTCCAAACCTTGGTTCAGCTGCTCCTTTTCTTGCTTGTTCTATTTTTAACTCAAACACTCATTTACGGGTTTCTTTTTTTCCCTTTTCAGGTTTTGACCCCTCGCTGATTATTTGCCTTGCTTGCTACTCCCATAAACTAGGTCTAAGCAAAAAAAATTACCGCTATTGTTGATCACTACCATAGGAGGAAGAGGTATTTACAAAAGCACATTTTGAATCCTTTTCTTGCAAGCCTCCAAAAGACTCAAAATTTGTTGCAACTACCATAACCCATTTATATCTCCCAAAAAAATCAAGCCAAATATTATGAGTTGACCAAATAATGTAGTTTCACACATTAAGGAGAGGAATTAGAGCTTGGTGGTCCATCTTACATAATATAATCCCTAACATCATAGTATATCCATGAACTAATGCTACCAATATGTGGAGCCTCAAAATTAGTGTAAGTTAAAAAATACGATCAAAATACTTTTGTATGCAAAATATAGAGCCTTAAAAAAATTTACCCTAATGGAACCCAACAAATAAAAATTAAAAGCTTAAACCTTAGGGTTACAAAGATCAATCCTAAACTACCACTTGGAAAAATATAATGTTCTAATGTGATCCAATCACTTTTCATAACTTTAGCTCCTTTGATTCACCTAGTCACTGATACTTGCATCATTTTTATTGGTTAAGCAAGTATATAGCAAAATAATGATTTGATGGGAACTAAAGAGGTCCATGTTGGCCAAGGGTTTGATCTATTTTGAATAATCCAAAATATTCCTTCTACTAGGGGCCTTGGTGTAACCAATGTGGCAAGCCTTCCATTGAGGAAGGGAAGCCAAGATGCCATATTTATCCTCAACTTTTGAATTATCCCCATAAAAAAAATATGTAGATACTTGACCCTATAACCTTAGGAACTTAAAATGCTACAAAATGTAGTCTTGCTAGAAGATTATGGACTTCCATTATGAAATATTTATCAATGATATCATAACCAACATCATATGGGTTTCTCCTTGAGATGAAAGTGGTTGTTATGAAGGATCAAGCCTGGAGCCTTCTCTGTTTGACTCTTTTATAGTCATCCTATTGGTCATTGCACCATGATATCAACTATAAAATGAAGGCTTTACAGAAACTTCTATTCCTTGTAGTATGCATTTGCATAAAATATTATGTCACATGGGAATCAAACCCTTGATCCTCTAATACCCAATCCTTTGTAAACCATTGTGTAATCAATTTGCCACTCCTCTAGTGCTAACAAGGACAATGTGACCCCCAAGGAGGGCCTATCAAAAGTTTCCAAGAGGATATGACATCAACTATGAGACATGTGAGTGCATGGGCATGCACAAACTACAGTTGGTACTAATTTTTTTGAATTCATTCAAAAAAAATTCCTCCAATTTGCATCTTTTTTGAAAGGAGGAAACATGTAGCAATCCCAAATTTGATCTAAAAAATTGAATGGAAATCCAAATGGAACTCTGATAACAACAAAGTAAGAATAAATGGTAAAGAAATTTAGAATTATCCAAAAGAGTGGAAGATAATAAATTCACCCTATAGTTTATAATTACTAGAGAATCTAGGGGTACTTCATGTGTAACTAAGTAATGTCACTCTACACCTGCTCTTATACCATGTTGAAATTTATAACATTTTTAAAAAATGAACAGAAGTAAAATATTCACTCAAATATTATATAGAAAGCAAAAGAAATATGAAAGAGAAATATGTTTGAAAGAGAAAGATATTTGAAAGAGACAGATATTTTGTGGGCACCCACAGGAACATAAATAATCACTATACTCATAGATAATATTACACAACACTCTGATAACAAAATGAGGAGTGGTAGGGGGTATTTATAGCAATATCAAAACCTAAATTATATAATAAAGCTTAACCTAAGTTGACATAATGTTGAGTGGTGTTTTCACCCGATTGTGAAAACACACTCTTCGATAGGATTTGGGTTCTAAATCCTCTCTTGCAAAGAAATCAAACAAATGACTTCTCCAAGGTCTCCACTGTATTAGCATTTGCATCTATGTATTAATAATCTCAAATAAAGATATTCAATTAAAATGCTTGGAAAACATTAGTGGTTGCAAGTAACTGAAAACAAGGGGCAATGTTGGTTTATTTTACTATGAAACTGTAAATGATTGTTCGTTGAACCCGAATAAAGCAAATGTGATTTGATCTTCATATGACCACGCTGTAACTTCAAAATGGAAATTTATGAAATGTCATAAAACACAACCCCTTCAATGAAATTGGAATTTTATGAAGGGAATATCATCGTCTGCTCATGAATGAAAAACAAAACTGAAAAATGAAATTCTGGCCTTGAAATGGAAATTTTCTATTTTCAGACTTTGAAATTTTTAGTTTTTTTATTTTTTTTATTTTAATGCCTGTAAATGAAAATAAAGTGCAAAAAAAATGAAAATAAAATGCAAAAGAAAAATGAAATGCATTCATGGTGATGCAATCCTATTCTGACAAAATCGAAGCTAATGAGGTTTCCATGCATGCAACCTAACCTATTGAACCTGCAAACATGCACAATCTAGATAAGTCAAGTGCTGGTCTCTGGGGTTTTAACTGTGATTTCAGATTTAAAAAATTCGCATGAAGCAACCAAGAGAACTTGCATTAAACTTCACCTATAAGCCTAGAAATCTAAAAAGGGGAAAGATAAACATTTAATCCTGCATGCAAAAAATAACTCCTTTCTTGCCAATGAGGTGCAACTCTCTAAATTTTCTGTATTAAAAATTGATCATTTTATAATAATAAAATCTCTAGTTTTCTCAAAACCAGAAAAAGGGAAAGAAAAACACTCCAAAGAAAGCCCAGAATGGCTAATCACCCTCAGATCTGCAACTCTGCCCGCAGCGGTTTCCCACCTTTGTACCAATTTGTGCTTCTACTTTTATACTTTCTAGCAATGCTCTCTGTTTCACCCTGTGACGCTTCGCTTCATCTCTCAGATTGCTTCGTTTCACCTTCCCCGCATTTTTTTTGTTTTTGAATTTATGTTCGACATTGAGACGCTTGATCTTCTCTGTGATCTGTAATGCTTTTGTAGCCCTTACACCTTTATGCCACGTGTTCCATGCTTTTTTGCATGTTTCGTAATGGCCTCCTGTAAATCATGACCAAAAATAGCATGTCACAATATCGTGACGTTTTTATGTATGTAGCTTTGCCCCTCTACCTGTATCGCGAAAACAAGACATGTCGCGATATCATGACATTTTTCTGTCAGCAGCTTTGTTTGTCATCATGCATCATGAAAATGATACATGTCATGATATCATGACATTTTCCTGCTTCGGACCGCATGGATGCAAATTGTCACAAAATCACGACGCTTTTCTCCTTCACTGTGTTTTGTTGCACTCAGTCGCGAAAATGCGACATGTCACGAAATCATGACACTTTTTCATTCCATACCATCTTGTTGCTTTCTATCACGAAATCATGACACTTTTCTCTTTCGAGTTGTCTCGCTACTTTTTGTCGTGAAATCGCAACGCTTTTCTCTTTTAGACTGTCTCGTTGCTTTCTATCTCAAAATCGTGACGTTTTTCTCTTTCGAACTGCTCTCACTATACTTGGCCATGAAAATGTGACATGTCACAAAATTGTGACATATTTTCCTTTCGTACCATCTCGCTGCTTGGAGCCACAAAAATGTGACCTGTCGCGATATCGCGATGATTTTCCTCTACATTCATTTTGGCTGCTTTAGGTCACAAAAATGCGACATGTCACGATATCGTGACAACTTTAGTGCCTTGCCCTGTTTGACTGGTTTGACCATGATTTTGTGACTTATCACGATTTCGTGACATCTTTCCATTTTGTCTTTCTCTCTCCTCTATGGACCGCGATTTCACAGCACGTCACGAAATTGTGACATTTTTTGATCAACACCTCTTCCTGCTTGCTTTGACCGTGATTTTATGACATGTCACGATATCGTGACACTTTTCACCTTGTTCTACATTTTGTTGCTCTTAGCCGTGAAAACATGACATGTCACGAAATCGCAACACTTTTTCATTCCACCACTCTTCACTTGTCTAGCCGTGACGGAGCAACATGTCACGATATCGCGATGTTTTTTCATTTTTGGTCGTGACGGAGCAACATGTCGCGATATCACGATGTTTTTTCATTTCTGGCCGTGACGGAGCAACATGTCACGATATCGTGATGTTTTTTCATTTCTGGCCACGACGGAGCAACATGTCGTGATATCATGACAACTTTTCTTTTCTGAGCCACAATAGAGCAACATGTTAGGATATCATGACAACTTTCTTTTCTTGCTTTTCTTTGCTCTTTTAACATCTGGGCCACTGCAACCTTCTGGGAAAGCGTACAAAAAATGTGGGTCCCCAATTTTGGGGTGTGTTGTGGATCAGCCACAATAAATGGCGACTCTGCTGTCAAATGCTCTTGAGCATTTTGGTGAGAACCCAACCTAAAATATACAAGCTTAGATACAAGCGTCAGAATATAAAAGATAAACAAATACCGATAGATTAGAAATACATGAAACATCAGAATCATTAAGTATCAGCTTGGTGTATGCAATGTGTTTCATTCCCTATCGCTTAAACTTGATCAACATTCCATTGTCAGTTTCACTTATGATTTGTATGCAAGGCTATGAATAATTTGTGCAGGATTTAATGCATGATGAAGATGCTAAAGATATAACAACCTGCATTGCAAAGGCTCAAACCTTCTAATATCATGAACAAACATATCAAAACTATCAAACCCTCTTAAGGCCAAATAAATATATGTATACTAAATTAATTTATTAGATCCCAAAGTTGGTTATGTGTCACTACCATCTTGAACCCCTGTGCAAGTGTAAGTGAAATCATAACTTTGGGGAATAGGATTCCCAACCTAAGCGAGATGGGAGTTTAAACCTATCCTTACTATTCTGATTTGGAGTTCATTACCTCATCTTGAACAAAATGATTTAACCAGTTATGGATGAAATGGTCAGGCTAGTCTATCCTTTTGAGCAGTCAGTGGTCTTGCTTTTAGACAAGACATGTTGCCATGCATGGGCATACTTAACCCCATAATCCATGATTTGGCTTCATTCATTCTCTTCTCTTTTTCTTTTTTCTTGGACCTTTGGGATGACTACCCATCCTTGCTAGGGACATGTAGTATGATCCCTCCAATCCAATATTAAGATGAAATGGAAAATATTATCTTTATTTCTTGGACCTTGGGGATGACTACCCATCCTTTGCAGAGGACATGTAGTACAATCCTTCCAATCCAAGATTGAGATGAAATGGGAAAAATTAGTTTTACTTTTATTGCTTGGACCTTTGGGATGACTACCCATCCTTTGTAGAGGACATGTAGTACAATCCTTCCCATCCAAGTTTTATGATGAAATGAAAGATGGAAGCTTTGGGGAATCAGATTCTCAACCTAGGCGAGATGAGAATTATGCCCTATCCTTACTACTCCATGAAGGTCAAATCAGAGCTTTGGGGAGTTGGATCCTCAACCTAAGTTCGATGAGGATTTAACCCTATCCTTACTACTCTAATTTTAGGCTTTAAGCTCTGTGGAAGTGGTAAAAACCACTATTTTAAGGATAATGTTGCATGATAGGACAGACATGAAATATTCTTTTCGCCTCACCTTTTCTTCCAAGCATGGTTTTGATCATTTTGCCCAAGATCTTCTTTAATGTGCATAGAACGTGCTTGGTTCAAGATTGTTCGGACATCAGTTCCCAACCTTAGGATTTTTTTATGTTTTATGTTATAGAATAACCCTAAGAGGATTCGACACCTTCTCAATGATTGCACATGAAATGAAAATGTAACTTGAGATGACATGTATATATGCAATGTGGAATGTGACATGAGATGTGAATGCACTGCTTCTTTTGGAATATATAATCTACTTTACCATAATGTGCAAAACTAACAACTTCATGCATCACAAGATTCAAACGATATTACTTAAAATGTTTGTGTTACTTGTGGAGCTTCTACAACACAATTCCAATGTTTCATATTCTCCTGATCTTAGGCATAAGTTGACATCTCAATTTTTTTCCTTCTTTTTTTTTTTATTTATAAAAACAAACTAAACATGTCAAATGAAATCAAACACACAACTTAAATCCTAATCCAAATAGCAATCCTAAAATGAAACTTGAAAAACAACCCAAAACCAAAAACCAAAATCTATATACAAATGTACAATATAATACAATATGATGCAAAGCTTGGATTATCATTTTCTTGGATCCCAAACATGATTAGAACATTTCAACAAAAATATAACGTGATGTGCATGCCAAATGTTGTAGGAATCCAAAAAAAACAATATTGTACCACACCATGCAACAACCTTTAACTTACCTCGCTCACCCCACCAATTAGATTTAGTTCCAATAGTATTCCCATAGGTGAGCATCAAATTACTAAAATGATTAGACAATAAATGATATTCAATTTTATCTTGTCTATTCTCTAAAACTTCCATTTTGAAACTCAATCCTTGATTTAGAATTAGGCCATCTTTTTCAAATATGAAATTTTGTAAGTAGGAGCCTATTTCTACAAATTTTAAAGCCAAATTATTTTCCAAATTTGTAGGCCACTCAAATTTGTGTAACAGCTTGCAAGCATCTAGGATATTTACTAAATTAGGATCATTAAAATTTTTTACCCTAGATTCAATTAGTAATTGTTGATGAATTTTATTTAACAATTCAAGTGCATCAACTTCCTTTTCATTCATTAAAACAATGTTATCAAAGGTGTGATTAGAAATCATACCTTGTTTTTCATTCACCTTTAACGACATTTCATCATAAACATCAATCAAATTCAAAACATGGTCATGCAAATTTTCACCCAAATTTTGGATGCTTGAACATAAAAGGTTAGATTCTAACTTTTGAACATTTTTATTTACCAAAATTTTATGGGGAATCATAATTTCTCCTTTTACCTCATGGTCTTCATACTCTTCATTGATTACTTGTTCATTAAACATACCAAAATTGGGCACCCAATTGAAAACATGCCCATCCTTTTCAACCCTCAAATTTTTATGGTCAAAGTGTATGTCAAGTAATCTGTTTTGATGATCACTTATTCGAGTTGCTTCCAATTGATCAATCTCTTTGTCATTTAGTTCCCATTCTTTGTTCACTATCCATGGTATCTCTTCATGTGAGATAGAAGTTTCAATATCTTGTATATCTAATGCAATATGGGTTTCATCTACAGGGGTGTAAGAAAAGAATGCATTATCATATCTCCCCCAACCATTGTAAAAATCGTCATCCAGATCCATGGAATGAAATTCCATGATGTTTGTGGCATGATCTTTTGATTCATTCATAAATTCCTTTTCTTCTTTGTCCTTGGCAATAGGATCATTATAATATTCCAAAATTTGATGAGATTTGAAACCCTCTTCCAAAACATCCTCAAATTGTACAGGAGTTGTAATATCTTCCTTTGAGTAGGCAATTATGTTGTCTTGTATATCAATTGGCACACAAGTTTCATTAGTAGTTTTGGAGAGAGTGTAGTCTTCCCACTTCTTCCAAGTATCATAATAATCATCTTCCAAAGTCAAGTGGTGACGGTCAACTTCTTCTTCATCATATTTCAATTCATCAATGTGCTTCTCATCAAATTCACCTTCACCTTCCTTGGATGGTTCCATTACTTCCAAAATTGGGTTATTGCTTGTATTCAAGTTGATAAGGATATCATAGTCCACATTTGTAACCCATGATTCCAGTTTATCATAATTTGGAGGGTGAATAATTCTTTTATCATTAGTTCCTAGCTTTTCATCGAGAGTTTCTTCCAAGAACAAGTGGTGAAATTCTATCATGTCTTCGAATTCATTTATTGGTTTTCTTCCAATTTCACTTTCAACCACTTCATTCAATTCTATGGTAGGTTCCGTCCTATCACATATTTCAAACATTGTTGAATTTAGAACCCCTTCATCTAGATAATCATGTATCTCTACATAATCCTCACTAGTGGATGTTGTCTTAGCAATTTGCACCTCCTCTTGGACTACATCTAAGGTGGTCGTAAAATTTGGATATTCAAATTCATCCCCTTGATCATTCACCTTAGGTATCATTGGAGTGGAGGGTGCTATGTTTGATGGTTGGTGTAGGTTGGCGTCAAAAGAACAATATCTCATGTGAACATGTTGTGCCTTTTCTTCTTCAAGACCTTGTCGTTCTATATCTTCCAAGATCTCATGGATTTTCTCTAGACACAAGCCACCCATTTTTTCCTCAATGTGTGAAGCAAGTGTGGGGTGTATGGCTCCCAGGTATACTTCCATGGCTTACTCTTCTAATGTGTTAAAATTTTCCCACATTTTTGAGTGCAACTCACGAAATCTTCTATTGAATTGACTCAAGGATTCATTAGGCTCTTTACATATGGAGGTAAACTGATTTTTCAACATTTCTAAGTCAACCTGATTACCAAAATGATAAAGATAGGCTACTTCTAGTTGTATCCAAGAAGTCCTAACCTCCATGGGTAGTTGGTTGTACCAAAAGAATGGTTTATCATCCAAAATGTATGCAAATAACTTACAAGCCACCTCCTCATAGAAAATCTGGAATTGACACAATGTATTCTTGTAGACATGCAGTCTTTGCAAGTATTCTAGTGGCACCTCTTGATTAAAACACCATAAAAAATCCAATAACATTTTAGAAATATTATAGGGTATCACATGTATAGACAAACCCTTATAATGATCCTCCATTGTAGATACCATTCTTTCTCTTAGAGATGCTATTTCAGCTCTTAGGGATACAATTTATTCCTCAAATGTTGCCATTAGTGAACTCAGAATGTAACTTTAGAACCAAATCTGTTGAATATTCAACCTGCAATGTATATAAAAAAAAAATCAAGTTAGCATCAACTAAGAGATGTATTCATTAAAATCAAATGAAAGTAACTGTATGGAAACAACACTTTGCTAGTCAAGACCAAAATTTTCAAAATTAAATCAAATCACTTTATTTTTGTATGAACAATCAGAAAAATATACAGCATACCTGAATTGCTTAAAATAGAATAAAGTAAACCAATTCAGGCCGTCCTTTTAACAATCTATCGAGTGTTAGAAGACTAAATATAACAATCAATATAGCATGAAATATACAAAAATTTAAAATCTCACTAAAATAAACCCGTTCAGGCCCTCCTTCTAGCGCCAATCTGTTGAGTGGTGTTAGAGGAGGCCGAAGATGCTATTCAAATGGACTTGAAATATTTAATAATGTAAAGCTCTCAAACAATTATAAACCTGTAGCATTTAAAATCATAATGAAATAAACCTTTTCATGCCCTCCTTCTAGTGCCAATCTGTTGAGTGGTGTTTTCACCCGATTGTGAAAACACACTCTCCGATAGGATTTGGGTTCTAAATCCTCTCTTGCAAAGAAATCAAAAAAATGACTTCTCTAAGGTCTCCGCTATATTAGCATTTGCTTCTGTGTATTAATAATCTCAAATAAAGATATTCAATTAAAATGCTTGGAAAACCTTAGTGGTTGCAAGTAACTGAAAACAAGGGGCAATGTTGGTTTATTTTACTGTGAAACTGTAAATGATTGTTCGTTGAACCCGAATAAAGCAAATGTGATTTGATCTTCGTATGACCACGCTATAACTTCAAAATGGAAATTTATGAAATGTCATAAAACACAAACCCTTCAATGAAATTGGAATTTTATAAGGGAATATCATCGTCTGCTCATGAATGAAAAACAAAACTGAAAAATGAAATTTTGGCCTTGAAATGGAAATTTTCTATTTTCAGACTTTGGAATTTTTAGTTTTTTTATTTTTTTATTTTAATGCCTATAAATGAAAATAAAGTGCAGAAAAAAATGAAAATAAAATGCAAAAGAAAAATGAAATGCATTCAGGGTGATGCAATCCTATTCTGACAAAACCGAAGCTAATGAGGTTTCCATGCATGCAACCTAACCTATTGAACCTGCAAACATGCACAATCTACATAAGTCAAGCGTTGGTCTCTGGGGTTTTAACTGTGATTTCAGATTTAGACAATTCGCATGAAGCAACCAAGAGAACTTGCATTAAACTTCACCTATAAGCCTAGAAATCTGAAAAGGGGAAAGATAAACATTTAATCCTGCATGCATAAAATAACTCCTTCTTTCTTGCCAATGAGGTGCAACTCTTTGAATTTTTTGTATTAAAAAGTGATCATTTTACAATAACAGAATCTCTAGTTTTCTCAAAACCAGAAAAAGGGGAAGAAAAACACTCCAAAGCAGGCCCAGAATGGCTAATCACCCTCAGCTCTGCAACTCTACCCGCAGCGGTTTCCCACCTTTGTACCAATCTGTGCTTCTGCTTCTATACTTTTTGGCAATGCTCTCTGTTTTGCCCTGTGACGCTTCGCTTCATCTCCCAGATCGCTTTGTTTCACCTTCCTTGCCTTTTCGTTATTTTTGATTTTATGTTCGACATCGAGACGCTTGATATTCTCTGTGATCTGTAACGCTTCTGTAGCCCTTACACATTTATGCCATGTGTTCCGCACTTTTTTGCATGTTTCATAACGGCCTCCTATAAATCGTGACCAAAAATAGCATGTCACGATATCGCAACGTTTTTATGTATGCAGCTTTGCCCCTCTACCTGTATCACGAAAACAAGACATGTCGCGATATCGCTACATTTTTTTGTCAGCAGCCTTGTTTGTCATCATGCATCGTGAAAATGATACATGTCACGATATCACGACATTTTCCTGCTTCGGACCGCATGGATGCAACTTGTCACGAAATCGCAATGTTTTTCTCCTTCACTGTGTTTTGTTGCACTCAGCCGCGAAAACGTGACATGTCACGAAATCATGACACTTTTTCATTTCATACCAACTTGCTGCTTTCTATCACGAAATCACGATGCTTTTCTCTTTCAGGCTGTCTCGTTGCTTTCTATCACGAAATCATGACGCTTTTCTCTTTCGGGATATCTTGCTACTTTCTGTCGCAAAATCGCGACACTTTTCTCTTTCGGACTGCTCTCACTGTACTTGGCCACGAAAACATGACATGTCATGAAATTACGACATATTTTCCTTCTGTACCATCTCGCTGCTTGGAGCCGCAAAAACGTGACCTGTCGTGATATCACGACGATTTTCCTCTATGTTCATTTTGGCTGCTTTAGGTCACAAAAACGAGACATGTCACGATATCGCGACAACTTTAGTGCCTTGCCCTATTTGACTGGTTTGACCACGATTTTGTGACTTGTGATTTCATGACATCTTTCCATTTTGTCTTTCTCTCTCCTTTATGGTCCGCGATTTCACAGCACGTCATGAAATCGTGACATTTTTCGATCAACACCTCTTCCTGCTTGCTTTGACCATGATTTTATGACATGTCACGATATCGCGACACTTTTCACTTTGTGCTACATTCTGTTGCTCTTAGCCATGAAAACGTGACATGTCACGAAATCGTGACACTTTTTCATTCCACCACTCTTCGCTTGTCTTGTCGCGACAGAGCAACATGTCGCGATATCGCGATGTTTTTTCATTTTTGGTTGTGACGGAGCAACATGTCGCGATATCGCGATGTTTTTTCATTTTTGGCCGCGACGGAGCAACATGTCGCGATATCACGACGTTTTTTCATTTTTGGCCACGACGGAGCAACATGTCATGATATCGTGACGTTTTTTCATTTCTGGCCGTGATAGAGCAACATGTCACGATATCGCAACAACTTTTCTTTTCTGAGTCATGATAGAGCAACATGTCGCGATATCACGACAACTTTCTTTTCTTGCTTTTCTGTGCTCTTTTAACATCTGGGCCACTGCAACCTTCTGGGAAAGCGTACAAAAAAGGTGGGTCCCCAATTTTGGGGTGTGTTGTGGATCAGCCACAACACATAACAAGAGAAATTTAGGTTAATTACAATTTATAAAGAGGGTTTAACCATAACAAGATTAACCACAACCCATAGGGATTAAATATTATAAATAATTAATATACTATACAATAAAATACCCTTAGGCCTATACAATATATCACACAATGTTAGCCTTGGCCAAGAATCAATTATAATTTCAATGCCTCATATACCAAGTCATCTATATTTTCCTTGAAAACTATAGCTATACTAGAGAGTGCAAACTAGACATTATCTATAGGTCTCATTACAAATAAATTTTAATGTCCAAGGTCTTATTTTGAAACTTGATGTGCAACACAAGGAAGACTCCAATAATGGTAGTCAAAGCTATAATATTTTTCCTTCTATACTTTAGGGTTGCATGTAACCCATGTGATATTTAGCATTCCCATGATATCTTCCTTCCTAATAAAGAAAGGTGTTTCCTATCAATGCAATGACCTCACATTATTCACCTTAAAATCATACCTTTTGGAATAGGCCTCTATGAATTTAGGGCAATTCCAAAACTAGGGTACTAATTTCATAGCAAGGCCCAAGGTACACACCCTATTGATGCTCAATGAATTCATGTATGATCGTATATTATACCACCTCAATGCTTACTTTCTCACTTCAGTAGGTAAGTGTTTACATTTCCACTCTTCCATCCTTTTTTTAGGGATTTTTAAATATTTCTTATAGCTTTCTAGGTAGAGAGGAATCCTTATTATTATCATTTTCTTTGTCTTTCCCTTTACCCTTTGATGAGCTTAATTGTGTTGTAGGCATTTAAGTTTGTATTGGCTATGTAGGAGTGTTGACCAATGTGGTAGCAATGGTGGTAGATAGCATTATTGGGTTGGTGTTGGGAATGTATGGGCTAGTGGAAGTGGCATTGGTATCCATGATAATTTTAGAAGACTTTGGATGAGTTTTTAAAAAAGTAGGGAATTTTAGTAAGTGTTGTCTTATAAAGTGATTTGTTCAAATGGTTGGAGCAAATATCTCATTATGGCAGAGCAATTTGCTCAATTTATAACTTTAGCAAAAAAAATTCTCTTTCAATAAATCACCTAGTTCTTGAGGAGAAAATCACTCCTCAAGGATTTAGGTAATTTTAGTAGGCCATGTTTTGTGTGACTCTAATTTCTCTTTTAAAACAAAGGGCTCTTTATCCCTTTAAATTGCAGTGAATTGCTATCTATGAAATCATTTTATAAAATTTATATTAAATTTGAACTTGAAAATGCTTTCTTGAGTACCATGTTATGGTTTTATTGAGGCCAATGCAATGAAAGGGATGATTTGAACCAAGGGTTATGTGTAGATTCATATTTTACCCATAATGGGGGTACAAATGAGACTGTTGTTAGGGCATAGGTTCAATCGTGTATGCCATGACCAAACTAGCTATGGAATAAAGCTCTAAGAAAGGGAAATGGACTAACTATAATAGAAGAAACATAAACATTAATATCAACCATGGTCCCTATTACAACCTTAATCCTTGCTAACAACATTTACTATGAGCTTGGCAATGATTAAAAGAATTTAAAAAATGGTAAATAGTTAAAAAAATGCCATAAGAATGGGGGTTAATAGATTTTATCCTTGTTTTACATGGCCACCAACCATTATTGAGCATTTATTACTCTTTGTGATTCATTTGCCCACTTAATTAAGGTTGTTAGTTTTTCCCTCCACATCACCAACACCATTGAATATTTTTTTATCGCTTTATGGTTTTCAAAGTTATTCACACCAGTATTTAGAGTATTTCACTCTTAAAGTTGGATAATAAGTGAATCACTTTCCCTTTCAAACTTTGGTAAAAATATAGAAAAAATGCAAGGAAAATTTTTAGTTAGTAGAGATCAAAGGAAGGAATAAAAGGGCATGTTTGAGTAGCTATTCAAGGTTTTCACTTGAACTCAAGATATTTTTTGTGTTTTTATTTTTTTTCTTTTGTTATTGAAAATGAATATATAAGTGGAAATAATAGCTAAGAAAAAATATAGGAAATGTGCTATATTCATATTTTCATTATCCTTTTCTTTTGGATCTTTTAGATGGGCCTTCAGTGTTTCACATTTAATAAAATAGATAATGGCCTTCAAACTAGTGTTACAAGTTTATATGCATTGGTTATATGATTTGGAGTTTCTATTTTGGCCCACTCTAGAGTAAATCAAACTTATTGTGGCTTTTAATTTTTACTCTATCTTTAAACACTAAGTTGAACTCTTGTCAAACCACCTTTTGACTACTATTTGATGTTGCACAAGACTTTTAAAGATCTGTTTCCTTTCTTGTTCTCAATATTGTTAAGTGTATCACTATGCTTACATAAGTTCAATATCTATATCTTCAATCTATAATTTCTAGGACATTTAAAAAGAAGGAAGCTCTAGATTTACAAGTAATATTGCTTTTTATTCAAAGATAAACGTCACATTCCTATTGAAGCTTAGGTGCTACCCTATATTACCATAATGTAGTTTTTAGTATGGTATGTCAATCCCTTTATGATTTGACTATTTTCCTTTTCAATATCCTTACCATTTTTTTTATATGTGGATTCTTCCAATTCATTGCCTTTAGGGTAGTGATTAGACATCATTTTTAGAAAAAAATCATATAAATTTCATTATATTAAACACTACAAAGATTGTGGTGTTACCAATAATAAATGTGGAAGGATTTTCAAACTTGGTAACAATATCTTCTAAAAATTAGATAATAACTTCTTGATTTACTAATTTTACTAGCATTATCTTAGTCCGTCTAATAAAATAATTAGTGATAGTTAGAATCCATCCATGTATGACATTTGATAGAGGAATAATTTTCCCAATTAAATTTATGCCCCATTGTTGAAATATTTTAGTGATAATGATGGGTTTTAAGGCCATTGGTTCTTGTATTCTCTTACTAATTAAGGTACACTAGGCTTTACATTCTCTAACCTATTGGACATATTTTGAAAAGATGGTAGGACGATAATATCCCACCCTAAGAATTTTGTGAGTCATGGCATGGGAAGAATAGTATCCTTCATCATGGCACTCCTTTATTAGGAATTTTATCCTTTCTTCCTCCATAGATCATAGAAACACCCTATCATATCCATTTTGAAAAAATACATTGTCTATTCATATGTAATGCATCACCTTTTGCTTAAATATAGCTCTTTCTTTAGGTGTTAAGCCTTTTGGAACTTGTCATAATATCATGTATATTCTAATATCTCCCATCCATCCTAGTTGATCAGCATGTTCGATCTCTTTTACCAATTCTAGTTGGTTCCTGGGAGTTAACATAACAAGATCTCTATACAAAGTTTTACCTTTAACCAGTTTTGTGGGTTTGATCTCTATGTCAAATTCTTGGATTTTATTTATCTAAGCTACTCTCTTTTCTCCCAACTCACAATACAACATTGTAGGTTTGATGTTAGGATGTACTAAAAAATAAGTAGTCTTGCTTTGATACAAGCAATACCTAAGCTTCCTTAGGGATTTCATAATGGAAAATACCTACTTTTCTATAAAAGTACCTTTTCTCATAATTATGGAGCTCTTGAGTCATGGAGTTTAGGTGTTCCTCCTCTCTATCATATTTTTGAGTGAAAATGATTATGATACTTTCATTAGTGCCAAACACATAGTCTAAAATAGTTAGATAATTTAAATAAATGAGGACTCATATTTCATGATTGCATCCTTTATATATTAGAAATCATTTTGACTTCTTTAGTCCATACAAATATGATATATTCCATTAGCATATTGGTTATTAGTTTGACCAATTGTATGCAATTTGATATGAAGTTGAATATAAATTAGTTTTGTCCAAATAATAACCTAAACCCCTTAATTGATGTGGATAAGGGTAGATCTTGAATGGTTTTTATCCTATTTGGATCTATTGCAAGACCATTGTTAGACACTACATGCCCTAATATCTTTCCTTCTTACACCATAAAGATATACTTATTTGTATTTAAATATAGTTCATAATCTTTACACCTTTTGAAGATAATATCTAAATGTTCAAGATGCTTATTCCTTTATTTTAAAAAATAGTTAAATAATTTAATATATGAGTGTGATTTTATCTATCAAACCTACAAAAATTATATACTTGGCTCTTTGAAATATGAACCCAAAATTTATCAAATCGAACAACATTCTTTGGTATGCAAAGGTTCCCTATCTTGAAGTGAACATTTTTTTGTGTTGGCCATTACCCTCATATACGATTATTCCTAAAAGAAACTATCTAGTGGTAATAGCATTTGAGATCCTAGTACCCTTTACAAAAATTTTATCGATGGGTAGTAGGTAGTAGTATTTTAGTGATGCTCTATTCAAGTTTGTAAAATTGACACAACCTATTATCACCATTTTTCTTGCAAATCAACACTATATTGGCTACCCAAGTAGAATGAATGATGAGAAACATAATTTAGGTTTTTAGAAGCTTTAGAATCTCTTTCTTCATTGCTACATTGAATTTGGGATTGATAGACCTCTACTTTTATCAAAAGGGTTTTGCATCAGGTTCAAATTATATGGTGTGTTCAACAATATTTCTATCATAAACTTTTAGATCTTCATATAACCAAGAAATAATATCACCATACTCACCATAGAGTTATTTAAATAGGCTTACCTCTTCTACAATACACTCTTTACCTAACAATAAATTCTTACTTTTTGTGATTTCCACTAGATGATAGGAAGAAACCTTCACCTTGACACTAGATTTCCTAGAACTGTCATCAAGGTTGAGTAAAATCTCTATTATGATTAATACCCTTGGTAGTTATTTAGTATTTAATTTACTAACTCATAATTTATACCATCCCTATACTCATTGTCATATTCAATTTGTTGAGCCTCCTTAATGAGAAACTCTATGATTTGCTCATCATTGTTTAATAGTTGTCAATGGTTAGATTTATTAGCGACAATGGATACGAAGACTACCTTTAGCTCCTTTGGCTTATTCTACATATCTTGATCAAGGTCAAATTTTCTTTCCTTTGAGGCCAATTTGTCTATGTTGGCATTTATCTCAAGAAATTGCCTTAATCTCATAGGTACTAAAGCTCTCATGTAAATACCAAACTATATGTTTGTAGGACTTTAGGTCCTTATTTTTAGTCATATATTCTAAATTAACTTGGTTTATGACTAGATTAGATCACCAAATATTTTGGTTTATTGATATACATATTTTTATATTTTCTCTAACCTATGCAAAGTGCTTCATACTTGGCCATGTTATTAGTGCAACTAAAAATCAATCGACAAACATGACTCATATGAGTACCTTGAGGGTCAATGAATTGAATTCCAACACTTTCTCCATTCTTAGTTCTTGATTCATCAAAATGTATAATTCATCTTCCATCATATCCTTGTGCTTATTGGCTAGTTAATACTAGGATATTGGTGGGTTCTTTGGATATTAGATAATAACTGAGTTTGGTATCTTCAAAATCATTTCTGGATACTCATCTTAAAATATACCTATGGTCATATCGATTTCAGTCATGTGCTTGTCTTTAGTTGCTTCATCATCCATAAAGTTGGGAAAATTATTCCTATTTACTACCTCATCATCATCTAGTTTGTGCAATAGATAAATACATGAAGGTTATTTGCTTATTGTGATCATTTTTCATCTCAAGGTATTTTTATACCTATGTAATCCATCACTAAGTATCCATACTTAGATAGCTTCTTATTCCATTCTCTTAAGAGCAACATTTTGAAATAATGAGGAAGATCAATATTTATGACTTCTTAAATGACCACCAACTCATGATGTTTTGCCATATTCATGATTAAATATTTTAAAACCCATACAACATTCACCCTATTACCATCCATCTAAATAAAAAATTTGGTGGTCTTAGTGTATGACAAACCTATTTCTTTATAAGTAACCTTTGGCACTATTGTTACAACAACTTCTAAATCCACTATGCAACTCCTTAATAGATACATTTCAATCTTTGGAGTCACATAGGAAGTTTATGGTTTCAAAATATTTAGTTTTAGAGCATTCAAAATGTCTACCACATTTACTTGGATGTATTATAGATCTTTTGCAATCAATTTTTTCATGTTAGATTGATTTGTATATGTTTCTATTGGACATTCTTAGCATAACTTATTTCTTTCTCTTTGAGGGTATATTGGAGTAAATACCTTTAATATGGTAGAACTAAGCCTTCTAGCATGCTCACTTTTATTAGTATTAAACCTACATTTGGTGGTGCTACTTCCATTATGAGTTGTAAATTTTCTATACTACCTTGTAGCAATTGTGCATCCTTCATTGGTCAAGGATGGGTTGTTTAGGTGATTCTTGTCCCCCCTCTATAATTTTTTTTCCTTTTCACTTTGCTTATCCTTTTCTTTATTGGCTACTATTTTCTCCTACTCTCCTTGTCCAAGATCCTTTCTCTTTAATTTTTACTTCCCTTTTTTAATTGGTGTGTTGTTTGCAGTGTTGAAACTAGTGTATTTTTAGCATTATCTTTTTGTATTTCTTATTGCCTAGCTACTATTGACCCTTCATCCTTGACATCCAATGTTGGTCTTTCTCTTATTAATATTGTAGTACCTAAACTAGCTTCAAATTATTTCTCGGATGGCTCTTGCTCTTTTCTACCTTTATTTTACTCCTAATTCCAACTCCTTATTGGTTAGCACATATGGTGTTATATTTAAAAGAGGGATCTTCATCTTCTTTGACAATACCAAAATTTCTAAAAACTATATTTTTTGGATTTGGTAGTGCCGAAATGCTTATTGAACTATAATTAGAGGTTGATCAACCAACTGATTCATTAAGGGATTATTTCATCACTATTGTCATTTGTTCTATAGTTATGGCTTGTTGATCTTGACATTGTTGATTTCACTATTCAATTGGAGAATACCTAAAGACTATAAAAATTTTAGTCAAATTATGTCTAATATTATAGGTTAAACACCAAAAGGTATTGTATTTTTATTTTACATTCACCATGTTGTTCTACAAATGATTGTTATATTACCCTATGTTTTCTTTATGGACTTGATGTTTTGTGAGGTAAGGAAAACTGCTTTACTATCAATTTTATTACTGCCAATTATTATTTGGTTATCATCCAACTTGAATCTTATCCATATTCTTTTGGTTCACCATTATACTACCATGTTTAACATTTCTTTCATTTAGATTTTACATTCATATTAGTCCTAAGAGGTAGTATTATTACTACTTTGTGATGGAATAGGTAAAGCATGTAACTAAGGCAGAAAGGAAATGGATGAAAGGATACTTTGACTTAGAAAATTCATGATGTAGGTAGAAATGGTTTGTGGATAAGCAATGGTATTAGCAAATAAATGAGTATCAAGAATGGGTTGAATGGTAGGAGGATATCCTAAAACATGAGGATTTTGGTTAACATGAGAAACATAAGCCATAGGCAGGATAAGGGTAGTTTCTCTACACTAATGAGAAAATATTTTGCATTAGCTACCTCTTCAAAAGTTGTAGCTAAAGTAACATGATTAGCTTTGCAAACCATTAGTACTAAACTAGATTGTGAACCCTTTAAGTAATATTGAAAGGACTACATTAAGACACATATTCAATGAGATGAAATACAAAATCCTTATAAAAATTATATTATAGTCATGAATGTTTTCTTATGGATGCCTTTGCAAAGAATTTAATTGAAAAAAATACCAAATATTCATTACCCCTATTACCAAACCTCCTCAAAAAATATCCACAATTGATTCCCAATTAGTAATGGAATTATTGGACAACCTTCTACAACTTTATCATGTAATGAGTAAATAAGTAAACATATCATAATAAGTACTTCTTATATGCAATGAGTTAATTTTAGTATATAGATTTCATTCTAATGATCCACTGTTATTTTAGTCTTATTTCCAACAAAGGTTAGTAAGGATTTCATGGAAATGATTGGAATGGGGGAGTAAGATCTTAGATTTAAGGGGCCTTGATAGGTTCCTTTAGGAAGTTTATTTTGAGGTTTAGGCAATGCATACCTTATTGTATTGAGGGAACTTCCCATACTACACTGGTAAAGGATAAATCATATACCTTTGAAGTAGAGTTTCATATACTTGAGGTGGAGGTATGTACACGACCATTTGTCATGGGAAACCTTAGGGATTTATTTTTTTAGTGTAATATTGCAATGGCAATGGAGGATTCAAATCCTATACTAGAGGTGGATTTGGATAAACTTGGTTTTTATTAGGTACAACTTGCATATTTTAGATATGTAGAGGGTACTTCATACCTTATTAAGGGATTTGTTGATTAGGAGGTATATATTATTACAATTTTTTTGTTAGATGATTGGATGGGTTGATTTAGCAGTCAACATAAAAGTTCCCAAAGAGTTTCCAATTGAATAAAAAATAGATGAATTCTAGAATTCAATTGGGAGTCCAAAGATTCTAACCCACATGGGACTTGTAGAAGGCATATCTTATTCAGCTTTAAATTTAGTATACCAGGACTTTATAAAAATCCCTGCCCTTCTAAAGAACCAGGGACCCCCTTGAAATATTTTCTCTCTATATTCTTTATTAGAAAATAAAACAAGAAAATAACCATTTGGATAAATAGATATTTTTAACTCACCTTTAGTTTTCTAGCTTTTTATAGCCCAGAATTTGAAAACAAAAAGACTCGAACGAAAACCCAAGAAATGACAAATTAGTCCTCTTATTTCTATATCTTCAATACTAGTCTGAATGTTGCCCATATCAAGCTTAACAATAGGATTTCCATTAGCTACTCTGAGACATCCTTACTTAGTTTTCCTTGGATCAATATTAGGTATTCTTAGATGTTAATAGGAAGCCCTAAGATTAATGTTAGCATTAGGCTGAGGTTATCCACCATGGACATCCCTAAAATTCATTTTTAGGGTTGAGTCTTGAGATTTCTTGCCCTTGAAAGGGGTTTCCATTGTAGATTTATTCTAGGGGTGCACCTTTGCTTGAGATCTAAACCATTTTTTTATCATTTTTTTGAAACTTGTTTCGTTATCTCTTTAATCCATGCCCTAGATTCCAAGAAAAGGTATGTTTTTCACTTTTATTTTGTGCAAAAAATTGTAAGCCATTGTCAATCGAGTTCACTTCATGATCTATTGAAAGATAAATTTCTAACCCATCTTGGATCCGCTACAACATATCCTACTAAAATATCAAGCAAAAACCACAAAGATGTTGGCCACTAGGGCCCTAAGGCCCAAAAAAACAACCTCTAGAGTTGCTTGCACTTAACCTAGATGAAACCCTCCCATAGTCGCTTGCTAAAACTATTTTTCACACATAGGGATGCACAAGGATCTATGTTGCTCCAAATTATCTAAAAATTTATTTATACATTCTAGGGTGTATCAGAAATATACCCTCAAAGTTTTAGCTCAATTCGAGTTTGGTTGAGTGAAATATGGTCGAAACAAGTTTTACAGTTTGAGCAGTCCTACGAAAAATATCTCTTAAATTTTTACCATTTATTATCAATTGTAAAACATTAAAATTAAGAATTTATCAAATATTTTCAACCAAAAAAATGGTTTGGTTTTTATTATAGTTGGTTTGAATGGATTAAATGTTGTTATAACACTATGGAATATTCTGTTTTAATCAATGGTTCTCTTATTGGTCACTTCAAGTCATCTTGTGGACTCTACCAAGGTGACCCACTATCTTCTTATCTATTCATTAATCTTACATAGATATTGTAGACACCAAAATAGCACCAATCTGATTATGCTACCAAGGCATTGACAAAATTGATGCACAAAGCCCTTAGGGCAGCCCTCAGAGGTCAAGCAGTGGTTCTAACCACTCCCAAAATAGTTTTGGAAGGTTCCTAGTCCAATTAGGGACTTTTTGAGGCTCATTTCGTATTCGTCCCACCCCAGGACGAATAGTAGTTTCTATTCGTCCCACCCCAGAGCGAATACAACATTCAGCTCGGGGTGGAGCGAATAGTAGGTTTGACTAGAAAAAATTCAAATATGGACAAGTGACCACCATAAATTACCACTTGCCCTGCTCCTCAAGACATGCAGGTTAGAACCCAGGGCATGCCTATGACAACCCCCATCAATGAGGCCATTTTGGGGAGATTCTCTTCCCCCACCAATGCATGTCGCCCTGATGGACAAATGGCCCCTTTGGCCTTGCATGCATTTTGCACATTTGACCTCCTAGGTCTATAAATTGGATGGCATTCTCATACATGCAGAGGAGGTCATTGATAGGAATTGCAACAAAGTGCTACCAAGTTATTACCTCACATCTATTGTGTCCTTTTCATCCATAATTTCTCTTTAGTGTGAGAGGTTATCGGGTGGCAAAGAAGGTGCAATTTGACTCCAAAACCCAAATTGATTGTTCAAATACCTCATCTAATTTACCTAAAATACTTCTCCCCTAGTTTTTCATCAACCCACATTGTATTGGCATAGAAATTTGGGATATTTTGGCAGGCGTCCTACCCCCGTGCGCCCCTCAATTTGTGACAGTCGAATTCGTCCCACCCCCCAAAAAATAGAAATATATACATAATTTTAATACTTTTTTGTAATTATCTATTTTTAATATGTCTCTAGGATACTACATTTCAAATTTCACTACATTCTGACTTGTATCAATCGAGATATCGCCATTTTATGATTTACATGTATACGGGTCCCACTTTTGCATGTAGGATAATTTGAGGAATATCCCTAGAATATGATCACATGGGTCTCATTATAATGTCATTTTATGCTTACTGACCAAATATTGCAGGTTTTTGACATGTTTAGGTAGATAGATTGCTCGTTTGCCTTTCGTAGGTTCACAAAGTGCGATGGGATCAAACGCAGCGACCAGGTTTCCAAGACTTGCAAAATTAGATGATATCATCCCAAAATCACATGTTTCATATCATTCTTGAGTTTTGTTTTATTTAGATCTCATTTGATACCTCTACCTTATGTGCGCCTTTTTCAGGCTGTGGGGATTGCATGTTTTAGAATCATACATAGATGCTTTTGATATTCTTTTTTTTTCTTGTGTGTAGAAATAGGTTCCAAAACATTATAGGAGACATTTAATTACAAGTATTATATTAACATAAGCAGCCGTGACATTGATCCCGCCCACCTCGAGTGTGGGCATGCGGAAGAACAGTGGATGTGTACCACGTTCTTTAGGAGATTGATATCTCTTGGCACAATTTTTGTAACAGATTGTATCAAGTGATTCAAGTCCTCAAATTGAGGCATTTTAATTTAATTTGATATTATTTTATAAGGATAACGCCCCATTTCACTTTATTGCTTGTCATACATTGTCATTTACTTTGCATGCTTCGTTATTTGCTTTCATAGGACTTAACACGTATTTACAAATTTTGTTGCTTTGGTTGAGGTGCATCATTTTTCCATTGCTATAGATATTAGGAATATATTTCTCAAATACAAAATTGGAAGAAAAAATCAAAGGTGTTTAGGTTGCAAAAAAATGGTCCCTTCAAATCTCATCTCCAATTATTGATGATACTTTTCTAGTAGGTCATCCCTTAGTCAGTAAGGCAATGTAATTTAAATGAATATTATCATGCTATCATAAGGTTACTGAATAGTTTTTTAATACTAAAAAATCCAATATATTTTCATTAACATTGCCCTAGATTTACAATGAATTATTATGGATATTTTAAGAGTTTAAAATTGAAATATTCTCATCAACCTACTTGGGTATTTCTTTATCTTATAAAGGAAATAAAAAATATATTTGGGTCTCTTGGTTGTAAGAATGAAATATTTTTTGCAATGTTGGAAATGTAAGCTCTTTTCCATGTTAGGAAGGTTGCAACGCATAAATACTATATTGTAATCCATCCCTATTTATATGATGTCACTTTCAAGATTTCTAATAGGTATAGCATCAAAAAATGGTAAAATTTAAAGAGACTTTATTTGAAAGCATACAAGGAAAATTTAGACTTCCTATTTGTAAGTGGGATAGGGTTTACCAAGGAAATAATATTGGTGGATTAGACTTACAAAATTCAAGACTTGTGAATTTGACCTTAGGGGCAAAGCTTGGGTAAATATTAATCAAAGATCACAAAAAGAATTAGGTAAAATTATTGTTTCCAAAATATATAGGTTCTTAGGTCCGAGGTGTAGACCAATTGGTTCATCCAAACCCTATAAGGGGGCGGAGGTCCAAGGTTCAAATCTCGGGCCTTGCCATACTGAACGCTTGTCCCTTTCCTAGTACTTTCAGCAGCGTAAAAGGTTTAAAATAATTGTGGCATGGTGGTTATAGGGGCGGACTACGTGAAGATCTATGTGGCGGCTTCTGGGGCGGACAGCACAGAATATTGTGGCGGCCATAAAAAGCTGTACAGCTTGCCCGGATTCATGGTGGTTATCGATTCCACCATGTAAATTCAAATATATATATATATATAGGTTCTCTTGATGCAATGAAATTATTTAGGAAAGAACCCTACCCAAAGGATCACCAACATGGAACTTCATATCAAATAGTTTACAATTGATAAAGAAACATATTAGATGATCAATCAATGAGGGGAATTATGCAAATTTTTGGTTTGATGCTTGGTTGAAGCCTTATCCTCTTATATCTTACTAAAAATGACAACCATTGACTTGGGCATGCCTATCTTGTAAAGGTCCAAAGGTAAAAAAACTATAATAATAACTTGGTTAAATGAGAGTAACTTAGATAAATTGCAAATGAACTTCAAAAGATGCTTCAAGAATTTTATTTGTTGATTTTTACAAGAAAGGATGAGTTGGTTGAGAATCTATCAAAAGATGTTGGATACTCAATCAAGTTAGGATATGAGGATTTAGAGCAATCAAAGTTTCTTAATCCTAAATATTTTTCTTATAATAATGTTTGGGTTACTAGAGGCTCTCCCTAAGTCCTCAACATTCCTTTGGTTAGCAATTCAAAGTAATATTCCTATAGAAGAGAGTCTAAAAAGAAGATAATACTACAGGCCTTTAATATGTGCCTTGTATGAGAAGGATTTAGAAACATCAGATCATTTACTCCTTAGTTGTCTCTTTTCTCACACCATTAGGTGTTACTTTTAAAAAATATGAAAAGTATATTGGGTAGCTCCATCAATAATGTAAGAGTTAATAAAAGATTGGATTGATTATTTCAAATTGTAGACACCAAAACCTAGCCACTTGTCGTTCATCCTAAATTTCCTACCATTTCCACCCTTTATTTACATATATTTAAATATTAATATTTTATATATTATATTGTATATATTTAATGAATATATATTCATATAAGTGAATTAATCCCAGCTATTTGATTTCATTAAATCCTATCCATCCATTTCCATCAATCCTTGCCACGCCCTAAATTTAATATCAACCTTTCGATATGATTTTATCTTAGCCACACGATTACTGTCATTGAAACTCTAAGTATGCCCTAGGTTGAATTATTAATAGGAGCCATTTCAATGGCTCAACCCCAAAGTCTTTCGTTAAGCAATCCTGAGTTTTTCACATTCTGAGTCCATAGTCATTCATCCCCGAGTTCCTTGGAGCATCCAAGCCCCCTCACCTTCCATCCTCACCTACCACAGCCCCTGCATTCATCATCGCCTCTCTCACTCAGCTAGATCTACTTTTGTATACTTTCCCCTTAGTCTTCGAACACCTTTGGGTGCTTCCTATCATTCCTGAGCACCTCTGGGTGCTTCCTTCTTCATCACCTAGTGCCTCTAGGTGCCCTCTACCATTTTAGAGCATCCACATGTGTTTCCTACAACTTTTGAGCACTTACGGGTGTTTTATTCTAGATGTTCTGAAGTCCTCCTATCCCTCGAGTGATGCTAGGGCATCATCGCACCAATCCACTGTAATAGATTTCATCAGATCAGAGAACAATAGATAAGCAAGGTAAATATTTTATTTGGTATTCCATTACATGCATTTTTAGTTATGTTTATGTTATTTACAATAGATAGCTAGGGTTTTTGTATTGATTATAGAGGGTCTCACATTGTGGAGCCCTCATAGTTTCTTCTAACTCATTTGCTATTTTTATTGTGTGCAAATCTGGAAGTGCTACATTAGTGTTGGATAGTTTCTTAAGCTAGAGTCGCCTAACATCAAATAACCAGAAGACCACTCACTTTTGTTGGGATTAGAGATATGTTTGAAGACACCACCGGTGTTTTTTGCTAGGGTTTTGAAGAACCCTAGCTATTGTAAAATTTGTATCAAAGGATTCAAAGATCCTTATTGTAACAATGGAGTTTTGAGGCTCCCCTCAATAATATAAAATCATTCATTGTGCAATATTTTTCTCTTTGAGTTAACTTTATTTTATGTTATTTGGTGTTGCGTTTTTGTCTCTTCAAATTGTGATCACGGTGGGATCCCCTAAGGGTTTCTTTTTATGATTTACATTACTAATCTATTTGTTATTTTCTATCTTATTTTGTAGGATTTTAGAGGCATGAATCGAGCATTTTACACTGGTTAGGGTTTCTAAAGACTTGCAAGAAGTTGCATAAAGTACGTGAACACTCGACGATGCTCGAGGGCTATCCAAAAATTCCCAGGGGTGTTTTACAGAGAGTTGGAGTAAAAATGTAGGCTATTTTGTAAGTCTACTATTAAAATCCTAGCTTTTCTATCTACGTATTCTGGAAATCTTACATTTTTTTAGGCTTTTAAGCTAAAAATAATATCATTAATTAATTTGGAAAAACATTCATATTAACTTCCATCTTAGGTTTTAGATTACTCATTTGCATTCATCCACATCTTTTATTTGAAGTTTCTAATTTTCTACTGTATTCATGAATTGAAAAATATTGCATTATGATTTCATGTGAATTGAAAATTGCATAATTAGTCTGCATTATAGGGTTAGGGATTCCTATTTTTATAGGTCTAAGTAGGAACATTATTCATATACCAAAAGTATCCCCTTACTTGGATGATTCCATACGGAGGAGTAGATGAACCCCCCAGCTATCAAGGGCAGGTTGTAAGCAGTGTACTCTACATCCTTTGGAAAATTTTGTATTGTGAGTAGTGGCTTCTGATTTAGACTATTTAAAGTGGTTATCTTTTTAACATTGTATGAACACAATAGCAAATCAAAATTTTTAAAAAGAATTACACACTGCACGATTCACATTTAACAATAGTGGCTAGATTTCATCACCAGCCATTGATTGAGATTTGGTTATGGTGGCTTTCATCTCCATCCACCAATATTTGCCCTTAGAAACCTTAGGTCATCCTCAAGCAAACTTGCTAGATTTCATCACCTGCAAGAATCTCGTTGCCTCAACTTAGCCATAGTATTTTACCTTTATTTGGATTAATCCATATTAGCACATTTTAAACACACAAGATTGAAATCTAATAAAATGAACTCACATTGAAAGGAGATAATCAATGAATGAGGTAAGACACGTGTTAAACAAACTTAGCATTGATTTCTTATTTTTCTTGTGAAATTTAAATTTTGTGTTTCATTTTACTGCATAATGTGTATTTTGGTTTATTTTCTTTATGGTCTTAACAAGAAAACAAAATAAAGCATTAAATCAAGATAATTCAATGGAACCTTCATCCACTTGCCCCACCACTTTTGTGGTAGATTCCATGAATGTGACATAGACAAATATATCTATAGGTAGCTCACATTCCTTGTCATCCACAACCTTTCATTTGGATATGCCCTAAGAAAAGTCAACCTCACCAACCATTGATCACCACATTACCCACACAGACAAGGCATGAGTAGAAGCTCTTATGAAGTATTCTAAATATGTCTTAGAGTCAGTCCCCAACTCACCTAGACAGGATCCTACTTTACAATAGGAACTTGTTTATTTCCAACCACCATCCAGCTTTACCCAGGTGTACACTAACCCTCTTTTTGAGGCATTAGTTGCACCTTCTTCCTATATGTCCATTTCCCAACCCTCATGTGCTCCTAGCACTTCATGCACATCCACATAAACCAACCTCTTGTATGAAGTACATGTAAATATTGCTTCACAATTTTTAGCCTCACAAGTTACCATACCAAGTGTAACTTGTCCCCTATCCACATCTTCCATACCCTCCACTTTTAATAGAGATAAATGAGACATGGGAACATTTGAAAAAATTGCTTAGGGTCAAAATGCTCAACAACAAGTGCAAGTGAACCCTAAGCATTTACCAAACTCTACTCATATTATCCTTGTTAACCAGGGTCCATCATGGACATCGAAGAATTTTGTGGTTTCTATCCCTGTCCCCCACCAAGTCATACCACTACCCATCCTATTTCTATTGGCCAACCCAGCCATAACCCTCATACATCAACCTCATTTAAAAATTCTTTATCTTTTCATCATCAATATCCCCTTCATCAATTTCCATCACATTCACCTAGTCATAATCACCAATCTCATCATCATTTAGTCACCCCATAGGATTTTTCCACCCCACCTCAAAATCATCAGGTAATTCAGAGCTTCAACATTCCTAAAGAAGATCCTCAAATTAAGGCCATGCAAAAATAGATAGATCAATTGATACAATATACTCCTGGTTTGACAAACCAGAAACCAGCCTTACACCAATTGATCAATCAACCCATTCATCCTTCGATACCATCACCACCATATCCAAAATATTTTATGGTGCCTAAGTTTGATAAATTCAAGGGAATTGAGGATCCCAAATAACATGTGAGCACGTTTGTACATGTTTGTTTTAGAATTCAAAATAATAATGCTCTCATGCTCATAATATTTCCTCAAATATTAGGATGAGATGTAGTAGAGTGGTATAATCAATTACCCAGGCATAGTATTTGTAGATGCAAAGATGTGACACTAAAAATGAAATTACAAGTAAATACATAAAGAGATAAATATTGCACAAAATGTTCCAATTTTAATATTGACAATCGGGGGAAGGCAAGTGAACTCTTTGATACAATGCTACTCTCCAAGAGTATTTTGATAGAATATTACAATGGGCTAGGGTTCTACGAAACCCTAGCAATAAAATAAAATAATGTCTTTCGAAGATTATGCCTTTGATCCCAATAGGGTGAGTGGGCTTTTGAGATATCTGATGTCGGGCCACTCTGATTGCAGTAGTCTTCTAATGCTTCTTTAGATCAATGTTACCCAATCTTACATACACAACAAATAGTAAAATTGTTAGTAAACAAAATGAGGGTTCCACCGTGTGAACCCTTTGAAATGAATACTAAAAACCTAGATCTGATGTAAGCTGTAAATGTAAAATGCAATAACAATGAATGATAACCAAATATATATGTACCTTGCATGTGAGGTTTCTTTGCTCTATTGTTGTAGATCTAATGTCAGATAGCATGGTGCAGTAGACTCTGATTCATGTTTATATGGTTACAGTAGGCTTGGAAACGCACTTGGTAGGGCGCACTTGGCAGGCTCTAACATGAGCTTCGCAGGCTCTGGAGTGCACCTATTGTATACAGCAAGCTCTGGTGGGTGCCTGGAAAGCTTATGCGGTAAGTTTGGCAAGATCTGGTGTGCACTTGAAAATCTGTAGGCTCTAGAGAGCGCTTCGCAAGCTTCTGCGGCAAGCTTGGCAAGCTCTGGTGTGCACCTACGGATCTGTAGGCTCTAGAGAGCACTTCACAAGCTTCTACGGTGAGCTTGTGAAGCTCGGGATGGCACCTACGAGTGAGGGTAAATCTACAAAAGTAGATCATGGGGGTGTGAGAGATGCGATGGATGGATAGGGGCTATGACAATAATGGAGGATGAAATGGAGATCTATCCTAGGGTATGCTAAAGGTGCTCAGGGTATTCTTCAGCAAAGAGACCTCAAGATTCTTCAACGTTTCATTCTTTCGGTATTTTAGCCTCCTTTGGGCAATATGAGGGGCTTGTATTTATAACTTAGCTTTAGGGTTTAACTTAGGGTTCTTAACTTTACACTTTTGATCATGTGGCTAAGATTAAGTCATATCCTAGGGCTAAGATTAAATGATGGAAGTGGCATGGATTGATTGGGATGGATGGTAGGGATTTAATATGATCGGACAGTGGAGGTTAAATGAACTTATAATTATATAATATAATATTAAATAAATTAAATATAATATAAAATATTAAAATAAGTCTTATTTTGGGGGAAAGGTAAAATGGGTCTTTTGAAGGTAGGAAAGGGGGATGGAGGACAAGTGGAAGGTAGGATGACTAGGAAGGTGGATGAATGGCTGCAATTTGGTGTCTACAGATATCCCTTTTTGTACCATGTTGCGTGAAACACAATATGGTGCAAAAATATGAGACACCTGCATGGGCTATGGACAACAGAAACCGCTTCTCTCATTGGAATTGCACATTGGCATTGAAGACAAAAAGAATGAAGAATTTTTAGAGTTCATTGCGTAGCTTACCCCCTCAATTGGCGAATGAGAAAATTCTTACGAGCCAATTGAAAAAGCATGGATTTTTTGTAAACGATGGATGAAGGATGAATGATGATGCGATGTGATACTTTTTTTGCCCCAACGATTGTAGAAAGGGGGTTGGTGTATAATACCATGATGCTTGAAGAATGATGATTGATGATTTGATACCATTTTTGCCCCAATGGTTGAATAAAAGGGGGTTGGTGTGTGAACCATGATTCTTGAATAATGATGACTAATTATTTGATATCGTTTTTGCCCCAACGATTGAAGAAAATGGGGTTGGTGTATGAACCATGATGCTTGAAGAATTATGATTGATGATTTGATACCATTTTTGCCCAAACGGTTGAATAAAGGGGGTTGGTGTATGAACCATGATCATTTAAGATGTATCCCATCGTGGGAAATCAAAATCAACATGGTTGTCCCAAATTTGGAGGTGAATTGATGTTGAAAAAGATGTCTCACAGGCATCATTGAGTATGCAAGATATAAAAATGTAGAATGACTGAGTCACCACAGGGCTGACCATTGACTGTAGAAGATTATTCGTCAATTCCATAATGGAACCAATCAAACCTAGCGAGCTTGTCTGCTTTGTGACTATAGTCAGATGAATGAGTGATTGATATTAGTTATCCATGATTTCGCATCCCATGGAAAAGGATGTCAATGATTCCTATTTGGCAAATTATTCTTGGCAGTGTTTTTCTTAGAATTTGATGTTACTGATATAATTATTATTCTTGGCAATGAGATAATTGGTGATGATCATGATTAAGTTTCCTTATTATAAACTATTCATGTTACTAAATTGCATGGATTACTATCACTGCAACCGCCAAGTTTATAGAATAATTTATTGGATATGAGGTTCACTTAGAGCCAACTGATGAGATGCCATTTTTGCCCCAACGGTTGAATAAAGGGGGTTGGTGTATAATACCATGATTTTTGAAGAATGATGATTTATGAGATACCATTTTTGCCACAACGGTTGAAGAAAGGGGGTTGGTGTATAATACCATAATTTTTGATAAATGATGATTGATGAGATACCATTTTTGCACTAATAATTGAAGAAAGGGGATTTTGATGATGTGAAAATGTGATGAAATAAAATGATTTGTATATGTTCTTTACCCTTAACAGATAAATGGGGTTTTGATGATGTGAAAATGAAGTGATTATGTCTGTTCTTTGCCCTTAACAAATAAAGGGGTTTTTGATGATGAAAGTGTTCTTATGGTAGTCTATCCATCCTACCGGATTGCATGGATAACCAGTCGCTTCAACCGCTAGGTTTATAGGATAAACCACTAAATACAAGGTTAACTTGATAGGAATGCAAATGTGATCTATTTTTTTCCTAATAGATGAAAGGATTTTTGATAAATGAATGAAAATAACATGATTTGTATCTGTTATTTTCCCTTAACATATAAAGGGGTTTTTGATGATGTAATATGAAAAAGTGTATGTTCATTGCCCTTAACAGATAAAGGGGTTTTTGATGTTGAAAGATGAAAAAATATCTATTCATTGCCCTTAACAGATAAAGGGGTTTTTTTATGATGAAAGTGTCCTTATGGTAGTCTATCCATCCTACCGGATTGCATGGATAACCAGTCCCTACAACCGCTAGGTTTATAGGATAAACCACTAAATACAAGGTTCACTTGATAGGAATGCAAATGTGATCTATTTTTGCCCCAATAGATGAAGGGATTTTTGAGAAATGAATGAAAATAACATGATTTGTATCTGTTATTTGCCCTTAAAAAATAAAGGGGTTTTTTATGATGTAATATGAAAAAGTGTTTGTTCATTGCCCTTAACAGATAAAGGGGTTTTTGATGATGTAAGATGAAAAAGTGTTTGTTCATTGCCCTTAACAGATAAAGGGGTTTTTGATGATGAACGATGAAAAAGTGTTTGTTCATTGCCCTTAATAGATAAAGGGGTTTTTGATGATGAAATATGAAAAAGTGTCTATTCATTGCCCTTAACAGATAAAGGGGTTTTTTTGATGATGAAAGTGTCCTTATGGTAGTCTATCCATCCTACCGAATTGCATGGATAACTAGTTGTTGCAACCGCCAGGTTTATAGGATAAACCACTAAATACAAGGTTCACTTATGAATGGATAATGATAAAAGAACGTAAATGTGATCTATTTTTGCCCCAATAGATGAAGGGATTTTTACAATTTGCATGATGTGAACGTAAGGCAAAGGGTGCAAAAGAACGTAGTCTTTTGAACCTAGCAATTGACTTGTTGATGATGTGATGTGATTGAATGATTGAATTATTTATTGCAAGTGTGGGGAAGGTGTGAAACCTTGAACACCCCCAAGTTCTAGATGTGATGTTGACTTATTAGGGGAAAGGTGTGAAACATTGAGCACCCCCTAGTTGTGATGTTTCTTGCTTGATTGGGGGAAAGGTGTGAAACCATGAACACCCCCAAGTTGTGATGATGTTTGAACTTTCTAGCGATCTTTGCATATGTGAGTTTGATATATACATACATGGCTTTTATTTTTGTGTTATGCTTTTGTGTTAATGTGTTAATGTGAATGCAATGCATGTTTAATGAAAATGTTTTTATGTAATGCCTTATGGATGATTAATGCAATCTAAATGATGTATGTGACTAATGCTTATGTGGATGATTCATGTAAGCTAAATGTTGTATTATTGATGCAAGTAAATGTGTAATGAACCGTGTTTGGTTGTGCGTGTTTGGTTGTGCTTTTTTTTTTGACACACTCAAGGAGCATGTTTTTTTAATTTTATTTTATTATTTTTGTTGTTATTTACTTATTTTTAAATTGGTTTTGTGTGTTTGTTTGCTCCTTGAGTATGTCAAAGGTGGTAGGCCAGGTCCGAGTCTTGGGCATTTTTGGCAGAATGGATACCCTTGCCTCCTTGGGTCTTACTCGAAAGTGGCATCCCTTTTGGGATGTTTTCCACAAATAAAAAAAATGTGTAATGAACCTAAGCTATATGAGAGGGATGCATGGTATTCGAATGATCTTTTTATAGTTCAAAAATTGTATTGGCCATGTTTTATGTCCATTGTTTTGTAATTAGGGGTACCCAATTTTAACGACTTTATGCAACTTGACGGATGATGCAGGCATGAATGTTGACATGGAAGAAGATATGGATGTTGATATGGAAGAAGATATGGATGTTGAGTGGGCTTTTTAGATATCCTATGTCGGGCCACTCTGACTGTAGTAGTCTTCCAATGCTTCTTTAGATCAATGTTACCCAATCCTACACACACAACAAATAGTAAAATTATTAGTAAACAAAAGGAGGGTTCCACCGTGTGAACCATCTGAAATGAATACTAAAACCCTAGATATGATGTAAGCTGTAAATGTAAAATACAATAACAATGAATGATAACCAAATATAGATTTACCTTGCTTGTGAAGATTCTCTGCTCCATTGTTGTAGATTTGATGTCAGATAGCATGGTGCAACAGACTCTGATTCGCATTTATATGGTTGCAGCAGGCTCAAACACGCACTTGGCAGGATCTGACGTGAGCTTCACAGGCTCTGGAGTGCACTTGTTGTATACATCAGGCTCTGGTGGGTGTCTAGCAAGCTTCTGTGGCAAGCTTGGCAAGCTTTGGTGTGCACTTGTGGATCTGGAGGCTCTCGAGAGAACTTCACAAGCTTCTACGATGAGCTTGCAAAGCTCGGGATGGCACCTACGGGTGAGGGTAAATCTGCATAAGTAGATCAAGGGGGTGCGAGAGATGCGACGGATGGATGGGGGTTGTGACAACAATGGAGGATGAAATGGAGATCTATCCTAGGGTATGCTAAAGGTGCTTAGGGTATTATTCAGTAGAGAGGCCTCAAGATTATTCAACATTCCATTCTTTCAGTATTTTTGCCTCCTTTGGGCAATATGAGGGGCTTGTATTTATAACTTAGCTTTAGGGTTTAACTTAGGGTTCTTAACTTTACCCTTTTGATCGTGTGGCTAAGATTAAGTCATATCCTAGGGCTAATATTAAATGATGGAAGTGGCATGGATTGAGTGGGATGGATGGTAGGGATTTAATCTGATCGGACGGTGGAGGTTAAATGAACTTATAGTTATATAATATAATATTAAATAAATTAAATATAATATAAAATATTAAAATAATATAATATATTAAAATAAGTCCTATTTTGGTGGGAAAGAGGAAAATGGGCCTTTTTGAATGCGGGAAAGGGGGAAATGGGTATTTTTGAAGGCAAGAAAGGGAAAATGGGCCTTTTGAAGGCAAGAAAGGGTGAAATGGGTATTTTGGAAGGCAAGAAAGGGAAAATGGGCCTTTTGAAGGCGGGAAAGGGGTATGGAGGACAAGTGGAAGGTGGGATGACTAGGAATGTGGATGAATGGCTGCAATGTGGTGTCTACAAATGCCCCTTGTTGTACCATGTTACGTGAAACACAATATGGTGTAAAAATATGAGACACCTGCATGGGCTATGGGAAACAGAAACCGCTTCTCTCTTTGGAATTGCACATTGGCGTTGAAGAAAAAAAGAATGAAGAGTTTTTAGAGTTCATTGCGTAGCTTACCCCCTCAATTGGTGAATGAGAAAATTCTCACAAGCCAATTGAAAAAGCATGGATTTTATGCAAATGATGGATGAAGGATGAATGATGATGCGATGTGATACCGTTTTTGCCTCAATAGTTGTAGAAATGGGGTTGGTGTATAATACCATGATGCTTGAAGAATGATGATTGATGATTTGATACCATTTTTGTCCCAACGGTTGAAGAAAAGAGGGTTGGTGTATAAACCATGATGCTTGAATAATGATGACTAATGATTTGATACCATTTTTTCCCCAATGGTTGAAGAAAAAGAGGTTGGTGTATGAACCATGATGCTTGAAGAATGATGACTGATGATTTGATACCGTTTTTCCCCAATGATTGAAGAAAGGGGATTGGTGTATGAACCATGATAATGTAAGATGTATCCCATCATGGAAAATAAAAATCAACATGGTTGTCCTAAATTTGGGGGTGATTCGATGCTATTGAAAAATATGCCTCACATGCATCATTGAGTATGCAAAATATAAAAATGCAGAATGACTGAGTCACCATAGGGCTGACCATTGACTGTAGAATATTCTTCATCGATTTCATAATAGAACCAATAAAACCTATTGAGCTTGTCTAATTTGTTACTATAGTCATATGAATGAGTTATTGATATTATTTATCCATGATTTTGCATCCCATGGAAAAGGAGGTCAATGTTTCCTGTTTGGCGAATTCTTCTTGGCAGTGTTTCACTTAGAATTTGAGGTTACTGATATGATTATGATTCTTGGTAATAAGATAATTGGTGATGATCATGATTAAGTGTCCTTATTATAAACTATTCATGTTACTGAATTGCATGGATTACTATCGCTGCAACCGCCAAGTTTATAGAATGATTTATTGGATACGAGGTTCACTTGATAGGAATGCAAATGTGATCTATTTTTTCCTCAATAGATGAAGGGATTTTTGAGAAGTGAATGAAAATAACATTATTTATATATGTTCTTTGCCCTTAATAGATAAAGGGGTTTTTGATGATGTAAGATGAAAAAGTGTCTGTTCATTGCCCTTAACAGATAAAGGGTTTTTGATGATGTAAGATGAAAAAGTGTTTGTTCATTGTCCTTAACATATAAAGGGATTTTTTTGATGATAAAAGTGTCCTTATGGTAGTCTATCCATCCTACTGGATTGCATGGATAACCAGTCGCTACAACCGCCAGGTTTATAGGATAAACCACTAAATACAAGGTTCACTTGATAGGAATGTAAATGTGATCTATTTTTTCCCCAATAGATGAAGGGATTTTTGAGAAATGAATGAAAATAACATGATTTGTATCTGTTATTTTCCCTTAAGAGATAAAGGGGTTTTTGATGATGTAAGATAAAAAAGTGTTTGTTCATTGCCCTTAACAGATAAAGGGGTTTTTTGATGATGTAAGATGAAAAAGTGTATGTTCATTGCCCTTAAAAGATAAAGGGGTTTTTGATAATGAAAACAAAAAATGAAAAGTGTTTGTTCATTGCCCTTAACAGATAAAGGGGTTTTTGATGATGAAAAAAAAATGAAAAAGTGTTTGTTCATTGCCCTTGATAGATAAAGGATTTTTTGATGATGAAAAAAAGAAAATGAAAAAATGTTTGTTCATTGCCCTTAACAGATAAAGGGGTTTTTGAAATGAAATGATTTGTGTCTGTTGGTTGCCCTTAACAGATAAAGGGGTTTTTGATAATGAAAACAAAAAATGAAAAGTGTATGTTCATTGCCCTTAACAGATAAAGGGGTTTTTGATGATGAAAAAAATGAAAAAGTGTTTGTTCATTGCCCTTAATAGATAAAGGGGTTTTTGAAATTAAATGATTTGTGTTTGTTCATTAACCTTAACAGATAAAGGGGTCTTTGATAATGAAAACAAAAAATGAAAAGTGTCTGTTCATTGTCCTTAAAAAATAAAGGGGTTTTTGATGATAAAAAAATGAAAAAGTGTATGTTCATTTCCCTTAATAGATAAAGGGGTTTTTTAAATGAAATGATTTGTGTCTGTTCATTGCCCTTAACAGATAAAGGGATTTTTGATGATGCCTTATGGTGTGAATGTGATGCAAAGGTCGCAACCTTTGACAAAATGACGCAACATTTTGAACCTAGCAATTAATGTGGATGATGTGAATGCAAGGCAAAGGGTGCAACCTTTAACAAAAGCACATAGTCTTTTGAACCTGGAAATTGACTTGTTGATGATGTGATGTGATTGGATGATTGAATTATTTATTACATTGGTGGGGAAGGTGTGAAACTTTGAACACCCCCAAGTTGTGTTGATGTTTTCTTGATTGGGGGAAAGGTGTGAAACCTTGAGCACCCCCTATTTGTGATGTTGCTTGCGTGATTGGGGGAAAGGTGTGAAACCTTGAACACCCCCAAGTTGTGATGATGTTTGAACTTTCTAGTGATCTTTGCATATGTGAGTTTGATATATATATATACATGGCTTTTATGTTTATTTTATGCTTTTGTGTTAATGTGTTAATGTGAATGTAATGCATGTTTAATAAAAATGATTTTATGGAATGCGTTATGGATGATTAATGCAAGCTAAATTATGTATGTGCCTAATGCTTATATGGATGATTCATGCAAGCTAAATGATGTATTATTGATGCAAGTAAATATGTAATGAACCTAAGCTATATTAGAGGGATGCATGGTGTTCGAATGATCTTTTTATAGTTCAGAAATTTTATTGGCCCTATTTAAAGACCATTGTTTTGTAATCAAGGGTACCCAATTTTAACGACTTTATGAAACTTGGCGTATGATGTCGACATGGATGTTGACATGGAAGAAGATATGGATGTTGATATGGAAGAAGATATAGATGCTGATATGGAAGAAGATATGGATGTTGATATGGAATAAGTACTGCTGCATTTTCAAAAATTCAAACATACTAGTATTATCAATCAAACTCACTTGGGTTGTAAAAACTTTCTTTAGGACCAATGTGTGTGCAAGTGAGGTTCAATTACCAAATATTGAGTGTGATAAAGACCCTATCTAATAAATAACCAATGTGTGTGCATGTGAATTTCATTGACCCACTATGAGTAAATTGGGCATGACCTATTATGGAGATGACCTGAAGCTAGCCTGTCCTTATGTGTGGTCAAAGGTCTTCCTGTTTGCCAAGGAGACATTTCACCCCGCATGAGCTTACTCCACTGCCAGCTAGGCATCTATAGCCCCGGTGAAGATCCACTCCATATTCCAATGGGATTTGATCTTTTAGGCCTTGGGGATGACTACCCATCAATGCTAGGGACATGAAGTATGAATCCTTATGACTTGAGGGATCAAGGGTGTTTGGGATTTTATTTGTTAATTTTGTATAGAGCTTTGGGGAATCGGATTCTCAACCGAAGTGTGATGAGAATTTTGACCCTATTCTTACTACTCTATGTTTTTATGCTTATGTTTAAAGAGTAATTGAGGTAGTGGTGAAAACCACTATTTTTGCTTTGGACTATGTTGCATGATGGGACAAGCGAGGATTATCCCTTTTCGCTTCAAGGTACTACAACTAACCCTCTTTGGCTCATAATGTTTTTAATATGTGATGGAATGTGATTGGTTCAAGATTGTATTCAGAATAAATTGGCAATACTCAAGACCTTATTAATGTGTAAAGTGTATTTTTGGTCCCAAAGAAAATCGGATATTCATTTGGAGGTTGCTTGCTACACTAGTAATGGCTGAGTGATTGAAAATCTAAGCTTAATGATTTTTGACACGGGATGTGGTTTAACATATGGCTTTTGCGAGGGTTGCATTATTTCTTCAAACTAGGTACCCCCCAATTGTTATAACTTGACTTTGTAATTTGTGGCCATATCATAATTACTAAGTAAGATCATTTTAACATGGGATGGGATGAATGCAATTATGAATGACTATAGCAGAATGTATATGAAATGTGCAATTATGAATGTATGAATATAGATGTATGAATGCAAGAAAAAATGAAATGCATTTGAAAAATGCTTATGAATGTGAATGTGGAAGTGTATATGCAAATGCCTATATGTATGCATGCTTATGAAAATGCAAATTGATTTTGTTGTTTTGTTGTTTTGATTTTTTTTAGCCATGTATGTACATATATAGTTATCACAATAAGCATGCAATGCTTTCAAGTGTATGATGTTCATTAGCTCGGGTTTGTCTATTCCCACTAACATAGTAAGCTTATGACCAAAGGAGTTGGGTACCTTTGGGGCCTTTTGAAAATTTGATGTGACCAAAGGGATTGAGACCTTTGGAGCATTTTGAAATTGATGTGTGACCAAAGGGGTTAAGACCTTTGGAGCCTTTTGAAATTGATGTGTGACCAAAGGGGTTAAGACCTTTGGAGCCTTTTTGAAATTGATGTGTGACCAAAGGGGTTAAGACCTTTGGAGCCTTTTGAAATTGATGTGTGACCAAAGGGGTTAATACCTTTGGAGCCTTTTGAAATTGATGTGTGACCAAAGGGGTTAATACCTTTGGAGCCTTTTTGAAATTGATGTGTGACCAAAGGGGTTAAGACCTTTGGAGCCTTTTGAAATTAATGTGTGACCAAAGGGGTTAAGACCTTTGGAGCCTTTTTAAATTGATGTGACCAAAGGGGTTAAGACCTTTGGAGCCTTTTGAAATTGATGTGACCAAAGGGGTTAAGACCTTTGGAGCCTTTTGAAATTGATTGTGACCAAAGGGGTTAAGACCTTTGGAGCCTTTTGAAATTAATGTGTGACCAAAGGGGTTAAGACCTTTGGAGCCTTTTGAAATTGATGTGTGACCAAAGGTGTTAGGACCTTTGGAGCCTTTTGAAATTGGTTGTGACCAAAGGGGTTAAGACCTTTGGAACCTTTTGAAATTGATCAGCCACTGAAGTGACTGGGAAGTGGGGTATGTTTTCCATTACACAATTTAAGTTACTTGTTTTCTTTTGCATTGTAGCTTGAACTATGAAGTGTGTAAACAAAATATATGCAATTAAATCCAAATAACACCAAATCAAACAATCTTGTGTAGGAATTTTTAAAAGTAAAAGAAAATACAATGTCCTAGGTTTTACCTTGTGTGGCTTACCTCATTCATTATTATTTAAAATGTATTCCTTTTTATTATTATTTGATTTACTTATGTTATGGTACTAACTCAAAATCAAACAAAAGTAATAAGTCAAAATAGCTTAATGGAAAACACATCAAACCCACCTATTACGTAATGATGGAATGGCTATTGTGTAAGCCATGTTAGTGATGAAAGGGCTATTGGTTAAGCCATGTAAATGATAAAATGGCTAAGTTTGATCCATGTTAATGATGAAATGGCCAAGGTTGAGCCATGTTAATGATGAAATGGTTAAGGTTGAGCCATGTTAATGATGAAATTTCCAAGGTTGAGCCATGTTAATGATTAAATGGCTAAGGTTGAGCCATGCTAATGATGAAATGATAAAATAGCTAAGGTTAAGCCATGTTAATGATGAAATGGCTAAGGTTGAGCCATGTTAATGATGAAATGGCTAAGGTTGAGCCATGTTAATAATGAAATGATGAAATGGCTATGGTTGATCCATGTTAATGATGAAATGATGAAATGGTTAAGGTTAAGCCATGTTAATGATGAAATGGCTAAGGTTAAGCCATGTTAATGATAAAATGATGAAATGGCTAAGGTTGAGCCATATTAATGATGAAATCAAAAAATGGCTAAGGTTGAGCCATGTTAATGATGAAATGGCTAAGGTTAAGCCATGTTAATGATGAAATGATGAAATGGCTAAGGTTGAGCCATGTTAATGATGAAATGATAAAATGGCTAAGGTTGAGCCATGTTGATGACAAAATGGCTATTGGTTGAGCCATGTTAAGGATGAAATGGCTATTGGTTGAGCCAGGTTAAGGGTGAAATGGCTAATTTTAAGCCATGTTAATGATGAAATGGCTAAGGTTGATCCATGTTAATGATGAAATTATGAAATGGCTAAGGTTAAGCCATGTTAATGATAAAATGATGAAATGGCTAAGGTTGAGCCATGTTAATGATGAAATGATGAAATGGCTAAGGTTGAGCCATGTTAATGATGAAATGATAAAATGGCTAAGGTTAAGCCATGTTAATGATGAAATGGTTAAGGTTAATCCATGTTAATGATGAAATGGCTAAGGTTAAGCCATGTTAATGATAAAATGATGAAATGGCTAAGGTTGAGCCATGTTAATGATGAAATGATGAAATGATGAAATGGCTAAGGTTGAGCCATGTTAATGATGAAATGATAAAATGGCTAAGGTTAAGCCATGTTAATGATGAAATGGCCAAGGTTGAGCCATGTTAATGATGCAATGATGAAATGGCTAAGGTTGAGCCATGTTAATGATGAAATGGCTAATGTTGAGCCATGTTAATGATGAAATGATGAAATGGCTAAGGTTAAGCCATGTTAATGATGAAATAATGAAATGGTTAACGTAAAGCCAAGTTAAATGTATTTTCCATTAAGTTGTTTTGGTTTATTACTTTCTTTTGATGTCATGTTAATACCATAAAATACTTAAACCAGATATTTAAAGCTTATCAAAATAAAACCAACTGTAAAAACTTGAACAGGAATTTAAAGATAAAATAAAAAATCAGTCCTAGGTTTCACCTTGTGTGGCTTACCTCATTCCGTATTATTTTCTTCATTAATGTGTGGTTCCTTTTAAAATTGTGTGGTTGGTGTGTTTGATGTTACCTAATCTTTGTTAAATGAAATAAAGAAAAAATATATGGCTGGATAGGGATGCAAGATTCTTGTTGGTAATGACCTTAAACAAGTTTTATCGAGGGTAATCCTATGGTGCCTAAGGGTAGAGATTTTATGTATGGAGATGAATGTCACCGTCACCAAACCTCAAGCAATATTTGGTGATGAAATCCAACTACTACTATTAAAAAGTGGAGCGTGTAGTGTGTGATGTTAATTTTATGTTTCTTGTTCTTTATGGTGTGCAGACAATGTTAAAGATGACTAATTTCACTAATCTAAATCATAATCCATCACAAATATGCAAATTTAATCTAAAGAGCACAAAGTACACCCTTAAAATCCCTGCCTACAAATAATACCCAAAGATATCAAAAGAGCATTGAAGGGTTCATCCACCTCTCTGCCAAAGGGGCCAGCCTAGGTCAAGATTACTTTAAGTGTCCAAATGTTGTTCCTATTTAAATACGCAAAATTTAAGTGATCTTTAACCCTAAAATGCAAATTCAAGGATGCTTTCCTGCTTCACAAGCACTCAAAAATGCAAACAATCACCTAGATCTACAACTTTAGAATAAGAAATGAATTTTATGTAATTAGATGTACACAAACCCTAAATGTAATTTTCTAAAGATTCTTTCCCAGATTACTTAGTGTTAAGCTCTTTTTATAACCCAAAAACAATGAAAAACTGCAGAAAAATATAGAATACGTAAACTCGGGTTATGGGACTTACTTGGAAGCTTGCATTTTGGTGAAGTCATTCTATGATAATTATTGCTCTGATTGACCTAAATTTTGCGGAGACATGCTATGGTATGTCAGGAACCTACCCTCAAAATTTTAGCCCAATCCAACTCCGGATGAGTGAGATATGGCCAAAATAGTTAGGGTAGTTTGTGCAGGAAACACAGCCAAAACACAGCCGAATACCTCTAATCAACACTAGGCGTAACAAGGCGCCTGTCAGGTACAGTAGAGCATCTGTGTAGGCATAGTAGAGTGCATAAGTAGGCATAGCAAAGCACCTACGTAAACTCTAAAAAGTGCTACAAAATGCTGCAAAAACCCTAGCAACAAAATCGATGACTTCTGCACTTCTGAAAATCCTGTAACAAACAAAAATAAAATCAAGTTAGCAAGGTAGATAAATTTAAATAATGAAACCCTTGTGGGGTCCCACAGTGATCACAATTTGTGGATGCAAATACACGACACTAAAAATGAAATTACAAGTAAATACACAAAAAGACAAATATTGCACAAAATGTTCCAATTTTAATATTGACAATGGGGGGAGCCAAGTGAACTCTTTGATACAATGTTACTCTCCAAGAGTATTTTGATATAATATTACAATGGGATAGGATTCTCTGAAACCCTAGCAATAAAATAAAATAGTTTCTTTTGAAGATTGCACCTTTGAACCCAACATGGTGAGTGGGATTCTGAGATATTCAATGTCGGGCCACTCTGACTGCAGTAGTCTTCCAATGCTTCTTTAGATCAATGTTACCCAATCCTACACACACAACAAATAGTAAAATTGTTAGTAAACAAAATGAGGGTTCCACCATGTGAACCCTCTGAAATGAATACTAAAACCCTAGATTTGATGTAAGCTATAAATGTAAAATGTAATAACAATGAATGATAACCAAATATAGATTTACATTGCTTGTGAATATTCTTTGCTCTGTTGTTGTAGATCTAATGTCAGATAGTATGGTGCATCAGACTATGATTCATGTTTATATGGTTGTAGTAGGCTCGGGTGTGCACTTGGTAGGATCTGATGTGAGCTTCGTAGGCTTTGGAGTGCACCTATTGTATACAACAGGCTCTGGTGGGTGCCTAGCAAGCTTCTATGGCAAGCTTGGCAAGCTCTAGTGTGCACCTACAAATTTTTATGCTCTGGAGAGTGCTTCATAAGCTTATGTGGCAAGCTTTGTAAGCTCTGGTGTGCACCTATAGATCTGCAGGCTCTGGAGAGCACTTTGTAAGCTTCTACGGTGAGCTTACGAAGCTTGAGATAGCACCTGCGGGTGAGGGTAAATATGTAGAAGCATATCAGGGGGGTGCGAGAGATGCAACGAATGGATGGGGGCTATGACGATAATGGAGGATGAAATGGAGATCTATCCTAGGGTATGCTAAAGGTGCTCAGGGTATTCTTCAGCAGAGAGGCCTCAAGATTCTTCAACATTCCATTCTTTTAGTATTTTAGCCTCCTTTGGGCAATATGAGGGGCTTGTATTTATAACTTAGCTTTAGGGTTTAACTTAGGGTTCTTAACTTTACACTTTTGATCATGTGGCTAATATTAAGTCATATCCTAGGGCTAAGATTAAATGATGGAAGTGGAATGGATTGAGTGGGATGGATGGTAGGGATTTAATTTGATCAAACGATGGAGTTTAAATGAACTTATAATTATATAATATAATATTAAATAAATTAAATATAATATAAAATATTATATAAAATATTTAAATAATATAATATATATAAAAATAAGTCCTATTTTTGCGGGAAAGGGGAAAATGGGCCTTTTTGAAGGCAGGAAAGGGAAAATGGGCCTTTTGAAAGCGGGAAAGGGGGATGGAGGAAAACTGGAAGGTGGGATGACTAGGAAGGTGGATGAATGGTTGCAATTTGGTGTCTACAGTATTTATACTTTTGAGTAATTGATTGACCAATTGTTTCATCCTAAATGTTAGAAAGAAAGTCTCATTGTCTGATGTCTATGATTTAAGATAACATAATGATAAGTCTATCTACAATTTTGGAAACTGTTGGAGGGTTGTCATTACAAATTTTCCATTCACCCTACCAATGGATGAGATAATCAAGATTTTCACAAAGAGTTGTTTAGAACCTATCTCTTGGATGCTTCAACTACAAACTTATAATTCATTTGAATAAGCTTTAGCGTAGGCTAGTGCCATCAAGGAAATAAAAGTCCAAGAAGTCATACTTAAGCCTAATAAGGAATGGAAAAATAAGGGCCAATATAAAAGTAACTATTCTGGCCAACCAAAATCAACACAGGCTACCCCAGACAGTCAGCCCAATCACATTAATCAAGTGGTCATGATTCAGCCAGTAATGGCTCAACAAAAATTAGTGCAACAGCCACCACAACAAATCACTTATCATGCAGTACCCTCGACAACTCAAGCCATGCAAAACATAGTGCCAGCTATAGAAAAACATCCTTTATGATAGTCTATCCAACAAAATTGCCAATACACCCCTTAGCCGAGTCATATGCTTCTAGTTTTTGAAGGTTGTATGACACAAAAAAACTTGCTTTACCCAAAATCAGATCGAATGATCCCATAAAACATAGTAAACACTATCGAGAACATTTATTTTTCCCTTACCATAGGAAAAATGGGCATGACATTAACAATTGCCATACATTTAAGGACATAGTGCAAGACCTTATTGACTTGGGGGCAATCAAGCTTGACAATCCCCTTTCTCAAAAAAATCAAATCCTTGGTATTTTTCAAACAAGAGTTGTAACCTAATATAGGAGGGGCTAACACCAAAAATCCTCCTAATCAATTCAATCATGTCCAACAATACCAAGGGTTTTTAGGGGCCATCCATGTGGTCACTAGAGGTCAAATAAATAATCAAAAAAATGTAAGGCAACCACCTCAAGCAAGTGTGTCACAACCTCCCACATTGCCTCCCATTCAAATTTCCCAAATTGTCAATCTATGAGTTAATTCAATAATCTCCCCTACATCATGAGGAATTAATGGATATTTAGAACCCATTGAATTGTAATATCATGATACTAATACCTTTAAAAACTTTGTGGGGAGAAGACAAACATGCATGGAGCCTTCCATCACATTCTATGACTTTGAGATTAATCCAATCTCATCGGAATCAATAGATCTTCCATTGCATATCATGGATCTAATTGACAAGAAGCCTTTCAAAAGAGTGTTAATTGACACTGGTTCCTCTATAAATATCATCACCACATATGCTCTTCATCATTTGAACCTTCCTCCATCTCATATCACCAAGTCATCATTCACCCTAAAAGCATTTAATGATGCTTTGTGTTCCACAGTTGGCACTGTTGTTTTACCCATTGAAGTAGGGGTCAAAACATTGCATACCATGTTTCACATCTTGGAAGGATCCATGGTGTACAATGTACTCCTTGGAAGACCTTGGATGAGGGAAATGAGATGTGTTCCTTCAATACTACACTAATGTTTGAAATATGTTCATGAAGGACAAGTACATTGCATACCAAAAATGTCGAACCATTTAAGTATTACAATTTCATTTCGAATCCTTATGAATCCATGATTCCTTCCACCCACCTTTTTATATCACCATCAACCAGTCAATATACCACTTCACCAATTCTCACATCAAAATATCCCATTCTTGAGGACCTCCCTATCACCAAGCCCCATCAAGCTTCCACACCCCCATCATATCCATCATTGACTACATGCACATGTGGTCACAGTTAATCCATATCATTAGCATCATTGCCATCCACTTCATCATCATAATTCACTCAGCAATATTTCCAATGCAATACATCACCGTCACCTAATGTTTTAGAAGTCAAGTTGATGGATTGTGATACATTTTCATCTTCATCATTCCCCAAGCCATAATTCAACCATGATCCTTCCATGTCATCCCAATTTGATTTCTACCTCACTAATCCTGGTATTGGTGAATACGTGGTCCAAGACATCACTGTCATGCCCCCCACCATTCCTAAGACTAAGGATTTCGATCACCCACATGACCCACATTTAGCCATAGGAGCAATATATAACATGGGTTTAGCTCCAAATAGCATAAATTTTATATATGGGGGGATTGATTCTTCATCAAGTCTAGCTCCCCTAGAAGAACCCAAAGAACTAGCACTTGCCAACATCACAAACATGTTGGGATTTCCATATTGCTATTTCCATATTCAATTGGTAAGGTCATGGCCTAGGATTGCATGAACAGGGAGTGCTTCAACCTATTGATGTTCCATATCAAGAAGTGCACGACCATTCCGATCTAGGTTACCACCCACTTTTCACCACCTCTTCTCTTGAACAAGCCTTCCAAAGGCTTAATCTAAATTCATGAGAATAAGCCCTCCATCTCGATGATTTTGATGAGGAAATATATGAATAATTCAAACTTATGTCAATAATTTTGAATGAATATGAAGAATTGGAGCCCATTATTCCCCATACTTAACAAGATGAGTTTTATCTCAACATGTTCCCCATCCATGAGCCCATATTTTGCTTACTTCTTCCACAAGAGTAAGTTGACCCTACTAGTGAACCACCACCTCCACTACACTAATCCATTTCATAAGCCAAACTTGTAACATATGTACATAATACAAAAATAGTGGTTATCACCACTACCCAAAAAATAAAAAATAAAATCAAATAAAAACATGTTTTCTTTCTCTACATTGCATGTACATATCATTTAGATAAATGTATTTATTTGTGTTGCTTGTTTCTATCCAGGTTAACCAAGCTCCTAGCACTTTTAGGTTCCATCCATTCCATCCAACCTCATTCACCTTACCCATAAGTCAATATGAATCCTGTTGATTTATTCACCCCACTCCATAATCCATATGTTTCAACTAAGCCAATTCTAATTGACATAAGCCTTATCGATATGGATCAAATTTCCTTACCTCCATTCTTTGCTAAATTTTTCTTATCCTAGGAATTATTAAGGGCTTTCGCCAACTACATTCCTCGATCCCCTCCACCTTCACCTTCACCTTCGCCTTCACCTTTGGATCCTAAGGTTTTCCAAGTAGAAATAGAGGAGGATAAGCTAGAATATTTTGATGACATATTAGATGAAATTCATTTGATCCCTATGCCCCATCAACTTGAGGAAGACTCCCACATGTCCAATGAACATACCATCTATGTGGACCTCAGTTCAGAAAAAAACAATCCCTAAATTTTCAAGCTTGGTAAAAGCTTATCAACTGATGAACAAGAGCAATTAATTGCTCTCCTCAAAAGGAATAAGGACATATTTGCATGGTCTTATCAAGACATACCCGATCTTGACCCTAGTTTGGTTGTCCATAATCTCACCTTATAGCCTAATTCTAAGCCAATAAAACAAAAACTTAGGAGAATACATCCTATCGTGGCCCTCTTGGTAAAAATAGAGCTTCAAAAACTCTTAGACGTGAACTTCATAGTTTCTATCGACTATCCTGAGTGGCTTTCAAACATAGTACCCATTCACAAGCCTAACGGGGAGATACGCATTTGCACTAACTTTTGAGATCTTAACAAAGAGTATCCTAAGGATGACTTTTCTCTCCAAAACATCGATACTCTTATTGACACCTGAACTAGCCATGAAATACTTTTAGTCATGGATGGTTTATCAAGATACAACCAAATCCAAATAAATCCTTATGACCAACACAAAACAACATTCACTACACCTTAGGGAACATTTTTTTATAAGGTGATGCCCTTTGGCCTTAAAAATATAGGTTCCACATATCAACATGCCATGACATACATCTTCCATGACTAGATGCATAAGATTATCAAATATTATGTGGATGATCTCTTGGCTAAATCCAAAACTTGACAAGAACATATTGGTGTATTGGAGAAAGTTTTTGATCGACTCCTAGAGCATAATGTAACGTTGAAGCCCAAGAAATGTGTCTTTGGTGTTACCTCGGGAAAACTTCTAGGATTCATTATCTTCAAAAGAGGCATTGACGTGGACCCTAAAAAGGTCAAGGCCATAATGGAGATACCTCCCCCAACTAATTTAAAGGAGTTGTGTAGTTTACAAGGAAAGATTCAATCAATCCTTCGTTTCATTGCGTAACTTTCTTATAAATGTAGGTCATTCAATCACCTACTACAAAATGGGTTACCATTATCTTGGACAAATGAATGTCAAAAATCCTTTGATGACATTAAGCAATATCTAGCTTCTCTGCTAGTATTAGCTCCTCCTCATCTAGGGGTCCCTTTCTATCTTTATATTTCAGCAACAAACTTTGCATTAGGGACAATACTTGCACAAAATAATGAAGAAAATCGAGAGCAAGTTGTCTACTACATTAGTCAAACATTGGTAAGCTATGAAACTGATACACTTATGTAGAAAAATTATGCCTAGTAATGGTTTTTGCCACTAAGATACTCTGAAATTACATGCTTAATCACACAACATACATTATAACTAGAGAAAATCCTCTACATTATATGATGTCTCAAACTTACAACAACACCCATACTGCTAAATGGATAATGCTCCTTACTTAATTTGACTTGGAATTCATTAGTCAAAAATCCATTAAAGGTCAGGGAATAGTCGATCAACTTGTGAAAGCTCCACTACCTAGTGATCATCCTTTGATTATTGGTTTCCCAGATGATTCAGTATTTGTCATCATTGAACAAGAAGAATATGTCATTTCAGAGGAAGACATCGATATTACACTATTCTTTGATGGCTCTAAGTATGTGAAAGGTCAAGGTGCTATTCATGTTTCATACACCCCATGGGGTATCTATTCCCTTATCATTCAAACTTAACTTCCAATGCACAAACAACACCGTAGAGTATGAATCCTTAATCTTAGGTCTTCAATCAGCTATAGCTATGAGCATTAAGCATATTAGGATATTTGGTGATTCTCAACTTATTGTTAAGTAAATCAATGGATAATACCAATGCAAAGAACCTACCATTAAGCTTTACCATGAAGTAGCAATGAAATTACTCTCTAATTTTTATTGGTATGAAATCAATAGTTTACCACATTTGACTAATATATTTGTAGATGCAATGGCCTCCCTTGGATCATTGATTCCAAAAGACTCATTTGGAGAGGTACAACCCCTTATCATTTCAATGGTCTCTAAATCTACAATTATCCATGCTAAATCTAAATATGAAAAGGATATTTGCTTTATCTAGTTGGATCCATATGAGCCTTGCTCAAGCCAACTAGTAGCCATTCTCAAGTTTGGAACACTCCCATATTATATATCTTGAACTACCAAATGCACTTTCAAGTAAAAGGTAGCTTGGTTTGTTCTCTTGGGGGACGTGTTGTATAAACATGGTTATGATGGAGTCTTCCTTCATTGTCTTGAGGCTAGTGAGGCACAAAGAGCCATAGTTGAATCCTGTGATGGTACTTGTGGTGGTCATTTTAGTGGAATTCCATTCCAAAGCGTATTTTACACATGGGATATTATTGGCCCACAATGGAACATGATTATTGCACATATGTTAAACATTACAAAAAGTATCAAGAACATGCTAATTTAACTCATGTACCATCACAATCTTTATAGCCTGTTCAAAGCCTTTGGCCCTTTTCACAATGGGGTCTAGATCTAATTGGAAAAATTTCACCTCCTTTCTTAGAACAACATACATTCATCATCATAGCCACTGAATACTTCACAAAGTGGGTTGAGGCAATTCCTCTAACCAGTACAATAGGACCTAGAATTGTGGAGTTTATACTTCATTACATCATTTGTCATTTTGGTATTCCCTCGAAAATCATCTCAGATAATGGTAAGTATTTCAAGAACAAGGATGTTCGAGCACTTTGTGAGAAATATAACATTAAACATAGTTTCTCGACTCCTTATAACCCATAAGCAAATGGACAAGTTGAAGCTTCCAACAAGACCTTAATTGCTATTCTCAAAAAACTTGTCAAAGAAAATTATAGAGATTGGCACACACAAATACCCTTGGCATTATGCGCTTATCGAACAAGCATCTGCATGCCTATAGGGGCAACACCATTTTCATTGGTCTATGGAGCCTAAGTAATCATACCTCTTGAGCTCAAGATAACCTCCTTGTAGATTTCTTTGTAGGAATTCATATATGACGACACTACTAGACAAGCACGTCTTGACCAACTCACAGTTCTTGATGAGAGGTGAGTCAATGCTTTAGAGCATTTACGAGTTTATCAAGACCACCTAAAACATACTTATAATGCCATAGTTCATCTACATGAATTCTAAGTAGGAGATCTTATCCTTAAATAGAACCAACAAAACACCAATGCATTACTGCATCTTCATGATAAATTTGTGGCTAATTGATTAGGTCCATACATTATTACACAAAATATGGGTAACAATGATTATAGGCTTACCAGTCTAGAGGGAGAGAAAGAACCTAAACCACTTAATTTCATACACTTGAGAGCATTCTATGCATAATTTTATTTATATGTATATATATATACATGGATAATACACAAAAACATTTGCATTCATTTCATTCATAACATTACATTCCCTTTGTATCTACATTTCAAAAATATTGCATTCGCCCATATATCATATTGCATTTCATATTTCACAAAATTACATGTCATATATTGCATTTACATCCATATTTCACATATAATATTAGGGATCAGTTATTACGTTCAAGGTTTTGAATTGGTCCAAAAATAAAATCATGTTGCCTTAATCAGGGGCATCCTCACAATATCATCCACAAAATTCACCCATTTTATTCCATCAAGTCAAATTGTCACAAACCACATTTCCATAAAATTCCTAGGTGTTTTTGGTCACTCAGCCACTCCTAGTGTTTTAAGAAAACTCCAAAATACATGTCGAGTTCTTTTTAGGACCATCACACATACACACTAAGAAAATTTTGAGTTATGGGAATTGAATCCAAAACACTCTTGAACCAAACACAATTTCACATCTTGAAAACATCTTGTGTCAAATATGGATAACACATACTTGGTATGAACCACGAAGTGAAAAGGGTCATCCTTGCTAGTCCCATCATGCAACATAGTCCATAAGAACAGTGGTTTACACCACTATCACAGTTGCTTCCAAAATTTAAAAGATAGAGTAGTAAGGATAGGGTACAATTCTCATCATACTTAGGTTGAGAATTCGATTCCCCAAAGCTCTAAATATTTTACATCACACACCACTGATCATTGGATTGTAAGGATTGTACTATATTTCCAGTCAAATGGTTAGGTAGTCATCCCCAAAACTTAAGAGATCAAAAATACAAATAATGGACTATGGAGTCAGCCTCCACGAGAGTTATAGACGCTTTACTGGAAATGGATTATGCTCATGCGTGGTGACACGTATCTTTTAAAGAGACCTCTGACAATACATAATGACAAGCTAGATTCTTGGTTTCATCCATAACAGGTTTAACTAATTTACTCAAGATGATTTAATGAACTCACTTGCACACACATTGGTTCTTGATTGCCTCGAGTCATCACCATGATCATAATTTGGTATATGAATTCACTGCACACGCATTTGATCCTAGAGGAATTAAGCAGTGTTAGTGAGTTTTTTTTATGCCACTAGCATGTCTGAGTATCTACAAAATAGTCAGTCTTATATTTCAACTTCCACATATTCTTCCATATCAACATCCATATCTTCTTCCATGTCAACATCCATGTCATTTCATAAGTCTTTCATACCACATCCCACCAAGTTTGGTGCCCCTGATTAAATAACAATGATATAAAATGACCAAGAAAGATCTAAACTATGAACAATCTTTAGCACATTTGCATTCCATACCTTGCATTAATCATCCATAAAATCCATCTTGCATTAATCATCCATAACATATCATATGCATTCATCATCCATATAAACATGCATTCCACACAAAGCATTCACAAAAACATATAACACAAAAAGGTAAAATTCATGTATATATATATATATATATATATATATATATATATATATATATATATCAATACAATGAGTACCAAAAGGCTACATACAATGGAGCACCAAGGATCATATACAAAAAGTGCATCTAAGCACTAAGCTACACCCTCCAAGAGGATCCTTGTGATCTAGTAGGAGCCCTAGATCTAGATCTATACCTAGAATCACTACACCTAGCACCCTCAAATACAGATGAGGTTGGAGGATCCGAAAGTGGAATATGATGTCCCATCAACCTATCCTTCAATACTTCTATATATATATATATATGCTAAGATTGAAGATGTGTTATGTTGATATTATGCTAGTGCTCCTTCTCTAGTAGCATTTCCTGGAGTCCACTTTGCCACATGCTACTCCAAATGCACCCAATCCTCCTCACTCCGATCTGGAGGGCCATCCAGAGTCTCCTCTTCGTCATCCCCATCTCCACTATCTCCCCCAATCTTGAGAGCCTTTCTAGCCTCAACCTTAGTCCTTGTAGGCCTAAAATGGCCACATAGTTGGGAAATTTTTTAAAATTTTGCCTAAGGCATGAAGATCTCATTTCGTACATTTTGCAGTGTATTTTGGAGCGGAACTGCAACAAAGGCCACAAATTTACCCAACACTTGGTAGATTTTTGTACTTGGAGTAATTCTGCATAATTTCTTATGTTCTTGGCTTTGGACTAGTGACGTACCCCGAATCTGCAAAAGTTTTTTAATAAGGATGATGTCAGCGTAAAATAAGCCCAGATTGGTGATCGCTTTATATTTTTGATATCCTCTAAATGGTTGTGTTGGAGAGCCCAATTCCGGGAGACGCATAGAAAATGTTTGACTGAAACAGGGACAAAAGGTGAAAAGCAAAGTATAAGAGATGCGGATTCATGATGAAGGGCATTTTGACTAAATTTCACCTGGAATGGCGACAAGCAACGTTTTACTCCAAAGCTAGTGCAAAATGGAGGAAGAGTCACTTTACACTGTGATGGGTCTGGAATGGTGTTCGTAGGCCAATGCACTTGCTTAGGGCTGGATTGGTGTTTTGTAGTTTCTGAAACATGAAAGGTGACATCATCAATTTTAAAAGTGGAATAGCATTGTGTTCTCTCCCTGCCATTATATCAAGCTTATGTCATATTTAATAGTATCCATATGATGGGAGAGATCGACGATTGAGATTTTGCCAAGAATTCTGAAGCATATAAAAGCAATTTCTCATTGGACTTAAAACAGTCAGTTGGAGGAGTAATCTGAAGCATCAAGGGTTTCAAGAAGACAAGAACCAAAAATGGTTGTATATCGACGATGGTAGAAAGTTTTCAAGATAGATCAACGATGCACATGCAGTCTCCAATGGCCAAAACTCCAGTTAGCATCGAACAACCAACAAGTTGCAGAGATTTTTAGTGCCATGGCGGTCCATTTGCAACAGATTTCCCAGAGGTTGAACCAATAAGAGAATGCCAATAATAATTCTCAGCTGAGCTGTTAAAAGTTAATATTTGCAATTTTCCTTATTATTTTAATTTTTCAAAACTATAAATAGAGGTCGAACCCTCATTTTTAAGGGTCGACTCTAGTGTGTTTGCCTATGCTACTATAAATATTCCCAAGGGCTAATGAAATGAGCATTACATTTATTTTCACCTCAAATTTTACGTCTTCATAATTTGATATAAGAGGTTCAAATTCTTAAGTTGTATTTCTATGAATACTTGAATGGTTAGTTTGTACCAGATAAATGGATTATTAGCTACTAGGGTAATTGAAATTTGCTTCTGAATTAGATCTTTGTTGTTAGGGAGTGCATTTATTTAAAATCTGGATATTGATTATTTCTGATATTTGAATTATCATTGTTTAGATATTGAAATTACTTTCTGCAATATTTCTTTGATGTTCTTTAATGAATGAAAATACATTTAATTGAGATAATTTTGATCTCAGTAATGTGCATTCAAATTGGTTTATGGGAGCTTTTTATTGTAGTAACAATATTTTTAGCCTATCCGTCCACTGTTGTTCACATTTTCTAACCCTAATATTTTCTTACCCTAATCTCTAAAACCCTAAGTGAGCATAATTATGTCAACACCCTGTTTAAGTTGACAAGGAACCAGCATACTCTGGAGGTTGGATCTAAAACCCCTATTTTGGTCCATCCAATGTTGAGTGTTGAGTTGTAGCTATCGAGTGCAAGCCTAGATAGAAATTAGGAATATAGATAGTCACAGTATTGAGTAAATCTTGATGCAATTTAGTGCCCAATGGTTTTTGGCATGCACGGTAGGACAAGTTCACAAGGAACACAAAAACCCATCATATGAGTTATTGTTTTATCTATACCCAGGGGAATAAATATTTGGTGAATTATCTTGACCTTTTAAATGGAGAATAGCAAATTCACCTGGCGAATCCCTGGTCCTTAAACCCAAAAAAAGAACTACCCCTGTAGACCAGTGTCCTTTCATGTATACCAGGTCATTCAAAAGGAATAACCCTAACTCCTATTTTTATTGTGAATTGCATTATAGAGGGTCTATTGTTGTCAAAAGTTTGGATCAATATTTCCTCTCAGAAGAGGAACTCCCTGAAGAAAACCCTGTAGTTAATCCAGCAACCCTTCCAACAAGACCTACACCTAGAAATATGGCACAAAATGTGGCCCCTAATCAACCATTATAGAAGTTCCCCAGCTGGAACATAGTTGGTCCCCTAAGATTAGTCCAAATAAATGCCATCCCCCAAGCTATATCCAATGTTATCCCCACTTATGATGGATTGAGGAAGATAGCTTATGAGCACTGTCAGGATATTTTAAATATGGTAGCAATTCACAACATAAAGCAAGAGGATATTATTGTAAGAATTCTAACCCTGTCCTTCAGAGGAAATATTTTGCATTGGTTTAGAACTCTAGAAGATAATACCATCACTTCTTGGCAAGCATTGGCTGAGCCGTTTGTAGAATAAAATAATGATTCTGATGACCCTTTCTCCCTGCTCAACCAGTTCACATCCATACAAAAATATCAATAGGATACTATCTCATATTTCAATTTGAGATTTAGTAGAACCTGAAAGAGAATTCCCCCTGCAGCTAGACCGGCTACATGTTTGACCTATATGTATTACATGTGAGCTCATGGATCAAAGTTAGGCTTGTAGACACAACAATATGGAGTAGAAACCTTCTCCCAAGTTTATAATGTAGCAGTTCATGCTGAGAATATCTTAATTAATGTGGGGAGACTACCTCCAAAAACTATGCAACCTTATAACTCAGAAACCACTAATGGCCAAATCCAAACTGCAAACCCATCTTACATGGACCCTATTTCTCTATCATCTCCATCTCCGTAAATTAATGCAATCCCTCAATCGAAGCCATCATACTCTACATTTCCTTTCCCTCCCCTTCCTTCTCAAACATACCAAGAGTTTTTTGCTATTCTTGATATACAAAATACTCTAAAAACTTTGAGTAATAGAATGAACTTGATGGAAAAGAGAGACCAAGAAAGGTCACTGCAAAGGAGATTTCCATATGTGAACAAAGATCAGAGACCTTATCCTAGTAACAATACTAAGGTTAGAGTGAATGCAGCATATGAAGAGCCATAATGTTCTTCAAATACTACTCTTGCAAATGTCTAGTGTATAGTATGCAATGATCCTCATGACTCACAGTCTTGTGTTATGTACCAACACCATATCCAATAAGCTATGGATTAAGCTAAAAGGAATAAAAAAGGGAGAGTAAACATGTTATGGCAGCCTGATCAAATCATGGTTGGGAAAGAGTTGGATAAGGACAACCCAATTATTGTTATGACAAGGTCTGGAAAGAAAAACTTGCAAGTAGATCCCCAAAATATGGGGCAATTCCAAGTCCCTTCTCAAAAAAGAAATAACCCCCTTCCTCAAAGTGGTGATACTTTCCCCATTCCTCAAGCTAAAGGGAATGAGAAGACAGAAATTCTTCCTAAGAGGTTGGAGAAAGAAACTGAAGGAGACCAAATGAGATCTAAATATGAGGCTCAAGAAATGCTTAGATTCCCCTCTATTACAAAAAGGTAAATAATAGAAGCCACTCAGCAATATAAAAGAAAATACCGTGAGCTAGAAATAAGGTGTGGAAGACCTCCCCTGGTTAAGACTGAGTATAATATTATCAAAGAGATGAAAAATATTCCATAAAAAACTAGTCTGTATGACACTTTTTTCATTCGTGGTCAGATTGATCTGCTCAAGGCTTCCCTCAACAAGTATCCACAAAATAAGTAGGCCACCACAATCCTCAGTATGCCATCAAAAAATAAATAAATGTCACCTGCTATTTTAAATAATAAGACCCCTAATTTCTATATCTCTTTGAGAATGGAAGGATGGGTAGTCTGAAATTGTATGATAGATTCAAGAGCATCAACCACAGTTATTCCCAAAGCTATCTGTAAAGAAATGGGTATGGAGTATACCTGATCTTGTCCTAGAGTATTAAAATTGGATGGGACACCTGTTAAGATAGTAGAAGTCATAAAATATGTTTTAATGAGGCTGCATAGAGCCCTTGAGGTGACAATAGTACAATAAATAGTAGTGGTTGACCTAGAACCCTACTTTAGATTATGCCTTTCAAGGGAGTAAACTGCAAAATTGGGTGGATGTATGTACATGGATTATTCTAGTATGGTAATCACTTTTAAAGGAAAGAGAATAAGGATAACACCTAAAAAGCCAGTAGCTTATCATATTAAAAATATTGAAGAAGACGTGCAATCTTACTCCCTTGGAAGAATTTGAGCTGGTTCAAAACTTTGAGGAGTTGGATATTGAGGATGAGTTGTCTTTCAGAGAGGATTACAATTAGTTTGGAACATGGGGACATATAGCATCTCAGCTAAATCAGAGAAGAAATTCCCTACTATATCCAAAAAATCTCTGAGAGAAAAAGAAACATGGACCATGCACTTTGATGGTGCTAAATGCATAAATGGTGTAGGAGCTAGAGTGATTTTATTGTTCCTATCAGAGGGGACAAAGAGTTTTGCCTATAGAATAACGTGGTCATGTACAAATAATGTTGTAGAATATGAGACCTTGTGTCTCAGACTGATGTAGGTGGAAAGCATGGGCATTAAAATTTTGAATATATATGGTGACTCTGAGTTAATAATCCATCAAGTAATAAATAGGTGCAACAGTAAGCACCATTACTTAAAAACTTACAAAAACTGGGTATGGGATCTGATGGAATCCTTTGATGCCCTAAATCTAAGTTTTTTTCCATAGAGAAGAATACTCTGGAAGATTCCTTAGTAACAAAGGGAGCTAACTTCAAACCTTATGTAGACTTTGAAATCAAGAAAGCCAACGGAATCAAAATTATTTTTAGAAATGCAGTACCAGACAAGCAATTTTTTTGGCAGGTTTTTGAAATTGATGAGTAGATAATTGACTTTCTGGTAAGAGAAGCATGTCTCTCCACTATCCAAGAAGAAAATATAGAATATTTTTATCAAAAATATGTTATTCAACTGAGAAAAAGTCACATTCCTATAGGTTTGGTCACCCTAGAGAGCTTGTTTGATAATGAGGATAGAAAAAAGAGCAGAGCTATGAAAGTCAATGAAAATTTTATAAAGAAGTTGAAGTTGGTACTGAAAAGAAGCTCAATGTTGGATTTTTATGTTCACCAGAGGAAGTAGAAGATATCAAAGCCCTATGCCTAAAATACCAAGATATTTTGGCTTGGTCATATGAGGACCTCAAGGTATATGACAAAAATGTTTTCCAACATACTATTGAGCTAGAGCCTAATGCAAAGCCTTTTAGGTAGAAGCAAAGGCCTGTAAATTTGAGGATAAAAGCCATTATGAGATAAAAGCTCTTAAATTTATTAAAGTCTAAGATCATATACCCAATAAAACATTCAACCTGGGTAGCCAAATTGGTACCCATGAGAAAAAATAATGGTGATATACGCTTGTGTGTAGATTTTAGAAATATTAACCAAGCATCCCTTAAAGATCACTATCCCCTCCCTCAAATTGATCAAATATTACAGGTAGTGATAGGGGCATAGAGGTTCTCATTACTATATGGATACTTTGGTTATAATCAAATTTGGATGAAAGATAAAGATCAATAAAAAACAACATTCACCACAAAATGGGACACATTTGCCTACCAGATAATGCCTTTTGGGCTATCTAATGCCGGAGACACATTTCAAAGAGCCATAGATTATGTCTTTGGGGCACTGATCAACAAAGTCAATCTAAAATATTTGGATGATATGACTATGTTTTTGCATGATAAGCATGACCACCTATTACACCTGGAGCAAGTCTTTCAAAAGTGCAGAGAATTTGGTATTTCACTCAATCCTAAGAAATCATTCTTTGCAGTTCATGAAGGAAAACTACTAGGTCATGTGGTATCAAAAGAAGGTATGGCCATAGATCTAGATAGAATTAAGTCCATTCTTGCTCTCCCATTGCCTACAAACAATAAGGTCTTACAATCCTTTTTGGGTCAAATAAACTTTGTTAGGAAATTCATTTCTGAATTTGCACAAAAAGTAAGGCCTATATCTGAGCTACTCAAGAAGAATGTTGAGTTTAAGTGGACTGAGGTCAGGAAACAAGCTTTTGAGATAATAAAGCAGTCCATTACAATAGCCCCAATACTGGTAAATCCAAATTTTAGCAAAGACTTTATCCTTTATGCTTATGGAGCTGAAGAGAGTTATGCCTCAGTGCTCACTCAAAAGGATGAACAAGGTGAAGAACATCCTATATTCTTTTGGATCCAAACACTCCATGACTACCAAGTCAAATATAACTTCATAGAAAGACAAGTATTTATTGTGATGAAGTCATTTAAGAAGTTCAAGTAGTACTTGGTACAAAGTAAGACCCTGGTATATGTAGTTCATCTAGATGCAAGAAGTTTTATCCTTCAACGTGAACTAGGAGATAAAATAACTGGTTGGATTACCAAAATCCAAGAGAATGATGTAGAGATACATCCCACCAAGTTGGTGCAGAGGCTGCAACATCAACAGAAGTGACATCTTGCCAGATAGTAGAAGAGGATTAGGTTGAAGGAGTAATTAAGGATGTTGTGGATGTAAACAAAGAAATGATTCAAGTTGGTTTCAAAGGTCTATGGATGAAGGATAACAACTTGCTATCTGTGGAAGATATCCAGAAGAGCATTGATGAAAATCTGTTGGATGAATCTAGAATTTATTGTCTTGAAGAGCCACTACACCAAGAGTAAGCTACCCAATTGATTTTCGATTTTTCTAGATTAAGAGATCTCATGGAATATCTGGTGAACGGAGGGAATGCTACTAATTATGATAATATTGGATAATTACAATATATTTACAAGAAGCTCAAAGAAACATCAAATCCCTCTGAACCAACCTGGAAATAGGCTTTACAAACTTTGAAATTGATGATTCAATTGTTTGGTGATAATTCTAGAGGAAGAAATAAAAATAATCTTCTCCAAAAGAAGAGAAGGCTGAGGAAGAGGTCCACCAAGAAGAGAAGGATGGAACTATGACAGGCCCGAAAGGGGCACACACTTAGTTAATTTTTGTTTTTTGTACATATGCACAAGTTTTTTTATTTTTGTTTTTTGCTCTGAAAATTCTCAAAAATAAACAATAAAGGCATGAAGTCTAAAAGAGGCATAGAGAGCAGCAAATTTTGTGTGAAGGTATTTTTGTGAGTAGGTCTTATAATAAGAGTAGAACTGTATTTTGCAAAGACAGTGAAGCAGTTTTGCTATGAGGGCACAAAGACAGATTTTGGAAACAACGGAGGAACATGTGTCTATTGCATAGTCTACATATCAATAGTTATCCTCTGTGTTGCTTGAAGCATGGTCTCTATGTGAACTTCTACTCTCTAAGGGAACTATTTTCAAAGGGTAGTGTTCATATGGAAATTAGTCTTTTAAGCACATTTTTGAAGATGAGCATTTTTTGACTCCTATAGCCCAATGGATAAGACTCTGATTTATATGGCTTTGCAAGCAAATCCACCCAGGAGGTAGGCCCAAAATGGCCACATACTTAGGAAAATTTTGCCTAAGGCATGAAGATCTCATTCCACACACTTTACAGTGTATTTTGGAGCAAATCTGCAACAAAAGCCACAAATCTGCCCAACACTTGGTAAATTTTTGCACTTGGAGAAATTCTACATAATTTCTTATGTTCTTGGCTCCAAACTAGCGATGTGCCCCAAATTCACAAAAAAATTTGAAGAAGGATGACGTCAGTGTAAAATAAGTGTGGATTGGCGATCGCTTTATATTTTTTATATCCTCTGAGCAACTAAGTGTTGGAGAGCCTGATTTTGGGAGACGCATAGAAATTTTTTTACCGAATTGATGACATAAGGTGGAAAGCAAAGTATAAGAGATGTGGATTCATGATGAAGGGTATTTTTATTAAGTTTCACCTGAAATTATGACAAGCAACATTTTACTCTGAATCTAGTGCAGAATGGAGGAAGAGTCACTTTACACTGCGATGGGTCTGGAATGGTGTTTGCAGGCCAATGCACTTGCTTAGGGCCGGATTGGTGTTTCACAATTTTTGAAGCATGAAAGGTGACATCATCAATTTTAAAATTGAAATGGCATTGTGTTCTCTCCCTGCCATTATATCAAGCTTATGTCATATTTAATCGTAGCTATATGATGGGAGAGATCGACGGTTGAGATTTTGCCAAAAAATTTGAAGCATATAAAAGTAATTTCTCATCGGACTTAAAACAATCAGTTGGAGGAGGAAGTCGAAGCTCAAGAGTTTCAAGAAGACAAGAACCATAAAAGGTTGTAGATCGACAGTGGCAGAAAGTTTCCAAGATATATCAATGATGCACATGTAATCTCCAACGGCCAGAACTCTAGTTAGCATCGAACAACCAAGTTGTAGAGATTTGTAGTTGCCATGGTGGTCCACTTATAGCATATTTCCCAGAGGTTGAATGAGTAAGATAATTCCAGCAAGAACTCTCTACTGAGCTATTAAAATTTAATCTTTGTAATGTTCCTTATTATTTTAATTTTGCAAAACTATAAATAGAGGTCGAACCCTCATTTTTTGGATCAGCTCTAGTGTATTTTCTTGTGCTAATATAAATATTCCCAAGGGCTAATGAAAGGAGCATTACATTTATTTTCACCTCAAATTTTGTGTCTTCATAATTCGATATAAGAGATTCAAATTCTTAAGTTGTATTTATGTGAATACTTGAATGGTTAGTTTGTGCCAGACTAATGGATTACTAGTTGCTAGGGTAATTGAAATTTGCTTTGGAATTAGATATTTGTTGTTAGAGAGTGCATTTCTTTAAAATATGGATATTGATTAATTATGCTATTTGGATTATCATTGTTTAGATATTGAAATTGCTTTCTCTAATATTTCTTTGGTGTTCTTTAATGAATGAAAGTAAGTTTAATTTGAGATAATGTTGATCTCAGTAATGTGCATTCAAATTGCTTTATGGGAGATTTTTTCTATAGTAACAATTTTGTTAGCCTATCCATCCACTGTTGTTCATTTTTTCTAACCCTAATATTTTCTTACCCTAATCTCTAAAACCCTAAATGAGAATAATTATGTCAACACCCTATTTAAGTTGAAAAGAAACCAGCCTACTCTGGAGGTTGGATCTAAAACCCCTATTTTGGTCCATCCAATGTTGAGTGTTGAGTTGTAGCTATCAAGTGCAAGCCTGGATAGAAATTAGGAAGATAGACAGTCATAATATTGAGTAAATATTGATGCAATTCAGTGCCCAACAATCCTCCTCCTTTAACTATCTAATTGAAGGTGTCATTGTCACTTGGGAGCTTCATGGGTCCCCTCATTCCCAGCCTCATCACCATTCCCATAAGCCACTACTCAATTCCGTGCCCATAGTGGCTGTGAAGTGATCCAAGCATCATACTCCATGGTAGTCCTTGCATCACCCACATCTGGGAGATCCATCTCCTCATAATCCTCACATGTCACCCTCAATGGATCTGAACATGGTAGCCATATCTCCTCTTGATGCCTCATATATCGCATCGGCTCATCCGATATCCCCTACCTCAAACCAAAATATTAGAGTACTCATGAGAACTTAAATTACTCAGCCTCACTTTGATATCTCCCAACCACCCACCTAGCCTAATGCACTTATTGTAAGTGCTCTCCATATCTGGTCCACCTGTAAGCCCACCACAACCTCCATATCACTTGGATGGATATCAATCTAGCCCATAAATCTCGATGCCATTGGCTCATCTGCATAGGCTGACTCATTTGTACATCCTCATCCACCACCTATCTCCTAGTATAGGGTTTATCCCTACCCAAGCCTGCTACTAGTAAGCCCTCTAGTCAAGCCACACTAAAGTGTTTCCATCCCCAATACTATAGTAGCAAGTTGCATCCCAATCCTGTCCTCCTCTACCTCATCACCTCATACAGCTCCTGGTATACCTACACCAATAAAGTAGGAGCTCATTCATACACCTACTACATAGTGAGCATATCGCTTACTAACCCTATCAAGTTCCAATGGAACCTACACCCAGTGTTGTTCGAGGCCAACACGAACATGACCAAGGCACTAAGGGAATCCAACTCCTTTTCCACATAAATTGACAAGGTATGCCTCCACTCTCCACCCTCACACCCTTCCAGCCATTGCCAAACATCTTTCTCATATTCTTATTTTGATCATGCCTAGCCTCAACTTGGATCCCCTCCATCAGTACCTTGAGGATGCGATATATATCCTCCAAGGTCACGGTCAACTCTCTTGTGGGGAGCTAAAAATTCCCCCTATATGCATCCCACCTCTCTACCAAGGCAAAGAGATACCCCTCATCCACCCTCATCACATTAATCTAGGCTACCTCTGCTAGCCCCATTACCTCCAGCAGATCCCACTCATCTTTCACCATCGCCTTCCTCATCCTAGGAATATATAGTGAGAACCGGTGTCGAGCCTCCAAAATCCTAAGCTACAGCATGGCACAAAACAATTATCATTTTTACATTATATAAAAATCACAAAAGCATAATTTTTTTGCACATTGCACAAAAAAGGGAGTTACCTCAGCAGCTTGCGCTCCAACCTCAACCTCGGCCTTTGCACCCGCTCCCTTCATTGCCATAGCTTCTGCACCCAAGTCACTCCACTCTCCCAAACGTATCTTCTCAAACTCTCAAATATACAAATGAGCTTGGTTTCTCATCCTACCAGCTATTTATAGTTGCTTCAGGCACCTTGAGATGCCCATGGGTGTTTCTTGGTGCACTAAAACACCCATGGGTATTTGCAGAGTGCCCAAACACCGGGGCCTAACACATGGACAAAATCAAAACTCATCATTTCATATTTCCTTGATAGTCATCATGGTGACTAGCTTTAGCTATGGTGATTGGTTTCACTCATATGAATTATCTAACAATCACTAGTTGACCCTTCGAAGTTGACTATTTTTATCTTTACATTTTCATCTTTGCATATCAATGATGTCGGAAGGCAAATTATTCTGTAGCAACAACTCACCCCAAAATTTGGGGTAACCACATTTGGTTTTGACTTTCCCACAATGGGATACATCTTACATTATTATGGCATCAATACTTGGAAAAAATCCCTTCATCTGTTGGGGCAAAAACAAAAACATTTTGCATCACATCTGTCACAAAAAACCCTTCATATGTTAGGGCAAAAACAGACACATTTTCCACAAATCCCTTCATATGTTGGGGTAAAAATAGATTTATTTTTCATCACATATTTCACAAGATCCTTCATCTATTGGGGCCAAATAGATGTATCATGTCACATTTTTCACCAATCCCTGTTCCACCGTTAGGGAAAAAATGGTGTCACATTTGCATCATTTATTTGCATAGATTTTTCAATTGGCTCGTGAGATTCATTCACAAACTCATTCACCAATTGAGGGGGTAAGCTACGCAAAACTCAAATTCTTTCATTCTTTTGTCTTCAAGCTCATGTTTCACATCTCAAGAGAAAGTTGCCTTTGCACCTAGCCAAAACAGGTGTCTTGTGTTTTTGCACTGCATTATGTTTCACACAACGCAGTACAAAAAGGGGTATCTGTAGACACCAAAACCTAGCCACTTGTTGTCCATCCTGAATTTCCTACCATTTCCACCCTTTATTTACATATATTTATATATATTTATTTTATATATATTTAAATATTAATATTTTATATATATTTATATAAGTGAATTAATCCCAGCCATCCAATTTCATTTAATCCTATCCATCCATTTCCATAAATCCTTGCCACACCCTAAATTTAATATCCATCCTTCGATATGCTTTTATCTCAACCACACGATTAGTATCCTTGAAACCCTAAGTATGCCCTAGGATTATTAATAAGAGCCATTTTGATGGCTCAACCCCAAAGTCTTTCCCAAATAAATCCCTAAGTCTTCCATGTTCTAAGTTCTCATTCATTCATCCCTAAGTTCCTTGGAGCATATGATCTCCCTATCCTTCCATCCTCACCTACCACAACCCCCGCATCCATCGTCGCCTCCCTCGCTTAGCCATATCTACTTCTGTAGACTTCCCCCTCAACCACTGAATACCTTCGGGTACTTTCTACCATTCTTGAGCACCTATGGGTGCTTCCTTCTCCACTACCAAGCACCTCTGGGCACCCTCCACCATTACCAACCACCCACAGGCATTTCTTGCAACCATCAAATGCCCGTAGGCATTTTATGCAAGAAGTTCTGAAGTCCTCCTAGCCCCTGAGTGATGCTGGGGTGTCATCGCATAAATCCATTGCAACATATTTCATTAGATCAGAGAAAAATAGATAAAGTAAATCTTTTATTTGGTATTTCATTACATGTATTTTCAGTTCTATTCATATTATTTACAGTAGATAGCTAGGGTTTTTGTATTGATTATAGAGTGCCTCATATTGTGGAGCCCTCACAGTTGCTACTAACTCCTTTGCTATTTTTATTGTGTGTAGGTATGGAAGTGCTACGTTAGCATTGGGCAGTTTCTTAAGTTGGAGTGGCCCAACATCGGATAACCAAAATCCCACTCACTTCTATTGGAAGCAAAGACGCATTTGAAGACACCAACGTTGTTTTGCTAGGGTTTCGGAGAACCCTAGCTATTGTAAAATCTATATCAAAGGATTCAAATATCCTTATTGTAACAATAGAGTTTTGAGGCTCCCCCCAATAATATAAAATCATTCATTGTGCAATATTTTTCTCTTTGAGTTCACTCTATTTCATGTTATTTGGTGTTGTGTTTTTGTCTCTTCACAAATCTATGTATTATGTGGAGGATTGGCCCTACTATTATTTTTCGGAATTTATGAAAGAAATAATATAATTTTTAAAAATAAAGTTGAAACTTATGCCCAAGTTGGGAACGTATTATCGCCCCTCTTGCAAAATATCTACAGATATGGTGTTAATCATGGAAAGTCTCAACTGTAACTTGGATACAAGATTTGAACATACATAGAAGGTATCTACAATAATGGCATTAACACAAAGAATCTACTTCATTCTAGGGTAAAATGGAATTGTCTACAAATTGGGTTTATCAAAATTAATTTTAGTAGTGTTTGTAAAGAAAATCTAGGAAAAGTCGATGGAGGTGGTGTTTTTGAAATAATGAAGATAAAATTATTCTCACTTACTCTATCATATGGAACTTCAACTAACAACTATGTAAAGGCTAGGTAACTTCTTATAGAGATTAAAATTGTAATAAAAAATGATGAAATATATTTCAATTGAGGATAATTCACAAATTATCACGAATGCTATAAAAAATGATGCAAGGATTGGATACAAAATAAAATTATTGTTGATGTTCATAATCTATTATTGAAGGCAATCTCTTGAAAATGTGAGCATAGCTATAGAGAAGAAAATTGGGTAGTAAATAATTTATTTAATCATGGTGTTGATCTTGTAGACACCTAACACACGTAATGTTTAGGAGACTACTCATATGGACATCTTTGTAGACCATATGAATGACCTTGGACCCTCCCAAGGCTAAGAAGTGGTTCTAACCACTCATTTTAGGCATCTTTGGCCTATTTAGCCTTAGCCTCGGATGGCATCCGCAACTAAGATCTTAGCCACGATTGACACCCATCGCTAGGCTCCTAGTCACATTTAGGAGCTGCGACCAGATATGTAACTATCTCGGCCTCCTGAGTCGAGCCAAAATTAGTTGTAACAACCATGTGCAACTAATCCTAGGTGGTTTTGGGTGAGGAACCTTCTGTATGCTTCCTCTCAAATGTCCCAACCTGTCAATTCTTGATCTTGGCTTCTAAAGGAAGCTAATATGAGGAGTTAGGAAGGCTATAAGACTCCCTTCAAAATTGGAGAGAGGTCTAGATTGATCCCAAATTTGAATGCAATGAAGCCCTACCGAATTGGAGAGCCACTTGTAACCTCTTAGGAGTGCCTACATGCTATCCATTTGGATAATCATACCTACATTTGAAGCAATGGATATTTCAAGAACCTAAGGAGCAAGCTTATCAATTGACACACTTCTATTGCAAATTCCAGTGAATTTAACCACCAATCTATTCCATAACATTGATGTGACACTTGACCATAAATTCCTTGGAGGATTTGAGAGTTTTTTGACCTCGGTTTCAAGAGAAAGAAAAGTTTTCCCGTAGCCATGATTGTTAGTCGTGGCTAACAAAGCCAACTACGCTTAACACTTGTGGCTAGGGTTTGATGCTCTTTTTCCTCTATTTTAACAATAGATTTTCCTTTCTAGTTATCCAATTAGTTTAATCTAGCATATATTAGCATTGTAGCAGATATTTGCAGGGTTAATTTACAATATTAGAGGTAGATTTACTTTAATCTTTGTCACATTTGCTTATTTCCACAAATCTTCATAGATTAGCTTTATTCATGCTTTATGCTTCAAATTACATGTTATATTAGCTATATCTATATGTTTTCAAGTATGCTTTACATTAATTTAGGCATTTTATAAGCATCTTTGCATATCTTTATGCTTCTTTCAAGTTTAGCCTTATTTCTTGCATTTCTTATCAATAGCCTCATCATGAGAGGCTTCATATGCGTTTAATGTGCTTTGTTGTTTCTTTTACACAGGTTACAGTTTATTTGAAGCTTCAAGGCATTCTCATCATCAAATTCCTCTTGACAAATGAAGAAGGAGGCATCCTTGTAAGCCCTCAAGCAGAGTTGATGGAGATATGAAGACCATTGTGAAACACATCTTCCCCCACTTCGGATTTATTTACATATTGTAACTTTGTATCAAACTTTGGTATCCCTAAGAGGGATAAATTTGTAATAAGTGATTCATTTGATCAATATATGAGAGCTTCCTTTATCATTTTCTTTTTTTCAAATGCTTTCTTAGATTACAAGCTTTTTTTTCTTTATGTTGCAATAGTTGTAGATGTGTGGTCTCCATAGCCTTCTACATATCTTCATCTTGGTAAAATTTAAATTTTAGAAGGTAACTGGCCAATTGAGTTTTTATCTCTTAATCAAATTGATGTTAAGCCACTAATTGTTGAAACATAGCACTTTTTAGAAGTTGAAGAATATATTTGATAGAAAAATAAATATAAAATATGTGATAAAAAGGCATGTTGGATATGATTTAGTTGACCTAACAACAAATGTAATATTTTGGTATTTTGATTGGAGTGGCACCCAATAGAAGCCACATATTAATTAAAAATGAAAAATTAATCATAAATATTCTAGCGAGTTTTGAACCTAGGTTTCCTCTTTAAAAGTTGAAGAATTTAACCAATTGAGTTGATGTCATTTAAAAATTGTTAAGGTTTATCCATGTGATTTAAACCTTTATTTGAGTTTTTGAAACTCTTCACTCCAACCAATTGCTCTAATCCCATGGATAACTTCAAAACATATTATCCTTATAAATACATGGAAATGTATTACTAAAAAATAAAAAAGTCCCTTGACCTCCTCCTTGTACGACTACTACCCTACTAATAATAATAATAACAATCCAATAGCATTAGTCCATCTAATTATTTTTCTCAACTTTTAAGGAGAAGTAGGTCCAAATATTACCAAGTGATACATGCACATACTAAATGGTTATAATATCGCAATCATGAAATACGAGTAGGGTCGTTTTAATCTCATGTAACAAATAAAAAATAATAATAACTATATAAAATGAAAATATATGTAAACATAAAACTAATACAAATAGTCTAAAGTAGATTCATCATAATGAATTAACCTTGTGCTCTTTTTGAATTATATATAAATATTCTAAAAAAAAAATTAAAAGAAAAATCTTCAAGGAACAATCTTTCAAGTTTAAACCCATTTTACTAAATAGTTATAGATCAATCAAAAATTAAAGTGATGATGTAAAACAACTAGGGCTTGTTTTAATCTCATATAACCAATTAAAAATAATAATAATCATATAAAATATGATGTGTAAACTTACAACTAATCTAGATAGGTTAAAGTAAATTTTTTACAATTAATCAACCTTGTGCTCTTTTTGGAATATAAATAAATGTTCTTAAAAAAAATCTTAAAAGAAAAATCTTCAAGGAACAATATTTCAAGTTTGAAATCATTTTACTAAATAGTTATAGATCAATCAAAAACTAAAGGTTCCATATTTTCATAGTAAAAGGATAAAGTATTTTTTAATATCTAAGAGGTCATAGGCCATATGAAACAACCCTCGTGAAGAATGGTGTTTACCCAATAAATGGTTATCCAACCATATTCCAAATAGAAGAAATATCATGTATAACTGTACCCTATAGGAATCATACCTTGGATATCTATTTAGAGCATCAAAACCTTTACCAATAGACCACTCAAGATGATGTGATGGTAAAAATGGTTTCGAATGATATTGTATAGAAATTTTCTTTTCTTAACATCTTAAGGCCAACTATAGAACCCATAATTAAGGGCAACTTATGCTCTCTCTTTTTTAACACTCACAAACACCTCATCATGGCTTGAATTTGGATCTCCAAAATGAGAGGTCAAAGCTATACCATTAAGGTATTTCATTACTTGGGATTGACAACATTGAGTTTCCTTGTATATATAGAATACTATAGATGCAAAACTCTATTTAAGTGTAACTTTATTAACTTTTTAAAAATAATAATAAATAATGTTGTTAAAAATGAGTTGAAATTATGCACAATTTCATTCTACACATCCAATATTAGGAAAAAAATGGTTATAGTTTCTATAATGCTACAGATAGGGAACTTCCATATCTTACATTAGGTAATCTCTACTATTTAAATTATTTTGGTAATTTTAAATTTTGACCAATTCCCTAAATTTTTATGAAGTGTTCTTTTGTTGCAAGGATATTCATGTCTTTGAGGCACATATAATCTATTGAATATTCAGTTATTAAGCCCATATGATCTATATGAATATTTTGGTAGTTGAGGGATTAATTAGGTGAATTTTAGAAGCCAAGAGAAAAGGCGCAGTAAAGGGAATTAGAATAGGTAGAATAGTTGAAGTCACCCATCTACTTTTTGTAGATTATGTTCTCCTTTTTACAGATGGAATAGTAAGACTTGCAAAGAAGTTAAATAAGTCTTTAGACCTTTTTTATCTAGCAATAGATATGTACATTAATGCATAAAAGTCAAGCATCTCTTTTAACTATGTGGATCAAGATCATACCATATTAGTAGGTTAGCTTATCCCCTATAGAAAATTTTATCTTTAAGAGGGGTTTAAATATGTGTGGTTATTTTTGAAACCAAATGACTACACTAAACAAGACTGGAATTGATCGATAAATAAGGTGGAAGGAAGAATTAATATATGGTCCAAAAAATGGTTGTCTTTGGGGGAGACTGACTTTGGTCAAGTCTATGTTGGAGGCAATACCAATATATTGGTAATCTTTGGCTCATATACCAAAAGGTTTTTTATAAAATTAGATAATTAAGCTATAGGTTATGGACAAGGAAAAAGGAAAGAGAAGGTATTCATTTGGTTAAATGGCAATCCTTATCTAAGCCCAAGAAAAATTGAGGATAGAGACTTAAGAACATCTTACTATTTAGCAAGGCTCTAGCAACAAAGTGTGTTTAGAAGATAATATCAAAGGAAGGCTTATGGAATAAGATCATACATGAAAAATATTTAGATCCACTCATAGTTGAGGAGTGGATAAGGACCCCAATGAATCAAACCCATAATTTTTCAATCTATTGAAAGGCAATGATTCAATCCTTTTATATTGTAGGTGTAGAGGGGGAAAACTACCCTACTGCATATGATTCTCGGTTGGATCCACTAGGAGCCGAGGTGACCATGGGGGTATGTTATAACTCTACACTCGGTGGGCAACAAGGGGAAGGGTTCACCAAGAATGGTTTTAGGACTCACTCCAAGTTTGGGGTGGAATGTGTTTGAATGTGTCAATTAAGCATGCACCTATGTTTGGCCTTTCTAAAACTACACTATGAAAAGAGAAAGAACAATGCAAGATACAAGATGCAAGAAGACAAGAGCTAACCCTAGAATGATTCTTTGCTTGAATGATCACTAACCCTAGGATTGCAAAACAAATCCTTTAAGCAAGGGTCCAAGAGAAATGCACAAACAAGGTTAAAACCCTAAATGCACACTATATGCTTTTATTATTTCAAATGCCTAGAAATTTAATCAAATGCTTTTCCTCACCTGTGATCTATATTTTGAATAGAAATGAATAAAAAGCAATCAACAAACAACCTAGATATCTACTAGGGCACTTATCTGATTCGATGGTTGTTCCAAGCTTTATCTTGCATCCAACAATATCCCACAACTTCAATCCTACAAAATAACTTCACAAAACCCTCAAAAAATATGATCAACATTAGGGGGCCTGCTTAGGCTATTGTATAATTGTACTTGGAGGTGCAACAATCAAGCCCCCTAGGTCCTTTTAGCTAACCTTTAGAATGCAAAAGTGAAAGTTGACCTTTTTGGAAGATGAACAAACAAAATACAATGCAATAGAATAGTATGATGAATAGAGTGCAAATTGTGCAATTATGCTCTAAATGTAACATGAAATGTAGATCTAGGGTTTGGGGGTGAACTTCTACCCCCAAGCTTAACACAGATGAAATCACGCCCTACATGAGGCAACCACGATTTTACTTCTGATGAAATCATGCCCTGTAATTATGGGGTACGATTTCACAACAAAGAGAAAAAACAATAGAACAATGCAAATAAACTAACAATAGATGCAAAATTAGCGATGTATGAATGCAAATGAGCAAAAACAACCTGGTGGTAGTGAAAAAGTAGAAAAAATGATGAAGACCTCCAAGATAGTAGACTCCTCCTTAGGGCTCCAACACTTATCCACCAAGGGCAGCAACACACAATCAATGCAACATAAGAGAACTCCACAAAGATTTAAAAGCTTCAACAAATCACTTGGCACTTTTACAATATGGTCTTATTGGCACTTGTCTAAAACTTGTTCTTAGCTTATTCTAGAATTAGGGAAAGAAAGCTTCAAACCCTCTATTTATAAGAGATTTGAAACAAGGATGGGTAGGAAAACCAATATCAAAAGAGGTCAATTTGGAAAATTAGGGTTTTCTAAGAGAAAACCCTAGCTAGGAAAAATCATGCCTCATAAGGGCTGATCATGATTTCATCGAAACTAGGAAAAAAGGGGGAAAAGAAGGGAGAGAGGCCCAAAATTGCTTTGGGTAAGTTGGAGGGTCTCTCTAAGGATCTAGGGAAAATGACTCACTCAAGTGGGTCAATTTTTCATATCTACATTTTGCCCCCTCTTTGATGCATTTATGGCCTAATAAATGTATCAAAGAAATATGTAGACACCTATGGGTGAAGGACAACAACAAAAAATGAGTGGTTAGTTTAGAAGAAAAGAGTGGTGCAAAAATTGTGTCATTCTAGACACTTTCTTGTTTTGCATGTAAATCGAGGTATTAGGGATATTAATGCCTCTCAGGCTAGGGTGCCCCTTGAGTTTTGGAAGGAATGCAAAATTCTTGATGAAACTTAAAATGGTAGATGTAAAAGAAAGAAGAGTGAAAGGAAAAAAAAAGAGAGAAGAGAAGAAAAAAAAGTAGAAAACAAGAACAAGAGAGCAAGAAAGGAAAAATATGAGTGTGTGCTCATGTGTGATTGTTGTTATTATTATTTTATGTTTATTAAATGATGAATGATGAGTACAAACATAATGGATGCAATGCATGATGGATTTAACTAAATGGAATGAATGAATCTAACTAACATAATGCCTAAAATGTAAGCTAAAATGAAGGTGAAAGTGAAATGCAAAATGAAATGCAATGGATGAGCAGGGTGACAAGACATAAAGAGGCAAAGCGAACACAACGAAAGAGAAAGCAGAAGAGAAACAAAACTCCAAAGAGGCCAAAGGAGAATACAAAGGATGAAAATCCAACAAGGATGTATGCTTTAAATGATAAGATGGAGGTTCTTGTGTGGATGAAGCTATCTGTTGCAAATATGGACAAGGGTGGAGTTGAACCCTCTATGGGTGTAGTGCTCACTAAGATGGATAAAAGAGAGAAAGATATACCTGCTAGGATGTATGCTCACAAATGATCGAGATGGAGGCTACCCCTCATGTGTGACCATGAAGCTATCCCATATGGGGTGTGTTGTGTGTGAGTGATGAATTAGCGAGTACTACCTGATAGGGGTGTGGTGTGTGCAAAATGTGTATGGACAAGGCCAATGGAGCAAAATGAGAACCATATCCCTTGACTTGGAGAGATATAAGCAATGAAAACTTTCAAGGTCAAGGAATAAGGAAAATATGAGATGGGTGGATGAAATGATGGAAATGCATGAAGGTGGGCCCTAGGTTGGGGATTCTCTAGGCATCAGAGCCCTAGTGAGAGTGCAATGCATGTGAGCTATGACCTAACTAGGTGTCATCACTTGCCATTATTGCAAATTCCCAAGAATCTATATGAACAAGTAATGCAAATATGAGTAGGCAAAAGTGCAATTTATGACAAGCAGAAATGCAAATGGAATAGAATGTTAGGCAATCATGCAAAATATGACATGCAACCATGCATAATGATCAAGCAAACAATGATGCTATATGAAACTATTCTAAATGCAATGTGCAATGTAGATGATGGATCATGCATAATATCTTTTGAGATGCATTATGTTCATTGGTTCTTTAAGTTCTTCACCATCTAAAGAAGCTAAATGATAGGCACCTAAGCCAAACTTGGTCGTTATGACAAAGGGCCCTAACCAATTGGCCTAGAACTTACCTTTAAGATCAGAATGAGCATTGGTGTTCTTCTGGTTTTCCTTGAGGACAAGGTCCCCAACCTCAAAAGAATGATTGTAAACTTTCTTAGAGTAAGATCGCTTGAGCCTATTCTGATAGGCTCACAAATGCTCTAAGGCATGAATGCACTTTTCATCCAGTAGCTCCAATTGGTGCAAATGATTTGAGTGATACTCATCATCGATCGAGGCATCTTGCAACAAGATGCACAATGAGGGAACCTCAAGCTCAAAAGGAAACACCACCTCAGACCCATATACCAAGACATAGGGTGAGGCACCTATGGGAGTATGCATGCTAGTATGATAGGCCCACAAGGTAGGATAAAGTTGGATATGCCAATCATGACCGGTCTTACAAACCAACTTCTTCAAGATCTTGATCAAAGACTTATTGGATGCTTTGGCTTATCCATTACCCTGAGGGTAATATGGAGTTGACCACTTATGTTGAATCTTGTACTTAGCACAAATTTTATGAACATCCTTGTTCTTGAAAGGAGTGTCATTTTCAAAAATAATCATCGAAGGAATCCCAAACCTACAAAGGATCTGGTTGAAGATGAACTTGGAAACCTGAGTTCCAATCACCATGGCCAGGGGTATGGCTTCGACCCATTTAGTGAAGTACTCTATCATTGTTATGATAAACTTATGACCATCAGATGACATTGGGTTAATCTTCCCTATAATGTCCAATCCCCACATAGAGAATGGCCAAGGGGAAGAAATAACTTGAAGGTTTTGAGGAGCATGGACAAGATTGTCATGGCATTGACACTTGTCATAACATCGAACATGGTCACATGCATATTTCTCCATGGAAGGCCAATAGTACCCCATCCAAAGGAGCTTCTTGGCAATAGCATTACCACTAAAATGGCCTCCACATGATCCTTCATGAGCCTCACTAAGAGCAAGTCGAGCTTCATCGAAGTTAAGGCATCATAAGAGGATACCTTCAAAAGAATATCGATATAAAGTATTGCCAATTATAATGAATCAACATGCTCTTTTGCAAAAAATATTATATTGATTATGATCTAAACCATCAGGTATCAAACCATCCTTAAGAAAATTAAATATGTTGGTGTACCATGGCTCAGATGGGGCATCTTCGATGGTCAAAACATCTAATGAGACAAGATAAGAACCAAGTGATGTGGGCTCCTAGAGTTGTCTAATGATAATCGATGCTTGATCATCTTCTAACTCCAAAGGAAACAAGGATGCAACAGTGACCATGGCATCCACATGGTGGTTTGAGGATCTAGGGATAGACTCTATGGTTACTCGATCAAACGAGGACAATAACTTGGTGATAATCTCCTTGTAAGGCTTTAGTTTATCATCTTGAGTCTGATAAACATCGTTGATCTGATTGACCACAAGTTGAGAGTCACCAAAGATCGAAAGGACTCTAACCTACAAGGCTAAGGCTACTCTAAGGCCAAGGATCAAAGCTTCATATTCTGTAGTATTGTTTATGCAAGAGAAATAAATCTTGAAGGAAAAGGAGAATGAGCTATTTTTGTGGGGTAACTAGAATGACTCCAACACCAACACCCTTCATGCATTGGGCTCCATCAAAAAACAAAGTCCAAGACTCTAGCTCTTCAACTTCGATGTTGAAGCACTCATCGAGAAACTCAACAACCAAAGGATGGGCAGCTTCTAGGGGAGCAAAGGCTAACTGATCAACGATTACCTGACCCTTGATAGCCTTCTGACCTATGAAGGTTAGGTCAAACTCACTAAGGGCTAAAACCCACTTAGTAGCTCGACTTAAAAGGTGAGGCTTAGACATTAAGTAGCGCAAAGGATCAAACTTTGCCACTACCAATATCTTATGGTTGAGCATGTAGTGTCTTAGCTTTTGGGAAGTGAACACTATAATGAGGTAAAGCTTCTCTAAGGGAGTGTACCTAGTTTCATAGCTAACCAAAGTTCTACTGATATAGTAGCTCTTTGTTTTTATCATCATGTTGAGCCAATAAGGCTCCCAAAGCATGAGTTATGGTAGCTATGTAAAGCATCATATGCTTACCAGGTATATGAGGAACTAAAATAGGTGAGGAAGTGAGATACTATTTGAGGTCATCAAAAGCTTTTTGACACTCAAAATCCCACTAAAAGACAACATCTTTCTTAAGAATCTTAAGAAAGGGTTGACACTTATCGGCTAACTAGGCTATGAACCGATGAATAGCCTAAAGCTTACCTTGTAGGCTATGCAACTCGATTAGGGTGTGAGGAGGAGGTATGTCAGTGATAGCCACTATCTTAGTGGGGTCTACTTCAATACCTCACCTAGAAATGATGAAACCTAACAACTTGCTAGATGTGACTCCAAACACACACTTAGCAGGCTTAAGGTAAAATTTGAAATGTCGAAGCCTTTCAAAGATCCACATCTTAGATCATGAACATGATCTTGTCGATGTATGGAGTGACCTAAAATATCATCCACATAGTCCTAGAGAATATCATGCATCATGTCATGAAAAATATAAGTCATAGCCCACTGATAGGTGGCACCAACATTTTTCAAGCCAAAAGGCATGACTTTCCAATAGAAGGTACCCCATGGAGTGATGAAAGTTGTCTTGGCCTGATCCTCAGGGGTAATCATAATCTGATTGTATCTTGAGAAACCATCCATGAGAGATAACATCCCACATTTGGTAGTGAAATCTATGATCTGATCTATGTTGGGTAAGGAAAAATCATCCTTGGGACATGCTAAGTTGATGTCCCTAAAGTCGGTACATATTCTGATTGTTCCTTCCTTCTTAGCTACAAGAATGATGTTGGAGATCCAATCAGAATAGTCGATAGATTTTATAAAATCGACGTCAAGGAGTTGTTGGAGCTCCTCCTTAATCAAAAGGGTGACCTTAGGATGCATCTTCCTAAGTTTTTTCTTAACATGCTTAATACTAGGCTTCACTACCAAATGATGCATAACAAGGGAAGGATCAAGCCCTGGCATGTCGGCATATGACCAAGCAAAAACATCATGAAATTCTCTTAACAAATTGGTCAACTGCTCTTGCTCATCCATGGACAAGGCTTTACCTAGCTTAAGGATTCTAGGGGTCTCCTCAGAACCTATGTTAACATCTATGGTCTCCTCAATGAGAATGGATGACTCATCCTCAAGAGGAGGTGGGGTAGGGATCACTCCTAGTTGCTCAAGGTCCTCGGGAGACATAGAACCAAAGTCCTCTTGAGAACTAGAAGACTCAACCTACACAACACAAGGGATTGACCCATCAAAGGAGATGCCATTATGGAGGACATCCTCATGAACCATATCATAAAGAGTGTCACCTTCAGCATACTCCCTTGGGGTTACAACTAACATAGAGGGAGAGGGTGGGCCCTCATCCTCAACACTCCACTCCAAACCTTGATGAGATATCCTCAGAAGAGGCTCCTGATGAGAAGGATTGACTTGATCCTATGATGAGATATTAATTAATGATTCCTCTCTCATATTTAGATTTTCAAATTGCTTAGTTATGTGAGATGAGGGATCTGATGGATGAAAATCATATTGAGCTTGTTCAACTAGTGAACAATATTCAAATGGGTGAGGATCACCCAAAATGGTGATAAATTGATTCTTAAATTCAAACTTCAAACATTGGTGAAAGGTAGAAGGGACAACCCACATCGCATGGATCCAAGGATGTTCAAGAAGTAGATTAAAATATGTAGGGCAAGATACCACATAGAACATGGTATCTAAGATCTTGGGTCCAACCTTAAGGGGGAGGGATATAATACCACAAGCTTCTTGGGACTCATTGTTGAAGGTTTTGATGATGTCATCAGATTTAGTTAAATCTTCCTCTTTTAATCCAAACTTTTGGAAAAATTGATAAGTGCATAAATTGAGGGAAGAACCATTATCAATCAAAACCCTCTTGATAAAATTTTCCCCAATAAATGTAGTGATGTAGAGAGAAGAATCCCCCTGTAAGTCTGAGGAAGAAATATCATCATCTAAGAATGTGATATGATGTATCCCAAGAGAGCTTACAACATTAGCCATAGCACTAGGGGAAATATCTTGAGGGATAGATTATTGTCTTAGAAGTTTCAACAAGGCTTCCCCATGAATAGGAGAAGTTTGTAAAAGTTCTAAGAGAGAAATATTGGTTGAAGAACTCATCTCCTATTGAGAGTATTGGGTCTAATGATTCTGCGCTTGTTGCCTTGTAGTTGTTGCTATCATACCAACCATATTATCATAGGGAGGTGGCACATTCTGATATGACACTTGATTAGCTGCTTGCTACCCATGCTTAGGTAGGGGATCTTGGAAGATTCCCATATCTTGATTAGTTGTGGGTGCTTATTGATTGATGGGTTGAGAACCTTCTATAACAAGGTATCCTACATCAATCAGGTCTTGAACCACATGTTTCAACCTCTTACAAGAATTTATCTAGTGCCCCTCCACTCTATGATACTCATAGTGTTGACCAACCTTATACCAATTAGTTGTGGTATCAAGTTACCTTATGGGAGGTAACTCAATCATATTAGCTTCCAAAAGTTACTTTAGGACCACTTTCATAGGTATGTTGAGCCTTGTGAAATTCCTTTGTGGAGGTTTTTGAGGTTGGCTAAGCACCATATTTTGTAGGTTGTTAATAATACTATTAATAGGCCTACTATCTGTTACTCCATCACCTACCACATGCTTGTTCTTATACTGATTTTTAGTGGTCTTATCTTCTTTCACTTTAAGTTGTCCTCTTCTGATAAGAGCTTGCTCTACCTTTCTTGCTAGGTCAATTGCTTGATCAAAAGATGTGATAGTTGTAGTTTCCAATGCATAAGATAATTGCTCTTGCAAATTTCCAATAAATATTTCAAGCATGTCTCGAGGAGGTAAGGTATATCTCAAGCATCCAACTAGACTCCTCCAATGAGATAGAAATTCTAAAAAAATTTCCTCTTTACCTTGTTTTAACATGTAAACATCTTTCATGGTCACATTCTTTTCAACATAAGCACCAAATTATTGCACAAATAATTCAGTTATCTCTTCAAAATTCCTCAAAGAATGGTTGGGCAACCGATAATACCACTCTAATGCCATGCCACCAAGACTCTTAGGGAACATCTTTAGCAACAACATGTCATCATATATGATATCATGGCAAGTTGTTCTAAACATTCTTAAATGCTCAATTGGATCTTCCATTCCCTTATATATAGGTAAAATCGGTATGGAAAAATGCTTAGGATAGGATCTAGCGACAACGATAGGGTCTAAGGGTTGATTGCACATTTCTCTATAGTTGTAGGTGAAACTAGGGGGTTGAATCATATCCACTCTTGAAACCAATTGTTTCACCATATTAGTTAAACTTTGCACCTTGAAATTGTTGTTGTGCAATACCCCTAGATTCCCTAAGGGAGGGGTATAGGTAGGCTGTTGAAAGGGTACTTGGCCCATGTTGGAGGTATTGATACTATTGTGATATGTGGTATCTTGTTGGAGAGGATAACTAACAGTTGGTGGAATATAAGAAAAAATGTTGAGATTAGTTGAATGAGGAGGAAATTGAACATAATCTTGAGATGCACTACTAGTTGGAGGAATTTGTAGAATCCTTCCAATGTTGGTGGTCATAGTAGTAGCATATGTTGGGTTATGAACAAGATTACCATGATGCAAATATTCAATCAAGGAGTTGTTATGAACATCTCGAGGGAAAATGGTTTGATGATGAGATGTTCCAACTTCCTTGAGTTGGGCTTCCTCTTCCATAGCTTTATCCAAGGTATCCTTATGATGCTTGTAGAAATTCCAAACATGTTCAAATGATTTAAAGATAAGGTTCCCATTGGGTCCCTTAGTAGGATCAAGGTTATTCTCAATCTCTTCATTTTCCTCCTCTTCTAGATTATGATTTTCTCTATCAATTTGATCATCTTCTTGGAAAATCTCATCAAACTCTAAAAGCCTTCACCCACTCCTAAGGTTGGGAGCCATTAGGAGAGAGAGAAAGGATAGAGTAGAAAAGGAGGAGAACTAAAAACTAGCAAAAACACACAATATTTTTAAAGATGTTTTTAAATGTTTTTGATCTAAACAAATAGAATTAGTGGTCTTGTTTAAATTTTTCAAGAAGAGCAAACAAGGAAGAGGCTTCCTAATTTGGCCACTAAGATGTGTGTTCACGTTGGGTTCACCAAAGATGTAGAGGGGGAAAATTTCCCTACCATGTACGATTCTTAATTGGATCCATTGGGAGCTGAGGTGACCATGGGGGTATGTTATAACTCTACACTCGATGGGCAAAAGGGGAAGGGTTCACTAGGAATGATTTTAGGACTCGCTCCAAGTTTGGGGTGGAATGTGTTTGAATGTGTCAATTAAGCATGCACCTATGTTTGGCCTTTCTAAAACTACACTATGAAAAGGAAAAGAACAATGCAAGATACAAGATGCAAGAAGACAAGAGCTAACCCTAGAATGATTCTTTGCTTGAATGATCACTAACCCTAGGATTGCAAAGCAAAGCCTTTAAGCAAGGGTCCAAGAGAAATGCACAAACAAGGTTAAAACCCTAAATGCACACTATATGCTTTTATTCTTTCAAATGCCTAGAAATTTAATCAAATACTTTTCCTTACTTGTGATCTATATTTTGAATAGAAATGAATAGAAAGCAATCAACAAACAACCTAGAGATCTACTAGGGCACTTATCTGATTCGATGGTTGTTCCAAGATTTATCTTGCATCCAATAATGTCCCACAACTTCAATCCTACAAAATAACTTCACAAAACCCTTAAAAAATATGATCAATATTAGGGGGCCTACTTAGGCCATTATATGATTATACTTGGAGGTGCAACAGTCAAGCCCCCTAGGTCCTTTTAGCTGACCTTTAGAATGCAAAAGTGAAAGTTGACCTTTTTGGAAGATGAACAAATAGAATATAATGTAGTAGAATAATATGATGAATAGAGTGTAAATTATGCAATTATGCTCTAAATGTAACATGAAATGTAGATCTAGGGTTTGGAGGTGAACTTCTACCCCCAAGCTTGACATAAGTGAAATCATGCCCTACACGGGGTAATCATGATTTTGCTTCTGATGAAATCATACCCTATAATTATGGGGTACAATTTCACAATAAAGAGAAAAAGCAATAGAATAATGCAAATAAACTAACAATAGATGCAAAATTAGCAATGTATGAATGCAAATGAGCGAAAACAACCTGGTGGTAGTGAAAAAGTAGACAAAAGGATGAAGACCTCCAAGATAGTAGACTCCTCCTTAGGGCTCCAACACTTATCCACCAAGGGTAGCAACACACAATCAATGCAGTAGAAGAGATCTCCACAAAATTCAAAAGCTTCAATAAATCACTTGGCACTTTTGTAATATGATCTTATTGGCACTTGTCTAAAACTTGTTGTTAGCTTGTTCCTTCAAGGGGAAAGAAAGCTTCAAACCCTCTATTTATAAGGTATTTGAAACAAGGATGGGTAGGAAAACCAAGAACATCAAAAGAGGTCAATTTGGAAAATTAGGGTTTTCTAAGAGAAAATCCTAGCTAGGTGAAATCGTGCCTCGTAAGGGTTGATTTCTTCGAAACTAGGAAAAAGAGGAGAAATGGAGGGGAGAGAGGCCCAAACTTGCTTTGGGCAAGTTGGAGGGTCTCTCTAAGGATCTAGGGAAAATGACTCACTCAAGTGGGTCAATTTTTTGCATCTACAGTAGGTAATTGGCTTACCTAGAAAATGAGGGATAGTTCAAGGATAAGACTAGGATTAGACCCTTGGATTAGTTGTGGTGATACGAATAGAATTTCAAATATATAATTCAGACCCTAAGAGATCAAGGAATTGGAACTCTCGCCCAAGCAACTAACCCATAATATTCTACAAACTAGAGTTAGGGATGGAAGGAAGCAAAAGTGTTAAGGCTTCAGAGCCAAGAGACACACTAGTGGGGAGAATATATAGGGAGACTTAAATATGGACATACTAAGTTGCAAGAGGAAATTAATCAATTGATTTGGACAAATAATGAACCTACAAGGGAGTACACTCCAAATTTGAGGTATAAGACTTTATTGTAAGATAGCATTGATGATCCAACATGGTGGTGGAAAACACTCTGGAAGCATATATCCCTATTGAAGACAAGACTATTCCTATGGCTTGCCATGAAAAATAAGGTTCTGAATTGGGAGGTATTATAGAAGAAGAATTTGAATGGTCTAGGAAGGTATCATTTATGTAAGTCAGACAATGAAACAATTGATCATTTACTAGTATCTTGCTCCTTTACTAGATAGGTTTAGAGGGAGGTTGTAGCACAATTAAAGCTTCCTATAGTATGGCAAGAAGACTCCTTATGAGAGTGCTTAAAATATTGGTTTGAAATAGGTCACACAAATTTTTAATAGCTATCTCGTTGTTTATGTCTTGGGGAGTATGGTTATCTAGGAACGTATGATTTTTTTAGGATCAAGAGAAGCCTACTTGGCAATTCTCCTCCCAAATCATTGGAAGTTTCAATAATTGAAAGGTTTCGACAACAACAAAGGTAAATAGACAAATCATCCCTTCAAAGAACGATAAATCAGGGACCTGGGGCTTTTTTGATGGGGCTAGACAAGGGGTCCTTGGAATTTGTGGATCAAGAGGATTACTATATATTTTTGACTCTTGTTATTTTAAATTCAAGGTTGGACTAGGAGAAGGTTCTAATAATTATGGTAAAATTATGGTACTCAAATTGTTGGTTCAATTGGTATAATCAAAAGGAATACAAAATCCAAATATACAAAGACTCGCAGGTGGTAATACACGAGATGCTTGATGTTTTTAGGATGGTAAAATTGATTCTACAACCCATCTTCTCTCAAGTAAAAGAAGTTGTGGATCGAAGTGAAGCTTTTATTTTTTTGGCATATTTATAGAGAATTGAATAGAGAAGCATAGGCACCTAGGTGTTGTAGGTGAGTTGGAGAGGAGAGGGCAATCCTCCAAGGGAGGTCCCAGGTTTGAATCTCCACCCTACCAAAAAGCTGAATTGGGTACCCAAAATCCAATTGATAATGTTGGTGCGGGTAGGGCTGGGTGCGACCCCCGGGTGACTTTGACGGTGTAGAACCCCCTTTTTGTGGTCTCTTAGACCAAGGCGGCCCCGCAAGGGGTTTTTTGCTTAAAAAAAAAAAAATAGAGAAGCATATGAAATCTCAAAGGAGGCACTTTAGATTAAACCAAGTATGTGTTTAGTATAGAAATTCAATGAGGGCAATGTACTGCAACTAGTCCATATCTCTATTTGGGGGATTAATTCACTCCAGTTTAAACAACTTTTTCAAAAATCTCAAAAGTCAGATACTACTTGACAAATTTGAAAGGTGTCTAAGGACAAAACTTAGTCTAATAGAGATAGCTAGTTATGATGTATAAATGACCTGATTTTTAGATCATTATTAAAACTTTGATCCAAAGAGGCATCTAAAGAATGTAATTTCATATTTACTTAATATAAAATTATTGACTTTTTTTTTCTTCTAAGGATCAAAAAGTTAAATGGAAACTCTTCCAAGGTTTGTATTTAATTTTAATTTATCTCTAATGGTATTTATTTGTGCCAAAGATACTTATGTGTTAAAGTCCCTAAAATTCTAAAATTTTAAAAAGAATTTCAACCTCATAATTTAGGCTTTCTTTTTCTTTTAATTAAGTAGAATTAATATGAAGATTTTGAAATTTTAAAAAAAGTTTAAGATTCTAGTCTAAAAAAGATAGAGTTATATATCATATTCTCATAATAAAAATATAATTGGATAAATATATTATGTAAACATCTTTTATGAAGAGCATCTCGTATAACTTATAACTTTGTAAATAAAAATTATTATAATATTTTCCTTAAAAAATATTTTAATCTTAACATTCATATTTTCTATTTCTTTATAAAATGCCAAGTTAATAATTAACATCTTACAATTTTACAAAATTAATAATAAACAAAAAATTATCAAATGGTATTAGTTCATTAGTTGAACTATTTATATTCCTCAACTTTTAAGAAAGAGACCTAGGGAGACCTAGGTACGAACCTTGTTAAATTATACATACATAATTGCTAAATACTTATAATACCACTATTGCCAAGCACTTATAATACCACTATGTAATCCCGATGTATGTAATTGGCAAGCACTTAAAATACCACTATGTAATCCCGATGTATGTAATTGGCAAGCACTTATAATACCACTATGTTATTATGATGTAATATCGATAGAATCTGTAATTCCATGTAACTCATTAAAAAAAACTATGAATACTAAATTTAAAACCACATTTTCCTTCACATTTATCCTATAGCTTGTTGTTTTTTATAAATATCTTAGTCATGAGAGTCTCATATAGTATCATAGACATTTAAAAACATTTTTTTATATAGCTATAAATTTTAAATGAAACTTATCTTAAATACATAAAATAAAATCTACATATAGTTTTTAACATCAATATAAGCCATACAGAATGTTGTAGTTACCATGGTGTTCATTAATATTTAATGGAATATAGTATGGAGATAAAATAAAATTTACATTTAGTTTTTAACACTATCAAATGAATGTTGCAGTTAAGTAGGTGTTTATTAATTCCAAATATGGTATGGGGCTGTATATGGGGGCTTACACCCTCTAGGATTTAAAACTTAAACAATCTTATTAAAAAAAAATTAATCTTAACTTTTAAATCTCGCCTTATTCTTTTATAAATATAAATTTAATACCTAAAACTTTAGAATACTATATATTTTGCAATAAAAAATTGTTGAAGTTGTTTCATACTGAAAAGTTGTTTAGAAACATTGAACCAATATCTTTAAGTTTTCATACAAACACTAAAATTCAAACCACGAAAATAACCTTCTTATATTTTATTTTTAAATTAAATTTAAATTATTATTTTCATAATGTAAAAACAAATTAAATAAATAAATAAACTATTAAAAATCCATGACCAATGAATATTAAAAGGCCATGGCACTTCGAGTTAAACATCTATCCAAAGATTGTTTGAAACATAGAAGTGGTAACTCACAAACACATCTCCACTTGACGCACATTTTGGACAACTCTTATCAACTTTCACTTGTTTGGAGTCGCCTTTGCTTCATTGTTTTGTGATACATGTAGTCCTTTATGGACGTACCTTCTCCTGTCCTGCATTGTGGACAATTCGCATCATCATCTTTCACTTGTTTGGGGTTACTTTGTGATACATGTGGTGGACAATTCGCATCATCATCTTTCACTTGTTTGGGGTTACTTTGTGATACATGTGGTTTTGTGTTGGTTTAAATAGGATAGTTAAGTGGTAGGATGATGCTTTCGTATCAAACCATATTTTTTTAGTTATATAGAAGAATTGGTCACAACCACATTATTTTTTAGTAATTAATAAGTGCAGGGTTCAAATCACAGGGGTTGCTTCTATCAAACCTATTTCGCTTTGTTATTGTTGGTCCGGTATGAAGGGGACCATTGGTCGCTCGGGATTTGTACCGTCATAGCAAACCATATTTAATTTACTGTTACTTTATGATCTCTAGCGGGTTTTTGCTTTCTTTTGTTGGTTTTAGTTGAGCTTAGTGAATTCTTAAAAACTTATTTGTTTTGGGGTTGAATTTCTGACATGCAATTTTTGGGGTGTGTTTTCATATAACCCGTTTTTTTTAAGTGTAGTCTTATTATTCTTCTATGATAATATAATGTCACTTGAAAAATAATAAAATATGTTTTAAAATATGAGGATGTTGAGTTGCGTAAAGCGATATAAGACATTGACAACCAAGATGAGATCTACTAGAAACGGAGCAAGTATTACTTGATTACTAGAAGGAGATAGAAACACTAAATTTCTCCATCAGGCTACTTGTGATAGAAGATAAATGAACAAGATGGAAGCTCTTCAGGATGAGAATGGGGTCTCCTTTAATACGATTGTAGGTACACATTCCCGTTCAATAGATTATTTTGTTAAATTGTTTAAGGAAGGTTTGATGTGGGACAAAGAGGTTTAAAAAGTTCTTGTCATTCCATCCATCATCTTTGAAGAACAAAACCAAGGTCTACTTAAACCCATTGCTAGAGAGGAGTTGAAGGAGGTAATCTTTGGAATGAGCACAAGAAAAACGTTAGGTCCATACAACTTCCCAATTGAGTTTTTTAGACCTTCTAAGACAGCTTGGAGGAGGATGTAATGGTTGTAATAAAGGAGTCTAGGGATAATAAAAGAATTCTTAAAGCATTAAATCAGACATTTGTTGCCTTAATTCCAAAAGGGGAGGAGGGGGTGCATATTTCAAATTATAGACTTATTGCCTTATGTAATATCATATGCAAAATAATCATGAAGGTAATGGTTGAGCGGCTAAAACCTCTCTTAGAAAACATTATCTCCTCCAAACAAAGAGTTTTGTAGAGGGCAGACAGATCTTGGATGGTTTGGTTTTAGCTCAGGAGGCAATCCATCAATGTAAAAATATGGCAATAGATAAATGTTCATAAAATTGGATATGTCAAAGGCTTATGATAGGGTGGAGTGGATCTTCTTTTCAATGATGATGGCAACATTCGACTTCTCTCAAGATTGGATAGAGTAGGTAATGAGTTGTCTCCAACATACTCAGTGTTAATCAATGGTCTTCCCTCGCAACCGTTTGGAGCCACTAGAGGCCTTTGTTAGGGAGATATTTGTTTCTTTTATATTTTTTTATATTGGCTAAAGGCTTGGACAAACCTATATTGAAAAGACAACAGGGTTTGCTCATAGGTACCAAGGTGGGTGAGAAGGTGTTGACTCACCTATAATTTGTCGATGACATAGGATCGATAGGACTTGCCAACCTCAAGGAAGAAGAATGATCAAAATTACTCTTAATGTTTATCTTAGGGCCACAAACCAAATCATCAACAATAAGAAATCCAAAGTGATCTTCAATCTTAACCAAAGGCTTCAAGATAAAATTCTAGAGATCTTAGGATTCACTAGGGCTTCTCTCCCAATGGTCTATTAGGGGATCCCTCTACATTTTAAAACTAAAAATAATTGTTTTAAACTTCATCAAAGAAAAATTAACCATTAATCTCACACATGGTTAATCTTTGGAAGTAGATTATTTATTAAACTTGATAAACTCATGAACAACTTAGGAATTTATGGACGTACTCGATGTGTTTTTTTTGTTTGTTTGTTTGATATATACGGGAGCTGGTTATATCCACTACTTTATTTTTAGTAACTACACATGGTTAATCTTTGGAAGTAGATTATTTATTAAACTCGATAAACTCATGAACAACTCAAGAATTTATGGATGCACTCGATGTTTTTTTTTGGGATAGATAGGGGAGTTGGTTATATCCACATTATTTTTAGTAACTGCCAAGTGCATGATTCAAATCACATGGACTACTCCCAACAAGCCTATACCACCTCGTTATTGTTGACCCGCATGATTCAAATCACATGGACTACTCCCAACAAGCCTATACCACCTCGTTATTGTTGATCCGTTGTGAGGAAGATCATCGGTCACTCATGATTCAGAGGATTCAAAACAGACTACTACCTTTGCTATAGTCATACCCCTCAAGGTTTAACCAAAGTCTTTTTTTTTTTATTAAGCCTATACCACCTCGTTATTGTTGACCCGTTGTGAGGAAGACCATCGATCGCTTAGGATTCAGAGGATTCAAAACAAACTACTACCTTTGCTATAGTCATACCCCTCAAGGTTTAACCTAAATTTTTTTTTTTATTAAGCCTATACCACCTCGTTATTGTTGACCCGTTGTGAGGAAGACCATCGATCGCTTAGGATTCAGAGGATTCAAAACAGACTCCTACCTTTGCTATAGTCATACCCTTCAAGGTTTAACCTAAGTCTTTTTTTTATTAAGTAAATACTTTGTATACATATACATATCCGCCGTGGGGGTTGAACCCGGGTCCTGGGTCACATCACCGATAATACAAGTGGCATCCTTACCGGTAGACCACAACACGCGGATAAATCTCTTTTTAAAAAATAACTTACCACATAAACAACTACCAATCCACTAACTCTAACTTCTTAATGGATATAAGTATTTAAGATGAAATGGTTAGTAAAGTCTCACCTAAAACAAACAAAAAAAAAAAAAGTTAAATAGACATTTAATAATGTTCATCATATTTTTTCACAGATGTTTTTGTGACTTTAGATGCCTTCTTAATTTTCGTGAGTTCGCGTCTAGGGTTTGAGTACACCCCCTCCTTTTTCCCCTTTTCTTTCAATTCGGTAAGTTTGCATAGCATATTATCATCAAAGTTGTGGTCCAAATGTATGCAGATCCAGAGCAGTATCATCTCCATCTCATGTTTCCACTGGTTTTCACACATGAAGCCTTCAATCCCCAAAGCAGAGGCTTTGGTTTTCCTAATCTATTTCCAGCAGGTTCACATTTGCAAGTTTCTTTTTTCTTAGTAGAATGGATTCAGATTTACCAGATATTTGCCCTGTTTTTTTTTTTTTGTTTTGCGAAAGTTACAATGTACTGCTTTATTTACATGGATCGATTTTTCTTTTCGTCACATTTTTTTCCTTTCTTGATTTCTTTGATCTGCTTTCAGAATTATTTTTACGCTGTGTAAGTAGGATGATTGGTTTTAATGTAAGGAAGAGAAGGCTATGATGACATAAATTTCCCGAAGATGAGGGACATTTTCCTTTGAAATATATAAGTTGTATAGATCTGAGCCTTTCTTCTTCCATATTAGGGAGTCTGTTTCCAGATCTGACTGTTTTATTTGTTTCGCTTTCATGAGGGAAAGCAAAGAACAGTTGGAAGCCTTCAGGCAAAGTTGGTTATCCCAAGGCTTTTAAGGCTTTTTTGTTTTTTTTTTTAAACTAATATATTTGGCTTCATTGTATCGAACTTGGATCTGTCAAATGTTTGGTTTTTTTTTGGAGCATAGACACGTAGATCAAATTGTCTATAATGATACTCTGTTTCTTCAAAGCTTCAGTTTTAAGCGATGGTTCAGATTCTTATTTGCCGTTGTTAGCCTCCAAAAGATTGTTGTTTTTATTTATGGATATTTAATTATATTTTAGTTATTGAAATATAATGTATAATTTTTTTTTTTTTTTTGATAAATTAAGGGAAGGGAATGGATAACATTTTTTTTTCTCTAATAACTGGGTAGGGGGTTAGACATTTTTTCTGAGGTTTTTGCTTCGAACACATGTAAAATCTTTGAAGCTGCCTCTATAACTCCTGTCCTTCTTCAGGTAAACGTGGTCGCGAGTAGATTTCTGCCTCCGAACAAAAATAATTTCTTTGAAGCTACCTCTATAACTCCTGTCCCTCCTCAGATAAACGTGGTCCAAGTAAAGAAAACCCAGTAACTGAGTTGGTACCCGTCCTCAATATAATGTATAATTATTATTTCATAAATTTACACTTGTCTTAAATCTTTATTCAGAATTTCAAATTTATTTAAAAAAATATAATAATTTTTAAATTATTAAAAACTATTTTATATTTTTTCTAATACTTAGCATTTTTATCATACTATTTTATATTTTTTCTAATGCTTAGCATTTTTAGCATACAAGATCATTAAATTGTGTATATCGATATTCCCACAAGCTTCTGCTTCATTGTTTACTTTAGATCTAGAAAGGCATGACGGGCGATTGACTGATGTTGGGTTTCATCGAGTAATATGTCTGTCTTTGTTTGGATATTGTGAAGATGGGTATTTTTGGAGTGGTCAAGGGAAGCTGTGGATGTGGTGAGTGAGGTTGTTTCTTGTGAAGGAAGCAGTTAGGGGTTAGATTCTTTTTAAGACATACCATGTTTGAATGTCGATAAAGTGGTAAATGCTAAAATTCAAAGGTTTAATTTTTAAAACATTTATCATACATATATTATTTAATAAAAGTAATTTATTTTTATTTTTTAATTTTTTATGTTTGAATGTTAAAAATAATTGTTCAGTTTCTTTGTATTCAAAGTCTTATAGTAAGAGTATCTAAAATGTGTTTTTTCAAAACAGAGCAAAGCCTTTCTTTGGGATGGAGTCTATCTAAACTTTGTTTCTTTAAGAACAGAGAGCAAGTTTTTTTTTTTTTTGGATGGAATCAAGTTGGATTGATTGATTTGATGCTTACTTCATAAAACAATCATAAGTGAGATTTATATATTTGTTTGTTTTAATATGTTCTATAAACTTTTTAATAGGTAAAGTATTATTAAAAAATAAGGCATTGAAACACACAATATAACATATTTCGAGGTGTTGATTAGAGTGAAGATTGACACAAATGTACAAGAAAGTAGTCATTGAAAAGAAGCATTTAGGTATATGAAATCAGTCAATGAAAAGAAGCATTTGGGTATAGGAAACCAGTCACTGATAAGTCTGTACGGGATGTGAGGTTGACATCAACTCCATCCTTGATGTTCCAGTCATTAAAAAGAAGCATTTAGATATAGGAAACCGATCATTGAAAAGTTCACACAAACTGCATCCTCGATGGATGCTTTAGTCATTGAAAAGAAGCATTTGGGTATAGAAGACTAGTCATTGATAAGTCTACATGGGATACGAGGTTCCTATTAACTCCATCCTCTATGTTCTTGAATCGTCACCATTTGACGACAAGTCGAAGAAGCAAAACCAATCATTGAAAATTTGCACGAGATGGAAGGTTCCCATCAACTTAATCCTTGATAAACACTTTTTTGGAACCTTGCAAATAGTTATGTGGAGATGTGTGCAAATCTTGAAAGTGAGATGAGTGTAGTAGAGGGCATACAACCTAAAAGCGAGATGAGCATACTAAAGGGTTGCAGTAGCCAATGACTTGTCATTTGTTTGTTCAAGTAGCCAATGGCTTGTCATTTGTTTGTTCAAGTAGCCAATGATTTCTCATTTGATTCATTGGTTGAAGTAGCCAATGACTCGTCTCTTAATTCATTTGTTGAAGTAGCCAATGACTTGTCACCTCATTCGTTTGTTGAAGTAGCCAATGACTTGTTAGAATGCAATGTCGCAATGTCATCTTGTTCTTTTTTATGGGGATATCCCTTAAGTCTGAACTTCTCAAAGGGTTAGAGGGAGGATGGATAGTCGAGGCTATTCGAGGACTAGCTATCTTCAAGGCTGGTCTTTGGATAGAACTTCCCTTTTTATCTCTCATATCGCTCCTTTCTTGATAAAATTGTTGCTCACCTTGGTAGGGATTTGTGGTCTCACAAATACTCACTTTAGATAGAACCTTCCCGATAGGGTTTTGTGGTCTCACCTTGTTTTGAAAATACTATCTAATTATAGATTTGACCTCCATATGTGTAAATGTCATATCCAAGCCATTGCCCCCCTCCTTTGACCTCAATGGGCCAAGTTTTTATGTTAATCAACCTCTTGTCTACCTAATCTTACCTAATGCCTACCTAAACTTACCCAATGCCTATTTTTACTAGAAAGAAGTCGAACACTTGATTAGGAAGATCACGAATTACCCATAAACTAGTGAAAAATAAATCCTTGCTAAAGGCCATTCTATAGAAGTTGTCGCTCAGAATCTAGCTGAAAAATTCCTTGTCGATGGTCCTCAACTCTCTCCAATGCTTAAAAATCCTTCTCTGGGCCTTCCTACAAAAGTTGTCGCTCAGAATCTAACTAAAAAATTCCTTGTCGATGGTCCTCAACACTCTCCAACACTAAAAAACCCTTCTCTAGGCCCTCCTACAAAAGTTGTCGCTCAAAATTTAGCTGAAAACATCCTTGTCGATGACCCTCAACACTCCCTAACTTTTAAAAACCTTCTCCACTTCCTTAGGCCATACCCCTTAAGAACCCCCTTGCCTCTTCCACATCTTAGACTAAATTCTTGGATTTTCTTGTTAATTCCCAAGCCTTAATGGATTCAGTTAACTCTAATTCCTTCACCATTGATCCCCTAAATCACTTCTTCTTTGTCAAATATCTCATTAGATCCTTCTCTCAAGTTACCCAAAATGTGGTTTGAGCTCAACATACCTTATAATACACAGTTGTTGCCCTTCAACAAAAATAAATCCCAACCTCTAATTCATGAGGTTGAGCAACCTCCAAATCATCCCTCGTGAAATTAAATCTTCTATCTTGGAATGTTAGGGGACTTCCCCTCCCATATTGTAAGTTTCAAGTTTGAAAGGTTGTAGTAAAGGATCATATTTCTGTTCTTTTTATTTGAGAATTGAAAGTCATTAGTCAAACTTCATATTTTTGTTCTTTTTATTGAAGAATTAAAAGTCGCACTAGTTAGACTCTCTCCCATTGTATGGAAGTTATTGGTCAAGGATATGCATATGTTGGACCATGGTGAAGATCTTGCGAATCATTGTATTTGGGTTAGATTGGCTCTCAACTTTCAGGTTTTGGGGTTTTGTTCTATTTATGCTTCCAATGACTCTTGTAGTTGTATAGCCCTCTTGGAATGGTTAGTTATTTCTCTGCCTCCTCAAGAATGGATCCTAGGAGGTGACCTTAATATGATTGAAAATCCTAACAACAAAAGTTGGGCTGGTAGAGTTGAATTTGACAACTAGTTGTTTTGTAGCAATAATTTAGGTGTGCATGACCCTTTCTTTGGTAAAGCCTCCTCTCATAGAGATAATTGGTTTACGTGGTTTAACTTTTATCAAGGTTTTTCAAGGAAGCTTGTTTGTCTAGATAGATTTTATTTCAATAATTATTTTCTAGACAAATTCTTTCTCACATGACTGAGTTTGATCACGTGCTTATCTTATCTTCTATAAATGTTATCCACCTTGACAACTCTCCTTGTTGCCATCTGGTAGAGCATGTCTAGAACAGATTTTCCAGACCAACCAATAATACTGGTAATACAAATTTCCCTTAGATGGTATGGGCGCTCTCTTGCCAAGAGGAAGAAAATGCAAGAGTCACTTACATAAAGAGATCTCTCATCTTTGTTTCATGCTTATGAAAGACCCCACTAACATTGTTATTAAATGTGATCTAGCTGATGTTGAAAATCAAGCGAGAGTTTATGAGCCATATCGTGTTAGAGGGGAACATATTAGATCTCACCTCAATTGGATCTCCCAGGGCAACAATGGAACTAAATTTGCATAAGATTTTTTTGGAAAGGATTACTGAGTTGGAGGACCCTTCAAGTCATTCCCTTTCCAACACCAATGAGATCATGAATCTTTCTGTAATCCACTCTCTCAATTTTTTACAACTTAGCCAAGGGATGATATCGAACTTTTCTTAATGGATTGTGCAAGAACACATTCCCTCCCTAGTAGACCCTATTATTCGAGATGAACTTGAATGTCCTCTTTCAATGAACAATTTGCATAATCCTCTTATTTCTATAAAGAATGACAAAGCTCCTAGTATGGATGATCTTCTAATGGAGTTTTATAAAAAAAATCAAACATATCCTTTCCTCAGATCTTCATCATGTAACTTATTTCTAAAGGAACAACTCCTGACCAAATCTTCAATTGGAGACCCATTACCCTCCTCAATGTTTCGTACAAGATCATAGCTAAAGCTATAGCTTTTAAAGTCAAACATGTTGTACAAGTTGTTTGCCTAGAACAATGTGGTTTTCTTAAAGGTCATTGTATCTCAGATAATATTATGATGACCTAGGAAACACAATGGGCTATCAACTCCAATCAAGATGCCCTCCTAGTTAGGTTAGATTTTGACAAAGCATATGTTAGAACAATGGGATATCGACTCCAAGAGAGATGCCCTCCAAAAATGAATATTGCAGGTGTTAACAAGAAGTAGGGCTAAGCCCACAAATAAAAATAAAAGGTAATGATGAAAGTGGTATCGTGGAATATTAGGGGTATGAATAAGACCCAAAAGAGATATTATGAAATTAATTGATAGTTACAATCATGAGCTTATTATAATATAAGAAATATTAATAAATGATGAGGAAAATAAGGATGCATTCAAAAAGATTTGGAAGATGGGGGTTGTTTTGCAGTTTCTTATATAGAAGCTTTTATAGGTATTATGACAATATGGGATAAACATAAATGAGATGGATAATTGCTAGGAGCAAAATGTAATTGAGTTGCTAGTCTATTTGCATGAAAGCAACATAATTGGAATTATAAATGCATATGCTCCAACTATAATCACTTGTGAAAAATTGTTGGAAGGACCTCAATTTTCCAACTACAATAATTTAAAATTATGATCTATGAATTCTTCGAGGTGAATTCAACACAAGTCTATTTCCTTTGGAAAAGAAGGATGGTAGTCATAGATGGTCTAAAGCAGTGGAGGATTTTGCTTCATTTATCAATTCAAATGGCATTTGGATGCTATTACTTCAAGCTTTCACTATACATGGGATAATAATGCATTGGGAAAACTCATATAATAGGAAGATTGGATAGATTTTTGTTATTGAGAATAATGGTTACAAATAGAATATACAATCTATTTGAATATTTTGTTATGAGCAAGATTAGATCACAAACTCATTCTCTTGAGATGTGATTTACTCAATAATGGTCATCCAAAGCCATTTCACTTTCAACTTGTGTGGCTCCAAGTCCATGATTTCTTCTAGGTGTTTATATTATGGTGGGATGAGGCATATTTTGAAGGATCATGTATGTACAAGTTTGTGTAAGAGATGAAATATCTAAAGGGAAAAATGAAGATTTAGAATGTCAAATATTTTGGTAACATATTTAAAGAAAAGGAATCCAAGCTCAAAAATTTGTAAGATATAGTAGAAATGAATGGAATAGACCAAAATACTTATGTGCAAAATAAAACACTTTTTAATTATCATTATGTATTAAAAAGGAGATATTGGTCCTAAAAAACTTGGTGAAATGGCTCATGGAAGAAGATAGAAATACCAAATTCTTTCATGCTACAACCAAAATAGATTTTTCTTTTCGCCGCATTAAAAATATTTTGAATCCTAATGGAAGAAACACTAAGGAAGAAAAAAATATCAAGAAGAAAGTAATTAGTTATATCAAAGATTTTTTTAGATGTTGGGTGAGATAAGGAGGCTCTAGGTACAATTTTTTAAAATAAATAATCAATTATAACACAGGGACAATATGAAAGCTTGATGAGGAAGATCTCTATGGAGGAGTTTCATAAGGTAGTTTTCTCTTTCCATCCTAACAAGGCACCCAACCCCAATGGATTTCTTGTAACTTTTTTCAAATATTTTAGGATAGATTAGAGAGTGATATGTTGGCTACAATTGAAGAAGCTCGAAAAAAGAAGGCTATAATAAGTGATATCAATTCCACCTTTATTACATTGGTTCTTGATAAAGATGAGACAATATTTTTGTAATTTTAATTCAATAAGGCATTTTAATATGCTTTATAAGATCGTTTAAAAACTATGGCAAACAAATTGAAAGCATTCTAGATTGTACTATGTTAGAGGAATAAGGTAGTCTTGTTTATGATAAATAAATTCTTGATAGTGTAATAATTGCACAACAGACCATACATTCTCTTCATTTCATAAAAAAGTCAGAAATGATTATAAAATTAGACATAAACAAAGAATATGATAGGGCTTGTTGGAGTTTTCTACATGGTATTCTTTTAAAAAATGTTATAATCAAGGCTGGTGTGAATGCTTTATATGCTAAACCATTTCAAAATATTCTATTTTGATCAACAGATCCCTTGTTGGAAGCTTTGAGTTATCATGTGGACTTTGCCAAGGTGATCCACTATCTCCTATGTTTATTATTCTTGTGGAAGCATTCGGGAGAGCTTTCTCAAAGGTAAAAATGGAAGGAAAAATCAAAGGTATGAGGTTACAACAAATGGTCCCTTTGAATCTATCTCTAGTATTATTTTCATGAAGTCTAAATCAATATTATCATGTTATGAGATTGTTGTTGGACAATTGGCTAAAAGTACAGAATCCAAGATCCTTTTCATTAACACTATCCTAAACTTACAAGAAACTATTATGGCTATTTTAGGGTTTAAAATCATAAATTTTCCATTAACATATTTGGTATTCCTTTGTCTCATGAAGGAAAGAAGTATCTTTAGGACTTAATTTTGGATAGAAGAAAATCTTGTTTGGCAAGTTGGAAAGGCAAGTTCTTAACCATGGTTGGAAGGCTACAACTCATAAATACTACAATGCAATCCATCCTTAGATGTTACTTTCAAGATTACTAGTATGTATACCATCCAAATTTGATAAAATTCAAAGAGATTTTCTTTGGAAAGGATATGATGAAAATTTTAGATTTTTTGTATGTAAGTGGAATAGGGTTTACAAAGGGAGGAATATTGAAAGAGAAAGCTTGCAAAATTGTAGATTTATGAGTTTGGCGTTTGGGGCAAAACTTTTAGGAAAGAGTTGGATGAAAATGTTACTTCAAAAATACATAGGTTCTCTTGATGCGATGAAACTATTCAAGAAGTGAACCCTACCTAAAGGATCGCCAACATGACACTTATATTAGATTATTTATAATTGATCAAGAAACATATTAGATGGTCAATCAATAAGAAAGATTTTGTAAATCTTTAGTTTGATGTTTGTTTGAAGCTTTATCCTCTTATTTATGATTTAAAATGAAAACCATTGGCCTAGGGATATCTAGATTGTAAAGGTCTAAATGTGATTGATTATGTTAAAGTAATTAACAAGTTTAGATCATGGATTTCTTTTATAACCTAGTTGAAGGAAAGGAACTCAAGTAAATAGCAGATGAACTTCAAAAGATGCTTTGAGAGTTCTATTTGCTTATTTTTATGTGAAGGGATGAATTGGTTAAGAATCCATCAAAAGATAATGAATAGTCAATAAAATTGAGATATGAGGTTTTAGAGCAATAAGAATTACATAGTTCGAAATTATTTTCCTTAGAAGAATGTTTGATCACTAGCGGCCCTTCCTAAGGCCTCAAAATTCCTTTAGTTCATAGTCCAAAGCAAGATTCATATGGGAGAGAGTCTACAAAGAATAGGATATGATGCACATTTTAGGTGAGCCTTGTGTGAGAAGGATCAAGAAACTTTAGTTCATTTACCTCTTCAGTGTCCCTTTGCTCACTCTGTTTGGGGATACTTTTTAAAAATTATAAGAATATATTAGGTGGATCTATCAACATTGAAAGAGATGATGAAGTGTTGGATTAACAATTTTAAAGCTCAGCCATTATGTATTCTATGGAGGATCGGTCTTATCATTATTGATTGGAATGTATGACGTCAAAGGAATAATAAATTTTTAAAACAAAACCTCGAAATTATTTTGAAGTTTGAAATTGGATTGTTGCCTTTTGTAGAATGCTTATTGACATGTTGCTCATTATTGGAAAAAAAAAGGTGCTCGTCTCTTGGTTACAAGATTTGAATGCATACAAAGGGACACTTGTGTCAATGTAGTTAATACAAAGGACCTACATCAATCTATGGTACACTAAAAATATCCAAAAGTTGAATTCATTAAATTTTATTTTGATGATGCTTCCAAATAAAATCTAGGGAAGGTTGATAGGGTGGTATTTAAAAAAATAATAAAGAAAAATTATCCTTAGATGGAACTTCAACTAACAACTATGCATAGGCTAGCTCACTTCTTATAATGACTAAGTTTGTCATTGAAATAGGATAGAAATATATTTCAATTAAGGGATTTCCTATCTTAGTCATTTGTTATGCATAGGCTAGGTCAAGAGAGATTTTATTTCTTAATAAAAATGATATCAAGGAGTTGATACGAGAAACATAGCAATATGAGGAAGAGGAAGAATATATTTGAATGGAAATTCAAGCTCAATAAGGTCTAATTGACCTAATAACAAATGTAATGTTTTGATATTTTGATAAGAATGGTCTCCAATAGAAGCCACATATAACTTATTTAAAAAATAATCAAAGTTAATCCATATATGATTATTTAAATTCTAGACTTATTCTACATCCATATCCATATTAAAAATTTAAGTGTAAACCATTAAGAAGTTCTATATCAATATTAAACTAGCATTTTAAATGTTTTTTCATTTAAATTAATTTAAAAACACATATACCAAGCTTTAACATCATATAAGTATATGAAATTTATTTTTTCATAGTCTTTACACTCCCTATCAATCATCAAGAAATTTATGTCCGTGAGGCTAGGTGGATTGGTAAGTTGGGGTACTTACCTAAAGGAGACCTAGGTTGCAATCCCACGGGTGTGCCCATGCATAGCCAGTAGTCTGATCTGAATCCTCTGCATGTTGCGTCCGACGGACGATGGTGGTCCGTTCCCTACATATCCGACGGTCCCCATCTCCCGTCGAGTGTTGAACCAGACTGACGACGATGGTACGAACCCTATGCATTCGATGGTCCCCATCTCACACCAGGTTACCATCAACGAGATGGATGGGTTTGTTGGATGCAATCGTTGATGGTTGGAACCCTACCTAGGCAGTTATTACAAATTGTGATTGTACCCAATTCACCTATGTACCAAAAAAAATCAAGAAATTTATGAACACAAACAAGGCCTTAATAAAAACATTTATTTCATTTGAAATTTCCTTATCTTCATGTTTTGTTACTATAGCAAAATTATACATGAATTAAACAAATATCACATACCTTCCTTAGCATGTTTGGCATACTCTTACACCTTGTCATACTCTTCCACCCAAGCCTGAATTAAGAGATGTTCAAAACTGAAAAACAAACTTCAATTGATGTTTATAGATATTACTACCATTAAAAATATGAGTAGAATGTTTTACTAAGTTATTAGCTTTATAACAATATACTATCATTTGACAACGCGTACACCCACGATCATTAGTAGCTATGAAAAGATGTTAGATGGAAACGATTTTTACTATCTTTTCAAAAGAGAGATACCACAAAGATAAGTATCTAGATATACTAAATCAATTGTTTATTTCTCTAAACTAAACCTCTTTCAATCCCATAAAATTATTTTTTAATTAGTTAAATGGGATTAAAAATAGCCTTAATTGTATATCATGATCTTGGTATTACTATATTTCAAAAAACCAAATAAAGGTATTAGACTAGCAACTAACACATTATTTAACAAACACAATATTTCAACAAACCATATAATAGTATTACAAAAAAAAATTAATTAGTTATATGGGATTAAAAATAGCCTTAGTGAGGTCATGGAGAAGAGGGTGAGGGAGCGATGAAATTAGGGTTTCTCGGGAGGGTGGGGATGAGGGTGGGTGGGAAGGCTGTTCTGTGAGAGCACGAGAGCGTCGACAGGTCGAACCAGGGGCTCGATAGGGTGGAGGGAGTGCAAACAGAGTCTGGGGACGCCGAGGAGTCCTTGCCAAGTCGCGGCAAGGATCTGCCAGACAAACGGGGAGATGGACCTCAGAAGTCATATGCTTTGGCAGCGGCCTCTGAAACCTTAAGCAGGCTCTTCTCTAAGGATTTATTTTCGTCCGAGGACGAGTTGGACATCCCGATGAAAATTTTCTCAAGCTTTGTGGATTTTGAAAAATTTACCCTCATCGATAAGTTTATTGGTGGTCGTCCCGACATGGAGACCATTCGCAAGTGGGCGTCTGGCAAATGGCGGACCTCTAGTCACTTAGAGCTGGCTGCCCTAACCCGAGGTTTTTTCGTGATTAGGCTGAGCAACAAGGAGGACTACTGTAAAATCCTGGCTGGAGGGCCTTGGTTCTTGGGTCGTAGGAGTCTCTTTCTAAGGAAGTGGGGTTTGGACTTTAACCCCGATACCCAGAATATCAACATTGCTCCAATATGGGTTAGGCTCTCGAGTCTTCTCCTTTTCTGCTGGCATGAAAATGTAATCAGAGGTGTTGCTCGGTCCATCGGGGAGCTGATCACTTTAGACCCTCCCACTAGAGCTCGAACTAGATTTGTCCAAGCTCGGTTCTGTGTTTTGGCAGACTTGGAGACGGACCTCCCATCCTCCATTACTCTGCGGTCTGGGGTACTTTTCTACACAAGCAAGTTATTGTTTATGAGAACAGAGCCGACTTTCTGCCCTCAGTGTAGTTCTCAAGGGCATCTTCAGTCCAATTGTCCTCTCCAAAAGTCGAGGAAGAAGGAGCGGGATCCCTGCAACCCTTTGGAGCACGGTGAAGGTCAGACGAAGCACCCTTTTGCGAAAGGCCATGAATCTCCAGGTCCATCCAGGGACCATCTCGAATCCTCCTTACCAGAAGAGGAAATCACCACCCATCCGAAATCCGAGCAGTGTGGTGGGCGCCCCCAACTAGGACCATAGGAGGAAAAGGAATAGCCCCCCCTTATCACCACACAGGCAGATTCACCCAAAATTTATGATCGAAACTCTCCCGAGGCACAAAAGATATTGGAAGACTACCTGCTGGGAAGAAGAGGTTACTAGCCTGGTAATATTAGCCCTCGAATTACGAGGAGTCAAAAGCGAGGGGTGGATTTTTTTAGTGAAAGGAAGCAGGGTCGTCCCCCCAACAAGGAAAAGAGAGACAAAGAAACTGCGACTGATGTTGCAAATGGAACCCAACGGTTCTTTGTTTCAGGATGACTTCGATTCTCTGATGGGTGACGCGCTTATCCCAAAACCTCCCTTCCAGCAGGGAAAGGGAAGTAAGAAGAACCTCAAACCGTACAGATGAAATCCTGGATGTGAGAAGACTAAACAGAGTGGCCATTTGGGCCAAGGCAAAATTTTCCAGCAGGATTCTCAATGGTTTGTTTCAGTCCGGTCATTTTTCTTGGATCCTATCCAACATGTATGCTTCGAGTTCTGCCTCCGGAAAGTAGAAATGTGGAAAGTTTTTTCCCAGGTATGGGAGAATTTTTTGTAGTTTTCTTGGCTGTCTTCTTACGCTTTCCGATGGTCCAGCTTCTCCGGCTAGTTTTTGTTTTCCCAGTTATAATGGCCATGGTTTCCGGGATAATCAGGCAAAAATGCCTTACTTGTAGCCCTCGGGCAATTAGCAGCTTTTTGTTTTTTTTGCATACAGGTTTATTCTTCCAGCCAAGAGGCATGAAGCACTATTTAGCAAGGCTGATTTTGTATATAAGGTTTTGGGATCCTCTATAAAAACCCACTGTTAATCTATTATAATAATTACCAAAAAAAAAAAAAATAGTCTTAGTGAGGTATGAGGTGTAGACCAATTGGTTCATCCAAACCTCATAAGGGGGCGGAGGTCCAAGGTTCAAATCTCGGGCCTAGCCGGACTAAACACTTGTCCCTTTCCTGGTGCTTTCAGCGGCGTAAAAGGTTTAAAATGATTGTGGCATGGCGGTTATAGGGGTGGACTGTGCAAAGATCTGTGTGGCGGCTTCCGGGGCGAACTATGCAAAGATCTGTGTGGCGGCCATAAAAAGCTGGACAGCCTGCCCGGGTTCGTGGCGGCTACCGATTCCACCATGTAAAAAAAAAAAATAGTCGTAGTTATATTATATCATGATCTTGGTATTACAATATTTCAACGAACCAAATAATAGTATTAGACAAGCAACTAGTACATTATTTAACAAACACAATATTTCAACAAACCATATAGTAGTATTACAACTAACAATTGTGTATATAGCATAGCAAAATTTGAACCTAAATCTCCACATTTGAAACTCACATTTTTAACAACTTGATTTCATATTACTTATAATCTCACCACAATTTTCCATAATATAAAAAGAACAAATTCATAACACATGCATGAGTTCTATATAAATATTAGCAAATAGTTTAATAAATTATATATTAATTTATTGAAAAGTTAAAACACTATTTGGTTGTTATACTTGTATTATTTTAACAAGGAAATTAATCTATGATGATCTTTGTCAATCAATTTCAAACTTCCTTACACCCATCAAACATTGTAAGATCTCTTACAAAGTTAAATTCTACCTTAAATTCTATCTTAAATCTATTTGTACACATAGGTAAACCTCATACTTTGAATCTTCAAAAAAAGTTTAAAATTCAAATCCAAAAAATGTAATTACATTCCATTAATAAATATAAATTATTCATTCCTTATTAAAAAAATAAATAAATATTTTTATAAATTTATATAAATAAGTAAATAATTTTAATTAAATTTATATATTTTATGTGACTGCATAAATTGCCGACCATATTGTCTAATACGTTAGAACACTTTAGAAAAAATAAAAAAATATTAAACTTATAAGCTTGGCTAATAAAAGTTAAACATGCGCACTATTAATTGGTATTCCATTTAGTTGCATTATGATCCCATAAAGACTAATAATTGCATGCGGGACATTTTAGGGAAATTGTTTTCGATGAAAGATTGTAATTGGAAGGATCCACCCTCTTTAGTTAAGGTTAATCAGTTTGTTATAAAGTTTTTAATTTAACATTTATTAAAAGTAATGTATTAAATAGTATTAGTTTAATTAATTAGATCTTTAAATTTTTAAGAAAGAAATAGATATTCAAAGTTGAATGAAATAATATGTGCATAATTATCAAGTTGTATTATAATGACATGGTTATGATTATGATATTGACAAGGATAAAACCATTCTCAAATGTGATAAAGGTGAAACCCATTTCAATCCTATATAACCCATAAAAAAATTAATTTAATATTTATTTATTAAAATAAAAAAATATACCTTTATTTACCCAATATGTTTATCAACCAAAATTTGAAATGGCCTCACAAATTGTAGTTAGATTAGGAAAATTGGAGTTACAAAGATTGAGTCGTGCAAAAGCATTAAAGTAGATTAATGTGATTATTTAGTGCTCTCTAGTGGACTAAAGATTTTCCAGAGAAAAATATCTCATTTTTTTCCTAACTCTCTACTAGTTGGCGTTACAAATCTATTATGCACGGATATGTAGAAAAAATATCTCATTTTTTTTTTCCAACTCTCGCATTATACGTTGGAAATATATCATGCACGGTTAGGCAGAGCTTTCCATAGTAACAACACCAACAGAAACTAAGTACTTCATAGACAAAAATCTTTAACCACCAAGCCATAGTCCCAAAAATACAATACATAATAATAATACAACCTTTATCTAGTCCGAACAAATTTACAAAATAATAAATAAATAAAAAACACGCAGTACTTTTTATTCGTTCTTTCCCAACCATTGTCTGTCAGTGAGTGCTCAGATCTCTGTCATTCTCCAATCCCCGATCCAATTTCTCTTCTACTTTATAACTTAGCTCAAGAGAACTCATACGCTGGTTCGCAAACAGATTCACGACTTATATGTGGATAGCGATAGCACCCAGCGTAACATCACAGTGCCCGTTACAGAATCTGCAACGCCTCATCAGACACACCGTCATGCATTCTGTCATCTGCAAAGCTGATTCTCGCTCAACCAAGAACAGAGTGTGGGTGGGCGTTTTCAGGCTTTACTTTACTTTTGTATAACAGAAAACACAAATAAATGTTTTTTTTAGAACAACGACGACAAATCTTTTCTTTCCTATCTTTTATAATTTATTTAATTAAATGAATTATAGAACCAGGTACACAAAAATGAGGGCTACAACGACGGAAAAGCTCCGCTGGGGGGTGGTGGTGGAGCCTCGACTCGAACTGGGGCCGCCGGCGGTGCTCCCATCGGCGGCGGCGGCAGGGGAAACCGGGTTCTGCGTAGCGACGGGGGTGTTCCCGCTGAAGAAAGGCCGGCTCGCCGAAGGCGACCCGCTGGCCGGCGCCTCCGCAGAGGGCGGCGAATTCTTCACCTCCTTCACAGAGAGCGCAATATCATAGACCTTTGCTTCTGTGGGGTAGAACAACCCGAAGTTGCGCTCCGATGTGGGCCCGGGTTTCTTGTCCTCGTTGAAGAGCGCAAAAAGGTAAGTGTCTAGCGACGCATTGGGCTTCATCGGTGTCCCGGAGCTGGAAACAACGTGCTTCACGAGGTTACCATTGTAGGCCGCAGCGTTGTCCCTGCTGGCCCCTGTCTCGTCCTCATCGCCCTTGGAGGGCCAACCGGTCTCCATGACAACGATGTCCAGGTCCTTGTGCCCCAGCGCCGCCATTGCAGCGAACACCGCGTCCAGCTGTGCGTCGAACAGGTTCTTGTACAAGAGACCTGAGGTCGAGTCCCGTACGCCCGCATTTGGACGAAACAGAGCATAGTCCAGCGAAATGACGGCGGCGTTGTCCTTGTAGGCGAAGTAGGGATACACGTTTACCATGAGGTAGGATCCCGTTCGGTTAAGGAAGTCCAGCATAGGGCTCATCACGGACCCCGTGAGTTCGCTCCGGAAGGCGCCGCTGGAGGGCGGGTAGGAGGTTTGCAATGCGCTCAGGGCGAGCGGGCTCGAAACCTTGACAACGCCCTGGAGCTTGTAGTAGACCAGGGCCTTGTAAATGTTGGTCATGGCGGGCACCAGGTAGGAGGAGACGTTCTTTGAGCCGACGAAGACCTCGTTTCCAACGGCGATGGCGACGATCTGAGTGGCCGGGACGTAGGCGGCGACGTTCTGCTTAACCCAGGCGTAGGCGTTGGAGAGGCGGCGCGCCACGATAAAGAGTTGTTCGTTGGGGAGGGCAACGGTTACCTTGACGCCGGAGCCGTTGAAGGCGCGCAGCACCGCTGGATCTGTGTCGTAAAGCTTCACGCGGTCGATCTCATGGCTCGTGACGAGCTTCACCACCTTCAAAGCAGAAGGGAGGTTGTCCGCCACGCGCCCGTAGTTCACGCCCACCGATCCCGCCCCTGCAAAACCCCATAGCAACAACAATTTAACGAAATGAATGTTCAAATCCCCTGCAAAAAAAATAGTACTCTAGGGATCGAACCCGCGACCCGCCCGCACCTGCACAGGCTGCCACCGCCAGCGCCACCGCAATTCCGAACAGCACCGAATTCGTCATCTTTCTCAATCTCATCACCATGCCTTCATTAATCTTTTCCTTCTTCTTCTTACTCCTGTGATTCGAACGCGGAACCTCGAACAGCTCAGCTCCACTAAACAACACAGGCCGGAGCCGCTGCAGCTTATGTCCTTCGCATCCTCTTGTAAAGATCTCACTACCGGTTCAGCCAGTTGCCCGACACCAACAAACGGTGCCTCCGGTTTGTGTTCTGTGGGGCAGGGCAGAGCATCTGGCATGTGAAACTACTGTTTAGGGAGAGTGGACCCTCCGATCCTTTAAAGATCCAAAAATTGAATTCCCGGTATTATTTTAACCGGGAATTGGATTCCATAACCTGCCGACCCACCCCCGGCCTGTCTAGTAATTGTTTGCGGCCATAACGTGAACGTTACGTCTCTTTTCTTCGTCCGAAGCGAGCACCTGGCGATTTTTTTTCGTAAGATTTAGAATCAATTTCCGAGATCGCTGACGGTTGCCAGTTAGATTTACGATTGTCGAGGGAGAGTGAAATTTTAAATCTATTAACGTGCTGTCCTATGTTTTTACAGTGATGTTTCCACGAGTTCTCCTAACGTTCAGCCGTCAAAGTTAGTTATGTAATTTTTAATTTTTTTTTTAAGTTTTCTGATTTGACTGCGAGTCCCGGTAGCTGTATCTCTCCGCTTTATCGGAAATGGGACATGTTGCATGGACGGTGACTCAAAAGGCATTTTCTTTTTCTGTGTCGTTGGCCACGAATTGAATTGATTTCGGTGAAAGTTGGTTTCGGCTAACCACGACGATTTTTGCAGTCGTGGGGTCACTTGAAACTTCCACTTTAGAACGTAGTCGAAGTCCAAGTCGGCACGCAATCAATACCGTATATATCCAAAGTTACAGGGAAAAAATAATTTAATTTTTTATTTTTTATTTTTATAAATTAGAAGATATAATTTTTTATTTATTTGCTATAAGAAGAATAAAAGAAAAAAAAAAGCAACTATGGATGCGCTTAATTATTTTGTAAAAGAATGCATATCCAACCTTACTACAAAAAAGATTATAAAGTAAATCTTGAAAAGAAAATGTAGGTATAAAACGACAACTTTAAAAAACCTTTAATTTTAAAAAGATAAAGAGATATAATCTGATTTTGTGATAAATTAATGTAATAATTTTTTTAAAAACAGCTGTAGCTTTTACTCTCAAAGTAAAAAAAGAAGGGCATATAAATAGTTCCACGTGAAATGGAAGGATACGGACGAAATTCTTACAAGAACATGGTGTTGCCGACCAGATTTTTAGTTGAGGATTGCTAGTGGTTATCTACAAATAGAATCAATCTAACTAAAAGTAGAATGTGACAGTTTATTATTTATAAATAATTTAATTATTTTGTAGTTTGTGAGTAAATATTAAATTAAAAAATTAATATAGGATTTAAAAAGATCTGGATTTCAAGAGCTCCATATCTTTGTCCCTATCCTCATATTGAATTGGATTTATATATATAGAATTTGAATCCTAAAAAACATTGGTTCAATATCTTAAACGTATTATTATAATTTTATTTTAGTTTAGTAAATATATTTTTCGAACAAAAGGATTTATAGGGTTCAAGATTGGAACCCCAACTTTAAATTGAAATCGTTAACTTCAAGCTGGTAAACACTCAACATAAAACCAGACAATCTATTACCTTCCCCAAATTTAATATATCTTTAGATTTTCATTTAAAAAGGAATGAGGGGAAAGGTGGCGTGTATGTGAGTAGTTAAGAAAAAAATATGGGCCTTTCAAAAAAACTTTATGTCTAACTAATAAAAGAAAATAATTAACATAAAAATAATAATTCTTAGTTTATATAATATAAAAAATTATAAAATTTATTATTATTTATTATAATGGTTAAATAATTAAAGTTAAAGAAATTGTTATTATTTATGTTATAAAATTTAATATATATTTTTTTACTTGAAAAAAATTAAAGAAAAGTTATTTTATCAATCAAATTAAAAATTTGATATTAAATAAAATAGTTTTTATTTATGAAGTACAATCTTTTTTATAAATTGTCAACAAATTTGATATTATCAATTTTGTTTAAAAAGTACTAGTTGCAAGCTTTCTCTAGTGGTAAGGGTGCAATGGTAAGGGCTTTGGCTTCTCTTTGAGAAGTCCAAGGTTTAAATCTCCTTTAGTATAAGGTGGACCAAACCCTTCATAATAAAAACCTCTGTAAACGCATTGAAAAAATTATGCTTAAAAAGTTAATATAAAATTTATTAACTTTTACTTTAAATATTTTAATTTGGAAAAAAAAATTAAATAAGAGTCATTTTTATCAATCAACTTTAAAAGTTAATATTTAATTGAATATTTTTTATTTATGAAGTCTTTTTACTTGAATGACAATCTTCTTTATAAATTGCCAACAAGTTTGATATTTAGTTAAAACATTGTTATCAATTATGTTAAAAAAAAGTTAATATAACTTTTCTTAACTTTTTAGAATCTTTTGATTTAGGAAAAAAAACTAAAGAGGAAACCTCTTTATCAATCAATTTAAAAAGTTGATATTAATTTGAATAAATTTTATTTAGGAAGATTCTTTACTTGAACGATAATTTTTTTTATAAATTATCAACAAGTTTGATATTTACATATAAGGAATACTTTTGTCTATCCTTTAAAGATAAGCTACTCTTTACATTATCTAATGTTCAATTGAGGATCATTTCTTCTTTTTATTGTTTTTTTTTTTGGTTACATAGAAGAGTTGGTAACAACCACTATTTTTAGTAACTGGCCAGTGCAGTGTTCAAACCACAGGGACTGCAACCACCAAGTCTATCTGTATCGTTAAGTTTAATCGACGTGATATGGGGACTACCGTTACTCAAGGTTCGTACTATCATCGTCGATCTGGCGTGCACTCAGAGGATTCAAAACAAACTACTACCTTTGCTTACAGACACCACCAAGGTTTGAACCTATGTCTCTTCTTGATAAGTGCCCAACCAGACTAGCACTTACCAATCCACCTAGCCCTTGGGGCTATCCTCTTATTGTTTTTACCACTAACACCTTTTTTTTAGAGATTAGGAATTCTAATATTTATTTGAACTCAAACACTACACAAAATGTTGCTCTTCATTTCTTGATATCTTTTAGGTTAAATAATAAATAAGATTATAAGTTTAAGTGGCAAATGTGCTTCTTTTTAATTACTTTTCTTTTAACTTTATATATATATATATATATATATATATATATATATATATATATATATATATATATATATATATATATATATATATATATATTTTTTATAAACATACTCACACATACCTTGTTGTGGTTTGAACTTGAGTCTTTGGAATGAGAGCTCAAATTCATACTAGGTCTTTGGAATGAGATATAAAAGTCATACCACTACGATGTCCCACAAGGATTATCTAGAAGGCTTTCTTCGTTATAGGATACTTAAGAAGCTTTATTTTTTAAGAGAAGTTATCAATTCTCCTATTTATAAAAAAAAATCTTGTAAGGCTTGGGATTGCTCATGATAAGTGCACATTTTGTGTACAATTGAATCCCTTAATTATTCTTTTTGAATCTACAGGCAACACATTCATATTGAGACATTGTTTGGTTTTCTACTAGCCATATTTTTCATTGAGATTTTTTATAGCTATGTTTTACTATGTGTTTTCTACTAATTCACTTTGATTTTTGATATTTTTTTAACAATTATTCTTAAGCATTTTAATGATGCATTATTATTATTAATTTTATCGTATTATTTAGATTAGCATGCACAATGTCTACAATAACTTCATGTTATAAATGGTTTGTCTTATCATTTAAGTGTCTTATGGAATCTGAAATTAACTTATCAAATATCAGAGCTTAGTAGCAATTTAACAAACTTGTTCAAAACCAAAAAATACAAAACTATTAAGTGTTCAACTCACATTTTAATTCTATTACTATTTAGCAAGCCAAACGATTCCTTTCACCATGACTACTCATCAAGAGAGACACTTTCACCTACATATGTATAATAAGTGAAGTTTTTTTAACATTGATAATATTGCTTGTTTTGGTAAGCTTTTTATTTTGTCCATGTACATTCTATGATTTATTTCTTATTTGGGATGATTATACTTCATTATTTTTTGAAATTATTTTTAAAAAACTTTAAAATATTTATAGAGCTGAAGTAGTGTTTATTTGCATGATATGATAGATTGAAGGTGTAGACATAGATTGCCACCAATTATGTCATATCAATTTTTATGTTCCTTTGTATGTAAGATTTGACTTTTATGACTTACCTTCTTAATTGTTTTAGTATAGACTAATGGCTAACAACTTTTTGAGTAATAAATAATAAATTAGTTAAAGCATTACATTTCATTCAGACTAAAAGGTACCTCATATGTGGTATGGACAAGAGAGTAAATCCTTGTTTATAATAAATAAAAACTAATTTTAACTTGTATATGAAAATAATTGTGGTTTATAAAATGTTATAGGAAATAACAAATTGATAATATAATACATTTTAAACACTAAGGTGTATAGGTCAATTGTCACTTGTGAAAATGAAAAACCTAATTTAAAGCTTATTGGTTACATTGTGTGTAAGGTGCTCAACCTCAAGTAAATTAAAAATTATTTAAATTTTTAAAGTACAAAACACATTTCTTAATATACTATATCTTATTCTACCCTATTTTCCTTTAAATTATTAATTTTACATAGATTTTTATAACTCTTAAATCAAAATCATCATAAATCATCTAAGTAGGGATATGCAAGTTACTTCAGACAGAGGAGGCAAATTGGCCAGCAACATTTTTAGGGATGCTTTTATTTGAGGCGAGAATGAAGATAGAATTATAGAATCCAATTATAAGTAAAGTTTATAATAAACTACCGACATGGAAAGGTAGATGGTTATTGTTAACAGGAAAAGTGCAACTAATTAAATCAGTCTTACGGGCCATTCCAACATATTATATGTCCTTGTATATTATGCCAAAATCGATAGAAAATAGTTTAATCTATATTATGCGGTCATTTTTGTGGTCAATAGTACATGATATAAAATAATTTCATTTAGTGAAATGGAACAATGTGTGTGATGATAAAAGCAAGGGAGGTCTTGGTTCAAGAGTTCTTACGAATACGAACTTAGCTCTTAGAGGAAAAGTAATTTGGATATTATACATAGAGTCAAACACAATGGGCGAGAATTCTTGTAAGTATGTTAATCCCAATGACCCAAGCTTAATATTTAATACATTCTCTCCACCAAATGGTTCTGCACTATGGAATAGGTTAAAAAAATCAATTGATCTAGTGATTAAAGGTTTAATATGGGTGGTGGGAACTAAAGAAAATATATCTATTTGGATGGATACTTTGTGTGATAAAAAATCACTCTATCTAGATCAAATTTTGAAACCATGGGTGAGATTACTTCAACACAAATATGGTGATAGGGTTTTAAACATTTTGTATAAGGATGAGAAGGAAGATACAAATGGAAAAAAAAAAGATTTTTTTACAAGTATACAAGACATTAATGCTAGGAGGTAGTTGAGTAGAAAGATAACAACAATGATTATGCTAAGGGAAGTCAAGAATAAATTGATTTGGGAGTTGAATAACTAAGGAGAATACACAACAAGAAGTGGATATAATGTAAAACACCAACAAAATAGGAATATCACAATAATATGGAGAGATATTTGAGATAGCCCAAGCATTCCTAAAGTCAAATGTTTGTTTGGCTAGTAGGTCATAGAAGAATTTTTATCTTGGGATAACCTTATGAAAAGAGGTTTTGATGGCCCCTCGTAATGTGATCTTTGTAAAAAGGAGAGTATAGAGAATTTCTTAGGACACTGCTCAATAGTCTAGAGACTATGGCAATAGATTCTTAATATGTTTGGTAAATTATAAATGCATGGTGATGAATGATAGAATTGAAGAATGGTTAAAGCAATGGTAGAGCACTTTTAAAAGTGAGGCTTTATAGACAGTCCAAGATATATCAAAAGATGCAATACTTTATATTGTATGGCTAGAAAAGAATAAAAGAGTATTTAAAGGAAAGGAAAGCAATTTAGAGGTAACGAAAAGGAAAATTAGTTTAGCCATAAAGGAGTCTAAACCAACCCTATCAACTCATCCAATCTCTAATCTGGAAGTAGAGAGCCTTGATAGATGGAGTCAAGTCATCAAATGGAATCATAATGTTGGGTACAGGAGAAACAAAAAGAAGGTAAAGAATATAAAGTGGAAGCCACTAGACGTGGAGTTGGTTAATTTGAATGTAGATGAAGCCTCTAAAGGAAATCTAGAACCAGTAAGAGAAATAATTATAAATAATAGAGGAGAGATTTTGTCTCATTACACTTTTGATAGTGGTTAAGACAACTAATGAAGTTGAGGCTTAGGTGGCTTTGAAAGGGCTAAAAATATGCAAACGAATGAAATGTAGCAAGGTATGGATGGAAGGTGATTTGCTCATAGTAATAAATATAATTGTGAGGAAAGTAAAGGCTCCATGGCACATATAAGAGATAATTGTGGAAATTGAAGACCTTGTTATATGTTTGAAGAAATAAGGTTTACACATACATTAAGGGAAGAAAACAAATATGCAAATAGGCTAGCCAATAGAGGGATTTTAATTGAGGATCGTGAAGTTAAATTCTCTTTTCCATGGTTAGAGGAAGTAGTAAGTTTAGCCGACAATAAAATGTTGATTGCTTGATTCAAATAATGATTAAAATTTACTTTAATATTTTCCATTGATAATATCTACTTTATTTTATAACATTAATGTGATTTCATATAAACTATTTATTATAATTTTTGTGGTTGCACTTGTGCTTCATGAAGGAAACTAACAATCTAGATCTCATAAAGTGGATTATAATAATGCGATGTTTTGGTAATATTACTCTACTAAGAGACAATACATAGATAGTAGAGGTGAAGTTTTGGTATTGTGAAGTTTGTTGTGGGAAAATATCAAGAAGGATGTTGAATTCTGAAATATTTAAATTCACATAGAAAATTGAAATTTAAAAAAAATTAAAATAAAAAATTCAAACATTTTATGTTAAATGATGTAAGTTTCTAGCTATAGCAACTCAATGGGGATGAGAATTGAATATGTTTGTAAACTCAAGCTATAAAGAATAGAGTTGTAATTTATCAAAGGTGGAGGTACAATTCCTTGTTCTTTCACTAAAAAAACATTATAAATCATAATTCACTTTAGAAATTTTTAAAAACTATTTTAAAATTTAAAACAATAAATATTTTCAATACTAAAAACAATTTATGGAATACTAACTTTACACATAACCAAAGTTACTTTAAATAAAAAATATGACCCAATTACACATTACATATAATTTATGAGTGAAGATATCATCGAAATGTTCCTAAGGGTTAGGTGGATTGGTAAGTGCTTGTTTGGCCAGACACTTACCAAGAAGAGACCAGGTTCAAACCTTGGGAGCATGCCTATTGCAAAGGTAGTAGTCTGATCTAAATCTTTTGAGTGCAGGTTAAGCGGATGACAACAATACAAATCCCGAATGATTGGTGGTCCATTTCATGTTGGGTTATAAAACAATAACCTAAAATAGGAGTTATAGGGAACAACCCCAAATTTTGAAAAAAAATTGTAGATGGATTATAAAACAATGACCTAGAAGTTATAGGGAGCAACCCCAAAATTTGGAAAAAGCCTATAGATGGGTTATAAAACAACAACCTAGAATAAGAGTTATAGGGAGCAACCCCAAAATTTGAACCTATTTCATAGTAATAATAAAAGAGTCATAATCTTAATAAAAAAAAACTGTAAATGTAATCGATTCCCTTATATATCTAAAAAAAAAATTAAAAATCGATTCCCTTATATATCTAAAAAAAATTAAAAATCATCATTGACATTAAAGTTCATAATAAGACACTAATAGAGTTTTTAGTTATATCTTAAAGGAATAAATAAAAATAAAAATCATCCTTGGCATGTTCATAATAAGAGGCTAAAAAGTTTTTGAGATCCTGTTATTTATTTCTTCCCAACATTCCCGAACACCCCGGATGATTGTTGTCGTTATGACGTTATAGTCTTATATCGAGGAGAAAATGAAGTCTGTGGTAGGTAGGCGTACATGAAGGACTTTCTTAAATCCGCGTAAATATGGTCTAAATACATCATACGGCCTAATTATTGTGGAGGGTGCTGATCACCTCAAAAGTTCAATTTTCAAAATTCTTTAGTTGTTTCTATACGTTACTCGAGGCCAGGTGACACGTGCTTTGCTTTAACCTCTTTTCAACTATCTGGTTTAACAAATCATAATATAAGTTAATTGAATTCTTATAAGTTCAATAATGATATTTTGCACATGAAAGGAGCATATGTTATTTGGTATTTTATTTTAATGATCTTCGTTATTATAAGACTTTGTTTTACTGGGTGGCCTTAATTATACTATCATTATATTTCATATTACTTAAAAATAATGTTTTTTTATATTTTTCAATGAGGTTCATGGATTATAAAATATATTCCATAGAAGATATTATGCATTTATAGAAGGATTTGAGATTGTTTGAAACAATGTTTTTTTTTTTAAACAAATATCTAAATAAAAACCAAATAAATTTTATAATATGTATTTAATTTTATTTTATTTCCTAGATGTGCGAGTAAATTTGGTTTGAGTGTTGGTTGTTTGTTAACCATTTCAAAAAGGTAGATGACCTAACAATTTTTAAAATTTAAATACAATTTAAATATTTAATTATGAAATACATGATATGTTAATAATTAAAGGTTTTGTTAGTCTATGGTTATAGTAAGTATTTGATATTAATGTAAGGTAAAAGTAAAAACTTATAATTTATAATCAAGGTTATGGATGGGAATGGAAATGGAAATGGAAATAGAAATGAGATATTATAGAGTTTCTCACACTAATCAAATTAAAAAAAGTATATATAATTTTTATTGAGGGTTATTTTTATTAAAATAATAAATATTATATTTATTATTAGGTTAATTAGATTATATTTAATTTAGTCCTGGGGGACAATGCAATGGTTCGGGCTTTGCTTCTTCTTCGGGATGTCTAAGATTCAAACCATGACGTAGGTGAGTGTGTGAGGGGGTGGGTGTGTGTTAAATTCCTTATTGATAAGTATAACTTTCGGTTTTACAAGAGGTCATGGTTGGGAGGAGACTGCTAAGCTTTGTGGGTTAGTCGCAGGAGTTTTTCACACTAACCAAATAAAAAATATATATATTTAATTAATTTTTTATTAAAAAATATTTTTATATTCTTTAAATTATAATGTTTTTGCAATTAAATTATTGATATTATTTATATTAAGAAGTAGAATCTTCATTCACTAGTCATCTTCTAAATTTAATTTTTACCAACACAATAACTCTCTAAAATATTTGCTATCAAGTTTTTTTTCTATAAATATATTTTGACATTTGCAAGACATTGCTTTAAATTATATTTTCTAGGTGTAAAAAATAATGTTATTTTTTATCCAAAGTTCTACACACATATTTCTTAATAATATTAAAAATGATATGTGAATCCCTCCCAAACTAAAATATATTTCTATCATTTTTCAATGGCAACCTTGATCCCTACAACGAGCGAGTGCAAGCGGGGAGCAAGTGTGAGTTAAGAGTGAGAAAGTCATATCGAGCCAAGAGTAAAAAAAGTCATTTGAAATCCTTACGGGGAAGTCAATATACCCTAGTTAGAAATTAGGATGACCATGTTAGAGATAAGTGGAAGAGTGAATATATGGCAAGTTCAATCCAATTAATAGATGTTATACCATAAGTGATTATCAAGGACAAGATGAGTGAACATGATATAATGGTTATTTAAAGTAAAGGGTTAATATGTAAGTTCCATGGATACTAGCCATGGTTTTCGGATAAATGGAAGTGGGGATTGAACTAAAATTACTCTTCCTAAAGGTTTTTTCCTTGTCATATTTTTCAATGTGAAAAATAAGGAAAAAGTAATGGTTAATGGCCCATGGTTTAGGAGAGAGATGCCTTTTATTAAGACCATGGAGTGAAAATTTTTCTATCAAAACAAAAACTATTAAGAAGCTTCCAATGTGTGTTAGACTTTTTGGACTTCCATATCAGCTTATTAATAAGAATATTGGAAATACTCTAGGGGAATTCATCAAGAAGGGACTAACTATTAAGAAGAGAAAGCATGTTATATATACTCGAATATGTCTTGCTATGGATATTTCAAAACCTTTGCCATGATCCATTAAGATTAAATATGTCTTGCTATGGATATTTCAAAACCTTTGCCATGATCCATTAAGATTAAAGGGAATGGAATCAATAAGTGGATTATAAAAATATTGCATTTTGATGCCACAATTGTTATGAGATTAGACACATGTCAAGAGATTGCAAAGTGAAAACTATGCAGAAGAGACAAAAAGATTTAGACACAAAATAAATTTCAAGACTAAGAAAGGAAATTATATTGTAATATAAGTTGGAAAAAAATTAAAAAGTTAAAATTAAGTCCTAGGGGGGATAACGCAACGGTTCGGGCTTTGGCTCTTCTTTGGGAGGTCTAAGGTTCAAACCACGATGTGGACGAGTGTGTGAGGGGGTGAGTGTGTGTTTAATTCCCTATTGATAAGCATAACTCTCAACTTTACGAGGGATCATGGTTGGGAGGAGACTGCTCAACCGTGTGTGTTGGTCGTAGGTGTTTCTCACACTAACCTAATCAAAAAATAAAAAGTTGAAATTAAATTAAATAAATTTTATTTACTAAGCCTTTTTACTTGAATGACAATCTTCTCTATAAATTGCCAACAAGTTCTATATTTACATGGAAGGAATACTTTCATCTATCCTCTAAGTTAAGATCCTCTTTATCCAAAGTTCAATTGAGGTTTATTTCTTGTTCTAATTGTTTTTATCATTAATATGTAGTTTTGTTTAAAGATTAGGGATTGTGGATGATGAAAATCTAATCTTCATTTGAACTTCATACTAAACAAGATGCTGCTTTTCATTTCCTAGTATCTTATAACTTTATATATATATATATATATATATATATATATATATATATATATATATATATATATATATATATATATATATATATATATATATATATATCACTCATACACACATTATTGTGGTTTTAACTTGGATTTCCCAAATGAGAGCCTAAAGTCATACCACTTTGTTGTCCCACAAGGATATTTTTTTATTATAGGATACCTAAGAAGCATCATCTTATAAGGCTTGGTATTGCTAATTATAAGTGCCCATCTTACAATACAATTGATTCCCTTAAGCATCCTATTTTGAATTTACAAGGCAACATTCATATTGAAACATTGCTTAGTTGTCTATATTTTCCATTGAGATTTTTTAAAAGTAAATTTAAATAAGTGTTTTTTACTAATCCATTTTGATTTTTTATATTTTTGATAGTTATTTTTAAACATATTTGAATGATGCATTATTAACATTATTTTCAATGCTATCATATGATTTAGATTAGCACGCACAATATCTATAATAACTTCATGTTATATATGGTTTGTTTTGTCATCTAAATTAAACAAAGTGCCCTATGAAATTTGATATTAACTTATCAAATATAATAACTTAATAACCATTTAACAAACTTATTTGAAACCAAAAATTCAAAACTATTGAGTGTTTATCCTACATTTCAATTCTATTACTATTTGACAACCAATCCATTTCACCACTATAGCTCATCAAGAAAACACTTACATTTCAATTCTATTACTATTTGACAACCAATCCATTTCACCACTATAGCTCATCAAGAGAGACACTTAGCCTACATTAATGAAGTTATTCTAACATTGCTTGTTTTGGTAAGCTTTTTATTTTGTCCATGTATAATTTTTGATTTATTTCTAATTTGGGATGATCATACTTCCCTCACCCTTGACACTAAATGAGAGATTTATTTCTTCCTAAACATTCCCGAACACCCCTGCTGGTTGTTGTCGTTATGACGTAATAATAGTTTTGTAACGCGGTGAAAATGCGGTTTGTCGTAGGTAGGCGTACATGTGCGGATTTCTTAAACCCGCGTAAATATGGTCCACCACCGTCTAAAATTTTTGTCACAATAACATTACATCATGCCGCCTAATTATTGTGGGGGATGGTGCTCAGGTCATACATATCTCCAATTTCCAACCCCTAATGATGGAATTTCTTTTGTTTTTTCTAGGCTTTACGGAAGGCCAGTGATAACTTGGAGGTGACGTGTGCTTTTCTTTGATCACGAAATATACTATGAAAACAAATAGCTGGATAAAGCCCAAATGAATTTTATAACAATTATTTTATTTTATTTCCTAGATGAGATAGCAAATTAGGTTTGAGTGTTGGCTGTTTATTCAAGCATTTCAATAGGTAGATGGCCTATGCATTTTAAAAATTTAAATGCAATTACATATTTAATGAGAGAGCAAATTAGGTTTGAGTGTTGGCTGTTTATTCAAGCATTTCAATAGGTAGATGGCCTATGCATTTTTTTTAAAATTTAAATATAATTAATATTTAATTATAAAAAATATATTTTTTTTATTAAGGTTAGTGTAAAAAATTTTTACAATTGAAGTTGAAGGTTAGATATCCTCATTTCAACAGGGTGAGAGTTGAACTTATCAATAGGGACCAAACACACAACCATCCCCTCTCACACTCGCCCCACACTCGCCCATGCCGTGGTTTAAACCTTAAACCTTTTGAAGAAGAGCCAAAGCCTGAACCGTTGCGCTGTCCCCTAGGACAAAAATATGATATCTTAACTAAAGGTTTTGTTAGTTTATAATGCTATAGTCGTAGCAAATATTTGATATTAAAAAAGAAAAGTGGAAACTCATTACAAGTACTTAAAACAACCTCTTCAAGCTTAATTTTTTTTTTTTTATAATAAAATATATGGTTTTTTAAGGCTTATTTTCATTAAAATTATAAAATATTATATTTCTTATTAGGTTAATTAGATTATTTAACTTGTTTTTTTATAAAAAATATTTTTCATATTTTTGAAATTATTATGTTTTTGCAATTAAATTATTGATATAAATTTCATTAAGAAGTAGTTATTCATTAGTCATTTTTTAAATTTGAATTTCACCAAGACAAATATCAACATTATAACTCTCTAAAATATCTGTCATCATGTTTCTTTTTCTAAAAATATTTTGACATTTGCAGGACACTACCTTAAATTATAGTTGTTAGGTATAAAAAATAATATGTTATTATTTATTGAATCCTCACATGCATTTTTCTTAACAACATTAAGAATGATTTGTGAATCCCTCCCAAACTAAAACATATCATTCTTTTTCAATGGCAAGCTTGATCCCTATAACAATCACTAGTCGAAAGTGACTATGAGCGGGGAGCGAGTACAAACTAGGAGTGAGCTACACTAGGTAGTATGGAAAGAAAGTCATATTTTAAAGCATTGATGTGAAGTCAACACACCCTAGTTAGAAATTAGGATGCCCTAGCTAGAAGTACAAATGTCCAAGTTGGAGATAAGCAGAAGAGCGAATATATGGTAAGTTTGATCCAAGTAGTAGATGTTACACCATAAGTGATTATCAAGGATGAGATGATCAAGCATGATATAATGGTTCTTAAAAGTAGAGGGTTAATATGTAAGTTCCATGGATACTAGCTAGGGTTTTTGGAGATTCAAAATTGAATCAAGTGGAAGTGAGGATTGAATTCAAATTACTCTGACTTTTCTTCCTAAAGGTTTTTCCTCGTCATATTTTTCAATTTGAAAATCAGGGATAAAATAATGGGTGGTGGCCCATGGTTTAGGGGGAGAGATGCCCTTTATTTAAGACCATGGAGTGAAATTATTTTTGCTAAGATAGAAACTATTAAGAAACTTTCAATGTGGGTTAGGTTTTTTGGACTTCCATATCAACTTATTAATAAGGATGTTTTGAAGAATATTGGAAATACCCTAGCGGAATTCATCTAGGAGGGACTAACTATTGAAAGCATGCAATATATACCTAAATATGCATTGCTATGGATATTTCAAAACCTTTGCCACAATCCATTAAGATTAAATCTGAATCAAGAGAATGGGATCAACAAGTGGATTATGAAAATATTACATTTCGATGCCACAATTGTTATGAGACTAGACACATGGCAAGAGATTGCAAAGTGAAAACTATGAAGAAAGAGATAAAAAATTTTGGTCATGAGATAAACTTCAAGACAAAGCAAGGAAATCATATTGTAATAGAATTTGGATTAGATCAAGGATATTCCACTCCAAAAGAAGAGGTAAAGAAATCCTATCTACAACATCATATGGCAAAGGCCACCATAACTCACTTGGATCAATCATTAGAAGAAACAAAGAAGGATATAAGGGATGAGAAAGTACAATGTGCAAGTTCAAGTTTAGAAGGAATTAAAGGTGCAAAGGAAGATGTGGAGGAAAATTCTAAAACAAAGATGGTAGAAGAGGTCAAGTTTATTCCAAGTAAATCATCTTCATTTTCCTCAAGTAGTATAGAATCCTCTCCTGGTAATAAAAATGAAAGTGGTGTAGAGGTTATCCCTTGCACTTTAGGGTTTCAAGAGCAGCATAATAAAGAAATGAGGATGGAGGAAATCCATAGCAATTTAGGGTTTTTAGGGTAGCATAAGAAGGTAATTGCTATGGAAGAGCATCCTTGCACTTTAGGGTTTCTAGGGCAACATAAAGAAGAATGTGCTTTTGAGGTTATTCCTTGCACTTTGGATCCTTTAGAGCAAGATAAACCTATAGATGATAAGTCTTACTATGAGCAGTGTGAGAAGATTGAAGAGATTGATGAAGATGAAAGTGTTGATGGGAATGAAAAAAAGAGAGGAAGACCCAAGAAGCAAAAACAAAGAGAAAAATAAACTCGAGGGATATTGATATGGGAAAACAAAAATAAATATCACAAGTGTTAATAAGAAGTGGGACTAAACCCACAAATAAAAATAAAAAGTGATAATGAAAATGATATCTTGAAATATTAGGGGCATGAATAAGACCCCTAAAAAAATGGTATTAAGAAATTATTAGGTTGTTATAGACAATATATTTATAGATATGAAAACCAGGTAACAAATATTTTAGCCATTTGCGGTGTTGAATTTCATCTTGACAAAATTTAAATTTCAAAAGGCAATTGTATAAATGAGATTTTATCTCTTAATAAAAATGATATCAAGGAGTTGATTGCAAAAACATAGCAGTTTGAGGAAGATGGTGAATATCTTTGATAGAAAAGCAAATGAAGAATATCTTTGATAAGAAGGCAAGTTGGATATGGTTTTGTTTACTTGATAGAAAAGCAATGAGAGCAATATAATGTGTTATTATTTTAATGGTATTGGCCCCCAATAGAAACCACACATGAATTAATTAAGAAAATCTTGATCCCTATAAGAAGTACCCTAGTCTAAGTATATATATATTTTTAATTTACATGGTGGAATTGGTAGCCGCCACAAATCTGGGTAGGTTGTCCGAATTTTATGGTCGCCACAGTATTCTGTGTTGTCCGCCCCAAAATTCGCCACACAGATCTTCGTGCAGTTCACCCTTATAACCACCATGCCACAATCATTTTAAACCTTTTATGTCGTTGAAAGCACCGAGAAAAGGACAAGTGTTTAGTCCAACAAGGCCTGAGATTTGAACCTTGGACCTCTGCCCCCTTATAGGATTTGGAGTCTGAGTATAGTTATTAGTTAAAGTTCCATATAATTATTTGTGAGGATAATTATCATTATTATAATGAAAAATATCACCTTTGCCAACATTCCCTATATTTTATTTCAAAGCACAATTCATATTAACTTTGATGAACCCAACTTCTAGATATTTCTATTTTGTTATAGATCAACATAAATCCTTTGTGTTAGCTCCATTATCATAGTTTAACTTAATATGATATTCAAATCTTGTAACCAAGAGACTACCACCTTTTTTTCCACACTTAAGACTTCCCATGATGAGAACCATACATGGAAACATTATGCAAGGCAATAATATGATTCTAAACTTGGGCATGATTTTGGGATTTGTTTATTTTATCCAATCCTCTCTATAATGCACAATGTTTAAGCTTTAAAATAATTAATCTAACAATTCATCAAAATTTTCAATGTTGATGGAGTTTCCCATTATCTTTTCATATTTTGAGAAATTATCCCTAGATGGTGTAAGCAAAGATAAACGATGAAGTAAATAACTTGATGTTTCTAGATCCTTCTTACATAAGGTACATCTATAAGGTCCACGATATCTTCTTACTTGTAGACTCTCATATGTAAAGATTATTTTTTGGACTTCTAACCAAAGGAATGTTGTGGCCTTAGGGAGGGCTTCATGCAACCAAACATTCCTTCGAGTGAAATTGTTCATTGTAGCAAATATTTATTGTTTTAAAATTTTATATCCAACTTGACAAAATATCCACCCTCATTTAGTAGATTCCAAACAAACTCATCCTTCTATGTAAAAATAGACAAATAGGACTTTAAAGCATCTTTAAAAGCTCATCTACTATTTGTTTGAGGTTCTTCCATCAACTTGTTTGTTGATAAAAATCCATGATCTATAATACTTGCGTAGATCAATATAGTTTTTAGTCTTTGGACCTATACGATTTAAACAAGCCTAAGAAAGTGGTTGTAATTTTGGATTAAAAAATAAGAGGATAAGAATTTAAACAAGCATTAGACCAAAATTTTGTAGAATATTCCTGAGTGACTAATTGTGCCTAACATGTTTCTTGATTCGTTGTAAAATTTCTAATATGAAGTTTCATGTTGTCAAACCCCTAGGTAGGGTTCATTTCCTTAACAATTTTATTGCATCCACAAAGCCTATATGTTTTTGAAGTAATATTTTTATCAAACTCTTTCCTTAATATTTGAGTAATTTCCAACCAAATTTTTTCCCTAATGCTTAACTCAGAAGGCTACGATTTCACAAAATTTTGCCTCCAATATTCTTTCCTTTATAGACCTTATCCCTCTTATAAAGATAAAACCAAAGTTTTTTGTTAAATCCTTTCCAATAAAATATCTTTAACTTGTGTTAAATTTGGATGTTATAACTATTGGCAACCTTGAAATGACATCACATATTTAGATTTAGATTACAATATATATCCTTATGAGTTATAGCCTTATAGTGGTGGTTAAGAACTTACATTTTCAACCTACCAAACAAGATTTTATTCTATCCAAATTTGAATCCCAAAGGTCCTTGTTTCCTTTATTAGACAAAATAATACCTAAATATATTGATGGCAATTTTTGAATTTAAACCCTTCAAATATATGTAACAATGCGTTGTAAGTCTAGGGTGGAGTTAATGCATAAAATCCTAGGTATTATAGTATCAAGCAACTATCCAAAAATATTATCAGAGAATGATAGTAATAATTTAAATTCCATGATTGAGAGGTGACCTAAAAAGAAAAATTCATCAACAATTTGGAGATGTTTGGATTGTAGCATGAAAATTTGGTATTTCTATCCCATTTATTAAGCATTTCTCTAGATGTTTTGGTCCAATATGACTCTTCCTTTCATAATATGTTATGATAATAAAAAATAATTATTTGTCTTTCACATAAGTATTTTTGTCCATTTTATTAATTTATTACTATCTCTTTTAAATTGTTGAGCTTGGATTTATTTATTTCTTTTATTTTTTTTTGGTAATTATTTTAATATATTAACAGTGGGTTTTTATAGAGGATCCCAAAACCTTATGTACAAAATTAGCCATATTTCTAATGATGCATCATACCTCTTGGCTGTAACAATAAGCCTAATTGCAAGTAAAGCCATCCTAATGCTAAAGACTTGGAAACTATAAAAAGGACTTTTAGGCTTGGAAACCCAACGAAAAAGAAACAGGACAAAACCGAAGGAACACCAAGTAGAGCCCGAAGAAATGAAATGAGGAAAGCAAAACAGACAAGACACCATGGACAGCTAAGTAGACAAAATTACCACGCCACACCAAAAATCGTCAGAGGGGGCCTTCCAAAAACTGTGCAAGGAAAGCATCATGAATGGATGTCTGCTCTGGCCAACCTTTCCACCTCGGATGGGAAGCGAGACCGCCACACGACCGAACACGTGGTCATAAGCCCTTTGTTGGCCATGTGGTCAACCACGCAATTACCTTCTCTCAAAGTATGATTTGCTTTCCACCTACCACGATAGGAGAGAAGCATTTTTGCCTCGAGGATGATGTTGTAGACTTTCCAAGATGGATTTTGGGTGCCAAGAAGGTAATTCACGATGTTGAGAGAGTCACCCTCAATAATAAGAGGCTGAAGATCCTCAGAGAGTATTCGAATACCTTTTAGAGCGCCTCGGGCTTTGGCATAGTGATTTGTCTAGGAATCCAAATCTTCACAATAGGCCATCACAAGATTCCCATCATGATCTCTGAAAACACCCCTAGCACCAGCGACCCCAGGATTCCCCTTAGCCGCTCCATAAAATTTTAATTTAATCCACCCCACAGGGGGTTTGGTCTAAACAATATTCCTTCGACAGGGCCCTTTAACAACCTCAAGAAACGGCCAGAGACTCATCATTTTGAGAATCGCTTCTTCGCTCGAAAGGTAGGGATGGGGACTGGGAACAATAATAGATTTCTTGATGGCGTAGGAGAACACCCTTTGAGCAACAAAAGGGGGCCCTCTAGGAGCTCTGCCAAAGATTCTGGCATTCCTCTCTAACCAAATTTGCCAAATTGAATGATGGAAGGAGGTCTCAAGGAGGAAGCAAAGTTTGGGATTCTTGAAAGGATTAGGCCATTGGTGGAAAGCATATCTGAGGGAACGGGGAGAGCACCATAGGATTTGTAAGGAGGATAGGACAATACTAGGAACATAGTGGGAAAACGGGCAATGCAAGAATAAATGATCCCTCGTCTCGCAATCTGCAAGACACAAGTAACACCTGTTGGGGAAGGCAAAACCTCTCTTGTGAAGGTTGTCAATTGTTAAGGCTTTGTTGTGGAAAGCAATCCATGCAAAGAAGTTTATTTTAGGGATGAATCCTTTCCTCCACATAGTATTCCACCTATAGTCCAGAGCAATATTGGTGGTAAGAAACTCATAAGATGATTTAACAAAAAAAAACCCATCCTCCATACCACTCCAGATGATTCTGTCATTCCTTCTGGCAGAAGGAATTAAAACCGACTGGAGGATATTTGCAAGAAATGTAACCTCATTATTAAACCCCTCCACAACTGGAATCTTCCACTAAGGAAAATGGGTGCTCCAATCTATGAACTCTGCCACCCTGAGTTGGGAGTTAGGGTCAGTCAAACCTCTCAGCCCAGCGAGATCCGCCCTCGACCAAAGGGCTTCTTCAGTCGCCCACCTATCCTTCCAAAATAAAATGAGGTTGCCATCACCCAAAATCTAGCGGGCTCCCAGGATGATCAAATGCCAGGTTTGGAGCATAGATTTCCAAAAGGTCGACACCACGGAGGAGGTCTCAACATCTAATAAGGAAATAGGTCCAAGATACTTCTTTTTAACCAGCTTAACCCACTCCACCGGGTTGCTAAATAGAATCCTCCAAGCGTGCTTCGCTATCAGAGCCAAATTCATAAGTCTTGATCTTCTCAACCCCAGACCGCCTTGGTCTATCCTCGAACACACCTTGTCCCAGGCAACAAGGGGGAGTCTAGATTTCTCTTCGCTGCCAGACCATAGAAAGGTCCTCTAAATCTTCTCAATTTTGGAGTGAACTACAACCGGAAGCATGAACACCGACATGAAGTAGGTCGGGATCCCTTGAAGACAAGCTTTGGTAAGGGTGGCTTTTTCGGATTGCGATAGGAGTTTTCCCTTCCAATTTTCAAGTTTCTTGTGAAGGCGCTCAAGAATCATGTTCTACATATCCCCACTCACCCGCCCGCTATAAGATAGAGGCAACCCCAGATAGGACGTAGGTAGAGAATCAATAGTGCATTCAAGAATTCTAGCAATCCGAAGTTTTCTGCGCAGGGGAGTGTTAATAAATAGATTTTGCTCTTGATGTAATTGACCTTTTGCCCTATAGCTTGCTCATAACAGGACAAGATCCACTTGAGTGATTTGGCTTGGGCAACGGACGCCCCAGTGGAGATGAGGGTGTCGTCCACAAATTGCTGATGAGTGACAGGATCAACTCTAGAAGTCGACAAAATGCCAGAAATCTTGTTTTGACGAAGAGCCTCTTTCATGGGCCAACTCAGAACCTCCGCCAGAAGAATGAAAAGGATGGGGGATAAAGGATCGCCCTATCTGAGGCCTCTAGCACTTTGGAAATACCCAGCTAGGGACCCATTGACCAGGATAGAAAAAAGGGAGTGGATATACAACTGTAGACAAGGTCAATCTAGTGGGGATGAAAGCCGAACTTGAGGAGGACTGCACACAAAAAATTTTGATCAACCCGGTCAAAGGCTTTGTTCATGTCGAGCTTAAGAAAAAGAGCAACATTCTTGGAGCGGTAAGTGGAATGAAGGGTCTCATGGATAGTGATGACACCATCAAGAATGTTTCTACCTTTAACAGTGCTTCCCTAAAAAGGATAAATCAAGATGGGGAGGACTATTTTGAGTCTATTGGCTATAGACTTGGTAAGAATATTGTAAAAAACATTGCACAGGTTGATGGGCCGATAGTCAGAGAAAATTTCGTAGGCAGGAGACTTAGGAATGAGGGCAAGAAATGTGGAATTGAGTTTCAGGTGGATGGATCTGGAAGCTTGAATAACCTAAATAACATCACACACATCCGGACCCACGACCTCCCACATGACTTGGAAGAATCGGGGGGGAAACCATTGGGGCCAAGGGCCTTATCTGGTTGCATGGAGAACAATGCTTCCTTAATCTCGGATGAGGAAAAAGGTTCCAGAAGCTTAATGCTTACCTCATGGGGGAATTTAGTCAAAAAATTGGCGAGCAGAGATTTCTGGACCTGAAGGTTGTTGTTCGGAGGAGTGCCAAGCAAATCCTAAAAAAAGTCAACCGCTTCGCTCCTGATTTCCTCTATCTCCCTGGTAATGCGCCCATCCTTACAATCCACTTCTCTAATCTTGTTGGCCCCTCTGTGCCTCATAGTAGATGCATGGAAAAACCTCGTGTTGGTGTCTCCATTCTTCAACCAAAGGTCACGAGATTTCTGGCGCTAGAACGTTTCCTCCCTAGCAAGAATAGAATGAAAGTCCACCAAAAGACTCCGCTCTTCCTCCCTGAGACCCTCGGTGTAACCTTCGAGTTCCATCCTTTCCTCCAAAACCTTCGAGGTTCTCAGAGATGGATTTTTTAGACTCAAAAATGTTGCCAAAAACCTCTTTATTCCAAACTTTCAGCTTTTCTTTGACCATTTTGAGCTTTAGAGCCACCCTCTTAGGAGCATTTCCTTCCACCTTCAATTGCCACCATGCTGAAACCAAACCTTTGAATTCCTTGTGAGAGATCCACATGGATTCAAATCTAAAGGGGGTTTTAAAAATAGGCCCATCATCCGCCTCCAAGAAAATAGGGTTATGGTTAGACCCAATCCTTGGAATATCTGAAAGGATAGCCCCGCCAAGGATAGGAATGGCTTCTTGGGACATAAAAAATCTGTCGAGCTTGACTTGAATCAAACCGCTCCCAATACTTCTGTTACTCCAAGTGAAGGAAGCCCCTTTGAGTTCGATGTCGAGCAAGCCATTAGTAGAGACAAAATCCCCGAAGTCCTCCAAGTCATGGCTAAAGTGGTCGGATCCTCCTTTTTTTTTTTTTTCGAAGGATGAAGGGGACAATTGAAGTCACCCCCTAAAACCCAAGGAAAATTACTAAAATTCTCCCTCATATGAGAGATAGCTTTCCACATTTCTGCTCTCTCTATGGCAGAATTTGAAGCATAAATGTTGGACAGAATCCAGGAAAAATTGGTGGTTTTGGACTGGAACAGTACATTGATGATTATGTTGGAAGTTGATAGCAGGCTGCCCTCAAACCTCGATGGGTCCCACAGAACCATGAGTCCTTCTGCTGTTCCCACTGGAGGGTTGGACAGACAATTTGCCTTGGCCCAAATGGCCTTCGCAACTTTATCAGAGGAGATAGCATCGACCTTGGTCTCTTGAAAAATAATGATGGAAGGATTAGTCCTCCTACGGAGATCAGCCACTAACCTTCGTTTTGTCTGCACTGCTCAGTCCTCTCACATTCCATGAGAGGACTTTCATCTGGACGGTTTGAGGTTTTTCTTGCCTCCCCTTCCTTGTTGAGGGGGAGGTTTTGATGCATGCGCTTCGTCCGTCTGAGCGCCACAGTCATCCAGAACCAGCAAACGTTGGGTTCCATTTGCAACGTCATTTGTTGTCTCTTTGTCCCACTTGTCTTTGTTAGGAGGACGGCCTTGCTTCCTCTCACTACCAAAATCCACACTTTGCTTTCGGCTCCTCGTGTTTCAGGGGCTAATGTGACCGGATTGTTCACCCCTCCTTCCTAAGAGGTAATCTTCTAGCATCGTCTGCAACTGGCTGAAATCGGGATGACCCATATCTTGGGGCAGAGAAATAGTCTGAGTCACAATTTGGGATGGGGTCCGTTCCTTCTCTTCCTGCGATTCACTTTCCAAGTGGGAGTTTGCTCCCTGCTGATTGTCAGCCTCAAGTTGCTCGGGGTCCGATTGGAGAGATTTATTTCTTTTATTTTAAATACACTACCGAATTTTTTTATATTCCAAATTTTCATTTGTTCCTTTAGATATTTTATCTTTTAAATAAAACTTTACAAAGATGATCTTTCAAGAAATGCTTTATCCCACCATAAGATAACTATTTATAAGAAATAAAGGTCTCAAATACACACATGCTCAAATTAAAATGGATTTGGATGACCATCATGTCAAATTTTAAAATACTTTTAAAAAATGAATACAATCAACGCATCACCTAGAAAAGCAAATTTAAATAATAGATAATCACAATATGATATAGAGGATCTTCTTAGACATCAAATAATCTTACTATGAAAAAAAATTAGCTTTTTAATCAATACCAAAGTGGTTGGTCTCAAGGGGTATAAATATCCAAATTATGAGTGGCCTTAGGTCAAGATTAAGTAATGAACCTTAAGGTTTTTTATGATGATTATATAGTAAACACACTTCTTCAAGGTGTCTAGTGGCCCATAGGGCTATAAATGTAAATACAATATAATAAGGTTAGTTGTGGCCTCAAGTGAAGATTAACACCACAAATTTCAACATCCCCACTTAACCTAAATGGGGGACACATAGAGAGACCCTTATTAGTCATCCCTTCTTAAAGGGGTACTCTCCTACTCACAAATTCTCCAACACAAGTATAAGAAATTCCTTTAGAAAGACCTTATAGTTGTTGTCTAAAACATTGATACTCATACAAAAAATCACCTTGAATGTGACATTGATCATCATATATTTTGTATTCTCTATTGAAGACACATAAAATAGATCAAGCATCCAATGAGCATGAAGCCACGACTGCATCTCATAGATTAGTGATGTTGAGCCTCATGTAATGGTAAAATCATTAGCATACAATATAATGACCATAATCTATCTATCAAAATAAAAAAATAAGATTACCCCATGTAGATTTTCTCCTAAACTTACTGGTAAGGAAGGACACTTTACATAACCATTTATTGTACTTACCATCCATAAGAAGCAACATGTTAGGATCCCACATCCTAAAATTACTTATTAATTATTATTTATTACTTTAATTATATATTTCATTATTATTGAAAAGTCATGGTTGAAAAGTCATGATTGAAGAGTCATGATTGAAAAGTCATGATTGAAAGGTCATGATTGAAAAAGTCTATATATATGATATGAGAGGAATCCATATCAAATCATCCATGAAGAAGAATATATAATTGTTTATTGAATGCATTGGAGGGACCTTCCTACCAATGAAACAATGATTCTTTATAAAAGTGATTCTTTTAATTTAGATGCTATTTTAATTATTTCTTTATTAAAATTGTGCTAGAACCTTCAGGGTTCTACCACAACAATAAAGAAAATTGTCTGAACAACCTCCACCCAAGCAAGATGAATAAAAACATTTGAATAGTTGATTTCATTCATCTAAGAGAACCCAAAAAGATCATATCCTATGCTAACCATCAAATGTATACTCCATATCACTGTTAATAGTGTTCTTACCCTTGGGTAGATGAAAAATATCCCAAAAATCATTAATATTCATACCCTTAGGTAGAGGAATAGTCTTCCAACCATCAACAATGTTCGTACCCTTAGGTAGAGGAATAATCTCCCAACAATCACATACATTCTTGTTGATAGGTCGAGGAACAATATCTCAACAATTAGCAATATTATTTCCCTTAGGCAAATGAGAATATCCTAATAATCAATAATGTTCTTGTCTTAGGGAGATAAATACACTTCCATGTGTAAATATCATATTTTTCCAACCTTGATGGACTCATGTGCCTCAAGAAGCCATAGCTAGTATGCACATGCTAATTTCTACTGATGTCACATGTCTTAATCACCATATCACCAAATCAATTATTCTTGGATGAATAAGAAGAAGAATAACAAGGATAATTAAGCTTGTATATCTAATTAGACATCATAATATCCTAAGCCTATTATATTAAAATCATTGTCAATGTCCTGGATCACCCATCTATCAGGCCAAAATTCCACTTTTTTGTTAGTATGAGTGTTGCAATAAATAGGAAAAATATTAGAACTCACACTTGGTACATGAAATTTACCAAATGAGAAGGAACCAAAATTTACTTCTCCATAATTAGTCACCTATAACCACATGGTCACCATAATATTCTTTGTTGTAATCAATAAGAGATGATGCTTCATCATATGTTGGATTGATCCTGAATTCATAATATATTTATTAGAAGATGTGGAGGATTAAAACATGTGCATGTGAGGTATCATCCTCATGCTCATCCTCTCATACAAAGAAAAGAGAAATATCATCATCCCCCTTCTTGGTTACTTCCTCTAGATTTTTGATCCTTTACGAACAAAATTCTATCCTATGTCCTTCCTTCATTCAGTAATTAGAGATTTAATTCTTGAAGGGCTTCTTGGAATTATTTTTCACGTATTTCTATTCTTTTTAATATTTTTCATAATATGGCTTACACACCACCTTTGCATGAGATTAAATAGAGAGGTCGTTATTATTTTACCTCATTCTCTAAGCTCGCCAATGAAGAAGACAATGGAACACAACTTCTAGCTTAGGGGATAATCAGTTAGATAAGTACATTAAAAACATCTTAAAGAAAATGACTACTATATCATAAGCATCAAAAGCATTAATGATGTCACAAGCCTCTTTCCTGGGTTAAAAAAATAGTTGTATGTATGTATGTATGCATGCATGTATGTATGTGTGTATATATATGTATGTATAAATGTATATCATCATTATTGACTTGCTACCTAACTAAGTCCACTCATCTCATGAATATGAATTCTATCAAGTTAGACCATAATTCAAACATAGTGAATGTTAGAAGACACCAAATTCTAATCAACCATACATCACCTTTGAAAATCTGGAAGTATTATTGTCATTATACCCTTTGCCTTAGAAGCTCCAATATATCTGTCCATATCAACCAAGACCCACCACTAATTGTTCCATCAAGACAAATGAGTAAACTTCTTATCAAAGTAGAGTTGAACATCTTTCAACTTGAGTTGATTACATAGGAGAGACTACCTTTCTCATATATCTCAAAGAGTCAAACCCATGAGTCTAAGTGTCCCTATTGGATCTTTATTGATTCACTGCTTTCACTAACACCTTGTATTGATAAATTTTTGTTTTACTCCTAATCTAGCTCAAATACCATGAGATGATTCAACTACATAACAATGTATGTGCATCATGGATGTCTAATCCTAAGCACTCTTTTTGGGTGCCTTGAATTGCAAAGGAGATAACATATTATCAACCTTATAATTCCTCATCATAAGTCTTTAGGATTCCCTTAAAGATGAAATCAAAAGAAACATAGTATAATGTTAATCATAGTATGACATCTTGGTGACAAAAGAGGAAGTTTTTTTTATTCTTGAGTTAAATGACCAATTCATCAAGCTTACTAAGAAACATGAAGTTTTTGGACCAAAAAAGGTGCTGGAAAAATTGTATTATTGCTAAATATTCTATTTTAATAAATAAGATTCTATTAGTTATGGTTAATTTTCATAGAAAATAGTAAATGGGTATAGGTGTAACCCATTAACACTTTATCAAATACCCTCTAGGTGACCCATTAAAACTTTATAAAATACCCTCTAGGTGATGTAATAATTCTAGCATTACCCCCTTATTACATCATTGCTAATATGTGTAAGCATTTGACAATAGGAATTGTACTAAGAAGAAACATAAATATCATTATTTTCATAGTGGGAATAATCTCACTATATTACAAACTCAATCATGGAGCATACATATGAATACAAGTATCATCGAGTACACCAAATAAGCCAAACTAGATGACAAACAAGATGTTGATTAGCCAAAAATTGAATAGTCACATATGGGGCTATTCACAACTTTTAGTAAGACATTGGGCCTCTACTTTACTCCTCAAATCCTAAAATTTAAACTTTGGTTGTCACAAACTTAATGATCATAAAACTAGTAAGGCAAAATCATCTCCTCGTACAACATGATCTTTGAAAATATCTTGAAGTGTTGCATCAAATGTCCACTTCAAGAAGCATCATTTCTAGGAGACAATGCAATTATCATGTATATACTCAATGTATCCCCCTAAATTAACTAATGACTTTATTATTTGCTATATTCACTTTGACAAGAAGATATATTTTACACAAAAATATGTAAAATAATTTGTATATACAAAAGAGTTTCATATCCATTATCTTCGTCTATTTATACCTCTAATATTATATCAATATTGTATATATATATATATATATATATATATATATATATATATATATATATATATATATATATATATATATATATATATATATATATATATTTTTAAACATGGTGGAATCGGTAGCCACCATGGTTATCCATGTTGTCCGCCCCTATAACCACCATGTCGCATCATTTTAAACCTTTTACACTATTGAAAGCACTAGGAATACAAACAAGTGTTCGGTCCAACGAGACCCAATATTTGAACCTTAGACATCCACCTCCCTTATGCGGTTCAAAATTGGATATCATACATCCAAAATTATCTCAAAAAAATCCTTTATGGTTTAAAATGATAAAAATAATGCAATATAAAGATGGTCCATTTAAGCAGGATAGCCTAAAAAAAAAGATATACACTAATGGTATACGCACAATACACCATACAAATGGTATATACCATGTTATATCAGACCTTATGAATAGTATTTCATTATATAACTGGAATAGTAAGTGGTCTTCTTATGCATGTGGGACAATAAATAAAAATATGTTTAAAATATCTTCAAGACATAATGCATTCTATGCACCCCATAACTTATGAGTTCCATAATGTATTAACGACATAACATCAATCAATATAATATTGAATATGATATATCAATATGAATAGTTCTCAAATGCAACTCACATAAGACAACGGATATACATATCTGTCCAAACCTTAATGCCATGCATATGGTGAAATCTTCACCCTCAATGTTTAAATCAAATGGCTAATGTCATAAAAATTTTAGGTTTTATATTACCCATTGATATTCATGATGGAATGACTCACATTGTATTGATTTAGGATTAGGTTTTATGCCTTATGTATTCTTCATCTCAAATTTACTATCTAAAACATTCTCCATGCACAACACCACTGAGCACTTCATAGCATTTAACAATCCTACAATACCTTTAGCTCCATGCATTCTACCCATTCCTCCATCAATGAATTGATCTTGGGACAATTTATTTTGAAAATATGACATCATGTTGTGTATATGATATCTCATTCATATCAACCATGCAATATGATAACACTACTATCATTATATGCCACTATTTTTGTAGCATGACACCTCTTTATCTTCAAAAAAATAATCTCAAAACTCCTAGACATTGATTCCATTCTCTACATTGTTTCCATAATGCCTCACAAGGATCTCTAAACCTATCACAACATGGTGCTCTTAAAATACATATAGTGCATACAAAACCTAACAATAAGCACCATAGATTGCCTACATTGCTCTACTATCTCATGTCTTTGTTGTGAATATGTCTCAGAAGCACCTCAGTATTAACTCCTTTTTGCAACTCACTTTGTATTGCATTCAAATGCTTCCACACATTCTAAGTTAAATGACTCATTTAATGCTTAGAATAATAACTTATTGAAATCAATTACCGTATCAATAATATATGACCCTTCCACTACTTCAAAAAACCCTCTAATGATGATGATATATCTGAACAACCCTATCACTAGCTCAATTTATTTTAGTTGCACTTCAATGTCTTGACAACCTTATCATCAACTCAATTTCTCTTAATTTCACTTCAATAAACATGTGCATTATTTACTATATCATATTTAATTAACACTTATGCAATGCTCATTTTGTTAGATGACCCCTTCACTTTATTAAATGACTCTTTTAGTTTTGAATAGATTATATCGATCCACAAACGGTTCTCCACTTTACACATTGAGGACATCTCAACATTTCAAACTATAAATAACTTTTATCTCTATAATATGTTCTATCTTAAATCATCCTTACAAACCATGAATACACTTCCAATGATCTTCATGCTGACACAATCCTAAATGGATATCTTAGCATCCAATTGTGATGACCAATGTTACCTCCACCAAATGTTCTATGTAGATTTAGCATGCAACTAGAAAACCATTCATATTTTATAATTATATTTTTGTGCATGTATGATTTTGCTAAATGTGCCACCAAGTTAATAATTATATTTGAGATAGTGGGTAAAATCAATGCACCCATGTCATGACAACTTGCATATTTTTCTCTAAATGACATGTTATTTTCTTTGCTTGTAGGCATGTCACTAGACAACCCATACTCAACTTTATAGATGCATATACATACTTAAATTCACCTTGCTTCAACTTGCAAATAATATGCTTAGATAGATGATGCATCTATTTATCAACAACTCGCTTTTTGTGATTCATGGTAACTTTATCTCACTTTCAAGATGACTCTATTATAGATGAATTATCATGTTAGAGAATATATTACATTATTTGGTACATATCAATGTACCACCTTGGTTACATTATTAGACTAGGAATTTATCTTAGGTTAAGTGGTTACTTGAGGAAGAAGTAACAAATGCACAAGTGTTAGAATGTGCAAGATGTAAAAGGACAAGTGTCCTTAGTTAGTTGTGCATGTGCACAAGTGTCTATCATGCAAAATGCACATGTATCCTTAGGGTAGGAAAGTGAAGAGTCACATACTAGTATAAATATGCATGGCTTAGCATTGTAATAAACAATGAAGTATGCATTATCCATGACATGCACTTGTAGAGTAGTAGAGAGATATTGTATCAAGTTTTCCATTTTCATGAGCTTTCATTAATGGCTATTGCATTCAGAAGTTCGTAAGATAGCCATTATTATAGATATAACTTAGCTTTATTATTCCATTACTTGTGGTTGCATTTTCTTCAAGTCTATAGCTTCAAAGGCTAACAGTGGTATCAGAGCCACAATAGATCAATAGGAAATTGAAAGAGCCACAATATTGAAGATAAGGACTAGGATAGGTCCTGTTGCAAATTTTAGAAGCTACAAGATTAAAGGCCTCAAGCTAAAGGTCTCAAGATACCTAAAAGAAGAAGGCTAGGAAAGCCTTATTGGAGAAGATATTAGGAACAACTTTTGATAGTGAAGAATTTGGGACAATTGTTGCCATCTGAAGAAGTTTGCCAAATATTGAAGGAGATATTGACTTCTAGAGGGCAACAATCAAGACAACATTGCTAGCTATGAATTGGTGGGTTAACAAGCTATTTAGGATAGCAAGGAAGAGCTACAAAATTTTCCAACACATGGTAACATTTGGGTGATTCAAATCACCAAGAACTTCATCAAATCAAGATTGAAAAGGTATGCAACTAAGTTGAAAAAGGTACATTACTTGAACTCATATACTTGGTTCATTGTTAAGTCTATTAAGCACTAGTTACAAGGGTAAAGTTGCATGAGAATATTTCTAGTTTAAATATTTGAGAAGGTGCATCAAGCATTGAAGAGCCTTTGGGGAAGGCAAGGTAACTAGGCACAAAAAAGACTACCTCAAACAATAAGGCTATCCACCAAAACATCCATAAGCAAGCAAAGGAGTAAATAGCCAAGCATTACTCTACCTTGAAAAGCCTGAGAGCATAACAAAGATAAAAATATAGAGTGCCACACTGTATTGCAAAGAAGGAAGTATTCACTGCACTTAGGTTGATACTAAAGAGAACACACTATTACAACAACAAGTTTCAACAAGCTAGGGTAGATTTCAAGTGTCATCAAGGCTAGTAGGTTAATATAATTCACAAGGGTACACAAATTATCATTTCAAATCACACTAGAGACCAACAATGAGAGGCTATATGTCATAGCATCCAAACATGTGAAGAATCTCATTAAAAACAATGCTAGAAGTCAATAATGAAGAACATAAGCTTATACTAAGAGGAGGGTGAATAGTATAAGATCACTTTTTAATTTTCTTTCCCAAACAATATTATGCAATATATGAATGGAAATATCAACAACAGTAATCAAAGCAATTCATAAATCACCACACACAATAAAGACACAAATTTAATGTGGTTCATCCAATGTGGGCTACTCCACGGAGAAAATATTTCACTAAAATTTTCTCAACAAATATCTTGGGAATCCTTTCCCTATTACAATGTTTATGGACCTATGTCCAAAGGAGACATCAATCACCTAATCAAGTTCATGGATCTCTATCCACAAGATAACTCCTCCTCTGTTATGGCTGGTGATTATCTAGAAGACTACTACCTCCATTGCATTGGATTATGGATATCTCTCCACTGAAGACTCCTGCCCTCACTCAAAAGACCTATCTTCACTGCCCTGGCTAATGGACCTCTATCCACTGAAAACTCCTATCATCTGCTCTGTCACATCCAAAGCTTGCTCTTAGCTCTATCTAAAATATACACTAAACACAGTCCTTTAGTCTAGCACAAATATACTCAATCTTTGTCTCTGATATGCACTAAACATAGTTCTTTGATCTAGTACAAATTTCCTCAATCTATATCTCTGATCTACACTAAACACAGTCCTTCGATCTAGCACAAATCTACTCAATATCTATATCTAATCTACACTATACACAATCCTTCGATCTTGCACAAATATTCTCAATCTCTGTCTCTGTTCTGGCACAAACCTATCCTTAAATATGCACCAAAATTTGTCTCAAATTTTTTCTCAAGCCTTAACACAAAGCTTGAATCAATCATAAAACAAATTTGCTAGATCTATCTCAAACATTAAATCAATGTTTGAACAAATCAATCAATCAACTCTGCTCACAAGTCTTCTCAAAGACTTACCTCAAATCTATCCAACAAGTCCTCACTGGAACTTGTCCAATCTGCTCAAAAAGTCTTCACCAAGACTTACCTCAAATCTACTCAACAAGTCCTCACTAGAACTTGTACAATCTGCTCAACAAGTCTTCACCAAGACTTACCTCAAATCTGCTCAACAAGTCCTCACTAGAACTTGTCCAATCTGCTCAACAAGTCCTCACTAGAACTTGTCCAATCTGCTCAACAAGTCTTCACCAAGACTTGCCTCAAATCTGATTGTAATCTTCCATAAAAGCTCACACAAATATGTCCTTAAGTCCACTCTAGGACTTACTCAAATATGCTCACTAGCTTTTACAAAAGCTTGTTCAAATCAACTCAATCACACAAACAAGTTTCACACAGAATCTTGTTCTAATATCATAGAAACATATAGAGAATGGTTAGAGACTCAATATGTTTCACACTCACAATAATGCTCAATAACTTTTAATATCTCTCTTATTTTTACCATAGAAACATATAGAGAATTGTTAGAGACTCAATATGTTTCACTCACAACAATGCTCAATCACTTTTAATCTCTTCTTCAACTCAATCCAGAAATAAAGAACAATTTGTTTCATAGAACTTGAACTATCACTCCAACACTTCCAATCAACTATGCTCAATAAAATCCACTCAACCAATCACTCAATGAAAGCTTTTTCAACAATGCTTATCAAACAAACCTCACATAACAATGATACTCATGATCTTTCACAAACCCTAATCATGCACATGAAGGCTCACTCAATATTTCCAATAATGCTTATCAAACAAGGTTTCTATCATCAACCTTTATTCCAAAAAAACCTTCATAAATCAATATTGGATATCTCAACACCAAAATCAATAATGCTTATCAAAAAATCATTTTCACTCCAACTTGGCATTCACAACATCCAATCCAACAATATTTTACTCACAAGGAAGATGTACCCATACATTTTATTTTGATGGAGATATATCTTCAAAAATTGTCTTAACCACAATCAAATTTTCTTTGCCAACTAGGGTTAGGTTACCACAACCTATCTCAAGATCTCCACAAAATAATTTTCTCAAAAATTATTTTCCATACAAAATATCAAATCCTTTTGTACACCTTATAATCTCCAAACTCACAATATTTAACTCAATAATTTCACCATAACAAAACACTCAACAATTTCCCTTGCACACCTTATAACCTCCACACTTTATAAAACAAGTTTCAATCACCAAAAATCAAAATAAAATATTTTAATTTTTCTTTACCTTATAACTCCCCTAAGCACTTAGCACTCACGATAATCTCAAAGCACTTTTAATTTTCAACACCTTGGAGAATAAAATTAAATGGCATACCTTAATTTGTTTTGCCCACAAAAACTATCTTCGATGAATTCGACCACGTGACCTTGCACTCCCAACACCCTAGCTCCAAGCTAGGCCACCAAGTGGGATACATGCCCACATGAGACAAATGGTGCACATTGTCCCAAAATGCCACCTCATAAAAATGCCAAGCAAGTCAAACGTAGGCCTCTTCCTCATGCAAAACGTTGATCACATGGATCGAACCGTGATCTCCTCCATGCAAGACTTAACACTCTCCCAACTGCAACCTGCGCTACTGCCATCGATGGGATGTTCAATCATTGTGCGACCTTTATTGCCTTGTTTCCCTCCAAGCTCTTCGAAATGCAAATCATCTTCTTCCTAGATGCAATGCTCAATATTCTCTTTTTATCTTGTATTTGAAGGTGTACTATAAAATTTAGGAAATGGATTTGATTTCCTATATATATGCACATTGTTCTTTACTTCTCACGTCGGCCCAATTTTGAATTTAAAAATTCAAATTTACTTTTTAAATATTAAATTTTAAAACCTTTGCCTCCACTATTAATTTAAATTTAAATTTTAATTTAAATTAAACCTTTTGAAAATTGCTCATGGGTCTTTTCAATTTGGACTTCGTTTTTCTTCACCTTATTATTTGGCCCGAAATATTATAATAATAGAATATTATTATTTAATTTAAACTTGTTTCTCCTTCCTCCGGTCTTCATCCTTTGGGCCCTTTTTAGGAATATAATATTTAAAATAAATATTATATCCTATTCCTTTTCAAGACCTTCTTACTTTTGGAAAAACCACATGTCCTTAATGATGACAAAATTAAACCAATATTCTTTTGACATCAATGACAAAAAAATTACTCAAAATTTCCAACAAAGGACCCAAGGAGATCACACAGTCTTAGATTTCTCTCAAGGAGATGTAAATCAATCATTGCAAAAGGAATTGTCCTGCTAGAAGATCCAATCGAAGTAAACAAAGACACAATCGTCTTCATTATCACACATAGTTACCAATCTCATCATGTTGATACCAAATGAGGGAGTGCCAGTCAAAGAGCATTACTCTACTTAGTTACTAATGATGAGTGTTACTCTACAATTTTTCTTTTTTAGAACCATTATAGGAATCAATATGTTACTATCATCATTTTTTTATAACGTTATTCTATCATTATAAACTGGAGCCATTACCTACAAGTTGCTCATTGAATGACATTTTGGAGAAGTTGTTTGATTATCAACCCACACATCAGTAGAAAGGTACACGAGACCAAAAAATATATTGTTTTGGAGTTGTTACAATTGACACATCTTCTATCCATTACCAAGGTGATCATTAAACCCCATCGCACAAGATAACCATTGTGTAGGGTCTACATGGTAGAACATAGCAAATTTGAGATCATTTTAGTTGGAGACGTTATCAAGGTTTAAGCTATTCAAGATCATCACACAAAAGGATGTGTCACTCATGACCAACGTACACCTTTTAGCCATTACAAGCATTGCTAGTTCAACGGATGTCGTGTTTAAAATCTGTTGTGGAGATCAAATAGGAGTTCAAGATATTAAGGAACAACACAACGGTCGAATATGCATGGAGTAACCTAGCATAATAGAGAGTCATTTAATTATTTTAGATTCCATATTATTATAAAGGTGAAATACATTCATCTCAAAATTCATGCAAAATATCTCACTAATCAAAGGTGCCAATTGGTTGATCGAAGGAGGCTCGCACATCGTTCAAAAAACACTCATTGAAGGCACCAATTCTTGTTGACCATTTGTACTTACCTGAGATCATCATAAATAAATAAAAGAGGTATTATCAACAGTAAATGATAGTTGTTGGGTCCATGTGGAGTAGCATCCAATAGTTTTGAAAGATTGATAGTTGACCATTGGAGGTATTCGAGGTATCACACACTACTCATTGTTATACATCGCAAATTAGAAGATCACTGTTATACCACACATTACACAATGCCTGGCTTGAATATTGAAGTCAAAGCATAGAGATATATTATCTCAAACATTCAAAGGTAAGGTTTCATATAGTCTTATATTTGCTTTCATAAGGAGCAATAAGGGACAATATAAAAGGTTGAAAATTATTATCAGTTGTATTAAAGATAATATTGCAACTTACACCTTAGTAAAATAGAAATCAAATTGAAGAATATATCATTGTATGAGAATCAAAACTTATTCTATTTTGTAAATAATTAAGTAGAAGATATAAGGGTGTCTGCCTCAGATAATTAATACTAATTTGCAAAATTTTATTTTCTAAAAATCCAAAATAGGGAGTTATAAGGAATCCAACTAGAAGGTCTTGAAGGAAAAGAATCTTATCAAAACTTGGAGGTGCATTATCAATTTATCCTCAACTTTCTACTTACTAATTGATAGGGAAAATTAAGGCAATATATTGAAGTTGAACATTAGGGAGATAAAAGGGATTCAACTCAAGGAAACTAAGAAAGCTAAATATACTATCAAAATATATTGCACTTAAAATCATTTGATAGATCCAAGTGCTTTGTAAAACTTTAATAAATTAAAAAGATCTAATCAAACTTAATATTTTACTAAATTACTTGGGAGTTAAAAGGTATTCTACCTAAAGTATTACAATTTTTGTAATCAATCAAGTAGGTTTTGTAAATAAGATTTAATATTTACAAAATTAATAATATTGGAGAGATAAGGTCTACTACATCAAATTAGGATATTGAATTTTGTAAATATAGTTTACAAAAATCTAAATATATTAACTAAGGAGACATAAGGTAGTCTACATCAAAGGAACATGACAAAGAAAAAGTAAAAGAAAACAAGTAATCCAAAAATAGAAACTCAAAAACTAGAACTTCATGAGTTGTCAGAATTAGTTGAAGAAGAAGATCTATGTCTACAAGAAGAACTAATTTACATTGGAGAAGACTTAGGTTTTCAAGAAGAATAAATTTATATTCAAGATGACTCTCTAGAAGAGAACAATAAATGATTGCAATTACTAAAAATATGCACTCCAAAGATGATAGAAAAAATTGAAAGTCAAGAGAATACATCTATAAAAAAAATAAGGTTTTGCAATCAATCATGATAGAGGCCAAAAATGAAAGTTTTTCAACACTAGGATATTATTTAAATTTAAAAATTGGTGAAGCATAAACAAACTAGATATGTTTTCACAATTCCTAATGATGTAGGAAAAGTAATGTATATGGTATTACTTTCTAATGACGTTCTCAAATGCAATAATAGAATACAAGAGGACATGGTAAAATATTTGAAGAATAGGTATACTAATGAAGCAAATACTTTGAACATTATGCTTGCAGATATTACTAGTGAAATGAAAAAGGAAATTATTCTACACTTAAAAAATGTATGCAAAGTGTTCTTAGTAATGCTAATGATTACTATGAAGATTTTGTTACTATACCTACCAATATATGGAGAATAATACACAAAGAAATTATCACTCTTAATGTTTCTAAGATGAGAGAACAAGAAAAGGTTGATAAGATAGAGATGAAATTTTCCTATAATGATACAAATAATTTAAGGCCCACGATGGTAGATTCATGTTGCAATACTATAGAATCAAAACCAATGATGATTGATGCATGTTATGACACTAGTGATCTACTTCAAAAGGATGAAGATACAAAGTATGATTCTTATCAAAATGAAAGGAAATATTGCAATGCAAGCATTGACACTAGTGATTTAGAATTCATGACTAAGATAGAATAACATATTACAAATATTGATGCTATATGCGATACAAGTGATTTAGATACAGTTCATGATTTCTAAGAAAAGGTTCATGTTACTAGCATTGATGAAGGTATAGATACAAATGATGATATATATAATGATGCACATGATCATATTGATATTGACAAATATCATTCTAATGATTACATTGGTCATACTAATGGTTTTGATTCAAAATTGATAAGATATGAAGATATAGGATCAGGAAACCATGAACAGGGAATGCAAGAACCAACAACATTAGAAATTAGATCAAAGTATAAATATCTTGAATATACAGGTTACATTAGCAACAATAAGCAAGGGACTAAGTTTGTAGTAGAACATAGAGATATCAAATCAGTAATAGAGATTGGGAAAAACAATTGCTATGACAGACATAATGGTCAAAGGGATTTGGCTATAGAAAATAGGTGCAATCATTGTAGCAGATATGGGCACAAGATAGAGAGATATTGGAATCTCCATAGTTGTAAGATTTGTGGAGGAACCAATCATTCACAAAGACATTGTTGGTACAAAGAAAATCATTTCTTTGATTGGATATATACAATGACAAGAAACCTCGTTAGTGAATTTTCTCAAGTATATTTCTCAAGGAACATAGATGGGCACAAGAAAGGTATGAACTACTTTGACAACAAAACTAGAAGGAAAATAGTAACAATACGAAATTCAGAATACAGAGTCAAGCAAAAAGATGAAGCTCAAGCATAAGATCAAATCCAAGACCACTTGAAGAATGAAGACAAATACAAAGATTTATATTGAAGATAAAAGTCTTCAATAACCAAATAATATAATATAGGGGGTGTTAGAGAATATATTACATTATTTGGTACATATCAATGTACCACCTTGGTTACATTATTAGACTAGGAGTTTATCTTAGGTTAAGTGGTTACTTGAGGAAGAAGTAATAAATGCACAAGTGTTAGAATGTGCAATATGTAAAAGGACAAGTATCCTTAGTTAGTTGTGCATGTGCACAAGTGTCTATCATGCATAATGCACATGTGTCCTTAGGGTAGGAAAGTGAAGAGTCACATACTAGTATAAATATGTGTGACTTAGCATTGTAATAAACAATGAAGCATGCATTATCCATGGCATGCACTAGTAGAGTAGTAGAGAGATATTGTATCAAGTTTTCCATTTTCATGAGCTTTCATTAATGGTTGTTGCATGAGTTATTTCAGAAATTTCTCATATTATTTTCATACTCGTAAGATAGCCATTATCATAGATATAACTTAGCTTACTTATTCCATTACCTATGGTTGCATTTTCTTCAAGTCTATAGCTTCAAAAGCTAACATATCATGTGCTATTCTTGTCATCCCATAGCAAAAAAACATCTTTAGACAATTTAATAGTGTTGAAAACCATTTATTGGTTGTCTTTCATGTCCATGTTGATGGCATTTTCAATGAATCAACATAGGATTTAACAACATGCAATCAATGAAAGTGGATTCTTTGTAGAGGAAAAATCTAACATTTCAACTCAAATGTCTTTTCATACTTGAACAACTCTACAACTTTGCGACATCCAGTGTTCAAGCCTATAGAATAAACAACAATAACAATAACACAAGATGGATTATAATGTCCTCTTGTCCATAACTAAGTTGATAATGTATAATCAATAATGTGTAGTATTCCAATCATCACTTTATGCTCATAAATAAGTAGATAAGATAACCTATTATCAAATCATTTTGTATATTTTACTAGAAAGGAGTATACTTCTATGTGTCATCCTTTTTAGTAAACAATGCACAACCTTATTTGAATAACACCTTTGTCTTATTCAATAAGGTCATATTCACAAGCAACATTGGCTTCCTTATGCCTCTTCAAAACAAACAAATAATTAACTCCTTGAAATGATCAAAGACTAACACGAATGACTACATGTTGATTTAACACCTATAAAACAAAATAATGCAATGAAAACAAAAATATCCATTGCTTTGTAATCCTCTAAGTTAGATATATTGGTCTATTAAACTTTTCTAAAATTCTACTTTGAAATTATGCTCTGATACCACTATTGGACCAATAAGAGTGTTAGACAAATTATATTATTGATGTTACATTCATAAAAATAAGATTATGCCAATTTTAAAAATGACCAATAACCAACTTATGGGTATAAATATAAACCATTAACTCTTTGCACACCCCTTAGGTGATGTAATAATCCTAAAAAAAAGTGAGAGGATGTAAGCACCCATAAATCAAATCCATTCACTCATTTAGGTATCATACATAGTTATAGTTAATATGATAACATTCACAATACCGCATTTAGTATTATTAAAGCCCATTCAACCATAAAAAGGCAAGCCATAATTTTTTTACAAGTCTATTGTTATGGATGATAAATTACTTAGAATTAATCTACTAGGATGTCAATATCAAATCCTAACATATACAAATATTTGAGTTTTAAAAAATCTTATAAATGTAATAAGTTTTCATCAAGTAATCAGATTCATCAAAGATATCACTACAACATGAGAGATGTTATTGTTGTCCTCTTTGATTTTCTCAACCGTTAAACATGGTGTGAACCAGGTGGACAGGAAAATCACTCCTCATGCAAATCAACACATTAAGGCCAATCCCAAGAGGATGGGGTTTGACTTGTTCAAGGACCTCCAAGATTTTGAAAAAGGTCGACTCCTTTATAGGATGAGATATCTGGCACACTTTTTTCTAATCTAAAAACTTATGGGGAGAAATGGTAAATGAGAGAAACAAAAATAAAGTAAAAAAAACTAAGCTAAAAGGTGATGATGTGCCAAATATCTAATAAGATCTCCCTACACAATAATGCTAGATGTAATATGTCAGTATGAACATTTCCTCTCGTTGACATAGATAAGCAATACATATTAATATGGAACCACACATACATAAAAGAGATGGATCAAGGCGTGATATCCACACATGGAATCAAAGTAGATGCATAGGCCTCTAGTATATATATATATATATATATATATATATATATGAATGCAAAAAGTATTACAAAAGGTTATGCCAAGAGTGGGGGTTTGGTCACCTACAAAACCATCCAAAAATACACATACTTCTATACAAAAAGAAATGAAAGAAAATATTTATAAACTTGCTAATACTTTACAATGCTAAAGTAACTACTATATATAGATTATAGTTGAGGGAAGTTCCCCTCCAAAATTTGTAGGATGTTATGAAAATCTTAACTACTTCTTCTAAGGGTTCTAAACATTGAATGAAGACATCTTCTGCATTACTTTTGTTAGTCTTGGGTTGCTGTTGTTGTAGGTGAAATATTTTCAGCTTCAATAAACCACCCACCTTTTCTTGGTTACCAAGCTGAAGTGACCTTAATAGGTAGTCTTGTTATTTCTTCACAATGGCACATTACCCTAGGTTATATTTTTTTCTAGAAATTTGTGCACCATTACTCATACCTTTCTCTTATTCTATGTGTTATGCTTATCGAAGCACTCAATCACCTTTGTGTACCTTTCTTCTTCTTTCTCAAAAGTTGTCTCATACCATTTCTCTGTTGGGAATTTTACATCTATTATTATTTCAAAACTTTTAAAATTCATGATCATTAGCCATCTTGTTATCTTTAGATTCTAAGGTAGAATTGTCATATTTTTTTATCTCCTACCTTGGTTAATTATTTTAAAAACTTACGATTTCTCCTTTTATGTTTGTACCTCAAACTTTATCGCATTCTATCCCTTGGGGCAACCTTGATGTAACCTTTATCTTCTTTTTATCCCTATCAAATTTACCTTTTGACTCAATGTTTTCCTAATTTTTTTAAGAGAAGGATCTCTAGAAGTCCCTTGAGATGTGAACTATGGATAATGATATTTAGTCTGTGTGGTACTTTCTATATAGAATATCTCTCACATCTGCTACTTTGTTATCATCTGGATACACTCTTCTTGTTGGATGAGTAGTTAGTGTAGGGAGGCTTCACCCGAGTGGCCTCTTTTTGCTAAATATGGGGAATAATATGTCCTATGAGATCTCTTGTATAATTTCCATAAGTCTCAACCTATTCCTCATAATTTTTTATTCTTCCTCAATAATATCTCGCCACTAGATATTACCTTGTAAGTTTGGTGGAAAGATGTCGAATAAGGTGCTAGAGGCCATGAAGCCAAACAATATGGATGATAGCCATATTTGCTAGCTCACCCACAATCATTGTTTGGATTAAACCTCTACCAATGATGGGGCTATTTTGGTTATCACCAAAAAGGCTCATTAGCCACCATTAATAGCTAGGTCTAGTTCATATATCATCAAAAGGGCTAGGCAAAACTACTATAAGTTCCTATATGTGGTATTTCAATGATCCACTTGCCCACATAGTGTGAAGGTTTTTACACCCACCTTTACCCTTAGTATATATCTTTTTGGTGATTCTTTTACATGGGGTTCCTAGTAGTCAATAATGAATTTAGGGCTCTTCATTTTGCACAATGCTCTACATTAGCCTTAGGTGCAGTTTTCTTGATTGGATTGTAGTGAATCTTCACTACAATTACTAAATAAGAAGTTACATTTTTATTCTTTCTAGATTATACATACAACATAAGATTAGCAACACTACTCAACCATTTAGAAAATTAATTGGTAATCACAATATATCATTCCTTCACCAATATTAACAACTTACTTTATATCACAAGTTTTCTTAATGCACAACATCAAGCATTTATATCATCCATCATAGGTAAAACATAAAAATGGTAAATGCGCAACCAAGTGTATAACTACGATGATTCATATAAATCAACATGACCTAGTGTAAGGCAAGCATACCAAAATAACATAGCAATCAAATAATATTTTTAACATAGCAATTTATCCTTTCACATTCTATTTTCTTCAAAAAATTCATAAAAAAATATTTTTTTGTTACACAACATTTACCTTGCCTTTTTCATGTAAGTACACAATACAAATTATTAAAACTATCATATCATGAGTTTAAAAGATGTTACAACATACAATAACATTATACTCTAGCAGATGAATAAGTATTTACAAATATTGAAATGTATTATCCTTATAATGACTCATCATGATGAAAAGCAAACATAAACTAGCATGAAAATTCTAGCTTAAATGAATAGGTCTGCAAGGTAGTTCTAGATTTCATATTACATGACTTAATGTATATTGACAATCATCTTTGATTTAAACCACTCAAGGTAATATCGATGTTTGTTGATCATCATCAAACATAAACCTTACATGTGCAAGGTCTAGGATCCATCTAATTGCCAATGAGATTAATTAAATTTTATCTATGAGTTAAATGGAGGGAGAGCATCATTAAAGCAATTAGATGGCTTCAATTCTCTCTCAGGTCTTTCCCTATATAAGAAAACCAACTATTTAATGAGGAGATCAGATAGAGAGAACTAGCATATCAAAAAAAGAAATCATGGATGTGTTAATTTACTACATGATGTCATGCATACCATACAACTAATACATAGAGGATGCATTCTAAAAATATGAAGTTTAGATATACATATTCATGCAATCATCTCAATGCATCCTATCTATAGGAATAATTAACTCATGTATATTATAAATATAATGATTACTTAATCATAGTTTGACAAAATTTTATATTGAAACAATCTAGTTGATTAATTCATTGGGGTATAATCTACTTTAAATTATTCAAGCCTTATTCAATGCTCCTCCTCAAGAATTTCATACCTATGTATACCTACACAAGACTTGAATTGTAAGTCTTTCATTCCTTCCCTCTCACTAGGTGATTTTCTCACTATGGATTATAAGAATTAAGTTGGTGCTTTTTGTAATGAAATCATCATATTCTCTGTTAAATACTGTCAAACATCATGACAAAAGTGGAGTGCATATTGAAATCCAAGGACCATATATAGAGCCTGATCCTACCCTATAGAACAAATAATTGGAACATAACTCTCAAATTGCACAATCATCATGCTAATTCATGACAACATTTAGAAGTAAAATATCAAGTTTATAGGCAATATTTTTATCCCTTAATGCAAGGCTAGGTATTTTTTTTAATGAGTTTACACAAGTTTCTATGAGGGGTCCTTGTCCCCTCATACTGAGTGGGGTTTGAAACTTGGACCTACCAAAGAGATTCCAAAGCCCTTACCACTACAATAAGCTTGCAACTACAAAGACTAGGTATTTTTAATGATAGTTATTGATAACAATTTTTATGACAATTGTTGATAACTAATTTTTTATGGAAATTATTGATAACAATTTTTATAACAATTATTGATAACAATTATTTTTATGATAGTTATTGATAATTATTTTTTATAAAGAATTGATAACATTTTTTTATAGTTATTGATGACCCTATCCAAGAATAACAACCATGGCCTTCCAAATATTATCACACATTAAGTTCTCTTACTCAGTCATCAAGTTATATTTTCCCATATGAGGTGTTTCTACTATTCAACTATAATCATATCAATCATATAATTTAAAACCAATCATGACCAATATAGTGCAAGGATGTTTAAACAATAAAAATATACTATCATTTAATAGTAATTTTGAATACCAACATTTACAAGTCCATCACCTTACTTTCATCAAGTTTGATTTCCAATAGGTATAAAATACATCAAGGTTGATGATATGGATAAATTTGTGTATACAAGTTACTACATCAATCTTATGAAAGGAATATCACTATCTTAGGAAAATGGCATCAACTAAAGTGCAATAACAATTCAAGGATTATTTACAATAAACTTAGATGTCAAATATCAAGTCAAGGTTTAGCCAAGTTAAAGAATGATAAGGGCAAGATTACAAATATAGTAAAAATTAGCAAGGATGAGCTTGGATACTTTTATATGTAAGCTTCACTAAATGCATTCATAGTGAGGTTCATGTGACAACCAAGTTCAAGTTCAATAAGAATGATTTTCAACACTTCCATGTACATTCTTCTCTAAGTGTAGATAAAGTTTAAGATCTAGTAAGGTTGATATGACAACCAAAGTTCACGAAAAACAATAATAAGTTTCAAAACTTCCATGTATAAGCTCCACCAAGTTCACCTATAGTTCAAAATCCAGTAAGGTTAATATAATAGCCAAAGTTCAAGATAAACAAGAAATAAGATCTACTTATCCCATGATTAATGCTACAAGTTAAGAACAACATGATAACTAAGGTACTATCATAAATAAGTGAACTACTCTAAACATTGAAAAGATCAACAAGGATATCATTACCTTAATTTTGGTTATAAGTACAAATTTAATCCATATTTAAGTTTCCACTAGGGAGTAAGGATCTCTAGGCATATATTTGAGTTCATTCACTATTCAAATACAACCATAAAAAAGGAATATAAAACATCAATAAAAAAAAGTCCAACCAATAATATTTACATAATAAATTAGAAAGTCAAATAAATCAAGCATGAGTTAATACTCCACTTTGTGTCTTGTACATTTCAATAACAACAAAAGGATATTAATTTCCAAGATAGCTTCCAACAAAAAAATTATAACCGACATCATAACTTCATGTTTAATAAGGAAAAACCACTCTTCCAAGCATATTATTCATGCTTTTGAGATTCAACCATAAAATTCTAACAAGTAGGAGTAGCAAAACAAGTGAACTTACTTATTATTATCCCATATATTCTAATTTTAGCACATAGAATATTTGGTTTCAACAACACTCTTGAAAATAGTTATTTTCTAAACATAGAGTGATAAAGAGGATTCTAACTTTTGTTCCAAGTTGGTTTTCAAGATGGTAGAGTTGATAGTGATATGTTGGTATAAGGATATTTCTAAAAAAAAATGAAATAGTAGGTTCATTACTTCTTTCTTCTACCTATACAAGGGGAAATCGTGCTATAGCCATTAACCTATTTAATTAAGAACAAAGACAACTAGCCCTTATAATTTTGAAATGGAAGGAAATCAAGATAGTATAGCATGTGGTACATTTGCCATAAATTCCTTATGACCCCATTTTAATAACATTGAACTAGGACTTATATCCTAGTTGTACCTATAACCAAGGAAGTATACTTGATCTAACACTATCAAGGTTTTCCATGTTTCACTTTCTTAGAGGATTTTCCAGACTCTTTAACTCAAACAATTAAGAAAAAATGGTTTTTAGTACTTCCATGTTCTAGGGAAATAAAAAAATAATGGTAGCCAAAATTTAACTCATCATAGTTTTCAAATTCAAAACATATCTTAGCTAATATTCAATGGCCATAAACAAACTTAGCCAACATATTTATCTTAACAAATCTTTTAAGACTGAGTAATGTTGGAATTCACAATATTTTATAGAAATCAATAGAAGCAATAACATTCACTTAAATATTATACAAAAAAATAAAAGAAGGATGAAATATATTTGGGATACCCATAGGCACCATAAATAATAACTATCCATAGATAATAGTGCACAACACTTTTATAATAAAATGCATACGAGGGGGTATTTATAGCAATACCAAAATCCCAATTATATTATAAAGTTTAACCTAAGCTGACATACCATATTATTCAGGTTAATTACAAGTAAGGTGTAACCATAACAAGGTTATGTAGAAGGCTATGATGAAGACCACACATCTATTGATATTGCAACATAAAGAAGGAAAAGCATGTAGTCTAAGCATACATTTTACAAAAAGAAGGAAATACCAAAGGGAAGCTCTCTTTTATTAATCAAATAAGGCTTATTACAAATTTATCCAATCTTAGGGATACTAAAGCTTGATACAATTGTTACAATTAGCAAATAACCCTGAAATGGGGGAAGATGTGTTTCATAGTGGTCTTAATATCTTCATCAACTTTTCTTGAGGGTTTACAAGGATGCCTCATTCTCCATTTTCCAAGAGGAACTTGATGTTGAGAGTCCCTTGAATCCTGTAAGATCCTGTAACCTACATACAAGAAACAAAAAAACATAATTAAAAGCATATGAGGCCTCTCATGATGAGGCTTTTGTCAAGAAAATGCAAGAAGTATGGCTAAAATTGAAAGAACGCATAAAGATATGCAAATATGCTTACAAAATAGCTATATGAATGTAAAGCATGCTTGAAAACAAGTAGATCTAGCTAATCTAACATGTAATTTGCAAGAAAAACATGAAATAAAGCTAATATAAGAATATTATTGAAATCTAGCAAATATGACTAAATCAAGGTAAAGATACCTCTAATCTTGCTAATTAACCGTGCAAATTTGTGAATGAAGATTAATCTATCTGCATGATTGAAATGAAAAACCTATGACTAAATTGGAGGAAAAATAGCATCAAACCCTATTTGTAGGTGTTAAATGCAGTTGGATTTTTTAGCCACGACTGACAGTCGTGACTGAGAGAAAAATCCTATTTCTCTTGCAAACAGGGCCATCAACTCTTAATTCCTACAAGGAATTGATGATCAAGGGTCACCTTGACATTCTAGAATAGATTGGTCACGTAATTCACTTGAATTTACAATGGAAGTGGTTCAATTGGTAAAGCTTGATCCTCAAGATCTTGAGATCTCCATTGATTCAAATGCAGGCATAATTCTCCAAATGGACAAGTATGCACTCCTTAGAGGTTGCAAGTGGCTCTCCAATTTGGTAGGGCTTCTATGCATCTAAATTTGGGATTAATATATCCTCTCTCTAATTTTGAAGGGAGTCTTATAGCCTTTGTAACTCCTCATCCTAGCTTCCTTGAGAAGCCAAGAACAATAATTGACAAGCTGGGGCAGTTGGAAGGAAACATCCAAAAGCTTCCTCCTTCAAAACCTCCTAGGATCAGTTGCACATGGCCGTTACAACTGATTTTAGCTCAGCTCGGGAGACTAAGACAGTTACAGGGCTATCCATAGGTAGGACCCTAGCCATGGGTGTCAACCATGACAAAGATCTTAGTTGTGGGTGCCATCCATGGCTAAGGCTGAATAGGCCCAAGATGCCTAAAATGAGTGGTTAAAACCACTGATTTGCCTTGGGAGGGTCCAAGGTCATTCATATGGTCTGTAAATATGAGTAGTCTACTAAATATGACATGTTTTAGGCGTCTACAGGTTAATCACAAACCATAGGGATTACATAATAAAATATTACAAAATAATTAATACATTGTACAATGAAATTTCCTTAATCCTATCTAATACATCACACAATGTCAGCTCTTGGCCATGAATCAGACTATAATTTCAACACCCCATATAATATAAACTAAGAGGCCAAGAGAGAGGACATTAGTGACAACAATATCCTCCCCCCATAATGGATTATCTAGTGGGCATCTACATTTTGAGGTAGATGTAGATCCCCCGTCATTTGAAATATGATGTTGCAAAAATATTTCCTACACAAGAGTCTCCTTTTTTGAATTATAGTCACAACTGCCATTATTAGAAACTCCTACACACAACCATAAAACACGTATGCTAGGACTTCAAATGAATAAGAAAAAATATTATCACCACCTTGTTTAAAGATAAGATATTTCAATATTCCATTGTCACATAAGGTATGTCTTGAAGACACAAATTTTCCATTAACGATGTACATCACCTTATTTGAAGACTTCCTCTTGCCCATGGGCCACCTAATTTTAGTCATCGAAGGAGGTTTTCAATGAATTGATTAAAAGAAAAACTATAACAAACTTCCAAGAGTACTTGAAAAAAATAGAAGGAAGAGATCATAACGTATTTAGATCTTCATGAATAATCTAAATCAACAACATAAAGGAGGAAGAGGGAATAACTAAAGCATATTTTAAATCCTTTTTATACAAGCCTCCAAAAGACTCAAAATTTGTTACAACTATCACAAACCCATATATTTCTCCCAAAAAAGTAGGTAAAATATTATGATTAGACCAAACATTGACCCCTAACATTGTGATAGGCCTGTGAACTAATATTGCCAATGTGTATAGCTCAAAAAATCATGCAATTTGAGAAAAATTGGCTCAAAATGCTTTCGTATGCAAAATTTATGGCCTATGGAAGATTTTCCCTAATGGACACCCCAAAAAAAATTAAAACACAAATCTTTGGGTTGCAAGGATCAATCATAACCTACCACTTGACAACATTTGATTCATTGATGTGATCCAATCACTTTTTACCACTTTAGCTCCTTTAGTTTGTCTAGTCATTGAAACTATCATCATTATAATTGGTTGAGCGCATATATATATATATATATATATATATATATATATAGGAAAAAATTCACGTGGCACTAAAGAGGTATGTTGGTTGAAGAATTTATCTAATGGAAAGGTTTGTGCACCCACAGATCTTGACCAACATTGAATGACCGAGGAGCTATGAAAACTGTAGCGATCAATCTCTAGAGAAGGCCAGTTCCTTAAAGTCCCAGCTATCTATCCTATACATGTGGGGGAGAAGGGTGATGAAGGAAGTAAAAAGAACTAAAGCTAGAACTTAAAGTGGTGCAGATTAAGCAACATCAAGACATATGCAAACAAAATAACTATGCAATTAAACCATCAACTACCTAAAAAACCAACCAATTTTACTATCAATTATGGAACATTGAATTTTAATTTACTATATCTTATCTGACCACAAATTTTAGAACAAGTGAATGAATACAACACAAATCCAGGATTCGGAATAAACACCATAAAAATTCAATAAACTAAAATTAGAAATAAATGATCATCCATACATACATGCTCTGCAAATAAATTGAACCAGAGGTAGTCAATTTGTATTAAGATACAAATTATCCATCTTTACACATGAATTGTAAACGCCTAAGAGTCAATAAATTTTCCTTATACATAATAGTATTTATAGCTCTTTTACAATTCTACAATAGTCAAAATCATCATTGCCTTAGAAGTGGATTACTGTTATCTCAGAGATTCTGCTAGCATGTTGGACCGCTTTGAAAGAATAGCTGCTTTGGCTACAAAATATTGTTTGTTGACGTGGCTCGGATCTATGTCACCTTGAGTCATGCTCATCCCATTGGTTGCATCTGGTCCCTTGATCTTTGCTGATCTTTTTTACCTCAAACACCATGTCATTCGCATGATGGTTTGTGCTATTGGTATTTTTTAAAGGAATCCTGCCCAGTAAGCGTTGTGGAAAATAGACCCTTCTTGCTGAGAAGTGATTGTCGGATTGTGTGCACATCCATATGATACCTTTTATCACTTGGATGAATTTCAGCTATATACCAATCTCTTTGTAATTTTACTTCTAGATTAGATACTATATATCTTGTACCAGATCTTTAAAAACCTTGGTGGGCCTTACTCAGGTGCAATTATTTTGGTGTCTTTGATCCTTAACCCTTTTCTGCTCCTGTGTGCACTGGGACTTTGAGCGTTGATCAGGTTTTGGTCAGGTATGGATATTCTGGTATCCTCTAGGCTTTGTTATTTTTACATCATGATCCTTTTGCCATATTTTAGTCTTCAGACTGAAACATTGAGACATCGTTGGGCTTCGATTGGGCATGAATGTTACGATGCTTTAGGGAATTTTCCATTTCGTTGATTGGACCTTCTAGGTACTGTTGGGCTTCAATCAAGCTTAACTATTTTAGCCTCTTTTATACTTAACCAATTTCCTATCTTAGTGAAGGTTAGGCTTTTGGAAGCCCATCGGGTTTCAATGAGGTACAATTGTTCTTGTAATCCCCAAATTTTTATCATTTAATTCTCCTGACAGTGTGATGGCTCTTTACTATTTCACTAGGTTTCAGACACAACATAAATATTTCGATGCACCCTTGACCATTTTCTTGATTTTTCTCTTATCATATTTTGGCCAAAAAACGAGGAATATGTACCATCTTGGGGTTCCGATTAGGTGCAAACCTTTTGATGTTTTTGAGAGATACCCCATTTGAGCTAATATTTATCCTCTAGTAATAGGACCAAGTTCACATTTTTGTATGAATACAACTACTTCCAACTTTATGTAACATACTCGACTTTTACCTTTCCTCTGGGTTCTGGTTAGGCGCGGTTGCTTGAGTGAGTTTGAAGGTTGACCCTTTTATTCCTCCACTTTGAATTGTTCCTGGAAGGGCTTCTGGAATGACAATTTTTTTGGAAATCTCTGGTCTTATTTACAATAAAGAAAACAAATATATGGCTGCTAATAGTTGAACATGGGTAGGTACAAAAATACCCACATTCTTGGTGACTCATAGGGGATTTTCACTTTGCAAAAACAAGGAATCTAGAAGGTCAAAAATTTCTCAGATTTAACACTTTTAGATGAACTAAGAAGAAAGGATGAGACAAAAAATTAGATGAAAATAAAATCATCTGAGAAGGGCTACAAGATAAAAGAGGAATGTGGGTGATAGGGTGTAAATCTATTTACATAACACGATGAAACAAAATGGAGAAGCAGAGAAGAAAAAATAGGCACATGAAAGATAGGGGAAGGAAAGAAAAGAAGGAATTGAAAGGAGGGGAGAGGGGGGAGGTAGAATGAGATAAGAGGACTAAAAGTGCCATTACTTGGAAGAGTTAGTGACAAAATTGACCTACCAACAATAGCCAAATGGGAAAAACAAAAATAATGAAAACATAAAAGGGAAGATGAAACTAGGGTAACCTGATAACAGAGGGAAAAAACTACTGAATCCATGGGACAACCCCACAAAGTAGCAGACTAAACTTCTTGTGTTATCAGATATTCCCAAGCACCACACTCCCATAAATATACTCCGTAGTTGCTAGCCGCTACTTCCAAAATAGACATATGTCCATGCATAATTTCCAACATCAGAGCTCTTCTTTTTTGCATAGTTGAGAAAAAACCTATTTTGCAAATCATATTTAGCCATGGGTGCTCTCAAAAATACCCTTGAATTCATCATCATTTCAATAATAATTAATTTATGTAATTCATGCAGTTTGATATAGAATTCTAAGAGATAGTTATGCCAGTTAGGATGTGCAAAAACTATATCTTCGAACTGCATGCTTTTCTCAAACGATTTGGCTTAATGTGAATTGTTCGTAAAATTTCCCTCATGTCAACCTAGGTTCCTTCTTTTTTTGCAACTTTTATTTTTGGCTGACATCATCCCCTTATATGGCATGGCACACCATTGAGCTCGCACAAGTGGTGACAATATTTCTTTATACTACTACAAACTTCAATGTGCATTTATTACAAATTTGTACTATTTTTCCTTTTTTCCATTGGGTTACGAAGTCAAACACAAAACACTGAGAGTGAAAGAAAAGAGGGAAGAAAGTGCTAAGACAAATATAAATGACGACCTACTAAACTTAATGTTCTATCATTTTTTAGCTTTTATACCATGATACCCTTTTATATGTATAGGGTGATGTAATATTTTACATATATCTATGTGAAGTAGGGAAAAATGGTGCACCTAAATATGGATAGCAAATTGCATATATCCCTTATGTCTAATGAGCATCAAATCAAAAGCATGCAAGTAAGATGGAAAAGATAGCGAGTAACAAGAAATGAAGCAAAGAAAATTGATTTCTTATTAATTGTATGGATAAAATCTAGGTTACATAGATATCCCCTTGAGGGCTCAAATGATTGATACAACTGTTACAAATTTTGGGTGCCCGAGGATCGAAATCCTTCAAGAGAATCTAGTGCACATCCAATGTCTTTTCGCGTACCCACACTCGAAGTGGGTGGGCCAAAGGTTATCACCACTTGTATTGCTGATATTTATGTCCTATGATGCTTTTCCAATGTGATGTATGACCTGTACCTACACACAAGGAAACCATAAATGTCAAATAGCAAGTGTGTATGATCTAAAACATGTAATCCCCATAGGCAGGAAAGGGGCATATGTGGCGTGCCTATACCAAATCAACTACAAATGCTATAAAATTATAGAGGTAAGTAAAATAAGAGTTTTTGGGAAGATATAACCAAAAATTGCACCAAAATTGCATCCGTAGGCTTGGTGTAATTTCAGCATGCTTCTCCAACCTACAAAACCTAATCCAAGAAATTTATGCCCCTAAACATATCTAAAACATAAAAAACTTAGAAATAATACATAAAATAACATTTTAGGGCAACCCATATGGTCAGATTCTAGAAATCAGGCTCAAATCTTGATGTATGCTCTAGTGGGTCCCATAAGCCTGCAAAAACTTCAAATAGCGATATCTCGGCCAATATAACTCATAAAAGCATGAAATTTAAACTGAAGAATCATATGATAATATAGAAAATATATATTTAAAAATATTAAAAAAATTATACATATAGTTGTATTCATTCTAGGGTGGGACAAATTCGTCTGTCACAAATTGGGGGGTGCACAGGGCGAGATGCCCACCGAATCCACCTAAATTTTACCACCAATTCCATTGGAGAATGGTCTAAAATAATATGAGAGGTATTTTCATAAAATTTGGGATGTAAATTCACTCGATTGATAGGTTTTTGTAAAAAAATTATGTCTCTTTGAGTCACTCAATAACCTCCTTCGCTAAGAAGAGATTTCGAGGGAAAGAGAGCACAATCAGGTGAGGGGAAATCTCGGCAGTGCTCCATTGCATAAACCTTAAAATCCTCTCTTATTTTGGTGTGGAAAATACATCCACTTTATATCCACATGGGGCTCATGTGCAAAAGGGCATGTGTGGCAAGAGGTGCCACTTGGCCACCGGGGTGGCATGCATTGGAGGAGGAAGAGAATCTCCCAATTTGGCCTCCCTTATGAAGCATGTCATATGTTTGTTGCATTATCTGACCTGCATGCTAGGATAGGTAGGGCAAATGGTAGTTTTTGGGTGCCATTTGTCCAAAATTTGACTTTTTACCAGTTAAATCTACTATTCTCCCCATCCTGGGATGAATGTTACTATTCTCTCCAAGGTGAGACGAATAGGATCTGTATTCATCCCAGGGTGCTACGACCTTGAATAAGGATCCAAAAGATCCCAAAATTGGGATAGGATCTTCAAAAACCTTGCACAAAATGGCTAGAACCACTATATACCTTTTGAGGGCTGACTTATGGGCCTTGGTGTCTCAACTTAGTCGTTGCTTTCGGTAGCATAATAGGATTGACCATATTTTAGTGTCTGTAGATGCCCTTTTTTGGGATGTGTTATGTGTAGCATAGCACTGAGAAAAAATAGATGACTAAAATATTCAATGATTGAGTTATCCAGTAATCTAACCAACTTTAGATGCCCCAATCCTGAAAAGAGCATGAATTCTTGAATCCTTGCATCCGACGAGCTAAGGAACTTGCTTGATCTTGGCTATTGTTCAGTCATGAAGTAGGAGGCCCAAATTTTCATGCTTATAGAATTCCAAGCATTTTAATTTGATATTTTGTGCTTGTTTGCTGCCCCAAGCAGGAGCATGATTGTCTTTGTCAATGATTTTTTGAACAAACTCAATTTGCCTGATTGAGTGTGTGCTTGTTGATTTGGAACTGAGTATGATACCCCCTAAAGTGATGAGTTGATGGAATGACCTAGTGATAAAAGTGATGAGTCAATTGACCTAGATCGCTACTATTAAGGTTGCCTTCAGTTGTACTCATTGAAAAATGGAGCAGTTTTAGAAGGAATTTGACGATGTTATGGATGCTTCATGGAAGAAAAGAGTTTGAAAAACCTCATTCCCGTGGGGTGGTCCAGCCATCATGGACTTCTTAGGGATTAAAGTAGTATCTCTTTAGTGTATCCATGGTGAATTTGGGTTCCATCTTGATCTTGAATGAATTCCATCAAATTTGACTTGTTTTTGGTAGGTTTTGGACCCTTTTTTGACACCTTTTGGAGAGGAAAGGAAGGAAAAACCTTATTCCCATGGAGAAATATGGCTATGTTAGACTTCTTAGGGAGTGAAGTGATGTATTTTCATGACATTTGTAGTAGTTTATTTCACTTGCTGATGCAGGAAAAAGCTTGACCAAAATTGAGTTGTTTTGGTGGGTTTTTGGACCCTTTTTGGTGCATTTTAAGTTGTTTTGATTTAAAAATTTTGTGTTCATCCCAGGGTGGGATGAATGCAAATTTGGTATTCATATTAGGGTGGGATAAATGGAAAAAAGTACATTTAACTCACCTTGGGATGAATACGACCACAACAAGCCTATATAAACCTCAAATGTGAGTTTTGGGCTCATTATTGCATGTTTTCTTTTGTGATTCAAAAGGTGAGGAGGAGGAGAGCGATTTTAAGTAGCGAAGTGCTATTGAAATTGTCCCACAATCACCATGAGTCAGCAAGCCAAGGTATCCAATGGAGGAGTCAATGCTAGGTGGGTATGTACTGTGTTATTATTGCTTTGAAAGTGCAAATTTATTTTTAGGCATATCACATTACATAATAGGTAATTAAACCTAATTTAGATGGAATATACTATATTTTGTGTTTTTTTTTTGTGTTTTTGCACAATTAGATTACTTTTGTAGATTAGTTTTACATTATTTTTGGGTCATTTTGAGGCCATATTGAAGCATGGTGAATGCTTGCTTATTATTTTTCTTATCTTTGCTAGGTGGTGAAGAGTCGGTACCAAAAATCGAAGCTCTTCAAGACCACTCGAAATGCCTTAAAAGAGGCTAATTGGGAATGGATTGATACCCTAGGTCTCAAGAAGGTTACACGGTTGGTCCATGTGATAGGTTATCATGCCTACTTGAGTGCCCTTATTAGCTTATGGGCCCGTGCACCAACACCTTCCACCTATCGACAAGGGATATGACAGTGACATTGGAGGACATCTATTGGATTCTAAAAATTATGATAGAGGGATGACCGATCTAAAATACACATCATGAACTAAGATATGCAGTGTTGATGAGGTACTTGGGTGAGGATGTGGATGCGGTAGATTCAGACTACCATAATGAAGGGATACTAGTGGGGTTTTGGTATGAGGAGGGGGTATTGAAGGTGAGGCATGCACTACTGATAACCCTCATCTCCAATATGCTTCTCCTCGATTCTTTAGGATCCAGGTTCTCATGAAACCTATTGGAGCTGGTGTATGCATTGGTGGGGTGCACTATGGAGGATCCACTAGTGATGGCTTAGGGAATACGCTACTGGCACAACTCTATGATGAGCTATACGAGATCCACTATTGTAAGAAGAAGGGCATAGGTTGTAGCTTTTTACTGTAGTATTGGGGATGGCTGAACATAGTCGTGGAGTGACCATAGGGGTTACCATGGATGACCTGGATGTAACTAGCAGATAGGGATATAAAATATGTGATCATATGGAAGAGGAATTAGGATAGAGGGCAAAGTTGTCATCATGTAGGCAATGTGGATCACTACACCGATGCTTTTTCATGACTGGTGCCTGGGCAGGTGATATGGCGACCCTACAAAGACTATCCAAATTGGTCTGATGCTAGAGAGCAGCTCTATCAGGTGAGGCAAGGAAGATGGCTAATTACAAGGCATGGTACCAAGTAGGAGTACTTCTCTTTTGATCAAGTTATGCAATAGTTTGGGCTATGTTGGGGACTGCCCAGGTAGCCAATGGTATATCGGTACCACAGGGATGAGAGGACACTAAGATGGCCTACAGTGGAGGAGGTGGGATAGGAGGTGGACCCTGTGGTATATATTATTGATGTGGAGGATGCTAGGACTATAGAGGAGTGCGAATCATGGTGGATGATGTGCTAGTGGTGAGGTGCAGGAGACCTAGGGGGTGAGGTGGCTAAGGAAATGGATGAGGGTATGCAGGATGCCCTTGAGGAAGACTAAGAAGAGGTGGGCGGTCCTCATGGGAATTATCATCAGACAAATGAGTAGGTAGAACTCCTAGAGTTGGGATATTAGGGTGAATATGGGATGTAGAGGATCAGGAGGAAAAAGCACAGTAGGGTTTACATGATGACCTATACATGGAGCTACAGGATGAGTTGGTCAGGTTCAGGTAGGAGAGAGATCTCGTTCGGGCACAGGCATAGGAGTATCAGGCTAAGATAGAATCACTATAGGTATAGCTAAGATCATGCAGTCCTAGGTGGGAGGGATCCAATGAGAAGGATGTGGAGAGGCTACAGGTAGAGGTGTTACGACTCTAGTAAGTGGTGGAGACTTACCAAGTATGGAGGTAGCAAAGGCAAGCCTATACTGATCGACTAGAGATGGAGGTAGTGTACCTTGAAGGGCATCTTCCTGATGATGGAGAGATGAGTGGATAACACCATACTCAATAGAGTGAGATAGTGTAGTATTCCTTTAGGATGGAGGCATCGAGGTCTAGGCGAAGGACTGATAGGGATGGTGGTAGCAGACATGGGGGATCGCAACGAGCATGGACTACATGTGGTATTGTGAGTCGTAGCACCAATCCTGCATGATCATGATTATGGAGACTCTCGGGGCTCTCTTTGGCTTTTGGATTTTTTGGAATTTTGATTTGGATTTTTGCTTTTTTGGGATTTTGATTTGGATTTTTGATTTTTTGGGATTTTGCTTTTGATAGTGGTGAAAACCATTATTTCTTTTTGGGAATTGGGTAGGGAAGATCTTGTCCTTTTGCCAATTATTATTGAACCATTCACATAGGGGGATGAGCAGGATAATATTTTCGCTTAAAGCAACCTAGACCACTTCGTGGGTTTCATATTTCCTTGCGTAAAACTTGGATTTATTAATGTGAAAATGTGTTGGGATTTGATGCATACAAGGTACAATCTAAGTAAGACTCTACCTTCTAAAAATCAAGATAGCTTTCTACAAAATATGAAAAGAAAACTAGAGACGACTGAGTGACCAAAAACCCTAATGACATTCTAGAACAAATGGCTAGGTGAAGGGAATGGACACAAATGTGAAAAGTGATAAAATATGGATGGAAATAGTGAGTTAAATATGAGTTGGTGTAAATGACGCTTTGAACAACATGGAGTTTGAATTATGACTAGTGTACAGTCTCGATGCTAGACATGTATGAGTAACTCAAAAGTGCAAAGTGTAATGATGAATATGCCTAATGTAAGTGACAATGAAATGCAATGGTATACAACTTCATGAGATGCGATATTTTTGTATTTTTGATGTTTTGACTATGTTTTTGAATTTTTGAATGATATGTGGATGTACGTACATGTGACCAATGGGCTTATTGGGGACCATTGGGGCATTTGGAGGTGACCAAAGGGCTTATGGGTGCCTTTGGGGCCTTTTAGGGTGACCTAGACGGTCATGGACTACCTAGGAGATTTTTAGGGTGACCTAGATAATCATGGACTACCTAGGAGCATTTTGGGTTGACCAAGTGGGTTGTAGAGACCCTTGGAGCATTTTAGGGTTACCTAGATGGTCATGGACCACCGAGGAGCCTTTTAGGTTGACCAAGTGGGCTATAGACACCCTTAGAGCATTTTGGGGTGACCTAGATGGCCATAGACCACCTAGGAGCATTTTGGGTTGACCAAGCAGGTTGTAGACACCCTTGGAGCATTTTGGGGGTGACCTAGACTGTCATAGACTACCTAGGAGAGTTTTAGATTGAATTTCCCCTATCAAAGTTGATTACCCCCAAGTCGAGGTGCAATGGCTTCAACGAGTTATTTGTATCTCGTAAGGGCTCAAAATTTTTTATGGAAATCATATTCATGGATGGATAATTTTCCCTATGTGGCGGGTGGTGTTCATGGATATCAGGATGTCTCAAGACTTCTCGAGGTTGTTGCAGTGGAGGCTGAATAACCAGAGGTGGTCAGTGCGGCTACGAGTGAGCTTGCTCCTTGAGAGGTAGAAGTTATTACCAAATGGGATCATGTAATGGGAACATGCACAAATAAAACTCATACTCATCATCCAAAAGGACAACTTGCATGTACTCTCCATTAGAGCTATCAAAGTCAATTAGTGTGACTCCATAGTTCGACTCATCACTAGATGTCCACTCATAAGGAGACCCTAGATCCTCTTCCTCACTGACGTGGGGAAGAGTATGTGAACATTCGCCTCTCTCATAAGATTAGATAATGTCATGAGGTGGGTCTTCATCTCCCAAGGGCATAGGAAAGTAGTCTCCCATTGAGTAAACATGATTGGGGTTAGCGAAAGGATCTCACGCAAGCTCATCCCTAAATTCTAGAGTCATGTGCTCTAAGATATTTATGAGGACCTCTAGAATAACAGGCTTGTTGTGTCCCAAATCAAACTTGTCATAAGGCATTTGGTACTACGACTGGTAAGGAACTTTGGTGCCTTGCTCATACAAGCCTAACCTATAGCCATGCCAATTACAGAGGTGAAGATACTTCATGGTAAATTCAAGGTTGGACATGTAGTTGATGTCCTTAGAAAATGGCTCTTTATCCTCCTCCTGTTGTTGTTAAGGTTTGATACCATAATCAATGCCTCCATAGACAAAAAAAATTTGATTAGGGGGAATACCGAGAGGTAAGTGCCTATGGAAAGACAAGGTTGACCCATATCCTACATTGAATCTATAGCAGGTGTAGTTGTAACATTCTTAACCATGTACTTAATTCGGTAGCAGCTAGGTGTACTGTGACCTGAGGCTATAGATAGAAAAGGGATGAGAGCGAGAATTGGACTGACTTATCATTTGCCTCTTGTGGTAGCTCCTCATCAACTTGGCTAAGGATCTCCTCTATGGAGATGCTGGATATGGTTGGTTGGACCTCATCAATAGGTCACTTCCCCAGGTTCATAGGAAAAGGATCCATAGGAAGTGATGACGATAGAGCTAGACCTGGTCCAAATTTATTCGGTTGAAAATATAGATGGGTTGATGTTAAGGTTGACTCAGGGAGCTGTTGCACCATATTGCAATACTTGAAAGGCTCTAGGTCTATAGGGAAAACATGGAATTGCCCTTCATGAGTGTACTTGAGGCATTGGTGAGTGATGGAAGGGACACACTTCATGTCCCTACTCCATGTTTTTCCTAATAGGATATTGTACACCATCTCACCCTCCAATATGTGGTACAGTGTCGATATGGTCTTTTCCTCTACCTGGATAGGCAGGACAATCTTACCAACCATGGAGCATATGGCATCATTAAATGTTTGAAGGGTGTAGGTAGATGCGACAATATGGAATGCTGAGAGCTTCAGATGCTTGAGAGTTTTTGTAGTGATGATGTTGCTAGAAGACCTGGTGTCTATCAACACTCTCTTGTATGGCGTCCCATTTACACATGCAAAAATGTGCAAGGGAGGATCTACCATATCATTGGGAACCAATTTAAGTTCATTTTTTCTAAAGGTAATCACTGGTTCTATGCATTGCTACACATGCCCCACAAAATTGTTGAAGGAGTTGGAATCCTGGGGCTGAAGCTCTATTGCCTTAAGTATCTCCATCCAGGCTTCTCTATGAGGTGGCGATTGCTGAATGATCTCATATATGGAGTCGAACAAATATCATTCTCAGGCTCTAAGTGAGCTTATTCTTAATTGTGGCCATAAGTCTAGGTGGGAGGATTAGCACAGGAGGTGGTAGAGGTTGTGATGTCAAAGGAACATTTCTTTGAGTCATAGGTGGTGCGATTGGACTTGGGTACTACCTATTCCTCGTTACAATGCTAATCATGCTGACATACCCTTACTTAGGGGGGGCATGGTGAACTTTATTTACCTAGGGTACTGGCTTGGCCTACTCTGCATGGGAAGGCAAAGGGTCTTTAAAGACCTCCATCTGTTGGTTGTTTGGCACGATAGGGTTTTCCACCTAAAGGGCATTCCTATCGATCATGTCTTGCACCAAATTCTTGAACTTATAGCACATTTGCACATCATGCCCATTTTTCCTATGAAACTTGCAATATAGGTCTTCTTTGTATCCTTTGGGCTTCAGTGCATTTGGGTCAACAAGTCGAATCTCAGGCAGATTGATCAAATTGACCACTAAGAGGAACTCAAAAAATGAGTCCATAGACTCTACAATGGATGTGAACTATCGCTTGGAATGATGTTGTTGATTTTGCCCTTTATTATTTTGGTTGTCCTTGGCATAGTTCCCAGGAGTGGTTTGATAATTAGGATTTTGAGGTGGCACTGCTTACATTGGCCCTGGGACACTAATGGCAACCTGATTCACTACTTTTGGCTTAGGCTGCACTGGGGTATTCTTAGCATTTTTGTTCCACTCCTTGTGAGACTTCGTAATCTCTCCCTATTGAATCTTAAAATATTTAATGATCATAGCCTATGCTAGGGCATCTTCAAGAGTCAAATATTGTTGCAGCTGCAACAACAAGGATATCGACTTTAGGCAGCTCTTGGAAAACACGAGTCAAATATGACATGGGGAGTAGATAAGGTAGCTTGGTGAGTAAGGCTGACCACCTATTGCCATAATTTACTATTGACTCATCGTCATACTGTTTCAACCCAACAAGATCTGCTAGCGTCACCTTCCTCTTAGTGTTGAAGGGGAAGTGTTCTAGGAACACGTTTACAAGTTGATCAAAATTGTGGATGCTATGCTTCGGGATTTGGGTAAACCACTCTGAGGCTAGGCCAGAGAGGGTAGTCACAAATATATGCAAAAGTAAAGCATCGTTATCCTAAATTCCAAAGCATTGACTTCAAAATTTAGTGATATGTTCCTACGCATATTCCTCTCCTTTAAAGGTTGCCAATTGAGGCAACTTAAATTGCTCTAGATAGGGAGGGGTAGAAATTGAAGGATGAAGGGCTGACTACGTAATTGGTGCAAAGTGGGCTTTTGAGATCCATAACTAGAGGTATCATTCTCTACCGACTCTAAGAACTCTAGTAATGCCCGATATGCATCCAAGGATTTAATCTCCTCATCCTTGCTCTTATCTTGTGGTGGAGGTAGAGGATCCTCCAACCTATTGCGGGGTGGTGGCATGTCACCTCCCTACCTTGGTAAGGTGTTTCCAAATATTCTACCTCTAGCTCATGCTCTTCTTAAGCTCCATAAGGCGTCTATTGATCCAGTCTATAAATAAGGATATATGCTTGCTAGGGGCGCCCTATGTTTGGCCTAGGAGGCAAGTCCTGATTTGGCCTAAGAGGTGGTAGAGGTAACATTGGATAAGGTCTAGGAGACTTATCTCGAATGAGCGTGGGTTTGCTCTGGTAGAATTCCTACCTATGTGTCTTAGGGGTAGGAACCCTCTGTCATAAATTTTTCTAGAATAGCTGGTTGGTCTACCATTTTATTCTTTCTTTCTCAAGCTGATGCAAGCAGTCTAGTTGTTCTTTGTCTCGCCAAAGTTGCTTGAATTGCGCTTGGCATTCCACATATCTTGCAACCACATGATCTATTCCACTGTGTAGGGCCTAGGAGGCCTAAGAGTCTCACCCTGAGGTTGACCTCATTCAAGATAATCTATGATATCTATCATGTGCTTCTCTTGATCAAGGACCATCGCATTGACCTGAGGTTCAGGCCTGAGCATTGGCTCATTAAACTCAACAAGTGTAGAGGCACATCGTACATGTACAGTATATAGATCTTGAGGATAATCAAGGATTTCCTCATGCCTTCCTTCATGAATGAGGAAGGGAAGGGCAGATTTAGCTCATCTCGAGTGATGAGTATCATACTTGTCAGGTTGTCTAAGCTATTGAACCCTATCAGGGCGATGTAGAGGCGAGGTCAAATTAATCTACTCTGTCCAATGTGTGAAGTCATATTTTGGCCTATGAACAGGCATGTCAGACCTAACAGATATGTGGATGCATGCAATCACTCTATCTACTAGCACCTCAGTGTGCTATTTCATTTCATAAAAGAAGGCATGTGATGCATCTAAATATCAGGAAAACTCTCCTCGATAAGGTCCATCACCCATGGGGGTGTCCCACATAGGACTCCCTTATAAGTGTGGTTCTTTTCCTATTGTTCGAGGACTTGGGTGAGTAGAGGCTCGCCAAGGAGGTATGACCAAGTCCTTAGGGCTATATCAGAGATGACTCATCTCTCCTAGTTCACTCTCCACAAATTTTGCTCATGATTGGGCTTGGATACAGGTGCACACCATTGTACCTCTCTACCAAACCCTAGATGATTATCTCCTTTAAAATTTTTTAATGAAACAACAAACAAGAAAAGGAAACACTCAATAAGATAGATTATTATCTCTTTTAATTTTTAAATGTGAATCCCTAAACTATTTTGTGTGTTTTAGATGTGTTGTTTATAAACGATGACCTTGTGTCACGTGTTTGAAATCTTGTTGAATGATAATCTTGTGTTTAATTGGATTTCACCTGTATACTCACAACTCGACAACTTGATGATGAAATCTAGGTTGCGTTATCCTACCTATAATATGTGGTGATGAAGTCCACACACGAACAGGGAGCACAGGTCCTACCAGTTCCTCACCCAGTTCACCTGCAGTCTACGATATACCTCTTCAAAGAGAGATGCATGCTATAACCCACGGGTTATGATGGATCTTGGAACCGACCTTGGCAAAGAACAAGGTTCGTGGAATTTGAGACAACAGGTGGAGATGAAAGCCACCTTTTTGAACTCTACTAGTGTATGGTGATGAAATCCACCTCACTAGAATTTAAGTGAATCATGGTGTGTGTGGTTCTTTTTAATCCAAATAAAGCAAACAATGATCATTCACTAAATGCATACAAAAGTGCATTTTACTTTATGAGAGTTAGGATAAAAGGAACCTACTATTGGATGTGTCTCATACTTTGTAGAGGAAGTACTATACAATAGGCCCCCTCTTTGGTAGCCTCGATATATTATCAGAGCTATTTTCGAAGGTGTTGGTGGTATTCTCGTGATTAGTGGGTATGGCTAGTTTTAGCCCATGGTATTGTACACATGGTATTCTAATACCACATTGTGGTTTAGGGTTGTAAGAGTTTTCTTTATATTGATTGTAATGTCCCATTATGGGTAAGGTGAATAATAATAGAAAATGAGATTTGACTCTTGTTTGCTGGACGTAGCCCATATTGGGTGAACCAGGATAAATCTCTTGTGTTCTATGTGAATGTATCTTGTGAGTTGTATTTCTTCCAAGTTATTTATTTTTGTATTAATTATTCTAGAATAGGTTTGGGTAAAACTCTTTATATGGTATCAAATCTTGGTTGTTAGCCATAGATGGACGCCTTTATTGCTAGGTTTTCAATTCATTTGAAGAGGATCTAGGGTTTCTAGGAGTGATAGAAAACCTATTCCAAAGTGGAAGTTTTACGCAAAAGGAGCTTGAAGAAAAATGATGTCAAATCATTCAAGGACAGAGATTAAGAAATTTTATGGAAAAATTTTTGAGCTATGGAAGTTAAATATGGAGGATCTGATTGTGGACAGAGATCAATGGTCTGTTATCTCTAAAACAAAACCTATTAGTACAACTGATGAAGATTGGGAAAAGTTGAATCAAAAATCAAGGAGTCTAATTCGATTGTGTCTTGCAGATTCTGTCCTAATCAATGTTTCTATAGAAGCTACTGCAAAGGATCTCTAGAATAAGTTAGGGACTCTGTATCAATCTAAGTCCCTGGTGAACAAATTATTCCTTCGAAAGAAACTGTATAATCTGAGGATGAATGAAGGGGATTCAATAGTAGATAATCTTAATGCATTTAATACGGTGATAAGTCAACTTGCATATATTGAAATTAAGTTGAGTGAGGAAGATAAATGTATTACTTTGCTATGCTATTTACTAGATTCGTGGTATAACCTAGTTGTAGCAATTGGTAGTACAACTTCAACCACATTAAAGTTTGAAGATGTTGTGGTATCTCTATTATCAGAGGATATGAGGAGAAAAGTCATGGAGGGCACATCAAGGGATGCCCTAACAGTGAGAGGACGTACCAAGAAAAAAGATAATACGAGATCTGGTGATAGATCTAAGTCTAAAGGTAGATCTAAGTCTCGGGGAAGGTTTGAGAGAAAATGTTGGAAATGTAGTAAGCTTGGAAACATGAAGAAGGATTGTAGATCAAATAATGTTGATTCTAGAAAAATATCTAATGAATCCACTTCCACAGAGAAATAAATCCACTGATGAAGAAGGGGATATATATCTGGAATCCTTCTCCACACGTTCAGATAGAAATGATTGGTTGATCGATACTGGTGCCTCTTTTCATATGACTCCTCATAAGGGGTGGTTCAATGAATATGAAAGATATGATGGAGGGGAGGTATTGTTGGGATATGATTCACAACTTAGAATCATTGGTCATGGAAGGGTAAAAATATTATTGTAGGATGGTAGGGTTAAAACCCTCCTAGGTGTGATGCATATTCCTGGCCTTGCTAGAAATTTAATTTTTGTAAGAAAAATGGCTGATGCAATAGTAAACATCAGTTTTAGTAAAGATTAATGCAAAATGGTTTGTGAATCTATGGTGTTAGCAAAAGGATTTTGGATTGAAACTTTGTATAAGATATTGGGAAGCACTATGATAAATGAGTGCAATAGCTCAACTATTGTTGAGGCTGAATTAGACAAAATTTCAATGCTTTGACATCAAAGAATGGGACATATTGGAGAAAAGGGATTGCGTACCCTATACACAAAAGGTATGGTCCAAGGTATCCCTAATTGCTCAATGGTTTTTGATTTCTGTGAAAATTGTATTTATGGCAAGCAGAATCGTGTTAGTTTCCCATATGGTGTTGCAAGATCAAAAGGGGTATTAGATCTGATTCATAGTGATATTTTTGGTCCTATTCCTATTCCATCTCTTGGAAAATCATGGTACTATGCTTCTTTTATTGATGATTTTTCAAGATATGCATAGATTTATTTTCTTAAAAGTAAATATGAAGTGTTTGATAAGTTTAGAGAATTTAAAGTACTTTTTGAAAATCAAACTGATAAAAAAATTAAGGTGTTGAGGTCTAATAATGGAGGAGAGTATTGTTCAAATAAATTTGAGGATTTTTGTAAGCAATGTGGTATTGCAAGACATAAGACTACTCCATATACAAAAAAAAATGGAGTTGCTGAGAGATTGAACATATCACTAATGGAAAAGGTAAGAAGTATGCTCAGTGGTGCTGGTCTGGCACAAGAATTTTGGGTAGAGGTAGTGAGTGCGGCATGTTATTTGTGGAATCGATCTCCTACATCAACATTGCCGGATCAAAATCCATTTGAAGCATGGTTTGGTAAGAAACCCTCTCTTTCATATCTTAGAGTTTTTGGCTGTGATGCATACATGCATATTCCAAAGGAGAAAATAAGTAAGCTTGATAATAATGTTGTTAAATGTATCTTTATTGGTTATAAAGATGGTGTTAAAGGATATAAACTTTGGAATCCAAAAACTAAAAGGACAATTTACAGTAGAGATGTGGTGTTTATAGAAATGAAAAGTGGTAGGAATGAAGTAACAGAAGAAGAACCTAAAAAGGTGCAATTTGATCTCATGGAAGAAGGATCCTACTCAGAAGAAGAAGAGGATGAACCAGAGGTTCATACACCTATGGTAAGGAGATCAAAACGATAAAGAAGGCAACCTGATAGGTATAGTCTATCTACTTTTCCTTCTTCCTTTTTTTTATTTGTTACTGATGAAGATCCTAGAACAGTTAGAGAATCTGTTAATTCTAAAGAGGCAAATCTCTGGGAAGAAGCCATGAATGAGGAAATGATGGCCTTGAAAAAGAACAAGACATGGGATCTAGTAAAATTACCTAGTGGGAGAAAATCAATAGGTAGCAAATGGATATTCAAGAAGAAACATAATGTTGAAGGTAAAGTAGAGAAATATAAAGCTCTCCTGGTTGCTAAAGGATATTCTCAGGTAGAGGGAATTGATTATGGTGAAGTATTTTATCCTGTTGCAAAGCTAACCTCAATAAGATTTATTTTATCTATGGCTGTTGCATTTGATCTTGAAATAACACAAATGGATGTAAAAAATGCATTCCTTCATGGAGATTTGGAGGAAGAAATATTTATGAGATAGCCTGAAGGATTCATTACTGAAGGAAAGGAGGATTTTTTTTGTAAGTTAAAGAAATATTTGTACGGACTGAAACAGTCACCTAGATTGTGGTATCAAAAATTTGATACTTATGTTTTAGGACTTGATTTTGTTCGTAGTAATGCTGATCATTGTGTATACTCAACTCAAATTTTAATGAACTTGTCATTATAGTTTTATATGTTGATGATATGTTACTAATTGGAAACAATAAGGAAATGATCAGGGAAGTGAAGTCTCAGTTAGCATCACAATTTGACATGAAAGATCTTGGCCCTACAAATTTTATTTTTGGGCATGCAAATAAATAGAGATCATTCAAACAGAAAACTATAGCTGAATCAGAAGAAGTATGTTGAGAAAATATTGAAGAGATTAAGTATGCAGGATTGCAAACCAGTGAAGGTACCTATTCCTTTGGGGGAAAAATTGTTTGCTAAATAATGTCCAAAAATAGAAGAAGAGGTAGAAGAAATGTTCCTTATGTAAATGTTATATGGAGTTTAATGTATGCCATGGTATGTACTAGATTAGATATTGCTCATGCAGTGGGAGTTTTGAGCAGATACATGTATAAACCTGGTAAAGAGCATTGGACTATTGTAAAAAGGGTTTTCAGATATTTGCATGGTACATCTGATTTTTCAATCTATTATGAAGGTGCAACTAAAAAAAATAGATCTTTCAATATAGAATGTTTTGTTGATGCAGATTGGGTTGGCGATCTTGACAATAGACGATCTACAAGTGCTTATGTATTCAACTTGTTTGGAGGGGCTATTAGTTGGATGAGCAAAAGGTAAATTGTTGTTGCTATTTCAACCATTGAAGTTGAATACATGGCATCCACTAATCTAAGTAAGAAAGCAGTATGGCTATAAATACTATATGCTGAGATTGGGTTCTTTCAAGGAGCTGTGAAGATAAACTGTGACAGCCAAAGTGCTATATTTTTTGGCAAAGAACCCAAATTACCATTCAAGAAAAAAACACATTGATACAAAGTACCACTTTAGGAGGGACATGATTTAACAAAAGAACGTATTGCTGGAAAAAGTGGATACCAAGGAAAACATTGCAGATGCTTTAACCAAGGTAGTTAGCATAGAAAAGTTCATGTTTTGTACAGTTGAAATGGGTCTGACTAGAATGAGTGCTAGAACTAACATTGATTACAACATTTATGCAAAGTATTCAAGAAGTGGGAGAATGTTGGATGTGTCTCATCATTTGCAGAGGAAGTACTGTATGGCAGGCCCCGTCTTCGAAGATATTATTGGAGCTATTTTTGGAGATATTATCGAAGCTATTTTCGAAGGCGTTGGTGGGATTCCTGTGATTAGTGGGTATTGGTGGTTTTAGCCCATTGTATTGTGCCCACGGTATTCTAATACCACATTGTGGTTTAGGGTTGTAAGATTTTCATTTATATTTATTGTAATGTCCCATTGCGGGCAAGGTGAATAATAATAGAAAAGGAGGCATGGCTCTTGTTTGTTGGACGTAGCCCATATTGGGTGAACCAGGATAAATATCTTGTGTTCTATGTGAATGTATCTTATGAGTTGTATTTATTATGAGTTATTTATTTTTGCATTAATTATTCTAGAATAGGTTTGGGTAAAACTCTTCACATACAAGTGAATCTTACAAATGCAAACCCTAAATGCTAACCTACCCATTGGGTAGGCCACAAGCAATCAAACCATAAAGATGTGTTGCTGCTTTGATTTTATTTGATTTTTATTATTTTTGTTATTTTGCATTATGGGAAAAGTAAATATACTTTTAACCTTTCTAGGCAAACAAATGGTGTGAGAAAAACCAAACTAAACTGCTTTTGAAAGTACAAAAATGAAAACAAAGGGTTTAGGTACCTACCTCATCACTTCTAGAACCTGTCATTTCTGGAATTCTGACCAAAAAGCTCTCTGGTTTCTATTCAATCTCCAGTGGGATGAATAGCAGGTATGCATTCCTACCAAGGTGGGTTGGATTTGCATCCGTCCTAGGGTGTCACGAATAGCAGATCAGAGTTCGTTTCAATCTAGAGCGACTAGCACTTGCAACATAAAAATATGAAATATGAGCTTCAAAATTCACCTAAAGTAAAAGGGACTAGGTCCCAATGTGATCACCATTGAAGTAGGGAAAAAATATGCACCTAAATATGGATAAAAAATTGCATCTATCCCATATGTCTAATGCACATCAAATCGGGAGCATGCAAGTAAGATGGAAAAGATAGCGAGTAACAAGAAATGAAGCAAAGAAAATTGATTTATTATTAATTGGGTAGATCAAATCTAGGTTACATAGATGTCCCCTTAAGGGCTTAAATTATTGATACAATTGTTACAAATTTTGGGTTCCCGAGGATCGAAATCCTTCAAGAGAATCTGGTGCACATCTAATGTCTATCTACATACCCACACTTGAATTGGGTGGGCCAAAGGTTGCTTCTAGTTGTATTTATGATAATTATGTCCTACACTACTTCCCCAATGTGCTATATGACCTGAACCTACACACAAGGAAACCAGAAACATCAAATAGCAAATGTGTATGATCTAAAACATGTAATCCCCATAGGCAGGAAAGGGGCATATGTGGCGTGCCTATACCAAATCAACTCCAAATACTATGAAATTATAGAAGTAGGTAAAATAAGAGGTTTTGGGAAGATATCACAATAAATTGCACCAAAATTACATCTGTAGGTGTGGTATAATCGCAGTGTGCTTCTCCAACATTCAAAAATCAATCTAAGAAATTTTTGCCCTTACACATATCCAAAACATATGAAACTTGGAAAGAATGCATAAAATAATATTTTAGGGAAACCCATATGGTTAGATTCTAGAAATCAGACTCATATATTGATGTATGCTCCAGTGGGTCCCGTAAGCCTACAAAAACTTCAAATCATGATATCTCGGCCAATATAACTCATAAAAGCATGAAATTTAAACTACAGCATCATATGATAATATAGAAAATTCCTATTTAAAAATAGTAATAAAATTATACATATATTTGTATTCATTCCAGGGTGGGATGAATTTGACTGTCACAAATTAAGGGGTGCTTGGGGGCAGGACGCCCATCGAATCTGCCTAAATGTTGCCACAAATTCCACTGAGGAATGGTCCAAAAAAATATGAGAGGTATTTTAATCAAATTTGGGTTGTAAAATCACTCGATTGATAGGTTTTTGTAAACAAAATACGTCTTTTGAGTCACTTGATAACCTCCTTCGCTAAGAAGAGATTTCGAGGGAAATAGAGCACAATCAAGTGAGGGGAAATCTCGACAGCATTTCATTGTATAAACCTTAAAATCCTCTCTTATTTTGGTGTGGAAAATGCATCCACTTTATGGCCATAGGGGCTCATGTGCAAAAGGGCATACGTGGTAAGAGGTGCCACTTGGCCACCGGGGTGGCATGCATTGGAGGAGGAAGAGAATCTCCAAATTTGGCTTCCCTTATGAAGCATATCATATTTTTACTGCGTACTATGACCCACATGCTAGGCTAGGCAGGGCAAATGGCAATTTTTGGGTGCCATTTATCTGAAATTTGACTTTTTTCTAGTCAAATATGCTATTCACCCCACCCTAGGATGAATGTTGCTATTCACTCCAGGGTGGGATGAGTAGGATCTATACTCATCCCAGGGTGGGACAGCCTTGGATAAGGAGCCAAAAAGTCCCAAAAATGGGCCAGGACCTTCCAAAACCTTGCACAAAGTGGCTAGAACCACTGTATACCTTTTGAGGGCTACCCTTGGGGCCTTGGTGTGTCAAATTAGTCATTGCTTTCGGTAGCATAATCGAATTGACCAGATTTTAGTGTCTACATTGTGATCACCATGTTAGCTTATTTGCTTTCTATTGATTTACACAAAAAGGTGGCATGTGTATCATGCTTGATTCAAAATATATTATGCTGACTATTCTGTGAATCTGTAGTGTCTTGACCACATGAAATTGAACTTGAGCCTTTCTCCATGTTTAGTTTACCTCAAGTTGTCATAATCATCATACCTAGGCATATTCTATTCTAAAATTGATTCATGCTTTGAAAACCTATCATTCTAGCTCGAAGCATCTTGAAAATCTATTGTATTTTCCCAATCATACCTTAATACCTTTGATTGCATCTGTGAACACTCCCCTTTCAATATTTTTATCTGGTTTATCACTTTTATTTTGATTCCATGTTTGACAACCTTATTCAGGGTAGCGACCCAACTATCATAAGCATCCTATTGTCCCATACCCCATTAATATTTGAGATCAAAACACAATTTTTTTTTAGAATTGTGTCAGCGGACATACAATGTTGTTTTGTCCTTGGGCCTAACAAGTTATCTATTTCTAAAATTACGTTAGGTACATCTTCCCATGTATAATATATCCTTTACCCTTTAAAATATTCAATATAAAAATGACGCACCCCTGACTTAGTATCTTGGTGATTTTTCTGGCCCATGGAATGACTATTAGCTTTGGTCCTTGAGTTATGCATCCTCTAATTTGTGTTAGGGTATGTTGGACTAGAAATATACCGAATAGTGGAGGTATATCAACAATTATTATATTCTGAATCATCTCCATATCTGGATGACCACACATCATAATGAGGATCTTATGTAAGACTCCCACTTTTCTTAGTTTGGCTCCCTTAAAATATATGTTGTAGCACCCTAAAATTGGCGCAGTTAAACCCTTAGTAAAAGATAAAAGATAAAAATTTAAATTTTAACCCCAAAACTGCCCCAAAACCGCTTGTTACCCGCTTCCCTTCTTTTTCGCACCATTTTTAGGATTTGTTTTGACCGTTGGACGATATCGTCGCATATCAGATGATATCATCGCATATCAGATGAAATCGTCCCCTATCTGATGAATTCATCTGGAACAGAGCGTCCAGACGATTTCGTCCTAAAACTAAATTTTCATAATTAGCTTCTATTTCAACAACCTCTCCAACTTGGGCAGAAGCGCATCTGTGCAGTTGGAGATTCCCCCCCATTGGAGATCTCCCAGATTGGGATGATCTCCAACCTCCTAGCCTCCCCCTAATCCTATATAAACTAGGATTTTTCTAGTTTATCCCCCTGAACCCCTTAGCTGATGGATTTCCCTATAGATTTAGTTCCTTATTCACTAGAGCATCCTCGCACTACTATCTGCATTCTGTATTTTGCATTTTCTTGCAGGAACTCTACTATTTTTCAGTCGAAGCTAGCTCGGATCATCGCAAGCGATCCCGGACGATTTCGGACGATCTTGTCGAGGAGCGCAGATGATCTCGTACGATTGGAGGCGATCCCGACTGTAGTCCAGATTGGGGGCAATCAGAGTCTAGAGTTTGCATTTCCTTAGCTTTTTTGCATTTTCCTATTGTATTTTTGCACTGTCTTAAATTATTATGTTTATGCATCTTGGAGTTCACCTCATTTAGCATAACCGCATGATAAAGTTAAAATCAATCATTAAATCTATTGCATTTTCTTATTTGTTATTGGAATCCATTATTTAGGCATGTTTGTTGTTATTTCTATCATTCTCCTTTGCTTCTGCACTTGCATATTTGGTATTTTGCGTCTATTTTTGTGATTGCAGGTTTCTGACGAATTTGTCTGACGAATTCATCAGATTTCAGATGATTCTGTCTGATCTCAGATGACCGACTATGATTTGAGATGATTCGATGTAATTTCAGATGATTACGTATGAGTCGAGATGATCTGAACTGCTACAAGACTCAGAATCTTCATCAAACATCCAGAATCAGGTATGATATGATCTAGCTAGCATATTCTCTGTGTTTAGCATTCATTCCTATTTTTTGTATTCATCTAAATCAGCATTGGCATATAGAATAGTTTAGATTCATTTTGGCCAAACCTAGGAGTTGAATGATCGAGTATAAAAATGAACACATCAAACCCACTATCAACCTAGGCGTGGAAACTGCCACTCAAAAGTTTCTTGGTGAACCCACCATCCGTCAAAAATTCACCCTTATACTCCTCCCCGAGAGGCGGGACCTTCAAAGGGCCTCTCAGTCCGAGGTATTGTCCCATCCTTCTCGCATCCCCCTTTCGGGCGCGGATCCTATAGCTTGAGGGTAAGGATGCAAAAAATTTGGAGCGATACATTTTGGTGAACCCGACGTGAAAACTAAAAACCTTTTGAAAACAATCCAAAAAAAAAAACAAAACATAAATGCATTTAGAATCAAAGATTGCATATCATATTTAGATGGTAGACTATAATAAAAGACGAGTTGTCACCATTAATGTTGAGAATCAATTAGCAGCTATAGAGATTAATTCTTTGCTTAGAGTATCTCAAACATATAGAGTCCCACCTTTATGGGACGAGCTTAATAGGAGATTGAATATCATTAATTCTAGATCAACCGAACTTAGGCAAATTAAGAGGTTTGTCCTAGATAGAATCCTGGATCCTGATCAAGTGACCTTATATCATGAACTTCAGAGAGCTTGCCATAGGTGGTTAGCAGATAAAAGAGCCCTTGTGTCTTCTGAATTGTATACCTTTGAGGAATACCTCGATAATGCAGTTGTAGTACATAAATTTCTATCTCGTATAGAGGACCAAGAGGTCGTTCTTATGGATAGACAGAGATGGAATAGAGTTCCTAGAGCTGTGTTATATCGAGAGTATTGCCATGAGATCTATTTTTACAAGACAGAATATGAAACAGATAATATCACTATAGCACACTTTATCAAGTTCTTGAAAAACCATTTCCAATTTGAAGAGGAGCATTTTATGACTCCTGATGAACTTGATCCTATCAATGACATTCATAAACTATTTATAGAAAACTAAGCTATTCTTTTATTATTGTTATTTCTTGTATTTAGTGTGTTGTTTGTTGTCTTTATAAGCATAAAACAAAAAAAAAAAAACAAAACAAAATCATAACAAAAAAATCAAAACATTTTCTTTTAAGCATTATAGTAGGTATATAATTAAAATATATACCTCCCAAATTTGTTGCAAATATATTAATATATATTTGCTAAAATCTAAATTTAGACATAATGACTAGACTCAGGAATGGAAAACAAATTGAAGTAGAAGAAGATTGGTTAAGGAAAACAGAAAATAACCCAGATGTCCTTCCTGAAGACCCAATTCAGGAAGAAGGAACCTTAAACCAACAAGAAGAAGAATTTGTGGATGCAAATGAACAAAAAGAAAATGATAGAGAGGAAGGATCCTCATCCCCTAAAATATCTCCAGAAGGAGCTGTTACTTTTGAGAACATGGAACACTTCTGGAAGTTCCTCAATAATAATATTGGCACTCTTAATAGAGCAGTTCATATGGACAAAGATCAAATTAGTGACACTCAAGCAACCCTAGAAGACATATATCACACATGCACTAATCCTTTGTCCTTCGTTGATCAAGAAAGTGATCAAGTTGGACCATCCAATTTGGATATGGCCGCTATGATCCAGAACATGCAACAACAACAGGTTACCCAACCACCTAGAGTGCCTGTTACCAAGCCTAGGGTTATTCCCACACAAAAGAAACCTTCATTCACTGCTCTATTTCGCCAAGCTATTGATCAATATACCTCAAATCAACAAAAGCCTAAAACAAAACCAAATACCAATTTCCAACAATCTGGGATACAACATAATGCTACAACAAATCTTCTTCATAATACTCTTCCTACCAACCATTTGCATAACAACAATATAGCATCTAATCCTTATGTCCCGCCTTCCTACGCTCACAAATCCCATACTCATGTACCACCAAACCAATATGGTGGACAAACTGGTAATCTGGAAGCCATGGTGAAACAGTTAGTCTCTCGCATGGACCAGATAGATCCCTACCGTCCCTCGTACAATTATCGAGAGATGTGTAGTCAACCTCTAGATCCTATAGTTGTAGCACAACCATATCCTAAACACTTTCCCATGCCTGTCCTACCTATATATAAAGGAACTGAAGATCCCATAGAGCATCTTCGTATGTTTAGGATAGCATGTCATGATATATCACATGATGACTTGTTATTACTAAAAATGTTCCCGAAAAGTTTAGGGGGGATGGCATTGGAGTGGTATTATCAATTGCCCACTCATTCTTTGAGAAATTTCGAAGAGACCGCTGAGTCTTTTGTGCATCAATTTAGTGCCTATATTGAAAGGCATGTAACCATTAAAGATTTGTACAACCTAAAACAAGACAAAGATGAGTGTTTTGCTGACTTCTTAGCTCGATGGAGGCAGTTGATAGGAAAATTACACTTTGTGTTACCTTATCGAGAAATGTTGGATATTTTTATCAATAATTTACAAGAACAACTATCCTATGAATTATCAACTGCTACCTTGACCACCTTCGATCAAGCTATAGACTTGGCCCGAAGAGTGGAAGATGCTCTCATTAGAAGAGGTCACCTCAAAAGGAAAGATGATGAGAAAACATCCAGAAATCAATATAAAAATAAACAAGTTGTGGGTGATGGAGTCACTGATAGCAGAAACATTGCCAATGTTAATACTACGAAAACAATAGAGAAGTTTATATTGAAACCTCCTGATAAACCACCCCGAGAATTTACTAGGTTAAATCAACCTTTATCAACCATTCTCCCGCAATTACTAGCACGAGGATTGATCCAATTACCAACTATCCAGGAACCTGATCCAACTATACCCGGATACAGAGCTGATTTACATTGTGATTTCCATAGAGGACCTGGACACGCTACCAATTCTTGTAAAATATTAAAACATAAAATACAAGACCTGATTGATAACAATGAGATGGAGGTGCAAGCCTTTCAACCTAAACAAAATCCTCCTAATAATGCTCAAAAGAACATCCCCCAAAATCAGAATCGGAATGCCAATCAATCATTGGACATATTTCAACATCCTTTACCAAAGCATGGTAAAGAGGTGGCTAATCAAATTGAGCATCATAATGTTCCCCCTCCTACCCGATATGTAGGAACTATTAGTGGACAATTACCTACTCATGATCTGGAAGTATTTGACACAACTTTATCCATAGTTACGACCAGACCTCTACATAATATTCGGACACTTGATCTTAGTGACACCGAATATGAGACTGAAAGTGACATGGAAATCACCTCAAATCAATCGAATAGTTCTGAAGATGAATCAGATCCTATTCAACCTATCACAAGTTCTATGGTTCCAGAAGAACCATTTCCTAGAAGAGTCACTACTAGACCATCTTCTCACCAATTACTTTCTAATGAACAAGCCATAAATGCTAGACCGAGACCAATTCATCATCCTCAAAATAATATTGTAGGTACCATCGGAGTCGTTACTCGACAACAGGCTCAAAACTCTCAACAGGAACAAACTCAGAACGATGGATCAGCTCCATTTGTTTTGAAAAATCCCAATAAAGGGAATCATGCGCCTAATGTTCAACCTAAGCCTCCTTATAATATTAAGGAACAATTATCAAATACTACAGCTAGAATTTCCCTTTTGGACCTTTTAAGATCTTCTCCTACCCATAGGGATGAATTAATGCTCACATTAAGCCAAATGATGGTACCTCAAAATATTCAATCTGAAGCCATGTCCAATACTATCATAACTCGAGAAGTCGATTGTATTGACTTCGGGATAGAGATATACCACAACATAGTTTACATAAGGATAACACCTTATATATTACTGCCCTAATTGGGGATGTAGCGAGTTAAACGAGTCTTGATTGATAATGGTTCATCTTTAAACATATGCACTTTTGACTTCTACCAAAGATTTGGGTTTAGAAGTGACGAAATGAAAAGAACTGATATGATCATAAAAGCTTTTAATGACGAAACACAAGAAACGTGTGGAGTTATTACTATTCCATTGCAAGTTGGTCCTAGAACCTTAGACACGACCGTGTTTATTGTACATTGCCCTGCATCATACAATATACTTTTGGGTCACCCTTGGATCAACGCGATGCGAGCTGTTCCCTCCACTTTACATCAGTGTGTTAAATTCGAATTTAAAAATCAGTTGGTTACCATTCATGGTGATCCTAGACCCTTTGATATGTGTGCTTTGGCAGAACCGGTTGGAGTTCAATTTTGCCCTGCTCTGTCATCCACACATCCTAATTCTCATCAACCGTCTAAACGTGTGAAACACTCACCCATAACATCATCTACTTTTCCCCCATCAACTACACCTCTACATATAGCTCAACCATCTTCCGAACAAACCACATTAGGATCTCAAAAGGATCCTAAACCCACAACCAATGCTTCTTGTTTTACTCCTATAACTTCCATACCTTTAGATCCTTCCATCGACATCTCTACAACATTTACGCCTATCAAAGACATGATTTCCGCATCCAAAAACATAGGAAATGATCCTTCTACCTCTTACGCTCTTACTGATGAGCTCTTACCCGATTTATCTAAAATTCTTATATCAGAAGGAACCAACACTGCTATGCAAGATTCCCTTATTTTAAATAAATTGCCACCCTCTCCTCGTACCTTGGGCCTCCCACAACCTATGGGAAGTATTTACCAAGTCGGGAGTTGTGCTTTTATTTATAAGGGATATGATTGGGGAAGAATACCTAGAAACATCAAGACACATTGTGATGGATATGCTAGATGCTATTTTGCTAATGAGTATATTAAAGCTAAACCCATAATGCTTAAATTGGGATATAAAGGGAAAGGTTTGGGACCTTCCCAAAATGGTATGAAAGAACCTTTTGAGGTAGAACCGTGGCCTGCCCGTTGTGGTGTGGGCCTATTTTCTAGTAAAGGTCAACCCTTCCCATTTGAGGAGGAGGACCATCTTACATGTTACCAAGATTATCTGGATAAACAAGATTCTTTGCGTTCAAAGAATAATTCCTTTACCTGTAATATGCTATCCATCGCCTACCCTGAGATGATTGTCGAATCCGACGATGAGTTGGAAGGGGATATCTTCCATGATGTCTCCGTTGATGAATTGTTACATAACAAATTTTATTTTGATGGCTCTATACCTAGTATAGCCCAACTTGAGGCCTCGACTCCTCAAGATGAATTATCCAAGCTAACCTTGGAAGAATTACAAGAATTGGGTGTTTCACCCGCCCCACCTAATTTTGAGAGAGATTTACATATGGAAGTTGAAAACGTTATAAAAATTAACATTGGAACCGAACATAACCCTCACATAATCAATATTGGATCAGAATTAAGTCAAGAAAAACAAGATAAATACATTTCATTTCTTAAAGACTATGAAGATGTCTTTGCTTGGACATATGAAGACATGCCAGGTTTGGACCCTTCTGTAGTTATGCATCATCTAGTAGTCCATCCAGATGCTAAACCTGTTAAACAGAAACTTAGAAAAATGCATCCTAAAGTGGCCTTACTAGTCAAAGGAGAACTAGAAAAACTGTTGAAGGTTATTTTTATACAAGCCATTGATTATGCTTGAATGGATCTCAAATGTAGTTCCAGTAACTAAGAAAGAAGCCACTAAAGTTAGGGTTTGTAGAGACTTCAGAGATATTAATGTTGCCTGCCCTAAAGATGATTTTCCTCTTCCCAACATGGATCAAATCATTGATTTTACTATTGGGAGTGGAATGATATCCTTAATGGATGGATTCTCTGGTTATAATCAGATCAGGATAGCTCCTGAAGATCAGGCTAAGACAACATTTATTACCCCTTGGGGAACCTTTTGTTGGAAAGTGATGCCATTCGGTTTAAAGAATGCGGGTGCAACATATCAACGAGCCATGACTTATATCTTTCATGATATGATGCATGATATTCTACATGATTATGTAGATGATATTATAGCTCGTTCCATCAAAGAAGATGATCATTTAAATGACTTGAGAAAAGTATTCGATCGGTTAAGGGAGTATCATATCCGATTGAATCCAGCTAAATGTATATTCGGAGTCAAGTCCGATAAATTATTAGGGGTTATAGTTTCTTTACGTGGCATTGAAATTGACCCTCTCAAGATCATGGCTATCACTGATATGCCCGCACCCACAAATATATCTGAATTACGAAGTTTACAAGGTAAGCTTCAGGCTATTCGCCGCTTCATCGATAAGTTGGCAGACAAAACCGGACCCTTTCTTAAGCTTCTTAAGAAAGATGTCTCTTTTCATTGGGACGAAGAATGCCAGGAAGCATTTGAACTCCTTAAGCAATATCTCCTCCAACCACCGGTGCTTTCACCACCTAGATCTGATCGTCCATTTATCTTGTACATTTCTGCTTCAGATTCTGCCTTAGGAGCTATGTTAGCTCAGCTTGACGATGAGAAGAAAGAACGTGCTAATTATTACATCAATAGAACCTTAATCAGTTATGAAACTCGCTATACCATATTAGAGAAGTTATGTCTAGCAATCGTATTTTCTACACAAAAACTATGACATTATATGCTCAGTCAGAAAACGTATGTTATTGCCAAATTCGACCCTTTGCGATATCTCATGAGTCGACCGTATTTATCTGGTCGCACAACCAAGTGGGTTCTTGCGCTAAGCGAATTTGAACTCACGTTTATAGGACAAAAGTCTGTTAAGGGTCAAATCATAGCAGATCAACTAGCTGTTGCACCCTTAGAGTCTACCCATCCCCTCATCATTGAGTTTCTCGATGAATGCCTTAAATTAGAGGCAGACCATCCTAAACAATGGTCCCTATACTTTGACGGAGCCCGATGCATGAGTGGGGCTGGTGCGGGTATTATTTTAATATCTCCACAAAAACATCTTATACCTCTGTCCTTTAAATTAACATTTGCTTGCACCAATAACACTGCTGAATATGAAGCTCTTATCCTTGGATTACGAGCTACTTTGGCCCTAAAAATTAAAAATTTATTAGTTTTCGGTGATTCTCAACTTGTCATAAATCAAATCAATGATGTTTATCAGACCAGAGATGATAAATTACGCCCATATAAAACATATGTTTTGCAATTATTATCTTTATTTGATCAAGTTACTTTGGAAGCTATTCCTCGAACTAGCAATCGTGCGGTTGACGCTATGGCTGTAGTTGCATCTCTTTTACCCTTGGAGTTAGACGATGAATATGCTACCATCATTATTCATCGACTCCAGGAACCCGCTTCAAGAAAATCATGCTTAGAACCTTTGGATGTGTTTCTCATCAATGAAACTACTCCTGAACCATGGTACACTGATATATTTAATTTTTTGTAGAAAGGAACCTTCCTTGAAGGTTGTCATAGTAACTAACACAGGTTATTACGTAGACGAGCAAGTCGCTTCATGATTATTGGTAATACCTTGTATAGGAGATCTTTTGAAGGCATCTTACTGAGATGTTTGAATCTAGCAGAATCTAGATCAGCTTTGAATGAAGCCCACAATGGATCTTGTGGGGGACATTTTAGTGGTAGCGCCATTGCTAAAAAGCTCCTTAGGATAGGATATTTTTGGCCTACCATGGAGAATGATGCACATGATTATGTGCGTCATTGCGACAAGTGCCAGAAACATGCTGACCTTGTCCATGCACCTGCACAAGAGCTGCAGGCTATTTCATCTCCTTGGCCCTTTTCAAAATGGGGCTTAGACATCATTGGAAAAATCAACCCTGTGTCATCCGATGGACACAAATTCATCATAACCGCCACTGAGTATTTCACGAAGTGGGTTGAAGCTATGCCATTAGCTTCTTGCACTTGGAACCCAAGTTTCCAAATTTATTTTTAATCAAATTATTTGTCGGTTCAGAATTCTTGCAAATCTCATCTCAGATAATGGAACTTGTTTCAAAAATAAAGATGTCAAAAAATTATGTCAAAAATATAAAATTCAACATCGTTGGTCCACTCCCTATTATCCTCAGGGTAATGGCCAAGCAGAAGCATCTAATAAAACATTAATCAAAATTCTCAAAATACTGGTCAATAAATCTGGTCGAGATTGGCACATCCAATTATATCCTGCTTTGTGGGCCTATCGAACTAGTGTTCGCACCCCCACTGGAACTTCACCTTTCGTTTTGGTTTATGGTGCTAAAGCCATTTTTCCCTTTGAATTAGAAGTTCCTTCTTTAGCTCTACTACTTCAAGATACTGAAGTAGGGGATGAATATCGTGCTGGCAGATTTAGTCAGCTGGAACTCTTAGATGAAAAGCGCATCAATGCTTTGGAGCATCTTCGTGCCTACCAAAACAAGCTTAAGAGAGCATATCTCAAGAAAGTTCATCATCGATCCTTTGAGATCGGTGACCTTGTTTTAAAAGAAAATCAAAAAAAATACTAATGCAACTAAAGACCTTAAAGGTAAATTTGAGCCCAACTGGCTTGGACCATATGTCATCACTTGCTAAATTTGGATCGGGAGCATACAAATTATCTACCTTAGATGGTAAAGAACTTAAAGAACCTATGAACATTATGCATCTCAAACGCTACTATGCATAAAATTTGGTCATTTCATCATTGTATATATTTGTTTTGCATATTATTTCCTTTTAGTCACTTATATAAAACGTTTCAAAAACAATCACATTGTATTTCTTTCAATTCATAACTTAAAATCAAAATACAAAAACATCAAAATCATCAAAATCTTCAAAAACATATTTTATTTTCATACCTATCAATTCTTGAAGTGTTGCCATTATATTTTCAATTATTGTGGATAAATTAGCATTTATTTGGAATCCCGCACTTTCACACTCACATGAATAAATATCTTGATTTTATTTGGTATGATTATTAATCTCTCTTATATCAAAGTCCACATTGGCATTAAATAAAGTTTTGAGCATAGAGAACTGATCTTGTTATTTACTTGAACCAAGTATATCTTTTCACATTAAAATGATTTCATTGCAAATTCGATATGATGCTACATAGTAGAAGTGGTTTCTTGAGCGAAAAGTTTCCCCTGCTATCCTATCATGCACATGGTCTAGAATCTTTGAGAATTGACAAAAGGACAAGCTCACCCCTACCCGGAATAAAAATCCCTTGCTCTACGACCAATCCGAGCAAGTATCCCTAGCATAGGAAGAAAAAGAAAAGTCAAAGAAAATGAGAACAAAGAAAAATATTATTTTGTACCATCGCAGACAATATTTCAGCATTATCTCAATTCCAAGCAAAAATACAAAAACAATACAAAAAAAAAAAAAGAAGAGAAAGAAAAGCAAAAGTGAAAAGAAAAAGCAAAAAGCAATAAAATCCCTTTCCCTACCCCTTGAAAAGAAAAGAAGGGTGAATGAGCTTGAATCCCTGGAATTCTCAATTATTCAAAAACTGTGAGGTAAGCCCCATAACAGGTGGTTTGTGCCCAACCCGCTTGGCCTTGGGTAATTCCTAGCATGGTGATATGTCATCACATTAGCGACCTTATTTTGTATAGACCTATGTCAGCTTATGGATTAGCTAGCTCTTGATAACCCGACTTACATAGTAGTCTTGTACGGTTACATGCATATAAATCATAGTTAAGGAACACTCATTTGGTTAAGGCAAATTACTTGTATCAAATTATCTTGCTCAAAATTGGTGAATGAACAATACAATCGCACACACATTTGTATTTGAGAGATTTTGTATCATTATGATAAATCAAGATCGGTAATGAACTCACATTTGCACATGAGGATCCCTTATAAACCTACATTTGTCTTTGAGATAATTTAAAATATTTCTGTAATTCTTTTCGGAATAGTTTTATCCTCTTATTTCAGAATTTTTGTTTTGTATAAAAGCAATTATATACATTGTTTCACAAAATCACAAAATGATTTCAAACAACATGTTCATATTATTATTTTTTTGTTTATCAAAAGTCAAAAATTAATCTTGCAATAAAACTAAAATATCCATTTTCTTCTTTGGATTTCGCGATGATGGTATAAGTCTATACCTATAAGTCTATGCCTAGCGCAAACCATTGTTCTAATTTTATTTTCCCATTCATTTTAATAAAAACCCATATGGCTTACATCATTATGTTACATAACTAAGCTTTAAAATGAACGCACACTTATTCTATTTCAGGTCATTATGTCAACATTCAATTTTGCAATGATGGTATAGTTCCTAGGAACTTATGCAAAATTTTTATCACACTTAGGAATTTATGCCTAGCAAAAATCATATTTCTTTTATATGTCATGCATAATATTTTTATGAAAATCTGAAAACAAATCATCACCATCATCATTTTTATCATCACAACACAAAGTCTTAAGACAGTCTCTTAAGCACTCTTTTACTTTTAACAATATTTCTATCCTGGGATTAGCTTGACGACCTAGTGAGCGGCGACTCCATGAAATGGTCTATAACAATGACAATGTCCTTTGAAATTATTGTTAGAAGTCCCTTTTATTTTTTCAAATTACACCAAAACAACCAATTTATTTACATCAGATTATTTCATTTACAATTTTATGCCATGATATCAAAATATAATATTTCAAAATGACATAATTACATGAATATTCAATCACAAATTAAAGCATCATACAACATATACACAAGTCATATCATCAGAAACAAGACCATATATATATATATCAAATTATGTACATCATATCAAAACTGGATTGGTATGCCACAATCTATACCCTGGCATACTCAATCCTCTCAAAAATCTATACAATCTCTGTGCAGTCTATAGCCAGCTAGTCTCGAGAAGCCCTCGAGCTCTCAGCCTCATCTCCTCCCCCACCCTGACATGGAGGAGGTGGTCCCATAGCAGTCTGTGTTGTGTCTCGGGTCCTCGTTGTCGATCGTGAGGATGTCCTCATCGATCCCATCCGGATTGGTTTCGCAATGTTGGCTGGCAATGGTACCCTCTGACCCTCTGGAGCCAGCTAAAAGTATACCCCCTGGTAGAATGTGGTCTGCATCATAGACCACACTAGCTCATCCTTGCTCGCCCCTCCGCTCTGTGCCCTGAGCCATGTAGTCTCATCCTATAGTGTCTGTACCTGAGCCCTGAGTTGAGTAGCCTCATCCTGCAGTGACTGCACCTAAGCTCGGAGGTGGGCAACCTCAGCCTAGAGAGCCATCGTCTCGCTGCTCTCCCCTACATCGACACCCTTGCCCTTATCGGCGATGGTGGTCTCTCCCCCTACTACGAAGGGAGTCTCTCCTCCATCTGCCCTATCTCCCATGGCCTCTGTGGAGCCTGACCCATCCACTGGCATCTCTCCTATGGGGACCACTCGTTGCTCTCTCCCACCGTGACCCCGTGCTGCCTCAATGGCAGCCTGGCACCGCCTCCCCATCCATCGCACAATCACATGCATCGGACCCTATGCCCTCGTCATCCGAGGAGGGTGGATGCCTATGTACCAAGCATCGTAGCCATCTGCAACCCCAGCGTTGTCACCATCCACTGGCTAGATGGGGGCATCATCCGCATCCTGACTCCAGAATCATTGCATGTCTGGAGCCCCGCTCAGCGTAGTACTATCTCGAATAGTCCGGGAGTACTCGTAGTCCCTGAGAGAAGGGATCCCCTATTGTAGACCGAACTATCATAGAATCCGGTCATAGCGGTGGAGCTCTACCTCTCCCCGCTCCATCCTCAGCCAGCAGACTCGCTTGATGCGAGCCAGCTCCTGCCCATCCTCTGCCCACCCGGGGTGCTCTCGCCATGGCCTCCAGGTGATCTGGTCCGGGATGAGGTCATCTAGCAACCTCCATGACATCGATAGATCTATCCACCATTGTGACCCTCTCTGTAGCCACCAATAGTAAACCCGGGGTCTCTCCCGGTCAACCCCTATCAGTGGGAGCCCTATCGGCCTTCGCACCATGATGTGCTCCCAGCACCAAACTTGTAGCAGCGATGTCAAGACCATACATCGACCTCCCTTGTATACGACCCCATGCAGGATCCTATACAAGTGACATAGTACAAAGCTACCCCATGCAAATCTATAGCCGTGGTCTCTCATGTCGTAGACCACATCTGACAGAGTAAGCCACCTACCACTCCTGCCAAAACCTGAGTCAACCTAGATGCCCCAGGCATCTACCTCAGAGACTCAATGTTCACTCCGCCCTTCTCCAGGGTGAAGCTCGGGTCTCCAGTCAGTCTCATCATCGCCTGGCCCTGATTGGCCGCAGGCGTCATGAGCCATCCCTGTATGGGGATCCTCATGATCCTCCATACGTCCTCTAGTGTGGGAGCCATCTCCCCTGTCGGTAACCAGAAGCAGGATGACCCCGGATACCATCTCTTTGCTAGGGCTGTCAGAAGCCCTATGTCCGTCGATACTTGTGGCATCTCTGCCACATGCCGTAGCCCGACCTGTGCTAGTTGGTCATGCTCTGCCTGGTCGAGAGTGGCCAAGTCATCTCTCAGCCCATCGTATTTCCATTCTCGGCTCTTTAGTAATCCCCTCTACAAAACAAACAATAAAACAATAAAATTCATTAATCAACCAATCATTAAAATAAAATTCAACACATTTTAACAAAGCAAAATTTCATAAAAGTGATGATATCATCCACTATTGGATGATATCATCCCAAATTGGGCAAAGTCGTCCTTTGTAGGATGAATTCGTATCCGATTTCACAACTTGGGGATCGCCCCTTGTTGAACGGGATCGCCCCTAGTTCGTCGATTTCGCCCTCTGACGAAATCGATGATCTAGGGATGATTTCGATGAAATCGGGATGATTTCATCCCGACGTCGTCGATGGCCTAAAAATGGCCATGATGCCCCAAACAGTCAAAATTTAATCCAAAAATTGCACAAAGTTAAATCAAACCTAATCTACTAGGATTAGATCCTTACCCATAGCCCGCGCCGGACCTCTGTCGCTCTGTGCGCTGTCTCCACCATTGTTTCTCTCTGTAGAGCTCTGGAACAGTAAAAATGAATAATAAAAACAAAAAATGAATTAGGGTTTTCCCTATTTTTCTTAATTTTATTCAAAACCAACAACATTTTAATTTTTGCTTTTCCACGTTTTTACCTCAAATGTTCGATTTGGGTAAAAACACGGAGGGGGCACCATAGTCAACAGTCGTACGATTCGACCAAGAATCATCGTCTAAAAAATTGAGTACATTTTTGTTTTCTCATAAAACAGGAAAAACTCATCTTTAACGCATTTTCTTCGAAAAATTCGCTAAAGAGGGGGCAAAATGTAGCACCCTAAAATTGGCACAGTTAAACCCTTAGTAAAAGATAAAAGATAAAAAGTTAAATTTTAACCCTTGTGATTGCAGGTTTCTGACGAATTCGTCTGACAAATTCATCAGATTTCAGATGATTCTGTCTGATCTCAGATGACCGACTGTGATTTGAGACGATTCGATGTAATTTTAGATGATTACGTACGAGTCAAGACAATCTGAACTGCTACAAGACTCAAAATCTTCATCAAACATCTAGAATCAGGTATGATACATTTTAGCTAGCATATTCCCTGTGTTTAGCATTCATTCCTGTTTTCTGTATTCATCTAAATCAGCATTGGCATATAGAATAGTTTAGATTCATTTTGGCCAAACCTAGGAATTGAATGATCGAGTATAAAAATGAACACATCAAACCCACTATCAACCTAGGCGTGGAAATTGCCACTCAAAATTTTCTTGGTGAACCCACCATCCATCGAAAATTCACCTTTATACTCCTCCCCTAAGAAGCGGGACCTTCAAAGGGCCTCTTAGTCCGAGGTATTGTCCCATCCTTCTCGCATTCCCATTTTGGGCACGGATCCTATAGCCTGAAGGTAAGGATGCGAAAAATTTGGAGCGATACATATGTATTCAGGCTCAGGTTCATCCCTTTCTGGATTCAAGCCCAAACTACTATAGAACTCTAATGGCATAAGTAAGACTTTAGCCTTTGCATTCATCACACAATTGTATAACCTATGATTTTATATGATAATAAAAAGATAAAATAAGGGAGAATGATCTTCTATGATATTCAAAGGTGAGATTTTTTTTGGTACTTCCCTTATCTCTAATGTTTTTTGAATGGATACATCCATCAAATTGACCTTGTTAGATACCAATATATATTTCACATATAGCATGGTTCTTTTTTAATACATTGTGAAATCATTTAATCATTTCTGTTCTTTGATTGGTGTCAATGCTTGAGAAGTATAATTTCTTGTAAGCCTCAATTTTCTTCTAATTTAGGATATCTTCATTTGCTCTTTAGCCTATTGCAAGTTGTACATGATTTCCTATGAAGTATTTAGTGTGGCTTACCTTCATAATGTTTGTATCAATCCACTATTTTTGTTTTTCCTTGGAATTCAAGGCTATCACATTTTCTATAAGAGGCATGGGCTAACAATCATTGGGTTGTATATAATCCTGAGAATATATCTCATCTAGTGACAAGGCTTTGATCGACTACTTTATCCCCATTTTACTTCTCTTTCTCCTTTTTTTAGGTCCACTATCTAAACCTCTTGGTAGAGTATGGACAAGCTACTACAAAACTTATACAGTCAATGGGAGGCTATCATGATCATGTTTTTTGTCTTCTATGAACTACCTCTTCATACTTTTAATCTCCATAGTGAGCCATTGAATTCCTATTTTGAGCTCTTACTGCATCTAAAAATTATTTAGGGTGACATGAAGCATGCCCAATCCTTTCAGGGAATAAAAAATAATATATGCTAGTGATGGACTCCATTGGATATGTAGTTGTGAAAGGTTCAAGCGAGAGAAGATTTTCCCTAGGGGATAATTTTCCTGCTTGAATGAACATATTTTTAGCTCGGATAACCTTCCAAAAAATTTGAGGATTTTTTTTTTCACTAGACCGTTGGATCAACATGCCTATATCATGATGGAAATCCCATATATAACATAAGTAATCCTGATCCTAGAACGATTGATACTCTAGAGAAATACCTCTCTAGGTTATTTTGAATAAGATATTGAATTCTAACATATTTTCATGGGGCCCCACTTGATAAATAAAAATTGGGTTAGTAGCCAAAAGGGATCACCAGAATGATCAAATCTATCTATCAGAGCGTCCGCTAGATCAGCCCATGTACAAATACTTCCATCCTCCAAGAATTTATACCATAGCAGGGCCCTTCCTTTGAGAGAGAGAATGAGGAGTCTGAGCATTACATCTTCATGCATGATATTATGAATCATTGCCAGGGAAGCAAGATCCCGACAATGCTCAAATGCAATTTTATTTGTCCCATCAAAAGTTGGCAAAGACTTGAAGGTAACTTTAGAAATATTGTGAAGATTTTGAATATTTAGTGGGCCTGTGAAATTCCAATAGGGACATTCGAACTGAGCCATTGATGCAGCTACGGGGCTCTCGAGTTATTCAATGAGCATAACTTCTCTGCTAGTGAGGTCAAGGCTACTCATCAAACCTTGATTCCTCTAGGAGATAAATCTTTGAGAACGATGTAGAAGGACAACCAACCATGAATCTTGGTTATACCCTCAACAAATTTTCCAAATGAGTTGGATGCAAGGTATATCCAAACTCTATCTAGCTTCTAAAGGCAACCAATCATAAAACATAGGCCTTTGGAGCGAAGTTACCAGGTGATAGATATTTTGGACTAAATAGAGTATCACCAAGTTTTGTTTAGATATCAAAGGTAATTATTCATAGAATATAGGTCTCTTATTTCCAACAGAGTCGCCAGGTGATTTCGATAAGATCTGATAATAGAGGACATCATTGATCCTATACTATCAATATAAAAAACCCTAAAGTCCCATCAGGTGTGCCAAAAATAGTTTATTAGAGAATCTATCTAATAGAAAGGTTTGTGTACCCATAGACCTTGACCAATATTGAATGGCTGTGGAGCTATGAAAACTACAAAGATCAATATCCAGAGAAGGTTGGTTCCTTGAAGTCCCAGCTATCTATCCTATAAATATTAGGGAAAAGGGTGTTGAAAGAAGTAAAAAGAACTAAATCTAGAACTTAAAGTGGTGCAGATTAAGCAACATCAAGATATGCAAATAGAACTATGTAATTAAACCATTAACTACCTAACAGACCGACCAATTATACTATTAATTACAAAACATTGAATTTTAATATACTATATCTTATCAGACCACAAATTCTAGAACAAGTGAATGAATACAACACAAATCCAAGATTTAGAATAAACACCATAAACATTCAACAAACTAAAATTAGAAATAAGTGATCATCCATACACAAATTCTCTAAAATGAATTGAACCAGAGGACAGAAAATAGTTAGTTTTAATTAAGATGCAAATTATCCATCTTTACATATGAATTGTAAATGTCTAAGAGCTGACTAGTTTTCCTTGTACATCATAGTATTTATAGCTCTTTTACAATCCTACAATAGTCAAAAGCATCATTTCCTTAGAAGTGGATTACTGCTATGTCAAAGATTATACCAACCTGTTGAACTGCTTTGAAAGAATAGCTGCTCTGACTACCAGAATGTTGTTTGTTTATGTGGCTTAAATTTGTGTCCCCTTGAGTCATGCTTATCCTGCTGGTTGCATCTGGTCCCTTTATCTCTACTAATATTTTTTGCCTTAGCCACCTTGTCGTTCATATGATAGTTTGTGTCATTGGGATTTTTTGACACGAAATATTTCCCAATAAGCGTTGTGGGAAAAGGCCCTTCTTGTTGGGAAGCAACTTCTAGATCATGTGGACATCTATAGGATAATTTTTATCACTTGGATGATTTTTAACTGCATACCAATCTCTCAATTATTTTAATCCTGTATTGGACACTATATCTTGTGTCGGATGTTTAAAAATCTTGGTGGGCCCCGATCAGGTGTAATTATTTTGATGCCTTCGATCCTTAACCATTTTTTGCTCCTACATTCATTAGCTCTTTGAGAACTAATCGAGTTTCGATTGGGTATGGATCTTTCGATATCCTTTAGGCTTTGTTATTTTTACATCATGCTCCTTTTGCCATATTTTGGTCTTCAAACCGAAATATTGAGACCCCATTATGCTTCGATCGGGTATGAATGTTCTGGTTCTCTAGGGACTTTGCCATTTCCCTAACCTAATCTTCTGGGCATTATTAGGTTTTGGTCAAGCTTAACTATTATGGCCTCTTTTAGACTTAGCCACTTTCCTATCTTGGTGAAGGTTGGGCTTTTGGGAGCCCATCGAGTTTTGATGGGGTACAATTATTCTGGTAATCCCTAGGATTTTATCATTTCATTCTCCTAGTAGCATTATGGATCTTTACTATTTCATCGGGTTTTTGACCCAATATAAATCTTTTGGTGTACCCTTGAATTGACCATTTTCTTGATTTTGATCTTGTGAGCTTCCAGCCAATAGACGGGGAATATGTGCCATCTCGATGTTTTAGTCAAGTGAAGACCTTTTGACATCTTTGAGAGATAGCCCATTTGAGCTAACATTTATCCTCTAGTAATAGTACCAAGTTAAAATTTTTAGATGTACAAAATTACTTCCAAATTTGTACAACATGCCTAACTTTTACCTTTCCTCTAGGTTCTGGCTAGGCATGAGTGCTTGAGTGAGTTCAAATACTGATACTTTTACTCCTTCTCCACTTTGAATTTCTTTCGGTAGGTCTTCTAGGTTGACAATATTTGTTTCAATCTCTGGTCATATTTACAATAAATAAAACTAATATATAACTGCTAATAGTTGAACGTGGGTAGGTACAAAAATACCCACAAGGTCCACGTTGGCCAAGGGGCTAGTTTTCTCTGAATAAGCCAAAAAATTCTTTGAAGGGTTAAAAATCAAGCCCTCTCATTGCTAAGAGCCTTGGTGTAACTAAGATGTAAAGCCTCCTATTGAGGAATGAAATCCAAGATGCCTTATTCTTCTTTGACCTTTGAATCAATGCCAACAAAAAGGTTTTGCATAGAGACTTGACCCTATGACCTTAGGGTCCGAATAGGTTTCAAGGGACTGCCTTGCTAACATGCCATAAACTATTGCTATGATAAGATAATGAATGATGCTATATTAAACACCATGTGACCTTTTCTTTGAGAGCAAAATTGATACTATGGAGGCTCGAACCTAGATCCTTTGCCTTTCTACCCTCCTATAGTCATCCTGCTAGTGACTACTTCATGGTACCAATTGGAAATATATGGTTCCATAAAATATATGTTCCTTGTTTTTCTCCTATGCATAAAATATTATATTACATAGGGAATCAAACCACTGACCTGCCAAATCCAAAGCTCACATAAACCATCGCAAAACCACTACACCACCCCTGCATTACTGACAAAGTTTATGCAACCCCCATTGGAAGCCCTACCAAAAGCACCCAAGGGAAACAACATCGAGTACAAAATATGCACACAAGAATGTCTTCAAAATACAATTGGCATCAAATTTTTCAAATTAAAATTTAAAAGTTCCTTGTTTTACCTTTAGATTGAAAGGAAGAGATCAAACAACAGTCTTGAATCTGGTTCAAAAACTAGATGGTCAACCAAAGCAACTCCAATCACGATAGAGTAAAAGAAATATTTGGTAAAATAAATTCAGAATTACCAAAAAGAGTGGAAGAGAATAAATTCATCCTATAGTTTGGAAGAAGGACTGAAGGTTGCCTATGTTAGAAAACAAAAAAATATATTTCCTTTTTAACAATCTTTCTCTCATTATAAATTCAACAAAAAAGAGAGAGAAATATGAATTCCAATACTAATTTGAGATGAGAGGGAAAAAAATTAAAATGATTATATTTCCCAATTGTTGTTTTACAAAATTAAGGCATTGCAGACAAAAAACCCTCTAGCCCACCCTTGAAATCTTAACACAAAGTTATCTCCATAGGGTTTTGGTTTGGCATGTGTTGTGTTTTATTCAAAAACATGATGAGGTTTGAAAATATGAGTTTTCAATCCATAATTGGCTTCCTCACTAAATAAAGAACTAGCTCTAGAAAAAATAGAGTTGATGCCATTAATGCAATTGATTTGTGTCTCCAAATTTGGTTCAATTCTCTTTCCTTGCAAGCTTGCAACCAAAAATAGTTTCATAAAAAAAATGGTTTAAAGTTTGATTTTTAGGGTTTTGAGTGTTTCTCTTTCCATACAAAAGCACAAAATTGAATTTTTATTCCCTCCACATTGGATCACTTCCCTTGGTTCCTTCCAACAAGGGAGACCTATGGATCACTTCAAAGGAGACAATATCACTTTTTCCCTTCCCTTGTCAACTTGAAAATGACATGATTATTTTCACTAGAAATATTCATTTCAAGAAGAAAACTAAAATCATGGTTTAAATTTGAATTGAAATTCTTAAGTGCATATTTAGACCATATAAGAAAAGCAACTTCCTAACATGCTTATTTCATGCAATGCATCTAATGGGATTCAAAACTTATAATAGCTATAAACCCAAAATGTAATTTTTATCATGGTGTGTGAATGACTTCCACTTTTTATTCAAGCTACTAATCAACATCTAATGACCTCTTGTTGATGATGCTCTCCCTCCTATTCTTGGCTGAGAGTCGCCCTTGTCAAACAATCCAACTATTTTTGTAGTTAGACATGTTTCAATATAGAAATTGTGTAAGATCACATGTATATATACTTCTTCCAATTTGGTATATATAGATAATAAATGTTAATTCCATGTTGTTCATAATTCCACATAAATAACATAGTTAGAATTAAAATTTAACTAAAAATTAGACTATGGCATTCTTCCCCTCTAGAAAAAATTATTATTCCACAGTAAAAACAATATTGACCATATCATCATTTCATTTATAGCAATTACGACAATTAGCCTGTATATTTTATCAAAAAATTTAGATGCATGTACTATAAAAAATATCACACTATTTATTTTAGCATCTCTAATCAATGCACAACCATCGACCAAAGTACATTCAACCATATTTCTTTAAACCAAAAAATATTTTCACTACACCAAAAAAGGGCTTTAACAATGACTAAAATAAGGTAGTTTTTTATGGCGGTAAAAAACCACCTTATAGATCCTAAGAGGGTGGTTTATAACCGTTCTATTAGGGTCTCAACAAAAAATATAAATACCATGGGAAAAGTGAAATGAGAATTTTATTTCACTTTTCTTGTTGGATAGAGAGCTCAAGCTAGGGCGTTCGCTCAGATGGACGTTGGATAGAGAGCTCAAGCTAGAGCATTCACTCAGACGAAGGTTAAATAGAGAGCTCGAGCTAGGGTGTTCTCTCAAATATAGGCTGGATAGAGAGCTTGAGCTAGGGTGCTCACTTAGATAGATGATGGATAGAGAGCTTGAGCTAGGGTATTTTCTTAGAAGGAGGCTAGACAGAGAGACCGAGCTGGGGAATTCACTCAGATGGATGTTGGACATAAAGCTCGAGCTAGGGTTTTCACTTAGACAAAGACTAGATAGAGATCTTAAGCTAGGACTAGATAGAGATCTTAATATAGGGCTTGACAAAGAGCTCAAGCTTTTAAGTGGTACGCACTACTCAAGGTTTGGGGATGCAGGGGGAAGTTGTGTTCAAATTTTAGGGAAATTTTCTTCTTAGCAATGATGGTTAAGATATTTTTTTAAATGATGGATATGTTGGAAAATAGAAATTAGATTTGTTATTACATACTTGGAGAACATATTTGGTTGCTTTGTTCTTGGTTATGCTCATTGTCAAGGTCTATGGACCTGCCAAGCCCATAAAGAGAATGTGGATGTCCCAAACTTGACACTTAGAAAATATTGGTAAGAAGGATATGGAAAAGTTGTTGAAGCCATGAATTATGAATAAAATTTTCAATGTGACAACAACAATGAACATATAATGGCACACATTGAGAAAAGTCCTTTATGGGTTTGGGGATGCAGAGGGTTTAGGTTTGGGGATGCATAGGGTATAGGGTTTGGGGATGCTACTGTAACCATTTAATTAATGATGTGCTATGTCAAATTAAAGGATGATGTAATGTATTTCTTTATTTGGCTTGTGAGATTTTTTTAAATGATGGTTATTTTAGGAAATGGAAATTAGAGTTGTTCTTACATACTTGGAGAACATTTACAGTAGTTTTGTTCGAGTTTTATTTGAGTAGCTACACTATATCTATGTTATTGTTTTATTTGTTTCCCACATGTTTTTAATGGATTGAATAGATGAAGTAGTAGCTATAATAATTGGTGACTTGAATTGCTCAGTGGCAATGCCATTTTCATATCGAACCATATACTATGGCAAAATAAAATATTTATTTTGCTTTCTAAGGTCTATTCTTTTTATTTTATTTGCAAATTTTCCATGGCTAGTGGGTTATGGTTTATTGTTAAAGGGAGAAATTGCCATGATGGCGGGTTGAAGTGCTACTGGTCATGTTAAATCCAAGTGAATTTGGAGGGATAGATCCTGACACGACCTTAAGGTATTCTAAGGTGGATGGTGTATTCCATGTTGTGTAATTCAACCATAGTAGGTGAGTGTTACAATTTACCTTATTGGCAACCATGGAAAAATAGATTGATTCTCTTCATAATATCAATCCTCAAGAGTCAATGCAATGGGTGCATGTTGTATATAAGAACCTACCAACAGGATTGATATAACAACAAATTTTTAATGCTATTTACCTTCCATTAGAATATGACAAAATATATATGGATTTTTTTTTTTAACTCGGATGTGAAACTTTTATCTAGCTGAGGTTAGCATCCTGTAAAGTAGAACTTGTTGTGCATGCTTAGTTCTTGACTCCTTGTTGGCCCTTCACTTATTATTTGTTCTAGTGTGTTTCTTTTCATCCTATTTAAAATGGTTCATATCCATCCTTGATATTAAAGAAGTTGCTTGCATTTTATCCTTATCGTTACTCTATTTAAAATGGTTCATATCCATCCTTGAAATTAGAGTAGCTACATTGTATCTATGTTATTATTTTATTTGTTTCCCACATGATTTTAATGGATTGAATAGATGAAGCAACAACTATAATAATTGGTTACTTGAATTGCTCAATGGTAATGTTATAATTTTCATATTAAACCATATCCTATGGCAACATAAAAACTCTATTTTACTTCCAAAGGTCTATTCTTTTTATTTTATTTGCAACTTTTCCATGGCTAGTGGGTTAAGGGAATAAATTGCCATAATGATAGGTTGAAGTGTTGTTGGGCATGTTAAAGCCAATTGAATTTGGAGGGATAGAGCCTGACCCGACCTTAAGGTATTCTAAGGTGGATGGTGTATTCCCTGTTGTGTAATTCAACCATAGTAGGTGAATGTTACAATTTACCTGATATTGTTGTTTATTTTTATAGTTGTTAATATTTTGTTGTTTATTGTTATTATCACCCTATGTTTACATACATATTTTAACTTTTTATTTTTTTTTCTATTATTTTTAATTGTCCCTATTATTATTTAATAGCTTTTAACACTTCATTTTTACTGGAATTTTTTTTTTACCTAACCTCTACTTGTCTTATTGTGCTTAGTTTGTTAATCTCATATTACCATAACCATTAAAACACTTATGTGTTTAGGCATTTTATCTAGTTGTTATCGATGCTCATTTCCTTTTTTTTATATATATTTTATTGTTTAGTTTAGATATTCTCACACAACATATTTATGCATTAACTAGCATATTTTTACATAACACTTTGATCTAGTGCATTACCTTTCTTCTTTCTCTTATTTTTTTCCTCTAATGTAGGATTACTGGAAACTTTTTGTTACCTGACCTCTACTTGTCTTATTGTGCTTAGTTTGTTAATCTCATATTACCATAACCATTGAAACACTTATGTGTTTAGGCATTTTATCTAGTTGTTATTGTTGCTCATTTCATTTTTTGTTATATATTTCATTGTTTAGTTTAGATATTCTCACACAACATATTTATGCATTAACTAGCATATTTTTACATAACACTTTGATCTAGTGCATTACCTTTCTTCTTTCTCTTATTTTTTTCCTCTGATGTATTCCTATTTCATTCGGGGATACTATATTACAATAATTATTTTAATGCTATATGACAAGAATAATATATGGTAACAAAAATTTAACTTGGATGTGAAACTTTTATCTAGCTAAGGTTGGCATCCTGAAAAGTAGAACTTGTTGTGCATGCTTAGTGCTTGACTCCTTGTTGTTCCTTAACTTCTTATTTGTTCCAATGTGTTTTTTTGGATCCTATTTAAAATGGTTAATATCCATCCCTGATATTAAAGAAGTCTTGCATGTTTTCCTTCTCATTGCTCTATTTGACCATATCTTCTTTATTGGGTCATTGAATTATCAAGTTCTAATGGTCATATAAGTGTACAATTTGTTTTTTGTAAGGTTTCAACTCCTTTTTGCTCTTACTGGCTCTTAATTTTCTAGCTCCATCTCTTGTATTTTTTCTTTTCCTTTAGTTGCTTCATTGTTTGGAAGTTGCCTTGCTTTTTTATAGACAACACACTTTGTTTGGTGATTTTAAAGGAGTTGCTTTATTTTAGCTGGCTTTGGATAGTGTGATACCTCTACTAGATCTCAAAGGCTTCAATTCCACAATATCCCCTTGATGGATATTTAGGATAGGCCTGCTCTTTGAGGTGTGTGATAAGCTTGAACAAAGATATAAGGTCCTTCACTAGAGTAGGCTACCAAACAAATATCACACTCTTCTTATGCTTGGGAAGCATTTTTTCATCCATTTAACACTTAAGAAAACTCCTTACATCTTCTAGAGGGTTTAGGGTTTGGGGATGCTACTATAACCAGTTAATTAACAATGTGCTATGTCAAATTATATCTATGAGTTAGAATCTACTCCATCTTGCTATGTATTGTTGAAAAGCTTCAAAACTCTTGATGTACTAAGGAGTTTCACTACTATTGTAATTATTTTAGATATGTTGATTTGAAATTAAGGGAGGATGCAATGTATTTCCTTATTTGGCTTGTGAGATTTTTTTAATGATGGTTATTTTGGGAAATGGAAATTAGAGTTGTTCTTACATACTTGGAGAACATATTTGGTTGCTTTGTTCTTGGTTATGCTCACTGTCAAGGTCTATGGACCTGCCAATCCCATAAAGAGAACGTGGATGTCCCAAACTTGATACTTATGGAGATAGATTTAACAACAACTAATGCTAACGCAACTAATGCTAATGGAGATGAATTTAGCCATGGCTCTTTATTTTGTTCTAAAACCAGTTCTTTGTGTTCAAATGACTCTTCTAGATTTTTTAGCAAAGGGTTATTCCTTTTCTTTTGAAGCAACTTCTATTTTTTATCTTAGAAGAGTCAGTTGAAAGAAAAGAACTGGTTTCAGAAAAAACATGTATTTTATTGTTCCAATCTTTCTGAATATGTAGTGTTTGCTAATATTTCATATTGAGTCAGATTCCAAAGAGAGTACATAAGGCTAGTATATATCTCTTCTAATATGCTAATATTTCATATTAAGTTAGAGTCCAAAGAGAGTACATAAGGAAATATGAACAAAAAAATACCAAGAAAGACACCACGGGTAGCTAAGCCTATCACAATAAATCAGGAGTTAGTAATAGACACCTCACACGCTAGTAAGTATTTGAAATTTGATAGCATTTTTAATAGTAATTAACCTAGGAATATTAGAATTGATCATAGTTTTATCATCGAATATGGTGTATTATAGAAACTGGTGGAAGATACTAGTTATGAAGTTTCGTTAATGAGGAAAATAAGGAGGCGACCAATAACATAAATGAATTCAATGGTGAGAATACTTAAAATGAGGCTGACAATGTTTTGGCTAATGAAGGAGGTATGTAGATTGTACAAGAAATTTGCTCATGATGTTGGGTTACTCATTGTTGTCATACTATATGACATAATGATGTTTGGATGGTGCCGATATTATAGGTGTTGATGCTAGGTCATCACACACTTTAAAAAATGAATATCATAGAAAGAGAGGTCCAACAAGATGTGTAGGATAGTTAGGCAGCACAGATAAGGTGGAGATAATTTGCAATCTAAATGGATAGCCTGTAGGAAAATATCCTATTAAGTTTACATCTTACTTGGGGTTTATTGTGAGGGAGATTTTCCTTATCACCCATACAAACTCTAGAGCAGTTCTAGTGGAAGTTAAAAAATAGTTATAGACATCACGATAAATTTCTAGCCAATGGAGTTTATAGTATCCATTTTTGAATACTTATATAAATGTTGCATCTAATAAGATACTGGTTTGATGCAACAAAAATATATCATTTCAGACATAATGAAGAAATGGGTCTTCATGATAATGGACAAGCAATAGCATAAACATAAGCATCAACTTGTGAAAAAGCAATATGATAAGTATGATAATAATGAATATAGAATTGCTAATCCCCCATATTATGTATCACAAAAATATTGGGAAGCTTTGCGAATGGTGAAAGCAGCACTGACTTTAAGACAAGTACTAGCAAATATATCATTGTTATGTTCATGTGAATTTTTCCGACCTTGCTCTCCCTAATGAATTTATATATTAGTTTCTTCATTGCGTTGTAGGCGATGAGGCAAAGGAACAAATAAAATAGATCTCACCAATCCATCATGCACACTTGTAGTCAAACAGGATATGCTTGATTGGAGCATGAAATGGTATTCTATCATACTCATCCATTATATGTGATAAACATAGCTCTATTATTTTTTCATATGACTTATCCCCATGTCTCTCCAACTATATATCTTGTAGAGGAAGAGCCAACCAAATGTAGAAACTCCACTACCAAGGGCAACTGTGTGGATGGCAGCTCATACAAAGAAGGATGAGGCTCCTATTTCACCATAAGTTGTGAAGACAATCGTAAGTGACATTCCCTTGGAAATAACAATACGTTAAACTTCAAACCATTGTTATATCAATTATTTTTTTAACATGTTACCAATTAAATATGCATGTGATGTTGCCAAAACAAATTGGATGATGAAATATCATCTGTGAGATCCGTAAATCAATGTATTAAGGATGATGCTCTCACCAAGGTTTTAGGACCCGAAAGACCAAGTCGGGTTTGGGATGTCAGCAAAGGAGTATCACCAACTACTCTGTTTGTTGGCGAGGGTTACATATAGAAGTTGCACCAGATGCAAGAGCATACGATAGAGAAAGAGCAAAAGTGGGAAGATAAGCTTGTAGATAGAGAAAAAAATATGGAAGAGAAGCTTTTAGAGAAATATAAAAAGATTGAAGATATTTTGACATGGCTTTCATAGATAGAGGTACATCAGTTTTTTCATGATTTCATGTTTGAAATGTTTACATATTGCACCCTTAAAGTTATAATTATCCCTTGCATATAATTCCATAGGTAACATCGCTACATGCTACCCAAAAAATGGGCACACTATTGGTGGTGGTGATCAAGGCATAGGCAACTGCTCAATACCTTCTAGTCCAGAGTCATCAATGGTATGACTATTATTTCAAACATAAAATGGTTGACTTAGTTTGTATTGTATGCTATACAGTGAATTTATTTGGGCTGTTGATTTTCGATTTAGGGACTAAAAATGACATTGATCACTCAAACTGAGGGAAGGAAATACTACTTGACTCAGATCCATAAGGATAACATAGTGGTCGAAGCATGGTGATCAATAGTAACCCTAAAGATATTATACATGGTCAATGTTTGGGTGAAGGTTATTGGAAAGTCAAAAGAGGAAACACTCTTGTTTAGAAGGAATGATGAGATGACCATAATGAAGGATGTTATGGGTTCCTTCATTTCCTGGCCTATACCAAATATTATTTATAAATAATGGGTAGCCAAGCTAGGAGCGAGAGAGTAGGTATCTTGAGCATGAGGTTGGCCAGTTAGATTCAAGAAGGTTTGACTCTTAGTTCTAGTTCTTAGTAGCAATACTTGATTTGCATAGATGGATATTTATGTATTTGACAAAAGTCTCAAGATACCCTCTCACCTCATCTCTGATGGTTGGGGAAGGTAGGGATGTTTAGAAATTTGCCCGTTATATTGAGGGCTCAGGTTTTCCATTCACCTATATCTGTAAATAAGAATTACACTTGAAATAAGAATTTTCCATTTACATATATAATCATAACTAATTTCTTTCTTTCTTGATTTTGTACATGTAAGAGGTGCAATAGATCATTGTTGTTTGTAAATAATAACTTGGTTTGCAACTTCTTTTCAGCCATACTTCTAACTCACTCTATCCAATGTGTGCAAGGTATTGAGCCAACTTCTTGATTTTTGTCTTTGTTTTTATTTATGATTATAATATTTCTATTTATTTCTTGCACAATTTCAACCAACTTAAGATGGTGATTTGATAATTTGGTTAACACAATGTTTGAGTGAAAAACTGGTAGTTCAGAGGCAAGGTGTATTGTAACTATATTATTGAGTATTAAGAGAAGTTGCCATCCAATAATACTTTGCTTTTATGCATTGCTTTAGCAATTTCAATAAAGTTTTTCAATATGTTTATTGTTCATTGTTGGAATTTGATATATTTGCATGTATTAAATTGATTTATGATCAGATATTATTATCATGTGAATATTACAGTATTTTGCAAATATGTTTTTAGAGTAAAACTATAACTATATGTATTTGGAAAGTAAATTGTTCATTGTTGAAGTTTGATATATTTACATGTATTGAATTGATTTATGATCCGAAGATTATTATCTTTTGAATATTACAAGATTTTGTTAATATTTTCTTAGAGTAAAATTGTATCTTTTGTTAATATGTATGATTCTCTCATTGCTCAAAATATAATGTTTTCACTAACAACATGCTTGGGACATGGCATGGAGTTCTTTGTCCTATGCAGGATACCTTCAAAATATATCATTGAATATCTCACTTCGTAGGCAACAAGATGCTTAAGTTGAGATAGGAATGTACCAAGTGCATATGTTGATAGTTTCTATCTCAAATTGTTGTTGCAATTATAAAAAGGCAAGTATTAGTGCCAAGCTAAGTCAATGAATGAAGTCTTAGAATTCTCTTTGTGGCACCTCATTCCACATTAACTTTGGTTTGGCTCTTCCTTTTCTCACTTAATTTAAGTGCCATGATGGTTGTTGCAGATCCAAAAGGTAAGTATTAGTGCCAAGCTAAGTCAATGAGTCAAGTCTTAGAATGCTCTTTGTGGTACCTCAGTCCACATGAACTTTTGTGTTTAGGCATTTTATCTAGCTATTATCACTGCTCATTTCCTTTTTTGTTATATATTTCATTGTTTAGTTTAGATATTCTCACACAACATATTTATGCATTAACTAGCATATTTTTACATAACACTTTGATCTAGTGCATTACCTTTCTTCTTTCTCTTATTTTTTTCCTCTGATGTAGGATTACTAGAAAAATTTTGTTACCTGACCTCTGCTTGTCTTATTGTGCTTAGTTTGTTAATCTCATATTACCATAACCATTAAAACACTTATGTGTTTAGGCATTTTATCTAGTTGTTATCGCTACTCATTTCCTTTTTTGTTATATATTTCATTGTTTAGTTAGATATTCTCACACAACATATTTATGCATTAACTAGCATATTTTTACATAACACTTTGATCTAGTGCATTACCTTTCTTCTTTCTCTTATTTTTTCCTCTGATGTATTCCTATTGCATTCAGGGATACTTACTCCTCTAGAGGGATTCTTACATACTTAACCTCACATTTCAAAAATTTCCTATCATTTGTCTATCGGTTTATTTGTAGGAATAGACTATTGTAGGATTACATAACAAGAATTTTATGTTTTCTTATTCATTTACTATCAATTTTCCATACTTTCTTAAATTAATAAAGGTCTGGACTTCATAAGAGAAAAATGGTGCATTGTGACTTCATACATACTCTGATGCTTCCATGGAAAATTTTGTCCCTTGGAGGCAGTTTAAAATTTTGTCCCTCTTTGTTCCAATGGAAAATTACCTTGTCCATGAAATGACCATGAGAAATAAAGGATGCCTCAGCTAAAATAGCAAACCACTATTGAGTGCTATGCTATTTCAGCTAAGGTATCCTTTATATTTTTAGGACGCCTCAGCTGAAACAACAAACCCAAAGGTCTATTCTTTTTATTTTATCTACAAATTTTCCATGGCTAGTGGGTTATGGTTTATTGTTAAGGGAAGCAATTGCCATGATGATGGGTTGAAGTGTTGTTGGGCATGTTAAAGCCAAGTGAATTTGGAGGGATAGAGCCTGACCTAGCCTTAAGGTATTCTAATGTGGATGGTGTATTCCCTATTATGTAATTCAATCATAGTAGGTGAATGTTACAATTTACCTTGTTAACAACCATGGAAAAAGAGATTGAATCTCTTCACAATATAAATAATCAAGATTCAATACAATGGGTGCATGTTGTATATAAGACCCTACCAACATGACTGATATAACAACAATTTTTTAATGCTATTTACCTTCCATTAGAATATGACAAGAAAAATATATGGAAACAAAAATTTAACTCAGATGTGAAACTTTTATCTAGTTGAGGTTGGCATCCTGAAAAGTAGAACTTGTTACGCATGCTTAGTGCTTGACTCCTTGTTGGCCCTTTGCTTCTTATGTGTTCCAGTGTGTTTTTTGGATCCTATTTAAAATGGTTCATATCCATCCTTGATATTAAAGAATTTGCTTGCATGTTTTCCTTCTCATTGATTTATTTGACCATATCTTATTGGGTCATTGAATTATCAAGTTCTAATGGTCATATAAGTGCCCAATTTATTTTTTGTAAGGTTTCAACTCTTTTTTGCTCTTACTGGCTCTTAATTTTTTGGCTCCATCTCTTGTATTTTTTCTTTTCCTTTAGTTGCTATGTTGTTTGGAAGTTGCCTTGCTTTTTTAGAGATAACATGCTTTCTTTGGTGATTTTTAAAGGACTTGCTTTATTTTAGCTGGATTTGTGCAGTGTGATACCTCTACCAGATCTCAAAGGCTTCAATTCCATAATATCCCCTTGTTATCGCTGCTCATTTCCTTTTTTGTTATATATTTCATTGTTTAGTTTAGATATTATCACACAACATATTTATGCATTAACTAGCATATTTTTACATAACACTTTGATCTAGTGCATTACCTTTTTTATTTTTCTTATTTTTTTCTCCGATGTAGGAATATTGGAAACTTTTTGTTACCTGACCTCTGCTTGTATTATTGTGCTTAGTTTGTTAATCCAATATTACCATAACCATTGAAACACTTATGTGTTTAGGCATTTTATCTAGTTGTTATCGCTGCTCATTTTATTTTTTGTTATATATTTTATTATTTAGTTTAGATATTCTCACACAACATATTTATGCATTAACTAGCATATTTTTACATAACACTTTGATCTAGTGCATTACCTTCTTTCTCTTATTTTTTCCTCTGATGTATTCCTATTGCATTCATGGATACTTACTCCTCTAGAGGGATTCTTACATACTTAACCTCACATTTTAGAAATTTTCTATCATTTGTCTATCGGTTTATTTGTAGGAATAGATTGTTGTAGGATTACATAACAAGAATTTTATGTTTTCTTATTCATTTACTGTCAATTTTTCATACTTTCTTAAATTAATAAAGGTTTGGACTTCATAAGAGCAAAATGGTACATTGTGACTTCATACATACTTTGATGCTTCCATGGAAAATTCTATCCCTTGGAGGTAGTTTAAAATTTTATCCCTCTTTGTTCCAATGGAAAATTACCTTGTCCATGAAATGACCATGAGAAATAAAGGATATCTCAACTGAAACAAGAAAACCACTGCTGAGTGCTATGCTATTTTAGTTGAGGTATCCTTTATATATATATATATATATATATATATATATATATATATATATAAGGTGAGATCCTAAGAGGGCAATTTTAAACAACCCTCTTAGACCTAAGATGGTGGTTATAAACCATCGTCTTAGGGTGACCTAAGAGGGTGATTTATAACCGTCGTCTTAGGTCTAAGAGGGCGATTTATAACCGTTGACTTAGGTCTAAGAGGGTGTTTTAAAACCGCCCTCTTAGGATCTAAGAGGGCGGTTATAAACCCCCCTATTAGACCTAAGATATCTTAACCCTAAGAGGGTGGTTTTTATCTGCCCTCTTAGACCTAAGAGGGCAGTTCCTTACTGCCCTCGTAGCCCTAAGAGGGCGATTTTTAACCAGCTCTCTTAGACCTTAAGAGGGTGGATTTTTGAGGCAATTTTTAGCCATCGTCGTATGTCATAAAATTTTTATGATGCCCTCATAGATGACAACTGAATAACCACCTTTAAAGGCCTTTAAGGGCGGTTAATAATTGCCATTAAAGCCTTTTTTTGGTGTAGTGGTTACTGATGAATATTAAAATTTCAACCAAATACACAAGTATCATAGAAAATATAGTTTTTAATAGTATATCAAACAACATAAGGTTGTTAAACAAAAATATAGTCCCAAGTTTTCTCAATTTTGTTTTAGAAAAATAAAAGACATTTGGTCTTCTACTCAAATAAACATGAAAAAAATCTTTGAATCTCTTTGACATCTTCCCATATAGCACTATCCTAAGTGTACTAATTATACTAGACCTTGCACTCAATTATCTCTCTCTTGTGCAAATGCAAATTATTGTCTCTAATATCCCTATTAGTTTGATCTAAATCAATTAAGGATGTGATATGCATCAACATGTTATGCCTTCAACAAGGAGATATGAAAATATAATTATTATCAATTAAGGATGTGATATGCATCAACATGTTATGCCTTCAACAAGGAGATATGAAAATATAATGGATTCATGAGAGAGTTTGGGGCAAAGCAAGTTAATAAGCAACTGAGTGACCACTTCAACAACCTTGAAGGGCCTAAAATATCTGGAAACTAACTTGTATAACTTGCTAAATTTGATAGATATTTTCTATGGTTTAACCCTAAGAAAATACTTTATCTCCTACAAAACAATTACCTTATAATTCTATTCTAGTTAGTATAACTCTTTTGCTTGCCAATAGATTTATTTAGCTATTGCCTTATTAGCCTCAATTGTTGCTCCATTTCCTTTAGTGTATTTGAGCCTATGACTACTTGATTCTCAACAAATCTTCTAAGACTTGATTCACCCTCTTAGTTTGACTATTGGTCTTTGGGTAATATGCTAAGCTTATGTTGAGTTTGGTTCCAAAAGCACTAGTAGAGTATTCTAAAATTGTGATGTAATTTTGGCATCTCTATTAGATATGATTCATTTAGGTACCCCATGTAGTCTAAAGATATATTGAACAAACCTTTATACCAAAATTGGAGCATCATCCTTAAATTTACTAGGGATAAAATGTGTTGGATTATTTTCTAATCACTATAAGGATGATGCCATTCTTATTCTTTGATGTTGAAAACCCTCATAAACACTATGCTTATCACTTACCATTTACATTCTATCATATCATGCAAAAATAACAATCTGGTTGAATGTACATATTTAACCTTGAATTACTAACATTGAGGAACTCTTCTATAAAGTTTACTGCATCCTTTTTTAGTCCTAGCTAAAATTGCAATGGTCTTATATTAGCTACAAGCTTTGTTAGCCATGAGTGTCTAGAATATGAATCATAATGTGCTTTCTTAGGGACTATGGTCCTAAAGTTGCCATCCTTTGACACATATATATGACCTAAAAATATCAAAATTCCATTTATTTTGAATAGATATCCCTCATAGCATGGATCATGTGCATTTGCCTCCAAGGAAATCTTTGTTCTATGATAGTGTTCATTCTAATCCAATTATCTTTAGATTATATTATTGAAGATGGATTAGGAAACTATCATGACAACAATGTGTCACCTATGACTAAGTGTACAACTACTCAATCTTCATTTTTCTTAATGTAGCTAATATCAAAATTTGTGTTTACATATCAACTCTACCATCGTCATTGTTGAGCATTCAAGTTTGGATGAATGAATATATATCTAAGTCCCTAGTGATATATCTTTAACTCAAAGAGTTTTCCTAAGAGATAGTGCCTCCACACTTGTAAGAATGGATAACTACTACTAGCTCAATATCATATAGTGCATATTTCTTATCATGCACCTTAGATTTTCAAGACTCATAGGCCACAACTCAACCTTCTTGCATCACTTAAGGCATTGATAATAATAGTTAGTGTTATTATCAACTTTGCTTGAAAAACAATCAAAATGCCTCCTCACATTTCTTAGATGACATATTTTTTCTCTCCTTTGGAGTGATAAGGTTGGGTGAGCTATCTTAGATAATACTTCAATAAACCTTCTATATTAGCTAGTTAAATCCATTAAGCTATAGACTTCGTGCACATTATAAGGCACTAGACACTCCATAATGGATTTAACAATATTTATTGGATCAACTAAGATACCTTTTGTAGAAATAATATGCTCCAAATAATGCAATATTTTTTAAAAAAGCATATTTAGATATGTTTCCATATAACTCCTGCTCTCTCAACCTCTACATTACCATTTGTAGATTCTATAAGAACGCTTCTTCATTGTAGTAGTAGATTAGAATATCATCCAAGGAGAATAACACAAATTTCTTCAACTAATTCCAAACACATTGTTCATCAAGTTTATGAAAGTAGTTAGAACATTTATGAGTTCAAAATTTTTAGAAATACAAATTGGTAGTCTATTGATGTGATAGAAGAATAAGTACATGCATGAACAAAAACCAAAGAGGTTGGTAGTTACAACCAAATTCTATAATTCCCATAACCCTCGTAACTATAACATAATATATCATCATAACATAATATTTACAACATTCCCCCTTATTACATTAATGCCTAATCAAAGTATATACAATAAAATTCCTAATTTTTTCAAATTTCACACGTGTAAGAGACTTTATCAAAAAGTTTACACGTTTCTCCTTAGTTAGACAAAATTGGAGTTACATGTTGTGTTCTTGAACATGTTTATGAATGAAGTAACACTAAACCTTAATGTGTTTTGTGCACTCATAAAAAAATGGATTATAAACAAGCTTTAGATCTCCTTGGTTGTCATAGCTCAAGATCATTAATTGTTTTGGGGGGATGTCTTTTTTTAATAAGATATAACATAACCATATCATTTGACAAAAAAATCCTCTTGCAATATAATTTATAGCCTTGATAAGGATCAAGTAGTAACATGCTACTTCTTACTTCCCTAAGAATTTAGACTAGATCCTAGAAATAATACTTATCCAAAAAATGGATCTCCTATCATCAATGAATCTTGCATAGTTTGCATCTTTAAAACTTATCAAGAAAAATTAATTCTTCTTCTTATACTCCTGACCATACTCAATCTACCACAAACATACTTGAGTACTCGCTTTACTACTTTCCAATGACATGCCTTTAGCTCTTGTATGAATTACGAAAGATAACTGAAATCATAATCTTCGCATGGTCTAGTGTATATCAAATAAATGAGATGCCCAATCAATTTATGATAGAGAGTTCCATTCACCTATGTAGATAGATCATTTTGTGATAGTTGTAATCTTATATACACTGGAGTGGCCATGGGATTACAATATTTCATCCAAAACGTCTCGATTAATATCTTGGTATACTTCATTTATGACATAAACACATTATTCTTAGTTTGTTATACTTACAATAAAATACAATAATGCATTAGCTTGAGATCAATCATATCAAATTAGTGCTTTAATGATTTCTTCGTATCTTCAATTAGCTTCATTGAACTCCCAATGATGACCAACTTATCAACATATATGATTATGGCCACTATATTTCTTCCTTTCCCTTTGAAGTACAAGTTCAAATTATTGGATTGTGATAGAATCAATGTCATAGAAGATGCTCATCTATCTTCACATACTAGGCTCTAGGAACATACTTCAACCCATAGAGAGATTTGATGAGCTTGCATGCCTTATTATCCTCACGAGGTATGAAAAATACATTTGGTTGTGTCATTTATACTTCTTCATTGAGATTACCATTGAGAAATACACTTTTCATATCCATTTGATGCAACTTCCATCCAAATCACATAGTCATTATAAAATTGTCTGAATAATATTGATCTTTATTGTTGATGCAAAAGTGTTATCATAATTAATTACTTTCTTCTATGTATAGCCCTTTGCAGTAAGCCTTGTTTTGAATTTATTGATGCTTTCATCAACTTTATATTTGGTCTTGAATACCCACTTGCAACCAATGGGTTTATTGCTAAGTGGAAGATCAACAGGTTGCCACATCTTGTTATTCATTAATGCTTGAAATTCAATGTTCATGGAATTCCTCTACTACATCGATACACGAGATTAGAATACATTAAGGTTCTTATTTTTACACCATTATGCTCATTAGGGATAGGTTGACCTCATTTCAAACTCTGCTTCAGTTTCTAGGTCTACAACTATATGTGTCTAGACAATGATCTAAGTTTACATCATCTACTATGCTAAGATACCACTTAGACATACAAGTGGTACTTGAAATAGATGGTCTGGCCTGATCTCCATCACCTTCCTCAACATGCTCTCTTAGAGGCTTGATTATTATCATCACAAAGCAAAAAAATAATAGGTGCTTTGTCAACAACATGTGGCTTAAAATACGGGGTACACTTGTTCTTCTCATAAAATAATATCTCAACTAATATATGGTTTCTTGATGTTAGGATCTATGAGACAACATCCCTTTGACTCTCTCCTATATCCAATATCTTTTGGATTTATCCTCTAGCTTCACCTGCTTATGCTTTAGAATATGTATGAATGTAGTGCATCCAAATACGTGGATATGTGACACAGTAGGTTTGTTACCCATTCATGCCTCTTTAGGTGTGACACAATTCAATGGAAGCATGGGTGAGTGGTTTAATAAATAGACCTTAGTACAAATAGCTTCTTCCCAAAATTCTAGCTTTAAATTAGCAGTGCTCAAATGCATCACATAATCTCCTTATAATATGATTTCCTCTCTCGATAACTCCATTTTATTGAGGTATGTAGGTAGTCATCGTTTGTTGTTTGATATGATGCTGCTTCAAAAATAGAAAATTGTTGACGGAATGGATACCCCTGCCTCCTTGGGTCTTACCCGAAAGTGGCATCCCTTCTGGGATGTTTTCCACAAATAAAAATAAAAATTAGAAAATTGATTATTGGTGCACCCTTTGATCTAAGTGGAGGATACAAATTGGATGACCAACAATCCTTTCACACAAGCTTTGAACTCTTGGAAATAGTGCACAACTTCATCCTTTATATTTAGGTAAAACACACATATTCAATGTGTATGATCATCAACAAATAATTGATAATATCTATGACCATTGAAACTTGGATGCATGGGTCTGTATAAATTAGTATACACCAGGTTGAGTGGACCAGCCACTCTACTACTACTTCAGCCAAATGAGACTTGATGTTGCTTTTTGACCAAATAACTTATGCAAAGATCACATGGACTTAAAGATTAATTTTATGTACCATATCATGATGTAGGAGTGACTTTGGATGACAAAGCTTGGTTTTCTTGGATTATAATTACAAGTCGAAACATATTTACTAGGCTTATGACACACAAAATGATCGTCAAACCTCTAGATTTCTCTCAAATGAGAGTTTCTTTTCACCTATTTTTAAAAATTTAACATGTAATATGTGATCAAGCAATTAATTCATAGGAAGTAAGTTCTTCTTGAGGGCAAGCAAGTAAAAATATCGAGTTAGGTGATAGGTATGTGCTCCAAGATACAAACAAACATCACTGATACCAACAAAGGTGTATGTTTGATTATCATCAAGTGTAACTTGACCATGAAAAGATAAATGACCAAAGTTCACAAACCATTTCTTCTAGCCTACCATGTTTCATGTAGCTTCTAAATCAACAAACCAAACTGGAATAGATTTCAAAAAAGTATAAGGAGTTTGAACAAAATAATCATAGTCTTTTCCTTTCATATCAAAATCAATATCCTTGGAGACATTGCCATGTTGGCATTGAGGTGCATTCCTCTTTTGCCAATGAGAAATATTCTACTTGCACTCCTAAAGTACGTTCTTTGATTTTCCATAGATAAAATATGTGACGTTCAAACGTGAATAATTCCTTTATCCTCGATGTTGTTGCTAATTTTACCCTGTCTTTTTGTTGGTTTTGATGTTTGTTGGGGGTCCACCATCTTTTTTTGACTGCAATGGCTTTTTGGTTTTTAATGCATAAGTAAAACACATTCATCTTTGATCTTCATCTCTTAAATTGCTTCCTCCTACTGAAGCATTTCATAAGTCTCAAAACTGGAACTTTGATTAGTCATGTTTAGAGTTGTTACCAAAATGCTAATTATAGGTGGCAGTGCATGCAACACTATTGGCACATTGTCATTTATAGATTTGTCTAATGTTTGTAGTGAGGATTGCCATTGAACAATCCATCATAGAATTCCCTCTAGCTTCTCATTGCTCTTCATATTCAAGCAAAATAATTGACTCTATAAGTGTAGAGTCTGATTATGATTTTTAGATTCAAATATTGTAGTGAGTTTGTTACGAGCATCCTTTATCATTATTGTGTCATCAACGTATGGATGAATCTCATAAATCATGACAAAAATTATGATAAAAAATCATGACAAACATTATGATAAAAAAAGCTTTTTGGTCAACTTTATCAAACCTTTTTAGCTCATTACGATTAGAATATGTTTAAGCACAATGCGAAATACCACTCTCCATAAATATTTGAATTCAAGATGAATCTTCTATTTAAAATTTATTACATCAAATAAAATAGTTAGGTATTTGAAGGCTGTACGTGAATAGGTGATTAATAATCCATTATCCAAACCAACCATCGTTATAATTGTACATAAACACAATTTTAATTAATAAAAAATTGTCCAACACCTGTTGGTCCATTATGTGATGTCAAAACAGATGTAACTTAGGAGAAGAATGTACTATGTTAAAATATAAAACGCAATAGAGTAATCACAAATTTGTTGAAAAGTGTTATCTTTCCATTTTTTTTAAATTGTTTTGTTTTGACAAAAAAATATATTTAAGATTCGAGGTGCAGATCAATTGGTTTTATAAAAGCTCTTAAAAGAATGGACGTCCAAGGTTCAAATATCAGGTCTTGCGAGATTGAAGGTTGCCCATGTTTTCATTTGATGTACAAGGTTCAACATGAATGTGGGCGAACTGCCGTGGCGACTACCAATTTCATTAGATTAATAAAAAAATAAATAAAAATCATGGAGAACACAATGAATATTTCTCAAAGGAGAGCTCCACCATCGAAGAGGAGGTGAGGCGAGGCATTTGAAAGAACACGTTGTCTTGCTATAAGGGAGACGTTGATGTTTGTGACGTAATAGAGGACACTACTGCAACCTGAACACGTGTAGAGGAGCAGACATGCCATCAAAGAAAACTTTTGATTTTTTTTGTTTTTTTTTTAAATACATTTCACCGTGAATTTGGGTTTATCAATATATATATTTGCTTGAGGTAAAACAAAAGCTCAAAATTATTTTACTCTGAAAGAAAAGCTCAAAGGAGAACCGGGAGTTTGACTGAGATATGTTCTGAGTATGGGAAGACATCTTATAGATGTGAGGTGTGTTGTTGTGCATCGTCGGTTGGAGAAAAAGGTGCTACACATAGAGGAGGGCATCGTCCAGTTAGTGCTGCGCTCTTACTGCTAGTAATGAAGGCGCCAAGGCATTGTCGAATTCGACGAGAAAAGGCAACAACAAATTTTCACCAGAGAGAGGACGTTAAACACTGTCCAATTAAAGAATTATTCTTCTGAGAAGCTAGAAGCCAGTTGTTAGGGAAGATGTAAAAAATATGCATAACAAATACTAAAGTAAATTTGTTCATAGATTGGTATTATTTTGGGCACTTACCAAAAAAAGATCTAAGTTTAAATTTTGGTACATGTTCAATAAGGGCAAAGGTAGTAGTCTGACTTGAGTCCGTGCGGTACCAACCCTGAGCTACCAGGGATATCCCTCATTCCAGCAGCTTCAATGATTTGACCTGTATTAGGAAGCAGAGACCTGTCCCTATGCCCAATTGTTAAAGATGAAAGAATGTTACCAATTCTCTTGATATTAAAAAAATGCATGGTAGCCTGTGTTATGGGTAGAGATGACTTTGTTGATATTGGTGCTGAGAATTCTGACGATGAGGAGGAATTAGGGAAGATTAACCATGACTGTTTGGAATCTACGGAAACATACAATCTATTGAGGAATACATGGAACCTCTAGCGAACAGGAAGCATGCACTGGCAAGACATAGATTGCACTAAAGAGGGGACGATTTGACGCTAACTTGAAGGACAGGCATTTTTTTCTCTAAAAGATTAGTTCAACTTGTTATGTCATTCTTCTGAAAAAAGAAGAAAATTAGTTCAACTTGTTACATCAGTCTTTAAAAAAGAAGATTGGTTCAACTTATTATTTTCGACAGTTATATTGTGCACTGACAAGATAAAGATTACACTCACATGGTGTGAGGCCTATGACCATATGATAATCACTATTGATGATGTGACGTATGACCATGTAATAGTTCAATGATGTGACGTGATGATGTATAGCTTGTGTTCTATGGATTATGTAGCTTGTGCCTGTTTGGAGCCAAAGATATACTTATTGATCTGTTTGGAGTCAAAGATACACTTCTTGATATTAGCTTGTGCACCGTGGATTGTGTTTGGAGCCAAAGCCAAAGATAATATGCCTAATAATTTAAATTAACCTTGGTTGATTATTTAAAACCAAAATTTTAAAATTTGGCATCCTTATTTGGAGGCCTAGACAAATTTATCTATAGGTATATATATACTATAAAAACAATATTTTTTAAGTTTAACACAATTATCTTGTTAAAAAATATATGTTAATGATATTGAAGATTACATGATAAAAAATTGTTTAATTTGAGGGGTGGTTATATGGTTTACCCAATTATGATCTATTTTATAAATAGAATTAGAGTGAATTGTCTCTTAGAGATAATATTTCATTCAAGAGAAGTGAAGATTCCTTGTCTTGTAGATAGTAGAGTATGTTCCTTTTTACATATGATCTTGGGTGTGTCAGTTTCTATTTATATATTATATATACTTTTGATTACTTGAGTGTGCCCTTAATCATAGAGGTGTTGTAGACAATTGTGTTTGTCCTTGTTTGCAACCTTGATGATGGATAGCATGTGTCTCTCTATCCACTTATGATATTAGATCATGGATACTTGTGTATGTCCCTATCCTTGATTGTGAGTTTTGTGTGGTTAGTTCCATTGAGGTGAGCAATTGAATTTGTCCCTATTTACGATGATATAAATCATGGACTACTATAAGTGTCCTAGTCCATAACGGTTTTGTATCTTTTAAACTGTGTAAGTTGTTCTTCCTACCCCTATTTGAAAAATGATGTAATAAGGGGGAATGCTAGGAATTTATTACATTATGTAATATAGTTAGTTAGGTATTCAAGAGTTGTACCTAAATAGGTGGTTGATAGTCAGTTATCCAAACCAACCACCATCATCATAATTGTACATATACATAATTTTGGTTAATTAAAATTTATCCAACACTCTATCGGTCCATCATATTCATCTTCCAAGAAAAAAAATTATTGCTTTTCAACAATTAGAAATCATGCAACGTCTTTGGGCATTAATATCCATGGAAAATATTCACAAAATAACAAAATATCATGTCTACTAGAATGATATTGAACATAGCTTTTCAACATACATATATATATATATATATATATATATATATATATATATATATATATATATATATATATATATATATATATATATATATATATATTTTATATATAAATATTAATCAAGACCTCAAATATCAAGAAAATAACAAGGTCTTGTTGAGAAATTAGACGTTAGGGATTGAAGTCTTTTCCTCAAAATAAAATCTCCAAAGAATATTCTAGTAGTGTTCTGATTGTTATAAAATTATATGGTGGGTCTCCTTATTTCCACCTGTAATTACTAATCATAACAAACAAAACAATATTTAATGATACTAACAGGTCTTCCATTGTGCATGTGGGATAAATGATTTTTATCTTCAAATAAGAAAATGTGTGCATGCCAAGTCAAATTACTAAAATGATCAATATCCTATGAAACACTTTATATAATCAAATGGATAAAACCTGGCATCTCATAATATCTTCACCAAACGTTTTGATGTCAAATGAATTTAATTACCTAATAGTGTTGGCAATTCTGCCAGATTATCTCACAAGTTAATTTCTCCAGGATCAAATGTCAATCACAATATCATAATAAAAAATAACTCCAATATTTCTTACAATACAAAACACACTATTAAATTCAAAAAAGATTACATATATTCAAAAGTTCTCAAAGATTCATATTTCATAACATGGAGCTTTATCTCCAATATATAGCTTTACATAAAACCTTCAATATTCTTGACTATTGCTCTCCTCAAACTCCTTGGGAGATGCAACCTTTCACATGCCTCACATTATGAAAAAAATTCATGATTACATAACCTTTCACTTTACATCTTGACACATCATACATGACTCTTCACTTGACACCTAACATCTATGACTCTTCATTTGTTCACTATACTTTGCATGCTCATAACTCACACCTCACATTTGCCCACCTTACACTTGTATTGTTGACATCTTGTCAATCATAATATCATAATAAAAAATAACTCAAATATTGCTTACAATACAAAACACACTTTATTACATTTAAAAGAGATTACATATATTCAAAAGCTCTCAAAGATTCATATTTCATAGCATGGATATTTTTCTCCAATATATAGCTTTACATAAAACCCTCAATATTACTGACTATTGCTCTGCTCAAACTCCTTGGGAGATGCAACCTTTTACATACCTTACATTACGATAAAAATCTCATGATTACATAACCTTTGACTTTACATGTTAACACATCTTACATGATTCTTCACTTGACAACTAACATCTATGACTCTTCACTTGTTCACTTGACACTTTGCACGCTTATAACTCACACGCCACATTTGCACACCTTACACTTGTATTCTTGACATCTTGCACACTTTATTACATAACATATAACACTCTTCTCACTTTGATACATATTTTAGACAAATATAAAACTCACACTCTAATATCATATTTACAATAGTAGTCCATGGTACTTTAATGTTATCAAATAATGTAATATCTCCAACACCCCCCGTATTATATTATTTTGTGTAAAGGCTTTTAGTCTTCAATCTTCAATTCTTGTTTTTCGTGTTGTTTCTATATACGTCTACTAGCAGTGGTGCTTTATCTACTCTATTAGCTCTTGAATTGGACCATTCTTCTTCTACTTTGGTAGCTTCTAGAATTATTTTAAAAATAAGTTTTTGAAGAAGTTTATCCAGTCTCATCATCAATATTTTGTTCAATTTATCATTATAATTTTTCTCCTTGTGCCAACAAGATTCTTGAGGATGATTATTCCTTCCACAAAATTTACATGGATAAAGATTCCAACATTTTGCTTCTTCATGTCCAAGTCTATTGCAATGATTACATTTCTTTATATTATTTCCATTCATTGCACATGCTTTTGAAACATCTTTTTTATCCTTCCTTTGATGAAGATCATTGTAGCATACATCCTTCATTAAGGATTTATTCTTCAATCCTTGTCTTTCTATCTTAATAACCAAAGCTCTATACATGATCCATTGTTGTAGATATTCTATTAATTTTGATGATCCATTATTTTCAACTTCAATGACATTTTTCAAATGATCTTTTGATGTCTTTCCTTTAACTTTATATTGAATACTTGTATTCTTTTTTGCCATTTTTAAATTGCTTTGATGTCAAAAATTTATTTTAATTTCTTTTGATGTTGACTTCCTTATAAATCCCAAATATTAATTTCAAATTCTTCACTCAATTTTCAATTTTTTTTTCAAATTCCAATTTCATCAAATAATCAATTCTTTTAATCTCCTTTTATCTCCTAAATTTTTAAATTTTAAAAATTCCTACTTTAAATATTTATTAATCAGTCTTCAAATCAATTCACCATTCGTCCATTTCAATCTACCTTCATTCATTCAATTCACTTTCATAATTTCACCTTTAAATTTAAATTTAATCAACACTCCACTTAATTCAAACTACTAAAACCATTCAAAAAGACACTACAATTCATAACATAAATAAAACTGTAGAATATCACTGCTTTTGTATTGAGATAAAAAGGGGTTACAAATTGAATCCTTTTTATAACTTTGCCCTGAAGGCTACAAATGGGTCTTCCCTAAGGAAGCCCTTATCGATGTGTTCCAAAGGCAACAAGATCCATATTTTGGATGTTCCTCAGTGCAGGTGGGCTTCTTGCTCATGGGCCATCATTGGTTTGATGTGTTCTTTGTACCTATTGGGCCTGCAAAATCTAGTTAGAATTTTTAGGGGCCTGCCTAAATCAAACCCCATATTTATAAAGACAAAAAGACTCTTTAAATAAGCTTAAAACATGAATAAAACTATATAAAATGATGTAAAACCCTAAACTATGCCATACTTACATGTTTTGTAACCTCTAGAAGAGGTTCGTACAGGAGGTGTGAAGTTGGTTGAGCTTGGAAGTTCGCACGAGGTTGTGCAAACTTGACTGTCTCCGATAGAGTTCATATAATAGGTTTTCTAAGTGAAGCTAATGTTGTTATTCCTTTGCTTTTTTGATGGGTCATCTTTTGAAGTCACCTTTGATGTCAATAACCTATCTAGATCACAAGGAATGTTATGAATATAACAAAAACCCTATTTCTATGTGGATGTGATGGATGTATGATGGATGCTATGAGTCTGGAATGATTTCAGCAGAGTTTTGGTAAGCTAAAGTTAAAATCTTTAAAATGGTGAAAATGGCATTCTACTTATAGACTTGGCCAAGGCTAGGGGAGGGGCTTAGGTGTCCCATGAGGTGTGTGTGGTGAAATGTCCACCTAAGAGGTGTCATGGTCCATAAATGATATTGGGTGAGAGAATCCCTCACCCATATACAAGTCATGATGACTTGGAGGAAAGTCTCCAAATGGCATTTATTGAAACCTTTTTGGAAATATCTTCTAATTTAGAATTACCTTTTATGTGCAAAAGTCTCCATTTCTCATTTATTACGCATGAGAGTGTGATGTGGATGAAATATTTGGCTGAGATGTGGTAAGGCTAGGCTAGTCAAAGTAGACTAGGTGAGGTGGAGGGTTTAAATTAAGCATTATTAGCCTAACTAACTATAATATTAGTCATAAATTTTTTTTTGACTAAAGTTGTTGACTTTTTACCCATAAAGTGCTTTTTGACCATGGTGGAGAATTCAACCTTAGTTGAGTTGTGGAGGAGGTCACATGAGGACCTATAGTTAAGCGTAGGAAGGGGCTTAGCTAGCCCAAAGGGGCTAAGAGCAATGAATAGTGATTTTAATAAATGAATAGTGTTTTGAGCTAGTTTATGCAATTTTTGAGGGTTTTGCAAATTGATTAACTGTGAATATGGAAGGGACAATGCACGAATTTTGGGTGTCTACATTTTTCCCCTTTTTGTAATGGATTGTGTGAAAACACAGTTTAGTACAAAAACTAATGATATGATTCGATGAATTGATTAGAAGGCAAAGAATTTGTTATTAATGAATGTGGATGATTGTAAGAAAGACGCATTGATGAAAAAGAAATAAGAAAGATGATTTGTGATTGAGTACAACATTTTGAAATATCATAATGATTGCTTTTGAGGGAAGGCATAAGATTGCCTTGTTTTGTGATCAATTCCAATTTGTGGAAGGGACAAATGTCTTTGCCAATTTTTGCTTCTAATTGATTGATGAGTTTTGTTGATAATATTTGATAAACCGCTAGGACCGAAGGGTAGAAATTTCAGGAGCTTCATTCGAGAGTGGTCTTACAACTGCCACTATGAAGAAGGGAATCCATGAACTGTCTATAATTAGAGGCGTTTTAAGGTTCTATCAAATAATATTTTATTTTTAATTGGAGTTTTTATTGAGAAGAGAAACTATGCTGGATTAGGACTTGAGATAATCGTTAGCAAAAAAATTCTTAGGGCTTTTTTTCTATCCGATATTGGATGTTTTGTTGTTTGATCATGTGCAAGGAAAATTTTAATGTATTTTAATGATTACCCTCTCAAGCGATGAATTGGCAATGGAGGAGACAAATATTGACAATGAAATGATTGATAATGATAAAAATGATGGAGAAAGTTGATGGAAAATGCAAAAAAATGAAGAATTTAGGCAACATGGAGGAATTGATTATAAAAATAAAGAAACTGACCTACAAATAGAAGTTCGTATATCGAGGTGTGAACGGGAAGGTTCGCACGGGGGAGTGTGAATTTTCTCTTTATCATGTACAGGTGTGAACCTACAAAAATTTGGTCCTTTTTACAACTTTGCCTTGAAGGCTACAAATGGGTCTTCCCTAAGGAAACCCTTATCGATGTGTTTCAAGGGCAACAAGATCCATCTTTTGGATGTTCCTCAGTGCAGGTGGGCTTCTTGCTCATGGGCCATCACTAGTTTGATGTGTTCTTTGTACCTATTGGGCCTGCAAAATCTAGTTAGAATTTTTAGGGGCCTGCCTAAATCAAACCCCATATTTATAAAGACAAAAAGACTCTTTAAATAAGCTTAAAACATGAAGAAAACTATATAAAATGATGTAAAACCCTAAACTAAGCCATACTTACATGTTTTGTAACCTTTAGAAGAGGTTCGTACAGGAGGTGTGAAGTTGGTTGAGCTTGGAAGTTCGCACGAGGTTGTGCAAACTTGACTGTCTCCGATAGAGTTCATATAATAGGTTTTCTAAGTGAAGCTAATGTTGTTATTCCTTTGCTTTTTTGATGGGTCATCTTTTGAAGTCACCTTTGATGTCAATAACCTATCTAGATCACAAGGAATGTTATGAATATAACAAAAACCCTATTTCTATGTGGATGTGATGGATGTATGATGGATGCTATGAGTTTGGAATGATTTCAGTAGAGTTTTTGTAAGCTAAAGTTAGAATCTTTAAAATGGTGAAAATGGCCTTCTACTTATAGACTTGGCCAAGGCTAGGGGAGGGGCTTAGGTGTCCCATGAGGTGTCCCCTATGAGGTGTGTGTGGTGAGGTGTCCACCTAAGAGGTGTCCTGGTTCATAAATGATATTGGGTGAGAGAATCCCTCACCCATATACAAGTCATGATGACTTGGAGGAAAGTCTCCAAATGGCATTTATTGAAACCTTTTTGGAAATATCTTCTAATTTAGAATTACCTTTTATGTGCAAAAGTCTCCATTTCTCATTTATGGCCCAGGAGAGTGTGAGGTGGATGAAATATTTGGGTGAGAGGTGGTAAGGCTAGGCTAGTCAAAGTAGACTAGGTGAGGTGGAGGGTTTAAATTAAGCATGATTAGCCTAATTAACCATAGGATTAGTCATAAAACAAGTTTTGACTAAAGTTGTTGAATTTTTACCCATAAAGTGCTTTTTGACCATGGTGGAGAATTCAACCTTAGTTGAGTTGTGGAGGAGGTCACATGAGGACCTATAGTTAAGCGTAGGAAGGGGCTTAGCTAGCCCAAAGGGGCTAAGAGCAATGAATAGTGATTTTAATAAATGAATAGTGTTTTGAGCTAGTTTATGCAATTTTTGAGGGTTTTGCAAATTAATTAACTGTGAAGATGGAAGGGACAATGCGCGACTTTTGGGTGTCTACATTTTTCCCCTTTTTGTAATGGATTGTGTGAAAACACAGTTTAGTACAAAAACTAATGATATGACTCGATGAATTGATTAGAAGGCAAAGAATTTGTTATTAATGAATGTGGATGATTGTAAGAAAGACGCATTGATGAAAAATAAATAAGAAAGATGATTTGTGATTGAGTACAACATTTTGAAATATCATAATGATTGCTTTTGAGGGAAGGCATAAGATTGCCTTGTTTTGTGATCAATTTCCAATTTGTGGAAGGAACAAATGCCTTTGCTAATTTTTGCTTCTAATTGATTGATGAGTTTTGTTGATAATATTTGACAAACCGCTAGAGCCGTAGGGTAGAAATTTCAGGAGCTTCATTCGAGAGTGGTCTTACAACTGCCACTATGAAGAAGGGAATCCATGAGCTATCTATAATTAGAGGCATTTTGAGGTCTATCAAATATTATTTTATTTTGAATTGGAGTTTTTATTGAGAAGAGAAATTCTACTGGATTAGGACTTGAGATAATCGTTAGCAAAAAATTTCTTACGCATTTTTTTTATCCGTGATTGGATGTTTTTGTTGTTTGATCATGTGCAAGGAAAATTTTGATGTGTTTGAATGATTACCCCCTCAAGCGATGAATTGGCAATGGAGGAGACAAATATTGACAATGAAATGATTGATAATGATAAAAATGATGGAGAAAGTTGATGGAAAATGCAAAAAAATGAAGAATTTAGGCAACATGGAGGAATTGATTGTAAAAATAAACTGACCTACAAACAGAAGTTCGTATATCGAGGTGTGAATGGGAAGGTTCGCACGGGGGAGTGTGAATTTTCTCTTTATCATGTACAGGTGTGAACCTACAAAAATGCAGGTATAAAAGATGAAATTTACGTGCACAGCTTCATTTTTTGTCACATGAAGGAAGAAAAGAGTGATGTGGAAGATGTTGGGAAGCAGAGCACTACCGATTTATCAAACGAAAGACACAGGATGGCAAGTGAGCCAACAATCACGAGTGCAGGTGTTGGTATTTTGGAGGTAAGTAGACTCTACCGATATTGAAATGTGTGCGAATGTTTAAATGTTATAAAATATTTGATGTGTTTGTGTGTGCATTGAAATGCGTGAATGTATGGATGATGGTGTTTAGAGTGCATGCATGGACTATGTGAGTGAAATATATTCACTATATGTAATTTTTCCAAATAAGTATCTGGATATACCATTTGTTTTACCATGTGACTTTTTTGGCACTCGAGAAGCGTGTATAAAAGAATCTGAGTGTTTTTATCGTTGGATTGCATGTATGATGAAAACTTTTGTGACAATAATGTTGTTGGAGCAAATGGGTACCCAGATCTATGTTTGGTTGAGTCGTTTGACCTCTCGTTGATGACCTTGTTATGCATGTTTTTGCTTGTGAAGTGTGCTTATTTTTTGTGTGTTTTTACTTTTTTGGACGCCATATGCACATGTGGAGACAAAATGAGTGGGACCGCATATGTGATTGAGCAAATGGGTATGCAAAAATTTTTATAGTGGAAGTTCGCACAAGGGTGTACGAATGAAAAAGTTCACACGAGGTTGTGCAAACGAAAATATTCACACGAGGTCTTGGAAATTTTTTTTAGAATGATGTGTGAGAAATTGTACATGTGAGGGTGAAAGTGATTGAGTGAGAGTATTTGACATGTAATTTTGAAATGCCATGTATAAAATTATTTGACATGTGATTTTACAATAAAATTTATGAAATTATTTGACATGAGATTTTAAAATAAAATATATGACTTTATTTGACATGTGATTTTGAAATGAAATGTATGACGTTATTTGACATGTGATTTTGAAACGCGATGCAAGTGAAAAAGATATTTGCAAGACATAGATTGTGAAAGTTGAGGAAGATGTTGTAGGATGTGTGGTGTGTAGATGATGGGGTGTGGATGCGGGTATTAGGGTTGTATGGAGTGTGGAAGATGTGTGAGGTGTATACAAATCATGCCTATGTGTTTGTGTTGTGCGAGAGGTGGGATCTAGATAGGAACGCCTTCCATATCCCAATAGGGGAGATAACCATTACCTTGGAGGACGTATACCACATCTATTAGTTGCTGGTAGAGGGTATTATAGTGAGGATTGTAGAGCAAGATGCACGGGATGGTATTCTACAGAGAGCTCTTGGAGAGAGATGGGTCAATATGGGGCTAAAGGGTGGAGTGAATTAAGTGAAGTGTTGGGTGGACAAGATGTTGTCCAATTTTCATGCCATGGTGATGCTTTTGATTGCAAGTCACACTTTACCAGATACTTTAGGGGTGAAATTCCCCTGGAATATAATGGGGATGATATGTGATATGGTAGAGCGAAATATAGTGTATGCATGGGCTCCGACACTACTAGCATAGGTCTATAAAGAGTTGCATGGAATAGTGAGGATAGAGCAGAAAGATATCAATTTTAGTCCTCTACTATAGGTATGGGTGTGGAAGCACATTTCAATATTGTGACCGTTCTTGCTATTGCATGATGCACATACACTGGATGGTTGCAATATGCCCTTCACGATGAGATGGAGGACTAACATAGAGAAGAAGATTAAGAGGGAGTGAGAAGGTAATTTTATGTACTACCGTGTGTAGCTAGGAGGTCTGAATATGACTGACATTAGATGGAGACCATGGCGAGGGGCACCCATTTGGGAGGAGGATGTAGTGCATCTTATCCACATTAGATGGGGGTGATGGATGGTGGGGAAGTATGAGTTACAGGTAGAGTATTTTCTATTCTTTCAAGTGATGCAGTAGTTCGGGTTACGATAGGGGCAAGTAGATCTACCAATTGTGATTTATAGGGTGATAGGTGATACAGGACCAGAGCTAGTTGTACTACCCCATGCATCGATCACCCCAACTACTAGATCCCATTATTGCCTCGACCACCACACATCATACTCTATAGTGGTCCCCATATTGTCCATATTTGGGACAATAATCAACTCATCTGGAGTCAAGTCTATTCACGAGAGTTTGGTGAGGAGGAGAAGGTGGAGCTATATTGGTTGATTTAGTATGTGCAACCATAGAGATATGATTATTATATATTGGTGAGCAACAATACCATGGGATAATCAAAGGAGAGTGAGTGAGATGCGATGGAGGATACGGTGGTGATGGATGATATACCTACAATGGAGGATGTACTTGCGATGGATGTGGATGGAGGTATGGAAGAGAGTGTGAGAGGTAGTGGAGGCACCACAACAGTGCCTCATATTTTTTATTCATGATAAGGTTGTAGGATATGATAATAGCTTAAGAGGAGGCAAGAGGGCTATGAGTAGAGAGATGAGAGCTAGAGGAGAAGTTGACAGATATTGAGCTAGATTGGGTGATAGATCACTCTATAGTGGAGGAGGAGAGATGTACAGTGAAGGGGAGGCTAGTAATATATTTGAGAGAGCAGGATGAGGCAAGGGTGAGGGTGGAGCAGTTTTCCATCTAGAGGGAGGTGTTTATTGGGGAGCGAGATGCTACTAGGATGGATAGAGATGAGATGATTGAGATAGCTAAGCAATTGCAAAAGTTATTAGATGGAACAAGGGTAGATGTAGAGGTAGAGAAGGCCAATTGCTAGGAGATTGTAAAGGATTTATGGTAGCAGGTGCTTGATATGCAGGTTGTAGGGAGGTGATGATTATAGATATTGAGGGCTTGGGAGCGACAGTGCCACTGCTAGAGCAGGCACGAGCGAAGGTAGATAGTCTACGAGCAAAGGTTGAGCATTTACAACAGGCAAACACAGTATTTATAGCATCCAATGTGAAAGAGAGTATGAAAATATCCTAGTGCAAGGGTTAGTTTATTGTGTGTGGATTAGTGGTACCAATATATTTAGAGTTACGATTGAGATCACAAAGCTAGTCTTAGTGAAGCTAGCATAGTACACCCTCTAGGGAGGAGTTAGCAAATGATGGTACCAGAAGCCTCACAGGTTGTGGGAGAGATCCCAAATGTGAGGAGAGAGGCATTAGTGCCACAGGAGATGGGTGACCCGATGCCATAGCAAGGTGTCATGGAGAAAATGACTATGGAGGAGGGGAGTTGGGAGACTCCCACAGAGTAGTGCATATGATGTAGCTATGGGGTGGTGGCCAGGTGGCTATCCATGATTTTTGTATGAGGAGTATATACATGATATGTACATGTGGTGAGGTACCCAAAAGGGTACACACATTTTTATAGCCTGATGGTATTTTTGAGATATATATATACATGAAATTCTATGATGTTATAGCATATTGCATTTATTTACGTATTGCTTTTTGCTTTATTGTGTATGTACTTGAATGATGTAATTGTGTTGATATAGCATAGATGTGTGAATTGATAGATGTGTAGATATGATAGAAGTAGATGTGTGTGGAATGAATGAAATATAATTAAATTTTAAATAAACCTCTATGAATCGGGGATGAGCATGCGATGTATGAGAATGTAGGTGGATGCAAACATTGGTGAAGAAAGCACTTGTATGTTTGCAAAACCAGTGATAGTGTAATCCATTCCATTATTTCAAATATGTCGGATATGAAAGGTTCTTTGAAAAGGTTCGAACATGACAATTTGAGCAATCAAACCCATTGAATAACTGAGCAAAATTTTTGTGAAAATCTTAACTTTCTTGGCTAACAAGAACCCAAGCATGGATCAGTGTGTGTGAAGTGAAGTTCATTTAACCATTTTTAAAGAGGATGGTTTCAACTGATTGTTAACTTAGCCTATAAGCTAGCTCATCCACAAGCACACAGTGGTCTGTAAAAAATAAGGTCGCTAATGTGACAGACATGTCACCACTTGTAAGGCATACTCCATTGCCAGTCAAGAGTCTATAACTTTGATGGAGATCTGCCTCATGATTTTTAATATGAACCTGAGGACCTTAGGGATTCAAGCATTTTGAACGATAGTACTCTTTTGCATTATGTTCCATTTGTAGTTCTCTTTTTGGGGTGTTGGATTTTGTTTTTTTCCCCCTCTTTTTATTTTGAACTTGTCCTTTTTTCAATTGTTAGGTGTATTTTGATCACGTAAATGATAGGATGAGTGAGGTGACTTTCTCTAGGTGGCCATTATACGTACAATGTTACCAATCATATTCTAAAAATTTACGTAATGTGTAAGATGTGCAATTGGATCCATGAAAAAGTGTAAGTTAACCAAGATAAGCTTTTGAAATGCTTTAAAAAATACCAACTATAGATGGTGGTTTATTAAAATAACTATAGATGGGTGATTCTCACAAAGCGTTCAATAATCCAGTCTCATAAAAAGGGGATTGGGCACCCAAAATTGTTGTGCTAACGAGTGCATTTTTAATTCTCCAAGCATAGTATTCACAATGGATATGTACATATATGGATATGAACATAATCTATATGCATGCGAAAATACGTGAATATGTAGTGAATGATATGATGTTGCAATGGATGAAGTATGTAAGAGTTTGTACAAGGTTACCCTAGGATAATATCCAATGGAATGGGGTAATGAAACTGATGAAGGGTAGATTATATGAGAAAAAGAAGAAGGAGAGAAAAAAGAGAAAAGAAGGAAATGAAACTAATCAAAGGTACGTAGCCGCTTGAAGCGTGACCATACAACATTCATAAGTAATAAGAAAGGGGAAGGGGAAAGAGAAGAAAGGAATGAAAGGTATATAGCCGCTCGAAGCATGACCATAAAACATTAATTAAAAAGAAAGAGAAGTAGAAGAGGAAGAAATGATGTAAAGCATATTGTGATTAAATGTAATTCGATAGAACACCGTAGAGTGTTGATTATGTATTTGTTATTGTTTTTGTTGTGTGCAACTGTGATGGTATATACAAAGAATGATGAGTCGTAATACCAATTCTTAAGCGTAAAATGCTTGAAGTTGAATAATATTAAGGGGCTGAAGGTCGAAAAGACCTTCAATATTGGCAAGACGATATGCCCCAAAACCAAATTTGCAGGTAATGATGTAAAAACCCAACCAATGAGGTGCAAAATTATCATGACGATAGCACGATTAGTTGGTAATATGTTGGTTCTCCTTAAGGATCAAGTATTTTACCTAAAATTGATGTTGATGTACTTTAGAATTATAGGCACATCATATGTGATCTTGATAGACACACGTATGCTCAATGGCATGGATGCAACATTCATCCGGAAGGGTCAACTAGTCTAATATGGCTTGAGAAGTAGTGTCATCATCAATGAATTATTGCATAGTGATCCATAATGACAAAATTTTAAGCTTCAAAGGCATGATGGCTTCAACACCATATACAAGAGAAAATGAGGTTACTCCAGTTTGAGTATGAATGCTTGTGCAATAGGGCCATAAGGCCAGGGGCATTTGATTGTGCCAATCATGATGTGAGTTTGTATCAGCCTTTCGAAGAATGACGTAAATAGTCTTGTTTGTAGTTTCAACCTGACCATTATCCTGTGGGTAGTATGGGATGGAGAAGCTATGTTGAATATAGAATTTCTTACATAATGTGCGAACATTATTATTCTTGAATGATGTACCATTGTTAGAGATGATCTTGGATGGAATTTCGAAGTGACAAATAATGTGCTAAGTAATGAAGTTGAAAATTTTGGGACCTATTGTTTAGACTAGAGGTATGGCTTCAACCCATTTTGTGAATTATTCTATGGTAGTGATGATGAATTTTTTATTTTTGGATGAAGCGGGGGTGATTTTGCCAATAATATCCAAAACCCATTGCAAAAAGGGCCACATTGATTGAATGGGTTGTAGAGCTTGAGTAGGCAAATGCATGAGATTAGCATGGTGTTGGCGTTTGACACACTTTTTAATGTATCCACAACAATCATGTTCCATTATGGGCCAATAATAACCTATCAGTAGAATGTGTTTGGAAATATCCATACCATTGAAATATCCACCACAAGTACCATCGTGAGCTTCTTGGATTACGCGTTGAGCCTTATGTGGTTCAAGATAGCACAATAGGATACCATTGTGACTATGCTTGTAAAGGATGTCTCCCAACAATGTGTAGTGAATTGCTCGCTACTTGAAAGCCTGCTTGTGAGTGTGATTTAAATCTAGTGGGAGGATACCGAGTTAGATGTAATATTTGACCTGGTAGAACCATGGGTTATGGGTTTCAGGTTGTACATATTGATGCCCTCATCACAGGGTGGTGGAAATGGCAGAATGGAAAAGGGTGTGAATGGACACATGAGTTGTATCAAAATATGGATTTTGTGGGATGAGTGAACCTAGAGAAGCCATAGTGTCAGCGAACGATTGGTGGAATGTGGAGTAGTAGTGATGTCATACCACTCGAATTGAGCAAGTGTTCAGTGACTTGTTTATACTGCTGAAGGATAGGGCATCGACATTTCCATTCTCCATTGATTTGATTCACAATGAGAAGAGAGTCACCAAAGATGTCCAGACACCGAATGTGCATTGATATTGCTTATTTAATGCCAAGGATGAGAGCCTCATATTCTGCATTATTATTGGTGTAAGGAAAGCCTAACTTGAAATAAAAGGGGATGGGCTCCCCTTGTGGTGTAAAGAAGACTATACCAACACCTCCTCCATGCTCACAATGAGAGGCATCAAAAAAGAGGGTTAAATCAGCGGTTGAATCAAGTTCTACAGGTTCCTCAACTTCAGTAGTATGAAAGATAGAATCGTTAGAAAGTTGAATGAGTAATGATATATCTCTCAATAAAGGTGCTTCAGCTAGCTGTTTGGCAATGACTTGGACTTTGATGGATTTTTAACTAATGAACTCGATGTCAAATTTCATGAGAAGCATAATCCATTTGGTCATGTGACTATTATGGTAGCTCTTACCCATCGTGTAATGGAGTGGATTATCATGAGTGACTACTTAAGTAGTGTGATTGATCATGTAATGGTACAATTTTTGTGTGGCAAATATGACTGTAAGGGAAATTTTTTCCATGTAAGCATACCGTGTCTCATAACTTACCAATGTGCGATTGATATAGTATATGACTTGATCATGGTTTGTCTCATCCTTCTGGGTGAGAAGTGTGCCCAATGCAAAATTAGTAGTTGATATGTACATATGATAAGGTTGATTGGGATGGGGAGGTGATAGAACCGATGGATATGTGAGGTAAGATTTGATGACATAGAAATTAACTTGACACTGATTGTCCTATTTGAAAGGGACCCCTTTGAAGGAGATGATTGAACAACTAACACTTGTCGAAGAGTTGGACGATAAATCATTGAATGGATTGGATTTTTTCCTATAAAATGCATAGCTATTTAATATTTGAAGGAGGAGGTATATCAATGATAGCCTTGAATTTTTGAGGATCAACCTTGATGTCACGTTGTGAGATAATAAAACCTAAGATTTTGCCTGAGGTAACACCAAAGCACCCTCCATGGCATAGCCCACGAATATGTCATGATCATACTTTTGGTCTTGTATTTGGAAGGAAGGGTGTTGTATTGGTACAAAATGCTCAGGCGTAAGAGCATCTACTCATGGGCGGACCTATCGAGAACACTAATTGACATATTTTATGGCTCTCAAGACCCCTTTCAACTCTTGATGCACCTCTCCACCATCATGAGAGCACCTCTAGAGAGAATCACATAATTTAATATATGATTTTGGAGGATTTGGAGGAGAATTCTAGAGAAGATCTAGTTGACACCTGCCCAAGCCCACCTCTACTATATTCGGGCTTTCCATCGAACATAAGCCTCATCCTACTAAAATTTGGAGAACAAATATTCTCTAAGGTCTTTCAAAAAGTAATACAAGTAGAGAAGCTCCTGATCCAATCAGTAAAAATACAGTGGAGAGAAAATGCCTTTCCATCACTCTCTCTGATAGTTACTGCTCCCATATGTCTTACGTAGTTTTTTAATGGAATATCCCTCAAATTGTGCAAAGACCTAAAACGCAGATGTGTGGAGCAAAAGATGTAGATCTCATCCATGGCCAATAAAGAGAATATGCAAGCACTACTCCAGCAATGAATAATATGGTTGCTTGTAGTTTCCATCAGGATATGAAGCAATAAGGGGTGAATATCTCCCAACACCAACAAATAGAATATGCAAGCATTACCCCAATAATGAACAATATGGTATCTTGCAATTTTCTTCAAGAGAAGGACCAAGAAGTGGAGAAGAGTTTAATGATAAGATTTGAGCTCAAAAAGGGCATAATTTTACACCCTTTTTGTATCCCTGAGCATAGCACACAAATACATGGTTGAGACCCAATAAGCTTGCCTCATTAGGAAGTTGATCCTGAGGAGATCTTGACAGAAGAGCTATCATAAAAAAATATTTTTATCACACCAAGGGGTTAGAGGAGCACATGCCCAAGATACCATAGCCAGTAGACTCTCAAAAGTGGTAGCATTGGTTCTAGCCATCATCGCAATTGGTACTCGAAGAAGGCTCCCATATGGTAAATATTTTTGCCATATTATTTAGTAATTGTATAAGTGCTGGTATGCATGATAACCTACCACATTGTAGCTGGATTGCAACTTGGAAAACTTTGGGAAGAGGACAGCCAAACTTAAAATATTTCTTGAAGTACAATTAGATCTGGTTCAGACACTGTAGATTCACCAGATAAGCACCCAAAGCTACGTCTGTGGTGGCGACACACCAATCATGTCATAAATTTTTATGTAAATATTATAAATAGGCCGATTGATAAATAAAGTGTTGAGAGCATGGTGTCAGAGCTTGCAGGTATGCATTTTCTCTTCCCTTGATGCTTTCATTCGTTGTACCCACCACTTCTATTCCCCTCCCCATTTCATAGTCATCATTCACCATTGCTCCTTTCTCCATTCCCATTTCCTCCATTCCTTCATTTTCTAGTTTGTTTGTCTTTGCCCCTAACTCGTTTTCCGTTCCACCATCATCTACCTCATCTTTCATCCCCGTTAATTCTGTCATCGTTGTGAGTATACCAATCACATCAAGGGTGAGTGTAACCATGGCCCCATCCATTTTTACTCCTTCCATTGAGCCAAACCCTCAGCAGCCTCTATTTCTTCTTTTTTTCCATTTTATTTTTGGATTACAGGAGTCATTGGTGTCATAAATTGAAGTCTTGCTAGAGCACCCTATAGTGGAGAAAATCAGTCAAGTTTAGCGAAGTGCCTCGCATTGGATAAAAATACAAATAGATGACTAAACAATATTAGGCAATGTAGGAAGAAGTTGATGCAAGCAGTAAACAGTTTGATGTAGCAGGTGGTTGTGACTCTATTTCCCAATGGATAAAGGCCCTAGGATCGATTGCATCCAAACGAGCTGAATACCCCACGAGCCACCAAAAGTGTTGGAATTTTTACCACACTATAGTCATAAGTCAAAAAAGGTGAAAACGGGAGATGTACCATCGAAAATCCATGTTCGAGCACTTTTGAGGCAAAAATCCTTTGCACCCTTCCTTTGGGGCAAAAATGACTGGATAAATGGTTTCGTCCGAATAAAGAAGGAAAAAGTTTGCAAGTGATAAGATGGGTCAAAGTCAAAGTTGCCCCTCAGGAGGGGCGAAAATCATTTTTGCCCTCCTTCGAGGCAAAATTGCCCAGGAAAGGGGTGAAAGCATCTCAGAGGTGAAAATGAGGGGTGAAAATTATTTTCACCCTCCCTCAGGGCAAAATTGAAGGGCAAAAGCATCTCAGGGGTGAAATTGATGGGCGAAAGCATTTTTAGAGGTGAAATTGCCTAGTTAAGGGGTGAAAGCATTTTAAGGTTTAGGGGCCAAAAGGGAAAGCAAAACTTGTTTTCGCACCTTCTGAAGGCGAATGTCAATTTAAAATGGATAACGCGACTGTTTAAAATTTTTTTGCCCGAAAGTGAGAAATAATTACTGCTGTAATAAAATAAATACCAAAGGAGCACCCAAGGCAGGCGAATGGAGAACATTAAATGCTTGTGGTGAAGAGTAACTCAGATTGTGGGTCTCGAGTAAGGGAGCCAACCCTCTTTGGATATTGACACGGAGGACAACTCTTCCCTTCGGTCATTCAATTTTGGCCATGTCTAGGGCACACAAACGTAGTTTTGTTGATTAGGCAGATATTTAACCAATAGTATGATTCTCTCATTGCTCAAAATATAATGTTTTCACTAACAACATGCTTATAACATGGTATGAGTTCTTTGTCCTATGCATAATATTTTTAGAATATATCATTAAATATCTCACTTGGTAGGCAACAAGATGCTTAAGTTGAGCAAGGAATGTACCAAGTGCATATGTTGATAGTTTCGATCTTAAATCATTATTGTAGTTCCAAAAAGGTAAGTATTAGTGCCAAGCTAATTCAATGACTCAAGTCTTAGAATGCTCTTTATGGTACCTAAGTCCACATGAACTTTGGTTTGGCTTTTCCTTTTCTCACTTAATTTAAGTGCCATAATGGTTGTTACATATTGGAGAGGAACAGATCCTCTCTGTGTAATATTAATCAAACTCCTTAAAATATTAATGCACTTCACAGTAAACCAATAAATAACATAGTAGAAATAATTAAATAAGACAAATAATATCTTAATGAATAATAGAAAATTTTTGCCACTCAGGGAGGGCACGTCCCCGCCATAAATGCCAAGTGCAAAATTCGCAGATGAAAGATATAAAATGAAAGATGATAGATGATTAATGAAATAAATCAACCCTAGTCTAAATAGTGAAAATAATTAATTCAATTGGAACCTAACATAGTCGACTATGTTAGGGTTGTAGCATGACTCCCCTCCTTGGAAAGATTTGTCCTCAAAGCTGGAAATGACTGGAAAATACTTTCAGATTCCCAGGTTGCATCTTCTTCAAGTAAATCCTGCCACTTGATGAGAAATTCTTGGATGTGATGAGATTTGAGTCTACATGATTTGGTTTGTAGCACTTCTTCTGGTTGTAGATGGATACACCCTTCTTCATATAGCACTGGTAAATCTGACTGAGAGCGTACCTTCTAGCCAATCACCTTATTGAGATAGGAGACATGAAACACTGGGTGTATGCGAGAGGATTGGGGTAACTCTAGTTGATATGCTACCTCGCCAATGCGACACACAATTTTATAAGGCCCATAGGATCGTGTTGACAACTTCTGACTATATTTGAGCTTCAATGATAGCTTCTTGTAGTGCTGAAGATGTAGGAATACCATATCACCCATATTGAATGTTCGTTCTGAACATTTCTTGTCCTGTTGTTGCTTCATACGATTCTATGCTTGGACCAAATTATCTTTCAAGATAGTGAGCATTGCTTGTCGCTTCTGTAACCAATCATCGACTTGAGCCACTTTGGAAGATCCTGGTACATAATCAAAAATTGTTGGTGGCTTTGTTCCATATAATTCTTCAAAAGGAGACATCTTAGTGGAAGAATGATAAGAAGTATTGTACCACCATTCCACCAATGACATCCATTGACTCCATTGATATTGTTTATCCTGAACAAAACATCGTAGGTAGGTACCCAAATATTTGTTAACTACCTCTGTTTGACCATCCGTTTGTGGATGGTATGCAGAAGACATATTTGATTTGGTACCACTAAGTCGAAATAATTCTCTCCAAAAATTGTTGGTAAATATGGGATCACGATCACTTACAATGTTTTTTGTCATTCCATGTAATTTGAAAATTGAATCCATAAATACTTTGGCCACTTTGCTTGCCGAAAATGGATGTTGTAAAGCCTAAAAATGAGCATATTTGGAAAGGCGGTAAACTACCACGAAAATTATTATTTTTCTTTTTGACTTAGGAAGACCTTCAATAAAATCCATGGAAATATGTTCCCATTGGTGATCCAGAATAGGTAACGGTTTAAGTAATCCTGGTCATTTAATTATTTCCCCCTTATTGTGTTGGCACACTTCACATTCAACTACCCATTGCTTAACCCCTACCTTTAATCCTTTCCAACAAAAGGATTGTTTAAACTGCATGTAGGTTTTCAAAAACCCTGAATGTCCTATTGAAGGAGAAGCATGTGAATCTTCTAGAATTTGTACTTTGATTGGTGAATTATGAGGGATTTAAATACGATTATTCTTACAAAATATTTGGCCATCATATGCAAAAAGAGGGTACTTATAGGAACCCATAGATAACTCTTGAATTATTTGAGTTGTTTCACTGTTGGACAACCATTCTTCCTATAACTAAGACACCCACTACGAACATGACCCTGAAATGGCATTAATAACTACTTCATATTCGTATTTTCTAGATAATGCATCCGCAACAACATTTTATTTACCTTTCTTATATTCAATCACAAAATCATATCCCAATAATTTAGTCAACCACTTATTTTTTTCGAGATAAGAAAACCTTTGTTCTAAAAAATGCTTAATACTGTTGTGATCGGTTTTAATAATAAAAAGGCTATTGATTAAGTAATTCCTCTATTTTTTCACTGCATGTAAAATAACCAACATTTCTTTTTCATAGGTGGATTTACCCAAAATTTTCCCTGAAAGTTGTTTACTTTCGAATGCCAAGGGATGACCCTCCGACATTAATACTGCACCAATACCTGTTCTAGAAGCATCACATTCAATGACAAATGGTTTTTGAAAATCTGGAGTGGCCAAAGCTGGAGTCGTACACATGGCCTCCTTGAGAGCCTCGAAAGCTTTAGTAGCTACTACTGACCATTGAAAAGCATCCTTCTTGGTGAGATCGGTAATAGCCCGTGAGACCCAAAAAACCATGAAGTTTTTTTATGGTTTTAAGCAGGGGCCAAACTTGTATTTCCTTAATATTATTGGGATCTACCTTAACACCTTCGTGAGATACTATATGACCGAGGTACTCCACTTCTTGAACACCAAAGGAGCATTTAGATCTTTTGACAAACAAATTTTCTTTGCATAGGATATGGAGAACTTTGTCCACATGTACTAAATGATCTTTCCATGATTTGCTATAGATGAGTATGTCATCAAAGAAGACTAGAACAAATTTTCGTAGGAATGGACGAAACACTTGGTTCATGAGACTTTGGAATGTAGATGGTGCATTAGTGAGACCAAAAGGCATGACTAGAAATTCATAATGACCTTCATGAGTTCGAAAGGCTATTTTGGGAATATCCTCATCCCTAACTCGGATTTGGTGGAATCCTGAGTGTAAGTCCAATTTGGTGAAAAATTTGGCACCATGTAGCTCATCTAGTAAATCATCAATGGCAGGAATAGAAAACTTATCTTTGATTGTGATTTTATTGAGAGGACGAAAAACTGGACACATACGCCAAAAATTGTCTTTTCGACAAGCTAAGACGACAGGTGAGGAATAAGGACTAGTACTATGACGGATGACACGCTGGTCTAATAGTTCTTGGAAAATCTTCTCAATTTCTATTTTTTGGGGTTGGGGATATCGATAAGGACGACCATTGGGTGGAATAATACCAGGCACTATATGCATGGCATTGTCATGAGATCTTTTGGGGGTTAGGCCTGTGGGTTCTTGAAAAACCTCCTCATAGTTAGACACAATGTTTTGGAGATCTTCCTCTTTGATTTATGGCATAACTTGTTCTAATTTTTTAATGCAATTGATTCTGGCTATAAATCCCCCACCATATTTTCTTAACAACTTTTCCATGCTATGTGAACTTACAAATTTTGATGGAGGTGTGGGTAGTCCTTGAAGATGGATGGTCCTCCCATTGGCTTGCCATTCCACAAAGCGATGTTTGTTATTAAAACCCATAGTGGTTTCTAATTTTTCCATCCATGCAACACCTAAAATAAACTTTGAATTTTCTAATTCCATAATAAAAAGAGAACCTTGCCAAGTATACGTACCCATTTGTAGTGAAATGAAAGATGTCTTACCGAGACATTGAGAAAATTCCATGCTTGTCATTTTGAATTGAAACTAATATTGACTAGAAGAGTAGACGTGCAGACCCAGTGTCCTTGCAAGTCTTGCATCAATGAAGTTGTGAGCATGTTCGGAATTAATTAGTATCGTCACCCGCTGCTTTCGAATGAAACCTACCACGTTGATTGTATGGTGAGAAGATAACCCCATAAGATCATGTACTAAAATAGTCATGGTATCCTCCTCAATGACAACTTCGTCTTGTGCATTTTGGTCCTCAACTGGGAGATCCTCAGGTGCATCATACTCCTCTATTTCTTCTTCCTGGTCGGCATATTCAATTTAAAAATTTTGTCGTGGTGTACATGCTTGATATTTTTGATGTTGAGTGTGACATTTGTAGCAGAAGTACCGTGATGGTTGATCATTTCTACAAAAAGAGTTGTTGCGAAATGGAGGTCGACCATATGAATCACGTCATGTGGATGAGCCTATGTGCACCTTTGTTTCCGCCAAGTCAGCAATACGTATACACTCATCCAACTTGGATGGATTTTTTAGGTCTACCTCAACTTTAATATGTGCTTTTAATCCATTTTGAAAAGTCGCTACTACCACGTCCTGTGGTAGATCTTGTGCATAGGAAAGCATACTGGTGAATTCGAAAATATAGGCCCCTACTGATCCTGTCTGCCTAAGTGACAATAATCATACTGTGTATGAACCTGTGGGACCTTTGTCGAATCTATGAAGAAAGGTTGTTTTGAAAGTGTCCCAATATAATGCATTTTGGGACTCCTCACGTTTATACCATGTAAACCATTGATAAGCTTCAGTGCCAAATTTGGTTGCTGCAAAAGGGACTTTGTCCTTTTTTAAAAATTTATAAAATTCTAAGATGCCATCCATTTTTGCAATCCACCCTTGTGGATTTTGGCCCTCAAAGGTAGGCATATCAATACGCGGATGATTGACTCCTATTGGACCTCTTGGTTGGGAGTGGAAATTATTTCTATCTTGTTTCTCGTTACTTCTCTGTCTCTGGTTGTTATTTTGATAGGGTCTATTAAACCCTCTTTGTTGCTCCATATTTTCTTCATTACCCCTATCCTCAATATTTTGATGACCATTGTGAGTCAGATATTGACTAGATTGACCTCTATGGTGTGTGTAGTCGTCATTGTAGACATTCATACTCCAGTGATTGGAGCTAGAAGGATTTGGTTGGTGCGGTTGCTGAGATGCATTAAAACTTGCAGTCATCATCTGAATATTTACTATTAAATCTTTTAACAATTGATCATTGAGCACTGGACGATTACTGTCTACTTGGGTGATGTTTTCTTGTGCTGAATCTGGAGAAGAATTGGATGCCATTGGGCTGACCACTGAATGACTCAGATTAAACTACCAATTTCGAATGGAGAAGGAGAATTTTTTGTACCTGGGCTTCGACAAGCTCTTCTAGCATTATTGTTGGGCATTTCCAAGATTGTTAAACGTTCGTCAAATCCTTTGATCCAACTTTTGCTCATGCACCTTTCAAAGTCTCTTACTTAGGAGCCTAGGAGCTTCAAATTTTTAGAAAAAAATATTAAATTGTCTAAAAATTTGGTTTAAATTCCATCGAATAGTCACTCCAACTGTGACGCGGATTTGAAGTTTGGCTCACCTCCTTTGACAACTTTTCAATTTTTAACAACTATCACCAATTTTGACAATGTTGGCAATTTCTTGACAACTTGGAGAGGAACATATCCTCTCTGAGTAATGATAATCAAACTCTTTAAAATATTAATGCACTTCACAGTAAACCAATAAATAACATAGCAAAAATAATTAAATAAGACAAACAATATCTTAATGAATAATAGAAAACGTTCGCCACTCAGGGAGGGCACGTCCCCGCCTTAAAGGCCAAGTACGAAATTCGTAGATGAAAGATATAAAATGAAAGATGATAGATGATTAATCAAATAAATCAACCCTAGTCTAAATAGTGAAAATAATTAATTCAATTGGAACCTAACATAGTCGGCTATGTTAGGGTTGTACCACATATCAAAAAAGTTAAGTATTAGTGTCAAGCTAAGTCAATGAGTCAAGTCTCAGATTGATCTTTGTGATACCTCAGTCCATATGAAATTTTGTGTTTAGGCATTTTATCTAGTTATTATCGTTGCTCATTTCCTTTTTTGTTATATATTTCATTGTTTAGTTTAGATATTCTCACACAACATATTTATGCATTAACTAGCATATTTTTACATAACACTTTGATCTAGTGCATTACCTTTCTTCTTTCTCTTATTTTTTTCTTTGATGTATTCCTATTGCATTCGGGGATACTTACTCCTCTAGAGGTATTCTTACATACTTAACCTCACATTTCAAAAATTTCCTATCATTTGTCTATCAGTTTATTTGTAGGAATAGACTGTTGTAGGATTACATAACAAAATTTTTATGTTTTCTTATTCATTTACCATCAATTTTCCATACTTTCTTAAATTAATAAAGGTCTGGACTTCATAAGAGAGAAAATGGTGCATTTTTACTTCATATATACTTTGATGCTTCCATGGAAAATTTCATCCCTTGGAGGCAGTTTAAAATTCTATCCTTGTTTGTTCCAATGGAAAGTTACCTTGTCTGACCATGAGAAATAAAGGATGCCTCAGATAAAATAACAAACCACTACTGAGTGCTATGCTATTTCAGTTGAGGCATCCTTTATATTTTTTTATGATGCCTCAGCTGAAACAACAAATCCAAAGGTCTATTTTTTATTTTATCTGCAACTTTTCCATGGCTAGTGGGATATGGTTTATTGTTAAGGGGAGAAATTGCCATGATGATGAGTTGAACTATTGTTGGAAATGTTAGAGCCAATTGAAGTTGGAGGGATAGATCCTGACCCAACCTTAAGGTATTCTAAGGTGGATGGTGTATTCCCTATTGTGTAATTAAATCATAGTAGGTGAATGTTACAATTTACCTTGTTAACAACCATGGAAAAAGAGATTGATTCTCTTCATAATATAAATCCTCAAGATTCAATACAATGGATGTATATTGTATATAAGACCCTGCCAACAGGACTGATATAACAACAATTTTTTAATGTTATTTACCTTCCATTAGAATATGACAAGAAAAATATATGGAAACAAAAATTTATATCTGATGTGAAACTTTTATCTAGCTAACGTTGGCATCCTGAAAACTAGAAATTTTTGTGCATTCTTAGTTCTTGACTCCTTGTTAGCCCTTCGCTTCTTATTTGTTCCAGTGCATTTTTTGGATCCTATTTAAAATGGTTCATATCCATCCTTGATATTAAATAGGTTGCTTGCATGTTTTCCTTTTCATTGCTTTATTTGACCATATCTTCTTTATTGGGTCATTGAATTATCAATTTCTAATAGTCATATAAGTGTACAATTTGTTTTTTGTAAGGTTTCAACTTTTTTTTGCTCTTATTGACTCTTAATTTTTTGGCTCCATATCTTGTATTTTTTCTTTTCCTTTAGTTGATCCGTTGTTTGGAAGTTTCCTTGCCTTTTTATAGAATAAAACTCTTTCTTTGGTGATTTTAAAGGACTTGCTTTATTTTAGCTGGCTTTGGGTAGTGTGATACCTCTACCAGATCTCAAAGGCTCCAATTCCACAATATCCCCTTGTTATTGCTGCTCATTTCCTTTTTTGTTATATATTTCATCGTTTAGTTTAGATATTCTCACACAATTTATTTATGCATTAACTAGCATATTTTTACATAACACTTTGATCTAGTGCATTACCTTTCTTCTTTATCTTATTTTTTTCCTCTAATGTATTCCTATTGCATTCGAGGATACTTACTCCTCTAGAGGGATTCTTACATACTTAACCTCACATTTCAAAAAAAATTGTCATTTGTCTATCGGTTTATTTGTAGGAATAGATTGTTGTAGGATTACATAACAAGCATTTTATGTTTTCTTATTCATTTACTATCAATTTTCTATACTTTATTAAATTAATAAAGGTTTGGACTTCATAAGAGCAAAATGGTACATTGTGATTTCATACATACTCTGATGCTTCCATGGAAAATTTTATCCCTTGGAGGCAGTTTAAAATTCTATCCCTCTTTGAATGGAAAATTACCTTGTTCATGAAATGACCATGAGAAATAAAGGATACCTCAACTGAAATAATAAACCACTACTAAGTGCTATGCTATTTCAGTGGAGGCATCCTTTATATATATTTTAGGTGAGATCCTAGGAGGGTGATTTTAGACAACCCTCTTAGACCTAATATGGTGATTATAAACCGTCTTAGGGTGACCTAAGAGGGTGGTTTATAACTGTCGTCTTAGATCTAAGAGGGCGGTTTATAACCATCATCTTAGGTCTAAGATGGCGGTTTATAACCACCATCTTAGGTCTAAGAGGATGGTTTATAACCGCCCTCTTAAGATCTAAGGGGCGATTATAAACCACCCTCTTAGACCTAAGAGGTCTTAATCCTAAGATGATGGTTTTTATCCACCCTCTTAGACCTAAGAGGGTGGTTCCTAACTGCCCTCGTAGCCCTAAGAGGGTGGTTTTTAACCTCCCTCTTAGACCCTAAGAGGGTGGATTTTTGAGGCATTTTTTAGCCACCATCATATGTCACAAAAATTTTATGATGCCCTCATAGATGACGGTTGAATAACCACCTTTAAAGGCCTATAAGGGCGGTAAATAATCATCATTAAAACCCTTTTTTGATGTAGTGGTTGCTAAAAAATATTAAAATTTCAACCAAATACACAATTATCATAGAAAATATAGTTTTTAATATATATCAAACAACAAATGGTTGTTAAACAAAAATATAGTCCCAAGTTTTCTCAATTTTGTTTTAGCAAAATAAAATACATTTGGTCTTCTACTCAAATAAATATATAAAAAAAAAACTTTGAATCTCTTTGACATCTTCCCATGTAGCACTATCTTTAGTGTACTAATTATACTATATCTTGCACTCAATTATCTCTCTCTTGTGCAAATGTAATTTGTGTGTCTCTATCATCCCTATTAATTTGACCTAAATCATTCTTAGGTCTTGAAATAATTATCAATTAAGGATGTGAGATGTATCAACATGTTATGCTTTCAACAAGGAGATATGAATATATAATGGATTCACAAGAGAGTTTGGGGTAAATCAAGTTAATAAGCAATTGAGTTGACCATTTCCACAACCTTGAAGGGCTCAACATATCTGGAAACTAACTTGGATGACTTGCCAAATTTGATAGATCTTTTCTATGGTTTGACCCTAAGAAACACTTTATCTCCCACAAAAAAATGCCTTATAATTCTATTCTAGTTAGTATAACTCTTTTGCTTGCCAATAGCTTTCTTTATCTATTCCCTTATTATGCTCACTTGTTGCTCCATTTATTTTAGTGTATTTGAACCTATGACTACTTGGTTCTCAACAAGTCTTCTAAGACTTGATTCACCCTCTTAGTTTGACAATTGGTCTTTTGGTAATATGCTAAGCTTATGTTGAGTTTGGTTCCAAAAGCACTAGTAAATTCTTATAAAATTGTGATGTAATTTTGGTATCTCTATTAGATATGATTCATTTAGATACCCCATGTAGACTAAATATATTTTGAACAAACCTTTGTACCAAAATTGGAGCATTGGGATAAAATGTGTTATCTTAGCTTATTTTCTAATCACTAGAAGGATGATGTCATTCTTATTCTTAGATGTTGAAAACCCTCACATAAACTTATGCTTATCACTTACCATTTCCATTCTAGCATATCACGTAAACATAAAAATCGAGTTGAATGCACATATTTAAACTTGAATTAATGATAGTTGAGGAACTCTTCTATAAATTTTACTACATCCTTTATTAGTCCTAGCTAAAATTACAATGGTCTTAGATCAGATACATGCTTTGTTAGCCACAGGTGTCTAGAATATGAAGCATAATATTCTTCCTTAGGGACTATGGTCCTCAAGTTGTCATACTTTGGCACATATATATGACCTCAAAATCTCAAAAGCCTATTTATTTCGAATAGATATCCCTCATACCATGGATCATGTGTGTTTGCCTCCAAGTAAATCTTTCTTCTATGATAGTGTTCATTCTCATCCAATTATATTTAGATTCTATCCTTGAAGATGAATTAGGGAACAATCATTACAACAATGTGTCACCTATGACTAAGTGTACAACTACTCAATATTCCTTTTTCTTAATGTAGCTAGTATCAAAATTGTGTTCATATAGGAACTCTACCATAGTCATTGTTGAGCATTCAAGTTTGGATGGATGAATATATATCTAAGTTCCTAGTGATATATATTTAAATCAAAAGGTTTTACTAAGAGATAGTGACTCCACACTTGCAAGGAATGGATAACTAGTACTAGCCAATATCATACAGTACATAATTCTTCTCATGCACCTTAAATTTTCAAGACTCATAGGCCACAACTCAACCTTCTTGCATCACCCAAGGCATTAATAATCATAGTGAATTCCTCGTTGGGATTGGGTACATTTCTAATTAGTGTTATTATCAACTTTGCTTGAACAAAAATCATAATGCCTCCTCACAATTCTGATATGACATATTTTTTCTTTCCTTTGGAATGAGAAGGTTGGGTGAGCTATCATAGATAATCCTTCAATAAACCTTCTATAGTATCTAGTTAAATCTATGAAGCTATAGACTTCGTGCACATTATGGGGTATTAGCCACTCCATAATAGCTTCAAAAATATTTATTGGATCAACTAAGATACCTTTTATAGAAATAATATACCCCAAATAATATTTTTTGAAAAATGAACATTTAGACAAGTTTCCATAAAACTCCTGCTCTCTCAACCTCTACATTACCATTTGTAGATGTTATAATAATTATTCTTCATTGTAGTAGTAGATTAGAATATCATCCGAGGAGAATAACACAAATTTCTTCAACTAATTCCAAACACGTTCATCAAGTTTATGAAAGTAGTTAGAACATTTATGAGTTCAAAAGTGTTAGAAATACAAATTGATAGTCCATTTATGTGATAGAAGAATAAGTACATGCATGAACAAAAACCAAAGAGGTTGGGAGTAACAACCAACTTCTCAAATTCCCATAACCCTCGTAACTATAACATAATATATCATCATAACATAATATTTACAACATTCCCCCTTATTACATTAATGCTCAATCAAAGCATATACAATAAAATTCCTAAATTTTTTAATGTTCACACGTGTAAGAGACTTTATCAAAATGTTTACATGTTGCTCCTTAGTTAGAAAAAATTGGAGTTACATGTTGTGTTCTTGAATATGTGTATGATTTAAATAGCACTAAACCTTAATGTGTTTTGTGCACTCATGAAAAATGGATTATAAACAAGCTTTAGATCTCTTTGGTTGCATAGCTCAATATCATTAATTGTTTTGGGGGGGTGTCTTTTTTTGATAAGATATAACATAACCATATCATTTGACAAAAAAAATCTCTTGCAATAAATTTTTTAGCCTGGATAAATATCAAGTAGTAACATGCTACTTCTTATTTCCCCAAGAAATCAGACTGAATCCTAGAAAGAATACTTATCCAAAAGTGGATCTCCTATCATAAATGAATCTTGCATAGTCTGCATCTTTAAAACTTATCAAGAAGAATTAATTCTTCTTCTTATACTCCTGACTATACTCAATCTACCACAAACATACTTGAGTACTCGCTTAGCTGCTTTCTAATGACATACCTTTAGCTCTTGCATGAATTACGAAAGATAGCTAATAACATAGTCATCGCATGGTCTAGTGTATATCAAATAAATGAGATGTCAATTGATGATAGAGAGTTACATTTACCTATGGAGATAGATCATTTTGATATAGTTGTAATATTATCTCCATTGGAGTGGCCATGGGCTTACAATATTTCATCCAAAACTTCTCAATCAATATCTTGGCATACTTCATTTATGACATAAACACATCATTCTTAGTTAGTTATACTTACAATAAAATACAATAATGCATTAGATTGAGATGAATCATATCAAATGAATGCTTCAATTCTTTCTTGGTGTCTTCAACTAGCTTCACTTAACTCCCAATGATGACCAAGTTATCAACATATATGATTATGACCACTACCTTTCTTCCTTTCCCTTTGAAGTACAAGTTCAAATTATAAGGTTTTTTGATAGAATCAATGTCATAGAAGATGCTCATCTATTTTCACATACTAGGCTCTAGGAACATGCTTCAACCCATAGAGAGATTTTATGAGCCTGCATACATTCTTATCCTAACGAGGTATGACAAATCCCTTTGGCTATATTATTTTTGTACTTCTTTATTGATGTTATCATTGAGAAATGCACTTTTCATATCCATTTGATGCAACTTCCATTCAAATTACATAGTCATTATAAAATTATCTGAATGATATTGATCTTTATTGTTGATGCAAAATTTTTATCATAATTGATTCCTTCCTTCTATGTATAGCCCTTTGCAATAAGCCTTGATTTGAATTTATTGATGCTTTCATCAACTTTATATTTGGTCTTGAATACCCACTTGCAACCAATGGGTTTCTTGCCAAGTGGAAGATCAACAAGTTGCCACATCTTGTTCTTCACTTATATTTGAAATTCATTTTTCATGTAATTCCTCCACTACATCGATACAAGAGCTTCATGAATAGGTGAATGTTCTTATTTTTACACCATTATGCTCATTAGGGTTAGGTTGACCTCATTTCAAACTTTGCTTCAAGTTATAGGTATACAACTATATGTGTCTAGACAATGATCTAAGTTTACATCATCTACTATGCTGAGATACCACTTAGGTCTACCAGTGGTACTTGAAATGGATGATCTAACATGATCTTCATAACCTTTCTCAACATGCTCTCTTAAAGGCTTGATTATTATCATCACCAGGCAAAAAAATAATAGGTGCTTTGTTAACAACATGTGGCTTAAAATATGAGGTACAATTGTTCTTCTAATAAAATAACATCTCAACTAATATATGGCTTCTTGATGTTATGATCCATGAGATAATATTCATTTGACTCTCTACTATATCCAATATCTTTTGGATTTCTCCTCTAGCTTCACCTACTTATGCTTTAGAATATGCATGAATGTAGTGCATACAAATACGTGGATATGTGACACGGTAGGTTTGTTACCAATTAATACCTCTTTAGGTGTGACACCATTAAATGGAAGCATGGGTGAGTGGTTCAATAAATAAACCATAGTACAAATAGCTTCTTCCAAAAATGCTTTCTCTAAAGTGGTAGTGCTCAACATGCATCACATCATCTTCTTATAGTATGATTTCCTCTCTCAATAACTCCATTTTATTGAGGTATGTATGTAGCCATCATTTGTCATTTGATACCATGTTGCTTCAAAAAATAGAAAACTGATTATTGGTGTACCCTTTGATCTAAGCAAAGGATACAAATTGGATGACCAACAATCCTTTCACACAAGCTTTAAACTCTTGGAAATAGTGGACAACTCATCCTTTATCTTTAGGTAAAACACCCATATTCGATGTGTATGATCATCAAAAAATAATTGAAAATATCTACAACCATTGAAACTTGGATGCATGGGTCTGTATAAATTAGTATACACCAGGTTGGGTGGACTAGCCGCTCTACTACTACTTTAGCCAAATGAGACTTGATGTTTATTTTTTACCAAATAACTTATACAAAGGTCACACGGATTCTTGAAGATTAAATTGTGTGTACCATATCATGATGTAGGAGTGACTTTGGATGACAAAGCTTGGTTGTCTTAGATTATAATTGCAAGTTGAAACATCTTTACTATGCTTATAACACACACAATGATCATCAAACCTCTCAAATGAGAGTTTCTTTTCATCTATTTTTAGAAATTTAACATGTAATATGTGATCAAGCAATTAATTCATAGGAAGTAAGTTCTTCTTGAGGGCAAGCAAGTAAAAATCTTGAGTCAGGTGATAGGTATGTGTTCCAAGATACAAACAAACATCATTGATACCAACAAAGGTGTATGTTTGATTATCGTCAAGTGTAACTTGACCATGAAAATATGAATGACCAAGGCTCAAAAACCATTCCTTCTGGCCTACCATGTCTCATGTAGCACCTAAATCAACAAACCAAACTGGGCTAGATTTCAGTAAAGTATAAGTATTTTGAACAAAATAGTCATAGTCTTTTCCTTGTGTGTCAAAATCAATATCCTTGGAGACATTGCCATGTTGGCATTGAGGTGCATTCCTCTTTTGCCAATGAGAAATATTCTACTTGCACTCCTAAAGTGAGTGTTTTCATTTTCCATAGATAAAATATGTGACGTTGAAACATGAATAATTCCTTTATCCTTGATGTTACGAATTTTTCCCTTTGTCTTTTTGTTGGTTTTGATGCTTGTTGGGGGTCCAACATCATTTTTTTATTGCATTGATTTCTTGGTTTTTAATGCATGAGAAAAGCACATTCATCTTTGATCTTTACCTCTCAAATTGCTTCCTCCTACTGAAGCAATTTTATAAGTCTCAAAACTAGAACTTTGACTAGTCATGTTTAGAGTTGTTACCAAAATGCTAAATGTAGGTGGGAGTGCATGCAACACTATTGGTACATCGTCATTAATAGATTTGTCTAATGTTTGTAGTGAGGATCGCCATTCAACAATCCATCATAGAAATCCTTCTAGCTTCTCATCGCTCTTCATTTTCAAGCAATATAGTTGACTCTATAGGTGTAGAGTTTGATTATGGTTTTTGGATTCAAATATTGTACTGAGTTTGTTGCAAACATCCTTTATCATTATTGTGTCATGAACGAATGGATGGATCTCATAAATCATGAAAAATATTATAATAAAGAATGCTTTTTGGTCAACTGTATCAAACCTTTTTTTTCTCATTACGGTTAAGATATGTTTAAACACAATGCCAAATACCACTCTTTAAATCTTTGAATTCAAGATAAATCTTCTATTTAGAATTTATTACATCAAATAAGATAGTTAAGTATTTGAGAATTGTAGGCGAATAGGTAATTGATAATCCGTTATCCAAACCAACCATCCTTATCATTATACATGGACACAATTATTATTTATAAAAAAATTGTCCAACACCCTCTTGGTCCATTATGTGATGTCAAAACATATGTAAATTAGGAGAAGAATGTACTATGTTAAAACATAAAAGGCAATAGAGTAATCACAAATTTGTTGAAAAGTGTTATCTCTACATTTTTTTTTAATTTTTTTGTTTTAACAGAAGAAGATTTGCTCATGGAGAACAGAATGAATATTTTTCAAAGGAGAGCTCCACCATGGAAGAGGAGGTGAGGCATTTGAAAGAACACGTCATCTTGCTACAAGGGAGGCGTTGATGTTTGTGACGCAATAGAAGACACTAGTGCAACCTGAACACGTGTAGAGGAGCAGACATGCCATCAAACAAAACTTTTGCACTCATGTTTTTTTTTTTTTTAATACATTTCACCGTGAATTTGGGTCTATCAATATATATTGTTGCTTGAGGTAAAATAAAAGCTCAAAATTCTTTACTCTGAAAGAAAAGCTCAAAGGAGAACGTGAAGCAGCGATGGGACTTTGACTGAGATATGTTGTGAGCATGGGAAGACATCTTATAGATGTGAGGTGTGTTGTTGTGCATCGTCCGTTGGAGAAAAAGGTGCTAGACATAGAGGAGGGCATCGTCCAGTTAGTGCTGCGCTCTTACTGCTAGTATATGAAGGCGCCAAGGCATTGTCGAATTCGAAGAGAAGAGGCGACAACACTGTCCAATTGAAAATGATTCAACACTTACCTTAAATTATCGGTGGTCTTTATTTTACGTCGGATCAACAACAATAAGACGGACAGCAGTTATAGAGGACAGTCCCAAGATTTAAACCCTACTTGATAGTGAAAAATAACTGTAGATGTAATTGATTCCCCTATATATTAAAAAAAAAAAAAAATTGCTTATGATATCATTAATGGTAGCCTGTTTGTTATCTGACCCGTAACCTGTAGGCAGTTGTTAGACCTCCATACCCAACCTCTATACCCAATTATTAAAAAATGAAAGGATGTTACCAGTCCTTTAATATTAAAAAAATATGGCATCATTAATGGTAGCATGTTTGTTATAGGTAGAGATGACTTTGTTGATATTGGTGCTGAGAATTCTGACGATGAGGAGGAATTAGTCATGATTAACCACGATTGTTTGAAATCTACGAAAACATACAATCTATTGAGGAATACATGGAACCTCTAGCATGCCGAGCATTACGTCTAGTAGACGGTAAATTTGTGAAGGGTTTGTAATTCTACTTGATTGTAGAGACATTTCAAGAGATGGGTACTAAAAAGTTGATCCAGACATCAGACTGGTGCGTGATATTTGCATAGAGGAGGCACACGCTGGAGAAATTGTGAAGACAACATTAACGCATGTAATCGAGCTGCCCCAGCCGTTACATGAACAGTAGGTATGCATCTTTTATACCGTTTTTAGATCTCTCTAGAGAGAGCTCGATTTGACCCTTAAAGGGCACGCACTCTTTTCTTTAAGAGATTAGTTCATCTCGTTACGTTATATTGTGCATTGGCAAGATAAAGATTGCACTAAAGAGAGGTCAATTTGACGCTAACTTGAAGGACAGGCATTCTTTTCTGTAAAAGATTAGTTCAACTTGTAACGTCATTTTTTTTTTAAGATTAGTTCAACTGGTAACGGCATTTTTTTTTTTAAAGATTAGTTCAACAGTTAGATTGTGCACTCGCAAGATAAAGATTGCACTCACATGGTCAATCACTATTGATGATGTGAGGTATGACCATGTAATAGTTCAATGATGTGATGTGATGATGTATAATTTGATAGGTTTAAAGGTGTAAGTTTTTGGTTTTATTTTGTGGGATTTTTCACCCTTATTAACATCGAGTTTGGGTATGTGTGTGGGGGCTGACCCTCTTGCTTTTTTAACCGGTTAATGTGATGATACAAGTCTAATAACATATTTTATGATAGAAATTTCGTTCCATGTTAATACCTATATATCTATTTATCTATGGATTATGTTTGGAGCCAAAGACTTCCTCGTATGTAGCTTGTGCCTCTTTGGAGCCAAAGATACACTTCTTGATATGTAGCTTGTGTTTGGAGTCAAAGATACACTTCTTGATATTAGCTTGTGCACCGTGGATTGTGTTTGGAGCCAAAGCCATAGATAATATGCCTAATAATTTAAATAAATTTTGGTTGATTATTTAAAACCAAAATTTTTAAATTTGGTATCCTTGTTTAGAGGCTTAGATAGAAACAAATGTAATTGTTTTTATCTTATTTTTTTAGAAGATAGGTATATATATACTCATCAATTTTTTTTTTAAAGTCTAACACGATCATCTTGTTAAAAAAATATCTCAACTTTCAACTTATTTCTTGATGACAATTTCTTAGGATGACTCAGACAACGGATGACCTGATCAAAGCAAGCACTTCAAATGATCCATTTAGCATGGATGTATTTAGATGACCCTATATGCATGATGACCCTTACATATATAGCCTAGAACAAACTATTTTCAAATTACCCATATGTGGTTGGATAACCCTATTCAGATGGTCTGCTTCATGTGTCCTTAAAATTGAATCTTGCTCCACTTTAGTGCAACTTAAGCACAAACTAATGATAGCAAGATATGAAAGGATGAGTACTCCAAACCTACAAGAAATTAAATCTTCATAATATTCTTATTACATCCAAATATTTGGTATATTACTTCATGTCTTTCATCTTGCCATGCTCAACTCCTTAGTGCACAGGTTCAAGTGACCTTCAATAATTACATAACAACTCTTTTGGTCTAAACAAAATGCATAAGATAAGCCGATGATATGCCAGACAACTTGGAAAATTCCTAGATAGTAAAAATAACTCTTGATATTCACAAAACTTTCTTTGAGATTAAAATAAACACTTTTTTGAGAGAGGGGAGGGCTCTAGTCCCTCCCCTGCTCTCCTTCCCATGGTTCCTGGTTCCTGTCCAGTCTTTGGCTCAACCCAGGTCATCCCTCCTGGGAAGTGGTTGTTTGCAGATGATCTCCTGGGGGAGATCCTTCTCCACTATCCGTGCCCCTCCCGGTCGGCTAGGGTTTCCTTGGTTATTTTTTCGGACTGGTGCTTCCCAGGGATCCCTGTTTGGTTGGGGATCCCTTCCTTTTTTCCCTCAGGCTTCCCCCTGGGGTTTTTTGTAGGTTATTCGCGTGGATCTGGTCCCCTGCGTTTCTCGGTGTAGTGGAGGTGACGGTTTAGGGTTTGGACGACTTCCCCCTTTTTCTTGTGAATCCTCGACAGGCTCTGTGCTTGGACGGGATTCTTGGTCCCTGTTTTTGGGATCCTCTTCTGTTTTCCCGGGGTGGGTTCCTTGTGGTGCAACTCTCTGGTCACTTCCTGATGGGCTGGATCCTCTCTGTGCTGGCTGTCGGCTTCCTATAGGATGGCTCTTATGTTTTCTCGATGGGCGGGATGGTTTCTCCACCGGGCGGGATCCGCCAAATCCGTCGGTTTTCCCACGAGGCGAGATCCTTTCTTTTCTGTTGGTTTCCCGGATGGCGGGATTTCCTGTTGCTTCCCGCTAGCGGGACTGTTTGTGGTGGTTTTAACTGCTTCCCGCGAGGCAGAATTTTATTGTAACGGTTTTTCTTTGCTTCCTGCTGGGCGGAATCTTCTCGATGGTGGTTTTTGGCTACTCCCCGCTGGGCGGGATCTCCAAAACTACTTTCTTTCTTATTTGTTTGTTTCCCAGTCGAGAGGGATTGTTTCATGCTTACTGTTACCGCTGGGTGAGATTTCTATTTTGGTGTTCAGTTTCAAGGGATTGATGCCCTAGGCCCATTGCTTATGTAATCAGGTTTTGGGATCCTCGTTAAAACCCTCTATAAATACAAATACTACTTACCAAAAAAAATAAAAATAAACACTTGTAAACCTACAAAAATAAACAAGAATACAGTTTCTCCAATTAAATTGGCAAAGTCTTCTCATCACATGAACTCAAAACACTCGTGTCCACAACTTCTAGATCAAGGAAACATGCATGCATAAACTTTGAGAGATGTCTCCTAGTTTACAATGATCCAATCACCTTTTTAATGTCAAAGCTATGATATAAAATGTTAAAAACACATATTTATTATGATCAAACTTTTCATTGATGTGATAGAAGAATAAGTACATGCATGATAAGAATGAAAGAGATCAAGAGTTATGATCCAATAATCATGATAGAATTTTCATAACAAAAAGGAACCACAGTGAACGGGTAATACCTATATTGAGTTCTAAAATTTCTTTTGGTATGTTTTCTTCTTTAATTTTTAAATAATGATACTAAATCGTCATCAATTCTTAGAAGATGGTATTATTTATTGACCACTATCTTGTTCAAAATCTAATAGTAGATACACAACCAAAGAGTACCATCTTTCTTCTTCACAAAAATTACTAATGTACCCTAAGCTGATACCCCCAATTGAACCATCCCTTTTGATAATAATTTGTTTAGTTACATGTTAAGGTTGAACAACTCAATGGTGGTCATTTGATAATAATCCTTATATTGTGGCTTAATCCTTGAAAGGACTTCTATTGATAAGTTAAACTCCCTTCTTGAAGATAATATTGGAAGCTCTTAAGGGAAAATATCTTGAAACTCTTTCAAAAAATGATATTATTCAAAAGTTGGTTCTTCATCTTCTATATAATCAATGGTATGAATCTCTTTCACTACTCAATCACATAGTTGAAAATTACCTCAAATTGATAGATTTTTGGATTTTGTGGATGTTAACACTATACCCATTGTCATCACGACACTCATTGACCTTCCTATAGCATTTAACTTTGGCCCTATGCTACTATAACTAGTTGATCCTAATAATTACATCATATGATCGTAGAGAAGCCACATATATAGGTCTACTATGATGGTAAACTTGGAAAATTTCAGCTCAAACATGCTTAGGTACATATATAGGTCTACTATGATGATGGACTTGGGAAATTTCAGCTGAAACATGCTTAGGTACATATATAAGTCTACTATGATGGTGAACTTCGGAAATTTCAGCTCAAACATGTTTAGGTACTGCTCTACTCTCTTCTCAACTTGGTTCCAACACTAACCATTCATGCATTCTCCATAAACCTAACTTTTATTTTGATCTTCCCAAGCACATGTTGTTTAACAAAGTATTCAATTGCTCTAGTATCTATCAACATACTTATAGGGAATCCATGGAGCTTACTTGGGGTCTAAATCAGAGCATTTTGATGCTCCACTCTTTGTTTATCCACCATTGCATGAATGCAATGCTAAGGTTACTTAGGTTATAAAGAATGCTTGGTGGTGTTTTTATTTCAAAGGTGTTGATTGGCATAATGGTCCTGTCCACAAATATAACAACAATCCTTTGGTCCCTTCTTGACCTAATTGCTTCTGTTTTTTTAGGGATCCTTTCTATTGACATTTCTACAAATGATTACTCTTATTGAAGTCTTTTCTTCCAAACTTTCCTTTGCTTTCATTAATATTCTTTCCTTTAAAAAACAATTCTTGAAATTAGGTATTAGTCACTAAGAAGTTCTTCATTTACCCATGTGTGAAGTTCTAAAACTCAATCATTTTCTTATCAAAATACAACTATGACAACCACCAAAATTACAATAGAGCAACAAAATGCTCCTAAGTGACAATTCTTGTTGATATATCTCTTTCAAATTTTAGTTTTCCCACCAAGAATTTGGTATGTACGTCATATTGCTTTGGTCTCCTTTATGAAGTTTCAAAGTTTGAAATACTTTATCATCTCAATAAACCATGTTTTGAATCCATCTCTTAAGGCTTTGCAATCATATTATTGTAGTATTATCTTCTTGAGATCCTTGAATAGTTCTTCTGCCAGGTGACCCTTCTTGCTCATTTGCTAATCATTGTTATTATGTTTTGCTTAAATGGATGAAAAATCATTTCTTCTTACATGATGATCTCTCCTTGGAGTCTTAAAATGATGTCATGATCCTTGTCAATATAATTTTATCTAGTTGTTTTTTCCTTTCCTTTATGCTCAAGGGCTACCACTCGATCATTTGTTTCACTTAATATAGTTAGAATTTGGTTTAACTTATCTTAAACTCCTTCAATAGGGTCTTTTCCACCAAAGTGATACAGTTCTTCAATGTAAACCATTTTTCTTGTTATAATACAAATATGCATGGTTTAATATTCATAACCCTAGTGAATACCTAATTTTTAAATTGAGATTTGATACCACATGTCATAATCCCCTTTCTTAGGTTGATCATAATTAGTAATATATATAATTGCATATAATCACATCATCATTGAATTACCACCAGACTAAATCCAATTGTCTCAAGAATATAAATTTCACAAAGGATTTAAACCATGACTTTAAATGTAATTAATGTTAGACAACACCACATTATAATCAACTATACATTATCTTCGATGACCTAGATATAGTTTAATGAGCTAGTAGGTAATATTTTCACTCTAGCCTCTTCCCTATAAGCTCCAATATATCCATGCATGCAATCAATACATACCACTAGTAACTCCTATAGACACCCAATTTTTCCCATAAATTGGCCATCAAACATGTCACCCATTGCCCCTTGACCGATTTCCTTTTGTAACCAAATTTGGGGTAAAAGACCCCCTCAACTTTTTCCTTTAAAATTTAGCAACCAACCACCAAATTTAAATAAATTGGTACCATTAGAAATATATTTAAATAAGATTTCCAATGAGTATAAACATGACCATATTTAACCCTATATCGATGGCCAAAATATCACAAAAAAAACCCACCCAGTTTAGGTGGCAGATTCACCAGTGCAAATCTGTCAACTCAAAGCGATGCACCCTGAAGCAAATTTGTTTTCAACCTGGCTTATTCACAAAAAAATTAAATTTCAAACTTCCCTATTAGACTTAACCTATAATAGTTAAATTTGTGAATACGCCGGATAACTAGCAAATATGTTGAGTTGTCAATATACTGAGTCACGAATGCGTCGATGATGTATTCATGTTTGATACAAGAAAACTAAAATTACACATGCAGTAGCCTTCTAGGGAATAAATATTGTCTGTTAATGCTATTTATATCATAGGCAATCAATAGGTGGACAGGGATAGTGGTGGATTTCCTTCCACTCTCCCTACTTGCCCCAAAATAACCCCAAATCAAGGGGTATTGCAAGCTGCAATCAACAACAAATCTGTCTTTCCAACTAGCCAAATCAACTAGCATGCCAGCCACCTCACCTCTCCCACTTGGGAAACTCTAGGAGGGCCAATTTATATAAATTAGCCCCTTGGGAGAGCATTTCAAATATAACTCTCTCTGAAAATGAAGTTTTATCAAATTCACTAACAAAACAAACAAGCAATGAAGTGCTACTAAAATCCTTTTGTGGAGTCACCAACGATTTTTCCATGAAGCAAGGAAAGGAGGCATCTTGTGCTTGAAATCTTGATGATATCCTTCTATCAATAATTTGTTCTTACTTGTCAATCATCATTAGCATTTTTGTTTTTTAGAATTTGCATTTATAGTATGAACTCCTATATACTGTGTTAATGAATCTAACCATCGCTTTTGTGAAAGTTTTATTGTCTTATCTTATAGGAACCTTAGGAAGCCCTTGTAGAATAAGGATAGCCACTAAAATATTTGTTGCTCTGCCAGAAAGCATTCTTGCAAATCCTACAATAGGATTCACCATCCCATTGATACATTGAGCAAATCCGTTAAGCAAATCTATCTCAGGTGATGTATTCACATTGAGTGTCTGTGCAGTCATTTCAACAGAAGTAGCCATCCTCTATTCTCTAGTACCCAGCGCAAATATATTGACTAAACCTATTTTTGGTGGCGTATTTGCCATAACTCAGAGAAGCATCAGATTCCTTGGTCCCCTAGCATCCAATCTAACAAAACCTATTCATGTGCATTCCTTTGATAAATAGAAGGTCTTTATTTCTTAGCATACCCTCTCATCCATTTGGTTTAGTCATAATAGCAAATTTTCTAGCTATAATAGTTCCAGCTAGTTGATTCACTATAGATATTTTTACATCCATATCCAAGGCAAAGCACCTTGATTTTGCATAAAAAAAGGGCTTGACTATGCATACCAGGAAGAAACGATATTTTGGCTATTTTTCAAGCTCTTAAATCATAATTTCTATTTTTTTATCTGTTTTGTAGGTGTTCATGAATCCTCCAGCTAAAAGTGTTCCAACCAACATATTCACACTAGGAGTGTATTCGACTCAAAATGATATATTTGTTTAAAACACCAAAATAGGTAAGTTTTCTTGAACCTCCAATTTTCTAATTCATAGCAGAATCTTTTCTATTTGCTCTATTTTACTATTTTCCTTTTTAACATAACAATATAAAAGAAAAATAAAAATAACCCCTAGCCTTGATAATGCATTTTCTTGCTTTTCTAGGAATTCAAAAGTATAATCGCATGTAGATTTGAATTAGGATATTTTTTGTGATTTCCTCCTTCTTGCACCCTTATTTTTATTAGAAAAGAAAATATTTTTTTTTCCTTTTGTAAAATAGATAGCAAATCATCAAAAGTAAAATCACATATAGGATAAATAATTCATCTTTTGTATTGTTGTTTTCATATTGCATTGCATTGCACTCTCATATTGCATATTGGATCCTAGGATAGACTGCCAAAATCTAGGTGCTTATCAAAAATTGAACACATCAAATAAACTAAGGAATATATAAATCCTTTGATAAATTTGAAACTCTCCCACCAAGGATAGTGCTAAATGCAAAACATATTCATCATAAAAATGATGGGTTAGCAACAATGCTCTCTCGCTCAAGTGTGGACAAGGCCAAGAAAGGGAAAAAACACCCCCATGGACCTATGCTCCTAGGACAAGTGCGACCTTTTTGGCACCCCACATTGTTGGTGAGCTCAACATGAAATCACATCACTTGGATCCCCTATCCAAAAACCTTGTTACTTAACATCTTATCCTTAATCAAGATAAAAGTTATTATATTTTAATCAAGATCACTTAATCTTTTTTTCTTAGATAAATAAGATTAAATTAAGATAATAAGAACATAACCAATTGTTAGTCCTACTAGGGGAAGGTTAATGATCCCTTGAGAAAACTTATGTACAAACCTTGGGGATAAATCCTTCTTGGCTAGTATATTATGGTGGATTAGTGGAAGTCACAAGGAAGGCTATTTTTCAAGGTGACATAACGATATCAAACTTCTTCTTTGCTATAAGTACTCTTAAAACAATACTTAATAAATTGAACCCCTTTCTTTGCCATGTTTGAACCCCCCTATATCACTTGGAATATAGCATGATAAATGGCACAATATTTGAGCACTTCATATAAACTTCTAGAGAAGTAAACTTTGATCGAAAACCCTACCTATAAGGAAGAAGAGGAAGAAGCTCATCCTTTCAATACTCTTTCTCTAGTTCATAATGAACAAGGAGAGGTAGTCTTCAAATCCATGGATCAACTTGTTGCTTTCGAGGGAACAAAGAAAATATGGAAGCTACATTTAAAGTAGAAGAAAGGATTAACTCTATCATGGAATAACCTCTTATAGAACTTCTTCACCAACCTAGATCGAACCTCATAAGTGTTCAACAATGATACTCAATTGTCACCAAAACTTTAGAAAGAATATAGCCTAGTATCCCATCTTCTTTATGGAATTTAGGACCTATACCCCATAACATAGAGTCACTCAATCTAAACCCTCCATTCTCTACACACCTAAGCTATCCAAAAGTCTAACATGTGGATGTTCTCCCTAGTATACCTCATGCTTCAAATTTGGTTGCTTCTAATCTATTCTATAGCATGCTTACACCAGCTAACATCCCATTTACTAACATTCCTCCTACTAACATGCCTTTTCAAGGTAATTATAAAGTTTGTAACACAACAATCCCTTATGGATCATCCTATCCAAGTGCTTAGTATTACCCTTTAGTTAACCCGTAGTCCTAGTATATAGTACCATTAGCACATTATCCTAGATTTTAGAATGTCAATGCTTGATTAGAACAATTAGCAAAAGAAAACTTATAATTCAAACAATAGTTAGCCTCTATTCAAGGAGGCACACCTAAGAAGTATTCTTACAAATATTGTTGTAATGAACCCATAGATCCAATTTTAACAAATAGACCTTATCCTTCAACCTTTGTGTTACCAAAGTTTTGGTTATATAAGGGAGATGGTGATCCTATAGAACACATTCAAATTTTGAGAGCAGTAAGTCATGACATCAAGTATGATAAAATGTTGTTAAATATTTTTTCCATGAGTCTTGGTGGTGAGGCCTTGGAATGGTTCTATCAGCTATTCCACCACTCAATCAAGAACTTTTCTAATCTAGCCAAAATTTTCATTCAACATTTCATTGCTTACATTGCAAAAAAGTATGCGGTTGATGATCTGTATCAACTTAAATAAGGGAAGAACAAATATGTTAACAAATTATCACCTCATTGGCAAAAGGTAGTTAGAAAAATATCTTTTGCTCCACCACCTAGAGAATTATTCCATATTTTTATACGTAATTTACAAGAACATCTATCATATCCCTTAAATATGACTCTTGTCATATCTTTTGACGATGTGATTGATCTCTCAAAAAATAGAAGTTGCCCTTCAACATAGAGAGTAACTGAAGACTAAGAAAGAAGATGAGAAACCATCTTATTCTAACACTAACAAATATTATAAGAATGAGTATGTTGTGGGTGATGAGATAATTGATTCATGCCCAACCCACAACATAAATCCTATAACAACCCTCCAAAATATTATCCTAGAAAAGCAAAAAGATTCCAAGTGTAACTTCACTCAATTGGATCAGCCACTTGTCATTTTAAAGCAACTCCTTCAAGCTAAAATGATAGAACTCCCACCATTCAATCTTATAGATCCTAAAAGGGAAAAAGTTCCTTCCTTTCACCCCAACTATTATTGTGCCTTCTATCGTGTTCGAGGCCACTCAACCAATAGGTGTAAAACCCTTAGGAACTTGATACAAGACCTTATAGATAGAGGTCAACTTGTCTCTTGTGACTTTGGGCCTTAGTCCTCAAGATTTATCAAGATCTACTTCCTCATAATAGCTAACCATTAGTATCTTATGTACATTTCAAAAATTCCCTACCTCTAAAGCAAGGTGGTAGGAATATTATTGGGGCAAGTGACCCATACGCCATAATTTCTCTTTTGCTAGGGGTATTGAATTTAAAAATAAATATGCAAAATGATCAAAGTAGTCAAAATATATGCCTTTAAATAGGCCAAAAGAAAGCATATAATTTTAGCAAACCTATCAATCATGAGAATTTCAATAGGCCAATCAAAGCATGTGTGTCTTTAAATAGGCCAATCAATCAATCATGTACCTTTATATATGCCAATCAATTATGTGCCTAAAAATAGGCCAACCAATATATTATGTGCTTTTAAATAAGCCAAGTAACCATGTGCTTTTAAATAATCCAAGAAACTGTGTGCTTTTAAATAAGCCAATAAAATTATATGCTTTTAAATAACCCAATAAAATTATGTGCTTTTAAATAAGCCAATCAAATTATATGCTTTTAAATAATCCAATCAAATTATGTGCTTTTAAATAAGCTAAAAAAGTTTGTGTTTTCAAATAATCCAAGAAATCAACCATGTGCTTTTAAATAAACCAAGAAAACAAGTATGTGCTTTTAAATACGCCAAAAAATAATCATGTTCTTTTAAATAAGTCAAACAAACAACCATGTGTTTTTAAATAAGCCAAACAAACAACCATGTGCTTTAAATAGGCCAATCAATTAATCATGTGCTTTTAAATAAGTAAAACGATAAATTATGTGCCTTTAGATAGGCCAATCAAACAACCATGTGCTTTTAAATAAGCTTAACAAACTATCATTTGCTTTTAAATAAGCCAAGCAGACAAATATATGCTTTTAAATAAGCCAAGTAATCAAAGAATGTGCTTTTAAATAACCAAATCGATTATGTGCTTTTAGATAAGACAAATAACTATGTGCTTTTAAATAAGCCAACTAAGTTATGTGATTTTAAATAATCCAATATCATCCTATACCTTTAAATAGGTCTATCAACTTAAACATATCAAATAATCCCCTTTAGGCATCACACCTAATGGATGATCAAGCAAATCAATGTCCTTTAAGCACCTTGCTTAAAGATACTTCATACATAAAAGGTAATCTTACCTAAAGAAATACCCTCTTGACTGGGGGCATCAAGTTTACTCCAACACAATAAAAACTAATAGATGATGTGTCCTTAATGGATCAATTTGTACATAAATAGAATCAAAACAAAATAAAAATGTTTTCTTAGATGGACCAAATCATATATAAATACAATCAAGATGTATCTTTAAATAGTCTACTCATGATGTGTTTATTTCATCTTTCCCCATTATATATTTCCTCCTTTCACTTACCAACCCAATCATCAACAAATTAAATTCATCATTCCTAGTCTTCATTAACTCACCATGCCAACTTCACCGACATGTTTCCATCATCCCCATGTAAAACAAGTTTTCTCAGTTCAATACAATGTTCACCTCAAAAACTCAAGGAGGCATACCAAGGCATAGCCACATCTAATACCCCTCTTAACCCATCAAATCTAGCCTTATAAAGTGACACCCCTTTTACAAAATTTGGATGTCTATAGTAAATTTGAAGCATTCATTTTCCGAACACTTCAAAATGGAGCAAATGTAGACACCACCCCATAGATTATCCACCAAACATGTCACGTATCACCCCTTGTTCGGTTTAACCAAATCATCCTTTAGTACTCAAATTTGGGGTAAAAAACCCCCTAAACATTGTCCTCCTTTAAACTTGACCAAATTACCTCTAAATTTAATAAAATCGGTACTGTTGAAAATCTTTCAAAATAAGATTTCTAACGAATATAAACATAAACATGTTTTACCCCACATTGAAGGCCAAAATGGCTCAAAAATGAATTTATCTAGTTTAGGTGGTGGATTCACCAATGCAAATCTATTGATTCAGAGTAAATCTACCCTGAAGTGAATCTACTTTTAGCCTAGTGTATTCACAAAAAAATCAAATTTCAAACTTCTCTACCAAACTTAACCTATAATAGTTAATTTGCAAATATATTGGATAATTAGCAAATACGCTGAGTTGATAATACGTCGATGGTGTATTCACATAGGTGGTGTATTTTTGTTTGACATGAGAGAAGTTAAATTGTGCCTACAACAACCTGCCAAGACATAAATCTCACCTTCTCACCTTGCTACCACTACAAGTAACTGATAGGTGGGTAGGAAAAGTGATGGATTTCCTTCCAGTCTCCCTACTTGCCCCAAAGACCCCCAAATCAAAAGGTAGCTAATTGTAGGTTGCAATCAATAATAAGTCAACCTTTCCAACACTAGACCAACTAGCATGCCAACCACCTCATCCCTCCCACTTGAGAGACTCTAGGAGGGCTAATTTCTATAAATTGGTTGCTTGGGGGAGCATTTCAAATATAACTCTCTCTTGCGATGAAGTTTTATCAAATTTACTAGTAAAAAAAGCAAGCATCAAAGTGTTGCCAAAATCCTTTCATGGAGTCACCAACGATGTTACCATGAAGCAAGGAAATGAGGCATCTTGTGCATGAAAGCTCGGTGATACCTTTCTATCATGCATTTGGTCTTACTTGTCAATCATAATTAGCATTTTTTTTTTTTTATAATTTGCATTCGTAGAATGAACTTGTATATACTTTGTTTATTAATCTAACCATTACTTTTGTGAAAGTTTTCTTGTCTAAGCTTGTAGGTGCATTATGAAGCCATTGCATAATAAATATAGCAACTAAAATATTTGTTTCTTTGACAAAAAGAATTCTTGGAAATCCCATAATGGGATTTATCATCCCATAGTTACATTGATCTAATCAGTTGAGAAAATCTATCTCAGACATCATATTCGCATAAAGCATCCATGTAGTCATTTCAACAAAAGTAGTTATCCTCTATTCTCTAATACTTAGAGTGAATCCATCGATTAAACCTATTTTAGGTGGCTTATTTTCCATAACTATGAGAAGCCTCAAATTCCATAACCCCCTATTGTCTAGTCTAACAAAACATGTTCATGTGCATTCCTTTGATAAATAGGTGTTTATTTCTTAGCATACCCTATCAACCATTCGGTCTAGTCATAATAGTGCATTTGCTAACTATAATAGTTCCAACTAGTGGATTCACTACAAATATCTTTGCATCCATATCCAAGGCACCTTGATTTTTGCATAAAAAGAGGGCTTGACTATGCAAACCAAGAAGAAAAAATCTTCTGGTTGTTTGGTAAGCCCCCAAATCATAATTTCTATTTTTTGGTCTATTTTGTAGGTGTTCACAAATCTGCCAACTAAAAGTGTTCTAGCCAACATATTCGTATAGGGAGTGTATTCTACTCGAGATGACGTATTTGCTTTAGACACAAGAATAGGTAAGTTTCCTTGATCCTCCAGTATTCTAATTATGTGCTTTTAAATAAGCCAATCAAATTATGTGCTTTTGAATAAGCTAAACAAGTTTGTGTTTTCAAATAATCCAAGCAATCAACCATGTGCTTTTAAATAATCCAAGCAAACAAGTATGTGCTTTTAAATACGCCAAAAAATAATCATGTTCTTTTAAATAATCCAAACAAACAACCATGTGTTTTTAAATAAGCCAAACAGACAACCATGTGCTTTAAATAGACCAATCAATTAATCATGTGCTTTTAAATAAGTAAAACGATAAATTATGTGCCTTTAGATAGGCCAATCAAACAACCATGTGCTTTTAAATAAGCTTAACAAACAATCATTTGCTTTTAAATAAGCCAAGCAGACAAGTATATGCTTTTAAATAAGCCAAGCAATCAAAGAATGTACTTTTAAATAAGCAAATCAATTATGTGCTTTTATATAAGACAACTAACTATGTGCTTTTAAATAAGCCAACTAAGTTATGTGATTTTAAATAATCCAATATCATCCTATACCTTTAAATAGTTCTATCAATTTAAACATATCAAATAATCCCCTTTAGGCATCACACCTAATGGATGATCAAGCAAAGAAATGTCCTTTAAGCACCTTGCTTAAAGATACTTCACACATAAAAGGTAATCTTACCTAAAGAAATACCCTCTTGACTGGGGGCATCAAGTTTACTCCAACACAATAAAAACTAATAGATGATGTGTCCTTAATGGATCAAATTGTACATAAATAGAATCAAAACAAAATAAAAATGTTTCCTTAGATGGACCAAACCATATATAAATACAATCAAGATGTATCTTTAAATAGTCTACTCATGATGTGTTTATTTCATCTTTCCCCATTATATCTTTCCTCCTTTCCCTTACCAACCCAATCATCAACCAATTAAATTCATCATTCCTAGTCTTCATTAACTCACCATGCCAACTTCACTAACATCCCCCTCTTAACCCATCCAATCTAGCCTTAGAAAGTGGTACCCCTTTTAAAAAATTGGGATATCTATAGTAAATTTGAAGCATTCATTTTTCGAACACTTCAAAATGGAGCAAATGTAGACACCACGCATAGATTTTCCACCAAACATGTCACGTATCACCCTTGTCCGGTTTAACCAAATCATCCTTTTGTACTCAAATTTGGGGTAAAAACCCCCTAAACATTGTCCTTCTTTAAACTTGACCAAATTACCTCTAAATTTAATAAAATTGGTACTGTTGAAAATCTCTCAAAACAAGATTTCTAACGAATATAAACATAAACATATTTTACCCCACATTGAAGGCCAAAATGGCTCAAAAATGAATTTATCTAGTTTAGGTGGTGGATTCACCAATGCAAATCTATTGATTCAGAGTAAATCTACTTTGAAGTGAATCTACTTTTAGCCTAGTGTATTCACAAAAAATCAAATTTCAAACTTCCCTATCAAACTTAACCTATAATAGTTAATTTGTAAATATGTTGGATAATTAGCAAATACGCTGAGTTGATAATACGTCGATGGTGTATTCACATAGGTGGTGTATTTGTGTTTGACATGAGAGAAGTTAAATTGTGCCTACAACAACCTGCCAAGACACAAATCTCACTTGCTCACCTTGCTACCACTACAAGTAACTGATAGGTGGGTAGGAAAAGTGATGGATTTTCTTCCATTCTCCCTACTTGCCCCAAAGACCCCCAAATCAAAAGGCAGTTTATTGTAGGTTGCAATCAATGATAAGTCAACCTTTCCAACCACTAGACCAACTAGCATGCCAACCACCTCATCCCTCCCACTTGAGAGACTCTAGGAGGGCTAATTTCTATAAATTGGTCGCTTGGGGGAGCATTTCAAATATAACTCTCTCTTGCGATGGAGTTTTATCAAATTTACTAGCAAAAAAAATAAGCATCGAAGTGTTGCCAAAATCCTTTCATGGAGTCACCAACGATGTTACCATGAAGCAAGGAAATGAGGCATCTTGTGCATGAAAGCTCGGTGATACCCTTCTATCATGCATTTGGTCTTACGTGTCAATCATAATTAGCATTTTTTTTTTTTTTTAATTTGCATTCATAGTATGAACTTGTATATACTTTGTTTATTAATCTAACCATTACTTTTGTGAAAATTTTCTTGTCTTAGCTTGTAGGTGCATTATGAAGCCATTGCATAATAAATATAGCAACTAAAATATTTGTTGCTTTGACAAAAAGAATTCTTGGAAATCCCATAATGGGATTTATCATCCCATTGATACATTGAGCTAATCAGTTGAGAAAATCTATCTCAGACATCGTATTCGCATAAAGCATCCATGTAGTCATTTCAAAAAAAGTAGTTATCCTCTATTCTCTAATACTTATAGCGAATCCATCGATTAAACCTATTTTAGGTAGCTTATTTTTCATAACTATGAGAAGCCTCAAATTCCATAACCCCCTAGTGTCCAGTCTAACAAAACATGTTCATGTGCATTCCTTTGATAAATAGGTGTTTGTTTCTTAGCATACCCTATCAACCATTCGGTCTAGTCATAATAGTGCATTTGCTAGCTATAATAGTTCCAACTAGTGGATTCACTACAAATATCTTTGCATCCATATCCAAGGCACCTTGATTTTTGCATAAACAAAGGGCTTGACTATGCAAACCAAGAAGAAAAAATCTTCTGGTTGTTTGGTAAGCCCCAAAATCATAATTTCTATCTTTTGGTCTATTTTGTAGGTGTTCACAAATCTGCCAGCTAAAAGTGTTCTAGCCAACATATTCGTATAGGGAGCGTATTCAACTCGAGATAACATATTTGCTTTAGACACAAGAATAGGTAAGTTTCCCTAATCCTCGAGTTTTTTAATTCATAGCATAATATTTTCTTTTTGTTTTGTTTTGTTGTTTCTCTTTTTAGCATAACAATATAAAAGAAAAATAAAAAATAATCCTTAGCCTTGATAACAATTCAAAAGTATAATCACATGTAGCTTTGAATTAGGATAATTTGTGTGATCCTCCGTCTTGCACTCTTGTTTTCATCAAAAATAAATAAAATAAAAAGAAATATTTCCTTTTGTAAAATAGATAACAAATCATGTAGGTAGTCATCATTTGTTGTTGATACCATGTTGCTTTAAAAAATAGAAAATTGATTATTGGTGTACCCTTTGATCTAAGCGGAGGATACAAATGGGATGACCAATAATCCTTTTACATGAGCTTTGAACTCTTGGAAATAGTGGACAACTTCATCCTTTATCTTTAGGTAAAACACTCATATTCGATGTTTATGATCATCAGCAAATAATTTACAATATCTATAACCATTGAAACTTAGATGGGTCTGCACAAATTAGTATGCACTAGGTTGAGTGGACCAGCTGCTTTGCTACTACTTCAACCAAATGGGACTTGATGTTGCTTTTTGACCAGATAACTTATACAAAAGTCACGAGGATTATTATTAAAATTTGTGTACCATATCATTGTGTAGGAGTGACTTTAGATGACAAAGCTTAGTTGTCTTGGATTACAACTGCAAATTGAAACATCTTTACTATACTTATAACACAATGATCGTCAAACCTCTAGATTTCTCTCAAATGAGAGTTTCTTTTCATTTATTTTTAGAAATTTAACATGTAATATGTGATCAAGCAATTAATTCATAGGAAGTAAGTTCAGCAAGTAAAAACCTTGAGTCATGGAGAACACAATGAATATTTCTCTTTAAATTGTTTTTTTTTAACAGAAATTGATTTGCTTATGGAGAACACTATGAATATTTTTCAAAGGAGAGTTCCACCATCGAAGAGGAGGTGAGGCATTTGAAAGAACACGTCGTCTTGCTATAAGGGAGGCATTGATGTTTGGGACGTAATAGAAGACACTAGTGCAACCTGAACACGTGTAGAGGAGCAGACATGCCATCAAAGAAAACTTTTGCACTCATGCTTTTTTTTTTTTTAAATACATTTAGTCAATTTGGTTTTATCAATATATATTGTTGCTTGAGGTAAAACAAAAACTCAAAATTCTTTACTCTGAAAGAAAAGCTCAAAGGAGAACTGGGAGTTTGACTGAGATATGGAAAACATCTTATAGATGTGAGGTGTGTTGTTGTGCATCGTCCGTTGGAGAAAAAGGTGCTACACATAGAGGAGGGCATCGTCCAGTTAGTGCTGCGCTCTTACTGCTAGTATATGAAGGCGCCAAGGCATTGTCGAATTCGAAGAGAAGAGGCGACAACAAATTTTCACCAAAAAGAGGACGTAAAACACTGTCCAGTTGAAGAATGTTGTTATCGGTGGTCTTTATCTTATGTCGGATCAAAATAAGAAGATGAATAGCAGTTATAGGGGGCAGTCGTAAGATTTAACTACTTGATAGTAAAAAATAACTGTGGATGTGATTGATGGTATCATTAATGAGAGCCTGTTTGTTATCTGACTGGGTACCAGTTGTTAGACCTTCATACCCAATTGTTAAAAAATAAAAGATGTTACCTATTTTTAATATTAAAAAAAAAAATGACTAGCCTAAAAATGACATCATTAATGGTAGAGATGACTTTGTTGATATTGGTGCTGAGAATTCTAACGATGAGGTGGAATTAGTGAAGATTAACCATGACTGTTTGAAATCTACGGAAACATACAATCTATTGAGGAATACATGGAACCTCTAGCGAACAGGAAGCATGCCGAGCATTATTATGTCTAGTAGACAGTCAATTTGTGAAGGATTTGCAATTCTACTTGATTGTAGAGACATTTCAAGAGATGGGGTGCTAAAAAGTTGATCCAGACATCAGACTGGTGCGTGATATTTGCATAGAGGAGGCACACGCTGGAGAAATTGTGAAGAGAACATTAACGCATGTAATCGAGCTGCACCAGGCCGTAACATGAAGAGTAGGTATGCATCTTTTATACAGTTTTTAGATCTCTCTAAAGAGAGGTCGATTTGGCCCTCAAAGGGCACGCATTCTTTTCTTTAAGAGATTAGTTCAACATTTGACAGTTAATATTGTGCATTGGCAAGATAAAGATTGCACTAAAGAGATGTCGATTTGACGCTAACTTGAAGGACAGGCATTCTTTTCTGTAAAAGATTAGTTCAACTTGTAACGTCGTTTTTTTTTTTTTAAAGATTAGTTCAACTTGTAACGTCGTTTTTTTTTTTTTAAAGATTAGTTCAACTTGTAACGTTATTTTTTTTTTTTTTTAAAGATTAGTTCAACTTATTATGTTTGACAGTTAGATTGTGCACTGCCAAGATAAAGATTGCACTCACATGGTCAATCACTATTGATGATGTCAATGATGTGACATGATGATGTATAAGTTAGTAGGTTTAAAGGTGCAAGTTTTTGGTCTTATTTTGTGGGATTTTTCACCTTATCACTGTTGAGTTTGGGCATATGTGTGGGGCTGACCCTCTTGCTTTGTGATGATGAAAATCTAGTAACATATTCCATGATTGAAATTTCGTTCCACGTTAATATCTATCTATCTATGGATTATGTTTGGAGCCAAAGACTTCCTCATATGTAGCTTGTGCCTCTTTGGAGCCAAAGATATTTGGAGTCAAAGGTACACTTCTTGATATTAGCTTGTGCACCGTGGATTGTGTTTGGAGCCAAAGCCAAAGATATTATAATTTTAGTTGATTATTTAAAACCAAATTTTTTAAATTTAGTATCCTTGTTTTGGAGGCTCACATAAAAAACAAACTTAATTGTTTTTTATCTTAATTTTTTTTAGAAGATAAGTATATATATACTTATAAAAAAAAAAATTAAGTCTAACACAATCATCTTGTTAAAAAAATATGTCAACTTCAAACTTATTTCTTGATGGCAACTTCTTAGGATGACTTAGACAACGGATGTCCTGATCAAAGCAAGCACTTCAAATGATCCATTTAGCATGGATGTCTTTAGATGACCCTATATGCATGATGACCCTTACATATATAACCTAGAACAAACCATGTTCAAATTACCCATATGTGGTTGGATGATCCTATTTAGATGGTCTGCTTCATGTGTCCTTAAAATTGAATCTTGCTCCACTTTAGTGCAACTTAAGCACAAACTAATGATAACAAGATATTAAATACAAGAAATTAAATCTTCATAATATTCTTACCACATTCAAATATTTGGTATATTACTTCATATGACCTTTGTATTGCCATGTTCAACTCCTTAGTGCACATGTTCAAGTGGCCTTCAATAATTACATAACAACTTTTTTGGTCTAAACAAAATGCATAAGACAAGTCGATGATATGTCAGACAACTTGGAAAAATCCTAGATAGTAAAAATAACTCTTGACATTCACAAAACTTTCTTTGAGATTAAAATAAATACTTATAAACCTACAAAAACAAACAAGAATACAATTTCTCCAATCAAACTGGCAAGGTCTTCTCATCACATGAACTCAAAAGACTCGTGTCCACTCAAGGAAACATGCATGCATAAACTTTGAGAGATGTCTCCTAGTTTACAATGATCTAGTCACCTTCTTAATGTCAAAGCTATGATATAAAATGTTAAAATCGCATATTTATTATGATCAAACTTTTCATTTATGTGATATAAGAATAAGTACATGCATGATAAGAATGAAAGAGACCATAAGTTATAACCAACTTCTCAACTTCTCATTGTAATATGTACAAAAGATCTAACACCTACATATGTAATATGAAATCAAATTGAAAATGTGAATTATGTAACCATCATGACAAAGAAATAAAGAAATAAAGTGCCCTTCTCATTGACATTCAAAAATTATCATTATAAGAGGTTACAAAAAATCCCTCTTAGGGATTCACAAAATTGATATAAATTACATCAAGAATCCAATCAGAGGTGTCTTCCAAAAGATATTTGTAATCTCCCAAAACTGATTATGGAGGGTTTCTTAGTGACCTCCACTTGATGATGCAAATATCAAGGAATCTTTATGATGATTTGCTCCTATGGAAACCTAAGATCTGCACACATGAACACTTACAAGAAATTAGTAGTAAATATGAAACCTCTCAAGATGAGGCCCATTTCCATGATATGTAAATGAAATGAAAAATAGTAAAGAAATGCATACAAAACTTGAAATGAATTATGCTAAGACAGAAAATGAACTATTTTTAATCTATTGTACCTAAGAAAAGATGAAATAGATAGATTTATAGAGAGGTTATTATAGATCAGCTCGACCTAGCCTATTGGTCATCATCGGCTCTGATGGCTCTACCTACGAGTCGTCTCGATGTGAGACAGCCACTAAACAGTGAATTATTTCTTTGAATTCAATGCATGGTGACATCTGATTCTTTTGTCAAATTGATTGTTCAAGGGTCGCTAGGTCGATACGCAATTGGATTACGGAGAATTGGCTTTGAATCTGAATTGAATTGGCACTTCAAACTCCAATGGACACCATTGTTGGGTTGACAAGTTTCGTGATGAAATGTGGGCAACACCTTGATGCTTATGAGATATTGTTATCTCTATTTGGCAAACCAACAACACTTCATTGCATTAGATTTCAATCTCAACTCTCTATCTCTCAAGTTTTTTGGCATATTTTATAAATTTTCCAATTGGTATTCTTGGCTTGCAATGGAAACCAAGATCAAGATTCGGTTAGGATTTGGTATCCCAAGTGTAGGCTTCTAGAACCTTCTCACGCTCAATCCATTAAGCTCAACTGCACTATAAAGGATTTGACTCAGCTTGAGGATCCTGAGTTTATTACAAGCGCGATCATCATCAACTATGATGACTAGGACTACGGGTTGTCATGGGGTATGGCAACCGTTGTGGGGCCATCGTGGATAACTATGGTTACTAGGGAGCCATTAAAGGGGACCGCGACTCAGGCTACAAAGAGTCATATTACCCTGCTTGAGTGGTTAAAACCACCCATAGGTCTTGGGAAGGCCTAAGATGAGTCATATGGCCTAAAAAGGTGTCCAAGGTAGCCTCCTCAACATGATGTATTTTAGGTGTCTACAAATACCTTTTTTTAAGATGCATTGTGTGAAAGCACAACACTAAGCAAAAATAGATAACCTAACGTCACATTGCAGGTTGATTGATGTTCATTGATCTGGTCAACTTTATATGCCCCAATAATGGAAAGAGCATACATCTTTGAATCATTACCTCCAACATATTGGTAGGCTTAATCTGAGTAAAACTTTGATGAATCTGAAGGTAATCAGGTAGTGTTGTCAAGCTACATGTTCTGCTAGATCATACTGACAAAGGTTTAGTTATCATTTTTGCTTTTTACCCTAGAAAATAGGGAAGCTTATGATAGTTGTTAATAATGATTCTTGGATGAACGTAATTTGCAAGATTAAGTATTTAATTATTGATTTTGATTATGAATTTGTTGATTATGACTACCCGCTCAAGCGATAAGTCGATGAGGAAATGACAAGTGATGAGCGACGAGTCGCTGAGCGATGCAAAATAATAACAAATATAAAAGGGAATGTCTTGTTACAACTATGATTTCAACCAGTATAAGTAATTGTACATCTCTACCCCGTGGAGTAGTCCAGCTACATGGTTTTCTTAGGGAATCAATATGATAGCAATTTAATTAAAGCTCATAGTGAATCACTATGTTCGATGATTTAATGAAACTTTCATAGAAGAATGAAATGTATGCCTCGTTCCCATGGAGCAGTACGATTGCAATGGCCTTCTTTGGCATTGAAGTGAAAATATTTTGATTCAACAATAAATACTTTGGTTCAAATGGCCTTATGGTAATTTACTCATCTTACCGGATTGCATGGATAGCAAGTCGCTGCAACCATAAAGTGTATAGGGTAAATTACTAGGTATGAGGCACTTTTGAATTTTTGTTTATTTGTTTTTCTTTTTGTTATTTTGTGATTTTTGATGAAAGTGGACCATTAGATGTGCTTAGATGTTCAAATTGAGGCTTATGATGCTCACTGAATGTATGCATTTATGTTCATTAAGAGGTCTTCCTAGGGTACAATGGTGACACTATTCAAATTCCAAGGCCATTAGAGGATACCACAACCACATTGGAATGCGACCACTCTACAAGGGAACGATTGCCAGTTTTTGAAAATATATAAGCAATTTTTGAAATTTTTAAAGTCTTTTTATAGCTAGTAGTGAGAGAAAAGTGAGATGTGAAGTGAAGGAGAGAAATATTGATGTGAAACACTGCTAATATTACTACAAATCATGATGACGAACCAGCTAGAAGCATCCACAAGTGGAGGAGTTGGAGCTCCTAATGTAGATCTCTCAATCCTTCGCTTGTAAATTTGAAAATTCAAAAGGAACCTCACTAATTAATGGGTATAATAAACTGCATTAATCTGTAAGTAATGAACCTCACCCTAGCTTAGGATGTATATTAGGCTAGATTAAGGGTAGGTAGCATTAATGTTTGACATTCTTAGGAGGGAAACGACCTTGTTTAGGTGCCACTATGGGGTTGTCTTGGGTAGGGACAACACCCCTTTGGCAGGAAGGGGGTCATCATGGGGCATGGAGGTCGCGTTTGAACTCCAAAGATCAAAAATTTAACCATTGGAGAGGTCGTCACGGGGTATGACGGCTCACCTACCAATTATTGGGGCCTAGAACAGCTACTAAAAATTTTGATTTTTATGATTTTTGTAATATTTTTTGCTTGATTTTTATTATTGTTTTTTTTGTGCATTGTGTGTTGATTATGTAATTATTGGGCATCAATTTTTGATTGCTCATGATAGGGAGTCCACTCTACAAGTTGAGTTGTGGGGCCATTTGACGAATGAGGACTGGAAGTGCTTTGATATGATTGGCCTCAAATAGGTGGTGTGCCTTCCCACTGTGATGTCAGATCAAGAATATTTGATGATCCTAGCTCATCATTGGGATAGCGGGGCAAAAACCTTCCATATATCGACTATCGATATTACAGTGACCCTAGAGGATGTATACTGTATCTTCAAGATCTTGATAAATGAATGTGCCATCACTTCTACTCCCTTTTTATAGCGTCCTAGAGTGCTACAACAATTTTTTTATGACAAGGCGATTGAGACTCTAACAAATATGGATCATGGTGAAGTTCTAGTTAACGATTGGTATGGTGCTCATGTATTTTCTTGGTGTCAGGTAGTGGTGATGAAAATCATCTCCAACATCCTACTATCGAACTCTTCAAGAGCAATATTCCCTTGGAACCTCTTGGACATGCTTTAGGATCTCCTCGAGTGCGATCTTTAGAACTCGATCATTATGGTATGGGGGATTACGTTGTTGGCTCATCTATATGATGAGTTGTATGAGATTCAGTATCGAAGGCATATGGGTTGAGGATGTAGTTTACCACTCCAGATATGAGGATGGGAGCACATCTGAGTATATCAGCAAACATGATTACTAGTACCTCGAGCTGAGCTAGGGGGTACAGATATTGGGTATGCAGCTCAGTGGCTATGGGATCAGGATATAGGATGGAATCAACCACATTTGGGTATCCTATCTTATTATGTCGAATCGTTGGATAGGTTGTAGTGATAACAGGTCATATGGAGGCCTTACCTAGATTACCCAGATTGGACAGAGGCAATTGCTTACTTAGATCAAGTCAGGAGGGAGAGGTGGATTATTGGACATCGCAGGACCGAGTGAGAGTATTTCCACTACTCTCGAGTGACTCGACAATTTGAATTTTTTTAGGATGTTCCAAAGGAGCCAATCCTCTATCATCGTCGTAATGATAAGACATGGTTTGAGTTACCTAGAGTGGAGGTACTAGTAGAGGAGGCGAACCTTGTAGTAGCAGAGACTAGTGAAACTGACCCCAAGACCAGTATATAGTATGACACTTGGTGGGTTACCCAATTATGGCATGGAGGTAGTTATATGGGTAGGCCTAGAGAGGCAGCAGCAGATGATGGTGGTGATGAAGATGAGCGATGTATTCATTGCAGGACTAAAGGAGAGTGGGGACAAGCTACAAGGCAAACGAAGGGGTCCCAGGCTAAGGAGGAGGGTAGGGAGGATGCCTCGATGGATGAGGTGGCCTAACTATGGGTACAATTGTAGGCTATGCAGGTACATCTACAAACTTCATAGAATGCAACTAGAAGAGCAAGAAATTAGTCTTACGATTGCCCAAATTCAGCTTAGCGCAGTGGTGGGGGTATGTTGAGGAGAGAGCTTTCCTCTAAGCCTAGGTGATGATAGCTCAAACTATTATTGACCAAGTTACATTGGAGAGGGACACTCTGCGCACATAATTCATTTCGTGGACGATCGAAAGGGATGCTAGGATAGCGAAGCAGGACACTCTATAGGCTCACATGGATACGTTGAGTGGAGCCTAGGGGTAGATAGTTACAATTGTATTGACTACAAGTGATATGGGTACACTACAGGCCCAAGTGGCTCAATATTCTACTTGTCACAATTTATATTGAACTTACATTAGTAACTTAGAGGTAGAGCGATGCGAAGACATATTACCTATGCAATATTTATCAAGGGATTCACATTAGAGTAGACAAACTAATTTAGGGTAATCGTTAGTGAGGTAGTAGGTGCCTATGTTTCAAGACCATCCATAGAGATCAGAGGCTAGTGGTTCTTCTCAGCCTCATTGGAGTGGAGCTAAGGGTGGGGGAGAGAGCAACGATGCAGGGTCAACCTGACTTATCTGTGTGTGCTCTAAATTTTGAGAGCGTGAGGTTTGAGGACCCACTCTATTGTAGCCCACAGGTATTTTGTACCTCTATGTACTTATATTTTGAATTATATATATACGATATCTTCCTTTTTACCTCATTATCTGTGTATGATTGTGATTTATGTTATGGATGCATTGTTTTATGTAATGCTTATGTAATGTTGTATTATGTTGTATATGTAATGTACTAATGACATGCAATAGTTAGATGATTGATGTATGATTAGATTATGTGATCTAGATGTATGAATGCACTACTATGTATGCTTATATGGATGCAGTAGATAATGTTAAATGCATATTTTGATTTGTTCAATTGTTTATGCATTTAATTTTTGTTATATGATATGGTGGATGTAATGTGTATGTAATGCATTAATTTTATGTGGATAGTCTAATGCAAATATACCTGATATACCTGTATGCTTTACTCACTTAAAACATAATTAATGAATATAATATGTGTTTAAAAAACTAATGGTAGACACCACAAAATGTATAAAAATCATGAAATGAAAATATTAACCCTTATCATAAGAATTAAACATTTATATGCATATGTGATATGAAATGATGTGATATGTAGGGGCTTTCCCTATAATCTTTTGCAAACTAAAAGGTATCCATAAAATAGTCAGTGGCCACCTAAATATCATTGCTGATATCTATCCAATATCTATCCTATTTTATGAACACTCCTTAATAAACAAAATCTCATAAGAAAAACTGTGATTGTTGATTGGATGATTTGTTGCTATGAGGGGATGTTGTTCTTCCTTGTACTATATAGAACATCCATTACTAACTTCACTTCATGCTTCTTCATTTACCTCCTGGTAAATTTCCTAATATTGTTCCTTTTTTGTGCCCTTTATTGTGGGCTAGAAGTTTCCTTTTCCATGCTTGTAGTCCTCTGGTTTATTTGATTCTCCTTTTTTTGCCACTTTTTAGTAAATTTTATTTGTATTTACGGATGAAATTTCCCCTCCACATGTCCAAATACTTTGCATTGCTTACATTATATTAGGAAATTTTCATATTCAACTTTTTGTTCCCATTTTCCAAGCATCAATTTGATACTCACTTTTTCACTTTGTCTTGTTCTAGCTTCATGTTAACACAAACTCTTGCACACAACATTCTTGTTTTGTTGCGGGTGGGTGGATCCATGGTTATAAACTATTTGTGTTGCTATACCCTTAATAATTTGATCATCCCAATATTCTATAGGTAAATCAAGGAACCTAATTTAGATGGGAACTGGAAAAAATTCTTCCTTTTAAGGGTTGAAGCCTTGACGCCAATGTTTTAGGAAAACTAAACTTTTCTTAAAGAAAAATGGACCTCGTGATAAGGCTACCACCAGATCCTTCTCAATATTAAACCAAATTAAGAAGTATCCCTTTGAGAAACCAATAACATTAATTGAACCCTTTGTTTGAATTTTAGAATGAAGCCATCTCCTAAGCACATCTAAGCCTAGTTTGGGCCCTAGAAATTTGCCTACCATGCTAAACTCATTATCTCTCAATATTTCGCAATACATACCTTTCCATTTTCATGAGATATATTTGTGCCAACTTATTCTTTAATTGCTTCCTTTCTTCCTTTGAGAATCGATGCCCAAGAATCCTTTCATAATCCTTCCTATAGAACATTTTTTATTTTTGTCATTCCATTTTTTACACATCGATCAACATTCCTTAGATGGAGGAAATTGTGACTTAATAAGGCTTTGCATCTTTATGAAATCGATGATAGTCTATCATTCTTGGGCGCTTTGAGTAGTTACATATTCTCAAACTAGCTATTGGATTCAACACTCTCTTTAATGCTTCCTTGACCCGTTTGATTGAGAGTACTATTCCTTACCGCTTTTGAATACTCTCGAATTGCTCTTACTACCGAATTGCTACCGAGTTGCTTGTTGGGTTGCTTGTCGAGTTATTACCGAGTTGCTACTAAGTTGCTTGTCCAAGTCACCTTTAATAGGTGGTCAGTCAAGTGAAAAGTGTCATAAAAGTTTTAATATATTCCAATAATACTTCAAGTATTTGGTGTAGACATCGATCTTGTTCTAGCTTGTGACTGTTGACAATTTTGTCACATTCCTTAAGGGGTAGAAAAAGAAAACAAATTTTGTACAGTATTGTGTAAAGTTTTTTTGCTTTGTTGTTTTTATTTTGAAAGTTGCAGCAATTTTGGCTTCCAATGCCACCCCTTTGTATATAAAAATGGAAGAGAAAGAACTTCATTGCCGAACAAACTAGAAAAAAGAGCTTCGCCAAAGAAAAATGAAAAGAGCTTCGCACCCGAAGCATTTCCAGCGCTACTTCGGGTAAAAGTTTTGCGAAGTAGTTTCATCGAAGGAAAATACAAGGAAAAGATAGAGAAACTACTTCGCGCCCGAAGCATTTCCAGCAGCTACTTCGGACAAAAGATGAGCGAAGCGGCATTCAAAAGAAAAGAGAGCTTCGCACCCGAAGCATTTTCAACACCGCTTCGGGTGGAGTTTTTTGCGAAGTAGTATCACCGAAGTAGAATACAAGAATAGCAATAAGAAGAACTTCGGGCCCGAAGCGCTTCAAGCGGCTACTTCGGGCAAGATTCTTGTGAAGCATTGCACCGAAGAGATATACAAAGAAGTCATCAAGAAAACTACTTCGCATCCGAAGTATTTCCATCGATCACTTCGGCCAGAAAATCGAAGCGAAACTCAAAGAGCATTGAAAGTACTTCGCGAAAGTTGCGAAGTACTCATTTCGGGCCCCTCCATCAGCGAACCATCTTTACTTCGGCAAGAGCACATTGCGAAGCATTTGCTTCGGCTAATTTCCTGTGAAGTACTTCTATCCGAAGTAAAGGGATGCAACATTTTTGAAGACAATTGCTTCGGCCGAAATCTTCCCGAACCACAGTTTTGGAAGAGGATCGCAGCGAAGTATTTCTCCAAGGCATCAGCGAAGCAATTTTGATGACAAAGTGGCGAAAGCAGAAGAGACCCATTTTGCGAAGTAGATATGCTTCGACACTTCCCACCCCGAAGCAGTTTTGCGAAGCTCAATTTTGCGAAGTACATATCAAAGAGGAGTTTTTGCTTCGGCCCAGAACCATTGCGAAGCGAAGTGGTGGATGAAGACTTAGCGAAGCACTTCACGGGCACGCGTTCCAAGCCGGGTATTTTCTCGAGGCGATCAAGTGCCTCATAAATGCAATTTTTCATGCCCAGCAAGCCCGCTGCTCATTTTTGGCAATCAAAAATGAAGTATCAAGCCATGATGGAGAGCCCGACGAGCATGGCGGCCACTCGAGCACCGCACCCGGAGACCAAGGACATCTAGACGGCTCATCAATGCACCTTTCCATGGTTGACCCGGTTGTAGTTGCCATTTTTGGTAACAGATTTGAAAGCTCGGTCACGAGAGCCTCGGGAGCCGATTCTCAGGGCTCGAGGGCGTACTCTTCTTCGCTATGTAATTATGATTCAGAGGCCCGGGTCCTCTATAAAAACCTAGGCATTGTAATGGAAAAGGGGGAACTATCTGCTAGAAAGTTGTTGTAACTTGATGTCCTACGATTAATACTAAGAGACTTTGAGCTCAATTCTTCTCTTTTATGCTGCCTTCTATGCTTGATTCTTCTATCTCTCCTCGTTTGTATGTTGGATGTTGAACTCTACGTCCGGTGTGTGATCGGGGACTGTGTCCTGAAACTCGTTCTGAAGGATACATAGGAGTTGAAAAATATCGTATTGACTTTCTTTTATGCTGCCTGCCTTGCTTGATTCTTTTGTCTCTCTTCGTTTGTAGACCGAGATGTTGAACTCTGCGTCCGGTGTGCGATCGGGGATAGTACCCTGAAACTCGTTCGAGAGGATACATAGGAAGGTTGATATTACATTTCTTTCATTTTACTCTTGGTGTTCCTTGCTTCTATTCAAGTTGTCTAGTTAGCGATCGTGCTTCCTGTTCTCTCCCACCTCAAATCATCGATCTCTCTTCCCTTACCTTTTTATATTATTTCTCTAACCCTAACTCCTTTTATCTCTTTCCTGCACTCTTGTCTTCAAACACCCAAGTAGTTTAGCATAGGAGCCGACCTTTCTCTGGAGATTGGCATGAGGGGCATCTCTTCCCTTCGGCCTTTCAATGTTGGTCCAGGTCTAGGGTGCATACATTTACTCAAAATCCTTACCTAGGCGGATCTGATGACCAATAGTTTTTGGCACGCTCGATGGGACCGACTGTATCTGTCTTAGAAAGATCCATAACCAGTCAAGGTCCCATATTTTAACGTAAACCCATCTTCATCGGGGCCAATAGTTCTAACTAAGTTCCTGGTGTGACCCGGTCAGTCTCACCTGATTAGTGGTAGTGAGGATCGATGCCCTCATTATCGAAAGACTTTTAGCATCTGGCGACTCTGTTTACCCAAGAATCTCTAAGTCGAAAAGACCAGTACCAAAAGTCTGTGCCTTCATGCAAACAAGATGGAGAGTTAAGAATAGAGGAGAGGAAACCGAGTTCTTTGAGCTAGATATTGACGCTTTGAGGAACAATCAAGGTTGATCACCCCTGAATCACTACTACAAGGAACATCCTCTGTTGGTAGACAAAGCTCAACTTTTGATAGTACAACATCTAGCTTTCCTCCCAATCCTCCCAACTCTTCGAAGCATCCTAGCCCCTCTATTCCTATTAGTTGTCCTATTAGCAGTCAAGGGGGAGCTTCGGGAATTTTGATTTCTCAAAATCTGGGAGCAAGTATGGCACAACAACAACAACAACAACAACAAATGCAATAGCCACAACCACCCAGATTGTCTCCAGCATGGGATTCTTTGTCACCTCTAAATCTAGTGGGACAAGGACAAGTGCCGCTCTACGCCATAAAGAAAATCCCAACGTTCGATGGAACTGGGAAGACCGCTCTAGAGCATATCCAGGATATAATATCTCTGGCGGTGATCCATGACATTACAGAAGAGCCAATTATGGTAAAGCTTCTGGTCCTTTCCCTTAGAGGAAAACTCCTCTATTGGTATAGATCTCTACCACCCGGTAGTATTACGAGATGGGACCAGTTAGCTAGGCAACTGATGGGAAACTTCAATGAATCTTGTGATCCTACCTCTCTTGTTGCATCAGTTCACTTCGATCAAGAGACATCCACAAGAGGATATTGCAGATTTCAATGTGAGGTTCACTCGAACCTGCAAGAGAGTACCAGTTGGACTTCGACCAACCGACGAAGCTGTAGCACTCTATTTCCTTCGGGCTTTCAACCCCGATATCAGTCTCATGGTAAGATATTCTAACGTTAATACTTTTCTCGAGTTGTATGAGTTAGCTAAGAGAGCAGAGATGGATTTAATAGCTATGGGCAAGCTCCCCCAAAGGATGTCGACGCCCATACTTCCCGAATTCTTACAACTCTAGTATGCAAGCGCAGCCGCTTCGCAAATCTCCACCACCCTCGCACTCCCGATTTCATCTTGGAATCCGAATCCTATCGTGTCTCAAATCACTGCTCCACAAATCCATTTCCCTACATTTTCAACTCCACAACCCACTCTCTCTTCAACATTTCCTGTACTACCAGCACCACCTCAACACCCTGCCCTTCCTCCAATACCGACGATGGCTCCATTACCACTCGCTCCGAAAGTCGATGATATACAAACCAAAATTCTGCAGGAAATGCAGTCTCTAAACTCTACGGTTCAGATGTTGTCTAATGACATGACCATTGTAAAAAAGAAGCAAGCACAACAGGAGTTCCTACCGAGGAGATCTTATCCTGCACCTGCGCTTACCAAGGACCAAGCAGTCCAGCAAGGGAAGGCTTCGACGAGAAATGCTGCAATTGATGAGGCTCCAAGCACTTTCGACTATGTGTATTGGTGCTCTACGTGCAATGATCCGCATGAAGAGAATACCTGCACCCTGCACCAACATTATGTACAGACGCTGGCAAACAGTAGTCACAGCGGTCAAGTAAACGTCATTAGGCAGATGAGTCACAACTTGGCAATTGGCGAGGAGGAGCCGGTTGCAGTACTTACCCGAGGAGGAAAAAAGACAATAGAAGCAGATGCTACTCAGCTGGCTCCTTCAAAAGAGCAAGTTCAACCCGAGAAAGGACAATCATCTACTTCGGCCCCGAGCGAAGCTCCTTCGCCTGCACCAATCAAAGGAAAGGCTCAAAAGGCCTCTGTCGAACCGCCTCAGGTGGAAACTAAGGAACAGGCCAAGGAAAAGCTCAAATTTCCTTCGCTGACTAAGCGACAAAGAGTGGAAGCTACAGAGCAGTATCGCACAAGATATGAGCCCAAAAAAGAGCCCGAAGCACCCAAATCCCTGGCGTACAATATTGTAGAGGAATTGAAGAAGATTCCAGCCAAGATCAGCCTGTATGATGCACTGCAACTTCCTGGACAAGTAGACCTACTGCAGGAATCATTAAAGACAATTAAGGTAAAAAAGGCAGCACCGCTAGCCTTGGTACAGACCCTATCCACGTCAATTACGGGGAAGAACAGACCACCTCCGTTCTACCTGTCCCTACAAATGGAAGGGTATATTGTGCATAATTGCATGATCGACTCTAGGGCCGCTACAACAGTAATGCCAAGGGCAGTCTACGAAGAAATAGGGATGGAGTATACGCGAAGCAGCCAAGGTGTACTCCAGTTGGATGGTACTCCAGTGAAGACTGTAGGGGTGATCAAGGACATTCCTATCCGGCTACATAAGATGCCTCAGATCACAGTCATACAAGAGGTAGTGGTAGTCGACTTGGAGCCATATTTCAGTATGTGTTTGTCGAGGGAATTCACGACGAAGCTGGGTGGATATCTGTCTATGGATTACTCCCATCTGGAGATTCATTACAAAGGAAAGAAGGTAAAGATCTACAATGAAAAGCCTTCTTCCTTTCTTGTACAGAAGATGTCCGAGGAAGAAAGCAGCGAACCAGTGAACGCAATGGTGGAGGAAATAGAACAGGTAGATCTGGTTGAGGAGTCTCTTGCGCAGTTAAGTTGTGAAGATGAGTTTTCATTGGCAGACTTCAACGCCATGGTGGAGACCGAAATAGGATGTTATGCGATCGTCAAGCCAAAAAACCACTCCCACCCCGGGAATAGAACAAGTGCCCAGGAAGAACTATGGAAGTTGTTCTTCGATGGTGCCCGATGTAAAAATGGTGCTGGGGCAGGGATTCTTCTAATTTCACCCTCCGGAGAGCAAAAAGAATATTGCTACCGGTTGACATGGAGCTGCACTAACAATGCAGCAGAATATGAAGCATTATGCCTAGGACTTAAGAAAGCGGATAAGTTAGGCATAAAGCATCTCCAAATCTTCGGAGATTCCAAACTGGTTTGCAACCAGGTCACAAATAAGTGTACTTCAAAAAAGCACTATCTAAAGTCATACCGCAACAGGGTATGGGACCTGTTCGATCGGTTCGAATCTCTCAATCTACAATCAATCCCACGAGAGAAGAACCGACATGCCGATGTTCTGGCATCCATCACAGCCAAGTACTCTCCAGCAGAAGACATGGTGCACAAGCCTAGAGCTATGAGAATGATCTATAGACCCTCTATCCTAGACAAGGATCTGCATTGGCAAGTGTTTGATAACGATGAGCAGATTGTAAATTTCTTAATCCAAGAAGCCGCCACAGTTGAAGACCGAAGCTCTGATGAAGAAGAGTATGAAGGGTTGATCCAATTGAAGAATAATCATGTTCCCAAGGGACTAATCACCCTTGAAAGCCTCTTTGATCGGAATGACCGAGCTCTCTCTCACATGATCAAAGTCCATGAGAAACAGTATCAAGATTTGGAGCTCGAACCTAGGAAAGCAATAAAGGTGGGAACCGACTGCACTACGAAGGAGATAGAACAGATACAAAATCTTTGCAAAAGGTTTTCCGATATAATCACTTGGTCTTATCAAGATCTCCGAGGATACAATCGACAGCTGGTTCAACACACAATCGAGTTGCAGGAGGGGGTCAAACCCTTTCGACAAAAGCAAAGACCGATGAATCCCAAGATCGAGGTCTTAATGAAGGCCAAACTCTTGAAGATGCTTGAGGCAAAGATCATATATCCCATCAAGCACTCTTCATGGGTAGCGAACCTGGTCCCAGTCAGAAAGAAGAATGGAGATATCAGGTTATGCGTGGACTTCCGCAATCTAAATCAGGCGTCCCTCAAGGACCACTATCCTCTCCCACAAATTGATCAAATTTTGCACTCAGTGGCTGGAGCTCAACGATTCTCTCTGCTCGATGGTTTTTCTGGATACAATCAGATCTGGGTCAGGGACGAAGACCAACACAAAACAACATTCACCACCAAGTGGGGAACATTTGCCTACCAGCGAATGCCATTTGGCCTTTCGAATGCTGGGGCCACTTTCCAGAGAGCAATGGATCTTGCTTTTGGCGAGCTTCTAAATAAGGTCATCATCATTTATCTGGATGACATGACCATTTTCTCCCGAAGAAGGGAAGATCATCCACTACATATACAACAAGTTTTTGAAAAGTGTCGAGAGTTCGGCATCTCAATTAATCCAAAGAAGTCCATATTCGTTGTCAGCGAAGGAAAGTTGTTGGGACATGCGATATCAAAAAAGGGCTCACTGTAGATCCTGACAGAGCCGAAGCTCTAATGAAGCTCCCGCTCCCAGCGGACAAGAAAGGACTTCAATCCTTCTTCGATCAAATTAACTTCGTAAGGAAGTTCGTTCTCGACTTCGCCCAAGTCATCAAGCCAATGTCCCAACTCCTGAAGAAGGGCATCGAATTTAGCTGGACCGAAGAAAGAAAAGAAGCTTTTGAAGAGATTAAGGCTCGAATCGCCCAGGCGCCGGTCTTGATCAATCCAGATTACAGTCGGGATTTCATCATGTATGCTATAGGAGAGCCCGAAAGTTATGTTGTTGTCCTGACACAAAAGGGGGAAGATGGCGAGGAGCGCCCCATCGCGTTTCTGAGCCAGGTAATCAACCCTCATGAAGAAAAGTATAATTTCATAGAACGCCAGGTACATGCAGTAATGAAATCCCTTAGAAAATTCAAACAGTTCATCTCTCAAAGTCGGGTCACAGTCTTTGTCATTCACCCCGACGTGCGCAATTTTATCATCCAAGGAGAATTGGGGAGTAAAAGAGCTGGTTGGGTGAACAAGATACAGGAGTTTGACATCGAGATCAAGCCCACCAAATTGGTTCGCGGTCATGCACTATGTCAAGAATTAGCAAAGAACGCAGCGGCCGAAGCTGTAGAACCTCAGAAGGATGACTTACCAGTCGATGAATGCTTCGCCAACCATGAGGAGGACGAGAGAGACTGGGTCAATGAAATAGTTGAATATTTCAACACTGGCAGTTGTCCTTCGCATCTAAATGCTTCGCAATGAAGGCATTTTAGGATGCGATCCTCTCGGTACACTCTGCGCCCCGAAGGCCTATTTTTCAAGAATATTGATGGGGTCCTTCTCAAATGCATCAAAGATGATGATAAAAGAAGAGTCCTAGGAGAGTTCCATTCGGGGCTATCTGGAGGCCACTTCATAGGAAGGACGATGACATTAAAGATTATCAAAGCAGGATATTATTGGCCTACACTCTTCGTCGATGCCTTCGCCGTTTGTCGCAAATGCGAGCAGTGTCAAAAGTTCATCGATCGAAGCAGAAATGCTTCGATGCCACTTCGCCCGATACAGGTAGAAACTCCCTTTCAGCAATGGGGGTTGGACTTTATAGGGGTCGTATCACCGAACTCCTCCGTGGGACATAAGTTCATCTTGACCGCAACTGACTACTTTACCAGGTGGGCCGAAGCGATTCCCACCAAGCATGCAGATCAAGAGACTGTAGTCACCTTCCTAGAAGGATTGATCACCAGGTTCGGCATCCCCGAAGCAATCATCACAGATAATGGCCCTGGCTTCACAGGCGCTAAAATTAATGAATTCCTCTATAGGTATGGGATATATCATAAAGTATCCTCCAATTATTATCCACAAGGCAACGGCTTGGCAGAATCCACCAACAAGACTCTATTGAGAATGCTAAGGAAGCTCATAGAGACAAACAAAAGGACTTGGCATCTCCTTCTAGATCGGGCCTTGTGGGCCGATCGGATTTCTATCAAAAGGTCAATCAAAACGTCGCCTTACGCACTGGTCTACGACAAGGAGGCTATCTTACCCATTCATATGGAGATCCCTGCGCTACAGCTGTTAGAAGTAGAGGATGAAATTAGTCCGATGGAAAATAGGTTAGCTCAGCTCCTGCGACTAGAGGAAGATCATGAAGAAGCATACCAGAGCTTCGCCAAGCATACCCAGGTCATCCGAGACTGGTTCAAGAAAAAATCTTCTGATCGCACTTTCAATGTGGGAGATCTGGTATTGAAGTGGGACTCTTGGAAGGCCAAGCCTGGGAACCATGATAAGATGGATGCCTTTTGGGATGGGCCATTCGAAATTATGAAGGTGAACTCGGCCAATTCATTCATCCTCAAAGATGCAGATGGTCAAGTTCTGCCAATCTCTGTCAATGGTCTTCATCTGAAGACCTTTCACTACTAAGTATAATTCAAATTCTTTTTAAAAAAAAAAATGAATGTATGTATATATATTTTGTATATAGTCTCCTCCAAGCCAAGTACAAATTCCAAATCCTCTTCGAGGATTTTCGATGTGAAGTAGCAAGTACAAGAAGGTTCGCTGCAAAGAAGGTTACAAAAGGCACCAAAGGAGAACCCATTTTTCATAGGTACTTTGGGAAAATTTTTGCGAAGCAGAATTTTCAAAAGGAGAGCTTCGACGACCTTCAAGATGGAGCGGCAACACGGCGAAGAAAAAATACTTCGGCCCCGAAGCATCTAAAAGTAGTCCGAACCAAAGGTTCACCGTGAAGCATTTTCAGCATTAAAGTTCAACTTCGCCGAGCCGAACACGCGCGAGGTGGAAATTTGAAATGTGCCTCGAAGAACGCATCAAGAATGGCCTTCAAAGGAGTATGAAGCGGATGAATTTAAGGCAAAAGGGTGATGTAGCACTTCTCGAGGTAACCGAGTCAAAAAAGGGCAAGGAAAAGCTCGCACCAAGGTACGAGGTGGCAGCGGGTGGCATCTCCAGTACAAAATCTAATCATCAAAGCATGCAGCCCTATGTACCACGTCGCTGCAGAAGCGGTTTGAGAATACGGCAGCCTCCGTCATCCGAAGTACAAATTTAATTTTAGTAGGTGCCATAAATTCAGGTGGTTGCCTTTTTAGGCTATAAAAGTGAGTTCCTGGCAAGAGGGAAGTTATTTGTCCATCAGTTAAGAGCTAAACTAAGAGCCTTCGGATATTCTGCAACTCTCCCATCCTTTGCATCTAGCCATTCACATTTAAGCTCTTTGCATCAAGAATCCTGCCGCTATCACTAGCATCATGGGAAAGAAAAACTCTAAGGAGAAGGGGAAAGAGCCCGAGGTTGCAGGCCCTGAAAAGATGAAGAAGGGGAAGGAGGAGAGAAAGCACGCTCCGAAGAAGCTAAATCTTCCCCTTCGAGCTGAAAAACAACCAATGGAAGAGGGAGACGACTCGAAGGAAGAACAACTTGTGGAGCCACCAATTGATGGGTGGGAAAAGATCCGAGACACGCAGCTCTCGAAGGGTGTATCCGATCTTCGACACACCATAGAATTCATGACAAGCAGGCTCACGCCAGAAAACAAGAGAGCCACTACGTATTACTCCCAGATCTACTAGTTTTTAACCCCACCTGCTCATCATTGTCCCGAGCTGATATATGCCATTGCACAAAATTACCAACCTGCATCCAGGCAGGTGCTAGATGCTTTGGGACACAAACTATTTTCCATCTTGAAGGAAGATGTGCAGGCAGCCTTCGCGCCATAGTAGGGTCCACCCAAGGGCTATTCTGTTCGCAATGTCATCCTGAGCGAACAAATGGAGAGATTTACCTCCAATAGTTATATATTGAAATTCTTGCGAGAGAATCTCAAGAGCGGGCTACCTTCAAACAAACTGCCCCAGATGCCCTTACCCTTGGAGGCCTTCAAAAATATAGATATTTTTTCTATCATTGCATGGGTGGCGGGCTTGTCAATGGATACTTCAGTACAGCCCTGGCAGGTGTCTCTGGCCGAATGCATTTCAAGAGGGGAGTTTTATGCCCCTGACGCTTCCAGGCCAAACACCAACCCCGTTTTCTTTGACTGGGCGGAATGGGTGGCCCGAACCCTGCATACAAGGCTCTCCAGCATGAAGAATGCTGCAACAGGCCAGTACTTCGCACCCTATTCTTTTCTTGTCTGGTTGTACTTCTACCAAGTGCATAAGCGGTTTCCTCATATCGCCATCTCTCCAAGCGGTAAGGATGGAAATCCTCTGCCCGTGTATCAATGGACTTCCCTCCTATTGAAGGAGGAGTCCTATTATTCTTTTAATCAACAATTTTTGGGACCCGCCATGCACCTGTTAAAAGGTTCTTCTCCTCGGGTACCACTCAGTTTGAGAGATAGAGTGGTGCTGGGAAAAAGAGGGGATGTCTTCCAATTGACATAGGGATTGGTGATTCGCATGTTCGGCTTCATTGGGAAGCCCTTCCTGTTGCCAGTCTACCCTTCTGAATATCAGTTCGCATTGGAAGTCGCTCGACAGAGTGACTATACCAATGCAATATACGGTCATGGTCGAAAGTGGGCACATACTTGTGACTTCCCCTTCAGGATGGGGGTAATCGAAGTCTTTGCCCTAAAATAGGGCACGTTCCTGGAAGAAAGGCTTGCCTACTTCGGCCTACTCCAGATTCCTCAGCAGTGGCTCTATGATCCTTTGGGCGTGATGAGGGATCATTTAAAATTCAAGAACTTCCACATCTGCCCTCACCCCAAAATTGTAGAACAAAGAAATAACCCCAATGGGAAGGATCTGGAGTGGCATTTAGAAAGGATGAGGACATTGCCTCCATGGCATGAGTTCTATCCTATGGAGGTCGAGTTCGACCCTGATCAATCTCCCCTCCCGACTCCAGGCTCCACATTCTGGAAGAAAGCGAGGGATGATTTGAAGGAGGAGGTAAAATACTGGAGCGAGGAAAAGCTTCGGGAATGGTGGACAATGAGGGTCCATCATCAAAAAATGAACTCCTACGGACTCTTAGCATCGGATAAAGACTTCGCAATTCTTTATGACTCCAATGTCGAAACCTGGAAGTCGATATCCTTTGCAGATTTTATTCCCCCAGCTACCCCAGGATCAGGCGAAAGCCCAGGTGGGGCTAAGGATGCTTCGGAGGAAGATAAGGAAACAAGCATCGAAGAAGTAGAACAACCATTGGAGAGGAAGAAAAGGAAAATGTAGGAGCAAGTTCAAGTGCCTCCGACCCATCCGAAGCGCCCTCGCACGAAACTTTCAGGTACTCCTGTTGGATCCCCTACATCAGGCCCGATTGAAGCAAGGCCACCAAGTGTCGAGACGATCCCCGAGATAGATATCATCGATGTGGAGGAACTCCTCCAACAAGAGAAGGACCCTGAGGTAGAAGTTGTGGAGGTTGAGAGTGACGAGGCCCAATCGGGCCAGGAACCAATCACGCAGGAAGTTACCACAGCCGCTTTGCCAGGAGGGCACGCAGGTATGCATTCTCTTCCCTTCGCCTCAGTCTCTGACACATCCATGGCAGCCCCGAGTGGAAGCCCTCATCAATCTCCTCATCCCCCACAGGGCCAATCCCCCACTCAAAAAATGCCCATTGCCAGTCCAATCCTGCATAGCCCCACTCCTCCCGAGTCGTCTAACCAGGATAAGCCCGTTGAGACCCCTTCACCTACCCATGCCCCTGTTCCTTCAATCCCAGGCCAAGGCGAAGGTAGTGTCCCCACACCAAGCCCCATAGCCCACTCTCCCATAGCCCAAAGCATAATCCCGTTTGCCAAAGTCCCTGCCACACCAGTCTCCGAGCCGTCAGGGGAATCTGCCCCTGTTAGCTCTTTATATTTGTTTACACCTTTGGCCGGAGAATCGGCTTTCTCCGAAACAGACCTATCTTCAATAAAAGAGTGCCCCTTGGCTGAAAAGCTCCTCCTAGCTCGACAGAATACGGAGAAGATGCTAAAGGAGGCGAGAAAGAAAAGAGGGAAATCTCTGGCTCAAGTTGAAAAATGTGCAGTTTTTGACCTAAAGGGTGGAAAGTTGCATAAGGTGAAGAAGGTCCCCAAGGTCCAGAAGCCTCTGGATGAGATGACTCCAACTGACTACGACTACCAGGAGAAGACCAAGGACCTGGAGCATCTAAACATAGATGATGAATCCGCGTCCATGCATGTCAGGGTGGAAACCTTTCGAGCACACGCCAACATTGCCAACCAGCGCAGGTTTGAAGCAGAAAATGCCAACATCAAGTTGGAAGAAGAGCTGGCTAGGATTCGCTCTGAGCTGGAGGATTCTCAGAAGCAGTGCAAATTGCTCAAAAAAGAAACGCATACCCTCAAGCAGCAAATTCTACAACTGCAGACTTCGACCGAACATCAAGCACAAAAACAGGCCAAAAATGAGCTGAAAGCCAAAGAGCTCGAGGGCAAGATCTTGCGGGCCCAGCAGCAATTGTATGAAAAGGCAAACCTGGAGCTGTTTGACAAAGGTAGGATAAAGGAGATCCGCTCTCACCTACTTAAAGGTTTCAGATCTCGGGCCTCCAGTGCCCTGTCAATTTTAATTTTTGTCACCGAAGCTCAGGAGGCCATTACTAAAGAGGGACCGATAGTGGATGAGGTAATCCAAAAAATCAAGAGGCGACTCAAGCTTGCCTTTGAGGTCCAAAGCATCAGATATCAAGACCTGCAGGTCGTCGCTATGAGTCGAACGGCCAGGGATTGGTCCACTGCTCAAGCCACTGTTCGCGCTTTCTTCTCCAAGGTGAAGAAAGCACAAAAGGCGAAAGACCTCCTTGATATATTTGAGCAAGAACAACGCACATCAATGAGCTACTTTGAAGATCTCTCTTCTTTGGGTTTCCCGAGTTTCACAGACGATGATGGAAACCTTCTCACCAGGGAAGAACTCAAGCCAGCGTGGCTCCATTTCGAAGGTGATGTCTCCGAAATTGATGAGTGGGAAGAGCCAGTCATGGAGGGACAAGTCGCTGATTTCATCCTAAGACACTGCAGAATCGCGGCTTGCCTGAATAACCTGGGTGCAAGAATTAAACACGCTGACATAGGGCAAATTGATCGATTCCATGTTCTGGTTAAGGCACTCGAAGATCAAGAAATATTTCAGAAAGGGGTCTGGGCTCATGTTCGCCGAACTATAAAGAAAATCCATGACCGTCTGGTCCCATCGCCACAGCAGGAGGCCACGCCAGCAGATGAAGGAGCAGAGGAGGAAGAAGAAGCAAAAGAAGAAGGAGGAGAAGGATCGGGGAGAGACTCAGGCCCAATGGATCAGAATTAAAGGGTCCTCCCACCGAGACGAGCTCGTTGCCCCACGAGCCGCCAAGAATGTTGACAATTTTGTCACATTCCTTAAGGGGTAGAAAAAGAAAACAAATTTTGTATAGTATTGTGTAAAGTTTTTTGCTTTGTTGTTTTTATTTTGAAAAGTTGCAGCAATTTTGGCTTCCAATGCCACCCCTTTGTATATAAAAATGGAAGAGAAAGAACTTCACTGCCAAACAAACTAGAAAAAAGAGCTTCACCAAAGAAAAATGAAAAGAGCTTCGCACCCGAAGCATTTCCAGACTACTTCGGGTAAAAGTTTTGCGAAGTAGTTTCGTCGAAGGAAAATACAAGGAAAATATAGAGAAACTACTTCGCGCCCGAAGCATTTCCAGCAGCTACTTCGGACAAAAGATGAGCGAAGCGGCATTCAAAAGAAAAGAGAGCTTCGCACCCGAAGCATTTTCAACACTACTTCGGGTGGAGTTTTTGCGAAGTAGTATCACCGAAGTAGAATACAAGGATAGCAATAAGAAGAACTTTGGGCCCGAAGCGCTTCAAGCGGCTACTTCGGGCAAGATTCCTATGAAGCATTGTGTCGAAGAAGATATACAAAGAAGTCATCAAGAAAACTACTTCGCATCCGAAGTATTTCCATCAGTCACTTCGGCCAGAAAATCAGTGAAGAAACTCAAAGGAGCATTGAAAGTACTTGCGAAGTTGTCGAAGTACTCATTTCAGGCCCCTCCATTAGCGAACCATCTTTACTTCGGCAAGAGCACATTGCGAAGCATTTGCTTCGGCTAATTTTTGTGAAGTACTTCTATCCGAAGTAAAGGGATGCAAAATTTTGAAGACAATTGCTTCGGCCGAAATCTTCCCGAACCACAGTTTTGAAAGAGGATCACAGCGAAGCATTTCTCCAAGGCATCGACGAAGCAATTTTGATGACAAAGTGGTAAAGAAGAAGAGACCCATTTTACGAAGTAGATATGCTTCGGCGCTCCCCACCCCGAAGCAGTTTTGCGAAGCTCAATTTTGCGAAGTACATATCAAAGAGGAGTTTTTGCTTCGGCCCAGAACCATTGCGAAGCGAAGTGGTGGATGAAGACTTAGCGAAGCACTTCACGGGCACGCGTTCCAAGCTGGGTATTTTCTCGAGGCGATCAAGTGCCTCATAAATGCAATTTTTCGTGCCCAGCAAGCCCGCTGCTCATTTTTGGCAATCAAAAATGAAGTATCAAGCCATGATGGAGAGCCCGACGAGCATGGCGGCCACTCGAGCACCGCACCCGGAGACCAAGGACGTCTAGACGGCTCATCAATGCACCTTTCCATGGTTGACCCGGTTGCAGTTGCCATTTTTGGTAACAGATTTGAAAGCTCGGTCACGAGAGCCTCGGGGAGCCGATTCTCAGGGCTCGAGGGCGTACTCTTCTTCGCTATGTAATTATGATTCAGAGGCCCGGGTCCTCTATAAAAACCCAGGCATTGTAATGGAAAAGGGGGGAACTATCTGCTAGAAAGCTGCTGTAACTTGATGTCCTACGATTAATACTAAGAGACTTTGAGCTCAATTCTTCTCTTTTATGCTGCCTTCTATGCTTGATTCTTCTATCTCTCCTCGTTTGTATGTTGGATGTTGAACTCTCGTCCGGTGTGCGATCGGGGACAGTGTCCTGGAAACTCGTTCGGAAGGATACATAGGAGTTGAAAAACGTCCTATTGACTTTCTTTTATGCTGCCTGCCTTGCTTGATTCTTTTGTCTCTCTTCGTTTGTAGACTGAGATGCTGAACTCTGCGTCCGGTGTGCGATCGGGGACAGCACCCTGAAACTCGTTCGGGAGGATACATAGGAAGGTTGATATTACGTTTCTTTCATTTTACTCTTGGTGTTCCTTGCTGCTATTCAAGTTGTCTGTTAGCGATCGTGCTTCCTGTTCTCTCCCACCTCAAATCACCGAATCCCCCCCCCCCCCCCCCTTTTTATTTATTTCTCTAACCCTAACTCCTTTTATCTCTTTCCCGCACTCTTGTCTTCAAACACCCAAGTAGTTTAGCATAGGAGCCGGCCTTTCTCCGGAGATTGGCACGAGGGGCATCTCTTCCCTTCGGCCTTTCAATGTTGGTCCAGGTCTAGGGCGCATACATTTACCTCAAAATCCTTACCTAGGCGGATCTGATGACCAACAATGACAAGTGTCATCTCCACTTAAAAACATCTTTTTATTCCTTCTTTGTGCGTTATCCGAGAGATATTTTTGCTTCAACGTAAATGAGGCTTCTTTTTGTAGTGCTTTTGGTTGTAAATAACTCCTCTGTTGCATGGAGTATGGACATCAATACAATGTTGTAATGTCTCCTTTATGGGTATTTTTTGGGTTATTTTGAAGAATGACAAGTAGTGCCTTATTTCCTTTGCATGCTCTTGTCTTATCAACGCCTTCTTGCAAGCCTTTAAAATGTATTATTCCACCTAGTCCTTTGTTGTACTTAGTTGGTGCTGAGATATTTCCATCCAAGTAATGCTTATGGTGGAGCTTTGGTGGAGATATGGAGGAGCTTTGGTGGAGCTATGGTGGAGATATGGCAGCGCTTTGATGAAGACTTCATGATGCTCCACTTGAGGTAGTGAATGCTCCTTGATTGGATGTATGGTTCCAATATACTTGCATCGATTTCCTTTGCTTATACACTATTTGATTTCTCCCTGGATTTATGCCTTGTCTTTTGCAGGTTCGACCATCCAAGATACGTAGAATATGAGCCTATGTGAGTGGCTTCTTGCTATGCTTGGGAGAATACTAGCATTCGACCACCTTTGGATGTTTCATCCTGCCTATATTGTGCCTTTGAGGTACTTTCAAATCTTCCCTTTTTCTTGCGTAGATGAGTTAGAGAGGTGCAAATCAATGTAACAATATTTATAAATAAGATACCTTTGGCACCCTTTCTTGCACTTATTTTTGCAGGATATTTTGATTTATATGACAGAATTTTTGAATGCAGTGTAGGGATTTTGAGGTTGTATATTTGCTTAGACACCTTCCCCTTTTTTCTTAGATATTATGATGATAAATCCAAGCTTAGATAGAGGTAGATAAAAGCTCCTTATATGATGCAATTTTTTGCACTTTTTTCCTTGCAACTAACCCTGTAATGCTTTGGATTTGAGACTCACCAAGTCTCAATATTTGAAGCTTCTATTTCTTACTTTGGTTAGTTGTCTTCTTCTCCAATTTTTAGAGGATTCTAACCTGTTTTGGTGGCTTCGCTTGACCACGATGTATTGTAGTTTTTTTGTGCACTAATAGTGTCTTTAGACACTTTGATAATTTCTAATTTTGTGCTATTCTCAAGAACACAAACAATAATCCTTTTGAGAGTAATAAAATAGAATAGTGCAAATGAATCTAATAAAATTTCTTTTAATGCACTAATAATTTCACCTTATCACTTTAATGAACTCTAAAATTAATGCACTTAATAAATTTACTGCAGCTAATCAAGAATAATCTGAAATGAATCTTCAAGAGTTATTCTACAATTTCACTACAATTAATATTGTAGGACTTAGTCTTATTTTTATTTTTTCTAAGTAGAGGATAGGTAGTTGATAGATGTTATTCTAAAATGTAATCAATTCCTAAATAATGTGCAAATGTACCTTAAAAAAGAACTTTTCTCTTTTTGCCCTTTTGAAGACTGTAATCCAAATTGTCTTCTTCTTGCAACTTTATTCCAAATTAAGGTGCTTTAAAAAATTTGATAAGTAATCCAATTAATGAATCTAATTGCACCAAAATTTGCTTATCTTTTTGAAACCTTTTGTAGCTCTTTTGTCGCTTTTGTATAGGATGTGGATCTTGGTCTCTAAGATCACCAAGTTGTTACTTCGAGTAGAATCTTACAACTCTTTGTAGAGTATCCTGAACAGCTCCTTCTTCACCAAAATATGGTCTTGAACTTTATTTCATGATCCTAGGATTTGGTGGCTTGTTCTACTCTTGTGGTATCCTCCTACTGTAGATTTGAAGAATTCTTTGTCTCTGAAGTGGTGCCTTATTTCTATGAGAGTTAATCTTCAAATTCTAGGATTTGGTGAGTTTCTTCTAGGAGTTGGCACTCGTTACCAAGTTCTTCTCAAATTTGGTACTCCTTGACAAATTATTCTTCTCTTGGCTTATTTTTAGATGGCAAAAATTGTCCCAAGTCCTTCGCTATTAGAATCTTCTCTGCTAGCAGTGTTTACACGCAACGATGCACAAATGGTAGGTAAACAGTAATAATAGTAGCTTTCTCTATTTCTCTTTGGATTCACCATGTGCTCTGATACCACTAATGGCTTTAGCACCACTCCATCATATCATGAGAAAGAGAGAGAGAAAGAAACATATATAATTAAGAATAGAAAAACCGATACATTCGAGTAAGGGCATAAGACGCTTTATATAGGAATATAGGTTCCTAGGACAAACTCTACCTAGTTGTGCAAGGGACAACTTGCACATATACAACTTGCACATTGATACTTGTGCATTTACTATGTTGCATGAAGCAACTAGAAAAATTTCCCCTAAAGTAACCAAATGATGTAATATATTCTAACATATGGTTTCTTGGGTTCATTTGGGAGAAGTGGATCGGACGATGAATCAACCCCCCATATACAAAATTGATTATGTTAGGTGATGAACCCATATTGTATACCGCTCCTATGGATAAGGGTGGGTCATGTGAATGATCATAATTCCTAACAGTTTGGATGTTGAGCGATGTGATTGTGACATCCTGAACCACATACTCACCAATGCTAGGACTAGCAAGGTGGACTACAACTTGTGTGGGTGATGATGTGGATGGAGTGTATATGGATATGTGGGACTCCGAGGTGACTTGTGTTTTAGATGATGGTAGTTGGAACGACATCATCTCACAATTTTATTAAATTGACTTGTGAGATGTCAATTGGTGTAGTTGAAGATGGATTTGGTTGAGGAATTTGATGGATGACTGATGATTTTGTTGTGGATGAAATTGCTGTAGGTGCTTGTGGAGTTGGTTGTATGGGTGATGACAGATGGTTGGTAATGAGTGATTTGGATGATATAGAAGATGTGAAGCGATGTCCTCTTGTATGGATGTGGAGGATGTTGATTGGATTCGACCACATGTACGTATTGCTGACTGTGATGAAGGTTGAGTTGTGGAAGTGGAGGCTTGATGTGGATCAGTGATGGGGAGCTCTTCAAGAATAGAATCTTTGGATGAGGAAGTATTGTGTTATGAGGCAGATGGTATAGTTGATTAGACTAAGTAAAAATTAGTGGATGGAAGTGTGGAATCGTATGGATTGGATATGAAGTTGCAATACTTGAATGGTTTTATGTTTGCTGGTATACAATGAATTTGTCCCTCATGTACATATTTCAAACATTGGTGTAGTATTGAGGGGACACATTTCATATCCCTTATCCAAGGGCATCCAAGGAGTACATTGTAATCTATGGAACCCTCCAGGATATGTAACATAGTGTGAAACATCTTAACCCTCACTTCTATAGGTAAGACCACAATGTCAACTGTAGAACATAGAGCATCATTGAATGCTTGCAAGGTGAAGGTGGATTTGGTGATGTGTGAAGGTGGAAGGTTGATACGTTGGAGGTCTAAGGTAATAATGATGTTTATGGATGAGTCAGAGTCAATCAGTACTCATTTGAAGGGCTTTCTATCAACTTGAGCCATGATGTGTAATGGAGGATTTGGTGATTTTGATGATATTGATTTAATATCAAAATCATATAATGTTACAGAGGGCTCCATACATGTTTGAATACTCTCCAAAAAATTGTTAAAGTAATTAGTGTCTTGAGATTGTAGTTCAATGGATTTTAAGATTTAAATTAATACCTCATCGTGTGGGGATATTTTTGTATAAGGTCGTAGATCGATAATTTTGCTGAAGCCATTTTGTAAAGCGAAAATTAAGAACACAAATAACAAAAACTAAAAAAAACAAATAATAGCTATATGCGCATAAAATTAATAAAATTATATATTAATCAAATGAAGGAGCCTTGATCTCCATGTTGTACATAAATGTGCCTCAAATCAGGGGTTACAATACCATATTTGCTTTGATACAATTATTGTAATCAAAGTGTTAAAACCCTCATTCAAATAATGGTGGTGTCTTTGGATCTTCTTCACTCCAATCAAGGGTGAATGGGATTGTGTATCCTTGTAGGGCCACTCCAAGCTGTAACAACCATCAATAGAAATATCTTCTACACCTGCATACAAATCACAATATAAATTGTATCAGTAGTATATGTGAGAGCTCCATTGTGTGAGACCCTTTGTAAAAATAGATTTACAAACCCTAAGTACAGTATTGATGAAATGTAAACTAGATGCAAGAAAATGTAAGTTAAGAACAAATAACAACCTTATAAATACCTAAAATTGTTGGATCTACTCTTATGTTGGATCGATCTAGTATTGCACAAACACCCACGAGCGTTCGAGGGTTTGGCAAATGCAAATAAGTGAATGGTGAATGCTTTACAACATTTGGGGATCGTTGTGGATGCCCTGCAACATTCAAAGAATACCCTGGAGAATTTTTGGGTGATGGAGGATGCTCTATAGAATCCAGATCTAATTTGCAGAGGTGTCAACGGTGGATATGGTGGATGTGTCAATGGTGAGGGTTCATGCTAAGGTGAGGAAATGTGGAAGTAGAATGCTAGGGTTCGTGAGATGATGGATGATCAATGTTTTGGATCTTGACCTCTCAAAAATATTTTGACCTTTCATTCATACAAGTGAATGATCTTTATGATTTGCCCTTGATTCATGTTAGGGTTTGGACGACACCAATGGGCGGTCAATATTAAAACATGATGAAGGACTGAGATTGATATTAGATAAATGACACAAATCATGTTAAATGAATGGTAGATATTAAGACATGATGGGCGGATGAGATTTATTCATATATATATAATATTTATATTTAAATAAATATATAAAATATTTATATTTATATAAATATATAAATATAAATATAAAAATATAATATTTATATTTCTATATAAATAAATATACATATATATATAAATAAATAATGAATGGATATGATTTGATGGCAGGTGGATGACAAGTGGCTAGGATTTGGTGTCAAAAGTTTCTAATTCATATTTTATCTTCTTTTTGTTTCTCATGTACCCAACATCATAATTCCACTGATGACTTGAATCCATCTATCAAGGCTCTATGTTTCAAGATTAGGAATTGGATGAGTTTATAGGGTTGGTTTAGACTCCTCTATGGCTAAACAAATCTTCATTTTCATTGCCTTTAAACTGCTTTCCTTTCCTTTAAAAATTCTTCTATTCCTTTCTTGTTGGAGATATTATATTATTTTGTAACATTGAAGTACCATGGGTACTATTGTAAATATTATATTAGGAGTGTGTTTTATATTTTTCTAATGTATGTGTCAAGTGTGGAGAGTATTATGTGTTATGTAATAAAGTGTGCAAGTGTGGGTGTGTAAGGCATCAAGTATGCAAGTGGAGAGTCATAGGTGATAGGTTTCAAGAGATAAAATGAAGAGTCTCAAGTGTTAGGTGTCAAGTGTAATAGTGAAGAGTTATAAAGACGTGTCAAGAGGTAATGTGAAATATTATGTAATCATGAGATTTTTGTCATAATATGAGGAATGTGAAAGGTTACATCTCCTAGGAGTTTGAAGAGAGAAAAAGTCATGTAAAATTATATATTAAAAAAAATCTCAAGGTAATGAAATATTGAGTAATTGAATATATGTAATCAATTTTGTTGTATTTATTTGATTACCAATAAAAATTTACTTTGTAATATATTGATGTTATTATTGTGAATGTAATTGATGTTTGATCATGGAGAAATTAACTTGTAATATAATCTGACATAATTGCCAATAGTGGTATCATATCTATCTTGGCGAGAGCCTTCTGGCCACTTGAAATTGTTATTTACAAGGTGGAGAGAGTACGAAAGTTTGAGAAGATTGAAGTTGAAGGAAGAGATAAGAATATTGTTAGAGGATATTGTGATTGGTCGATTGCTAGAGAAGTTTTTGGATTTATTTGAGGAAAATTGGACAAGAATTTAGTGAAGAGAGAGTCTATGTATGAAAGTGAGGAGAGAATTAATATTTTTTGGATATTTGTTGATTATTAAGAGAGCATTTAAGTTTTAGGAGATGTAATTGAAGGATTGAGTGAAAGAAAACATCAGAATGTTGAAGGACTAAGCCTCGGAGGATATTGGAAGAATTGAAAGATATGGGATTGCAGATTGATGAGAATATTGAGTAGGATAATGTTAAAGGTCTGAATGAGAGTTCACACTATAAAGAATGCATGAGAACATAGATTATTTTGCTAAATATTGAAAGAGAAATATAAGACAAATTGTTGGAGATATTATTGAAGCAAAGAAGAGTTAATCTAGAGTAAAGAAGTTGTTCGTAGGAGCTGAGTTTGTGAGTTGAGGTGCAGACATAAGGAAGAATAATAAACAAAGGTAAATGTGAAAGGTTGGTAGTGGTTTTCAATAGGACATTACTTGAGCACCCTGACTTTTTTTTTCCTGACAAGAGGATGTTACCTGAGCTACTTTGAGTGCTATTAAAGGTAAAAGCATTCAAGGTCTATTTTAATATTTAATATTTGGAGTTATAAGGTGCACTTTGTAATATGATATTGCTTTGAGGGAGAGATAAGGAGAGATTTAATTGGATAAATTAATTAATTAAAATAGGAATTAAGAAATTGAAAATTGCTTTGGGAGATATAAGAAGAGTAAAAAATTGAATTGGAAAATTGATGAATGGTGAATTAAAATTTTGAATGTTTGATTGATGAAAAATTTAAAGAAGGAATGAATTAATGATAGGGAGATATAAGGAAACTAAATGTTTGGAATTTTAATTGAAGTTTGAATTAATTGGAGTGTGGATTAAATTGAACTTTGAAAGTAAAATTGTGAAATTGTAAAAGAAAATTGATTTGGGAGATATAACATTTGAATTTGATTAATGAAATGAATGAATGAAGAATCGCAATTTTAAGATTGGTTGGTTGATATGGAAAGAAATAATTTGTGATATTGAAATTTTAAAATTTGGAAGACAAAAGGAGAATAAATAATTGAATTTGAAATTTTATGGATTTTGAAAATTGATGAATGATTTGAAGATTGAAATTTGGATTTGAAGAATTGAGTGAATAATTTGAAAGTTAATTTGAAGAATTGATTGATTGCTTAAGAAGAATAAATCCAAGAGTCTCACATCATGGATAGAAAACAATAAAAAACTTCCAATAAATATGGAACACAAGAACTAATGGAACATATACAATTTATTCAAAGTGAAGTAGAAAGTGTTGTTCTTATGATTCTTAAACAATACATGAAATATTATTTTAAAGATGCTCATAATAAAGGAAAATCAGATTATGAAATAGCAGTGACATCAAGGAGAGTTACAAAATCAAGAAATAAGTTTTATGTTCCTACCAAAGTCTATCCAAAATCAAATTACACTCAAAGGTGTATACAGTGCAATAAATATTGACATAAAGCAAAATATTGTTGGGATATAATTCATTGTAAGAATTGTGGGAGCCATATTTATACCCACAAAAACTATTGTACAAAGAAAATGGTGTTCATGAATGGAGCACTATAAAAAGAATTTTAATGATGACATTAGATGAAATACTTAAACAAATTATTGAAAAAACAACTTTTAAAATAATTTGAATCACAACAAATGCAATACCGACAACAATACCACAACTAAATGCAAAGAAAAATATTGAAGAAGATGAAGATTGAATACTAAATTCTTCACACCAAATAATGTAATACGAGGGGTGTTGAAGATATTATATTATTTGGTAACACTGAAGGACCATGGGTGCTATTGTAAATAGTAGATTAGGAGTGTGTTTTATATTTGTTTAATGTATGTGTCAAGTGTGAAGAATATTATGTGTTATATAATAAAGTGTGCAAGTGTGAGTGTGCAAGGTGTCAAGTATGCAAGTGAAGAGTCATAAGTGATAGGTGTCAAGAGAGCAAATGAAGAGTCATAAGTGTTAGGTGTCAAGTGTAGTACTGAAGAGTCATAAAGGTGTATCTATATGTAATGTGAAAGGTTATGTAATCATGAGATTTTTGTCATAATGTGAGGAATGTGAAAGGTTGCATCTCTTGGGAGTTTGAGGAGAGAAAAATTCATGTAAAGTTATATATTGGATACAAAACTCCATGCAATGGAATCTTGAGTAATATGAATATATGTAACCAAGTTTGATGTATTTTTTTTATTATCTATAAAACTTTACTTAGTGAGATATTGGTGTTAATATTTTGAATGTGATTGATACTTGATCTTGGAGAAATTAACCTGTCTAGATGATTTGGCTAATTTCCATCATTTTCATCCATATAGTCCAAAGTATTGTATCTTTTGATATATTTCCAAATTGTTTGTAAAGCCTCATTTTAAAAAGTTTTTTACCATTGCTTTAACCATTCTTCAATTTTGTCATTCATCACCATCCATTTACCAAACATATTAAAAATCCATTGCCATAGTTTCGAAACTATTGAGCAATGTCCCAAGAAATGGTCTATGCTCTCCTTTTACATATAACACATTATGAGGGGCTATGAAAACCTCTTTTCATAAGGTTATCCCAAGACAAAAAAAAATTCTATGACTTACTAGCCGAACAAACATTTTGACTTTAAGAATGTTCGAGCCATCCCAAATATCTCTTTGTATTCTTGTTATATTTATTTTGTTGGTGATTTACATTATATCATCTTCTTGTTGTGTATTCTCCTGAGCTATTCAACTCCCAAATCAACTTATCCTTGTCTCCCCTTGAAAAAATCACTATTATTATCTTTCTACTCAACTACTTCCTAGCATCAATGTCTTGTATACTTGTAAAATTATCTTTCCATTTGTATATTCCTTCTTTATCCTTGTACATAATATTTGAAACCCTATCATTATATTTATCTTGAAGTAATCTCATCCATGGTTTTAAAATTAGATCTATATTGAGTGGTTTTTTCTTACACCAAGTATGTATCCAGATAAAAATAAATTCTCTAGTTCCCCGTAGGCTAACAATTTCATTTCAACCAATCATTGTATTTAAGTATTTTGGACTTAGAAAATGATTCTATAGGTTTAAAATAAAATAATTAGAGTAGGGTGCCATGGGTTGAAATTTTTTAATAGAATGCGCATAAACATTTAAATATTAATCAGGCTTGATAAATTTTTGGTTGAAGAAACCTTTCTTCGTTGATATTTTAGTATGGAGATTCTTAATCGGACTAACTTTGATCACTTTTTTATTCTTTTGGAATGGAATTTGGGCCACAATCCCCCCAAATACCTTTATGTTTTGAGAATTGATGACTAGAAAAGGGGGATTTGAGGAAAAAAAATCCCTTTTTGGTGGGAGGAGGGTCGTCCTTCCCATGGAAGAGATATGTATGTTTTTTCCAAACAAATACAACATATCAAATATCATCTCAAATTCTAGAAAAGAGGTATCAAAATTGATTTTAGTTCTAAAAGGCTCCTTTATCGACAAATATGGAGGAGCTGGCCACACGCTTTAGGATTGGAGAAATCATAGAGGATTTGAAATATGAATATGAACTAGTCAAAAAATAATTAGAGTCCATATACAATCAAGAGAAAATTATTGGAAATAAAGAGCAAGAACTGCTTGGCTGTTGGAGGGGGGTCAAAACACAAGTTTCTTTCATCGCTCTACATCGACAAGTAGACAAAGAAACTATTTGACTACTTTAGGACTCCAATGGACAGGTGATGGACACCATACCAGGTATGCAACATGCAAAAAATAATTATTTTCAAATTATTTGTATTTCCCCTACTATCCCTAATATTGTAGTGCAACAAGAGATACTTAACTGTATCCCCTAGATTATTTCAATCGAGCAAAACCAAACCCTTTTTAGTCTGGTGGATAAATATGAGGTGAGGAGCATAGTTTTTAGCACAAAATTAGGGAAATCTCTAGGGCTTAATGGTTTCCCAATTGAGTTCTTTAAGGCTTTCTAGGATGTCATAGGATATTTTTAACCAAGGTTGTTAAAGAATCTTATTCGAATAGAACTATGCTTCAGACTCTAAATCATACTTTTCTCACTTTGATTCCTAAAGTGGGGCAAACTGCAAGTCTTGGAGATTTTCACCCAATTTCTCTCTACAATGTGACCTACAAGATAATCACTAAGTTGATGGTTGAAAGGCTTAAGAATATTATGGACAACATAATCTCCCAAGAACAAGGAGGATTTATGGAGGGGCATCAAATTTTGGATGGAGTTATTCTAGCCCAAGAGGCTATCCACTCTATGCAACATTCTAGTTGAAGAGGTATGTTTATTAAACTAGATATGTCTAAGGCTTATGATTGAGTCCCCTGGCAATTTTTGGATCAAATGCTTGAGAAATTTATCTTCTCTTAGGAGTCGAGAGAGTGGATCATGAGTTGTGTCTCGATGGTTTCCTTCTCTATTCTTACCAACATCTCCTCCTCAACCCCTTTTCTTTCTTCTTGAGGTATTCATAAAGGAGATCCTATTTTCCTATTTTTTTATTATTCTAGTAAAAGGATTGGGAAAATTCCTTCGAATAAATAAGTAACAAGATTTTTTGGAAGGTTTGCAACTAGGTGAGGAGATATTAACTCATATTCAATTTGTGGATGATATTAGTCTTGTTAGGGAGGCCAACATTTGTGAGGTTAGAACAATCAAAGCCATATTAAAAACCTACATGGATGCTACTAGTGAGTAGGTTAATGTTGCCAAATCCAAGGTTGTTTTCTTCAATACAAAAAGAAGAATCTAAGATCAAATTCTATCCATTTTGAAAATTTCCTAGGGTACCCTTTCACTTGATTACCTAGGAATTCCTCTTCATTTTTAGAGCTTAAGGATAGCTAATTGGAAATATTTAATGGATAGAATAACTACTAAATTTAATCATTGGACTCATCAATTTCTTCCCTTTGGAGGAAGAATGACTCTCATCCAATTGGTGATCCAAGCCATGCTTGTTTATAAATTCTCCATCCTAGCTACCCCATGAGATTCCTTAGAGAGTTGGATTAACTTATGAGAAAAATTGTGTAGGATGTGTTATATTTTGATGGTGTATTCCAAGGGAGAATGTAATCATAGGATATAAAATATGCATAAATGTAAGATGCTAAAATATGTTATTAATGGAAAGTAACAAAAATGATATAATGGAGTATGAAGAAAATGAGCACTCTAGAACAGATGCTTAAAGAACTACATTGCACCCCATCAGCAAACTATATGGTGGTCTTACACAATATACCTACTACAACCTACAGTGATATATAATCACTCACTATGAGGCCCTTTATATAGAAATATGGATTGCTTTGCCAACACTCTACCTAGATGTACAATATTACACCTTGCACATTTATAACTTACACATAGACACTTGTGCATTTATTATATTACTTGAAGTAAATGGCTAACTACCCCCTAAAGTAATCTACTACTCTAGTTATGTACCAAGGGTGGTACATTTACATGATCCAAATGATGTAATATACTCTAACACCCCTCTGTATTATATTATTTGGGTATTGAAGACTTTAGTCTTCAATATGGAACTTCTTCTCTGTTTCCTGTATCCTAATCAAGGAAGTAGTTAGTGTCTTCATACCAAGTTACCCTTGTTGTAAGAGATTTGACTTCTTGATCATTTGTCGTATCTTCCAGTTCTTCAATTTCTTTAATCTTCTGATTCAAATGTCCTTTTTTATTCCCTTTTCAATATTCCAATTGTGTATAATAGTTTTGATGTTGATATTGTTGTTGTTAGGGACTATTTTGATATTGTCTTGGTTGGAATACCCTATTTGGTTGGCTTCCATAGTTCATATAATTTTCTTGATTCTGATTTCTCCTGCAAATCTAACAATATCTGTTATTCATGGTCTTCAAACTTTTGAAGATGAAGCAATGTTTCCCTGTGGATTATCTTTTAAGACCAATGCATTATCAGTCATTTCATCTTTCACTATATTTTCTATCTCATATTCTTGAAGAATGTTGATTAGTCCATCAGACTCTATATCTTTACTTAGAACATGTAAGGATGTAACTAGATGCATGTAGCTATCTAGAAGTGCTCTCAAGGTTACTTGAACAAGGAATTTAACTTCAATATTTTCTCCTAGAGTTAGTAATTTTTCTTTGATATTTGTTATCTTCCTTAAGAATAATTCTATGCTTTCACCACTATTCATTTTCAGGAAATGTAATTGAGTTTGAAGATTTAAGAAGGCTTTAGTTTTCCCTTCAAATATTTTCTTTAATATTTTCTAAGCCTATGTAGATGTCCCTACTGAGCTAATGTAAGCTTGTATTTCACTTGTGATGGCAAATGTTATCATCATTAATGCCTTAGCATCACTTTCTTTAAACTTCTGAATCTTAGTTTCTCCCTGAGTTGGTTTTGTTATTGCTCCTTTGACAATATTCCAAAGTTTTTAAAATATCAAAATAGCTCTCCCTTTGTTTTCCATGAGAAGTAATTTGGGCCTTTAAGTATTTGGGATTATGTAAGGATGAATTTGTTTGTGGTCATGATGAATCTCTAGGTATAAAACCTTTCTTGGCTTTAGATTTTGTAGAATTCCTTATATCTCCCTAGTTAAGAGATGTGAGCTAATTTGATAAAACCTTTCTTAGAATTAGGTTTTTTAGGATTCCTTAAATCTCCCTAATAGTTAGAATATGCTTAGTTCACCTTTTAAGTTGATTTTGTAATATTTTTAGAAAAAACAAATTTTTAATTTTACCTTATCTTTCTCAATGAAGTATGCTTAAATAGTTGGATTTCTTTTTGTCTCCTTAGAATGAGTATAAGATCATTTTTACCAATTAGTTCCAACTTTATATGTAGGCAATTGATCTGCTTCTCTTTCCAATAGATTAATTTTCTAAATTCCAATTATTTGTAAATAGTTTGAAGTAGTATGCATTATATCTCCCTGCTTTTTGGAATATTAGAAAATAATATTATTTGCAATTTAATATTAATTTAATTAGGGCAGGGTTATGCATAAGGGATCAAACCCAAAATGTACTTGTAAAAAAATGGTGAATCTATTTCGAAACCCTAGCGAATCCTATCCAACTTCATGTAGGAAGACATGGCGAATTACCTTATTTTTCACCAAAAATTATAAACATTGGTAAATTTTTGTTAATATTTGAAAAATATATATTAAACAACAGCAAAATACTACCTGTAGATATGCATCTGAGGGAGGGCTGAGTGCAGTTTTGCACTCGACCCAACCCTCCCTCGATCGGGTGCAAAGTGTCCTAACAAAAAGAGAGAATTACATTTCCTCAAGAGAAAATAGGGAAAAACATGCAAAACAAGGCAACATAGAGGAAAACATGGGAACCAAAGCATGTACCTGTTAAGAAATACATCAAAACACTCAAATATGGAATAGAGGAAAATAGGGGAAAAAAACATGCAGTCGATCTAAGAGCAAAAAAGGGTTTGGGTATCGGTTCAGGTGTAGAATAGGATCCGATCACTTTGGATGCAGAATAGAGTCTGGTCACTCTAGGTGCAGAACAAGATCCATTCACATCGGATCCAAAATGAAGATTGGTCACCATGCATACAGATCAGGGTTTTATTATCGATCTGGATAAAAATAGGGTTCGATCACTCCGTGTGTAGAACAAGGCCCGATCACTTTGTGTGCAAAATAGGGTCTGATCACTCCACGTGCAAAACAAGGACTAGTCACTCCGCGTGCAAAACAGGGTCCTGCTGTTAGTCTAGGTTCAAAATAAAATTTGGTCACCCTGCTAGCAAAATAGGGTCCGATCACTTTGGATGCAGAACAGGTTTCTATTGCAGAAAGTTTTAGTAACCAATTCGTATTTTTGCCTGGAAGGTTTTACTTTTCATTGTGACTGCTCAATTTTCTAATTGTTTGAATGTTTTACATTAAAAAGTATTGTTGGCGTGTTAATTAAATATAGTGCTATAATTGGAAAAATTGGCGGGATAATTTAAAAATGTTATAATTTTTAGGCAAAAAGGGTCCTTGATTTAGATGGGAGTGTTGGTAAATTAAAAAAAACGTAATACTATTATCAACGCGAGGCAAACCGACCTTTAAAATGTTTTTGTCTCTAAAATTTTTTTGTGAATAGGCCGATGTCCAGGGTCCCCAAAATTTGCCAATTTGCATTTTTGAACAAGCTAATATTCGCCCAATTTTTGAATATTCACCATTGTGCATAACCCTGAATCGGGGTAGACAACCTTATATCTCCTACTCTAAATATTGCAAATATTATATTATGTGTATGCACCTCAATATTTAATTTTTTGAAATATAAACTTGCTTTATTATCTAATAATGCTTTGGTTGAATATGTATTATCCAATGCAATAGTAAACCTTATAAAAATCACCTTATAGCTCCTTTTTTTAATAAAAGCAAGTAAATAAACTTGGTAATATGGGTGCATGATATACCTTAGTATGGGCTTCCTTCAATGTATCTTTTGTAGTGTTGTATTTGTTGTCCAATATTCCTTGAATGGGTGTTGATATTGCTTGGTATTGTTGAGCATTTAATGCTCCTTCGTTAATAGATGCTTTATTTGAATCTTGCACCTCCTTGTGTGGACTTTTGACCTTGCTAAGTGTCTAATTATGGCATTAAATATTTATGTCTTGGATGCACTCTTACACAGTGCTTGCTATGAACGTGCTTCCACACCTTGTAAGCTTGATTGTGTGCCTTGCTTTTTCTTCGTCGTTATTTTATCTTCCTCCAAGTTGGGTGCCTTAAATAGAATAGATTCCTTCCAACTTTGGACAAGTGTCGCATGGGAGTTAAGATGAAGATAGGCATTGAGATTATTTCAGCGTTCATTTCTTTTTGCAATGAAGGATTAGATAAGTAACCTCCCCAATGATTTTGTAACTCCTCAAGGTAGGCACTAGATTATTCCTTGAGCATTGAGGAATAATATGGCACTTAGAGTGTTTGTGCCAAGTGGAATTCAGTGTCTTTACATGTAAATATTTTCTCTAATGCTCCAAGGATGAACGTTATGACCTTCCTTTGAATTATTTTTTGGCTTGCTTCATTTCTTGGACAACAAGCAATCTTTCTTTTTGCTCGCTATTTTGATGAAGATGATGGGTGGCTCTAGTTGTGATACTTTGAGATTCTATGGAGCTTCGAATGGTGGTCTTATGGCTGATTTGAGTCCTTATTCTAGGTGGACGTTCTCTGTAAGTTATGGCCTTAGGTATAGCATATTTTTCCTTGTTCTCTAATGTGCTAATAGCACTATTGTAGATAATGCCTTTGTAATAGATCCTTGTACTTAGCTTAATAATATTATCCTATCCACATTGGTAGATATCAATCGATAATATCCTTATTGTGTTGACCTTAATATTGTGGGTGAATGCTTGCTTCTGGGCACTTGATTTGACATGGAGCAATGGTGTCTTTAGGAACCTTAAATCTTGATCAATATGAGCTCTTCGATGGCTCTCTTCTCTTGCTCAAAATCTACCCTTATACTTGTTGGGATGACGGTCGTGCTTCTTCCTGTAATATAATATATTTTGTCCTTCTTGAAGGAACAAAAGTGGTGCTTGTAATAGTTGGATTTTGCACCAATATAACGAACCGAATGTCTCCCTTTTTGAAATACTCTTTGGATTTTGATGAGGCAATTCCTTGAGAAAAGTATTGATGCCTTCACTAATTCTTATTAGACAACTAATGTCTAACTTTTTCACTTGGATAATTTAGTAACAATGAATCCAAGCTAATGCATATAATATGCCCCCTTTTTTAAGTAGAAATTTTTGCACTTACATTAATGAAATTATTAGGGTACCTTGAATCTGAGACTCACCAAATATCGATTTATAGTTTTCTTCAAGGATTTTAATGGTGGATTTATTCTCCACTCTTTGATTTGTATTTGTGGCTTCTTTTGACCATAAAATTTTGCAAGTTTTATGCACCAAGTAGTGTCTTTAGACACTTTTATCATATGCTAGTTTTGTGCCCTTAATCTTAACAATAAAAAACACAAAATATCTCTTTGAAAGGAACTAGTTAATGAACAAATAGTATAGTGCAATAAATTAAAAATACCTTAAAATTAATGCACTTTGAAGGTAACAATAATCTCACCTTATTGCTCCTATAAATAACCTCCCAAAGTAGTTTTAAATGTGCTTAATAATCTCTGCAACTTTTAAGAGTAATCATAAAGAACCCTTAAAAATAATCTACAATTTTGCACTACAATCAATGTTGTGGGATGTAGTCTTCTTAATTTATAGATAGATAATAGGTAGATGATATATTTCATTTTTTGAAATACATACAACTCCTATTTTAATGTGCAAATAAATATCTTAAAAGAACTATATTTTGCACCCTCTTGAAGACTATAATATGAGCCCTTCTCTTTGCAACTTTAATCCAAATATGGTGCTTTAATGAAGCTTGATAATAATCCCAATTTAAAGTTCAACTAATGAACCTAATTGTACCCAAGTTGCTTACCTTTAATGGCTTTTGTAGATGATGTAGATCTTGGTGTTTAGATTCACCAAGTTTCTTGTCTGGAATGGTGGTTGCTTGCGGTTGTGAATGTTTTTAGTCTGCTGCTCTAAAATTAATTTCAACTTCTCCTTCAGGATCTGGCCTAGAACTTCAAAGTCTTGTAGCGAGTAATGCTATCTTGATTTTTGCCCTTTAGAAGTCAATATATTCATTGAAATATTATCCTTTAGGAACCCTTTTAGTATTTTGTTATGAATCTAGCAATTCTCTATCTGAAATGTACTTTCTTTAGCTATGAAGGGTAATTTTCAAATCTTATTGGATTTGGTAGGTTTCTTCTATCTAATTTCTAACTTCAAACAAGACTTTCTTCTCAATAATTTGAAGCTCTTGAGGTCTTCATGCATCTTCTCTCTGAAATTTGACAAATTGTTTGCCAAATGTTTCTCCTTTGGGCTTATTTTCGTATGGCAACAATTGTCCCAAATTCTTTCACTATCTTTGTAGTGAATTTCTCCAATGTGTTCTCCTAGGAACTTCTTTGATGGCTTCTCCAATTTTTGCAATGAGTCTCTCCAAGCCTTTTCCTTGAGACCTCTCCAAGGTCTTCAGCCTTGCAACTTCTCTAGTCTTCTTGATGAGACCTTTCCTTCAACCTTCAACCACAAAAGTGTTGGCAGTGATATATTCTTCACGTATCTCTCGAACAAGACTTTTGATAGTCCTTATCTATCTCTTCCAATGATGGAATTTATTCAATGATACCTTTGATGGGTCTCTTTAGCTTCTTTTAGAGAAAGTTTTCAATTAGTAAAGGAGATCACAAATATCCTATATTTCACGGACTCTTCTTTGGAGTCTTCTTTAGGTTCAAGGATTGTTCTCTAGAGTCTTCTTTAGGTTCAAGGCTTCTATGGACTTTTATTTTGGATCGAGGTTTATGTGGCATTTTCTTCTACAATAAGGCTTTTGCGGCCTTCTCTTCTACAATGTGCAAGTCTATAACAAGGCTTATTTTAGTTTCATTTTTATGCAACAAGATATTTGTAAGATTATTTTAAATCTTGTTAATGATGAATATTCACTAGTTGATTTGTCGATCTAGTGGAATGAATGTTGAGTCCTAGTATTCACGAGTTATTTTGCAACTATGTGAAAATACTCTAGCCAAATGTAATCTCATAAATTTTGGAACTAAGATTTGCTTCTCCTCTCAATCTCTCTTGTGGCTCTCCATATTCCTATTTAAATCTATCATGGCTCTGATACCACTGTTAGCTATTGATAGTGTATGCCAAGGGAGAATGTAATCATAGGCTATAAAAAATAAAAAAATGTAAGATGCTAAAATATGCTATTAATGGAAAGTGACAAAAATGATACAATGCAGTATGGAGGAAATGAGCACTCTAGAACTGATGCTTAAATAACTACATTGTATCCCATCACCAATCTATATAGTGATCTTACACAATATACCTACTACAAACTACATCGATATATAATCACTCATTATGAGGTCCTTTATATAGAAATATGAATTGCTTAGCCAACACTTTACCTAGATGTACAAGGGGACACCTTGCACATAGATACTTGTGCATTTATTATATTACTTGAAGTAACTAGCTAACTACCCCGTTTATGTACCAAGGGTGGTACATTCACATGACCCAAATGATGTAATATACTCTAACAGGATGGCCCAAGGATGGTTAAAAAGTGGGCTCTTGTTAGTTGGAATAAAATATGTCAGCCTAAATCTTAAGGAGGTCTTGGTTTTCATAAAGAAGTTTTAAACAATCAATCTCTTTCTGGGAATATTTATTGGATATGGATATCCAACAAGGAGGATTTCTTAAGTAGAGTCATCATTAGTAATTATTTGGATTCCTTCACTCTATAGACACCTAAAAGTTGCACATGGCTACCTCTACGTACTAATATATACTTTTGGATACTTGTAGGTTTACATAGGCCATCCTAGACATATCTAGGCTATTTTAGATTGGTGTAGACTATTTTATATGGCTCTAGACCTACGTAGACTATTGTAGACATGTGTAGACATGCATAGACTACTGTAGACATATGTAGACTATCGTATATCGCTCTAGATTAGCGTAGCATATCATAGAATTACATAGATTACATTACTAGTTTATAGGTACAAAACCCTAATAAACTACTCAATTCACATCACGACTACTTGGAATCCATAAAAGGATCATTCATAAATCACCTAAGGCCACTTAAGACCTTCCTAGACTTAATTAGGACCCCAGGGGACTATTAGTTCCTAAAAGTCTTAATTAAAGTTAACCCAAATTCTAATTTTAAAGTGACTTCACTTAAAGTGCACTTTTTGGATTATAAAGATTAATTAGGTTCCTAAATCCTAATTAGTCCTAATTATTCCCTCCCACATGTGTGTGCACTAGGTTATTTAGGATATTTTCTAGGAAACCCTAACCTAACCCCAAATCTAACCTAGAGTTGACTAATCCTAGTTAACCCTAATCTCTCCTCACACATGTGTGAGGATGAGATATTTCCTAAGGGAATGTGAGGATGACACCTCACAAACCCTAACCTAACCATCCTATAACCTGATCTTAGGATTTAGTTCCCCTAACCACACCCCCTACCCCTTAGGTTTATCTATAAATAGTGGACCTAAACCCTCATTCTACCTCTCTTTCTCCTTTTATCCAAAGCACATAAACTCTGCCAAAATGCATACAAAAGTACAAAAACTACAACTTGAACCTAAACAACAATAGTACAGCACCTGAAGAGCCCATCCACGCAAGGTTTTCCTTTAGAATGCACTTACAACTGAATTCGCTCCCCGACTTGCAAATCCAGCACCAGTTTGCCCCCAGCCTTTGAATTGGGTGTACGGGTCCCAAATCACCCCAATTTTGTTAGGTAAGCCTTATTTGACAATATTATAATGTTTACCATAATTTTTATAGCATTTTAGTTCAATTTAATTTACTATTTTCATTATATTTCATCAATACGAGCCTAACAAAGGCAAGCCCCTAAACCAACTAACCCCCTTTTATAGGCCATACAACAAGTGGAAAAGGAGCAAAATCAGCATCAATAACACCAGCAGTGTCCCCCACGCACTAAATCCCACCTACATCAAGAAACCCAAAAGCAAATGTTAGTCTATTTGATGTTCATTTTGAAATATTTCCTTATAATCCTTATTGTAACCTATGAATTCCATTTCAAATGAATAAAGAGTAATTTTGTGAACATGTGCATTTATTTTGTATTTATGTTTGAGAAAATAGCAGCTTTTGCCTATTTCATTCTGGCACGCCCGATGGGACCCCCACAACGGATTGTGCTAGAGTAGTTTATAATGAATCTGACATAATCCACTATTTTTGTGTTTTGCAGGTACAAAATATGAGTGATACAAAGACTATTGAAGCCCTAGAAACCCCCTCAAACCATCATAACAGGTATTTTAGACCTCTAAATCTAATTCACCCCCTGACCTACAAATTCATATTCAATTCACCCCCTGGCATACGAATTGACCCTACAAGCCTCAAAAAATCCTAAAATTATAGGGGTGAGTAGTAGAAAAGTAAACCAGACCACCTATAGCATCAAACTCTAGGTATTCTCCCAAATTTTCTCTATTTTGTAATTTATGTGTGAGGAGCAATTTACTAGTAAATGCATAGGTACATTTGGTAAATTTCCCTTTCCTTACATATCCATCATGTTAGAAAGGCTACTTTAGTTGCAGAAACCTGCACAAAACTAGCAAGTCTGATTTTGTAAATTTTTGATAAATTTTGGCTTTCTTTTCCTAAATTACATGTAGCATAAGTTCTCCATTACTTATTTGCTCCATAGCATCCCTTTCCATTACAAAAGTGTTTCATATTCTCAATTCTAAAGTTTAGATTTAGGATTAGGGTTTTGTAAATCTCTCTTGTACACTTTATTAAAGAAATTTCAAATTTCGTTTTTGTACAAAAATCAAAGTTCCATTTCTCTCATGCTTTTAAGAATTAGGGTTTCAAAAATATCCTTTTTGCATATTTCATTAAAAGAAAATTTCATATTCATTCTTGTAAATACAAATTTTAGAATCCTTTTATTGTCATTAAATTAGGATTTCCCCAGCTCTTTCACAAATCCCCTAGGTAAAATCATAATTGTTACATTTCTTTCTACATCCTTTGTATTATATTACCTATTTATATTTGTATAAATCCTTCTTACATCTCTTTCATGTTTTGAAACTAGGGTTGCATAAACCCCTTTTCTCACATGTGTTACAATGCTTGTTTACATACTTTCATAGAATAGATCCTAGTTTTTTGTCCAAAAGGCACTTAGGATTAGATGTCTTTTATAAAACGCATCTTACTTCAACATTTGCTTCCAAAAGTGCATCTAGGGCTGGCTTTTATTTTAAAAGAGCATCTAGTTAGATTTATCGCTTTACATATCATCGTTAGAAAACTCAAACCCACACACATGTGGTTCAAAAACAAGTGGTGAGATTGGACTTCATCCCCAATCCATCACTCGATATTGGTGTGGTAGGAGTAGTACCCTCCACCATCTCACCTCCTTAGACACTTAGTAGCCATACGAGAGGTTTTTTGGATTTCATCATCGAAAAACCCTTCACTTTTGAGACTGGGCTCCTAGATTTCATCATGAGAAGTTACCTTCAGAGTGGGATAGAATTAGATGCTTTTATACACAAGGCTCTCATTGTGGACACGGTAATTGTCCTTATTGACGATGTCGGCCTGAGTGTGAAGCAAAAGCATGGGTATGTTGGTAGTAAGTCTCAAATAGGTACCACCTCTTCTCATGAGAGGATATAGCAAACTCATTTCAGTATAGTGAATTTCCCCCTATAGGCTATCATTTTACCATGCCTTCCATACAGGTCACCATTCGCATGTCGTGATATTGTTCTATTATTTGCATATTTGGGTGTTGTAGGAGGTTCGATACCGATGACACTCCTGATATTCTTGAGCATTCAATCCACTACCTGTGATTCTACCTAGGAAGTATCAACATCAAAACACACCAAAATGAACAAAATACTTTATTTCTTGCATTTAGAATTGATTCTAGTTTAGCATTGTTTGCATGATCACAAACGGGTTTCAGTATATCACACCGATGAGCACCAGAAATGCTCATTTTATATACACTATTAAGGGGCATCATCACTGGTTTAATTAGCATTAGATGGAAAATCCGGTATTATGCTTAATGGATATTTTTAGTAGAAATTGTGTATAAATGCAATTTTTGTTACTAATATGGTGTTTCCCAGTCTACCTCCCAAATGGACCTAGAAATGCTTCTATTTAATTGTGTCTAAGGTATATGGAGTAGGCGCCTTACTCTGGCGCCTTACTCCCATACATGGGGAGGTGCCTTACTCCCATACATTAGGAGGTGCCTTACTTTGGTGCCTTACTCCCATGTATGGGATGTGCCGTATTGGTGCCTTACTCCCATATATTGGAGACACCCACATTGGAGATGTCATATAACCAAGTCAACATTGACCAGGTTGACCAAGGGGCTAAGGAGGAGGTTGCACGTGAAGACAAAGGAGAACTATTTTAATCATGCATTTATTAAATATAATAAAGTATTTGTTATTATTATCAACCAATTGGTCGGTTGACCTTGTAAATATCTTAAGGTATTATTTTTAGAATGCATTAGTTTAGTATTTGTTTGTTACGTACACCTAAGGATTTTTTATATTTATCCTTCTGGTGAACGAACATGCTTTAAAATAGAGGAATAAAATATGTGTAGAAACCAATTGTATCTAATCACGTCATGTGATTAAAATAGATTATTTGTTATTGTAACAAGATCTGATTGCACTTTATATAAAGACGTAGGCCAGATGAACGGATGATCAATGATTAATTTTACACAAATTATTTTATTTCATTCTTTGTTTAATTTAATTAAGAGTGCAACTCCTCTTATTCGAGCAAGCTCTACGTAGCTAGTCGGGTGGACTATCTACGGGAGCTTGGGCCCACTCCCTGCAATAGTCCTCCCCTGTTTCATTTTTGTTCTTTATTTTCCATAGCTTAGATTTATTGCTTTATTCACTGCTTTAATTAATTTAGTTGTGTATGTTTATTTTCCAGCATATTTAATTTCCCGTACATTTACTTTCAGCACTTTAATTTAGTTGTAATTTATTTATTTAATTTTTTGCACTTAGTTTTATTTAGTTTGGATGAAATCAACATGCATAAAATTTCCCCACCAAACTAAATAAGGTACAACCAGATTCATTCCCCAACACTGCAGGCATATACTGTGTGTGACACTCGTAAGTTTACGGACTTACCGGATTGATAATTTATGGAAGAGAAATGATTGTTTTTTGAGACATAATTTATGCTCACCATTTTTGCGTCGTTGCCAGGGAGTTTCTAAATTGTAGTGTTATGATTTACAAGTTAGATAAAAATTCTATTTAAAATCACATGTAGATCTTTTTCTTGAGAAGTGTGAGTCCACCAAGGACCTTTTTATAAAGCCAAAAAAAATAGTTATCGGTACAGTCAGAGCCAAATCCCATAGGCAACAGATTAAATTTACCAGCTTCTTAGGTAAATACGAGAATGAACCTAATGTACCATAATTAAGTGTAGAAGTAGGAATAAATTGTGTTGAAAAAATTTAGAAAATTAGGCGATGAAGGATTTCCATCATGCTCTGAATGGTTTCAAGAAATTAAAGAAATAGCACAACCCAGGTCTGATTAAAAAAATTTAGGGATGTGTTTTTATATCGAAACCATTGAAAAATTATGCCTCTAAAAGCTTGGTTTTACCAATGAAAATTTTTTACAGACTTAACGCTTTGCAACATATTGGCAATTTATTTTAATGATGTAGGAAAAATGATAGAGCTAAATTTAAGAGAACGTCTTGCTATGGAGTATGCTTTTCAATTGCACTTAAGGCGACCTCGTGATTCATAAACTAGCATGTGTTTTTAAAAGGTTGTTATGCCCTGTTTTCTTCAAAGTGCTAGCCGTAGGTAGTCATTTGTCGGCCTGCACATTTTACCATAATGTTGAAAGAGTTTGGTTGTGAGGCCATGAAGGAAAATACTCTCCTCATGCTACAACATATCAGACTAGTTGACAAAGAAGAATATGATTTTTAGAATACTAGCTCAGATATAGGCATGGGGGGAACTCCACCTTCATCATTGCCACCAACAACACAATAAACACTAGTTGCAGTGTTCATGAAAAAAAAATATTCTGCTAAAAAGGCTCCAAATTAAAATGTAGAGCTAAAACAGAGTTTTTTTGCTACCAGTTGGAAGAGAGTATCCTCTTTCCTAAGGACCAGCTTGGTCCATAAGGGAAATGATAAATCTCCAACTTATAGCTAAAAAAATAGGGGAGAATCCTAGAAGAAATCAAATATTTATACGAGGTCCACATGGTTCCTAAGCACGATAAGAAAAAATATGAATGGAGCTCATAGTGGCCTAAAAAAAATAGCACATAAAATCTCAATGTTACGTCTCTTGAAAACATCACATATGAACACCTGACACATGTCGTAGATGATGGTGAATGGATTTATCCCCTACTCTCGAAAGCAGATAATCATAGTGTTGCTCTAATTTGCCTACGGGGGGAAAAAATATTTAGAGAGGGAGATCATTCTAATTCAGACACACGTGTGTTGGGACTGTATAAAGTTTAATCAATGGAAAAAAGGGGGTGACATACTCAAGAGCATACAGTGAGAAAATTATAAATGCACAAATATTAATCCTTGCAATGCATTCGGAGAGAAACGTCAAAACAGGATTAAAATATTTGTGTCATTTATGATGAGTTGGGTATTTCAAATTTTTAAGTTTTTTTCTATTGGCTACTATCAATCCTCTAATATGTGTATATGGGACACAAAGTTTTTTGCACAACCTCCACTTCCTAATGCACAGTGCCAATACTGCAATTTTTTTTTTACGATAGCATTGCATTCGGTTAAAAAAATATGGGAAAAAAATACAGAGAGGAGATAGAGTCTTACTATGGTGGAAGAGAACACCAAATTTGTAAAGAGATGGTGAGGATCTAAAATCATGGAGAAATTTGTTGTCACAGTGCATAAAGTTCATTATTTCTCACAAATAGATTGGTGGAGAAGATGTTCCAGTACACAACACATTCAATCAAATTCCCAGGGTGGATTGGTGATAGTTCTCCAGCTTGGCCACCAAATCTTAAAATCCCCAGATCACATTTGTGTAATTGACATTTTGTTCTTTGACGTAGACGATAAAAAAAAAATGATAATCCAAGTTCTATTCTGGTTGCGGCATAATAGACAAAAAAAATAGTTAGAATTTTATTAATGCCTTTAGTTTAGTTTTTTATGTTTTGTAGGATAACATGAAGTGTAGAGTGTCATACCAATAGTTTTCAGGAGTGCCTTACTCAAACAAGTGCCAAGCAAATGCCTTACTGAGGTAGGCGCCTTATTGAGGTAGGCGCCTTACTGAAGCAGATGCCTTATTGAATTAGGCACCTTACTCAGGCTGGTGCCTTACTCCGGTAGGTTCCTTACTAAAGCAGGCACCTTACTAAAGTAGGCACCTTACTCAAGTAGGTGCCTTACTAAAGCAGGTGTCTTATTGAAGTAGATGCCTTACTGAGGTAGATGCCTTACTCATGTAGGCGCCTTACTGAAGTAGGCACCTTACTGAAGCAAGTTCCTTACTGAAGCAGGCACCTTACTAAGGTAGGTGTCTTACTCAGGCAGGCGTCAAGCAGGCACCTTACTCAAGCAAGCGCCAAGCTCCTCAAGCGATGCCTCAATGTCCATCAGCGGAGGCACCTAATCACGGAATAAATAAATAAATAAATAAAATAAAATAAAAAAGGACAAGCACCTTGATGTCATGCGTCAAGGGTGCCTTGATTATTATTAAAAAAAAATGGAAAAAGAAAAAATTCGCACTTCATCTATTATGCTCGGCATAAAAAAAATTTTGCTACTTTCATGTGTTGCAGGGAAAGTGCCCGCATGCAAGCTACAGGCATCCTCAGAGCCAGGGCCTAACAGGCATGGATTGCACTGAACTGCATTTTAGTTTTCTTAGTTTTTCTTTTGTAGGGGAAATGACCTGATTGTATGAAAAATAGGCATCTTGGGAGACAAGGCCTATACCAGCTTAGCATTCATGAACCTGCACATTTTTTAGGGAGGTAGAAATTTGACTATTTCCATCCGAAGGAGATAGTCCCCATCTGGGCATGGACATGGATGTTAATTCCCTACAAAGGGAAGAGATACCCATCTCTGTGCTTAGATAAAACAGATCCTGATGCGGCACAAGAAAAGTTTTGGAGGGCCTGATCAACTCTACAATAGTAGGCATATTAGCGACAATTGACTTCTCAACAGTAATAAGGTGTCTTGATGCTCATTGCTAGAAATGCGTAACTTCTGTGAGAAGCCATTTAAAAGAAAAAAAAGAATTGGATGGTTGGGAAAGAAAAAGAGTGCTTAAAAATATTTGCAGCTCTTCCTAGAGAAGAGAACTGCAGATCCACTTTATCCCAACATTGCTCAACTTCTTCTCCCTAGATTGGGGGTTCTTGTTGCTTAGTGTGGGACCTGATGTTCAGAGGGTTGCATACCTATTGCACAAAGGGACCTGTTACCGGTGACGAGGGTGTCCCCTAAGTGAGGGAGGATTTGGGTGAACCTATTACTGGTGATGAGGGCATCACCAATTAAAGTAGGGGAGAGGATGGGTGAACCTGAATCTTCGACAAGAAAAAAATGAAAAAAAAAGAGCATTGTTGTGACACTGGACCTATTAAAGTCCACACCTATAGAAGAATACCTCAATGGGAAAGGTAGTGTATGAACCATGCAGAATAGCTAGATCTCGTGCTCACGAAAAATAATATCTTCATAGATCATTGGGGGCTATTGAGTTCAGTTTATATTTTGTTTTGAGTAGAGCAAATTGGTAGTAGTGGTGGGGACCTCATGATTGCAACACAAATTCAAATGGACCACAAACACCATTGCACAACACTACCATTGTAGTTTTCAATCAATACTCCGAGGAAGAATGGATATGTTTAACAATGTGGCTGACATGCCCTTCTACTTGGTGAGCACCCTAAAATATGAGGTATCGTGATACCAGAGAGGAGTAGCCTCTGTCCTAGCCCATCATGGGTTGATTACAGCCCTAATTCGTTAAGTAGAAGAGCACAGGGGAAGCTCGAGCACAGAAAGGAGAGACCATTTGGGTGCATAGACGTTATCTACATTGGAGGAAGAACAGGAGGCCAATATCCAAACAACGGTCGAGGAAGAAGAAACACAACCATAAAAAAATATATCATAATAATAAAATAAAATTCTCCCGATGCACCAAACGTCACAACAATTCTAGAGCACCATGATTACAGGCAACATGAAGATGTTTTCACACCGCCCGCATGATACATATTAGAATCTGCAAAAATTCACCTAGGTATGTACTGAGTTTTCCATTAATTATGTGTACAGTTATTTTAAAAATAATTTCTATGCTAAACTCAGTAGATGCCCTTTATAAATTTTTGTCGAAATATCCTAGCCACATGATATGCCTCGGATATAAAAAAATTATTACCCCGGAACAATTGAAAAAAAGGGGCTACAACATTCACATGAATAAATTGGCATTGCTGCATCATGACAAACACAACGCAACAACACCCCGGAGCAATTGAAAAAAAAAGGCTATGGCATTCACGTGAATAAATTGGCATTATTGCATCATGACAAACACAGTGTAGTGGCAGGTATGGTAAAACATAGTGGCAGGCAAACGCAGACATTGATCAAATGCATTCCAGACATGGGCAAACACAGCAGCAGTAGGCACCCACACTTATTTTTAAATTTGGTCTCACCAAATTTGACCAATATAAAAAATTGGAAAATGCGGCCCTATGATAGCTACATGAAGGCTCGGATGGGTAATTACATAGTAGCATTTAGCAAAATTAGTGTAGTGTGTTTTCCCTAGTACCATAGTGTTTAATGAAAAATAACAGTGTAGTTGGTAATTTGGTCTGAACAGTGTAGTCATGATTTATCCATTTACCTATAGTGATCAATCCTGATGTGTTTCTGACTTCTGTTGTTGTTGCAGTGTTTCTACTGGTGCAATAGTGCTTAAGGGAAGAAAAATAGCAGTGTTGAATGAAAATAATATAGAAGTGCTCAATGTAAAAAAACAATAGTGCTCAATAACAGTGCCCATGAAGAAAAACAGAGATGTTGAAGGCCATTGAAAAAAAAAAAGAGGATTATTATTATTATTTCGGGGGTTGTTGTCACGGGGACGTGACAATATTTAGGCATGGGGGGATGATGAGCATAAAAAATGCTCATTTTATATACACTATTAAGGGGCATCATCACTGGTTTAATTAGCATTAGAAATATATTTTTATTTAACTTATGCATATAATTGATAGAAAATCTGGTATTATGCTTAACGGGTGTTTTTAGTAGAAACTGTGTATAAATGTAGGTTTTATTACTAATATGGTGTTTCCCAGTCTACCTCCCAAATGGACCTGGTATGCTTCTATTTAATTGCGTCTAAGGTATATGGAGTAGGCATCTTACTCTGACGCCTTACTCCCATACATGGGGAGGCGCCTTATTGGCGCCTTACTCCCATACATTGGAGACACCCGCATTGGAGATGCCATATGACCAAGTCAACATTGACTAGGTTGACCAAGGGGCTAAGGAGGAGGTTGCACATGAAGACAAAGGAGAACTATTTTAATCATGCATTTATTAAATAGAATAAAGTATTTGTTATTATTATCAACCAATTGGTCGGTTGACCTTGTAAAGCTCTTAAGGCATTATTTTTAGGATGTATTAGTTTAGTATTTGTTTGTTACGTACACCTAAGGATTTTTTATATTTATCCTTCTAGTGAATGGACATGCTTTAAAATAGAGGAATAAAATATATGTAGAAACCAATTGTATCTAATCACGTCATGTGATTAAAATAGATTATTTGTTATTGTAACAAGATCTGGCTACGCTTTATATAAAGGCGCATGCTAGATGAACGAATGATCAATGATTAATTTTACACAGAGAATATTTTATTTCATTCTTTGTTTAATTTAATTAAGAGTGAAACTCATCTTATTCAAGCAAGCTCTACGTAGCTAGCCGGGCGGACTATCTGCGGGAGCTTGCGCCCACTCCCTGCAGTAGTCCTCCCCTGTTTCATTTTTGTTATTTATTTTCCATGGCTTATATTTATTGCTTTATTCAAAGCTTTAATTAATTTAGTTGCGTGTGTTTATTTTCCAGCATATTTAATTTCTCGTACATTTACTTTCAGCACTTTAATTTAGTTGTAATTTATTTATTTAATTTTCTACACTTAGTTTTATTTAGTTTGGATTAAATCAACATGCATAAACTTTCCCCACCAAACTAAATAAGGTACAACCGTATTAATTCCCCAACACTACATGCATATACTGTGTGTGACACTCGTAAGTTTATGGACTTACCGGATTGATAATTTATGGAAGAGAAATGATTGTTTTTGAGACATAATTTCTGCTCACCATACACCATGCAACACTTTTTCATTCAGCTCAACGTAGCTTATCACCTCAGTTTAAGTCCATACCTCATAGGGTTTCCACCAATTCCCTTCACACATCATCATGCCAATTCTTACCCGTAGTGCGTGAAAGCAAGTGTGACCTATAGAGGAGGCACCTAGCACCCCTTCTAGTTTGACCATTCTTCCTCCTTCAATCATGAAGGGAATTCCACATACACACATGATCCACTTATAAATTTTGATCCATGCTATCCACACACGACGACTCATGGTGAGAGGTACACCTCAAGTGAAGCCCTCACCACTTCACTTGCAAAAGACCATCCACTCATTTTCCCTGTATCACCGCATAATCCATCCGCCACATTCTATGATCATGTGATCTACATTACTCCAGGACAACCTAATCCTTTCTTTACCATAGATGACGAGACTCCACCTACGTCCCCCACCTTTGCACACCCTTTCTTCCAAATTTTATCTCAATCTCTCTTTGAGAATGACTCTTCCCTGTTGAACCGCACTCGCCCTAAGGTTGCATCATTTGCCCCTATTATAGGAATGGTCTTAGACCCTTCCTCCTCTGCCATAGGTACCCAGATGCCATCCTTCCAAACCACGTAACAACAATCCCCCTTGCAGGAGCAACAAGCACCACCCCAAATACCACATCCATACTCTTCTCAAGATTCCCAACCATCACCATCCCAACAACCATTATTTACAATTTTTGAGGACTTGTCACAGCCACCTCTCCAAACCCAAAACACACAATACCAACAACAACAATCAGCAATTCCCACCCAATCAGGAGTGGATGCATTCCTTTCCAATTTCCCAAGCTCCTACCCTAGAGACTTACCCTCCTCCTTCCTCATCATTCCCACCTCCATCTCAGGTGCTTGGAATGTACCCTACCCAATCCTTTGCTCAACCTTTGTCTACATCGACATTTAGGTTACCTCCCCCTCCTTTTCAGGCCCCAACTGTTAGTCTTCCTCCCACTTATGAATCAAGACCCATAGTCTACACTCCTACCCCTCCAGGATACTCTACATAGTTTAGCTATGCCACCTCCCATCCTTTGGGATAGAGACAGGTTTTGTATTTCAACACCTCATGTCGACCACCCCTAGAATCGGTAGCCTCGGTACCTCCACCATTACCCATTGGACCTACTTTCTTTACACCCCCTCTTCATGGTCATTGCCACCTACGACCCAACCATTATAGTAGGCTCCTACATAGCAGGTCCCTATCCAATAGGTACCTATACCACAAAAATACATCCCCCAATCACAATACTACTATCCCCAACAAACAACCATTCCACAACCTAGTGTCCCTCTAGCTGCGACATCATACATCGCTCAACACACCTCCTACCAGGACCAGTTGCAACAATTCCCTCCTCAGTACTGGGAAGAACAACAACTACAATATACACCACATTCCCAAGCTCAACCCATTGTATCACAATCATCCACACCCTTAACACCTGAGGTTCAACTCCTACAAGATGAAGTTAAGATGTTAAACCTACGCATGACTAGTTATGAGCCATAAAAGCCGATATATGATGAACTCTGTAGCGAGCCAATTCATCCTTTAGTGCCTATCTCACCTTACCCCTATCGCTTTGAGATATAAAATTTCAACAAATACAAAGGTAAGGAAGATCCTAGAGAACATATTAGTAACTATTGCTCAACTTGCTACTAGCTTCATAGTAGCAATCCCCTTATGCTCTGTACCTTCTCCCTCTCCTTGTAGGACAAGCCTTAGTTTGGTATAACATGATTCCATGTCATAGCCTGTATACCTTCAAACAATTGGCCAAATCCTTCTTGGAACACTTTTCTATAAACATTAAGAAGAAGAATAACTTCTCAGACGTCTATGCTTTATGATAGGCTGACGACAAACCCGTCATCTAATTTGTATTGAGATGGCGACCGATCATCCATGATCTAACCCATAGCCTCCCTACCACTGAGCTAGTGAAACTCTTCTCCAAGATTTGCTCCAAACACATCTCCACTTCCCTGCAGCTTCATCAAATTCATACCTTCAAAGAAGCCATTTCCCAAGCCAAAGTAATTGAGGACATCAAGGTCCAGTTAGGCAAAATTAAGTTAAGACAGAAGCCCAACTACAATTCTAACTTTTGTTTTAATAGAAATACGCCCAACCAACTTTTCCCTCGACCTCCACAAGCCAACCAAGTGGAAGACGCTACCTTAGTACCCACACCAATTTCACAACCTCTTATTTCTCAATGATAAATCTTTCAAACTAATGTGCCTCCCCCTCCTAGGCCTCAGCAGCCTTGTGTCATGCGCCCACAAGCCCAGATCTCGAGTAATAAGATGTGATCTCCAGAGGTTATATGAAGGAGATCACATCTTATTACTCGAGATCCGACCATTGGATCCAAACCTACCTAAGCCTTGTGGATACAATGAACAAACCTTCTACCAATACCACTGATAGCATAGCTATGATATCGATTCATGTCGCTCTTTTTGTGCTCAAGTCCAAGACCTAATTAATAGGGGTACCATTTAGGTTTCAAACCCTCTTGCCCTACAAAACCAAAACCTAGGGATCTTACATAACCCCTTACCTGACCATAGGGGATCGAACCCCCAACGACCACCAGTCAACCCACCAGGGCAACCTAGAAAAGTAAACAGTGTCTAGCATGATCCCCCATCACGTGACGTCGTAGGTATGATTTACCTTACTACACGCAACCAACGATATCCATCAAACCAAACAACACCTATCATTTCCCTGCTAATCCAAGTTACATCCCCACAACCTTCTACAATTACTAGAACGATACCACCTTCTCCATAAAATATTATTACAATCCATGATAGCCTCACCCACCAATTACGAAATGCCTTCACTCGACTATCCATTTTATCTTCTATAACAATCTCAACCCCATTGTGAGGTGTTGAATGATATCCTACACTCCATCGATCTGGAGATACATGACACAAATGCCTTTGTAAACTTTGTAGGGAAAATCCCAAGATGTCTTCAACCCTCCATTAGTTTCCATGATCATGAGATTACAAAATTGGTAGGAGGAGTAGATCCTCCTCTCCATATCCAAGCAACCATCAACGACATCACCTACAAGTGTGTTCTGGTTGATACTGGTTCTTTCATTAGAATTATCTCCACAATGGCATTGCATCACCTGCATATACGACTAGCCTATTTTGCCACTCCATCTCTCAACCTTCATGCCTTTGAAGGTTCCATGAGACCCACGGTAGGATCCATCATCTTACCTATCTGAGTAGGCATTTGTACCATCTCCATACTTTTTCATATCATCCAATGGAAGATGCAATACAATATCCTCCTTGGTCGCCCATGGATTAGAGACATGTAGTGTGTCCCTTCCACACTACATCATTACCTTAAGTATAACCACGACTAGTTCATTGTGTCCCTACCGACGGGGATTCATTTAAGTTTTGCAACATAGAAGACCTCCCACCAACATATTCCTTTTCCTCCACACAACTTTTTCCCATCTCTTCCCATAAATCTATTGAAGCGTCGACATATTTCCCAACATCCACTTCACTACCTCAAACCTCATCGATAACACATGCCTCGACATCAACACCATTAGCACCACCTTCGGTAGAACCCAACCCTGCTACCATACCTTTTTCACCATCATCCTTGTGGCCACCACCACCATCGCAATACTCATCATCCAAAATTCCACCCATGACCCCACGACCTTCATTGTCTTATTCATTGTGCCCTGTTGCTTCACCTAACTCATCTTCCCTTGCAAAAACCCTTATCCTACCTACATCGCAAATGCCTCCCCTTCCCTTTCATCCATGACCTAGGTCATTCACTTCCCAACATAGTCCAACATCGACACCCTCTACTTCTCCTTCATAGTTCCCATAAGCAAACCACCCTATCCCAACTACCATAGTTGAAGGCCATGAGTGGGATCAACGAGCTTCTTGCCTTGATGACCAACTATTACACCCCTCCTCTACCACTATAAGAGAGTCTCAAATTGCACCATCATCCTCTGATTCAGACTCGCCACCTCAGTAACCCTCGCGTATGTCACCATGTATTTTTATTTTTATGACCAACTCAGGCCCAAGGGATTACAATGTGCACGATACCCACGTACGTCCACCTGTCATCCAGTCCATGCAAGACTTCGACTGCCCCTCAGCCTCGATGTTGACCATTGGAACCATTATACAACTAGGATCCCTCGATAATCATACCAACTTTGTCTATGCCATATTTGATTTCTCGCTTCCAACTGTAGTACCTCCACCACCATAATCTAGCTTTTGTGGTACAATTGATCACCTGGCTAATCCCTATTTCACCTTATGCTACCTTCGATATTTCTATTAGTATGGATTCAAACTAGGCCACTATGAGCAAAGGTTGTGTACACCTATTAATCCTCATGTCCAATCACCTACCGACAAATTTGGCATAGGTTATCACCCAATCGTCATCCATACACTAGAGGACAAGTTACAAGATCTCACCGTACATCCTTCTCCTCTTCCAACACACACCTTGGAATAATACATTGACATAGATATTCTAGAAGACATCCTATCACCTCACTCTACCATTATAGTTCCATGTAATTTCTTCCAGGAATCCCCTTGTTTCAACAACACATTTTCATGTTGTGTCGATGAATTGATGAGCAATTTATGGCCCTATCCTTGAATGCTCATTCCCCAGAGTAGCACATGACATCTCCACCACCGTCGCCAACATATTCATCCCCATTTCCACCTATACATTAGTAAATTTAATGATCTGCTACTCGACCACATTCTCCATCGATTATTTTGCATCCTCCTTTAAGCCTTTTAGGGCACTCATAGGTGGTTGAGTCGTCATCACCAGACTCTTCACCACCAACATCCCCCATAAAATCGGTTAATATTACTGAGGTGGATCTTTTATCCCCACTTTGATACACACTCCATCAAACACGTGACAACACACCAAACCCTAATTTCATCGATCTCGTGCACATTTAACCCATACCAGCACCCTGAGATTTCCTAATTTCACCTCATGTCTTGCATGCTGCAAATGCTCCTTCATCATCTGTGCAATATCACATACCGTAGGTGCACCACACATACATATATCTAGATGATGAGTATGACATTATCAATTTCATCGATGACCTCTACCTCATTCCAGTACTTGAATAACTACATGATGGTTCTCACATGCTCATTGAAGAAACCATCAATGTAGATATCGATGATGATCTTGAGAATCCCCATATTGTCAAGATAGTCGCTAACCTTTCCATAGAAGAGCGTGCTTTGTTCACTGCTTTCCTTAGGAAGTATATTAGAATCTTTGTGTGGTCCTACAAAGATATGCCAAGCCTCGATCCAGCTCTTGTAGTACACAATCTCATGCTAGACAAAGATGTTAAACCTGTAAGGCAAAAACTACAATGCATGCACCCAATAGTTACATTACTCATCAAAATTGAGCTACAAAAGCTCCTAAACATCGATTTTATGGTACCCATAGATTACCTTGAATGGGTTTCCAACATGGTTCTAGTACCAAAATCGCCCGATGAGGTCCGTGTTTGCATCGACTTTCATGATTTGAAAAAATCTTGTCCCAAAGACAACTTCCCACTACCTAACATCAACTCACTTGTCGATTCTATCACAGGCCATGAGATGATCTCCCTCATGGATGTATTCTCTGGTTATAACCAAATCAATATCAACCCCACTGATCAACATAAGACATCATTCACAACCCCCTAGGGGACCTTCTGCTACAAGGCCATGTCTTTTGGCATTTAAAATGTTGGGGCAACCTACCAGCGTGTCATGACTTATATCTTCCATGATTACATGCACAAAAGTTTGGAATATAATGTAGACGACCTCATTGTAAAGTTTAAGAAACGTTTGCAACACCTAGATGATCTCCGATAGATATTTGATCGCTTATTAGAACACAATGTTCGCCTTAACCCAAATAAGTGTCTTTGGAGTTACATCAGGCAAAATATTAGGGTTCATTATCACTCAACGTGGCATTGAGGTAGACCCTAACAAAGTAAAAGCCATCATCGATATGCCCCCGCCTACTACATTGAAATAACTGCACAGCTGTTGGATATTTTGAGCTCATTTAGTTGTCACTGATGTCAAGGTGATAAGTTGTCATTGATGCCAAGGTGAACACATGAAGTTGTCATTAATACCATGGAGTACACCATCATTGACATCAGGAGAAATGCGAAGAGTTGAAGAAAAGTTGTCAAAATATGATTTTATAAATATTTTTATTAAAACCATGGTGGCAAAATAATTTTCATCAAATCAGTGAAGTACAAATGAAGTTTTAAATTTTATCTCAAGGAGGCTTTAATTTTTATTAAATTCAAAGGTTTATAAATATAATTTATAAAATTTAAATTCTTTTAGATTTTAAATAATTTATAAATTATAGATGTTATACAAGCACCAACATCATAAAATTTAATGGAGCGCTGATGTCTAATCCATATGGTGAATTTTGTGTATAAATAATATGCCAAAGGGGCATTCAAAACTTACCCTTATTCGATTAATTTTTCATGCGATCGAGCAAAGAGTATTTTCATGCAATCGTTGAGGAAGAAGATAAAGAATTTGTTTTGTCTTTTAGTGCCAAGAAGAAGACAATATGAGAGGGCTTAAGGCCTCACTCACATTGGACAGTGTGATCAATTAGCAATGTGTGTTTTGTGGGAGCGTTGGGAGTGGAAGTGACCACAATCGATTCGTGTGAAGGTTGTTGGCGTGTTTGACTTGAGCGCTGAGGAGAAAAACTTTTGGTACGTGTTCGTTTAGAGCACCAGACTTGGAAGAAAGAGCATGAGGTGCTCTTAGCCTTCCAAGCATGCATCTAGCATACACGATGGGCAATCCCATGGCTAGGGCGCACGAGGAAGCAAAGATTGGGGGTTTGAATCCCACTAGTGGCAAAGGTAATTTTTATTAAATGTTTTATTTGCCTAATGTTTTTATAAGGTATTATTTGGAGTTATAAGGGTATATGAAAGGTTGCTTGTTTGGTAATTGATTTATGTTATTGGAGTTATAAGGAAAGTGGATTTTATTATTGCCAAAGTTCTTCTTGCCATTAAAATTTAATTAAAGAGGTTTTTGAGTTAAATTTTGGTGGATGTTAAATTTATTTTAGTTGGGAGATTATAAGGTGTTGTTGGAAAAATATTTTATGTATGTTGATGGTTGTTTTTATATATGGAGTGATAAGGTGTAATTGAGTTTTTGCATTACATTGTGAGAAATATTTATCTTCTAACCTCTTTGAGTTTGGCATAGAAGTGGTTGTGATTGTGATAGATATTTGAGGTTCCTTCATCATAAATAAAATGTATGAGCACATTCTTCCATAATTGAGTTGATTGATTGGTTTTCTAAAAATAAGTTTGGAGTGAAAAGGATTTTGTTAGGGCTTCCTTATTGAGTGTGTTTGAGTTAATGCTTCAAGGTTTTCTAGAATAAAGAGTTGTTATTAAAACCTTGTTTTATAAGCATTGTTGTTAAAGCCATTTGTTGAGCAAAGAACTAGGTTTTGAAAAGAACATGAGTATCATTGTTATGTGAGAGTTGTTTTATAAGCATTGTTGTTGAAATAAGTTGTTAAGCAAAGAACTTGAACTAGGGTTTGAAAAGAACATGAGTATCATTGTTATGTGATATTTTTTGTTGAGCATTGTTGGAAATATTTTGATTAAATAATCATATGCTTGGACTAGGGTTTGTGAGCAAGTATTATTTTATTAAGTGATTGGTTGAGTAGAGTTGATTGAGCCTAAGAAAATCGGTGTGTGAAGTGATTTTTCAAGTTCTATAAAACAAACTATTCTATATTCTAAATTGAATTGAGAAAGTAATTGAGCATTGAGTTGAAGCATATTGAGTCTCTAACTATTCTTTGTGTGTTTCTGAAAGAGTGATTGAAAGTGATTGAGCATTGTGATGAGTATAAAGCATATCGAGTCTCTAATAATTCTCTTTATATTTATATGAGATTGGACAAGTTCTTGTGTGGACTTGTTGAGCAGATTTGAGGTAACTCTTTGAGAAGACTTATGGATAGATTTGAGTAAGCTTTGTGGAAGCTTACAATATAGTTTTTGAGTAAATTTGGTTAGGTTCTTGTGAGGACTTATTGAGCAGATTGGGTTAAGTGCTTGTGAGGACTTATTGAGCAGATTTAGTTAAGTTCTTGAGAGGACTTATTGAGCAGATTAAACAAGTTCTTGAGAGAAATTATGGATAGATTAGTGTGAGATTTTGTGGAAGCTTACAAGAAATATTTGAGACAGGTCTTGAGAAGGCTTGTGAGCAAAATTGATTAATTCGTTCAAACCTTGAGTTAATATTTGGGGCAGATCTAGCAGAGTTGATTTGAGATTGATTCAAGCTTTGATTTAAGGCTTGAGGATAGAGATTGAGGATTTATTTGTGGTAGGCTGAAGGACTGTGTTTAGTGTAGTTTTGGGGACAGATATTGAACAAATTTGTGCCAGATCAGAGACAGAGATTGAGAAGATTTGTGCTAGACCAAAGGACTGTGTTTAATGTAGATTTGAGGATAGAGGTTGAGCATATTTGTGATAGATCGAAGGATTGTGTTTAGTGCAAATTTGAGGATAGATATTGAGCATATTTGTGCTATATTAACAGATTGTGTTTAGTGCAGATTTTAGACAGAGCTTTAGAGGTGACAAAGTATAGAGTACAATAGTCTCCAGTGGATAGAGTTCCATTAGCTAGGGCAGTGAGGATAGGTCTTCTAAGTGAGGACAAGAGTCTTTAGTGGATAGAAATCCATTATCCAGTATAGTGGAGGCAACATTTCTTCTAGAAGATCACCAGCCAGAGCAAGAGGGGAAAGGAGTTCTCTTGTGGATAGAGTTCCACAAACTTGATCAGGGGATTGGTATCTCCATTAGACATAGGTCCATAAACATTGTAATAGGGAAAGGATTCCCAAGAGATTGATTAAGAAAATTTTAGTGAAATATTTTCTCCGTGGAGTAGCCCATATTGGGTGAACCATATAAATTATGGTGTCTCTATTGTGTGTGGTGATTTGTGCATTACGTTGATTACTACTATTGATATTGCTATCATTACATTGCATAATATTGATTGGGAAATAAAAGTAAAAAGTGATCTTATACTGTTCACCCCTCCTCTCAATATAAGCTTGTGTTCTTCAACAACCTCTAGGGTAAGATAACCTTCATTCATCGCTTCATTACACAACTGTTAGACAAGTGCAAACCATTCAACCATCTCTTGCAAAAGGGAGTAAATTTTAAATGGGATGATAACTACCAATAGGCCTTTGATGATATCAAAGCTTACCTCACTTCCCCACCAATTATGTCTCCTCCAAACCCACAACTACCACTAATTTTGTACATCTCAACTACATATTTTGCGTTAGGTACATTGCTAGCTCAAAATAACGCACTCGACAAAGAGCAAGCCATATACTACATAAGTCATATGCTAGTCAACTATGAAGTTAGATATGGGTACATGGAAAAGCTATGCCTAGCTATAGTCTTTGCCACCCAAAAACTATACCACTATATGTTAAATCACACAACCTTTGTCATCGCTCGAGACAACCCCCTTTGGTACATGATGAAAAAAAGCTATCACAACTCCTGAACAACGAAATGGATCATGCTCCTAACTAAATTTGACCTAGAATTCATTTCACAAAAATCTATTAAAGGACAGGTCATCGTAGACCAACTTGCAGAAGCTCCCTTGTCTGATGATCAACCTCTACTCATTCAACTTCCCGATGATTCCATATTCCACATCATAGAAGTCGAAGAATATGTTGAGCTTGAATCATTGACCTATTTAACCCTATACTTTGATGGCTCTCGATGCACTCATGTTGGGGGTGCAGGCATTGTTTTCTTCACACCCGAAGGGGAACCGCTCCCCTTCTCATTCAAATTGGACTTCCCTTGTACAAACAACAATGTAAAATACAAAGCCTTGATCCTAGGATTAAAATAGGCCCATGCCATGAATATCAAATGCCTCCACATCATAGGTGATTCCCTCCTAATAGTGAACCAAGTGAAAGAGACTTGGCAATGTCATTGTCTAGTTCTCCAACAATACAAGCAGATTGCACAACAACTTCTTTCTCGATTTGAGTGGTACGACATCAAAGCCGCTCCATGATCATCAAATAATTTTGTGGATACCATGGCCTCCTTAGGATCATTAATACCACAAAACCCATTATCAGATACCACATCAGTATCCATTCATACACTCACCCAATCTGCCATATCGCCTACATCTCCTATAGATGATGGTGGCATTCATGTGGTCGATACCGAACCACATGACCCTTGGTTTGCACAAATAAAATATTATATCAAATTAGGATTCCTACCATGCGACTTACCACATGCTCAGCATCGAGCATTCAAGCAAAGAGTGATCCGCTATACATTGTTGGGGGACATCCTCTATCATCGTAGCTATGATGGCATCCTCTTGCATTGCCTAGAACCCCAGGAATATCAATGGGTTGTACAAGAAACCCATGATGGTACTTGTGGTGGCCACTTTAGTGGCATGGCAATCACAAAATGCATCCTTCGCATGGGATATTATTGGCCAAAGATGGAGCATGACTGTTGTGAATACGTGAGGCATTGTGTCAAGTGCCAACAACATGCAAACCTCACACACCTTCCATCTCAAGCGCTCCAACCAATCCAATCCATGTGGCCTTTTTCATAATGGGACCTCGACCTTATTGGACAAATCACACCTGCTTCATCAAGCAACCACAAATTCATCATTACAACCATAAAATATTTTACAAAGTGGGTCGAAGCCATCCCACTTGTCCAAACCATAGGAGCCAAGATCACAACATTTATTACAGACCATATCATATGTCACTTTGGAATTCCTTCCCAAATCATCTCTGATAATGGGAAATCCTTCAAGAATAAAATTATCTGCACCCTATGCACCAAATTCAATATCCATCATAGTTTCTCTACCCCATACTACCCACAGGGTAATGGCTAGGCAGAAGCTACAAATAAAACAATCTATTCAATACTTCACAAAATAGTAGCATAATCTCATCAAGACTGGCATAACCAAATACCCTTAGCTTTGTGGGCTTACCGTACGAGCATACGTACTCCCACTGGGGCAACCCCTTTCTCATTGGTTTATGGCATCGAAGCCATCATGCCCCTTGAACTCGAGATACCTTTCTTGTGGTTGGGGAGGACACCCCTCATTCCAACTCTCCTTCATTTACACTCCTCGATGAGCATCGCATCCATGCCATCGAGCACACACGTGTCTACCAAGATCACCTTCATCGTGCCTACAATAGTAAGGTACATCAACATGAATTCCAAATTGGTGACCTAGTTCTCAAAGAGAACCAACAGATCACAAGTCAACCTCACCAACAATGAGACAAGTTTACCCCGAAATTGGTTGGGCCCCTTCATCATCACACACAAGTTTGGTTTAGGTGCCTATCATTTGGCTAATCTCGAGGGTCTCACTGAACCCGAACCAATCAATATCCTTCACCTTCATGCATTCAATGCCTAATCCACATAGGCATTCATTATCACAAATAGCACACACTTTTATTCACACACACACACTCCACCATGCACACCATGATACATGCATGCCTTTACTTTACAATTACATTATACATGTATTTTTGCTTTTTATGTCATTTATATGTTATTGGTATCTATTTATTTTTGTAAGATTCACATCATCTACCACTATACCATCAACAAGTGATACATGATGGTACACACTTACCACCAGCATCACAATGTCCCACCATGCAGGACCATCCAGCACCACCCCTAGTACTGATTACACCGATCGATCTGGCCAGACCACCCATTACTCTTTAGACCAGATAGTCTTCACCTTCCTCCCATTCATACCATCACACTCCACCCCGATGCCTCTCACCTCACCGTAGAGGGTCATCCTACTCACCTCGTTTAGGAGACAGCTAGGTCTCCCTATCCTCCTTTGATGAAAATGAGGAAAGCTCCCATATCCATACCTAGGAGTCTCCTCCACCTCCACCTGAGGATGCAAGGAACCCCTACTCACTGACCTCTCCACCTCACCATCTGTTAGGAACCTACCACCCTCCCAATCGAGGATACACACCTCATCCTACACATCCTTCATGCCTACCTCCCCCACTCTTGAGTGGGATGTCTCCCTATGCTCAAGCCTTGCAGTCACATGCTTCCCAAGCCACTTCTATGCATACCTCCATCCTAGAACATGCCGTTATCCATAGTCGATTCTTGCACCAACCATCCTCTAGATGCCACCCTCACCACTTCGTGGCCTACCATTCCATCCAACCTCGCACTCTATGAATGTATTCCACTCACCCCCATTATCACCTCATGCTAGTTCCTCTTCCCATGCATACCACACTACTCCCTACACATTGGAGTCTCGCTCTCCACCTTCTCTAATCTTGTCACCTCCGCATCCTGATATCTAGCACATCCTAGCTCGACTCGATGCCCTCGAGTTACATTTGAGCCATTATCATTGTCTCACATCCACTCACTGGTCTACCATACCTCGTACATCCTCACCTCCACCTAGGTCCATTCCTCATCCTAGGGTTCATCCCATATCTGAATCTCAACCCACACCTCCACCATTTGACCTCACTCCATCTGCTTCTCGCACACCTCCAATGGATCCCTACATCTACCCCACGCCTATCCCATCCTCACCGTTATCTAAAATGTTTCACCATCTCCTTCACCAAGACCTCCTGGTATTACCTGAAATCAGGCCTATTGACCCATCGCATCCCAAACCGTGAAATTACCATGAACATCAATTTTGTATATACCATCGACAACCAGGTCATGACATTGATGCTTATCGTACATTCGAAACCTTGGTAGACAACATGTTGATTGGTGATCACGTCCCATCATCTGAGCATTCCTATTCATCCACCCAACTTTAGAGTCCCCCACGTCGCATTGTCCCTCAAACTTTGCCATCATGTGAATCCTTGATAGTGCCATCCCACTATATTCACCATATGTCCAACTACACAAATCACCAAAGCCCAAGCAACATTATCGCTTCACCTCCCCGCTCACGACCTGACCCACATCACTTCACTCATCAGTAGTTTCTTTTCATCTTCCTTTTCCACTCTTCTTCTACTTCTTCTTCTTACTTCCTCGCATAGTTGTATGGTCATGCTTCGAGCGGCTACATACCTACGTTGATCTATTTTCTTTCCTCTATCCTCATTAGTCTTTGGTAATCCCCTCATCTCATTGGTTACCAATGCCTATTTCTTCTCATTTCTTCTAGTTGTAAATCCCATCTTCACATTCTTCCTCTTTTTATCATTATCGCATGCATTCCCATAGGTCACAGTTTACTCACCTATCATCACACACACCCCACATGTTGGGGCAACCATCATCATACACACCCACTACACACACACCCCACATGCTGGGGCAACCATTATCACAACATCATGCTTTTGTCATGACGATACACCATACTCATCTGTAGATAAGTTTCCCAAACTTCTCCCTCTACACCTCATGAGCTTCCTCTTGTAAATATTGCATTCCCCCACTTGCATCATTTACATTACATCCATTGCATATATCCATATGTTTTTCATTATAATTTCTTTTATAGTTTGTATATTCTTCCCCAAAATGCGCCTTCAATAGGAGTAACACATGCACTTGTTAGCATCACCACCTGGATGTCCATTCCCCCTTTTTAGGATTAGGGTATACATAGGTATCGTGTTAAGCTTTGACCACTCACTAGTTCAGTCAATCAAATGTCACCTCTAGCTGACAGGTTTTACACACTCCTTATAGTTCTTTAGGCTAGTTCAACTTCTCTCATGGACCATTCACACAGGTTACACATTAAACAAGTTTTGAGTCTAGGGAAGATAACACCTTGAGTAGATATCACCATCTAGTGAATGGTTTCCCCTACTCATCCTATCACTTGCATGGTCAACATATGACCTGGGGATAAACAAAGGGATAAGCATAAGCAAAAGTAAGACAACCGGGCAAAAAACAAAAGACAACGCCCATACAAAAAAAAAGAAAAAAGAGAAAAAGAGCACCACAAAAACATACAAGAACAATAAATGAGGGGTAGAAAATAAAAGGAAATACCTCTAGATATCACCAGTGTTATGCTTCATCACCTTTGGTCCTTAGGTTCAACATAACATCATGGGATGATTTCCATCGCTAGCAATAGGCTCTAAGAGCCTACCTACCAGTGGAATAGTCTTACAAGTGGTGACATATCTATCACATTAGTGACCTTCTTTTGTATAGATCATTGTTCACTTATGGATGAGCTAGCTAGTTTGGCCATGTCTACAATGGGTTAATCCTACCTCCCTCAAAATGGATAAATGAACCTCACTCATTTACACACACAGGTCCATGATAGACTCTGAACCAGTCAGATTAGTTATGAGTTACCACAAAAACTTGCATAGTTTTGGGTCTAAGATTTGATTATCAAAACTACATTGGTCAAAGTCATTACATATACCTTATACCATCCTACATCCCTGAGATTATGGAATGGATCACATTCACATAGGTACATGCAATGATACAAGTGCTTCCTTTACGCATTTCAGTCTTCTCATACATGCATCATCGCATCTATGTTACATGCATTTACTAAAAATTGCATCACATCACATCATATTGCATTGCATTAAACATACAATCCTTCGCATCATTCTATAGTATATCTACACTACAGTTTGATCATACATCTACACCCTACCACATATGTATATCCATGCATTATACATTTACTTACACATTACATTATGCTATCTATGCAAACACAATTCAAAAAAATTAACATCAAACACACATGTATATATAAAATCCGACACCAAAAAGGTATATATATATATATATATATATATATCATCCATCAAAAATACTCGTAGGCTACAACCTGGGACCATGCCCATCATACAAAATATAAAACTACCCATAGGCTACAATGGTAATCGACCTAACTACCACCAGGAGCCTCTCCACTCCCCTCATGGCTCGCCATCCCTGGTGCTATCCCATGTGTCATTACAGCTCTATTGGACTCCACTTGCTCTCTCGATCTCTAAGCCCCTATAGGAGATAACACCATTGCTGAGCTCATAGCCACATCTCTACCTACTACCACATCCTACATCCTAGCTCTCATACCTCTCCAACCAACTGAAGATGCACTCTAATGACTCCACTGAGAAGGCACCCGTACACATGTCTGTGTCCCTGATTGTGACACCACCTGATCATAGTTTGGGAGTGGGATCCTATTAATCCCCAAAGAGTACTCACAAGCCACCCACCTTGCTACCTCCATAGCCAACATCCCTCTCCCAAACTCGATACTCTCCTACAGCTACTCTATCTCAGCTCTCAGAGCAGCCACATCAGCTGGAGCCTCCACGTGTGCTCCCTCAACCCCCTCTCATCCCTACCACTACCTCACCAACTCAACTCGTAGCTCTATAATCTCGGCATCTCGAGCAACCAATGCAGATCGGTCCCTCTCCATATTTATTACCATCTGAGCACACCTATCCTCAAGAGCCTTCTGAGTAGCATCACTAGAGGTCTCTAGAGATATCAACCTCTCCTCCAAGTCTATCATCTCTACCCACCTATACCTCTCACTCTCATGGAGATCTCCCTCCAACTATCGTACTCGAGCATGTAACAATAGTACCTCCTCCTCGACCTCCTACCTCTCCTACTACTCGATGGGAATCTCCTCCAACCCATCAGAGAAACCCATATCTAGGGTATCATCCAAGCCACCCATAGCCATACCTCCACCTAACTCCTCCATGGATGAAATCTCCTCCATAACTAAAATCTCCCCCAAAGGCTGCTCTCCACCACTCATAGGAACCTCCTCTACCCTCTCTATAGATGAACTCGAGGTATCACCCAACCATCACCTAGAGCATCATAGAGGTACCTCTATCTCACCACCAGGTCTATCCTATGATCTCACCCGAGTGCCTCTCGCTGCCCTCCTCCCTACTGTAGGTACCCCACCACCAGGCGGTACCCATCGGTCTACCACACCTACACTCGACTCCTAGCTCTACATCGCCCACCAAGCATCAAACTCGGGTGTAGTCCTAGCATCACTCACATCTGGGATCATAATCGGTGGGTCCCTCTCAGCGATCCATGGCAACACTATAGGTGGCTACCCCCTATCACCCCATCACCTATAATATACAATAGGAGCCTCTAGAATATCCTATTGTAAGCCAAACTATCGCCTGACTCGATCAAACTAAAAATACTTGACCTATCAAGTATATCACCCCACCAACCACCTCCCTCGATGAATCACTCCCAACTACTCATCATCCTTCTCCCATGTCACCCCACCCATCCAAGGCCTCCACTCAATGACACTAGGTATCAACTCCCCAAACTTGACCCTCCAAAATAGAGGATCACCCTCATGTGGCCTCTTAACCCCCTTCTCCTCATTAGTCCTCCATCTGAGAGCATAAGGTAAATACTCCTATCCCTCCACATGCACCTTACAAGGCAATAATGATGGCCTCTCAATAGAAATATGCTCCCATGCCCACACCTATAGTAAGGGAGTCCAACTCAATCCCTTCCACCTAACATGCACCACATCATGCAACTCCCTATAAACCTGAGCCAACAATGTAGGTGCCCATGCAAACATAGTATTACACTCTACCATATCATTGACAATATCCAACATATTCTAGGTAAACAATACCCCGAAAGTGTCAGGAAGAGCATATGTCGAGATCATCATCATAGCTACGCACTAACGCTTAGATATCTTCTCATTATTCCATAATAGCTCATAATCCATCTTCTTGATATCTATCTCCCTCCACTCCTCACCAAAGAAGTGCTCCATCATAGCCTCCTTTGTATTATCTGGTGCTGCCCTCACTGGCACACCCTCAATCGATAATTTATAAATCTTATACACATCTTCCAGGGTGATAGTCATCTCACCCATCGAAAAGTGGAAGGTGTTGCGATCCGCATCCCATCGCTCACATAATGTGGATATGTATGCCCTGTTGGCATGAATGCTCTTGCATTCCCACATGCCTCTAAACCATATGACATCCAACCACTTTTGATCATCTTCATTGTCCATCAGCTTATCAAAATCATGCTTCATCGTACGGACATGATGACGTGGCTCGATCATTTTCACCTATTCATACACAAACAACAACAAAATTCACATCAGTCTAATGCATAATCATCCAATTAAATAAAATTCAATTTTATTTAAACACATTTCACACACAAATTAATTTATTTTAATTTGACATGCACTTCGAGACATAAAACAGTGCACAATTCACATTTCAAAACAAATAAAAAACAGTCGCATATTTGGATACCCATTTTGCCATTTCATGGTAAAAGTTCAAACAGATGCGAAAAATAGTACATATTTGGCTCCCAACAGTCAAATTTACAATTATCCACATACTTACTATGGCACGAAATTCAAAATCATGTCAATCCATCAGACATACAAAAACAAAATACATTTTTGAACACCCATTTGCCCACTTCATGGTGAAAGTGTCGACAAATTTCAAAAATAGTATACAAATCTACATGAAGTTCGAGGTCAAAGTTAACACAACCTCCCCAAAATGGTAAACATGCCAAATCACATAACATCACAAACACAGTCACATTTTTGAATACCCATTTGCCCACTTCGCGGTGAAAGTTCAAATAAAAATTGAAAACAGTGCAAATCGGGCTCCCAACAGCCAATTTTAAATTCAACATTATCTACACCTTGGCATGTAAATCAAACACACACCAAATGCAATCATATACCAAAACAAACAACATTTTTGGATACCCATTTTGCCCTTCTACGGTGAAAGTGTCAACGGTTTCTAAAAATAGTGTACCTATAGTGGAAAACTTAACAGTCAAAGTTTTCTAATTTACATCCTAATGGCCTACATTCAGATAACACGCCAAATGAGGATAAATTAAAAACATAGTCACACAATCACATACCCATTTCCTACTTTTACAGAGGAAATTCAACCACATTGTAAAAATAGTGCACCATCGCTCCAAAAATGGTAAGTCAAACTAAAAGACTACTCTACCCATCACCCGATCAAACTACAATGAAAAAGGGTCAAACCTAAAAACCGATCACACTTTTGGGTACCCATTAAGCCCGTTTAACACTTTGTGTTCCAATTTTAATAAAAATTTACCTAAATTTTTAAAATAACATGAAAACCTCCCCCCTATTTCATGCTTTTTGAGAAACAAAATAAAAAAATAAATAAGAAATAGAGCACTTACCGGTGGATCACCACATCGAGCTCTAGTTCCAGTACGTCCTCTCATCATCCTGCACCTCGATCCAATCAACTGCAAGCGCTCCACATCACCAAACGTCACTCCCTCCTCACTCTCCAACTCCATCGACGTCAAAATGACCACCCCACACTTCCAAAAAAGCTTAAATACACCTAAAAAACCCTAATTAGGTCAAATTCACCCCTCAGCCTATGAATTTGACCCAATTCACCCCTGGCCTATGAATTAGCCCAATTCACCCCCTGACCTATGAATCCAGATCCAATTCACCCCCCAACCTACGAATTGAGCCTAGAAGCCCCAAATTGACCCAAATTTGATTCCAAACCCTACCAAACCTGCCCCTCTTCCTATCCATATGATTTTTCATCAATTTCATCATGCATTTTTCTTCTATCAACCGATTCATCACCACATCACCACATTCCATTCACCTCATTGCTGATTCCTCGTTTGAGGGGGTATTCATATCCAACATCCAGCTTTGCATGCAACCAAACAACCAAACATCCAAACCATGGATATCACATCTATCTACAAATTTTTTTGCTGAAGATTATCTTATGATTATAATCTCAATCCCAACTAGATATTTGTTAGATCAGGAGAGTTGTGTGTAACAATGGAGAGGTCACTTTGGCATTCATGGTACACAATGAATGACATGGTTGACTAATTCAACGCAACATTTGGAGAAGGATTTCACTCTGGCATTCATGATACATAATGAATGACACGTTTGAATAATCCAAATGTTAACTAGCTCAAATGGTTTGACACTTGTCACCATGTACTCATCAATCAATCAACAACAAATATTTGAATAGGCATTTGTTCTATTCGTATTTTGGACCATCCTGCATTGGTCGCAAAAGCAAAGCAATCAAAAGTTGCCACCCCCAAGCAACTAGTATGACATCAAAAAATGTCATACAGACTCAACAAAACCATCGTGTTGCATCCGCAATCATCCATTTCCATTCACTAGCATTGTTTTTCATTTTCTCTCTTTCTTCGTTCCCCTCTTCTTCTTCTTCACTTCTTCTCTTCTCTCCCTAGATCCCTGATCAATGTTGTATGGTCACGCTTCGAGCGGCTACATACCTTTGGTTGGATTCCATTCCTTTCCCCTCTTGGCTATCGGTCAATGTTGTATGGTCATGCTTCGAGCGACTACATACCTTTGATTGGATCCCATTCTCTTCTCTTCTTCATCTTCTACTTTCTCCCATCATATTTTTGTATTAAACTATGTGCCACACAATATAGTACAAAAAGGGGTAAAATGTAGACACCTAAAAGTCGCACATAGCTACCTCTACGTACTTGTAGATCCTTTTGGACACTTGTAGGTTTACATAGGCCATCCTAGACACCTCTAGGCTATTGTAGACCGATGTAGACTATTGTAGATGGCTCTAGACCTACGTAGACTATTGTAGACATGCGTAGACTACTATAGACATGCGTAGACTAGCGTAGATCACTCTAGATTAGCGTAGCATATCGTAGACTTACATAGGCTACATCACTAGTTTATAGGTACAAAACCCTATTAAACTACTCAATTCATGTCATAACCACTTTGCATCCATCAAAGGATCACTCATCAATCACCCAAGGCCACTTAAGCCCTTCCTAGACTTAATTAGGACCCCACGGGACTATTAGTTCCTAAAAAGTCTTAATTAAAGTTAATCCAAATTCTAATTTTAAAGTGACTTCACTTAAAGTGCACTTTTTGGATTATAAAGGTTAATTAGGTTCCTAAACCCTAATTAGTCCTAATTATTCCCTCCCACATGTGTGTGCACTAGGTTAGTTAGGATATTTTCTAGGAAACCCTAACCTAACCCCAAATCTAACCTAGAGTTGACTAATCCTAGTTAACCCTAATCTCTCCTCACACATGTGTGAGGATGAGATATTTCCTAAGGGAATGTGAGGATGACACCTCACAAACCCTAACCTAACCATCCTAGAACCTAACCTTAGGGTTTAGTTCTCCTAACCACACCCCCTACCCCTTAGGTTTATCTATAAATAGTGGACCTAAACCCTCATTCTACCTCTCTCTCCCCTTTTAGCCAAAGCATAAAAACTCTACCAAAATGCATACAAAAGCACAGAAACTAGCAATCTAAACCTGAACAACAATAGTACAACACCTGAGGAGCCCATCCACGCAAGGATTTCCTTTAGAAGGCACTTACAGCTGAATTCACCCCCCGACCTACGAATCCGGCACCAATTCACCCCTCGACCTGCGAATTGGGTCTATAGGTCCCAAATCACCCCAATTTTGTTAGGTAAGCTTTATTTGACAATATTATGATGTTTCCCATAGTTTTTACAGCATTTTAGTTCAATTTCATTTACTATTTTTATTGTCTTTCATCAATACGGGGCCTGACCAAGGCAAGCCCCTAAACCAACTAACCCCCTTTTTTAGGTCATACAATAGGTGGAAAAGGAGCAAAATCAGCATCAACAACACCAACGGTGGCCCCCATGCACTAAAGCCCACCTACATCGAGGAACCCAAGAGCAGCTATCAGTCTATTTGATGTTCATTATGAAAAGGATTCCTTATAATCCTTATTGTAACCTATGAATTCCATTTCAAATGAATAAAGAGCAATTTTTTGGACATGTGCATTTACTTTGTATTTATGTTTGAGCAAATAGCAGCTTTTACCCATTTCATCCTCATCAAGAAGTTGATCATATTCCTCTAAGGGGCCCTGGCTTCATTATCTGGAAGGTCCTAAAAGTTGGTGAACAATTAGATAAATCTAGAATTTTATAGAAAGTAGGTACAAGAGACAAAACTAACATTTGGAGTGATTATTGGGACCAACATCCCCCCTTAACCTATGAGTTTCTAGAGTTACAACCCTTGCAACAAAACCTCGAAGGTAGATGATGGATAAAGACAGCTTCATACATTACTTCTAGGCAAATTGGAGATTTCTCTTTCTTTCGGTGGAAGAGGTTAGAAGAATGACCTATTCCTCTCCCTCTTCATCAAAAGCTTCTTATTGATAAGATCCTCAAGAAAAGGTGCCTTACAGGGAAATAGGAAGATGATAGGATTGCCTGAGGCCTTGACACTCTAAGTGTCTTCATTGTTCGTGATGGTTATAATGCTTTGCTCCCTCCTCCATTGATCCTGCAGGATGCCCCATGGGATAGAGTTTGGGTGGCTAAGGTTTATCCTAAAATTAATTTATTTGCTTGGGAAGTGATGCATAGGAGTTGTCTCACCTATGATAACCTTATGAAGAGAGGTTTTTATGGCCCTTCCAATTGCATCATGTGTAACTCCCAAGAAGAGACTTGATCATCTATTTTTTCAATGTGCATTTGCAAGAGAGTTGTGGAAAAGGTGGTTAGACCTCTTTAAGTCTCACCTAAACTTTCAGGTGACTCTTTCTAATATTTGAAAGATTTAGAAACACAATAAAAATCAAGAATACCTCCATTCAATTAGGCTGGTCCCTAGGCTCGAGTTTCATCTGGTGGCACATTTGGCTGGAAAGAAATTCTAGAATTTTTAAAGAGGAGTTCAGTCCAATAGAGATGGTTTGGCATAAAATTGTTACCAAGGTTTTTGAAACTGTCAGAGCTCACCTCAGGGACAAGAAAACTTAGGAGAATGAGGGGATTCCCAAGCCACAAAAGTTGGGACCATGACATTCCTCTCCTCTGGGTTGAGAAAAGATAAAAATTTGATGATGCAGCTAACCCAAGGGCTGTAGGTATTGGTTTTCTCAAAAGAGGTTTCAAGGGGAAGATCCTCCATTGGGAGCTAGAAGGTCTTGGAAGGTCTACTAACAATGAAACTGACGAGTTGGCTATCAGACAAGGTTCTCTCAATGCTTGGGAGAATGAGGTTAGAAAGATCATAGTTGAGTTTGACTCACAAATTATGGTGGGGCTTTTGGATGTTATTAGAAATTTCAGACCAAAGGCTTGGAGGATAAGAAACATTGTGAGCCAAATTAAGTCTATTTAGCAATAGTTCAAGGATGCCATCCCGGTCTATGTTAATAGACAAAATAATACAGTGACTGGGTTTTTGGGTAAACATGGTAATGAAAGTTCGATTGGATACATGCCAAATTCTAATAAGGATATAGACACTTCTGAATGGTTGGAGGTGAACCAAATGGCTCTTAGTTTGGCTAGCAAAAACTTAGGTAAAGATGAGAATAGGTCTAAAGTCGACTGAACCTTGTAGATCAATGGAGGATGAACAATTATTTGTTGGTTTTTTGCTGCCTCTTGCAACATTCTTTAGTCCTTTTTGGAATAGCATTGGTAGTGTTCGCAGGACTGTCTAACCTACTAGGTTACTTAAGATCAACGTAAAGCAAAAATAAAACTAGATTAAAAATTTATGCTCTTTAAATAATACTCAATTTTTTTGTTATTTTTAAAGATGTTAATCCAAGTTTTATTTAAATTTTAAAATTGCCAAAAATAACAAACCTATAATTATAATTTGATTCTTATTCTATCAACAAAACAAAACAAACAAAAAAAAAAAAAATATATATATATATATATATATATATATATTACTTTTCAAAAAAACTTTTATAAAAAGTCAATAAAAGTATGGTTCCATAGATTTTTCTTAAAAAATTAAAAAATAGATTTAAAATTTTCATCGTTTTTTATTTTAAATGATATTAAAGGAAAATCAACCATTCATTTCTTTAAAAATTTATACAGATGCCGTTTATTTTTATCCCATTCTTTTGCATAAGAATAAGTAACACATTTTGCTTGATATATGATATAATTTATATGCCAATATTATAAACCATAGTTGTTAGTGAAAAACACAGTCAGCATAGACATTCTTTAAAGCGAACAATTTACCAACAAGTATACACCCATCAAAGAATTGAACGGAACAGTTCACCAACAGTCTTGCTAGCAACAGACTGACCTATCCTTTTAAAAAAACTTAAAATTGTCTTCAAGTAGCAACCCCTTCACATTTCCTTAAAAAAATATATAAAAATAAAAGAGTTGCATAATCAACATAAATGAATGTTCAAATGTCAACAAAGACATTGAAAAGTTCAGAAGTGGAATGTGGAAAAATGCAAGCAGGAAAAGACAATATTATATTGCAAATTTTATCCCAACGTGTGACCACAAGGAAAAAGCGTATATAGGCGCTGAAATCAAGTGGAAGGAAAAAATACTCATTGCTCAGATAAGGACTAGCTTTCATAGGCTTAGATGTGAAACAGGGAGATGGACAACGCCCAAAGAACAATGGGAAGAAAGGATATATATTCTATGTAGCACAAGGGGGCAGTAGAGACAGAGGAACACTTCATCTATAAATGCCCGAGTTTTTCAGATATCCGTGACAAATACAAAAAAACACTTGGGAACGAGTTTATGACAGATTTATTTGAAGACAGTAAAATAAAAAAAGTTGGAGAATTGCTAACACAAATCGGCAGGAAAAGAAACAACCTTCTCAAAGATATTAAAGATCATATGATATGATTTGAGTAATTGTACTTCCATATTTGAGGTCCCATAGACCATATTTGGGTCTCGTGGATGTAATTAAAATCTTTCATTCATTCATATTTGATTTCATGAGTCCTTTGTAAAATTACAACACTTCTTCATGACAAATATACCATAATGATAAAAGGTATTGGTCTTTTTTTTAAAGTGAAAACCCAAATTCAATTCAGGGAAGTATGCTCTATCATTCCAACTTATTCAAAAAAAAATTAGCAACACAAATGGACGTCACGGGACCAGGGTCCTACAATAGGATTTTCAGTTCCCATGTTAGGGGTAGGATACATTATGGATGATTGCTAAATTTGTATCCAAAGCAAGAGCAAAGAAGAAAATGAGTCTGTGCAGATCTATTTTTAGGAAGAGGAAGAACCTATTTGGCCTCCAATTTGGTCTAATAGCAAAGATGTAGATCAAGCAGAAAAAGAAAAAGAAAATAAATACCTCGACAACAATTTTTCAAAATCACCTTCCAGTCGTTGCTGTCGTCGGTTGAAGCTTTTTCAGAGGTACCCACATTAAATTTCATGTCACTTTTGTCCCTTTTTCCAGGGCTCTCAGTTTAGTTCCCTTATGTTTTATTTTGCTATACCCAACTTGGTTTGCTTTTTAATTTTGTTTTCTCCAAGCAGTTCTGATAGTTTCAAGGGTATCCAGCTCTATCTTTTAATTCATTTTCAAACTTCTGGGAATCCAGCTCGATTATCTGCTTGATTTTTAAAATTCTGCATTATCCAACTCGATTTCCCAATTGATTTTCAAAATTCTGCAATAGCCACCTTCATTTTTCAAGCAATTTTCAAAATTCTGCAGTATCCAACTCATGATATCAGCTTGTTTATCAAACATTTGAGGATGAAGAATGTGACTGTGAATGAAAATCCAAGTCTAAAGTAGTAGATATATAATTTTATTCTGCGTTGGAGGATGGCAGTTAGTGAAACCTGGTTGAATTAATTTTTTCCTAGATGAGTTGTTGTGGGTTGCACTGGAGCCAATACCTGCCAAGCAAGCTTATAATAGAAATCTATATAGAGGATGGCTGACTGAGAAAGAGCCACACTATTTGGTAAGTCATTCTCAACATCTTGACAGCAACTATTTTTGGTTTTGTTGGATTATACTTCTTTTGGTTAAATTGCTTATATTCATTAATTTTTAATTTGTTTTTGAAAATTAGATTTGCATTATTTGTTCAAAGGTTGTTGGTTGTCTAACACTAAAATTGACTTCGAGTTTATTCCCCTATTTTATTACACCACAATTCTTACTAGTATTATAGACTTTTTTTAAATTTTATTTTCTAGAAGTTTGATTGCTCTTGTTTACACCGGTGCTCTAAGAAGAGATAATTTGCTTAAGGCTATTTTAGCAAAGCATTTCCCAAGAATGCATTCAATCATATTTAGATAAAACCCCAATCATATACAGAGTCCAACTAGTATTTTATTTCATTTTTTTGATTTTTTTTTGGTAAATACAAAAACAAATGTTATACATACAAGTTAAACAACTATGAGATATATGTAATGACTTTCTTCGGTTACCCTAAACATTTCTTAGGATTCAACCGTTCATCTTTTTTAAAAGTTTTTTTTGAATATATAGGGCAGTTGGTTACATTCACACTATTTTTAGTAACTGCCAAGTGTAGGGTTCAAACCACATGGGCTGCTCCCAACAAACCTATACTACCTCGTTATTGTTGACCCTGCGTGAGGGGGACCATCGGTCGCTCGAGATTCGTATCGTTGTTGTTGGTCTGGCGCGCACTCAAAGGATTCAGAATAGACTACTACCTTTGCAACAGGCATGCCCCCAAGGTTTGAACCTAGGTCTCTTCTTGGTAAGTTTCTGACCAGACAAACAACTACCAATCCACCTAGCCTTTGGGGGCTAAAATTAAATGGGTAGTGTGATAAACCCCTACGACCACGCATAGGGCTGAGCAGTCTCCTCCCAGCCATGACCCCTCGTAAAGCTGAGAGCTATGCTTATCAATAGGGAAATAACACACATCCAAATGTCGTGGTTTGAACCTTGGACCTCCCAAAGAAGAGCCAAACCCCAAACGGTTGCGCTGTCCCCACGGGGACTAAATTAAATGGGTAGTGTGATATACCCCTACGATTGACGCATAGGGCTGAGCAGTCTCCTTATAGCCATGACCCCTCGTAAAGTCAAGAGCTACACTTTTCAATAGGGAACTAACACAGCCATAAAGTCTTCCTTGGTGTCTCTTTTGCTGAGAGGAGGGCTTTGTGGGTGTTTGATTCAACAAATGACAGTCGTATAGACTACACTGAAATCCTTCTTCACTTGACAACCACCTTATTTTATAAAAATGAGAGAAGTGCTGCACAGGTCTACCATCAACAAGGGATAACATAACGTTAATCTTTCAAATTGCTTGCCTCTCAGTGTGCCCTAGGCTAATGCCAAAAACCCATAAGATTATATTTCATATTAAAGATTGACTTCCTCAATTTATTCTAAATTTTCCAGTTTCGTTATATTAAGGATGATAATTTTTGAGATGTGATTAAATTATCTAGTAGTTGAAGTTGCATGTAGAAGAATCTTGTATTCCTTTTCTTTTTAGCTATATAGCTCTATATTTTTATCTCTAACAGACTTATTCCATTACAAGTATGCTATGGATATCTGATAGTATTTGTTTTCTTTGATTATAGTATCACTATTACGACTATCTTCTTGGATCACACTTTGTATTGAAGTGAGCTGTTCTTTTAGTTCTTTGTTCTTTTGAAAAATGTTGCCAAATTTATTTTTATTCCATTCCTTTAGATCGGTGTTGGTTCTTTTAAGTCTTTTAGATCTTTGATCTAGTGACATCTAGATTCCACCATCATTTAATGAAGACCTTTAGAGATGGTTCTAATGTCTATGTTAACTTAAATCTGAAGGCTTTGCCTTAATTGAAAGATTCTTGGGAGATCTTTAGACATAAGGGTTAGTGGTAAGAAGCTAATACTGGTAAGGTACTGCAACAGAAGTTCATCCCTTCTTATGGTTGTTCCATATTGATTCAAAGTCTGCCTAATCTCTTTGCCACATATTTGCTAGCTGATCTTTTGTTATTCCACTTTCTATATGTTTGCTAGCAGATCTTCTGTTATTTCACATTATTTTTTGTGTTCAATGGGATCACATCTTACAAAGTGAGACTATCCATAATATCTGGGAAGTTTAATCGATGGGTTAGAATTTGATTATGTAGGACCATATACATGGGTTATTACAAAAATGTTCCAATTAGCCAGGAAGGTCACGAGGATGGGGTCCAAAGATTTTGTTGAATGAAAAGACTGTTAGAGACTTCTTTTGTATCCTAGGGGAGAAGCAAACATCCAATGAAAAGGTTGCATAGGCACCACAATTTCTTCAAAGTTTCTTTATTATATTAATACATTTACTATTGTCTTTTTTAGTATTTTATTTGAAGAGAATAGGTTTATTGTTGGAAATAATTGACCTAAAAAATCTTTGCTATTGGAGGTGTTCATCTCCTGATGTCCAAGAGATAATCTTCACTACTTTTTGCTATTGATAGAGGCCTTGGTGCCTCTCTTTTCTAGAATCTTGGTGTCTCTCTTTTGTAGAATCTTAAATTTTTTTGGTTTTTGAGTCTAATTTTTGAGTCTTGTTTTTGATGTTCTTCCTGGCTTCCAAATTTTGGGATTCATATTATATGGGCCTTGTTGGGGGTCCTTTTTCAAGTCCTTTGGTCAGCAAATGCTTTCTCATCTTGATTTTGACTAAATTTCTTATCCACCATTAGATATTTGGATCTCCTTTAATACTTCTTGCATATCCTTAGCTGTTAGGGTTTAAGTCTGGTTCTCTTTCATTTCCAAGTTTTTGGGCCTTAAAGGGGATCTATCCATTGGGATTTTCATCTAGTGAGTTTCTAACGAAGTCTTGAAGCCTCATACTAAGGAATTTAAGATCATAATGCCTTTTTGAATTCCTTTCTAAGGTTTGTCTCTTTGCTCATGTCCTTGTTATCCTTGTTTGGTTTGTCATTCTCAATTGCCATAATCTTCCTCCATTGCTAGTGCTCCTTATTTTTGGGAAGGAGAATCTTTTTAGTTTTTTTGGGAAACAATTCTTCTGCATTTTCTCTTTATGTTAATCTTTATCCTTTCTAAGGTAGATTGCTAGGGTAATGTTGTGCAAGTTGCCTTGTCACATGGCAAAGTCTACATGTGAAGTGTAGATTTTTGTAATCCTTTACCTTAGTCCACAATTGTGATTTTGATTTGATAATCACTTTTTTTGTAGAGGATTTAAATATACATTTTCATACAATTCCTTCCATAAACTACTAGATAGATAAGATAAGATAATTCTATTAATGTACACTGATGACCAAATTAGGTCAATGGGACTCATAGGAAATAATTTGTCACAATGTATTATAGAAACAAAAAAAGGAAAAGTGCTAACAAGATAAATCAAACTAGAGTAAATAAGCTAAAGAATATTAAATTGAAGCAAAGTTATTGTACACCAACATATCTCAACATTGTGGGATGGACCACAAAATGGGTAAATCCTAAATATGTTTTAAAAAGTGAAAAAATGAGAGAACCAACAACCAAAGGTAAAAGAGCCCAATTGGATCCAGGTGCCAACTCTAATCAATAATTGAATGCATGGTAGAAATAGAACTGTCACCATCACCAACCATTTTGAAAGGGCCAACATAAGATCTAATGATTCTTCCAAGGGAAAGGCTAGGACTAAGGAGCCTTGGTTGGATAATCTTGGGGGGGTAGAGAACTTGATCCCTCAAAATGCTCCTAATATTCATGCTAGATATCGTTCCATTGTAGTGGGATCTACCGTAGTAAACTCAACTAGGGCATTTCTTATGCATTCCATGACATAAGGCTTCATAGGTTGAAAAGTCACTCCAAACATTTTTACGCAAATTAATACTTGATTTATGGATCTTGTGGAAGGATTGATATTTCTTTCCATTTTCTCTTTTATAGGCCCATGTTGCCCATGAACCATATCCACCCAATAAGATATTTTCATGTTTTTCAATCCCTTTGGAAATGAACAGGGAAATAACAATTTTATAAAAAGGTCATGAAATATCTTTCTTTTGGATTTCATTTGCAAGTAATCTATTCACTATTTCTACAAGACCTGGCCTATAGCTAGTGAATTTGCATAGCAAGGAGCTCAATCATACCATGCTTCACCATTTGGTGAACTTCCTCTCATCGAGGATGGCTTTTGCCAAAGGCTCCATCTCCACACAGCTTGGCTCCACGTAGGTCATGGTTTCCTTGCGCTCACGCCTTACCTCCGAGAACCTCACCAGTCTTCGACTCGAAAACACTCTAGCAGGCTTAATGATCCTCGACGTACCCCAACGCTTGCTATTAATAAAAAATTGTTGAAATTTCTGGATGCCCTCGCGGCTCGGATTTGGATCGTCATTGTGGAGAGTGCCCTGTCTTGGAATGCGCATCGAACCGCCTTCCACCTGGATGACGGTCCACTTGGCTTTCTTTGTCAACATGGAGCTCGTGCCAGCATGCCAAACCTTATTGCTATTAGGATCCCTTATCTTGGTAATAATGGAAGTTTTTGATATGGCGAACTTGGCGGGAAACCAAGGTCCTCATAAAACGGCAACTCCGCGAGGATCGTGGTTGAAAACCTCCAACCGCTTGCCTTGGGACCATGTCCAGCAGTGAATGTCCTCCCTAGGAAAAATGCGTGCTGCTTTTTCAACGTTTCTATACCACAAATGCCGAATTCTGCGGTTTTACATGCTGTCCACTCCCGTGCGCCTGACAGGTCGAAATGCCCAAAAAATGCACTTCCTCCTTTGGGCATTATACCGATGTCCAACATGTACATTGTGAGAGAACGTGATTGTGATCCTACCGCACATGATCCACGTCGTCCTCGTCATTTGCACTCATTTTGAATAAGAACCTCCATGTCATGCGGCACCCCCTAGGTCCACGTAACTAAACCATCAACATTCACTCCTAGGTTTGCCAGCTTGTACGCTACCTTATTGGACTCTCGGAAGGTGTGTTGGACTTCCGTGTCTCCTCTGGTGCCTAACAACATCCTTGCTTCTTTGATGCAGGCCTCAATCCTCCAAGGAGGGTTTCTGTTGTTCCTGAGAAGATTTATGATGTTGAGTGAATCACCTTCCACTATGAGTCTGCCTTGGATATCTTTAGTCAATTCCATTCCTCGCCACAGAGCTTTGACTTCTGCTTCATTGTTTGTTTGAGTTCCAAGCTGTTCTACGAAGGCAAGCATCAAGCGACCTTGGTGGTCCCTTACCACTCCTCCTGCCTCGGCTCTGCCTGGGTTGCCCTTGGCAGCGCCGTCAAAGTTCAACTTGAGCCAGTCTAGCGGGGGAGGAAGCCACTTAGAATCTAGTCTAGGATTGGGCTTAATGGAACTTGAAGTGTCCTCAAATGGGATGCTTAAGGATTGACCTAAGAGATTTTCATTGGTAGAGACCGACTGTGAGGATAAAGGATGAATGATGGCATTTTCTTTGGCAAAGGCAAGATTTTTATTGGTAATTGACGCAGGATCCCTTCTTGACTCATTGAAATCTCGATGGTTTCTCTCTAGCCAAATTTACCATAGGAAATGGTGGAGGCTAATTTTCCACATGAATCGAAGCCTAATGTTGACAAAGGGGTTGGGCCATTGCTGGAAAACCTCAAATATGGAGGTTGGTTTGACCCAAGAAATATTGAAAACTTGGAACAACCCATTTAGGATAGTCAAGGATACAGGACATTCAAGGAACAAATGCTGAATCGATTCCCAGTTTTCCCTGCAAAGACAACATCTGTTAGGGACAATAATTCCTCTTTTTAGCATGTTATCTATGGTGAATATTTTGCCTTGAATAACAAGCCATGAAAAAAAGGATATTTTGGGAATCAGCCTCTTGGTCTAAACTAACTGAGTTTGGAAGGGAGGATCCTCAGGATTTAGCAGTAGCTTATAAGACGATTTAACAGAGAATTCTCCACTCTCTGTTTCTGCCCACCAGATGTGATCTTCTCCTTCTCCTAGAGGAATGAATTGCTGCCTCAAAATATTTTCTAGAGCCTCGGATTTGGCCTCCAAGCCTTGAATCTTTATCGGTCTCCATCTGTGTCTGTTTCTAACCTGCCTCATGAAGTCTACCACTTTTTGCTCTAGAATTTCATCAGTATGGTCTTTTAGACGGGCTATGTAGGGGTCCTGAATGAGTGCTTCATCCCTAGCCCACTTGTCCTCCTAAAACCTGATATTCTGTCCGTTTCCCAAAATCCACATCATACCTTTGTTGAGCATGTCTCTGCTGGTCAGGATGGCTTTCCAGAACATATATCCTCTGCTTTGAATAGTGCTGTTCAAAAACTCTGTTCCTTGGATCTATTTTCTTTTTATAATTGTAGTCCACTTGTTCTCAACCTTGGTGATCACTCGCCATGCTTGTTTGGCTAGTAATGTTGTGTTAGGATGAGAAACTCTTCTCAGGCCTAACCCTCCATTTTCTTTCGGTCTGCAAACCTTGTTCCAACCAAGTGAATTTGTTGTTTAGCTTCCGATCTTGACCAAAGAAAGGTTTTTTGGTACTGTTCAATCTTTTGGTGCACCCTGGCCGAGGCCTTGAACACTAATTAAAAGTATACTAGAATGCTTTGGAGCGAGGCCATAGTCAAGGTCGCTTTGCCAGCTTGGGATAATAGGTGCCCTTTCCACCCTGTTAATTTCTTTTGGATTCTCTCTAGCACTTCTCGCATTTCCGACAGACTGCAAAAGCATCAACAAAAATAGTGGGCCAATAGTAGCCCGCTCTAATTATCTTCAAGGCCGTAGGCCTTCCTGCAAAGTGGCCCCCCGACATTCCAGAATGGAATTCGTCGAGGATTTTCTCCTTCTCTGTCCCCCTGACGCATCTCAGGAGAACACTGTCAATATTTCTAAAAAATAGCCCCTCTGGGCGCAACACATATCTCCGGGACTGAAGCCTGAATCTCCTCCTTTGCGAGGCGTTAAGGCGGTCTGGACATCTCCCAGTGTTGAAATACTGTATTATCTCATCAGTCCAGTCACTGCCTTCCACCGATTGATTGGCGAAGTTGCCCTCTAGCACTGGGTCCTCCCACTGACAGGCAGTTACTTCTGCGACGGCACTCCTCGCAAGTTCTTGGCACAGTGCCCGACCTCGGATTAACTTGGTTGGTCGAATTTCGATGTCAAACTCCTGGATTTTAGTGATCCAGCCAGCCCTCTTGTTGCCCAGTTCTCCTTGGATGATGAAGTTCCTGACATCTGGGTGAACAACGTACATCGTCGTCTTGCTCTGGGAGACAAAGTGCCGAAATTTCTTCAAGGACCTCATGACTGCGTGCACCTGGCGTTCGATGAAGTTGTATCTTTCCTCGTGCGGCTGGATCACCTGGCTCAAGAAAGCTATTGGGCGCTCTTCGCCATCATCTCCCTTTTGTGTTAGGACTGTTGCATAGCTTTCAGGTTCCCCGACTGCATAAAGGATGAAGTCTTTGGAATAGTCCGGGTTAACCAGCACAGGTGCTTGGGCGATTCGAGCCTTGATCTCTTCAAACGCCTTCTTCCTTTCCTCTGTCCAGACGAACTCGGCGTTTTTCTTCAGGAGTTCGGCCATTGGCTTGATGACTTGGGCGAAATCAGGGACGAACTTCCTTACGAAGTTGATCTGGCCGAAGAAAGACTGCAACCCCTTCTTGTTTACCGGAAGTGGGAGTTTAAGGAGAGCCTCCGCTCTGTCAGGGTCAACAACGAGCCCTTTTTCTGAGATAACATGGCCTAGCAACTTCCCTTCCTTCACCGCGAAGACAGACTTCTTCGGGTTGATAGATATGCCGAACTCCCGGCATCTCTCGAATACTTGCTGCAGGTGCGAGGCATGTTCTTCTCTCCTGTGTGAAAACACAGTCATATCATCCAAATAGATGACAATAATCTTGTTCAATAATTCGCCGAACGCCAGATCCATGGCTCTCTGGAAAGTGGCCCCCGCATTGGATAGGCCGAAGGGCATACGTTGATAGGCAAACGTCCCCCATTTGGTGGTGAACGTTGTCTTATGTTGATCTTCGTCCTTCACCCAGATCTGATTATATCCGGAGAAGCCGTCCAAGAGGGAAAAGCGCTGTGCTCCTGCCACTACATGGAGGATCTGGTCAATCTGTGGGAGCGGGTAATGGTCCTTCAAAGAGGCCTGGTTCAGATTTCGGAAATCAATGCACAGGCGAATGTCTCCGTTCTTCTTTCTAACCGGAACCAAATTGGCAACCCAGGAAGAGTGCTTTATCGGGTAAATGATCTTCGCTTCAAGCATCTTGAGGAGCTCTGCCCTCATCAACACTTCAATCTTGGGATTGACCGGCCTCTGCTTCTGTCTACAGGGTCTGACCCCTTCTTGCAACTCAATGGTATGTTGGATGACCTCTCGGTCGTACCCCTTCAGGTCCTGATAGGACCATGCCACAATATCTGGATATGCTCGGCATAAAGCCCGAATCTGCTCCAGCTCTTCTGGGGTACAGTCTGTCCCAACCTTGATGACCTTTCCTGGCTCCAATTCGAGCTCCCTGTATTGCTTTTCATCCACCTTGATCCTGTGGGAGATTGCTCTGTCATTCTGGTCAAACAAACTCTCTAAGGTGATTAGTCCTCTTGGGACATGGTTGTTTTTCAACTGTATCAACCCCTCATACTCCTCGTCATCAGGGTCTCTACCTTCTATTGTACTTGCTTCATGAACTAAAAAATTGACGATTTGCTCGTCACAGTCGAACACCTGCCAGTGGGTGTCCCTATCAGGCACAAAAGGCCTGTAAATGGTTCTTACCGCCTTAGGCTTCTGCATCATGTCATCAGCCGAGGAGTATCTGGCTCCGATAGACGCTAAGACATCTGCGTGCTTGTTCTTTTCTCGCGAGATGGCTTGAACATTAAGTGCCTCGAAAGACTCCAGCAGGTCCCAGACCCTATTGCGGTACGCCTTGAGATAGTGCTTTTTTGAGACGCACTTGTTGGTGATTTGCTTGCAGACTAATTCCGAATCTCCAAAAATCTGTAGTTGCTTGATCCCCAACTTCTCAGCCTTCTTCAACCCTAAGCACAGAGCTTCATACTCCGCCGCGTTGTTGGTGCAACTCCAGGCGAGCCTATAGCAGTAATCCTTTTGTTCTCCAGAGGGTGAAATCAGAAGAACTCCTGCCCCGACGCCGTTTTTGCATCGGGCACCGTCAAAGAACAACTTCCATAGCTCATTCGGGGCAGAGTCCTTGCTCTCAGGCACTGTCTCCTTTGGCTTCTCGGGCTTGGTGATGGAATAACATCCCATCTCCGACTCGATCATGGCGTTAAAATCAGTCAAGGAGAATTCATCCTCCATTCGAAGCTCCTCCAGGGATTCTTCTACCAGGTCCACCTCCTTCAATTCTTCTGTCATCAGGTGGACTGCATCATCTTGCTGCCCTTCTTCGGCTATCTTCTCGATGAGGAAGGTGGAGGGTTTCTCATTGTAGATCTTTACCTTCCTTCCCTTGAACGGGACCTCCATATGCGAGTAGTCCAGAGAAAGATAACCGCCCAGCTTGGCAGTGAACTCCCTTGAGAGGCACATGCTGAAGTACGGCTCCAGGTCGACAACTACCACCTCCTGTATCACAACAATCTGAGGCACCTTGTGTAGCTGGATGGGAATATCTTTGATGACGCCCACTGTTTTCACAGGAGTGCCATCCAATTGAAGAACACCTGGGCTGCTCCGTGTGTATTCCATGCCCATCTCCTCGCAAACTGCCCTTGGCATGACGGTGGTCGCTGCACCGGAATCGATCATGCAATTGTGCACGACCCACCCTTCCATCCGAAGAGACAGATAGAACGGTGGGGGCCTATTCTTTCCTGTGGCTGAAGTGGTTAGAGTCTGAGCTAACACAGGCTGCGTCGGCTTTGCCCCCTTGGTAGATTTCAGCGATTCTTGCAGCAGGTCAACCTGCCCGGGAAGTTGCAGGGCATCATACAGGCTTATCTTGGCAGGGGTCTTCTTCAGCTCCTCAACAATGTTATAAGCCGCAGTGGTGGATACCTCTGGTTCTTTCGCAGCCTCGTACTTAGTGCGGTACTGCTGCGTGGCTTCAACTCTCTGCCGCTTCGTCAGTGAAGGGTACTTGAGCTTCTCCCTGGCCTGCTCCCTGGTTTCACCTTGCGGTTGCGATATTGGAGCTTTCGTTGGCAAGGGTTTCTCTTTCGCCGGCGGGGGCAAGGGAACTTTGTCAGGAGCTTTTGTTGGAGGCTGCTCCTTCTCACGACGAGTGTACACCTTCAAAGGTTCCATTTGGGCTGCATCCACCTCGATCGGCTTCTTCCCATTTCTGGTAAGAATTGAAACTTGCTCGTCCTCGGGGATCATGAGGTTACGGTCCGCCTCCCTAATCATGTTAACTTGATCACTAGGGATGCTGCCCGCCAGTGTTTGAGCATAGTGCTGGTGTACCATACAAGTATCCTCCCCATGTGGGTCGTTGCAAGTGGAGCACCAGTGCACATAGTCTGAGGTGCTCGGCTCTTCACTGATAGCGGCATTCCTCGGGGGAGGTCTACCGGCTTGAGCCGCTTGATCTCTGGTGATCGCCGGAGGAGGATAGGGTCTTCTTGGCAGGAATTCTTGCTGAGCCTGTTTCTTTTTCATCACTGCCATATCATTGGACAACGTTCTCACGGTGGAATTAAGCGACTGCAGCTCTTGTAGAAGCTTGGTTTGCGGGTCAACAGTCGGGGGAGCCGGCAATGGTAGCGGTGCTATAGGCGGAGGCAAAGCCGGATATTGCGGGGGCGGAGGAAGCTGTGGAACTGGAGGAGCGGGAAGTTGTGGAAAGCTGGGCGCTTGACTCGGATTCCACGAGGGAACCGGATACATGGAAGGTACAGGAGGGAACTGATTGGATGTGCTGGGATATTGGTACTGAGGCAAATCAGGGTAGATTGGCATTGTCGGCTTCGGCGGGAGTTTGCCAATGGCGATCAAATCGGCCTCGGCCTTCTGCGCCTGAGTATATAAATCTGGGAAAGTATTGACGCCAGAATACCTGATGTTCATACTGAGGTCCGAGTTGAACGCTCTAAGGAAATAGAATGCAGCTTGATCAGGAGTCGGCCGAAGGCCATCAGGGACTCTCTGCCAGGTCCGAGCAAATCTGACGTTGAAATCAGGGACCTCCTCCTGTGGATGTCTCTGGATGGTCGTGAACTGGTGGAGCAAGGAGTAAGGGTCCGCCGATTCATTGAACCCTTGTATCAACCTTCCCGCCAACTGGTCCCATGTAGCAATAGTGTCGGGCGACAAGGATCTATACCAATACAGGAGCTTCCCCCTGAGGGACAAGACTAGCAACCTCACCATGATGTTTTCTTCCGTGATACCGTGAATGGTAGCTAGAGCGGCAACGTCCTGGACATGCTCTTGCGCCGTTTTCCCAGTGCCGTCATAGGTAGGAATGGCCTTGAGCGCTGCAGTCGGGATCTGATCTTGCGCTGCCAGGTTCAATGGCCCTGAGTGATTCCAGGCTGCAAACAGCCTGGGCGGGTTCGGCGGTTGATTTTGTTGCTGGTTTTGTTGCTGATTTGGTTTGTGCCATATTCGCGTTTGGATTTGGCTGATTAGGAGGCAGCAACAGCAGGTTCGGCTGAACAGGAGCTCCCGAAGCACCTAACTGATCGTCAGGTAAAACCGGAGCGCCTTGATGGTCTGGAGAGTTCGGAGGATTTGGAGGACAGCTGGTTGCGGTGCTATCTGAAGTCGGATCTTGCTCGGCAACGACAACTTCTTGCGATGATGCTTCGTCCAGAGAGATATTCGGCCTGACTAGCCTAGGACGCTCTCCAAAGGCGTTGATGTCAAGCTCGTAGTACTCGGTCTCTTCTTCTGCGTTTCTAACTCTCCATCTCGTACGCATGAAGACGTGATTTTCTTAGACTGGTCTTCGAGACTTGGAGGTATCCGAGTTCAGCAGAGTCGCCAGATGTTCAGATTTGACAGTACTGAAGCGAACATCACTTCTTCAATACTGCTTATGAGGTGGAACGATTGGGTCCCACCGGGCGTGCCAGAAACTGTTGGTCACGAATCCGCCCTAGGAAAGGATTTGGTTTGCATACGCGCCCTAGACCCGGACCAACCTTGAAAGGCCGGAGGGAAGAGATGCCTTCCGTGCCAATCTCCGGAGAAGGCCGGCTCCTATACTACACTACTTGGGGTTTTAGATTAGGGAACTGGAAAGAGATTGGGAAATTGCAGAAAGAAATGTAAATTGCATAGCAGTAACAGTGGGGAAGAACAAGCAACACAATCACTTATCTATATCTAAACCAACAACTATCAACACAAAGAATGAAACAGAAACTAACACTGCGCTTACTTCCCTATGTATCCTTTGGAAAAATTCCAGGTTCACTTATCTTCTAATGCTTAAATCCAGATAACAGAATTACAGCAATCAGAAAAATAAATGAAATTAGCAGAAATGCTTGCCAAAGGCGTCATACAAAGAAGATACAGAGTCAGAGCCAAGGATTCTTAGTATTGATGCAAAAGTTTGAATACAACAACTTTCTAGCAATATGTTCCCCCCCTTTTTTCATTACAATGCGTGGGTTTTTATAGAGGACCTCACCTCTGAAACATTAATGACAAAGCACACAAGGACGTTGGGGTAGCTGGGATTTGACCCCCGATGAATTTTGTAGTTGAGACCTCCTGTCTCATTACTGCAGTTGGTGAGGGGATCTCTCTGAGCGGAAGATTTGCACTTGTGCGCCATGAAGATGCCTTGGATTTATACCCCACCCACTTTTCCTATGGACGCGTGCCCCTCGAGAGTAGCACCGGTGTCAGAAAACGCTTAGGGGGAGCTTCGTCGAGGTTTTGGCCTGAATCGCGCCTGGGATGGAGGTTCGCCAGAAATGCACCCGAAGTGCAGCTTCGCTGGGAATTTTGGCCGAACTGGCGGTTCGCTGTGGATGGGGGGGGAATTGGACCTTGACTGCATCAGTTTGCCTAAGTTTAAAACAAACTTCGTTGGGCGTGGTTCGCTTGGATTGAACCCGGAGGGGAGGTTCGCTAGAGTTTTGGGCCGAACTGCAAGCTCGCAGTGTTGAGGAGCGAAGAAGACCCTAACTCTTTTGCCTTGAAGAACTGTTTGGCCAAACTGGCACTTCGCTATGGATGGTTGCTTCGCCGGAAATGGGCCCCGAGGTGGAAGTTCGGCCACTTTGCTGCCCGAAGTGCATGCTTCGCCAAGCCTGAGTCCGAACTGGCACTCCGCAGGAGATGGTTCGCTGAAAACATTGGCCGAAGTGCAACTTCGGCAACTTTCTGGGCGAAGTGAGGCCAAGTTGCCTTAGACTTCTCTTCATTGCCGGGATGGGAGTTCGCTGGAATCGGGGCCGAAGTTGAGGTTCGGCAGTTGAATAACCCGAAGCTGCAGTTCGCTGACCTTGAGAGCGAAGCGCTTCTCATGCCTTAGCTGATTTTCCAAGCCCGAAGTGGACTTTTTGCCTATTTTCTTAGCGAAGCTGCCTATTAACCTCTTTTTTGAGCGAAGTTGTCCTCTTTTGCCTTCTTTTGCTAGCGAAGCCGCCTTATACCTGAAATGGACATGGGGGCAAGCGAGAGGCGGGTACTTGTTGCGCCGGAGCGCCATGAAAATGCCAGAAGAGTGAAGAAAACTAAATATGGAGGAGAAGGAGAATTCAAACATGAAAAACAAGTAATATTTCAAAATTTTACCCCTTGGACCCATGAAATTGTCAACAGTAATTGGACTAATTAAACATGTCATGCAACTCCTATGAACTTTTGATTGTGATTAATAATATTAACCTATACATGCACCATATAGGGCTTCAACTTTGAGTTGTTCACAAGATCCAAGCATGGCATTCTATCTAATTGCTACAAACAGATGGACCCATTATTTTATAATGTCAACTTGTAAGGGCCAAGCCATAGAGATTTCAACATACTAGAATTTATCTCTTGCTTGTCTTTAAAACACAACACAAAGTCCCCTTTTTTATCTGCATCCATCGTAGATGCTTATGATGTCAACGTTTTCATCGTTGTTAGAATATCTTGATGGCCCATTTTGTCATCACTCTTCTATCGTCCAACTCACAAAACTAAAATAAGCACTTCTCCAAGCTTTCTTGATCTCCAAGTTTTTTTTGTACCACTCTCAAACTTGGGATCATGAATTCCACTATTACGTCGGCCTTCTACTTGTGCATTAGGTGAAATGTGTGGCTAGTCGTTGGCTTTCATGTAGTCCTGAATGCCCACATGATTGCTGTCAACTTTTCTTCCTAGTCGTCACCTTCAACTTTGTAAGACTTGTCGATGATAAAGATAAAAACCTTATTTTTTGCCTTTGCCTACTCATTCACTGTGGGGGAATATGGGTTGGACAACGAATGCTGAATGTTGCCATACGGCGTTATCCATATCATTTGCACCATTCTAGTTGCCATTCCCCTAGTGGTTGTTTTGGTGATTACCTCTTGTCGCGCCAACCCCACCCTTTAAAGTATTAGGCCTTGTGTTGGCCTCTTTTTGAAGTACCAACTACTTTCATTTGTATTTAAATTTTGAGCCTTGTATGATGTCTTGACATGAATTATTGCTTTTATTGCAAAATTTGATTTGCATAATGTTAATTCATTGTAATATGCATGGAAAAAACTTTTTTTCAATGATTTTTTTTTTTCTTAGGTTTTTTTTTTTTGCCAATTATTTCCTTGATTTTTTACCGACTCCCGATTTTTGCCAATTTTAAAAAATGCCAATTCTTTGCCGATTCCGATTTTCTCAACTATGCTTTTGCATTTCCTGCACATTATTACATTACATAAAATATTACTCACACTCTAAACTAAGACTCAACCCTAGTCTAATATTTACAAGGTGTACCATGAAGGTACCATGGGGATACATTAGCATATACCAAATAATGTAATATACTCCAACACCCCCCTATATTACATTATTTGGTTATTGAAGACTTTAGTCTTCAATCATGTTCTTCATCCTTCAAGTGACCTTGCAATGCATTTGATCTTCATCTTGACCACCATCAAGTTCTTCTTCTCGTTTGACTTCATCTTTGGAATCAGATTCATGTTCACCAGTCTTTGTAGCTTCAAGATTACAAATCTCTTGTCCTTTCTCATCGTCTTCCAATTCTTGCATAAGAATCATTCCTTTGCCTTCGTCCTTAGAATCATATGACCTTTTCTTTTCCAGTATAGAGACTTCTGAACACGCACTTAAAGCATCATAAAATGTTTCTGAGTTAGATGAACTTGGAATATCAATACTACAAGAAGAATGAAATATCTTTTCCAAAAATGATTCTTTTATCTTCAATTTTTTATTAAGAGACTCAATCAACTCTTTTTGTTTCATATTTTCTTCTTTATGAAACTTAAGTGTAAGCAATGCTAAATACATTATGCTACCAATATCTATAGGTATCATAATCCTATCTTTCCATCATCAATTGCTTCAACAATTCTTGCATGTAAATAGTATTCAAATGTTTTAAAATTTTCATCTACAATTTCACTATAGATTAACTTTGAGACTATATCCATCTTTCCTTCATATTTTTCAATCAAATTCTTAATCCCAAGTTTTATGACATTTACTTTTTCTTTTTATATCATGAACTCCATATTATTATCTTTTGAAGTAGACATCCTTGTAACTCCCTAGGTTTAAATAATGTAAAGGTTTCTAAATTAAAAATTGTGAAGTAGAAAACCTTATATCTTCCAAATTTTTAGAAACTAGAAAATGAATTTTGCAAATTTAGTTTTTCCTAAGTTTGAAGTTGTAATCCTTTTAACTCCCAAATAATTAATTTGCAAGAATTCAATAATCTTCTATTTCAAAAAACTAATAAATCAAACCAATTTCAAATTTATTTAACAAATCAAGAAACTATTAAAAAACCTTATATCTCCAATCTTAAACTAGCATTCTACTTATCCCTCCATTAACTTAATAATTAATAACTAATTCAACCTTAATAAAACATTTTAATAATGTTCTACCTTATTACTCCTTAATAAATCAAACAAACCTTATAACTTATTTCTCCTAAAATTAAACCTTTATAAAACCTAAAAACAACTTAAAAATTAAACTTTGAAAAAACCTAATTTTAAATTTACCTCTTGACTCCGCTTGCGCCTATTCTCCCTGCTTCATTGTAATGCTTTGAGTGCTGTAGAAGGAGCCCATGCGAATTGCTTTAACCACCGTGCTTGAGTGCTACGTGGCTTCAAAAACGATTCATCTCTGAGCGTTCGAATTTTGAATGAGCGTTACTATATCCAACGTTTGGCTTCGAATGCTCGTAGGCGATACATTACTCCTCTTGGCAATAAATGTTACTTCCAACGTTACTTTTCCTTTCACAATCAACGCTAGATGTTACCTTCTCCCTTTTGCAATCATTGTTAATCATTTCTTCTCTGCAAAGCTTAATGCTTAGTCTCCGAACCCATTGCTGTCTGAACGATTGGTATTCCGTCTCAGTGTTGCGTTCGTTGCTTTGCTTCAGCCTTGTGCTGGTTGGTGTTTTGCGTGGCGATGTGCTCGGCTATGCTTTGTATTCAGCTTTGTGTTGCTTGGTGTTTTGTGCGGCAATGTGCTCAGCTGTACTTTGTATTCAGCTAGGTATATCCCCGATTTAGCTCTTCACTCCGCCTGTGGTATACTAGGCTTAGCTTTGTGCTCAATCTTGTAATATGCTTGTCTTAGCTCTGCACTTAGCCTTGAGATATGCTTGGCTATATCCTATGCTTTTCTACTATCTTAGTTTGCTTTCTCTATGTCAAACCATAGTGAGAACGACATTAATACTGCCATCCATATTCTTCTAATTCTTACATGGCTCCTGTGAGCGTTGTCCTCTTATGTGCTTGTGTGCTTATTGCTTGGACGTTCTTTGACACGTAGAAGTCTACTTTGTTAACGTTGTCTTTTCTCTGCCTCTTGGTTTGCGTAAGTCTAGACCTTGTGCACTCCTTTAGTCTCGACCTTGTGCACTGCTTAAGTCTCGATCCTATGAGCTGCTTTGAATATGAAAACCTCAACTCTGCGTTGCTTTGAATACGTAAGCCTCGGCTCTGTGTTGCTTTGAATACTTAAGCCTCAGCTCTACTTCTTATACGTGAACCTTTCACTTTTATATGATCCTTTACTTTGGCCTCTTCTCTTATTCTTCAAGAGCTTCTATTCCTTATTAATTCAATCTTCTTTTTTGCTCTATAAAAGGGCTTCTTTTCTAATCTGTAAAGAGCTTCTATTCCTTTTTAATTCAATCTTCTTTTTGGCTCTATAAAAGGGCTTCTTTTCTAATCTGTAAAGAGCTTCTTATAAAATCCTCTATAATAGCCTCTTTTCTATATGGGCTTCTATTCTCTGTATAAGAGCCTCTATGCTTTCCAATATTAGGGCCTCCATGCTTTCCAATATAAGGGCCTTTATTCTCCAATGTTCCTCTATACAAACCTCTTTCTTTGAAGGGTCTCTATTCTTCAATATTGGCCTCTTGAACCAATGTCAATATCTGAATATCTTGAAACACTTAACAAATTCTAATTCAATACCTGAAGCAATATAAAGTAAGCTAGGTGCTTCTTTATCCTTCTTCAAGTATGATATATCAGTCTTCTTAATCTAATGCTTGAAGCAATATAAAGTAAGTTAGATGCTTCTTTATCCTTCTTCAAGACCTTTTTTCTGTTTTGCTCTCTTTATCTTAGGAAGCTCTGAATGCTTCTCAATCTGTTGCTATCTATTTCTTAGGAAGCTTTGAATGCTTCTCAATCCATTGCTATCTATTTCTTTCAATATGCTTGTCTTTGTCAAGCCTCTATGTCAAGGTCAATATTTAATGACCTGAAACTTTTTTCTATCAAGGTCTTTTTTTAAGACTTGAAATCCTTTATTTCAAGGTTTCTCTTCAAGACCTGAAATATTGCAACTTTCAATTAACTTTTGTTTTCTTCTTACACTTAGAAGATGAAATTCTTCTCTATCTGTGTAGGAAGCTTCTCACTCTTCTAACGATCAGCTGCAAATGTCTTAGGTCGCACCTAAGAACTCAAGAAATAATGTCAAGGTGACATTGATGTCCCTGATGCCTACTGATGTCAAGGGTTGGCTATTTCATTGAATGATCAACTTATATCAAAAGTTGATTCACCTCAATACAAATGTGAGTCTTTGTCTTCACTGGTTGTTTTGTCAACCGTGGAAAGACTCTAGCCTTTCTACTTAATTTGATCTTACAATAGAGTCCAGGTCTAACTCCCTTTAAAGTAGACAAACTCTAAATCAATTTTATCAAACTGGATAAAATTGAATTTTTGTATGTAGCTAAATAAATTCAACCTATGCAAGAAACTACTCGCAGTAGCTCTGATACCACTGATGGCTTTTGAAGCCTTAATGTTAATATAAAACTCATAGGATAAATTCCATAGGATCAAATATAATATAACCACAATATAGTAAGATCAAGATAATGATGTAAGTAGAATAATATGAGCAAATTAATATGTAAATCAAGGCTTATAATATATCAAATAACATTCATTAATAAGCAACAATATGAATGTAATAGCCTAAATCAAACATGTACAAAGCATGTAACACAACTTACAATATTAATTGCTCAAATGTATGCAATCTTTATTACTTCTCTTTCTCTTACAAATATAGCACTTGACACTTTACACTTGATAATTGTATGATGTGAATGATTCATATCATAGTAGTTAGACTCTTTTGGACTCCCTAGTACTCAACCGAGTCCGAGTCCGAGTGGGCTCAACCGCGCCGAGCCCACTTCGAATCCTTTTTTTTCTAGACTCAACTGAGTTCGGCCAAGTCCTGGGCCGAGTCCGAGTCCGTCCCGGACTCCCGAGTCCCGACGTCAGGACTCGGCTAGCCCAAAAAAATGGAAGTTTAAAAAAAAAATAATTACGTCTAGGGCGGTTAAGTGTTGATGATGCTCCACAACTTCAGCATCCATGTTGGCCAGTGCGAAATCACGAACAAGATGCTGAAATATTTGTTTATTATATTAACGAGATTTTGCTTCTCAAACCTTCAGAATGCTTATCCCTCAATTATAATCTATTTTAATACAAATATATCTTTCGCCGATGGATACATCATCCGCGTCATGTTTGGGAATGGAAACCGCTTCAGAATGCACGTATTACATGTCTTGTGGGGTGCTGCGATTCGGGCGGAGAATGGCATGATTTTTGGAGGCGTTCGATCAAGGAAAGCTTGAGGCCGCCAGTGCTGAGACCTCTTTTGGAAAGTTTGTTGTGCAGTTCATGCACCTTCATTTTCTTCCATTCTTTTCTCTCCTTCAATGCACCCTCTCTCGTGGCCGTCATTGCCACCGTCGCCATTGTAGACAATACACACCACCACACCGCAATGGAAAAAAAATAAAAAACGATACTTTATTTTGCTCTGAAACCCGACCGCCAATGAAACAATTGCTATGCACGAAGCTTTCCCAAAATAATGAATGTCACTTCTACCTTGAATTTTGGTAAGCAATTTTAAAAAACGGCTTCCCATTCTAAAACCGAAAAAATGGCTGGGATTAAATATTAGCTTTATTAATATTGAAGAATTTTATTTTCAATTTTTTTCTCAGTAACCTTTTAATAAAAGTAAAGTTAATAGATCCCAACCACCCATCCAGGAAATCGAATCTAGACAACCCACCGATTATTTTTAAACATGGTATTTGAATATTTTATTTATTAAACATGGTATTTGAATATTTTATTTATTAAACATGGTGGACTAAGTTAGGGTGATTCCGTCATATAGTAAAGTTTATTATTATTTAATGTTTTGTAAAATGTTAATAATGTTTTTGAACTTTATATATTAAGTTTTATTTTATCATTATATTATTTATTTATAATTTTATAAACCAAAGTGGTCATGCCTGCAAAGGTCATAGTCTGTTCCAAATCCTTTAAGTGCACGCCAGACCGACAACGATGGTATGAATCTCGAGCGACCGATGGTCCTCTTCATGCCGGGTTATAAAATAATGAGGTGGTATAGGCTTGTTGGGGACAGCCCCTGTAGTTTGAACCTTGCACTTGGCAGTTACTAAAAATAGTGTGGATGTAACCAACTCCCTATGTATCCAAAAAAAAAATTATAAAACAAAATTATTAGCTTGCTATTAGAATATGCTCCTTCTCTTATTAATTTCTTATTTGTATAATGTTGAATGTTGAGTAAGTGTGTTAGAATATACTAATAAGTAATATGCATGAAAAAACTTTTTTTTAATAAAAATTTGTATTTTTTTTTCATTTTTTCTTTTTTTCCAAGTTTTTACCGAGTCTTGCCAAGTTTTTTTGCTGAGTCCCGAGCCCGACTCCCGAGTTGAACTTTTTGAGTCCGAGTCAAGTCTGAGTTTTGCTACTATGATTCATATGATGCTCCTCCATGGAGTGATATATAGCCATAGTAGAATGACTCTGTGCATACTTGACTGTTCTTTTCCTTATGCCAAGTCTCATGACTCTTGGCTTCTCTACTTGAAACTTGCCATGACGCTATCTTGAATGCACACGTAGAGATGACTCTTCACTTAGCATACTCTAATCTAAAGACACTTTTGCACACTTACATATAAGACACTTGTGCACATAAACTTACATTACACTTGCACACTTACTCACATGACACTTGTGTATTTCTTGCACATACACACTTACATAACACTTGTGCATTTCTTGCATATTATTACATTATATAAAATATTACTCACACTCTAAACTAAGACTCAACCCTAGTCTAATATTTACAAGGTGTACCATGAAAGTACCATGGGGGTACATTAGCATATACCAAATAATGTATTATACTCCAACAGTAGACATTGCAAAAACTTTGTTTTGGGCAGTTGGTGCTAGTTTGTCCTTTCATATGACACTTTATGGGTATACATTACACCTGTTTTTGTCTTTAGAGTGATATTTGATCTGTTGGATCATGCGCATCATGACCTTTTTGAGTGCCTCAATTGATGCTCCAACTTTGTCATTATCACTGTTGATGTCTAAGTCACTATTTGTCCATCTTTGGCTTCCATCACCCATCATTTTCATCTTTCTTTCTAGGTTAAGTGCCATGCCGATGGCTTCTTGTTATTATGTGGTATGCCTGCATCTTCTAAAACTTTGAGAGAAGTCCATCCATGAATAATCACTTTTTAAGTCTATTTGCAAGGTGATTCTCCATTTTGCCAATCAATTCTTTTAGGATATGATTACAGTACTTCACATCCTCATCTTTATTTATTTATTTTGTAACATAAATTTCACTGATGATCTTGGTGTTATCATGTAGGAGACAAAATTCCTTTTCAAAGGCTTTCTCCAAGTCTTCCCACATGGCAAATGGTGTAGTTAATTGTAGATTTGAATCTAGTACTATGCCTCTTAGTGTTGCATGAAATATTTGCATTAATGTTGCCTCACTATTTACCCTATTCCTTTTCCAAATTATTAGACGAGTCTCAATGTGATGGGCGGGGCCTTCCTTTCCATCTCCTAGGAGCTTTGGGCACTTTTGCTTGCCTCCTACATTAGCCATTGTTAGTTGTGTTAGGCCTATGTTCACTCTTGGTTAGTTGTGCATTACTTGCGCACATCCCTCATATTGTTTCTAGTTTGTTGCATTGATTGTTTTAATGACTCTCCTCCATCGACCACTTGTCCAAACTTTGCGCAAGGCATCTTAAAATGTTAGTGTTCAAGCTTCAAGAGCATTGTTGCGAATAGACTGTTGTTGGTTCTAGCTTACTGCTGTAACCCTAAACACTAAACATGGTCCTCTATGGTTGCACTTGTATTGGAATCCCATCTCTTGCTATGCTGGTCACACCCTTCCACACTTAATTCATTGTTGGAATATTTGTTGTAGTCATTCGCCAACCACCCTCTATGTCTATTGTGACATTGACATGCATAGCTTTGTCGCATGTTGCGTCGTCATGTACACTTGCAAGGTCAAAATCTTTATTTGCACACAATCCTTCATCATTCTTGTCAGTACAACCCTTGTCAATGTGAACTCCTTCATGCATCTCCAAACTTCCATTGTTGGTGCATACCCCTTCATCATCCTTCTTGATGTAAGATTTGTTAGTACACAGTCCACGTTTGTCATGTCTATCGTTACTTCACACCCCCTCGTCATACCTTGCATCATGCATCTTGTTGGATCTTTTTGGGTTGATGTTATGCTCTTCCACAAATAGTAGCAGCATCTACAACCAAGCTTCTTCTTCTTGTGTCAGCTTGCTCCTCGTCAGAGTGATGGCCAAAGTAGGCCAATTGGACTCATTTGAAAGAGCGGTTACATGTTAGAATAAATAGATGTGATAGGGATCTTATATTATTATATTGTTTGTTACAATAGTTTTTTAAGGATAACTTGTTAGGATTTGTAGGGATAAGTTGGGGTTTTTAGGGACAAGTTGTTAGGATTTATAAGGATAAGTTAAGATTTTTAGGATATGGTTTTATCAGCACCAGTTGATTAGCAGATTGTAAATCACATAAATTGGAGCTCAAAAATGCAAATAAAGCATCTTGTGTTACATTATTTTATGGTATCAAAGCCACAAAAAGGAGAAAGGAGTTTGTCTCACACTGTTCATTTCAACCAAGTTGATTTTTTGTCTTAGGCAGTTAGTGCCATTGCAGATTATTACTCTGCAGTCAGTCTTGGTGTTGTTGCATTGTCAGCAAAGGTTTTCTCGTGTTGTATTTAGATTTGTTGGATTTGATAGATGGCGTTTGGTGTTTTGATATTTGGCATTCAGTGGTTTTCTCCTCACTTGATAAAGTTGTTGCTTGCAACATTTGGAGTTCAGCCAGGCTATGGTAAAGTGCAGCTTGGAGTTTGCCCACGTTCTCAGCTTGGGCAAAGCATTGGTTGGAGGTTGCTCATGTTTCTAGCTTGGTCAAATTGCAACTTGGAGTTTGCTTGAGGTTGGGTAGAGTAGAGTGTCTTGTTTGGCATTTGTTGCTCTAAGTCTAGTGTTCAAGGCGTGTTTGGCATTCGACATTTGTTGTTTGGGGTTGTCATTAGTGGAAGAATGGAAAATATTCAGACTCTAATTCTTCCAAATTCATAGAAATTGACTAGAAGAAATTATAGTGTGTGGATCCATAAGATACAATTTGTGAGTATTGAGATTTGGTGAATATAGTTCTCAAGAAAGAAACTAGACCAGAAGATGATGCTGATGACTTCAACAAGCGACATAGAGAAGCTTTGATGCTTCTCAAATTGTTTGTTGTAGATGATTTAATTCTTGAAGTTTGTAATGAAGATAATGCTGCAACACTGTGGACAAAGTTGCAAAATAAGTATTAGACATTTGAAGCAAGACATGCTTTGTTTTTGAAGAATCTTCTCTATTCTTCCTAGTTGGAGGAAGGAGGGTCTGTTTTTGAGTACCTTATGCATCTGAAGGATCTAAGAGATCAATTGATTGCTATTCAAAAGATAGTTGATGATGAGGACATGGTCGACATTGTTTTGTGAGGTTTGCCTCTGTCTTATGAGTCTTTTGTTGAGTCTCTGCATTTGCTTGCTGAAACTCAAACTCTTGATTTTGAAAAGATGTCTTCTTTACTTTTACAAAAAGAGAGGAGATAGTCACAAATGGGAGTATTCACCTTAGGGAGTACAGAGAGTGCATTTACTGCTAAAGCCAAACACAAAGGCAATCAGAATGCCAAGCCCTCATCATTTGATCACAAGCAAGGTAAAACTTCTAATATAAAGCAGTCCCAAGTCATTTGTTTTTACTGCAAGAAACCTAGTCATTTCAAACAGGATTGTAGTAAGTTGAAGAATAAACAAAATCAGCAAGGGAAGAAACAAGTAAATGTTGCTAAGATAGAAGACCAGGAAGAGAAATTTGCTTTTGTAACAACTCAAAGTTCATCTAGTCAATCTACTAAGTGGTACTTTGACTTTGGAGCATCCAGAGTGTAATGGCCCATTTTGGCAGGACCTCCTTTGTTGTTTGATTGATGTACTGATGTGTTGATAATTAATGCATGATTCTATTTTGTTCTATCAAGATGAGTTGATAGTTGTACTTTATGCTTACTTGAGTTGGATTATGTTATTTTGTAGAACATGGTACTACTGATGAATTTTGTGGTTGCAGGACCAAGTACTCTCATGGGTGGATTGGTATGGGACAACCACTGGAGTTGAGAGAAGTGTGAAATGAGAGATGATGGATTTTTAGTTTGACAGCCCACAGGGGTAAAACAATCATGTAGAAACATTTGCATGTGTGTGTGTGATTAAATGCATCATCGGGTAATGAGGTTGCTATAAAGGCAAAAGAGCCCTTACCCTTGTGCTTAGGTGGTTGATAACCTTGTAGTTATCATGATGCCTCCTGCTTAGGGAATAGTAATGTTTGTGCATTATCTATCTCCTTGCTTATTGTTGGATGCATCTTAGTTCGGGCGAGGACGGTTTTGGCAAGAGCCCTTGTTTTGCTTAGGCTCTTAATTTATCATTAAGATGCATTAATACTTGTGTTTCGAAATATAGAACTTAATTGGTTAATTGTTTGACAAGTAAGGTATTAATAATAATGTTAGCATTATTAATACCTAAAAATATTAAATACTTGTAATGTCCCCCCCTGTTCTGATATTTTAATATTTGGGACACTATACTGTTTCTTAAAATCAAAAAATACAACTCCAAGAAACAAGAAATAACTAACAATTTTATTTTTCAAATTTCTTTCAAAATAGGGTTCAGATTACAATATTTTAAAAATATAATCTTTCCACAATATGTCTGCAAACCCTTGAAATATACTAAATTAGCAAATACCAAAGTACCTTTGAAATCGTTGAAGCACCAAAGCGTGAATCCTGTGTGAATTCACCAACAGAGAACTGGGGTTTTGTCCAGCTCCAAAAATCTGAGGGGTTTCATCCTCAGCCACGCTGTTGGAGTTTCCGTCCCTTTGGAGAAGAAGTCTCAGCCACTGGCCTCAAACTCTAGAGGAAATAACTAAAATCCAAAATATCTAAAATGAGACCAAGTCACTGAATAAATAGGCTCCTCCTTGGCAAACTCTCTTTTCGCGCTCAATGTGGGATAAACATATTTCTTCCCCTTTAATTATAATATAAAGTTTTAACTTTATAAAATGAATTTAATAATTCACTTAATAAAGCCAAGCTTTGCGCTTTAAAAACTCTGCCTTATGAAACTCCGAATGACCAACTGAAACCTGTTTCGGATACCCATTTCGTTGTAGAACAACATCCCCTTGTCCGCTCGGCAAGAAACCCTAAAACCCAACACTGCTAAAAATAGCAATTCCAGCATCCTAGCTGCGTTTGACCCCGAATGACCACCAAAACTGAGCTCTAAGAATTCAAAAGTTGTCTCAAATATCTCCAAAGGCTCTCATCCATATGACATAGCCTACGAGAACCCGTGTATAGGCTAGTCTCTATGTGCTCCCACTAGCTGATTAGAAGGGGACATTACAGTCCGCCCTTCCCAAATATTGCTTGTCTTCAAGCAATATGATCTGTATGCCAGGATCCCAAATAAATCCGAAGAATGTCTCATGATGAAGACATTGCCTTGAACTGTCATCCCGAAAACTGAAACACTCGTCAAGCTCTGTCACCAAACCGATACAACCGATCCGGTAACTCGCTCGAGCTCTACCACTCTATAAAACAATCCATCCCTCGTAGGAATTCCTGGATCCCATAGCCAAATAGGGATTTTGTCATTCCCGAAATTTAATAATTTTTGCTGTGCCACTCTGACTACAACTGAATTATTTTGCAGCTCAAAGGAGAACCCATTCTGGATTGACAAACGAGGAACCTGTTGTCACATTTTGCACGGGGTGCAATGTTTTCAATTTTGTAACAGTGCTGCTCTTCTTTTTCCCTCTTCCTCTATTTTCCTTCCTTCTTCTCTCCCTTCCTTTTTCTTTCCCACATTCTCTTTCTTCCCCCCTTTCTTGGAGCCCCTCAGTTGAATTTTAAACTTTCCAGCAAGTTACCTGAAAAATGGCTAAGTGTTGGTGCGAAGTTCGCACTTTGCCCAGTTTTGGTGCGAAGTGCGTACTTTGCCCAGTGTTGGTGCGAAGTGCGCACTTCGCACCAAAGCTGTGCGAAGTGCCTGAAAAATGGCTAAGTGTTGGTGCGAAGTGCGCACTTCGCCCAGTTTTGGTGCGAAGTGCGTGCTTCGCCCAGTGTTGGTGCGAAGTTCGCACTTCGCCCGGCTTGGTGCGAGTGCGCACTCGCCCGGCTTTGGTGCGAGTGCGCACTTCGCCCGGCTTTGGTGCGAAGTGCGCACTTCGCCCGGCTTTGGTGCGAAGTGCGCACTTCGCCCGGCTTTGGTGCGAAGTTCGCACTTCGCCCGATTTTGGTGCGAGCGAACTCGCCCGGTTTTGGTGCGAAGTCCGACTTCGCCCCTCTTCCGGCGCACCTTGTAACTCGGTAGGTTGGCGGTGACAAAAGAGTGATAAGTGCTGGAGCAAAGTCCGTACGGCGGCAGATACCAGTTTTCACCTGTGTGCAGTCCGACTTCGCAGCGAAGTCGGAGTGCACCCTTGACAGGTGCGCAGTAGGGGAACAACTCGGAAATACTCCTAAGGCATGGAGGCCTTCCCAACTGCGTTGTTTTCTGCCCGCGCAACCCGAGACGCTCTGATCCCAAGCGAAGTTGGACAAACTGCCTTTCAAGGCCGACACGTGTCAAACAGCATCTTCCATCATCTGACAAGTGTCCAGCTTCGGGATTTGAGCCAAGATGTGCCGAGCAAAAGGACGAGCATGGGTTGCACTACCTATGCCAGTGACCTCATTTAAAGCTGATCTGAGGTTCTACCTGCTCCAGCTACCCGCATACCTGCCGAGAGGAAGTTCTGCCCAACACACCACCAGCTAGCTGTCCAGCTTCCAGGAAGACCATGCTGCGGGTACAGATCCGGTCCGACAAAAGGTCAGCATTTGCAGCTATTTCGCCGCTTTTGTCAGCTATTGTTTGACTGGGACCTTGTGCCTATTAATGTAACGGGAGGGACTCGGGCTATAAAAACCCACCATGAATTCATTGTAAAGGGTGGAAGGGGAATGTCTGTTAGGGAACTAATGTAACCGTGCTTCTGCTTATAAATATAACTTGTATGCCTGGTTTTGTTCTGCTGCTTTTATTTCTTTATGCTTATGCTTTACGCTTCCCTGTGTCATGGCTCGTTGATTCGTTTCAGCATTTGATGATCAGGCGCCTTTAGCATTGTTTGTGTACTTTTAAATTTCATATAATAGATGTGGTAGCAGCTCCATCAGTTGTGTGTTACGTTGCTGTCCGTAGTGGTGATTGATGCGTTGCCGTGCTGTTAGTTCTCCTTGTAGGGAGAATGTTTGCTAGGGGACCATTGTAGCTGTGCGGTTAAATTCTCTGCATGACACATATACGTGGCTCTGATATCTCTAGGTTGCTTTCTACTTATGTTAGTGTCCGTAGTGGTGATTGATGCGTTGCCGTGCTGTTAGTTCTCCTTGTAGGGAGAATGTTTGCTAGGGGACCATTGTAGCTGTGCGTACACTGCTTAGGTATCGGAAGTACACATAGATTTTGCAGTTCTCAGTCATGCTTTGTATTTATAATGCAGTAAGTATTGGTGATTGTTGGTTGCCGTACTGTTAGTTCCCCCCCACCAACTCCAAGTATATTTGTATATTCTTTCTGTTCATTTCTCTTTCCTGCACTCTTAGCTTGAACATAAAAACCCCCCAAAAGGAGCCGGCCTTCTCCGGAGATTGGCACGGAAGGCATCTCTTACTTCCGGCCTTTCATGCTGGTGGGCGAATCTGGGCGCATTAACCCAAAATCCTTTCCTCATGGCAGATTCGTAACCAACAGTTTCTCTGGCACGCCTGGTGGGACACGGGTCCCACATTTGAAGAGAGATTTTCCGATCGGTCTCCACCAGCGGCGACGGTGGTTTACGAGCACCTGGTGAGACAAGGAAGTTTCTCACCCCCGACCGAATTGAAGCACCGGTGTTCGCTTCATTACTTGTTCCAAATCTGAACACCTGGCGACTCTGCACGAACAAATCCTTTGAGTCCGAAAGACCGGTCCCAGCACCTTCATGCACACAAGAAGGTGGCAAGCAAGGGATCCGAGAAGCCCGCCTGACTTTTACGAACTGGACATCAACGCTCGAGGCGAAGTTCCCAGGCTGGCTGATCCACGAGCTTGTGTCGACGAAGCCGAGGCTGAAATTCAAGAAGAAGCCAAAGCTGAAGTCGGCGGAGCTAAGTACGAAATAGAAGAGGCCGAGGAAGAAGATCCTGCATCCTCGGAAAGTACCGACACTGAGTACACAACCGACGGCGGAGAAGAAGAAATGGCTGCCCAGTAGCAAAATGACGATGATCTCTTCCCGGCGGTGGACTCCACGGGGCCCTTGGCCCTGATCGGACAGCAAGCTGTGCCCCCTTCTGCTTTAAAGTCTATTCCCACATACGACGGCTACGGTAAGACGGCGTACGAGCACATCCGGGACATCCTTGCCTGGCCGCATTGCATACTATTACCGATGAGAGTGTGAAGACCCGTCTGCGGCCCTTTCCCCGAGGGGAAAGCTTCTCTCTTGGTGGAGATCGGCTGCCAGAGGGATCCATCACAGGGTGGCCCCAGCTTGCCAGGAGGCTTGTAAAAGGATGCAACGAGTCTGCTGACCCTACTTCTCTACTGCATCAGTTCCAAGCTAGCCAGAGACATCCTCAAGAGGTGTTTGATTTTAACATCAGGTTTGCGAGATCCTGGAAACGGGTACCTCGCGAACTTCGGCCTTCAGTCGGCATGGCTGCTCATTACTATCTGAGATCCTTCAACTCAGACATATGCCTGCTGCTGAAGATTGCCGGAATAGACGAGTTTCTGCTGTCGTATGAGGCTGCCCGGCAAGCTGAAGCTGACATTATTTCCATCGGCAGACTCCCGTCCAGAGTGCAGGAACCCATTCATCCCGACTTCCCTAGATCCCAGTATCCTTCTGCTTCTGGTGGTGCGCCGTCCACATCAGGGCAGCAACCCTAGCAGCAGTGGAATCCAGCTCCGATCGTAACTCCTTACGGCCCGCCTCAATTGCATTACCCTCACCCGCCTCCTCCTGGTCCGCATTTTCCAGCGCTTCCTGCTCCCTTGCAGTACGCACCTTATTCTAACCCTCCATTAGCCGCATTGCCTCCACCGGCACAGTTGCCGCCTCCTGACAGTAGCATTCAGAACACGATTCTCCAGGAGGTGCGGGCTTTGGCCTCGGGATATCATGCCATGTCCAATGACATGACCGCTTTGAAGAAGAAACAGGCCCAGATGGACCTTGCTCCTAGGAGGCCATATGCGCCCCCTGCGCTGACGAAAGATAAAGCCCCGGAACACCAGCCGCAGAGGCGTCCGCCTCGAGAAATCCTTGCTATGGAAGACCCGCCTGGTCCTCCCGACCAGGTTAACTGGTGCACTACGTGCAATGACCCGCATTCGGAGGAAGACTGCACTTTGCACCAGCACTACATCCAGACCTTGGCCGGTAGTGCCATAGAGGACGATGAACTGTACATGATCTTGGACGGCGAAGCCAACTTTGCCCTCCCAGAAGAGAATCTAGTGCCGCCCGCCAAGGAAGAAAAGAAAGCTGCAGATGCGGCCAAGCCTTTGCAAGTTTATGCAAGAAGAGAAAAACCGCAGCCGGTGGGCTGCCACCGTACAAGCGGCTGTGGCCCTACACAGCCCAGGAGAAGGCATCCAAAGATAAAGCACCAGTCAAGCCTTCTCCGGCAAAGGCTGCCGCTGTTCCAACCAAACCTCCAGCAAAGGCCCCAACTCCGGCTAAGACCCCCGTACCTCAGCTTCCAGCTGAAACCAAAGAACAAGCCCAGGAGAAGCTGAAGTACCCATCTCTGACCAAGAGACAGCGAGTTGAGGCTACCCAGCAGTACCGGACAAAGTACGAGCCGACGAAACAAGCAAAAGGAGCTAGTACCTCAGGCTACAGTATTGTAGACGAATTGAAAAGAACACCTGCGAGAATCAGCATGTACGATGCTCTTCTGCTCCCAGGCCAGGTGGATCTGTTGCAAGAATCACTGAAGAACAGCTAGAGCAGCAAAAGGCAGGGGAGGCAAGTTCCTCTGCACCCAATGGATGAAGGCATGGATTCTTTGCGTCGAGGCGAGCTCGACACCCCGCGAGCCGCCAGAAATGTTGTCACATTTTGCACGGGGTGCAATGTTTTCAATTTTGTAACAGTGTTGCTCTTCTTTTCCCTCTTCCTCTATTTTCCTTCTTCTCTCCCTTCCTTTTTCTTTCCCACATTCTCTTTCTTCCCCCCTTTCTTGGAGCCCCTCAGTTGAATTTTAAACTTTCCAGCAAGTTACCTGAAAAATGGCTAAGTGTTGGTGCGAAGTGCGTACTTCGCCCAGTTTTGGTGCGAAGTTCGCACTTCGCCCAGTTTTGGTGCGAAGTGCGCACTTCGCCCAGTTTTGGTGCGAAGTCCGACTTCGCCCCTCTTCTGGGCGCACCTTGTAACTGGCAGGTTGACAAAAGAGTGATAAGTGCTGGAGCAAAGTCCGTACGGCGGCAGATACCAGTTTTCACCTGTGCGCGATCCGACTTCGCAGCGAAGTCGGAGTGCGCCCTTGACAGGTGCGCAGTAGGGGAACAACTTGGAAATACTCCTAAGGCATGGAGGCCTTCCCAACTGCGCTGTTTTCTGCCCGCACAACCCGAGATGCTCTGATCCCAAGCGAAGTTGGACAAACTGCCTTTCAAGTCCGACATGTGTCAAACAACATCTTCCATCATCTGACAAGTGTCCAGCTTCGAGATTTGAGCCAAGATGTGCCGAGCAAAAGGACGAGCATGGGTTGCACTACCTGTGCCAGTGACCTCATTTAAAGCTGATCTGAGGTTCTACCTGCTCCAGCTACCCGCATACCTGCCGAGAAGAAGTTCTGCCCAACACACTGCCAGCTAGCTGTCCAGCTTCCAGGAAGACCATGCTGCGGGTACAGTCCGGTCCGACAAAAGGTCAGCATTTGCAGCTCTTTCGCCGCTTTTGTCAGCTATTGTTTGACTTGGACCTTGTGCCCATTAATGTAACGGGAGGGACTCGGGCTATAAAAACCCACCATGAATTCATTGTAAAGGGTGGAAGGGGAATGTCTGTTAGGGAACTAATGTAACCGTGCTTCTGCTTATAAATATAACTTGTATGCCTGGTTCTGTTCTGCTGCTTTTATTTCTTTATGTTTATGCTTTACGCTTCCCTGTGTCATGGCTTGTTGATTCGTTTCAGCATTTGATGATCAGACGCCTTTAGCATTGTTTGTGTACTTTTAAATTTCATATAATAGCTGTGGTAGCAGCTCCATCAGTTGTGTGTTACGTTGCTGTCCGTAGTGGTGATTGATGCGTTGCCGTGCTGTTAGTTCTCCTTGTAGGGAGAATGTTTGCTAGGGGACCATTGTAGCTGTGCGGTTAAAATCTCTGCATGACACATATACCTGGCTCTGATATCTCTAGGTTGCTTTCTACTCATGTTAGTGTCCGTAGTGGTGATTGATGCGTTGCCGTCTTTGTTAGTTCTCCTTGTAGGGAGAATGTTTGCTAGGGGACCATTGTAGTCGTGCGTACACTGCTTAGGTATCGGAAGTACACATAGATTTTGCAGTTCTCAGTCATGCTTTGTATTTATAATGCAGTAAGTATTGGTGATTGCTGGTTGCCGTACTGTTAGTTCACCCCCACCAACTCCAAGTATATTTGTATATTCTTTCTGTTCATTTATCTCTTTCCTGCACTCTTAGCTTGAACATAAAAACCCCCCAAAAGGAGCCGGCCTTCTCCCGGAGATTGGCACGGAAGGCATCTCTTCCGTCCGGCCTTTCATGCTGGTGGGCGAATCTGGGCGCATTAACCCAAAATCCTTTCCTCATGGCAGATTCGTAACCAATAGAACCCAACAAGAAACTGATTTTACAACTATAGGGAAGAGCACCTCATGCCAAGGTGATACATATAACTCCTTATACCAACCCTTCTTCCCATTCATATATGACATGGTCAAATCATCAACATGTGGACTGAAAAAAAAACTATGAGCATACCTCACTATACAGTCCATCTGAACTTCATCAACTGGTTCCATGGAAGGGTCTATACAATCACGTGTGCTACAACTCTCAACATTCTGTACACAGAAGTCAAGAGATGTTTCGCCAATCATAACACAAGGAAATGAACCTGCATCAGCATCATACTCGGTTTGTTCCTTCTGAGTGGTTGTAACGAGTTGACCAATTTTCTTCTTTGTGAACAAAACTTAACTCAAGGTTAAGTTTGTTAATTATCTTCTCCTTTTTGGTGAGTTCTTGGTACATCTTTTCTGCAGTTTGGATAGCCAAATCCCTATCAGATAACAATTGCAAGTAATCAGATTTTATTTTCTCCAAAGCATGCTTGATAGTTTCTACCTTAATAGTTTGCACGCTTTCAGCAGAGGAGACATAAATCAACTCTATCTACCTATCTTTGAGCTGAGCTGTCCAGAGAAGATATTCAACAAAGTTGTGTGTGCTATCCAAATGGGTTAATGTTTGGACAATCTTCTCTTCTGTAACCTGCAACTTATCCTTCCAACTTTGCATTGTATCAAGTTCTGGATTGTGATCAGCAGCACATAATAAAGTTTCTGATTTACCATCTTTGGCATAATGATCATAATCAGCATTCCTTTTGACACTACACTCTCCAACTTCGTGCACTGAAGTTAGGACTGACTCATGCTCAACCCAAGAATTATCAACTGCATGCACATCCTCACCAGCTGCTGATTTAACAATGTCAAAATCAGCTTGCTCTATGATCTCACCACTATCACGAAATTCATTATGCCCCTCACCAAAATGAGATCCACAAGATGAATTAACTTCATCTTCATCAATTTTGCCCTCCTGTACTTCCACACAAGTTTCTTGAAGAGGTGGCATGTTTATATTTTGAATCTCAGCAGTCTGAATGTTCAAGTCAGCACCACGATCAACAAGAAATTTGTCTCTATCAATCTTCTCATTTACTTCATCAGCATAACTCTCCAACTCATCGGGAAAGCCACCATCCAACCACTTGCTGGTCCGTTCCGTTTCTAACTTTAACCAGAAGACATCTTCATCGACATTGATCTCCTCATCAAATTTGGAGTCTTCACCATGAAAAAAAACACCATGCAACAATGAACTGTTGCCAGGAAAAATGCAAGGCTCATCATACCTTATGTCCAAGGTCTCACAAACCTCATTGGATTGCTCTAGAAGCAATTCCACAACTGTTGTCTTGTCATTACCCTCGGTACTATAGTTGTCCTGGGACTTGTGGGTTATAGGCCCACATATATGTCCAAGTGACCACTCTTCTTGGCAAGTGAAGCAACGTTGTTTTCTTCTCAACTGATTCTTGCTTTTGAGAGGTAGTCCTGGAATCTGTAAGTCACTTGGTCTCTTTTCCTTCTCTTGTTCCTCCTGTACCAAGAGAGGTTTCAGCTTCTTCTCACACTGCTTGGAAACATTGTCAACTAATTTACGTGCAGCTGAAGAGGTAATCTGTCCTTGCCTCAAAACAGCCATCAACTTGGGCAAGATGGGCTGGGTAAAGTCATCACTTTCCTCAATGATGCGTACCATGATGGTTTGCATGTAAGAGGATATAATGTCTTCATGATCTTCATTGATAGAAGCCATAAAATGTTGAAACATCTGGAGACTAAGATCAGCACAATCTAAATCAAGCAAAAAGACATATATTCTAATTTTTGCCATCACTTCCAAAATTCTAACCTTCTTACCATAGGATCGGTTCCTGATGTTATTCAAACCATGAAAACTGTCAACCATTAGCTGTAATCCCTCCTTCATGATGTCGTCATTGTAGTGTGCTTCCAGATCTGTAATCCTTATGATCTCACTAAGACAAGAGGCGACTGCAAGTCTCACGTCCCTATCTGCATGTCTCATAATCCAATGCTGGCCTAATGCAATTATAGGTACTTTCGCTGCCCAATTCAAAACCTCACGATCAAATTGATCTAGTTCAACTAGACATTTATCCATTTCCTTTAGAATGTCAAGAAGAACATCTTTTGACAATTTCTGGGACTCAAGTTGTTTCCCCAAAGCGTAGAGCTTACAACTTACATCCATTCTTTTATTGAAATGTTTTGCAGATTGAATTTGTTTTCTGTTATTGGATGTGTGATGCTCAACCTTAGCCTTAGAGGGAACCATAGGTGCTGACTTAGGTGACATAGCTACTGTCAACTGCTTTTCCAACTTTTCTAGGGCAGCAAGCTCATCTGTTCCAGATTTTACTTCAGTTGATGAGTGTGGTCTCAACCACTTAAGATGCTTTAACAAAGTTGTTAGATTTTTCTGGTATGCCATAAAATTTTGCTTAAATTCATTCAGAGCTTTTTCAATTTTCACACTAAACTCATCATCAAGTGACCTCACAGGTACCTTCGGAAGGAAAGTAGGAAAGCGCTGTACATCCCCGAATGCGGGCAATATGTTATTGGATTATTCATCTCCGGACTCGATAGTCGCTTTTCCCCTTGAACACAAATACAGGCCGATTTTTACCAGATGAAGCCATACAATTAAACAAGTTGCAGAATAAGCTGAGCTCTGAATTAACAATACCCAAAACTCTTAAAGCCCAAATCAACCAAATGGGTATTCAAATCACCAATACCCAGAAACTGTAAATCCTAGATTTGAAAACGGCAACCAAACCCTAACTTCCAAGTCTACAAAATACTCACGGCTTTTGTTTTTTTTTTCACACAAAACCCTATCGTCTGCTAATCTTCTGTACTCCGCAAATTTCAAGCAATATAGACAAAGAATTATTTCCACCAAATCAAACCTGAGAATTTTGTCTTTGATAGAAGACTTCACAAAATTTGCAATGAAACCTTGAAAAACCAGCTCTGATACCATTGTAATGTCCACCTCTGTTATGATATTTTAATATTTGGGACACTATACTGTTTCTTAAAATCAAAAAATACAACTCCAAGAAACAGAAAATAACTAACAATTTTATTTTTCAAATTTCTTTCAAAATAGGGTTCAGATTACAATATTTTAAAAATATAATCTTTCCACAATATGTCTACAAACCCTTGAAATATACTAAATCAGCAAATACCAAAGTACCTCTGAAATCGTTGAAGCACCAAAGCGTGAATCCTGTGTGAATTCACCAACGAGAACTGGGGTTTCGTCCAGCTCCAAAAATTTGAGGGGTTTCGTCCTCAGCCACACCGTTGGGGTTTTCGTCCCTTCGGAGAAGAAGTCTCAGCCACTGGCCTCAAACTCTAGAGGAAATAACTAAAATCCAGAATATCTAAAATGAGACCAAGTCACTGAATAAATAGGCTCCTCCTTGGCAAACTCTCTTTTTCGCGCTCAATGTGGGATAAACATATTTCTTCCCCTTTAATTATAATATAAAGTTTTAACTTTATAAAATGAATTTAATAATTCACTTAATAAAGCCAAGCTTTGCGCTTTAAAAACTCTGCCTTATGAAACTCCAAATGACCAACTGAAACCTGTTCCGGATACCCATTTCGTTGTAGAACAACATCCCCCTGTCCGCTCGACAAGAAACGCTAAAACCCGACACTGCTAAAAATAGCAATTCCAGCATCCTAGCTGCGTTTGACCCCGAACGACCACCAAAACTGAGCTCTAAGAATTCAAAAGTTGTCTCAAATATCTCCAAAGACTCTCATCCATATGACAGCCTACGAGAACTCGTATATAGGCTAGTCTCTATGTGCTCCCACTAGCTGATTAGAAGGGGACATTACAATACTAATGTTAATAATTAATATTAGCATTAGAAGAGAAATTAGTAATAGTATTAATTAATTTAATATTATGAAATGAGTAAATAATTTAATTACTAATACCTTTGCTAAAATAGTATTAGTAAATTAATATTAACCTTATTGAATTAATACTTTATAAAAGGGCATATTTAATAAATAAATATTATTATAAGGAATAAAATTCATATTTTTAAATATTGTGAGGTTGATACATTTACAGACCTTGTTGTTCATTGTATATTCATGACAAGTTTTGTTGTTCATATTTGAATATATCAATGGCAATGAGCAGTTTTGCATAATCAATTGTCATGTAAGGGCCTTAGTGGGTAGTAGGTAGATAGGTGCATATTGCCATTTTTGCAACATAGTGTATAATTAGCTTTCCAGTGACCAAGGAGTTTTGTATCAGGTGCCCTGATGCTTTTCAGCTTTGAAGACCAAAGAGGAGTGCAACACTTCGCTCCGGCAGGTGAGAACAGAATGCGCCCAAGCCGGGCGCACAAGACAGGCCGTGCGCCCAAGGTTGGGCGCACTCTGGCCGTGCGCCCAAGAAGGCTGGGTGCACCCAGGCTGTTGTCTCTTTTGGCCTTTATGTCGGTTTCTCCCGAAGGCACTCCACATCAGCAATCTGAAGGGCATCCTTATCCGATCAGGTGCAGTAATTCTGAGAACCTTCCACACTGGACGTTCCGGGATTTCAAGCATATCTTCCACGGAAGCGGTCGCCGCAAGTGAGGAGGTAGTGCCAGCAAGCTGAGTCTGTCAAGGCATTGAAGGGGTTCAATGACATTTCTGAGGAGTCACCAGTCTTTGCCATGCCGGGTTAATACTTTGTGACTGTACTCCTTGTAATCCTTATCTTCCACCGCCATATTTTGTTAATCAGCATTTATTGTTCAAGCGGCATAACTCTCTACATATGCCCACTCTTTTATTGTAAAATGGATGGATGTTTGCTAGAGGCTAAATGAAAACCTGAATTCTGCTATCAATACAGCTGATGTCTGGCTCTAAACCTGGACTTCTATTTTCATGTGTATGTCTTCTATTGCTTGTCTTCTATCATTCCGTGCTTTAACTATAAACTTGAATTCTATTATCTGGATTTAGTTTATGATAAGGTAGGAACTCTGGAGTAGCCCTGGATATTATGCATGCTAGATGTTCTGGTTTAATTTCTGTTAGTTATCTGTATTTGAGGGCTATTTGGTTCAGAATGCAATAGAGTTATCGTGTTGTTAGTCCATCACCCCTGTTCTATCTGGCCTGTGGCCATATTTCCCATCCCTTTCAGTCATTTCCCATTCCTTTCCTGTTCCTTTATCTCAAAATCCCTAGTTAGAATAGCAAAGGAACCAGCCCATCTCTGGAGATTGGCACGGGAGGCAATTCTTCCTCTCCGCCTTTCAATGTTGGCCGGGTCTAGGGCGCATAACTAGACAAACCCTTTCCTAGGGCAGATCTCTGACCAACAGTTTCTGGCACGCCCGGTGGGACGAACAGTCTCCATGTTTTAAGGAAGCTTGAGTTTGGTGAATCTCTAGCTTGCCTTCATCTGGCAAAATCACCTGGCGACTCTGTTAAGCGGAAGATCCGGGTCTCATGACCGGTGGATCCCTTTTATGCTGAAATAAGACACCCCGGAGGAATCAAGGTTTGGTGAGCAGCCTTGACCTCACAAGCGGAGAAAAAAATGTTCACCTGGCGACTCCGACTCAACGACAAGGACCGTGATCTCTGAAGACCACTGGTATAATGGCACAGGTATGCTATCCCAGTTGGGATGATCCTGGTCCTTTGAATCTCCAAAGTCAACATGAGATTCCTAGGAGTGCCCTGAAGACCCTAACAAAACACAATGGCACTGAGGGAATGGCCCGAGAGCACTTTGAAGATATTGCTGCTCTAGCGACCCTCCATGGCATACCCAAGAAGATATCGTGATCAGACTTCTGGTCCTGTCTTTGGAAGGAAGGGCACTGCAGTGGTACAAAATACTCGGGCGTAAGAGCATCTGCTCATGGGTGGACTTGGCAGGAGCACTAGTTGACACATTTGATGGCTCTCAAGATCCCTTTCAACTCTTGATGCACCTCTCCACCATCACGAGAGCACCTCTAGAGAGCATCACAGACTTCAATGTCCGATTTTGGAGGAGTTGGAGGAGAATTCTAGAGAAAATCCAGCCGACACCCGCCCAGGCCCACCTCTATTATGTTCGGGCTTTCCACCCGGACATAAGCCTCCTCCTGCTGCAATTTGGGGAACAGAGATTCCCTCAAATCTTTCAAGAAGTAGTACAAGCAGAGCAACTTCTGCTTCTATCAGGAAAAATACAGTGGAGAGAAACTGCCTCATCACTCTCTCCTGTAGTTGCTGCTCCTGTGTATCCCGTGCAGTATTCACAATGGCAGATCCCTCAGACTATGCAGAGACCTAGAATGCAATTGTTTGCAGTTCAAGAGGTAGATCTTGTCCAAGGCCAACAAAGGGAATATGCAAGCCCTGCTCAAGCGATGGATAATATGGTTGCTTGCAGTTTCCATCAGGATATGGACCAAGAAGGGGAACAACCTCAAGTGGCAGATTCTGAGAGCGAAGAAGACACAATTTTGCACCCTTTTTGTGTCCCAGGGCATAGCACGCAAGTATTTAGCCAAAACCCAATAAACATGTTTCTTCAGGAAGCTGGTCCTGGTGAGATCCTGACAGTAGGGCTATCGCTGGAAAAATCCTGCTGTCACATCAAGGAGTTAGAGGAGCGCGCACCCAAGATCTTGCAACCAGTACTCGAAGAAGGCTCCCATGTGGCAAATCTCTTTGCCATGTTGTTCATTAACTGTATGAGTACTGGAACGTATGATAACCTGCCACGTTGCATTCTGTTTGCAACCTGACAAACTTTGGGAACCCAACCGAACTTCAAAGATCAGTTCAAGTACAATCAGATCTAGTCCGGGCATTGCAGATTCACTGGGTAGGCGCCCAACACCAATTTGGTGGTGGCGGCATGCCAATCATGTCGCAAAATTTTGTGTAAATAATGTAAGTCTCTTCGCCCCTTTTCGCGCTATCGGCGGCGCAGTTTTGGCCAGGGTCGAGCTGGCAGAGAAATGGTGTGGATGAGTTTGATTTTAAGTTTTTTAGTTTAGTTTGTGTGTTTCTTTTTAGCACTCCAAGAAAGAAAAAAAGAGATAGCAGTTTTCAGGTACCATTTTTAGCATCACCTGGCACAACAGTTTAGTGCCATATAAGGCGCCCTGGCGAGGAGAAGTTTCGCTCTCCTTTAGGGGTGAAACCCCGTTTCGGCACTCTGCGGAGCAAAGGCCAAGTCGAAATTGAAGGGCAGGTCAAAAGGTCAAGTCAAAGTCAGTTTCGCCCCCGAGAAGAAGCGTAATTCCATTTTGGGCTTTTGCAGGGCAAAATCCCCTCTGACCCGCCCTCAAGGCCCGTGCGCTCCACTCCAAGCAGATGACATCGCAAGTGGGGCCCAGGACCATCACTGTGCCCCATTTTAACTCAAAAGAATTACCGGAGGTTTTGCTGTAGCATTATTTCCCAGAGTTCAGAGAGTGAATATTGCTGGTAAGAAGTGGAGCGCTAGGGTTTGATAAGGCAATGTTTTCAGATTGAGCGCTTGGGCAATTGTATAGCCAAAATGGGTGCGACGAAGAGCAGCACAGTGAGCACCGAGAAGAGCACGAGGGGATAGGAGGAGAAGAATCGGGAGAAGAGTCTAATGCTACTAGTGAGAATTCAAAAAGCGAGGATGAATCTGTTGCCCAATGGATAAGGGCCTGGGATCGATTTGCATTTAGACAAGCTAAATGCCCCGTGAGCCGCCAGAAATGTTGGCATTTTTGCCACATTAGAAATTTTGACGAAATTTTGCCTAAGTGTGAAGTACTTCACCAGGAAAATCATCTGGAGCTTTAGATCAGCGAAACACATGCAGAAGTGTTGGCATTTTCACGGGCCCTAAAAGAGGATGATAAATTGGATGAAATGATCTTTGGATACTTCATTGTTGTAGATATTTTCGTAAGCTTTCCAGCGATATATTACAATAGGCGATCGGGTCAATGGATCAAAAGTTATGGCCCCGGGAAGCTGTAACACCAAGTGCTCCCAACTCAGGCGCACATTTCAGAGTGCGCCCAATGCTGGGCGCACATAGGTAGTGCGCCCAGGCCGGGCACACACAAGCAGTGCGCCCAAAGTCGGGTGCACCTCAGGTTGTGCGCCTAAGGCCGGGCGCACCTCAGGCCGTGCATCCAAGGCCGGGTGCACACAGGCCATGCGCCTCAGGCCGGGCGCACCTCAGGCCATGCGCACACAGGCCGTGCGCCTCAGGCTGGGCGCACCTCAAGCCGTGCACCCAAGGCCGGGCACACCTCAGGCCATGTGCCCAAGGCCGGGCGTGCACAGGCCATGCGCACCTTAGGTCGTGTGCCCAAGGCCGGGCGCACACAGGCCGTGCGCCCAAGGTTGGGCGCGCTTTAGGGAGTGCGCCCTGGTCGGGTGCACAAGATAGAGTACGCCCAGGCCTGGCGCACAAGGAGTGCGCCCAGGCCGGGCGCACAGGAGGAAAGGAAGGGCGCCCTGTCTGTTGACTCTTTTGACCTTTGTGCCGGTTTCCCCCTAAAAGCATTCCACATTAGCAATCTGAAGGGCATCCTTACCCGACCAGGCGCAGCCATTCTAAGAAGCTTCCAGATGGGACGTTTCGGGATTTCAAGTATATCTTCCACAGAAGCGGTTTCCGTGAGTGAGGAGGTAGCGACAGCGAGCCGAGTTTGTCAGGGCATTGAAGGGGTTCAACGACATTGCTGAGGAGTCACTAGTCCCTGCCATGCCTGGTTAATACTTTGTGACTGTACTCTCTTGTAATCCTTATCTTGGCTTCCACCGCCATATTTTGTTAATCAACATTTATTGTTCAAGCGACAGAATTCTCTATATAAGCCCGCTCTTTTATTGTAAAATAGATGGATGTTTGCTAGAGGCTAAATGAAAACCTGAATTCTGCTATCAATAAAGCTGATGTCTGGCTCTAATATGTCTTCTATTGCTTATCTTCTATTATTCAATGCTTTAACTGTAAACTTGAATTCTATTATCTGGATTTAGTTTCTGATAAGGTAGGGACTCTGGAGTAGCCCTGGAGATTATGCATGCTACATGTTCTGGTTTAAGTTATGTTAATTATCTATATTTGAGGGCTATTTGGTTCAGAATGCAATAGAGTTATAATGCTGTTAGTCCATCACCCCTGTTCTATCTGGTCTGTGGCCATATTTCCCATCCCTTTCAGTTATTTCCCATTCTTTTCCTGTTCCTTTATCTCAAAACCCCCAGTTAGAATAGCAAGGGAACCAGCCCATCTCTGGAGATCGGCACGGGAGGCATTTCTTCCTCTCGGCCTTTCAATGTTGGCCGGGTCTAAGGTGCTTACCAAAGGCATATCTCTGACCAACAGTGCAATGAAGTTGCAGAAGTTACACAAGTACCTCCTTTGCTTAATACATTATATATAGGCCCCTTACATTTTGGTGAGAGATGTTGTTGGATGATATTGAGATATTGCTGTAGTAGAGTTGATATATGTTGTTAATACATATTGTGTGGTCGATTGCTGATTGGGGAGAACGTGGAAGAAGATTTTGGGTTTGTCAATTTTCTTGTTGTGGAGGTAATCTCTTTCTATTTTCTCCTCTTGATTGAGTGTAAATGCTTGTTATATGCTTTGCTCTTCTGTCTTGCTTGCTTCACCATTGGTCTCAATGTGATGGGTCTCATCTTCAGAGTGCTCATTACTTACTGTATGCTTATGCCTTCTCTTCTATTCCTTTTTTTAAAAGAAATATTTTAGCACAAAGAATTCAGCAATGTTTTATGTGCTTATGGTTGAGAAGAGACAAACTACATTGAGTTTCAGTACCATGGATCTTTCCTCAAGGGGAGATAATTATAATAATTAGTAAGGGTCTTGCTTTTGCTCAGCCATTGACGAATAAGGCGGTTTTCATTTTGGAAGTGATTTTGGAATCATTTTTTTAACAGGGCACTCTTGGCATTGAATAAGGCTTTCCTTCTAATTCCTATTGTCGGACAAGGTAGATGTGAGTCTTTAGATCCCAAGCTTAGGCTGTATGCCAAAAATGAGATACTTATTCACCTTTTTAGTAGAAGGGTTTGGAAGTGATACATTTCCCTTTTACAACCAAAGGCTTTTTACATGCCAAAGAGGTTTGTTGACTTGGCTGTAGCCTACAATGTCCACCTTTAACTTTATATTGTTTCAAATTATGTAGTTCTTTAGATTTTGACCTTTTGCTGGGTACAGTTGTATTATTGATGCACCATGATAGATGGCTTGATAAGTGAAACCCACTTCAACCACCTACTTCTATCTACTCCACCTCCACCTCACTATTCCTGGGACTCAACAAGAAGAGCCAATGCAAACTTATCCATCTGCCTTTGCCTAAGTAGAGACATTGTAAATAAGGCAAAGGTAGTGCTATATTACAAATTTAAAAGATGATATGCATTCACATTTGTATATTGTTATATACCTGGAAGAAGAGTTGTTGCTTTTGATCGATAAGAAACTTTTCCTTGGCATGAATGAAAAGTTGCTTCTCGTCCCCATTGTATCTCAAACTAGTCTCCATTCCTATTCCTAATTCCTATTGCCAGTTCGCCCTTCCAGTCTTATTCTTGTTTGTTATTATCATTGTCTACAATGGTGTTGTGCACTTATGCACGACGAGGTTGATATAACACATCCACAACACTCAACACAATTAGGGTTCGCGCTCGCAATGTTGTTGGCACTCACAATGTTATTATTTATTTATTTTGTTTTTATTTTTAGTTTGTTTTTGGATAAATTACCAAAATATTCATAGTCTGTTTTTTTAACATATTTTGAGGTGTGAGATAAATAAGATGGTTTTGTTTTGATAAATAAATCGTTGATATTGTAATTATTGTACATGAGGTCATACATAATCTTCATTTTGTAAAAGAAAACTAGATTAACTAGCTTAGATATAAAAGATATATATCTAAAAACGCCAAGAGTTATCAATCTCGAGGCTGTTTTAGTTTAAATATTTTAAATGTTTTTGTTAATGTCGGCTTTTTTAATAAAAAAAAAAAAAAATTGTTTACGGCGTGACATGTATGACCTCTTTGCCTCCCACCCCCCTGTTTGCCATTGTAGGAACGCCTCTCGGCGTAATTAATAATGAGATTAATTAATCAATGAATATAAATTAATCCAAGGGGATAGATGTGGCTTGTGTAGCAAAAGAACCATAATTGAGTGAGAGAAGTATGGGCTTCTCTCGTTTATGACTAATAAGCATCGGAAGAATGTTTTGAAGTCTATCATGGAATTGAGATCTGTTGCCACATTTTGCTAAGGGGTAGAAATTTTGAAAAATTTGAAAAATCACTGCTGCAACTTTTTGGATCAGATTCTTCCTTCCTCCTTCCTTTCCAGCTTTGTCCAGGCAGATTTCATGTTTACAGTTTTCAGTTTTATTTTCCAAGTGTTCAGCAGGTTCTGCAGGGTTTGGGAAAAGCCCAAAATTTTCTAAGTTAGGGGCACTCCCTTGGTCGCTCACTTTTGGAGCGATTTTGGGAGTCGCTCCCTCTTTTCAACGATTTTTAGCTTTGCGCCTCTCTTCAGCGACCATCGGCAACAAGTGAAAAAATTGAAAAATCCTAAGGCATAAGCAAGTTGACGTCGGTCGCTCGACTTTGGAGCGAACCCCGTCGTCGCCCCTTCTTTCCAGTGACGCCCGTCGTCGCTGCAGTTTCCAGCGAACCGCGGCGGGGGAGAAAAATCTAAATGTTTTCTAAGTGTGGAAAGTCGACATCGGTCGCTCCGTTTGGTGGCGACCAACGTCGGTGGCTCCCTTTCCAAGCGACGCCCGTGGTCACTCTGTTTTCCAAGCGATGCTCATCATCACTCTGCGACCGTGGTCAACGGGTGGAAAATAATGAAAAAATTGTCTAAGTGTTGAGGCGACGCCGGTCGCTCCATTTTGGAGCGACTCCCGTCGTCGCTCAACTCCGCCAGCGACCGCCATCGTCGCCCATTTTCCCAGCGATTTCCAGCAAATGCATTGTTCAAAGGTTGACGCCGGTCGCTCCATTTTTGGAGCAACCCCCGTCATCGCTGCTCTTTCCAGCGACCGCAGGCAGGGGTCTCAAGGTTTTTCTCTAAGGCACAAAGGAGAATGTCAACGGTCGCTCATTTTTCGAGCGACTCCCGTCGTCGCTGCCATCTACCAACGACTTCCGTCGCCCCCCCCCTTTTCAACGACTGCAAGCAAAAAAGGACCAAGTTGCAAATTTCTCTAAGGCAAAGTGCGTCTTGGGTTCGCTTCATTCTGGAGCGACTCCCGGGGTCGCTGTTTTATCGAGCGACTCTGGTCAAACCCCCCTCCATCTCAGCGAACCTCAGACTCAGGCAGACCACGCACGGATTTCGGGATTTGAGCCTGTCAGGACGGAACAAAAGGTGTACTTCAGAAGTACAGGGTAGGTGTGCATTAACAGCAGTTATTCAACACCAAATTGTACTGCACCTACCGCATTAATCAGATGCGCCTTCTCAACCACCAGATCTGTCCGGAGCTGCACCAAAGTCAGGTGAATCTTGTTGCAGGTACGCTCTGTTAGTCTCACAATGACACTGACAGGGGGGGTGAATCAGTGTAGCTATTTAAATTCAAATCTACAACTCGTAACGCCGAAACAATGAACATTTAAAATCAGATAAAGCAAGTATAACAAGAGAGCATTCCACACCACGCGATGTAACGAGGTTCACCAATTTGGCTACTCCTCAAAAATGACTGCTTGGATTCCCGTCCAAATCCAGCCTTTGCAAAATACCAATTTTACAATCAATTTACCAGCACCCACTGGAAGCAGCACCAACCCCTAATTTATCTGCACCAACAGAAAGGAGCACCAACCTCTAATTCCAAGCACCAACTTGGACTGCAATTTTGAAACTATAAGATTGACATAAAAATGCCTTCGCTTATACAAGACCCTGACTGGTCTATTGCTAACCCAACCTCTCTCGCTATTCACCAAAACACCACACACACTTAAGGCTCTGCTTACTGCACTTTTATGGCCCTCTTATAGCCCTCTTGCTGCGCTTCTTACTACACTCTTATGGCTCTCACGGCAGTGCTTAACGCTCTCTTACGACACTCTTCCAACCCTCTTTTTGCAGCACTTTCACTCTTTTTCAGCACTGTAATTCTCCACGCAGACCTTTTATAACAAAGTTCACTCTATTTTTAACTTCCATATTTTCGCATGCAACTTATTAATAGAAACTTCTATATGTAACTCCTTTATCACACAATATTCTCTCATGTAGCCTATTAATAGTTACGGCTCTTTGTTTGGTCTTCGACTGATGACTTTCAGTTTAACCGCCGCTCGATGATTTCACTCCGTAACTGGCCCTGTAACTGTCATTCTGACTTCAGTTCACTGTTCTTATTTTAGCTGCATGATTTTTCTCTCGTAATCGCACTTGTAATCGTCGTATCGACTTCGATTAACTCTTCTTATTTTAGTTGCATGATTTTCTTCTGCAACGGCCCCTCTAACTGCCGTATAACTTCAGTTAACTGTCACATATCTTATTTCGGTTGGGTTCTCTTCTTAGCTCGCGCCAAAGCGACCTGTCGCGAAATCGCAACACTTCTGCCTCTTTGTCCTCTTCTCGGATTTCGCCCGCAAAAACACATGTCGCGATATCGCGACACTTTCGCCTCCTTGCTTCTTTTCTTGGCTTGTACCCGCGAAAACACATGTCGCGATATCGCGACACTTTCGCCTCCGTACTCTTCCTCTTTACTTTTGTCGCGAAAACGCGACATGTCGCGATATCGCCACACCTTTTCTCCTTTGTTCTTTCTCTTGCCTTTGGGTCGCAAAAACGCGACATGTCGCGATATCGCGACACTTTTCTCTCGGACTCTCTTTTGCAATATGTCGCGATATCACAACACTTTTTCTTCCGTACAATCTCTCTTGCAATATGTCGCGAAATCGCGACACTTTTTCTTCCGTACAATCTCTCTTGCAATATGTCGTGAAATCGCGACACTTTTTCTTCCGTACAATCTCTTGCAATATGTCGTGAAATCGTGACACTTTTTCTTTCGGACTCTCTCTCTTGCAATATGTTGCGATATCGCGACATTTTTTCTTCCATACAATCTCTCTTGCAATATGTCGCGAAATCGCGACACTTTCTTTCGGACTCTCTCTATTGCAATATGTCGCGAAATCGCGACACTTTTTCTTCCGTACAATCTCTCTTGCAATATGTCATGAAATCGCGACACTTTTTCTACTTGCCTTTTACTCTTCAAACATGTCGCGAAATCGCGACAATTTTTCTGCTTGCGCTTTCTCTTCGAACATGTCGCGAAATCGCGACAGTTTTTCTTGCTTGCGCTTTCTCTTCGAACATGTCGCGAAATCGCGACAGTTTTTCCTGCTTGCGCTTTCTCTTCGAACATGTCGCGAAATCGCGACAGTTTTTCCTGCTTGCGCTTTCTCTTCGAACGTGTCGCGAAATCGCGACAGTTTTTCCTGCTTGCTCAACATGTCGCGATATCGCGACAGTTTTCTTCCTTGTGATTTTCTTTTGATTTTTAGCATATCGGCCACTTCGATCTTTTGGAAAATCACTATACATACTCGAAGAACCTCTTAACTCCGTCCACTCGCATCAATCGATCCGTCATGATCGTGTTGACAACAATGAAAATACTGTTCCTACACCTTGCTCAACAATCTCCCCCTTTGGAATTGTTGGCAACACACGTGCAATTTCCTGTAACTCTTCTCCCCTTTTGACAACAATATCAAAGGGCTGCTGTAGACTCCCCTTGAGTCCATGCACAACATTCTTAGGCAAAAATTATTACACTTAGCAAAAATCACAAATATGAGCAAAAAGATAAACAAATACACAAATGCTCCCCCTGAGAATGTGGTCCCGATAGCTAGTCAATTCTTGGGAAGCGTGACCACTCTCAATTTATTGCGAAGGTACTCAAAAATTTCCTTGGGCAGTGGTTTTGTGAAGATATCCGCTACTTGCTCTGTAGTTGGGACAAAATCCAACTTAACCTCACCTTCCGCAACTTTCTCCTTCGAAAGTGATATCGGATAGTAATATGTTTTGTGCGAGAATGCATAACCGGATTCTTTGAGATGTTAATGGCACTGGTATTATCACACTTAACTGAAATTGGCTCATTGAAGTTAATGCCAAGATCTTTCAGGGTTTGTTTCATCCATAAGACCTGTGTACAACACATAGTTGCTGCAATATATTCTGCCTCTGCTATGGATAAGGAGACTGACTCTTGTTTCTTACTGTGCCATGCGACCAACTTGTCTCCAAGATAGAATGCACCTCCACTGGGTACTCTTTCGTCATCGACACATCCTGCCCAATCTGCATCTGAGTACGCAATAGGGTGAAGTCCTTACCTTTCGGATACCATAACCCATACTCCATAGTACTCTTCAGATACCGAAGAATCCTCTTCACTGCTGTCACATGAGTCTCCTTGGGACTAGCCTAAAGTCGTGCTACCATGCAAACTGCCTGCAAGATATCTGGTCCGGTAGTCTGTCAAATACGATGAGGCTCCCAATCATTGATTTGTACATGGTTTGATCAACATCCGGAGATTTGTCATCCTTGCTCAACTTGTAACCTGTCGTCATGGGAGTGCTAACAGGCTTACAATCCTCCATTGTGAACTTTTTTAGCATCTCTTTCACATATTTAACTTGAGAAATAAATATGCCCTTCTCATTTTGATTAACTTGCAGTCCGAGGAAATACGAAAGTTTACCAATCATTGACATTTCAAATTCTTTCTAGATCTTATTTGCTAAATCTTTACACGACTCATCATTGTTGCTGCTAAAAATGATATCATCTACATATACAACAAGGACAATGAGATGGCCATTCTCTGTTTTGACATACAAATTGCTATCCACCATACCTTTTTGAACCCTTGTTGAGTAAGATAGTTGTCTAGCCTTGCATACCATGCTCTAGTGCCTGTTTCAAGCCATACAATGCTTTCTTCAACTTGCAGACGAAGTTGGGATTATCACCGAGTTGGAAACCATCTGGCTGCTCAATATAGACCTCTTTTTCAAGTTTTCCATTCATAAATGCTGATTTCACGTCCATTTGATAAAATTTGAAATTCTTGTGAACTGCTAAAGCCGAAAACATTCTAATTGCCTCTAGTCTAGCCATTGGTGCAAAGGTTTCCTCAAAGTCAATACCTTCAACTTGTGCATAGCCTTTACAGACCAATCTTGCTTTATTCCTAACTACATGTCCATCTTCATTCAATTTGTTTCGAAAAATCCATTTAGTACCGATTATATTTTTATTTGTAGGTCTTGGTACTAACTCCCAGGTTTTGTTTTTCTCGATCTGATCTAATTCTTCATTTATTGCCATCATCCAACTTTCATCTTTGCTTGCTTCAACAACATTTTTGGGCTCAATGCTGGATAATAGAGAGTAGTTACTTACTACTCTTCTTCTTGTCTGAACACCAACTGTGGGGTCTCCAATTATTTGCTCTCTAGGATGATTTTTCTGCCAGCTGTCTGTTTTGAATTTCTTGTTTTCTTCCTCTTCTAAATCACTACTTAAATCATCTGAGTCAATTTTCTGTTTCTTTTCCGTTTCCTTTTCCTCATCTCCTTCAATAACCTCTTCATAAATTGGGTAGTTTTCTTCATAGCTTATTTCTCGTTCCCTACCTTTATCAACTTTAACATCGACACTCTCCACAATTTTCTTTAGCCTCTTGTTGTAGCATGTGTAGGCTTTGCTTTTTGTCGAATAGCCAAGAAAAATACCTTCATCAGCTCTATCTTCAAACTTACCAAGATTATCTTCGATTCTTTTGATGTAACACTTGCTGTCAAAAACTTTAAAGTATCTTGCTATTGCCTTTTTACCGAACCAAAGCTCATACGGAGCTTTGCTTTCATGCGTCCTCAACATGCACCTATTTTGGATGTATACCGCAGTATGGACTGCCTCTTTCCAAAATCATGCTGCTATTTTGCTCTTAGGCAACATAGTCCGTGCCATTTCCTGCACTTGTCCTATTCTTTCTTTCTACCACACCATTCTAGCGAGGTGTCCTTGCTGCTGAAAACTCGTCTCTTAATCCCATATTTTTCACGATACTACGCAAACTCCTCTGAAATGAACTCTCCTTTATCTGATCTTAAACATTTAATCATTTTTCTCGTTTGATTCTCAACTTGTTTTTTGAAAATCTTGAACATCTCAAAGGCATCTGATTTAAGCTTCAAAAATAGTACCCATGTCATCCTGGAATAGTCATCTATGCACAACATAAAGTATTTGTCACCATTTATGCTTTGCGTTCTCATGGGTCCACATAAATCGGTATGTATTAGTTCTAAAGGTTTGCTTGTGAAGTACTCTTTTGTTTTAAATGTGGCTCTAGTTTGCTTCCCCCTTTGGCATGAAGCACAAATGCTATTTAATGGTTTGCCAATGGTGGGAATATCTCACACTGCCCTTTTTGATCTGATTTTTACTAGATTGTCAAAATTGATATGACCGAGCCTCTTGTGCCATAGCCAATTTTCTTCTTCCTGTCCAATCAAGCACGCTCCTTCGAAGTCTCCGAGAGAGTATACGAGGTTGCGGATGTCCTTGATCCGGTGGCTATCAACTTTCCACAGCTTGCTGTTACGACTTCACAACCACGCTTCTTGAAGATTACTTCATGACCTCTGTCACAAATCTGACTTACGCTTAACAAGTTATGCTTCAAACCAATCACAAACAAGACTTCTTTTGACTCGATTTTTTCATCACTGATCTTAACTGATCCTTTGCCAACTATCTTAGCTCCATCATTATTTCCAAATTTTACTGAACCACCTTCATATTTCTGTAACTTCTCAAATTTTTGTTTGTCACCTATCATATGACTAAAGCATCCACTATCAAGTATCCATGGTGCAGATTTGTTCTGTGCTTTAAATGTTGTCTGTACGATCAAAGATTCATTTTCTTCCTTGGGTCGCTCCTTTTCTTTCCACTCTGGTTTGATTACAGTTTTGGTCACTTGTTTTGACTTTTCTTTGTCGTAGCTTTGTGCATGTTTTTCGGGAAATTTTCTATTTTGTGTCAAACCATTTAGTTGAAATTTTCTTCCCTGATGTTTATTTGCTGCAAATGTACTTCGACAATTTCTTGCAATGTGCCCAAAATTATGACAGTTATAACATTCTACTGCATAATCAATCAACGGTGAAAAAACATTTCTACTAGTAAAGTTCCTTTGTTCTACATTATACTTGCAATCTGAAATCTTATGTCCATAACCATTGCATTTAAAACAATAACCAGAAAATGAATGAGTGAACCTGGGTGATGGTCTTTGCCATTTTGTAGTGGGAGCCATAAATCTTCTTCTCCTTTGATGAGTGACATTGGTGAATCCATCATTGTCAATACTCCTCTCGTGCCTAGCATTATTGCTTTCTTTAGCATGATTCATTTTTTCTTGATCAACTCTAATATTATCTTCATTATTTATGGGTTCTACAATTATGGCCTTTGATCCATTTGATGATTCTCCTTCGACGAAGCCTAAACCAAATTTGATGCTTGTAGTCCTTTGGTTATTTATAATCTTATCCAGACTTCACAGAACTTTCTTCAAGTTTGTGATAACAACTCATTTTTCGATTCATCTCTTCTAGTTGCATCCTTAAACCAACAATCTCTTCTTCTAGCTTGCTGCACTCATCTATTTTCACGGTTAATTGTACTTCGATATCTTCAAATATTTTCTTAAATTCGTCTATCTGTACTTTCAAGCTAGTTATGATTTCATTGTCATCCTCAAGTTTTCTTGAAATTTTCTTATTCTTTTTCCTTTCTATACTCAGCTCTTTAAGTGCGACGACCAACTCACCTTCCAGATATACTTCAGCCTCACCCTCAAGTTTTTTATTACATTATGGTTTTTCCTCTGTCTTTTCTTCTTCGAATGCCATGAAAAGAGCTTCACCTATTTCTTCTTCGAATCCTCACCGGAGTCGTCTTCGAAGGATTGACATTCTTGGATATGAAACTTTTCTTCTTAAAGTTGCCTTTTCTAAAATTTGGTTTCTTCTTCCAGTCACTTCTTTCTTGGTGTGAACCTTCATCACTTTTGTTTTTCTCATTAAGTGGACATTTAGCTGCAAAGTGCCCAATGCCTCCATAGTTGAAACACTTAAATGGTAGCTTTCCTCTGTATTTTTCTTTTCCCCTTATTAGTTTTCGAACAAAGTTTGCTTCCGTTTCATCTGATGTCTCTTCTTCCTCGGATTATTGTTTTGCTTTTATATTTTTATGTGCTTTAAAAGCAGCTTCTCTGTCTGTGGGTTTAGTTTTTCCTATTCTCATCTCATATGCAGTCAAAGAACCATGCATCTCATCCATACTAAAAGTATTTAGATCTTTAGCTTCTTCTATTGCTGAAACTTTAGAATCAAATCTTTGGGGAAGAGATCTTAGTACCTTTTCACGACGACAACATCTTCCATTTCCTCGCCGTGTCCTCTAATCGCATTAATGATTCCATTAACTCTCAGCATGTATGTCTCTATGTTCTCATCGTCATTCATCTTTAATGCTTCGAACTAAGCTCGATGCGTTTGTAACTTGGCCTCCTTGATCTTGTCGTCTCCTTCATGAATGCTCCTTAGTTTGTCCCAAATGTCTTTTGCCGTTTTACAACTCATAATCTTTATCAGTTCGCTGTCCACTAAACCGCACATGATAGCATTCTTTGTTTTAGAATTATTCTCAAACAGTTTCTTACCGGCAGTATCGGTTGGAGGAGTGGTGGGTATTGTGTATCCACTGTCTCATCGACTCCCAAATGTCGTATCCCAAAGCACACGAGATATGTCCGCATCCCGAGTCTCCAAAATGCGTAATTAGGTTCGTCAAACAATGGTGCTTTGTTTGATGAGAATCCTTCACCACTCGCCATTGTCTCACTTCCAAGATCACCTTAGCCGATTAAGTTTGTTCAGGAATTTGGCTCTGATACCAATTGCTAGTCTCACAATGACACTGAGATGGGGGGTGAATCAGTGTAGTTATTTAAATTCAAATCTACAACTCTTAACACCGAAACAATGAACATTTAAAATCAGATAAACCAAGTATAACAAGATAGCATTCCACACCACACGATGTAACGAGGTTCACCAATTTGGCTACTCCTCAAAAATGACTACTTGGATTCTCGTCCAAATCCAGCCTTTGCAAAATACCAATTTTACAATCAATTTACTAGCACCCATCGGAAGGAGCACCAACCCCTAATTTATCCGCACCAACAGAAAGGAGCACCAACCCCTAATTTATCTGCACCAACAGAAAGGAGCACCAACCCCTAATTTATCTGCACCAACAGAAAGGAGCACCAACCCCTAATTCCAAGCACCAACTTGGATTGCAATTTTGAAAGATTGACATAAAAATGCCTTCGCTTATACAAGACCTTGACTGGTCTATTGCTAACCCAACCTCTCTCGCTATTCACCAAAACACCACACACACTTAAGGCTCTGCTTACTGCACTTTTACGGCCCTCTTACAGCCCCCTTGCTGCGCTTCTTTCTGCACTCTTATGGCTCTCACGGCTCTGCTTAACGCTCTCTTACGGCACTCTTCCAACCCTCTTTTTGCAGCACTTTCACTCTTTTTCAGCACTGTAATTCTCCGTGCAGATCTCCTTTTATAACAAAGTTCTGACTCTATTTTTAACTTCCATATTTTCGCATGCAACTTATTAATAGAAACTTCTATATGTAACTCCTTTATCACACAGTATTCTCTCATGCAACCTATTAATAGTTACGGCTCTTTGTTTGGTCTTTGATTGATGACTTTCAGTTTAACCGCCGCTCGATGATTTCACTCCGTAATTGGCCCTGTAATTGTCATTCTGACTTCAGTTCACTGTTCTTATTTTAGCTGCATGATTTTTCTCTCGTAATCGCACTCGTAATCGTCGTATCGACTTCGATTAACTCTTCTTATTTTAGTTGCATGATTTTCTTCGCAACGGCCCTCGTGAATCGCCGTATAACTTCGATTAATCGTCACATATCTTATTTCGGCTGGGTTCTCTTCTTAGCTCGCGCCAAAGTGACCTATCACGAAATCGCAGACACTTCTGCCTCTTTGTCCTCTTCTCGGATTTCGCCCGCGAAAACACATGTTGCAATATCACGACACTTTCGCCTCCTTGCTTCTTTTCTTGGCTTGTACCCGCGAAAACACGTCGCAATATCACGACACTTTCGCCTCCTTGCTTCTTTTCTTGGCTTGTACCCGCGAAAACACATGTCGCAATATCACGACACTTTCGTCTCCGTACTCTTCCTCTTGTCGCGAAAATGCGACATGTCGCGATATCGTGACACTTTTTCTCCTTTGTTCTTTCTCTTGCCTTCGGGTCGCGAAAACGCGACATGTCGCGATATCGCGACACTTTTTCTCTCGGACTCTCTCTCTTGCAATATGTCGCGATATCGCGACACTTTTTCTTCCATACAATCTCTCTTGCAATATGTCGCGATATCGCGACACTTTTTCTTCCATACAATCTCTCTTGCAATATGTTGCGATATCGCGACACTTTTTCTTCCATACAATCTCTCTTGCAATATGTCACGAAATCACGACACTTTTTCTTTCGGACTCTCTCTTGCAATATGTTGCGATATCGCAACACTTTTTCTTCCGTACAATCTCTTTTGCAATATGTCGCGAAATCGCGACACTTTTTCTTTCGGACTCTCTCTCTTGCAATATGTCACAAAATCGCGACACTTTTTCTTCCGTACAATCTCTTTTGCAATATGTCGCGAAATCGCGACACTTTTTCTACTTTCCTTTTTCTCTTCGAACATGTCGCGAAATCGCGACAGTTTTTTCTGTTTGCGCTTTCTCTTCGAACATGTCGCGAAATCGCAACAGTTTTTCCTGTTTGCGCTTTCTTTTCGAACATGTTGCGAAATCGCGACAGTTTTTCCTGCTTGCGCTTTCTCTTCGAACATGTCGCGAAATCACGACAGTTTTTCCTGCTTGCGCTTTCTTTTCAAACATGTCGCGAAATTGCGACAGTTTTTCTTTCTTCTCAACATGTGATATCACGACAGTTTTCTTCCTTGTGATTTTCTTTTGATTTTTAGCATATGGGCCACTTCGATCTTTTGGAAAATCACTGTACATACTCTGAAGAACCTCTTAACTCCTGTCCACTGCATCAACCGATTTGTCCGATCGTGTTGACAATAATGACAATACTGTTGCTGCACCTTGCTCAACAATCTCCCCCTTTGGAATTGTTGGCAACACACGTGCAATTTCCTGTAATTCTTCTCCCCCTTTAACAATAATACCAAAGGGCTGCTGCAGACTCCCCCTTAGCACACGATACCAATTGTTAGTCTCATAATGACACTGAGCAAGGTGCAGCAACAATATTGTCATTGTTGTCAACACAATCAGACAGATCGGTTTATGCAATGGACAGGAGTTAAGAGGTTCTTCAGAGTATGTACGATGATTTTCCAAAAGATCGAAGTGGCCCATTTGCTAAAAATCAAAAGAAAATCACAAGGAAGAAAACTGTCGCGATATCGCGACATGTTGAGCAAGAAAGAAAAACTGTCGCGATATCGCAACATGTTGAGAAGAAAAACTGTCGCGATTTCGCGACATGTTCGAAAAGAAAGTGCAAGCAGGAAAAACTGTCGCGACTTCGCAACATGTTCGAAGAGAAAACGTAAGCAAGAAAAACTGTTGCGATTTCGCGACATGTTCGAAAAGAAAGCGCAAGCAGGAAAAACTGTTGCGATTTCGCGACATGTTCGAAAAGAAAGCGCAAGCAGGAAAAACTGTCGCGATTTCGCGACATGTTCGAAAAGAAAGTGCAAGCAGGAAAAACTGTCGCGATTTCGCGACATGTTCGAAAAGAAAGCACAAGCAAGAAAAATTGTCGCGATTTCGCGACATGTTCGAAGAGTAAAAGGCAAGTAGAAAAAATGTTGCGATTTCGCGACATATTGCAAGAGAGATTGTACGGAAGAAAAAGTGTCGCGATTTCGCGACATATTGCAAGAGAGATTGTACGGAAGAAAAAGTGTCGCGATTTCGCGACATATTGCAAGAGAGAGAGTCCGGAAGAAAAAGTGTCGCGATATCGTGACATATTGCAAGAGAGATTGTACGGAAGAAAAAGTGTTGCGATATCGTGACATATTGCAAGAGAGAGTCCGAAAGAAAAAGTGTCGCGATTTCGCGACATATTGCAAGAGAGATTGTACGGAAGAAAAAGTGTCGCGATTTCGCGACATATTGCAAGAGAGAGAGTCCGAGAGAAAAAGTGTTGCGATATCGCGACATGCCGCGTTTTCGCGACCCGAAGGCAAGAGAAAGAACAAAGGAGAAAAGGTATCGCGACATTGTCGCATTTTCGCGACAAAAGTAAAGAGGAAGAGTACGGAGGCGAAAGTGTCGCGATATCGCGACATGTTGTGTTTTCACGGGTACAAGCCAAGAAAAGAAGTAAGGAGGCGAAAGTGTCGCGATATTGCGACATGTGTTTTCGCGGGCGAAATCCGAGAAGAGGACAAAGAGGCAGAAGTGTTGCGATTTCGCGACAGGTCGCTTTGGCGCGAGCTAAGAAGAGAACCCAACCGAAATAAGATATGTGACAATTAACTGAAGTTATACGGCAGTTACAGGGGCCGTTGCAGAAGAAAATCATGCAGCTAAAATAAGAAGAGTTAATTGAAGTCAGTACGACAGTTACATGTGCAGCTACAGAGAAAAATCATGTAGCTAAAATAAGAACAATGAACTGAAGTCAGAATGACAGGCCGATTACGGAGTGAAATCATCGAGCGGTGGTTAAACTGAAAGTCATCAGTCGAAGACCAAACAAAGAGCCGTAACTATTAATAGGCTGCATGAGAGAATACTGTGTGATAAAGGAGTTACATATAGAAGTTTCTATTAATAAGTTGCATGCGAAAATATGGAAGTTAAAAATAGAGTGAACTTTGTTATAAAAGGAGATCTGCGTGGAGAATTACAGTGCTGAAAAAGAGTGAAAGTGCTGCAAAAAGAGAGTTGGAAGAGTGCCGTAAGAGAGCGTTAAGCAGAGCTGTGAGAGCCATAGGAGTGTAGTAAGAAACGCAGCAAGAGGGCTGTAAGAGGGCCGTAAAAGTGCAGTAAGCAGAGCCTTAAGTGTGTGGTGTTTTGGTGAATAGCGAGAGAGGTTGGGTTAGCAATAGACCAGTCAGGGTCTTGTATAAGCGAAGGCATTTTTATGTCAATCTTATAGTTTCAAAATTGCAGTCCAAGTTGGTGCTTGGAATTAGGGGTTGGTGCTCCTTTCCTATGGTGCAGATAAATTAGGGGTTGTGCTCCTTTCTATTGGTGCAGATAAATCAGGGTTGGTGCTCCTTCCAGTGGGTGCTGGTAAATTGATTGTAAAATTGGTATTTTGCAAAGGCTGGATTTGGACGGGAATCCAAGCAGTCATTTTTGAGGAGTAGCCAAATTGGTGAACCTCGTTACATCGTGTGGTGTGGAATGCTCTCTTGTTATACTTGCTTTATCTGATTTTAAATGTTCATTGTTTCAGCATTAAGAGTTGTAGATTTGAATTTAAATAGCTACACCGATTCATCCCCCCTCTCAGTGTCATTGTGAGACTAACAATTGGTATCAGAGCCAAGTTCCTGAACAAGCTTAATCGGCTAAGGTGATCTTGGAAGTGAGACAATGGCAGGTGGTGAAAGATTGTCATCAAACAAAGCACCATTGTTTGACGGAACTAATTACGCATTTTGGAGACTCGGGATGCAGACATATCTGTGTGCTTTGGGATACGACATTTGGGAGTCAGTAGACAGTGGATACACAATACCCACCACTCCTCCAACCGATGCTACCGGTAAGAAACTGTTTGAGAATAACTTTAAATCAAAGAATGCTATCATGTGCGGTTTAGTGGACAGCGAACTGATAAAGATTATGAGTTGTAAAACGACAAAAGACATGTGGGACAAACTAAGGAGCATTCATGAAGGAGACGGCAAGATCAAGGAGGCCAAGTTACAAACGCATCGAGCTTAGTTCGAAGCATTAAAGATGAATGACGATGAGAACATAGAGGCATACATGTTGAGAGTTAATGGAATCATTAATGCGATTAGAGGACTCGGCGAGGAAATGGAAAATGCTGTCATCGTGAAAAAGGTACTAAGATCTCTTCCCCAAAGATTTGATTCTAAAGTTTCAGCAATAGAAGAAGCTAAAGATCTAAATACTTTTAGTATGGATGAGATGCATGGTTCTTTGATTGCATATGAGATGAGAATAGGAAAAACTAAACCCACAGACAGAGAAGTCGTTTTTAAAGCACATAAAAATATAAAAGCAAAACAAGAATCCGAGGAAGAAGAGACATCAGATGAAACGGAAGCAAACTTTGTTCGGAAACTAATAAGGGGAAAAGGAAAATATAGAGGAAAGCTACCATTTAAGTGTTTCAACTATGGAGGCATTGGGCACTTTGCAGCTAAATGTCCACTTAATGAGAAAAACAAAAGTGATGAAAGTTCACACCAAGAAAGAAGTGACTGGAAGAAGAAACCAAATTTTAGAAAAGGCAACTTCAAGAAGAAAAGTTTCATATCCAAGAATGTCAATCCTTCAGAAGACAGCTCCGGTGAGGATTCTGAAGAAGAAACAGGTGAAGCTCTTTTCATGGCATTCGAAGAAGAAAAAACAGGAATGTAATAAAAAACTTGAGGCTGAGGCTGAAGTAGATCTGGAAGGTGAGTTGGTCATTGCACTTAAAGAGCTGAGTATAGAAAGGAAAAAGAATAAGAAAATTTCAAGAAAGCTTGAGGATGACAATGAAATCATAACCAGCTTGAAAGTACAGATAGACGAATTTAAGAAAATATCTGAAGATATCGAAGTACAATTAACCATGAAAATAGATGAGTGCAGCAAGCTAGAAGAAGAGATTGTTGGTTTAAGGATGCAACTAGAAGAGATGAATCGAAAAATGAGTTGTTATCACAAACTTGAAGAAAGTTCTGTGAAGCTGGATAAGATTATAAATAACCAAAGGACTACAGACATCAAATTTGTTTTAGGCTTCGTCGAAGGAGAATCATCAAATGGATCAAAGGCCATAACTGTAGAACCCATAAAGAATGAAGATAAGATCAGGGTTGATCAAGAAAAAATGAATCATGCTAAAGAAAGCAATAATGCTAGGCACGAGAGGAGTATTGACAATGATGGATTCACCAATGTCACTCATCAAAGGAGAAGAAGATTTATGGCTCCCACTACAAAATGGCAAAGACCATCACCCAGGTTCACTCATTCATTTTCTGGTTATTGTTTTAAATGCAATGGTTATGGACATAAGATTTCAGATTGCAAATATAATGTAGAACAAAGGAACTTTACTAGTAGAAATGTTTTTTCACCGTTGATGGATTATGCAAGTAGAATGTTATAACTGTCATAATTTTGGGCACATTGCAAGAAATTGTCGAAGTACATTTGCAGCAAATAAACATCAAGGGAGAAAATTTCAACCAAATGGTTTGAGACAAAATAGAAAATTTTCCAAAAAATATGCACAGGCTATTGATAAAGAAAAGTCAAAACAAGTGACCAAAACTGTAATCAAACCAGAGTGGAAAGAAAAGGAGCGACCCAAGGAAGAAAATGAATCTTTGATCGTACAGACAACATTTAAAGCACAGAACAAATCTGCACCATGGATACTTGATAGTGGATGCTTTAGTCATATGACAGGTGACAAACAAAAATTTGATAAGTTACAGAAATATGAAGGTGGTTATGTAAAATTTGGAAATAATGATGGAGCTAAGATAGTTGGCAAAGGATCAGTTAAGATCAGTGACGGAAAAATCGAGTCAAAAGAAGTCTTGTTTGTGATTGGTCTGAAGCATAACTTGTTAAGCGTAAGTCAGATTTGTGACAGAGGTCATGAAGTAATCTTCAAGAAGTAGGGTTGTGAAGTCAGAACGGCAAACTGTGGAAAGTTGATAGCAACCAGATCAAGGACGTCTGGCAACCTCGTATACTCTCTCAAAGACTTAGAAGGAGTGTGCTTGATTGGACAGGAAGAAGAAAATTGGCTGTGGCACAAGAGGCTCGGTCATATCAGTTTTGACAATCTAGTAAAAATCAGATCAAAAAGGGCAGTGAAAGATATTCCCACCATTGGCAAACCATTAAATAGCATTTGTGCTTCATGCCAAAAGGGGAAGCAAACTAGAGCCACATTTAAAACAAAAGAGTACTTCACAAGCAAACCTTTAGAACTAATACATACCGATTTATGTGGACCCATGAGAACGCAAAGCATAAATGGTGACAAATACTTTATGTTGTGCATAGATGACTATTCCAGGATGACATGGGTACTATTTTTGAAGCTTAAATCGGATGCCTTTGAGATGTTCAAGATTTTCAAAAAACAAGTTGAGAATCAAACAGGAAAAATGATTAAATGTTTAAGATCAGATAGAGGAGGAGAGTTCATTTATGAGGAGTTTGCAGAGTACTGTGAAAAATATGGGATTAGGAGACAGTTTTCAGCAAGCAAGGACACCTCAAAAGAATGGTGTGGTAGAAAGAAAGAACAGGACAATGCAGGCAATGGCACGGACTATGTTGACTAAGAGCAAAATAGCAGACAGATTTTGGAAAGAGGCAGTCCATACTGCGGTATACATCAAAATAGGTGCATGTTGAGGACGCATGAAAGCAAAACTCCGTATGAGCTATGGTTCGGTAAAAAGGCAACATCAAGATACTTTAAAGTTTTTGGCAGCAAGTGTTACATCAAAAGAACTGAAGATAATCTTGGTAAGTTTGAAGATAGAGCTGATGAAGGTATTTTTCTTGGCTATTCGACAAAAAACAAAGCCTACACATGCTACAACAAGAGGCTAAAGAAAATTGTGGAGAGTGCCGATGTTAAAGTTGATGAAGGTAGGGAACGAGAAATAAGCTATGAAGAAAACTACCCAATTTATGAAGAGGTTATTGAAGGAGATGAGGAAAAGGAAACGGAAAAGAAATAGAAAATTGACTCAGATGATTTAAGTAGTGATTCAGAAGAGGAAGAAAACAAGAAATTCAAAATAGGCAGCTGGCAGAAAAATCATCCTAGAGAGCAAATAATTGGAGACCCCACGCTTGGTGTTCAGACAAGAAGAAGAGTAGTAAGTAACTACTCTCTATTATCCAAAGATTGAGCCCAAAAATGTTGCTGAAGCAAACAAAGATGAAAGTTGGATGACGGCAATAAATGAAGAATTAGATCAGATCGAGAAAAACAAAACCTGGGAGTTAGTACCAAGACCTGCAAATAAAAATATAATCGGTACTAAATGGATTTTCCGAAACAAATTGAATGAAAATGGACAGATAGTTAGGAATAAAGCAAGATTGGACTGTAAAGGCTATGCACAAGTTGAAGGTATTGACTTTGAGGAAACCTTTGCATCAGTGGCTAGACTAGAGGCAATTAGAATGTTTCTGGCTTTAGCAGTTCACAAGAATTTCAAAGTTTATCAAATGGACGTGAAATCAACATTTTTGAATGGAAAACTTGAAGAAGAGGTCTATATTGAGCAGCCAGATGGTTTCCAACTCGGTGATAATCCCAACTTCGTCTACAAGTTGAAGAAAGCATTGTATGGCTTGAAACAGGCACCCAGAGCATGGTATGCAAGGCTAGACAACTATCTTACTCAACAAGGGTTCAAAAAAGGTATGGTGGATAGCAATTTGTATGTCAAAACAGAGAATGGCCATCTCATTGTCCTTGTTGTATACGTAGATGATATCATTTTTGGAAGCAACAATGATGAGTCGTGTAAAGATTTAGCAAATAAGATGCAGAAAGAATTTGAAATGTCAATGATTGGTGAACTTTCGTATTTCCTCGGACTGCAAGTTAATCAAAATGAGAAGGGCATATTTATTTCTCAAGTTAAATATGTGAAAGAGATGCTAAAAAAGTTCACAATGGAGGATTGTAAGCTTGTTAGCACTCCCATGACGATAGGTTGCAAGTTGAGCAAGGATGACAAATCTCCGGATGTTGATCAAAACATGTACAGATCAATGATTGGGAGCCTCATGTATTTGACAGCTACCAGACCAGATATCTTGCAGGCAGTTTGCATGGTAGCACTACTTTAGGCTAGTCCCAAGGAGACTCATGTGACAGTAGTGAAGAGGATTTTTCGGTATCTGAAGGGTACTATGGAGTATGGGTTATGATATCCGAAAGGTAAGGACTTCACCCTTATTGCATATTCAGATGCAGATTGGGTAGGATGTATCGATGACAGAAAGAGTACCAGTGGAGGTGCATTCTATCTTGGAGACAGGTTGGTTGCATGGCACAGTAAGAAACAAGAGTCAGTCTCCTTATCCATAGCAGAGGCAGAATATATTGCAGCAACTACGTGTTGTGCGCAGGTCTTATGGATGAAACAAACCCTGAAAGATCTTGGCATTAACTTCAGTGAGCCAATTTCAGTTAAGTGTGATAACACCCGTGCCATTAACATCTCAAAGAATCCGGTTATGCATTCTCGCACAAAACATATTGCTATCCGATATCACTTTTTGAAGGAGAAAGTTGCGGAAGGTGAGATTAAGTTGGATTTTGTCCCAACTACAGAGCAAGTAGCGGATATCTTCACAAACCGCTGCCCAAGGAAATTTTTGAGTACCTTCGCAATAAATTGGGAGTGGTCACGCTTTCCAAGAACTGACTAGCTATCGAGACCACATTCTCAGGGGGAGCATTTATATATTTGTTTATCTTTTTGCTCATGTTTGTGATTTTTGCTAAGTATAATAATTTTTGCTTGAGAATGTGTGTGCATGGACTCAGGGGGAGTCTGCAGCAGCCCTTTGATATTGTTGTCCAAGGGGGAGAAGAGTTACAGGAAATTGCACGTGTGTTGCCAACAATTCCAAAGGGGGAGATTGTTGAGCAAGGTGCAGCGACAGTATTGTCATTGTTGTCAACACGATCGGATAGATCGGTTGAAGCAATGGACAGGAGCTCAGAGGTTAATCAGAGTATGTACAGTGATGTTAAATGCTTATGAGGATGTTTACCCACCTTTTTGCATATTTTCCAAGAAGACCGAAGTGGCCCATATGCTCAAGATCATAGAAAAAGCAAAGAGAAAAAAGTTTCGCGATATCGCGACATGTATTTTCGCGGGCCAAGGAGAGAGAAAAAGCAAAGAGAAAAAAGTGTCGCGATATCGCGACATGTATTTTCGCGGGCCAAGGAGAGAGAAAAAGCAAAGAGAAAAAAGTGTCGTGATATCGCGACATGTTGTATTTTCGTGGGCCAAAGGAGAGAGAGAGAGCAAGGAGAAAAAGTGTCGTGATATCGCGAAATGTTGCATTTTCGCGATCCAAAGCGAAGAGAAAATGCAAGGAGGAAAAAGTGTCGCGATATCGCGACATGTTGCATTTTCGCGGTCCAAAGCGAAGAGAAAATGCAAGGAAGAAAAAGTGTCGCGATATTGCGACATGTCGCATTTTCGGCAAGGGCAGGAAGGAAGAGAAAGAAAAAGTGTCGCGATATCGCGACATGTCGCATTTTCGCGACTCGGCAAGGGCAGGAAGGAAGAGAAAGAAAAAGTGTCGCGATATCGCGACATGTCGCATTTTCGCGACTCGGCAAGGGCAGGAAGGAAGAGAAAGAAAAAGTGTCGCGATATCGCGACATGTCTCATTTTCGCGACTCGGCAAGGGCAGGAAGGAAGAGAAAGAAAAAGTGTCGCGATATCGCGACATGTCGCATTTTCGTGACTTGGAAAGGGCAGGAAGAGAAAGAAAAAGTGTCATCGCGACATGTCGCATTTTCGCGACTCGAAAAGGCCAGGAAGGCAGAGTAACAAAAGTGTCACGATATCGCGACATGTCGCATTTTCGCGACTCGAAAAGGCCAGGCAGGCAGAGTAACAAAAGTGTCGCGATATTGCGACATGTCGCGTTTTCGCGACTCAAGAAAAGCCTCAAAATAGAAACGAACAGTAATGAAGCAGAAAACGTACTGTCATCGAAGGAGAAAACAAATGCATGCCCATGTGGAGAAAACGAACAGTCGAAGGAGGAGAAAACGAACAGTCGTCAAAATAGAATCGAAAAGCTTTTTCGGAAACCAAAACACATGCATGCACAAAGGAGAAAACGAACAGTCATGCCCGAGAAGACGAACAGTCATGGTAGGAGAATATGGTGTCAATTCATTGCATGTAACGTGTTTGACGAAATGCCTACTCCATATATACAAAAGGAGTTACAAAGAGAGAGGATGGTTATAAAAGGAGTGTTGCTTGGAGAATTTTGGAAGCGCTCGGGATTAAAGCGAGGCGGATTTAATCTTGCGAGAGGTGAGCGAGAGAGGTGTTCGATATGTGAAGCACGAGGAGAGTGCGCGGGAGGCGAGCGAGCAGGGTGTGTGTTGTGTGAAGAGTGGGCGATATTGAGAAAGCAATAGACCAGTCAGGGTCTTGTAAAAGTAAAGGCATCTTTATGTCAATCTTCTAGTTTCAAACGAAGTCCAAGTTGGTGCTTGGCATCGGGGGTTGGTGCTCCTTCCAGCTTGGTGCTTGGTAAATCGGGGGTTGGTGCTCCTTTTCGTTGATGCAGATAAATCGGGGGTTGGTGCTCCTTTCCGTTAGTGCAGATAAATCGGGGGTTGGTGCTCCTTTCGTTGTTGCGGATAAATCGGGGGTTGGTGCTCCTTCCAAGGTGTGCTGGTAAATTGATTGTAAAGTTGTTGCTTTGCAAATGCTGGATTTGGATGGGAGTCCAAACAGTCAATTTTTGAGAAGTAGCCAAAACTGGTGAACCTCGGTACATCTTGTGTTGTGTGATGCTCTTTTGTAATATTTGCTTGATTGGGTTTTAAGTTTTCATTGTTTCGGCATTAAGAGTTGAAGATTTAAGTTTTTCAGAGCTACACTGATTCACCCCCCCCTCTCAGTGTCATTGTGAGACTAACAATTGGCAACCACCAGATCTGTCCGGAGCTGCACCAAAGTCAGGTGAATCTTGTTGCAGGTACGCTCACGACCAGTAGAGGTCAAATCTCGGCAGCTTTTGCAGTCTTTGAGTTCTGTGCATCATTGTAACTGGGGGGAAATTTTTGCTATAAATAGCAGTCTACTTTCATTGTAAAATGGGGCGAACATATTGCAGAGCTTTCTACTTTCATTGTAAAAGGGGGGGAACATATTGCTAAGAAAGCTCTGCTGTATACAAACTCCTGCTTCTAATACAAAGCATCCTTGGCTCTGACATTTGTCTCTTTCTTTTATGCTGCCTTCTGCAAGTATTTCTGCTTATATTCATTTATTTTTCTGATTGCTGTAATTCTGCATTCTGGATTAGAGCATTGGCAATTAAGTGAATCTGGAATACTGAACGAAGGATACATAGGGAGTAATCACAGTGTTAGTTTCTATTAAATGTTTTGTTTTGATTCCTGTTGGTTTGGGTACTAGCTAGTAATAGTGCTGCTTGTTCTTTCCCACCATAACCACATGCTATTTACATTTCTTTCTGCATTTTACAATTTCTTTCCTGTTCTCTTATCTCAAACATCAGTAGTGTAGTATAGGAGCTGGCCTTCTCCGGAGATTGGCACGGGAGGCATCTTTTCCTCCCGGCCTTTCAATCTGTTGGGCGAATCTAGGGTGCAAAAGATCAAAATCCTTTCCTAAATGGCAGATTCGTAACCAACAAGATCTTGCATTGTTGTTGAATGATTTTATTTGCATGATGCATGTTAGGCTTGCATATACATTCAAAGAGTTGTCCTGATCCCTATACTTATGATCAAAAGCACGATGGAGAAAAGACCTATCAAGTAGAAGACATTGAAAAAGAAGATGAGACTTAGTTACTATTATGTATTAATGTATTAAAATGTATTATTTGTATTTGGAGATGAGAAAACTTAAAAGGTGTCATGTGTAGAAGTTATGCTATGTAATGATTATGATGAGGGAATGGATATCCTTGTAAACATTCTTGATGTATTGTCATGAATTTTATTAATATTGTTCAAAAAGTGAAAGATGAATTATTGTTTTCCTTCTATGTTAAGTTTCTTTGAAAATAATTTGTAGATAGCAAGATAGATTATTTGTATTTATTGAAAATGATGATGGATTAATAGGAGAAAGTAATTAATGAAATTTTGTTATGATTTCTAGATGTTTTATTTCCTTTCATGTAAATAAAGGAAATACCTAATTTCTAGTGTTATGTAGGAATGAAATACCTAATTTCTCTAGTCTTTATCAATATGTTATGTTGATGTTAGTATTGAATTTTGGTATGATTTATTATAGAACTTTATTTTTGTGAGATAGGCAAATATGTTGAATAGGACCCTTGGGTTAAGGGGGGGTTTATTATGGGCATGAATTGCTAAGTGCCATATTAGTTAACCCTAGAGTTGAGTTGCACCCAACCCTAGTTGAGTTTGTGGGTAGACAAATCAACTAGGTAATTTTGGTGAATGTGTTTGACAAACCCTAGTAGCGAGGCTTGGTTGATCCTAGCGGTGAGGCTTAGGATGGTTATTCACACTAACCAAAGCAGTATAGTGGTGGTACCTTGCGGGTAGGCAAGTTTGACCATGATCATTATCAGGTGAATGGTAATGGTCTTAGTTTCATGGGTAGATGAAACTAACTAATCACTAAGGTATTATGCCATAATAATCCTACATAGATGCTAGTATGTAGGGTTAGGGGATAGGCGTCACCTTAAGAGATATGGGCCTTAAAGGGTAACCCCATGCCATGGTCAAGTTGTCCCATACAAGGTAGTGTAGGGAAATGGGGGGACCACTTATGGCATCTTTTCTAATGGTGAGGTTAGAAGAGTGAACCCTAGGAATTACATGAAATTGGCCACTCCTGTCCACTTGAGTGTCAACTGCAGCAACAATGAACTCAAAATGGTTGTGCCTTAACACTGTTGAATTTCTTGGGTCTTGTTTGTCACGAATATGCCCTAGGAAAGGATTTGGTTTACATACATACCCTAGACCCGGACCAAACTTGAAAGGCCGGAAGGAAGAAATGTCTTTCGTGCCAATCTCTAGAGAAGGTTGGCTCCTTTACTACACTACACTGGGGTTTCAGATTAAGGAACAGGAAAGGAATCGGGAAATTGCTAAAAGAAATGTAAATAACTGAAAGAAAAGGGAAATATAGATAGTTCTAAGGGGAAGAACAAGCAGCACAATTACTAACTTCTACTTAAACCAGCAACAATCAACACCCAGATTGTAACAAAAACTAATGTTGAACTGTTCCCTGGTTTGTATCCTTCAGTAATTCCAGGTTTTGCTCTTTACCACACACTTAAATCCAGATTGCAGAATTTACGGTATGCATATAAAGAAACAGAATTAACAGAAATAAGAGAAGGCATCATACACAGGAAAAGAATCCCGAATCAGAACCAGGAGTCTTAATATTGAAGCAGAGTTCAAGTACAACAACTTTCTAGCAAGATGTCCCCCCCTCCCCCGATTACATTACAATGAGTGGCTTTTATAGAGGGAATTACCCCCGTAATCATTAATGCCAAAACCCTAAAATCGTTGTGGTAGCTGAGATTTGACGTCTGTCAGATATTCATGAAGAATAGCGCAGATCGAGGCTCCCTCGGAAAATGCGCAGTTATGAGGCATGGCTTCGGACGAGGTTTGCTGTTGGAAATCCATCTCATTACTGTAGTTGGTGAGGAGGCTTCCTTGGGCTTAGCATCGCCGCCTTGATGGGATGGGCAGGAGACCTAGATTCGTGTGCCATGAAGGCGCCTTAAATTTCCACCTAACTTCTCTTTCTCGGGACGCATGCCCTCCGGATGCAATCTTAGCGTTGAAAAACTCTCGGCAAAACTTCGCTGGAAACCGGGCCCGAAGTTGAGCCTTCTGGGGCAAAGTTGAGCTTCGCTGGCCGACATAGGGCATTTTGGCCGACGTTGGGCTTCGGGACCGACGTTGGGCTTCGCTGGCCGACATAGAGCATTTTGGTCGACGTTGGGCTTTTTGGCCGACGTTGGGCTTCGCTGGCCGACATACAGCTTTCTGGCCAACGTTGGGCTTCGGGGCGAACTTGAGCTTCGTGTTGATTGTGGAGCCTGATTAAATCGGAGGCCTTTGTTTCAACCGCACTTGGACCCACTACGCGAAAGAGGGGGGGTGTAGGGGGGCATTAGCCCCCTTACTACTGTCGCCATGGGGGGTCCAGGGGGCAGCGTCCCCGAAGCCAAAAATAGATGTTTTTTCCTCTATGTAAATCTGGATTGTTTGTTATTAGGTCACAGATTGGACGGTAGATTTTAGGCGGGTTTTTGCCCTAAAATTGTAATGCACTTTTATAAGAGGATGTTGTATGGCGACTGAAATGTAATGTTCGGTGCGCGATTGTGTAACAGAGGGATTTTCTGGATGGAATATAAGGCCTGGTTATTTTCTCCATGGACGTAGCCCACATTGGGTGAACCACGTAAATCTGTGTCTATTGTGTATTGCATTATTTTCTTCTATGTTTTATTTCCGCATTTTATTGCTCGTATTTTATGCTTTAATCCTAACACTTCGCTGGCCGACATAGAGCTTTCTGGCCGATGTTGGGTTTCAGGGCGAACTTGAGCTTCGCTGGTCAACATAGAGCTTTTTGGCCAATGTTGGGCTTCGGGGCGAACTTGAGCTTCGCTAGCCGACATAGAGCTTTCTGGCCGACATTGGGCTTTGGGGTCGACGTTGAGCTTCGCTGGCCGACATAGAGCATTTTGGCCGACGTTGGGCTTCGGGGCCGACGTTGAGCTTTGCAGGCCAACATAGAGCTTTCTGGCCGACATTAGGCTTCGGGGCCGACGTTGAGCTTCGCTGGCCGGCATAGAGCATTTTGGCCGACGTTGAGCTTCGCTGGCCGGCATAGAGCTTTTTGGCTGACATTGGGCTTTGGGGGCGAATTTGAGCTTCGTTAACTGACATAGAGCATTTTGGCCAACGTTGGGGACGAAGTTGAGCTTCGCTGGCCGACATAGAGCTTTTTGGCCGACATTTGGCTTCGGGGGCGAAGTTGAGCTTCGCTGGCCGACATAGAGCATTTTGGCCGACATTGGGCTTCGGGGGCGAAGTTGAGCTTCATTGGCTGACATAAAGCATTTTGGCTGATGTTGGGCTTTGGGGGCGAAGTTGAGCTTCGAGGCGAACTTGAGCATTTTGTGCCTTAGCCACATTTTCTGGCCCAAAATTGAGCTTTCTAGTTCTGCTTCCCGGAGCCATAACTTTTGATCCGTTGCCCCGATCGCCCATTATAATATATCGTCAGAAAACTTGCGAAAAGATCTGCACTGACGAGGTATCCAAAGATCATTTCATCCACTTTATCATCCCCTTTCAGGGCCCACGAAAATGCCAACACTTATGCATCCTCTTTGCCGCTTTGGAGCTCCATACTTAGGCAAAATTTTGTCAAAATATTTAATGTGGCAAAAAGGCCAACATTTCTGGCGGCTCGCGGGGCATTTAGCTTTTCTAAATGCAGATCGATCCCAGGCCTTTATCCCTTGGGCAACAGAGTCATCCTCACTGTCCTCTGAGTGTTTACTGATGGTGGTAAACTCTTCCTCTAACTTCTCCCCTTCTACCTCTTCTTCCTCTCTTTGGCGCACAAAAATGCACAAACTAAACTAAAAACAATTGAAACTTTACTTACTAGCCGACTTATTTATATTATTTACACAAAAGTTTGCGATATGATTGGCATGCCGCCACCAAAACCCTAGCTTTGGGTGGCTATCCGGTGAATTTGCAGTGTATGGACCAGATCTGATTGTACTTCAGTCGATCTTTGAAGTCCGGCTGGCCTCCCAAAGTTTGCTAGGTTGCGAACAGGGTGCAACGTGGCAAGTTATCATGCATGCCAGTACCCATACAATTGATGAATAATGTGGCAAAGAGGTTTGCCACATGGGGGCCTTCTTCGGGTACTGGTTGCGGGATCTCGGGTATGTGCTCCTCAAACTCCTTGATGAGGTAGCAGGATTTTCCCAGCGATGGCCCTACAAGACCAGCCTCTTGAGGAGGTATGCTTATTGAGTCTCGGCCGAGTACTTGCGTGCTATGCTCAGGGATACAAAAAGGGTGCAAAATTGCGCCCTCTTTGCACTCAAAGCTTGTCGTTAGACCCTTCTCTTCCTCCCGGTTCTCCTCCGGAAAAAGGTTGCAAGCTACCATATTGTTCATTACTGGGATAATGCCTGCATACTCCTTCTGTCGGTGTTGGGAGATATCCACCTCTTGCGCTCTGAACAACTGTACTCCGAACTTCTGCATAGTTTGTGATGACCATGACGGTGGATACTGTGCGAGATGGATGGGGGTAGCAACCACCGGAGAAAGCGATGGAAAGGCAGTTTCTCCCCACTGCAATTTTCCTGATAGGAGTAGAAGTTGCTCTGCTTGTATTGCTTCCTGAAAGACTTGAGGGAATATTTGTTCCCCTAATTGTAGTAGGAGGCTTATATCCGGGTGGAAAGCCCGAACATAGAAGACGTGGGAAGGGCGGGTGTCCGCTGGATTTCCTTTGGAATTCTCTTCCAACTCCTCCAAAATTGGAAATTAAAGTCTGTGATGCCCTCTAGAGGTGCTCTCGTGATGGTGGAGAGGTGCATCAAGAGTTGGAAGCGATCCTGAGAGCCATCAAATGTGTTGATGAGTGCTCTCGCTAGTTCCGCCCATGAACAGATGCTCTTACACCCAAGCAGTATGTACCACTGTAGTGCCCTTCCTTCCTGAGACAGAACCAAAAGTCTGATCATGACGTCTTCGTGGGTTATGCCATGGAGGGTTGCTAGAGCAGCAACGTTTTCAAGGTGCTTTCGGGCCATTCCCTCAGTGCCAATGTATTTTGTTAGGGTTTTCAGGGCACTTTTGGGAATCTCGTGCCAACTTTGGAGATTCAGAGGGCCAGGATCATCCCAGCTGGGATAGCATACCTTTGCCATTATAGCAGTGGTATTCAGAAATCACGGTCCTTGCCACTAAGTTGAAGTCACTAGGTGAACATTTTTCTCTCCGCTTGTGAGGTCAAGGCTTCTCACCAAACCTTGGGTCCTCCAGGGTGTCTTATTTCAGCATAAAAGGCGTTTACGATCAAGAAATTTGGATCTTCAGCTCAGTCAGTGTCGCCAGGTGATTTTGCCAGATGAAGGCAAGCCAGAGATTCACCAAAATCGGGCTTCCTTAAAATGTGGAGACTGTTCGTCCCACCGGGCGTGCCACAAACTGTTGGTCACAGATCTGCCCTAGGAAAGGATTTGGTTTACATACGCACCCTAGACCCGGACCAACCTTGAAAGGTTGGAAGGAAGAAATGCCTTCCGTGCCAATCTCCAAAGAAGGTTGGCTCCTTTACTACACTACACTGGGGTTTCAGATTAAGGAACAGGAAAGGAATCGGGAAATTGCTAAAAGAAATAAATAACTGAAAGAAAAGGGAAATATAGATAGTTCCAAGGGGAAGAACAAGCAGCACAATTACTAACTTCTACTTAAACAAGCAGCAATCAACACCCAGACTGTAACAAAAACTAATGTTGAACTGTTCCTTGGTTTGTATCCTTCAGTAATTCCAGGTTTTGCTCTTTACCACACACTTAAATCCAGATTGCAGAATTTACGGTATGCATATAAAGAAACAGAATTAACAAAAAAAAAAAAAAGGCATCATACATAGGAAAAGAATCCCGAATTAGAACCAAGAGTCGTAATATTGAAGCAGAGTTCAAGTACAGCAGCTTTCTAGCAAGATGTCCCCCCCCATTACATTACAATGAGTGGCTTTTATAGAGGGAATTACCCCTGTAATCATTAATGCCAAAACCCTAAAACCGCTGTGGCAGCTGAGATTTAACGTCTGTCAAATATTCATGAAGAATAGTGCAGATCGAGACTCCCTTGGAAAATGCGCAGTTATGAGGCATGGCTTCGAACGAGGTTTGTTGTTGGAACTACCCATCTCATTACTACAGTTGGTGAGGAGGCTTCCTTGGGCTTAACATCGCCGCCTTGATGGGATGAGCAGGATACCTATATTTGTGTGCCATGAAGACGCCTTAAATTTCCACCTAACTTCTCTTTCTTGGGACACGTGCCCTACGGATGCAACTTAGCGTTAAAAAACGCTCGGCAAAACTTTGCTGGAAACCGGGTTTGAAGTTGAGCCTTCTAGGGCGAAATTGAGCTTCGGGGCGAAGTCGAGCTTCGCTGGCTGACATAGGGCATTTTGGTCGACGTTGAGCTTCAGGGCCGACGTTGAGCTTCGCTGGCCGACATAGAGCATTTTGGCCGACATTGGGCTTCGGGGCCGACGTTGAGATTTGCTGGCCGAAATAGAGCTTTCTGGCCGACGTTGGGCTTCGAGGCGAACTTGAGCTTCGTTGGCCGACATAGAGCTTTCTGGCCGACGTTGGGCTTCGGGGCGAACTTGAGCTTCGCTGACCGACATAGAGCTTTCCGGCCGACGTTGGGCTTCGGGGCGAACTTGAGCTTCGCTGGCCGACATAGAGCTTTCTGGCCGACGTTGGGTTTTAGGGCCGACGTTGATCTTCGTTGGCCAACATAGTTTTGGACGACATTGGGCTTCGGGGCGAACTTGAGCTTCACTGGGCGACAGAGCATTTTGGCCAACGTTGGGCTTCGAGGCAAACTTGGGCTTCGTTGGCCGACAAAGAGCTTTTTGGCCGACATTGGGCTTCGAGGGGGGAAGTTGAGCTTCGTTGGCCAACATAGAGCATTTTGGCCAACGTTGGGCTTCGGAGGCAAAGTTGAGCTTTGATGGCCGACATAGAGCTTTTTGGCCGACATTGGGCTTCGGGGCGAAGTTGAGCTTCGTTGGCCGACATAGAGCATTTTGGCCGACATTGGGCTTCGGGAGCGAAGTTGAGCTTCGTTGGCCAACATAGATCATTTTGGCTGACGTTGGGCTTCGGGGGCGAAGTTGAGCTTCGAGGCAAACTTGAGCATTCTGTGCCTTAGCCACATTTTCTGGCCCGAAATTGAGCTTTCTGGTCTTGCTTTCCGGAGCCATAACTTTTGATTCGCTGCCCCGATCGCCCATTATAATATATCGCCCGAAAGCTTGCGAAAATATCTGCAATGACGAGGTATCCAAAGATCATTTCATCCACTTTATCATCCCATTTCAAGGCCCGCAAAAATGCCAACACTTCTGCATGCTGTTTGCCGCTTTGAAGCTCCATACTTAGGCAAACTTTTGTCAAAATATTTAATGTGGCAAAAATGCCAACATTTCTGGCGGCTCGCGGGGCATTTAGCTTGTCTTGATGCAGATCGATCCCAGGCCTTTATCCATTGGGCAACGGAGTCATCCTCACTGTCCTCTTCTGAGTGTTTATTGATGGCAGTAAAATTTTCCTCTAACTTCTCCCCTTCTACCTCTTCTTCCTCTCTTTGGTGCACAAAAATGCACGAACTAAAATAAAAACAACTGAAACTTTACTTACTAGCCGGCTTCTTTACATTATTTACACAAAAGTTTGCGACATGATTGGCATGCCGCCACCACAAACCTAGCTTCGGGTGTCTATCCGGTGAATCTGCAGTGTCCGGACCAGATTTGATTGTACTTCAGTCGATCTTTGAAGTCCGGTTGGCCTCCCAAAGTTTGCCAGGTTGCGAACAGGGTGCAACGTGGGAGGTTATCATGCATGCCAGTACCCATACAATTGATGAATAATGTGGCAAAGAGATTTGCCACATGGGGTCCTTCTTCGGGTACTGGTTGCGGGATCTCGGGTATGTGCTCCTCGAACTCCTTGATGAGGCAGCAGGATTTTCCCGACGATAGCCCTACTGTCAGAATCTCCCTAGGACCAGCCTCCTGAGGAGGTATGCTTATCGAGTCTCGGCCGAGTACTTGCGTGCTATGCTCAGGGATACAAAAAGGGTGCAAAATTGCGTCCTCTTCGCACTCAAAGCTTGCCGTTAGACCCTTCTCTTCCTCCCGATTCTCCTCCGGAAAAATGTTGCAAGCTACCATATTGTTCATTACTTGGATAACACCTGCATACTCCTTCTGTCGGTGTTGGGAGATATCCTCCTCTTGCGCTCTGAACAACTGTACTCCGAAATTCTGCACAGTTTGTGATGACCATGACAGTGGATACTGTGCGAGATGGATGGGGGTAGCAACCGTCGAAGAAAGCGATGGAAAGGCAGTTTATCCCCACTGCAATTTTCCTAATAGGAGCAGAAGTTGCTCTGCTTGTACTGCTTACTGAAAGACTTGTGGGAATCTTTGTTCCCCTGATTGCAGTAGGAGGAGGCTTATATTCGGGTGGAAAGCCCAAACATAGAAGAGGTGGGCCTGGGCGGGTGTCGGCTAGATTTCCTTTGGAATTCTCTTCCAACTCCTCCAAAATTGGACATTAAAGTCTATGATGCCCTCTAGAGGTGCTCTCGTGATGGTGGAGAGGTGCATCAAGAGTTGGAAGGGATCCCGAGAGCCATCAAATGTGTTGATGAGTGCTCCCGCTAGGTTTGCCTATGAACAGATTCTCTTACGCCCGAGCAGTCTGTTCCACTGTAGTGCCCTTCCTTCCAGAGACAGAACCAGAAGTCTGATCATGACGTCTTCGTGGGTTATGCCATGGAGGGTTGCTAGAGCAGCAACGTTTTGAAGCTGCTCTCGGTTCATTCCCTCAGTGCCATTGTATTTTGTTAGGGTTTTCAAGGCACTTTTGGGAATCTCGTGCCAACTTTGGAGATTCAGAGAGGGCCAGGATCATCCCAGCTGGGATAGAATACCTTTGCCATTATAGCAGTGGTCTGCAGAAATCACAGTCCTTCCCACTAAGTCGGAGTCGCTAGGTGAAAATTCTTCTCTCCGCTTGTGAGGTCAAGGCTGCTCACCAAACCTTGGGTCCTCCGAGGTGTCTTATTTTAGCATAAAGGTGTCTACGATCAAGAAATCTGGATCTTCAGCTCAATCAGTGTCGCCAGGTGATTTTGCCAGATGAAGGCAATCCAGAGATTCACCAAACTTGGGCTTCCTTAAAATATGGAGACTGTTCGTCCCACCGGGCGTGCCACAAACTGTTGGTCACGGATCTGCCCTAGGAAAGGATTTGGTTTACATACGCGCCCTAGACCCGGACCAACCTTGAAAGGCCGGAAGGAATAAATGCCTTCCGTGCCAATCTCCAAAGAAGGCTGGCTCCTTTACTACTACACTGGGGTTTCAGATTAAGGAACAGGAAAGGAATGGGGAAATTGCTGAAAGAAATGTAAATGAATGAAAGAAAAGGGAGATATAGATAGTTCTAAGGGGAAGAACAAGCAGCACAATTACTAACTTCTACTTAAACAAGCAGCAATCAGCACCCAGACTGTAACAAAAACTAATGTTGAACTGTTCCCTGGTTTGTATCCTTCAGTAATTCCAGGTTTTGATCTTTAACACACTTAAATCCAGATTGCAGAATTTACGGTATGCATATAAAGAAACAGAATTAACAGAAATAAGAGAAGGCATCATACACAGGAAAAGAATCCCGAATCAGAATTGAGAGTCTTAATATTGAAGCAGAGTTCAAGTACAACTACTTTCTAGCAAGATGTTCCCCCCCCCCATTACATTACAATGAGTGGCTTTTATAGAGGGAATTACCCCCGTAATCATTAATGCCAAAACACTAAAATCGCTATGGCAGCTGATATTTGATGTCTGTCAGATATTCATGAAGAATAGTGCAAATCGAGGCTCCCTCGAAAAATGCGCAGTTATGAGGCATGGCTTCGAACGAGGTTTGTTGTTGGAACTACCCATCTCATTACTACAGTTGGTGAGGAGGCTTCCTTGGGCCTAGCATCGCCGACTTGATGGGATGGGCAGGATATCTAGATTCGTGTGCCATGAAGGTGCCTTAAATTCCCACCTAACTTCTCTTTCTTGGGACACGTGCCCTGCGGATGCAGTCTTAGCGTTAAAAAACGCTCGGCGAAACTTCACTGGAAACCGGGCCTGAAGTTGAGCCTTCTGAGGCGAAACTGAGCTTCGGGGCAAAGTTGAGCTTTGCTGGCCGACATAGGGCATTTTGGCCGGAGTTGGGCTTTGGGGCCGACGTTGAGCTTTGCTGGCCGACATAGAGCATTTTGGCCGACGTTGGGCTTCGGGGCCGACGTTGAGCTTCGCTGGCCGACATTGAGCTTTTTGGCCGACGTTGGGCTTCGGTGCGATCTTGAGCTTCGCTGGCCGACATAGAGCTTTCTGGCCGATGTTGGGCTTCGGGGCAATCTTGAGCTTCGCTGGCGATATAGAGCTTTCTAGCCGACGTTGGGCTTCGGGGCAAACTTGAGCTTCGCTGGTCGACATAGAGCTTTCTGGCCGACGTTGGGCTTCGGGGCAAACTTGAGCTTCGCTGGCCGACATAGAGCTTTCTGGTCGACATTGGGCTTCGGGGCCGACGTCGATCTTCGCTGGCCGACATAGAGCATTTTGGTCGACGTTGGGCTTCGGGGCGAACTTGAGCTTCGTTGGCCGACATAGAGCATTTTGGCCGACGTTGGGCTTCGGGGCGAACTTGAGCTTCGTTGGCCGACATAGAGCTTTTTGGCCGACATTGGGCTTCAGGGGCGAAGTTGAGCATCGTTGACTGACATAGAGCATTTTGGCCAACGTTGGGCTTCGGGGGCGAAGTTGAGCTTTGCTGGCCAACATAGAGCTTTTTGGCCGACATTGGGCTTCGGGGATGAAGTTGAGCTTCATTGGCCAACATAGAGCTTTTTGGCCGACATTGGGCTTCGGGGACGAAGTTGAGTTTCGCTGGTCGGCATAGAGCATTTTGGCCGACATTGGGCTTCGGGGGCGAAGTTGAGCTTCGCTGGTCGACATAGAGCATTCTGTGCCTTAGCCACATTTTCTGGCCTGAAATTGAGCTTTCTGGTTCTGCTTCCCGGAGGCATAACTTTTGATCCACTATCGCGATCGCCCATTATAATAAATCGTCAGAAAGCTTGCGAAAAGATCTGCAATAACAAGGTATCCAAAGATCATTTCATCCACTTTATCAACCCCTTTCAGGGCCCGTGAAAATGCCAACATTTCTGCATGCTGTTTGCCGCTTTGAAGCTCCATACTTAGGCAAAATTTTGTCAAAATATTTAATGTGGCAAAAATGACAACATTTTTGGCGGCTCGTGGGACATTTAGCTTGTCTGAATGCAGATCGATCCCAGGCCTTTATCCATTGGGCAACAGAGTCATCCTCACTGTCCTCCTCTGAGTGTTTACTGATGGCAGTAAACTCTTCCTCTAACTTCTCCCCTTCTGCCTCTTCTTCCTCTCTTTGGCGCACAAAAATGCACGAACTAAACTAAAAACAACTAAAACTTTACTTACTAGCCGGCTTATTTACATTATTTACACAAAAGTTTGCGACATGATTGGCATGCCGCCACCACAAACCTAGCTTCGGGTGTCTATCCGGTGAATCTGTAGTGTCCGGACCAGATCTAATTGTACTTCAGTCGATCTTTGAAGTCCGGTTGGCCTCCCAAAGTTTGCCAGGTTGCGAACAGGGTGCAACGTGGCAGGTTATCATGCATGCCAGTACCCATACAGTTGATGAATAATGTGGCAAAGAGGTTTGCCACATGGGGGCCTTCTTCGGGTACCGGTTGCGGGATCTCGGGTATGTGCTCCTCGAACTCCTTGATGAGGTAGCAGGATTTTCCCGACGATAGCCCTACTATCAGAATCTCCCCAGAACCAGCCTCTTGAGGAGGTATGTTTATTGAGTCTCATCCAAGTACTTGCGTGCTATGCTCAGGGATACAAAAAGGGTGCAAAATTGCGCCCTCTTCGCACTCAAAGCTTGTCGTTAGACCCTTCTCTTCCTCTCGATTCGCCTTCGGAAAAAGGTTGCAAGCTACCATATTGTTCATTACTTGGATAACACCTGCATACTCCTTCTGTCGGTGTTGGGAGATATTCTCCTCTTGCGCTTTGAACAACTATACTTCGAACTTCTTTACAGTTTATGATGACCATGATGGTAGATATTGTGTGAGATGGATGGGGGTAGCAACCGCTGGAGAAAGTGATGGAAAGGCAGTTCCTCCCCACTGCAATTTTCCTGATAGGAGCAGAAGTTGCTCTGCTTGTACTGCTTCCTGAAAGACTTGAGGAAATCTTTGTTCCCCTGATTGTAGTAGGAGGCTTATATCCGGGTGGAAAGCCCGAACATAGAAGAGGTGGGCCTGGGTGGGTGTCGGCTGGATTTCCTCTGGAATTCTCTTCCAACTCCTCCAAAATCGGACATTAAAGTCCGTGATGCCCTCTAGAGGTGCTCTCGTGATGCTGGAGAGGTGCATCAAGAGTTGGAAGGGATCCCGAGAGCCATCAAATGTGTTGATGAGTGCTCCCGCTAGGTCTGCCCATGAACAGATGCTCTTATGCCCGAGCAGTCTATACCACTGTAGTGCCCTTCCTTCCAAAGACAGAACTAGAAGTCTGATCATGACGTCTTCGTGGGTTATGCCATGGAGGGTTGTTAGAGCAGCAACTTTTTCAAGGTGCTCTCGGGCCATTCCTTCAGTGCCATTGTATTTTGTTAGGGTTTTCAGGGCACTTTTGGGAATCTCGTGCCAACTTTGGAGATTCAGAGGGCCAGGATCATCCCAGCTAGGATAGCATACCTTTGCCATTATAGCAGTGGTCTGCAGAAATCACGGTCCTTGCCACTAAGTCGGAGTCGCCAGGTGAACATTCTTCTCTCCGCTTGTGAGGTCAAGGCTGCTCACCAAACCTTGGGTCCTCCGAGGTGTCTTATTTCAGCATAAAATGCGTCTACGATCAAGAAATATGGATCTTCAGCTTAGTCAGAGTCGCCAGGTGATTTTGCCAGATGAAGGCAAGCCAGAGATTCACCAAACTCGGGCTTCCTTAAAATGTGGAGACTGTTCGTCCCACCGGTCGTGCCACAAACTGTTGGTCACAGATCTGCCCTAGGAAAGGATTTGGTTTACATACGCACCCTAGACCCGGACCAACCTTGAAAATCCGGAAGGAAGAAATGCCTTCCGTGCCAATCTCCAGAGAAGGCTGGCTCCTTTACTACACTACACTGGGGTTTCAGATTAAGGAACATGAAAGGAATCGGGAAATTGCTGAAAGAAATGTAAATAAATGAAAGAAAAGGGAGATATAGATAGTTCTAAGAGGAAGAACAAGCAGCACAATTACTAACTTCTACTTAAACAAGCAACAATCAACACCCAGATTGTAACAGAAACTAATGCTGAACTGTTCCCTGGTTTGTATCCTTCAGTAATTCCAGGTTTTGCTCTTTACCACACACTTAAATCCAGATTGTAGAATTTACGGTATGCAGAATTAACAAAAATAAGAGAAGGCATCATACACAGGAAAAGAATCCCGAATCAGAATCGAGAGTCTTAATATTGAAGCAGAGTTCAAGTACAACTACTTTCTAGCAAGATGTCCCCCCCCCCATTACATTACAATGAGTGGCTTTTATAGAGGGAATTACCCCTGTAATCATTAATGCCAAGACCCTAAAACCGCTGTGGCAGTTGAGATTTGACGTCTGTCAGATATTCATGAAGAATAGTGCAGATCGAGGCTCCCTCGAAAAATGCACAGTTATGAGGCATGGCTTCGGACGAGGTTTGCTGTTGGAACTACCCATCTCATTACTGCAGTTGGTGAGGAGGCTTCCTTGGGCTTAGCATCTCCGCCTTGATGGGATGGGCAGGATACCTAGATTTGTGTGCCATGAAGGCGCCTTAAATTTCCACCTGACTTCTCTTTCTTGGACACGTGCCCTCCAGATGCAATCTTAGCGTTAAAAAAAGCTCGACGAAACTTCGCTGGAAACCGGGCCCGAAGTTGAGCCTTCTGGGGCGAAATTGAGCTTCGGGGCGAAGTTGAGCTTCGCTGGCCGACATAGGGCATTTTGGTCGACGTTGGGCTTCGGGGCCGACGTTGAGCTTCATTGGCCGACATAGAGCATTTTGGCCAACATTGGGCTTCGGGGCCGACGTTGAGCTTCGCTGGCCGACATAGAGCTTTTTGGCCGACATTTGGGCTTCGATGCGAACTTGGGCTTTGCTGGCCGACATAGAGCTTTCTGCCCGACGTTGGGCTTCGGGGCGAACTTGAGCTTCGTTGGCCGACATAGAGCTTTTTGGCCGATGTTGGGCTTCGGGGCGAACTTGAGCTTCACTGGCCGACATAGAGCTTTCTGGCCGACATTGGGCGTCGAGGCCGACATAGAGCATTTTGGTCGACGTTGGGCTTCGGGGCTGACGTTGAGCTTCGCTGGCCAACATAGAGCTTTCTGGCCGACATTGGGCTTCGGGGCCGACGTTGAGCTTCACTGGCCGACATAGAGCATTGTGGCCGACGTTGGGCTTCGAGGCGAAGTTGAGCTTTGCTGGCTGACATTGGGCTTCGGGGGCGAAGTTGAGCTTTGTTGGCCGACATACAGCATTTTGTCCAAAGTTGAGCTTCGAGGGCGAACTTGAGCATTCTGTACCTTAGCCACAATTTTTGGCCCGAAATTGAGCTTTCTGGTTCTGCTTCCCGGGGCCATAACTTTTGATCCGCTGCCCCTATCGCCCATTATAATATATCACCAGAAAGCTTACGAAAAGATCTGCAATGACGAGGTATCCAAATATCATTTCATCCACTTTATCATCCCCTTTAAGGGCCTGCGAAAATGCCAACACTTTTGCATGCTCTTTTCCTCTTTGAAGCTCCATACTTAGGCAAAATTTTGTCAAAATATTTAATGTTGCAAAAATGCCAACAAGTCTTCTTAGTGACTGAATTAATCCTTGTAGAAAAAAAATTGCTCTCCCTAGGGTCAAGAAAGAGGGTCGTTACACAGATATTATACATGTCGAAAAGACTGGTATGTTAATTTCATTGAAGATCTAAGTAAGAATGAGTTTGTTTCACTTGGTGATGGTAGATCATACTTTATTGAAGGGTGTGGTGATGTTAGTGTGACATTGAACAACAATGTTACATACACCTTCAAGAATGTTCAGTATGTTTCTGATATGAAAAAAATCTTTTGTCCATTAGTGAAATCACCAAGAATTCTCAACTTGTGCATTTTCATAAAAATAGATGTGAGGTGATGCATGTGGGTAAAAACAAGCTCATTGCTCTTGGTATAGGTGAGAAGGGGCTATACAAGTTAGTTGATGCCAAGTTTGCCAATTCATTTGCCTTGGTAGTTGAAGACAATAGTTCTGTTCTTTGGCATGAGAGGTTTGGTCACCTCAATTATAAGTATTTATCAATTCTCACTAACATGGTTCATGGATTGCCATCCATTCAAGAGCAGCAACATTCGTGTGTAGGATGTCAACTTGGAAAACAAAGTCATCAACCATTTGAAATAGGTAAGTCTTGGCGTGCACAAGGTGTTTTGGATTTAGTGCATATTGATTTGTGTGGTCCAATGAATACACCTTTGGTTTGTGGTGCAAAATATTTTTTGTTGATGGTTGATGATTATTTGAGGAAGATGTGGGTATACTTCCTCAAGTATAAGTCTGAATGTTTTTCATACTTTCAAACTTTTAAGGCCCTTGTAGAGAAACAATCTGGAAAGCAAATCAGGGTCTTGAGGTCAGATAATGGAGGTGAGTTTACCTCAAAATAGTTTTAAGATTTCTATAGGCATGAGGGTATACATAGGCAATATACAACTCCTTACACTCCACAACAAAATGGGGTAGTAGAGAGGAGGAACAAGACAATCATGGAGATGGCCAAATGCATGGTGCATAGCTGAAATGTACCATATTGTTACTAGGTAGAAGTAGTAAATACTATAGTCTTCATTCTCAACAAGTGTCCATGTAAAGCTCTGCAAAATGTTACTCTAGAAGAAGCTTGGTCTGGAAGAAAACCTTTAGTTAGTCATTTCCATATTTTTGGTTGTGTTGCTTTTGCATTAATTCCTAAGGAGAAAAGAACTAAGCTAGATGCAAAAAACAAAAAGTTCATGTTTGTTGGCTATAGTGAACAATCCAAGGCATATAGATTGCTTGATGTCTCTACTAACAAGATTTTAATTAGTAGAGATATCATTGTACATGAGAAGACTCCTTTCTTCTTAGATGATGGTAAACCTATTGAGATTTTTGTATGTTTTAGAACTATTGATGGTATTGCAATAGGTAGTGAAGTTCACTTGGATTTAGATACATTAGAGATTGATGATGAAAAGAAAGATGTGAAGACTCAGCCACATTGGTGTGTTGAAAATCCACTTTGGGATGACCTTGGAGAATAGAGCTTGACAAAGGTACACCCAAGTGAAGTTTACCAACAACAAGAGCCACGTCAATGACCAAAATGGTATACATAGACAATGAAAGATGTCAAGGAGGATGAGAAAGCAATAGTTGGGCGATAAGCTGGAAAAGAGCCTAGACAAATGAATGAGCAAGCAAATTTTGCTTTAGTTTCACAGTTTTTTGAACCCAACAGATATGAAGAGGCTAGAGGTAAACCAGATTGGGAAGGTACCATGGAGGCAGAATTTGACTCATTGATGAAGAATAAAACATGGGAACTGTGTGAATTACCCCATGGAAAGAAACCCATTGGTTGTAAATGGGTTTACAAGGTAAAATGTAAATCAAATGGTTCAATTGACAAATTCAAAGCTCATCTTGTTGCTAAAGGGTATGCACAATAGGAAGGTATAGACTATGGAGAGACATTTGCTCCAACTGCAAAGATGGTGGGTTTTTTATTAGTTCTCTCCATTGCAGCACAATTTGGTTGGTAGGTATATCAAATGGATGTTAAGAGTGCCTTCCTAAATGAAGATTTGGAAGAGAAGGTCTATATGGTGTATCCACAAGGGTTTCAGGTACTAGGAAAAGAACATTTGGTTTGCAGATTGATTAAGTCCCTATACGGACTTAAGCAGGCTCCCCGAGCCTGGTATTTCAAAATTGATCAACATCTTAGAGATTCAAGATTCAGTTGGAGCTTTTTTTATCCTAGTCTCTATATCAAAATGACAAGTAATGACATTGTCATTCTCATTGTGTATGTTGATGACCTTGTTATTACTAGTAGTGGAGCCCACCTGATTCAAAAAGTAAAATCTGATTTGTGTTTAGTTTTTGATATGACAGATTTAGGGCTCCTTCATTACTACCTAGGTGTAGAATTTTGGAAACTTGATCATACTATATTTATATCACAAAGCAAGTATGCCAAAACACTTTTGGAAAGATTTCGGATGACAAATTGTAATCTGATATCTACACCTATGGAAGTTGGGCTGAAATTTTTAGCCTACTTTGATTCATCTCCGATCAATGAGTTAGTATATCGTCAGTTGGTGGGCAACATGATTTATCTTATGACCACTCAACTAGATTTATGTTTTGCAGTGAGTTATTTGTCTCGTTTCATGTCAAATCCCCGAAGAGAGAATTGGCAAGCTGCAAAACATATTCTCAGATATATTAAAGGTACCCTTGACTTTGGTATATTGTACCAACAATCTAATAATTTTCAGTTGGTTGGATACATTGATGCAGATTTGGGGGGATCAGTTGATGATTGGAAAGCTTTTACTAGCTATATGTTTGCTCTTGGATCAAGGGCTATTCCATGGCAGATCAAACTTCAACATACCATTGCTTTGTCATCAACTGAAGCAGAATTTAAGACAACATGCAATGCAGGTTGTGAAGTTGTTGGTTACAACGCATATTGTATGATATTCAAATAGATCAAATAATATCAACATCGCTTCATTGTGATAATTAAAGTGTGCTTAAGTTGGTGAAGAATCCAGTATATCATGCCAAAACAAAACATATTGAAGTTCATCATCACTATATCTAACAATTGGTGGAGCATGAAGAAATTTGCCTAAATTATTGTCCAACTTTTGAATAAATTGCTGATGTAATTACTAAACCCTTTGGTAGAATTTTTTTTGTAAAATTTAGGGATAAGCTTGGGATTGTATCTGGGTAAGGGGGGTGTTAGAATAAAGAGATACAACAGGGATTTATATTATTGTATTATTTGTTACGACTTTTTAGGAATAACTTGTTAGGATTTGTCAGGATAAGTTGTTGGGATTTTTAGGGATAAGTTATGGTTTGTAGGTATAAGTTAGGATTTTAGGATCTGTTTTTATCCTCACCAACTGATTACTAGACTATAAATCATCATAAATTGGAGCTCATAAATCCAGATAGAGCATCTTGTGTTACGTTCTTTTACTACAATGGACTATAGTAACCAAAAAGTAGTACAAATTAAGCTCAACAAGAGAAACAAATCTAGTGTAAACTACACTGAAATGGAACAACTATATGGTATAAAATTATAGCCTTGAGGGTTACCCAAAATGGATAAACCCTAACATGCTAAAAATAACGATGAAGAGAGTGTCAAATGTCAAGGTAAAACAAATATAGAAATGAGGTGTAGTGGTCCCAAGCGCCAATATTAATCTATAGTGGGATGCAAAGTAGAAACACAATCGTTATTGTCACCAACTATAACAAAAGGGCCAACACAGGATCTGATGATGTTTCTAGGAGAATGAGCAGGAATAAGATGGTCTAGTTGGATAATTTTAGGACTCTTCTAGCATTTGTGGCAATGGAACCAATAGAAGAGGATAAGAAACTAGTAAGCTATGATTGTCTACAACTCCTCAGTACATGAGGGGTGGTTGAAACACAAAGCCAGAGAATTGTAGTTCTATCATACCATGAACAAGAAGAAGAACGAGCTGAACCCTAGTAGTTGTTGGTCACAGATCTACCACAGGAAAGGATTTGTTTTGGATACGTGCCCTAGACCCGGACCAACCTTGAAAGGCCGAGAGGAAGAGATGCCTCCCGTGCCAATCTCTGGAGAAGGCCGGCTCCTATACTAACTACTTGGGGTTTTAAAGATAAGAGTGCAGGAAAGAGATTAAAAGAGTACAAAAAGAAATGTAAATAGCTTAATACTGCAACGGGAAAGAACAAGCAGCACAATAACCCATCTATATTTAACCCAGCAGCTATCAATACAGAAAATGTAACAGAAATCAATACTGCATCAATTTTCCCTATGTATCCTCTGAAAGAATTCCAGGTTCATCTATCCTCCAATGCCTAAATCCAAATAGCAGAATTACAACAATCAGAAAAATAAATGAAATGTACAGAAATACCTGCCAGAGGCGTCATACAAAGAAAACACAGAATTGAAGCCAAGATTCTTCAGTATTGATGCAAAAGGTTCAAATACAGCAGTTTTTTAGCAATATGCTCTCTCCTTTTTTTCATTACAATGCATGGGTTTTTATAGAGGACCCTCCCTCTGAAACATTAATGGCCGAGACGCACAAGGACACTAGAGCGGCTCAAAATTGACGCTCGCCGCTCTTTGCAAATGAAACTTCCCATCCCATTGCTACAATTGGTTATGATTTTATTTTAGGCGGAAGATCTGCATTTATGAGCCGCGAAAATATCTTGGATTCATACCCCGCCTACTTGCCTATGAATGCGTGCCCCCTCGGGAGTAGCATTGGTGTCAGGAAAGACTTTGGGGAGCTTCGCTGAAAATTTGGCCTGAATCGCAATCGGAGGGAGGTTCGCCCAGTTTGCCCCCGAAGTGTAGCTTCGCAAGGGAATCGGGCCGAAGTGAAGATCTGGGGAAGAGACAAAATTGCCCATGTCAAAAATGTCCTCGCTTGGGATGGTTTGCTGAATTTTGGGCTCGAGGAGTAGCTTCGCAAGGAGGATTGGGCGAAGTGGCCACTTAATTAGAATCTAGCCGAAGCAGCAAACTCCTCGCTCTATCACTTCGCAAAAAAAATGGATGCTTCGCCGTAGAAGAGACCCGAAGTGGTAGTTCGGCAGGAAGTTTGGCCGAAGTGCCCCTGCTGCCTTGAATGCTTTGCCACCATTCGAGTTAAACTTCGCTAATGTTGTGGCCGAAGTGAAGGTTCGGCGAAGTCGACCCCCGAAGTGACTGCCTTGCTTGGTTTAGGCCCGAACTGACACCTATTTTGAAGGTAGTTCACTGGAGGAGTGGGCCGAAGTGGCACTTCGGCACCCTTTTTGGCGAAGCAGCCCGGCCGCCTTAGAACTTTTATAACCAAGCCCAAAAATTGGGAGGTTCGCAACTGTGTTGCCCGAAGTGGCGACTTCGACAGTATTGTGGGCAAAGCGCCCCTCATGCCTTAGCCATTTTTCAAGTATGAACTGGGCCTTTTCTATTTTCTTCAACGAAGCTACCGATATGCTCCTCTTCTGAGCGAAGCTGCCCTTTTTCATTTGTTTTTTGTTAGCGAAGCTGCCGATGCGTCTGAAATAGACATGGGGCAGCCGGAAGGCGGATACTAGTGGCACCAGGGTGCCATAAAAAGACAAAAGAGCAAAGGAAACAAAACGTGAAGGAGAAGGAGAATTCAACACAAAAATGAACAACATTTCAAAATTTTTACCCCTTGACAAAATGTGACGGAATTGTCAACAGTATCCACTCTTGTATGCAGATAAGGGCACATAGATTTGTCATTAACATTATGGAGAACTAGCTTCAAATGAATGCTTATTACTCTCACCTATAGAGATAGAGTGAAAGAATGAGGTGAATAGTAGAGTGGTAGTCAATCTCCCTTTTAATAATTGACATTGAAGAGTGGTATATTCCCGAAGGTAAAAAAGCCAAGCATCTTTAGTTAGAATAGCTGAAAAATTGGAAAGCGATCCACCTTTGTTTTTATACAAACAATAGTACCTCCCTCAAATATCATAATAAACATTGCACCTGAATATGAAATGTTCTTCAGTCTGCACCTCCCAAATAGAGCAAAGAGGACATACTCTATCATGTCTAGGAAAATGGTAGTCTATCTCCACTTGCAACTGATGTGAGCACACTTTGAGCTGACCAAGAGGAATCCTAAGGTTGTGTGTCCAATGTTGTTGGATATAATCAGGATGAGTAATAATGCCATTCTCAATCCTCATGAAATGTTTAGTTTAGAAGGCCAACATAGGACTAAGAGACCGAGATGGAGTGATGCAAGTGATTTGAATATATTATCAATAAAGATCATCTCTAACCACTTGATTAATAACCCTCTTATTAGAAAGAAGGCAGGGAGGAGCATTTAAAGTGTATTTGATGAAATGAAATGAAATATTATTAATGTTCGCGGTGGGTCAAAATAAGACCTAAGGGACTATAAGAAGGACAATAATCACTGCCAGCTAGCAGGCTAAACAGCCCAACAAAGAAATAACTAAGATAAATACAAGATGAAACCCAACAAACAGGCCAAAGAGAAAGGGAAAAGAAAAGAAAAGGGAGAGCATAGGGGGGAGGGTTGCAATCCAACAGAGAGGAGTGCACGCCAAGAAGAACGGAGAGAGAGGAGGGGGAGGGAGCAGCCCGGGGGGGCAAGCTCCAAGAACCCGCCAGAAACTAATCTCTCCTCTCTATGGAGATAAGAATTGAATAAAGAAGAGAAATAACTTACAATTACCATCCACGATGAAAACCAAATGTGCTCTAGAGGTAATCCATTCTGAGCAAAGCACCAAATATGGGTATCTCTTAGCTTGAGGTGCAATCACCCATGGGTCTAAGACAAAGAAGCTGAAAAATAATTTTGAAGATTTTCTCAAAGCAAAGAGAATGCGTGTTAGCGTAAACAAGACATTGGGGAATTGTTCTTTTACATTTGATAATTCATTGAAGGAAAATAGTTTGGATCCTCTCAATGCGATCCCAATCACCACACCCTAGACTTAGACCCCAAATCTCAGACCCATAAAGGAATGTGTGTTTGATGATGCAATCAAAGAGGTGTATCTTGGAAGTGTTGTTGGAAACATTGGTGTTCCAAGACTAAGAGAGATGCATATCCCTTATAAAGTCATGATTGTGAAGCTAGTTGAAGATTAAGGGAAGAATCTGTAAACTGAACCCCCAAGTAGGTGTAAGTAGTGGTGATCTCAATCTACTCACCCTTATAGAATTGAATCTTAGATAGGGTACTCTTTGATGTGTTGAAGATCATCACCTTAGTCTTAATAATATTGATTCCCAGCCGTTTTAAGTTACAAAAGTGAGCAAGAGCATTCAACTATCTTTGTAGGCCCTTAGGAGTATGAGCAAGAAGAACATCTCCTACAAAAGGAAATATAGCTATCAATACATGATGTAGAAGGAAACCTTCGTCAACATGTGTGCTTTGATAAACAAATTCGTCAAGCTTGTCAATATAGATCCCAAAGACTGAAGGAGAAAGAGGAAAGCCTTGTTTGACACCAGTGGTGCTCTTGAAATTCTTTAAGAAACCAAAAACTATCTGAAAAAAATCAACATCTACCTTGTATATTCTCTTGATGGCAGTGATAAAGAGCTCTAAGATGACAATGTCATGTAGTCTCTGAAATAAAAGATGCCTACCAATACTGTCAAAGGCCTTTCTAAAGTCCACAAAACAACATAATACTTTAGAAGACCATTGACAAGCCTCCTCAATAATAGCCCTGAGAGTGAAAACATGATCAATAGTTTGATGATCACTTCTAAAACCAGCCTGCCCTCTTGCTCTAAGCTTACCTTGATCCAACATTTATGAGAGTTTCATATAGAAAATGCTTGTGTAAAGCTTAACAAATGTATGCCCAATCATGATAGTTATGTAGTTATTTGGATCGGAATAGTTCCTAGGTTTCTAGATGGGGTGGATAATATCCTGTGACCAAGAGGCAGGGAATCCAAAACAATCTTATTGAATAATTTTGTAAGGGGATGGATTTCTACTGACATGACTTCCTCCATCACCCAAAAAATCGGGATGGTGTTGTCATGAGTATTGTTGTGTCTTCATCCAAAAAATAAGGATGGGCAGAGGTGTTTACCCACTCTCTTCGTTCATGACAAGGGTGCTTTGTAGAAGGGATGGCTTCTACGCTTCCTTTTGCATGCAAAAGGGGCTTTGTTAGACTTTGTCATGCTTGTGCACGTGTTGTCATGTGCACCATTCGTTGCAAGCTCTATAATGTGCTTAAACCGTCATGTTGGTTCACCCTATTTTAGTTGTTGTGCGCATTTGCATCTGCATGCACCTTGTAGTGCTTTAAATTTTTAATCATTCACTCTAATAATAGGATGTGTACACAATCTCTTGCTCAACAGCATGAACATGAACATACACAACTCTATACATGAACGAACACATCCCTTCTGTCTGGTATGGGGGTGAATATATACAACTACAAGTAATGGAGGAGCGGTTGTAACTTCCCAACCCCTTCATACACTGTGCATAACTATACATAAAAGTTTGAAATTACCCCATATGATGTCCATTATTATTACGCAATTGTGTCATGCACAGTGACATAAACCTGTAACATGCACAACAAAATGAAAAACTATACATATGTACAAACACAAATGCTTGATAACAACTCATTGGTGTGGTGTCTGAGTTAGCGCCACTCCAACTTGTTTGGATATACTATATTAACTAGACTTGTCTCTCTAAAATAGAACATATTATTTAAGACAACTTCATAATATAAACTTAATTATAAAATAATGTTCCAAAGGGCCATAAAAGGAGTAGGGTTCCCCTTTTCCCCCCTCTCAAAGACTTAATCGCTAAGAGAAGGAAATTTGAAGTCAATTGCTAAGGAGCAGATGCAAAATTCAAATCAACTGAATAAAATGTGAGGAAGATATGACTCTCCTAAAGAACCATTAATTGTGTTGCCACCGCTTCTCAAGTATACTGCCAAGAAAATAAAGCAGTCTTTGAGCATGATGAGACCACCATTAGTATGAACTAAGTCCATCGCCCACAAACCAAATATAATTCAACTCACACCACATAATGTTATGCAACTCTCATGTATGGAACCTAGAATTACCTCTAAGTTATGAATTGATCATGGATTGTGTAGCCACTATTTATCAAGTTTATGGCTGAAAAAATAAAGCAGTTTTTGAACATAATATGACTGCCATTAGTATGAAGCAAGTCCATAGCCCACAAACCAAATATATTTCAACTCACACAAGTTAATGTTATCCAACTTTGATGTATGGAACATAGAATAACCTGTTATAAACTGATCTGGACATCCTAAAAAAAAATCTATAAACATAGACATCTTTACGATCTCCATGAGAACATATCCAATGCATTTGAATGTTTCTAACACAACTTGAAAATCTCAGGGTGGTCAATACCAAAAAATTAACTATTAGCTGTTCAAATCAATCTTCAATAATAAGCCAAATCTCTAGAACATGTTAAACGACTGTCTCTATATAGCTAAATCTCAAACATTTCATGCAATTAAGGAATGGTATCCCAAACCAAATTAGCCAGCTGGGCTCCAGCTCAAACACAAACCCAAAAGTAATATGACTATTTAAGTCGTTGAAAGCTTAGGATCAGCTAGGACTCGTGAACCTAGGACCTTCTAGATGCACCTCGCAAGTTTCCTATCACTTGAATTGTTGACACCCTTGTTCGAGTATTTTCTATAGTTTTAATTGGCCTTCCAACACAAGTCACCAATAAAGTGATTCAAAATACTTCAACTACCTTATTATGCTCATCATTGTCTATTATTCTGCTCACAAAATATGCTCACTAATCTTCAACTACCTTATTATGCTCATCATTGTCTATTATTCTGCATCATTAGAATCTAGATTTTAATGTATACATAAGGAAGTATGATCATTATAAAAGACATTTTGGTGTTAGTCTCAGTAGAAGTGGAACTGTATTTAGAACTAAAAATATTTTCAACTGAATTTGATCTGGTACCTGTCCAGTTCACTGTGTGCTATCTATCCAACCAAGATCAACATGTTATATTTATTTTGAATTAAATTATTGTAAGAACTCTTCAAATGAATATTTTAGCTAGGAGTATGCACATAGTCTCCACGTTCTTTTTCACTATGCCCAATCAATGTGTTGACACAATATGCACTTAACAAACTCTACAGGCCTAGGATAATCAGGCATGAATGGATATGAAATACAAGTCCAACTCTATGTCTATTATTGCTGATTTGTCCAACTCTATGTCTATTATTGCTGATTTGTTTTTCAAAGACACCAATGTGTGTCTGTTTGTGAGAGTAATCTGTTATGTACAAGGCTTGTCTGCTGTAGTGCTGTTTTCTAACAAGCTACATTCTGAAAACTTGGTCTTCAAGTACATATATTCCTTCTTAAGATGCAAATTTACCATTCATTATTTTAGAATTGCCTCTTCTTCCAATTGAATATGTGAATTCATAGCTGTGCCAAATAATGAACCTCAAATGCTCTATCAAAATCAACAAGGTTGCTAAAGGTGTTCAAGTGGCATAGATGCAAAATAAGATCCATCAAGTACTCCAACAAGTGTAATATCACCCACTGAGAAGCAAGTGCAACTAATCACCAAAAACAAAGCATAAATGCTGTAGCACAAAAGTTTGCAAGGCTCAAAAATGCAAAAAAGGGAGAAAACCATTAAACAATGTGTCTTATCCAGGGCATTACCCGAGTTCTCTGGCTAGTCAAATGCTGGAGATACAAATAACCATATATTTAATTAAATGTCACAAAAGAGTCAACAATAGTTAATTGAGGGCTGCACATTGATCCTTTGATTAGTTGATGTACAATATACAAATAAAAGGTATATCGTCTCCAAATGTCAATTTAAATGTCGTAAAATTCTAAAGAGTGATTTGTCACAATTACAACTCTTCAAATGCACAAACATTACAATCTTTAGAAAAATGAAATATATCAAGAGTGAGCAAAACAATCTTTTGGAAGTTGCCAATTCTTTGATTTAAGCAATATGACTTAGAAATGCTTGAATTGCCCCTAAACATCTGTTATTATATATATATATATATATATATATATATATATATATATACCCTATTTTTATTTCTTCAAACTCTAATAAATTGCTATTCTTTTGAATCAAGATTGCATCTGGCTGCATCTTTTACTTGTTTCTTTCATCTGGAATGGTAATGAGAAGTTTTGATCCTTTTTGTTGATGTACACTGTACAAATAAAAGGTACAGTGTCTCCAAATGTCAACTTAAATATCATAAAACTTCAAAGAGCACTTTGTCACAATTACAACTCATCAAATGCAGGGACATTACAATCTAAAAAATGAAATATGTCAAGAGTGACTGAAACAATCTTTTGGAAGTTGCCAATTCTTTGATTTAAACAATATGACTGTCACAAATCCTTGGATTTGCCTTTAAATATCTGTTCTGCATATACGTACTCATATTTTTTTAACTTGGTTATATGGGATTGAAATGGGCCTCATCCATGTTACGTCATGATCATATAGTGGTATTACAATAGCTTGGCAATGATGCATGTATCGCTTGATAAGATTTGAACCCGAGTCTCCTCTTTGAAAGTTGAGATATTTAACGAATTGAGCTCATGCTATTTGATATACATACCCCTATTTTTATTTCTTCAAACTTCAATAAATTGTTATTCTTTTGAATCGAGATCGCATTTTGTTGCATCTTTTACTTGTTTCTATTGTCTGGAATGGTTTGAGAAGTTTTGACCCTTTCTGTTGAAATTTTTTCTGGTAATGTCTGCAGATTTTGAAATATTAACTATGCAAGTGTTTTAAAAAAAATGTTAAATACAGAAATTTTCCTTTGTGTTCACCTGAATAATATTGTGTGGGGTAAATATGTATTCTGTCTTATATAATCTGCAGGCTAAGAAAATGAGATTCATTGGTCACTATTTTCTTGTGGAATGTTTTGCAAACTACTGATACTGCAAGACCTTTGTAAATCAATAAGGATTTATTTCAAGTTAAACAATGTGTTTTGCAACAGTTCAGAATTTTCTGTGACAGTTTTTTCATAATGCTCCACCAATATTATTGTCCAAAGATGACATCCCAAATTTTTGGAGGTGTATACATTATATTGCAGCCTTCTTTTCACACTACAAACCAACATTCTTTGAAATTTCTGAACTTTATTTTATATACATAATTGTGAACTTTCTTTTTAATTTAAAATATATAGATATAATTAAAAAATTGAAGAAAATTTAGAACACTGATCTCACTCTGATTAAGAAAAATGTATGATCCACTAGAATTTCTTCTTTCTCCATTGACAACAAAGTGCAGAAGACTGCTACAATCTGCTATTAAATAGGCTTTGCCCACGTGTATAAATGGTGTTTGTAGTCAGTGTTACTGGTTCGGTCCCCCTCGACCCTTGGATCTGGATACGGATCGTACCCTGTACGGATCCGTCGATTCGACTGTGGGTCCGTCCAGGGTTCCGCCTGGGGGACCCGGATACGGCCGGGTCCGTCCTTGGAAAAATATAGAAAGTGTAGCTGAGAAATACAGAAAGTGCTGCTGGAAGGATAGAGCAAGCACAACTTGGGAGATAAAGCAAGAATAAAATAAAGAACTCTCTCATCTATCCATATGGAACACTTCATGATTAAGGGGTCTATTGCTAAGCAGAAAATTGGTATTTGCACGAGAGGGGAGAAGATTGGTTATTTTCTCAAATCTTGTGTGGTTCACCTGTGAGCTTGGGGCTCATAGGGGTGGGGTTACCTTCAGATGCTCCATGAAAGTGTAGCTTCACCTGACCAAAAGAAGGGCAGCGCTTGATGATGCATCATGCTTCTTAATTGGCAATGAAGTCTTATTCTGTGCTAAGAAACACTGCACATTACTGAAATATTTAATTCCATCTTGCAAAAAATATTCTAAGGTGGATAAAAATACTTCCCTATCCCCGTGAGTGTGGTCTACCGACAAGGACGCCACTTGCATTATCGGTGATGTGATCCGGGTTCAATCCCCATGGTGGATGTGTATAACAAGTATTACTCAAAACAAAACCAAAAATACTTTCCTAAAAACTCTCCTATTTTTTCTATTATAATCCCTAGGTAATTAAGGCAGATATAATACTCCAAAGTGCATGACCCTGGATTGTCCCTTGGGGCCAATTTGAGGAAAGGTCCTTAAGGTTGACAAGCAATGCCCGCTACAAGTTAGGCTTACTCGTGAAGTGACACCACATGGTACAACTGAAAGGGATGTCAAGCAATATGTAGTCTCCCTTATTGTTTAGGCAAATGCACTTGAAAGGACCCTGTCAAGCAGGCCTGAATTTTGTTATAAGTATGGATCTTACCTGTACATGTAAGGCAGTCGTGCAAATGCATTTGCTTTTGGAAGTCCATGTTCTGCCCATGTTTATGCTGGCTATAGGATGTTGGAATTGTAGATTTAAGAAAAATATATGATATCTAGATTTAACCTTGTATTTACTTGATGAATATACAATCCATCTAAGAACATCCTCCCTTAGGGCAATGACCACCATTTTTAATTAGACAATGTCTCTCAAGGGATTGTGTCCTACTTGTGAGATGGTATGATATTTTGTAGATAGGCAAATTGATATGTTTGTAATTGGTGAATCACTTTTGGTATTGTATGTTATTTTGTAATTGTACACAAAGTGTTTGACAAAATGAGCATACTTATATTTAATTATGTTTTAAAGTGCAATTTAATATTGTACATATTAATAAAGTGATGTTAAGTCATGTAAGTCGGCTAATCATAAGTCATAAACTAGTTTGCCCTTTAGTGGGAAATGTCATGTAAATGCAAGATCAAATGCATGTGAAATGTAATTTGAGGAAGTTATGAGGTAGTTGGAGGGTAAGTGCTTTTTGGGTATATGAATAATCCCTCCCCTCATTCATTCAAATTGATGAGGATTGATGTTTGATCCTTCATATGACCCCTCTAGTAGTTCCTAGCTAGGTTTGCATAGTTTATTTCTTGCAAATTAATAATTGTAAGTGAGTCTCCTTCTCACATGCACTTGTGGGCACTAGTTATCTTCTAGTTGTCATTTAGAGTGTTAGTTAGTAAGTGTGAACTCAAAGTAGGAAGTGTGTACTTCAAGATAGCTAAAATGGATCTTCTAGTTAGCATTATTCCTTTTCTCTTAACTTAGAAGTTACGTGCATTCTCCCTTGCACTTTTGTAGCTTATGGTTAAGCATATTGGATCAAATCCATGATTTGATGGGTTTGGTTATGTATTTTGGGCCATTAGTGCCTATATAATGAGTTTGTAAATAATATGAAGTTAGTTGGATTTTCAATCCTTTTCATTGGTATCAGAGCCTAGTTCAAGTTTACACTAGGGCTTGTGAGGTGAGAGGATAGGAGATAGATTAGTTTTCTTATGAGAAACTTGTTTTCATTGAGGACTCGGTTCAAGCTCAAGGGGAGCTTGAAAACCATACGCATAAGGAAGTTCCTTAGGCGTCAAAATCCTCGTTCCAACTTTCTCCGTATGCTCAAGAAGTATAGGAGAAGTTTACCCCGATTTCTTTCCTACAAAAATCCCTTGGCAGGGTTGGATTTCTCCTACGGTGAAATGCGAATTAGGGAGCCTGTTGTTCCTGAAGTTCCTGCCATTTCGGAGTCTTGAAGATCGAGCATCATCAAAACTAGGTCGTGTGTCGACTTAGATCTGGTTGCCTTTCAAACGCTGGTCGTGTGTCGACTGGATCTTGAAAGGAGAGCTACTGAAGGAGTCTTGGGATAGTCAAGAGAAAATTAGCTATTTTTTTATTTTGAAGGTAATTTGCCTTCAAATATTAGCAATTTTCTATGTTTTCTAGGTTTTTAAAATTAACCCCCCTGGTTAATTTTTAAAATTTTTATAGTTTTTCTCAGAAAACTTATTTTTTAATTGATATATATTTATTTTTTATATATTAATTAAATTTGCATTGTAAAAAAAAAAAAAAATTGTGAATTTTTGTCCCTCGGCCCCATCTCAGCAGGAGCCGAGGGCTTGTGCAGGCGGCTCAACTGAGTCAGCGGCGCCGCCTGCCGACGTCGGCCATCGGACGTCCGTCGACCGACAGACCTTGCCTGTCGGCTGTCGACGGACGTCGGCCGACGTCCAACACAGCCGACGGCAGGTCGGCTGTGTGACGCCGCGGCCGACCGCGCCTGACAAACCCTGCGGTCTGTTCAACCTGCCGCAGTTGACAGGCTTGTAGCGGCCTGTCGCGGCTGGCAGACTATCAGCCCGCTGCTGCTGTCAGGCCTGACACGGTTGACAGGCCGCCGGGCTTTGTCAGTCCCGCACAGGTTGACTGGGGGGCCGGACAGTCCGTCCACCTGCACAAACTGCAGGCACGGATGTCCACGCATTTCACAGCCGACGGAACGTCGGCTGTGCTGCGTCCTCTGCCAGCAACCGACAGACTGTTGCCTGCACGCAGCTCGAAATTAAGCTAGGCACGGAGCAAATCTGGCACTGAAATTTTTGTACCAGGCACCTCCATTTTTGTTGCATGAAGGCATGATTGGCTGCCTCGAGAAACGTGCCAGTGCAGTCAGCCAGACAGACACAGCCAGTGGAGTTCAGTTTACTGCGGGTAAACTTGTAATTTTTTTTTAAATTTTCCTATTCTAAGGTTGCATGTCATAATTTTTATTTTTATTAATTTAATTTTTAATAATTTAAGTAAATTAATTAATCTTTGATTAATTATAATTTAATTTTTACTTAAGTTATTTTTAAATTAATAAAATATAAATTGTCAACCTTAGGTTAGTTTAAATTTTTAAATTTTTAGCCTTAGGGGTAATTTTCAGGGCACAACATTGTAACAAGGAATCTTCAAATTTTCCTTGATTTTTAAGTGCTTTTCCCTTTTTACTTCTGGCTTATACCCGGTCCCACATGGCTGCTGACTTGGCTGCCCAAGTGGCAGAACTTGCACATGTTGTAAATGCTTTAGCAGATAAGGCTAATGATACTACCATGGCAGAAGTTCTTGGTAACCTTGCAATGAAGGTAAATGATATTTCTCTCCATAATGCTTCAACTTCTGCTAGTGATTCTCGCCTGAGAGTTCGTTGTGAAGTGCCACTTTATGATGGATCCCGGAACCCTGAAGTCTTGAATAGTTGGATTCTTGACATGAGTTCTTGGTTTTCTTACACTCAACTTGCAGATGAGGATATGGTTCCATATGCTAAACTCAAACTTTCTGGTTTAGCTAAAGTACTTGTTGAACGAAAAAGAGGTCATGATGAACTCACCTCATGGGATGAGCTTGTAGATTGTCTTAAGACCAATTTTTATCCTTCCAATTATTCTAAGGAATTGGTCATTAAATGGTTTCGATTTCGACAAAGTACTAATATGACTGTGCAGGAATATATCTTTCAATTCAACAGGTACATGATACTTTTGAATGTGGAGGAAGATATTAAAGCTTTGATTCTCAAATTTCAAAGTGGTTTGTTGGAACATTTGTATAGGGAAATAATGTTTATTTCTATGGACACATTGGATTCAGTTTTCAACCAAGCGCAACTTGCGGAGGACAAGTTTAAGGCGCATTCGCAGGCATTCCGCGCACCTGTTACTCAAGTGGTTGCAAACTCATCAAAAGGGAATAATTCTTTCTCACAAAAGAAGAATTTTGCTCAAAAGAAGAATGTTTCTTCTCCATCTCCTTCTTCTCCTTCCCCTTCCGCTTCTACTCCTTCTTCTTCTTCTTCTTCTAAACCTTCTTCTTCTTCTTCTTCTAAAAAGTTTTGTAACTATTGTAAGAAGAAAGGTCATGAAAAAGCTGATTGTTTTAAGCTTAAAAAGAAGAGTTTAGTCATTACTACTCAAGAGGAGGATGCTCCCAAAGGTCCCCTTGAGTCAGTAGGAGAGAGTAGAGTATACACGGAATTACGAGGTAAGCTCAATGAAGTTACCTTGGTAAATGTAAGTTCATCAGAGGGCGCTCGTGATGCTTTGTTCATCACTCGAGCTCATTTGCTCCATAATTTTGCAACAGATTGTATAGTGGATAATGGCTCGCAGAAAAATCTAATTGCGAGGTCCATTGTCGAGCGTTTGAAGTTACCTATGGAGCCTCATCCTCAACCTTATTCTTTGGGTTGGAAGGATAGTGGAAGAGGCTCAGAAATCACTCACACTTGCACATTAAAATTTGCACTTGGCCCACATTTCATAGATCAAGTCACTTGTGATGTGACTCCTATGGATTGTTGTGGGATTTTGCTTGGACAACCTTTTCAAGTATGATAGGAGAGTCTGTTTATGATGCTTTCAAAAGAACCTACACACTTCAAAAATATGGTAAGGTTTTTCTCATTAAAAGCACCAACACTCCTAACATCATTCTAAGTTCCAAGCAAACAAAAAGAGTAATTAAAAAAGGTGGTGATGTTGCTCTAATTTTCATTCGCTCTCAAAACACTTCTACATCCACATCCATTCCAAAGCAACACTCTTCAATGGATAAAATATTGCAAAGTTACTCACACATATTTCAGGAGCCAAAGTCTCTTCCTCCAATTCGCACAATTAATCACAGCATTGAAATCATTCCTGGTTCTTCACTTCCTAATGCTCCCATGTATAGACAATCTATTTTGCAAAATGAAGAAATAAAAAGGCAAATAGAAGATTTGTTGTCTAAGGGTTTCATTAAGGAAAGTACTTCTGCTTGTGCTTCACCTATTTTGTTGGTTCTTAAAAAAGATGGCACTTGGAGATTGTGCATTGATTTTCGTGCTTTGAACAGAATTTCTATAAAGAATAGATATCCACTACCACGCATTGATGATTTATTAGATCAGCTCCAAGGAGCTAAGTTCTTTTCAAAAATAGATCTCAAAAGTGGATATCATCAAGTGCGTATCCAAGCCGAGGATACATGGAAGACAACTTTTAAGACGAAGATGGGCCTCTTTGAATGGTTGGTCATGCCCTTCGGTCTTACTAATGCTCCTGCAACCTTCATGAGGTTGATGAATGATGTATTTCGTGATGTACTTGACAAATTTGTAATAATATATCTTGATGATATATTGATCTTCTCAAAAACTTGGGAGGAACACCTTAGGCATATCCATCATACCCTTGATCTTCTTGCGAAGAATCAATTATATGCCAATTCTTCCAAGTGTTCTTTTGGCAATACTTCGGTTTCTTACCTTGGTTATGTGATTAGTGAAAGTGGAATTCAGGTAGATCCCACAAAAGTTGATGTTTTACTTAAGTGGTCCCCTCCTACAACTCTCACCGAGTTAAGGAGTTTCCTAGGACTTGCGAATTTTTATCGCAAGTTCATTCCTCAATATTCCACCCTTGCAGCCTCCATTGCATTATCTCACTAAGTCTAAAGTTCCATTTCATTGGGAGAAAAGCCAAGAGATTGCCTTTGAGAAACTCAAAAAGAAACTTTGTACAACACCCGTGTTAACTTTACCCGACCTCTCTCAGCCTTTTGAGATTGAAACGGATGCCTCTAAATTTGCCTTAGGAGCTATGCTAAAACAGAATGGTCATCCAGCTTGCTTATCATTCAGAAACTTTTTCTGCCGCTAAGTTGAACTATTCTACATATGACAAGGAGTTGTATGCATTAGTTCAAGCTATCAAGTACTCGGAGACATTATCTTTTGGGAAAAGATACAGTAGTACACACCGATCATATGCCTCTCAAGTTTTTACAATCTCAAAGTAAAATTGAAGAATCAAGACATATGAAGTGGGCCTCTTACCTCCAACAATTTCACTTGGTGATCAAGTACAAAAAGGGGAAGAGTAATACTGTTGTTGATTGTTTGAGTAGGCCTCCTGCCGCTCTTGCCTTAACAGTTATGTCCACTTCACACTTGGGATTTCAGACTTGGCCTAATCAGTATTCACAGGATCCTGATTTTGGGAAAATATTTGAGCAAGTGAGTAAGCCTTCTTCTTCCAATTTGCGTCCTTTCCAAGATTTCTACATCAAAGAAGGACTTCTTTACAAATTGGACAAGGTTTGTGTTCCTTGTGAGCCTAGAGTGTCACTTCTTAAGGAAGCTCATTCTACACTTTATGGTGGTCACTTTGGGAAGCACAAAACACTTCATCACTTGCAAAGATTTTTCTATTGGCCTAAAATGCAGAGGGATGTGTTGAGATTTCTCAAACAGTGTGCAGTTTGTTGTCGCTCAAAACCAGCTAACAGGAAGTTTGGCTTAGGCATGCCTTTGCCCATTCCTTCCCGTCCTTGGGAAAGCATTTCCATGGATTTGGTTAGTGGTTTTCCTATGACAGTGCGCCAACATGATTGTGTGTTCGTGGTGGTTGACAGATTCAGTAAGATGGCTAAGTTTATTCCATGCCGCAAGACAAGTTCTGCAGCAGACTTAGCCCAATTTTTCTTTGACAACATTTGGCGTTCCTTTGGTCTACCTACCAGCATTATATCGGATCGTGATTCACGCTTTGTGGGTCACTTTTGGCATTCTTTGTGGAAAATTTTGGGAGTTTCCCTTAACTTTTCCACCGCCTATCATCCGCAGTCCGATGGGCAGGTCGAAGTGGTAAACCGTACCCTTGTGCAAAGTTTACGAATCTATCATCACGCTTCACAAGCAAAGTGGGACTTGAGTCTCACTCATATTGAACATGCCTACAATAGGGCCCTACATTCTTCTACAGGTCATTCACCCTTTGAGGTTTGTATGGGATTTCAGCCCTTGGCACCTTATGAGTTACCTTTGTCTTTGCCTTCTCCTGTCACTTCACATCTTCAGAAGGAGCAAGACAAGGCACACTCATTTATTCAGCATTTGCACAATCTGCAATCAAAGGTGGTTGAGATTTTGCAAAAGACACAAGCAGTAGTAGAAAAAGGCCATGGATCGACATCGAATTCCTCATCCATTTCAGGTTGGTGACAAAGTTTGGTTGCATCTTGACAAGCGACGTTTTATTGATAAGACTCATAGTAAAATCAAACCGATTCGCTATGGGCCTTATACTATTCTTCAACAGGTGTCCGAGAATGCTTTCCGCCTTGATCTTCCCGCACACTTGGGAATTCATGACGTCGTCAATGTAGATCTTTTGAAGTTGTACTTTGACTCTACATTGGAGACAACACCAGCTATCAGTCATCCTGTGGACGTGGTTCCTGATTCTCAGTTACCATTGGATTCCGATCAGATCTATGACACAAAGACTCGACAGACTCGCCATGGGTCTACCACCTCATATCTTGTGGCTCGGCGAGGACAGATTGTCGCATCAGGCTCGTTGGATTTCTTTTCATCAGATGTCCCGTGACTTTCCTACTCTTCTGAAAGCATTGGAGGCCAATGCTTCTATTGTGGGGAGGCATGATGAGGATTGATGTTTGATCCTTCATATGACCCCTCTAGTAGTTCCTAGCTAGGTTTGCATAGTTTATTTCTTGCAAATTAATAATTGTAAGTGAGTCTCCTTCTCACATGCACTTGTGGGCACTAGTTATCTTCTAGTTGTCATTTAGAGTGTTAGTTAGTAAGTGTGAACTCAAAGTAGGAAGTGTGTACTTCAAGATAGCTAAAATGGATCTTCTAGTTAGCATTATTCCTTTTCTCTTAACTTAGAAGTTACGTGCATTCTCCCTTGCACTTTTGTAGCTTATGGTTAAGCATATTGGATCAAATCCATGATTTGATGGGTTTGGTTATGTATTTTGGGCCATTAGTGCCTATATAATGAGTTTGTAAATAATATGAAGTTAGTTGGATTTTCAATCCTTTTCACAAATGGTTCATTCATCCATTCAGTTAGGGGATTGATGGCATGGAGCAGTCATACAGGTTGAGGGATTGATAGAACAACAATGGTATGTGTGACGGTTGATGCACATGTACATAGGCATGATGCAGTCTAGTCTTGTATGCAGCCACGAATTTGCACAGGGTTTGTAGGCTGCAAATTGTAATGCTGAAACTGTAATGATGTACTGTAAATGCCATTGTTAATATAAAACTACCTATAATTATTGTCATCTTCTATTGTTGTTATTGCCATTGTTGCTGCTATTGTTATTGTTGTTGTTGTTTCATGTATATTGTACTACAATGACTACAGATCTGTAAAATTATTTAAATAGAAATGGAATTGTGTGTAAGCATGTTAAATTTCATTTCTACATAGTCTACAATAGCTTTCACTTTCACTAAATAACCTTGTCCTATATTGTTTAAATTCAGGGTTCCTTTTTCTCATTGGCTCGAGCTTGTACTTCATACATAAAGGGATGAAAAATCTTGTACATGGATCTTACGTGTACATGTAAGCCATGCAAACACATTTGCTCTTGGAAGTCCAAGTTCTGCCCATGTTTATGCTGCTATATGATGTTGGAATTTTATATTTAAGAAAAAGATATAATATCTAGATTTAACCCTGTGTTTACGTGATGGATCTAAAATCCATCTAAGAACATCCTCCCTTAGGGCAATGACCAACATTTTTAACTAGACAAGGCCTCTCAAGAGATTGTGTCCTACTTGTGAGACGGTATGATAGTCTATAATAGCTTCCACCTTCACTAAATGACCTTGTCCTATATTGTTTAGATTCAGGAGTCCTTGATTTTGTCATCGGCTTGAGCTTGTTCTTCACACATAAAGGGATGAAAAGTATTGTATCTTGAGAGGGAAAAAACAATTCCATGCATCCATCCAAAAGGATGTCTCTCCGTTCCTTATTTTCCAACATATAAGATCCATAATTAGTACTCTACAAGAGCTGAGGATGGATCACATTTGTGAAAGGAAGAGAAAACCTCTTAACTATGAAAATTGTTTCCATGTCAAGGCTATCAAAATTCTTGGTGTGAAGTATCCTACTCCAAGGTTGATCATGTTGATTATTAGATGCGCCACACCATTTTTGCCCCTAATAGTGTATTGACTTGACTTTAACTTCTGAGACAGCTCCATCAACCTTTTTGGAATGACAAACATTCTTCCAGCTTATAAGAGAGAACTTGAAGGAGTTTGAGTTACCTTCCAAAAGTGTGACACGTGATTTTATTCATCTCTCCTTCAATATCCCTATAGGAACTCTAAGGTAAACTAGAAGGGCCTACAACACAAAAAAAAAAAAAGGTGCAATCTGTTGGTAAGGTGAAGGAATTTGCCTCTCAATAAGTTAAGCCTTCCTTTGAAACATTCCAATAAATCATTCCAAATTTCATTTGATCACCACAAAACAATGAAATACCTAGATATATGTTTGGTAAATTCTAGTGAAAATTTTAAGGATATTCTTTAGCTTGTGTTGTAACTAATTAGTAATTAGTGATGATAAAAAAGGTAGAAGATTTGTAAGCATTTATGCACTAAGTTATAATTTTTGAGTAGTTCTTTAAAAGCAAGGACAAAGTATGCTATCACATGTAAGTTGATTGTGTGTATGAGGTGGCAAAAAGGAGGCAATTTTCATCCTCATGATTTTGTATTCCTATTTTGTTTCATTGATATCTTGACCCAGGGTTTTTGAAAGAATGATAAAGATATATGGAGAATTGCAATCTCCTTGCCAAAGTCCCTATGTTCAGCGAAAGAAACCCTTAGGATTGCCAATAATAATAATAGAAGAGTGAGTTGTGGAGATGTAACTACAAATCAATGAATGCTAGTCTTTGCAAAAACTGAATCACTCGGAAATTAACAACAAAAGGTCCTGTTGTGACTGTCGCACAACTCGCCCCAAAAATGGGGACCCACATTTTAATTTTTGGGTTTGGGTGTTTTTGTTTCGTTTTGAGTGTCTAGTGGGTTTGCTTTGTTTTCATGTTGTAGTTTTTTGTTTGTTTGTTGTTAGCAATTTTTTGACGATTTTTATTGTTAATTTGTTGCTAACGATTTTTATTGTTAATTTGTTGTCAGCAATTTTTTGATGATTTTTATTGTCAATTTGTTGCTAACGATTTTTATTGTTAATTTGTTGTCAGCAATTTTTTGATGATTTTTATTGTCAATTTGTTGCTGACGATTTTTATTGTTAATTTGTTAGCAATTTTTTGATGATTTTTATTGTCAATTTGTTGCTAACGATTTTATTATCAATTTGTTGTGACAATTTTTTTTTGTTTATTAAGGTATTTGTTTTCACAAAGAAATGTATTAAAATGACAAAAAAAAATTGAAAATTATATATTTAATATAAAAATAAGAAATTAAAAAATATAAAAATAAAATAAAATAAAAAACATTTTACTTTATATATATATATAAGGTCAAACAATAAAACTGTTTATGTTCATTTGACATGGGATGGTTAAATCTAAACATTTTATAAGGTAGAACCATTTGATGATGCCGCGAACCTGGGTCGGAGGGTGAAACCATGGACAGTAAACGAAAAGTGCAGATTAACGACAGTGGGAGGTCTTAGGCATTCGTCAGCTCAAGCGGAGGAATCAACAACGATGAACCGTAATGGGAGAGGTGTAACCGTGTGAAGAATTTGAACTATTGGCTGTGGGGAATGACGATCGGAATGCTGTTACATGGGCAATGAGGCTGAAGTGACGGGGCAGTGCCTACGTGGCACATGGACGTGAGCCGAGCGACCCGTACGAGGTCTGGCATGACAAAGGTAATGTTTGGTAAGGTGGACGCGACGATTCCACATCATGCAAGCAGATATATCCGCAGTTGAATGGGCACGTATTACCATATTCTGGACATGAAAGCTAAACTTAGAGCAAAATTGGTTCATTGTTATCATGCACTTTGCAACGTTACCAAAGGCAGCAAGATAGAAAATTATTTTTGAAGCCAATACTTTTGAAAGGGACAAATGAAGTGTGCGTTATGGGTAGTGCATGTGGAAACCCTTGTCCAAGGTGGAGGAAGGGAAGATGCTTGTTGAGAGCGTTATGAAACGAACAACATTCTAGTGGCAATGGGGGTAAATTAAACGAAGTAAGATCAAACGAAATGAAATGAAAAGTCTGCAGAAGTGAAACGAAGGGCCATGATAGAAAAATGTTGAAAATAGATTCAATACATGAACCAAGTGCTCGACCTTTTTGGAGGCTCGATGTTTGTTTTTTTTTATTTTTTTATTTTTGGGAGGAGCCATATTGGTGGGCTGTTTTTCACCACATGATATTAATTTGGGGCATTTTGTTTTCTGCACTTGTATGAGTGATGTTGAAGACCTTTTTCTCCAAGAGATATTTCAAATTTTAATGCATGTTTGTGGTTAACTTTATCTTATTTTCTGCATATTGCACCATGTCCTTAGAACCATGTCCTTAGAAGATTGCACTGCATAACTTTATCTTATTTTTTGCATATTGCACCATGTCCTTAGAAGATTGCACCGCATTAGTTGTTTGACTGCGTGAATTCGGATAACACTAATGCTGGTTTTTGTGCAGAATACTAATGCTTGCATGGTTTGTGAAGAAATTCTCGGTTGCAGCATTTGTGTTATTTCATTTTTTTAACCTTTCTTTTTGTAGATTTTTTTAAACTTCGGCAATTAAAATAAAATCGAAAAAAATTAAAATGCCAAAAATAAATATATTGGTGTGAAGAATGAGCTTCAATCCTCCATTCAAAACAATTTCGACCCCATTCCGAAGTCATTTCGAATTTATAAAAATGATTGAAAATTGTTTTTATAAGGATTTTTATAATTTGAAAATTTTCATTATTTTATGTTTTGAAGGCAAATCAATTTTTTTAGTTTTACAGTTTTATTCGCAAGCAATAAATGAACTTCCCTTTATGAAAATTACAATTTCATTAAAGAGAGTTGATTTATATGGCATTCCATAAGCCATCATTTTCAGAGCAATAGATTGCCTTCTCTTTATGAAAATTCTGATTTCACCAAAGAGAGGTAATTTATAGAATACATCAAAGGTTGTTTTTAAAGCATTAAATTATTTCTTCTTTATGAAAATTAATTTCATTAAAGAAGGATAATTTCTAATGACATTTTAAGGCCTTTACATTTCATGGTTATTCATGCATCTTTATTTCCTTTTATGTTATTCATCAAAGCAAGCTAAAAAGAATTCATTCACAGTCACTTGCTTTAAGTTTCATGAACAATCATTATCATAGCATAATAAAATAAACCAAACGGGCCCCTTGTTAACAGTTACTTGCAATCACTAAGGTATTCCTAGCACTTAATTTGATACAAGCACTCAAAAACACATAAGTAAAAGGAACCTTGGAGAAGTTGTTTTGTTTTTAACTTATTTGCAAGAGAGGGTTTTGTGATCAAGATCCTAAGGGTGAGTGTGGTTTTGCAATTGGGCAACATTACCACTCAACAGGTCCATACCATTATGTTGTAAGCTTTACCGCTGTCCCATTTTATAAACTTAGCTACTTCTTTCCTACAATTGATAGAGTGCATGAGTTCATGGGTTGTAATAATCCCATCCAGGATTTGCTTACCATGAAGCCACTTTGTTCTAGAGAGATAAATTGGGGCAGCAAAGGCTTCAATATTTCTACAATTATCTTTGTCACTAGTTTGTATATAGTATCACATGTTTGACCAATAATCCTTGAAATATTGTGTATTGGGGTAGAAAGGCTTCAATAGTTCTACAATTATCTTCGTCATTAGTTTATATATAGTATTACATATTGAAAATGACTAATAATTCTTGAAACATTATGGTTTATTGTTTTTGGAATAAGGGCAAACAAGATGTCCAATTCCTTGAGGATCTTCCAAGATTGTCAGATTCACTAATAGCATTAACTATATCCGTTTCCATGATGTCCCCCAGAAGTTAGATTGAAAACCATCCCTATAGTGATTAGTCTTTTTACATCAGAAAGGTAGCCCTCTTAGCTTCATCAGCTAAAATTTGTTTCATAAGCATCCTATTGTGTCCGTAATTAATAACTTCAAGTAAATGAGTAAGAAGAGATTGTTGGATGATATGATCCTCACCTCCATCATAACTGAGCATATTCATAAAAAACATCAATTTTTTCCCTTCTAATATTAATGAATACAAATCTTTCATTGGAAAAGATACTTGAAATTCGGTTAACTTGTCTCCTTGCTATTATGTATTATTGTGGATTAATGGAAGAATCAAGTGTTTCAACCTCCCTCTTGGAGATGAAGGTCTTTTGATTCTTGACACTAGTAAAGTTCTTCCTTAGCATATGCCTACTACAATCTCGACTTGAGATTAAGTTCTCCATTTATAATTTCTTTTTTCATCTCGAACTATTACCATTTGTTATTAATGATAGCAACCTCCTACTCCAACCTATTCTTTTCATCAAAGCTATTACTAATAAATATCTTTTACCATACCATGAGGCATTTCCAAACAAATTTAAGATTTTAAGTGAGCTGAAATATCTTAGATCCATTGACTTAGGGGTTGTCCTTCCACCAACTTAGAATAAGGTCATGAATGCTTTCATTATGAAGCCACATTATTTTGAAGTGAAAAGGAAGACGGTTGTAACCAACATCTTGCTTGATATATGGAGCAATAAGGCATGTTGAAACATATGGCTTGAAGTATCTTCATGTCAAATTATTGAGTCCAATTCGCAAACATTAGAGAGTAGTCAAGATGTTATGTAATGACCCTCAAACCTTTTTTTTTGAATAAGTGTATGCACATTCATTAAGGCATTTTATTGGATGACATGTTTGAAATATTTCTAAGATTTTTTTCTCTCAATCCTCCCAATTTTTCATCACTATTCAAGATAATATTGAAATCCTCATTAATAATGATGTGGTGACCCTTGTGAAACTCCAAGAAAATGTTCACTTCTTTGATTGTTCTTGTTTTGCGTGAGGGTTAGTAAATGTTAATTCCATAAAATTTAATAATGATGGTTTGGATGGATTGTTTATATCTCTAGAAGAATGGCTAACCAATTAATAGGTGCAGCTAATGGGATTCCCAAAATACTAGTTGGGTTCCAAAAAGTATTAAGCCCCAAGGTTGGTCTATTGCCTTCATTTTAATTTTGACCTTTTTGCTTCATCTTCTAATTATTGAGCTTTGCATCTGATATCTTGGTTTCTTGTATGTAGAAATTATTGGGGCAAAAAGAAGAAACTTGAATGCAAATCTTGTGTCTCCCTATGTCTCTTGTTAGGGGATCCCAAACCCTGTAATATTCCTAGATAGGAACTTCATGAACCTATTGCACATGGAAATCAAAAAGTGCAATTTGTGCTTGTGATTGCACTTCAATAAATGGATGGGAGGGTTTTACTCTTTCCAATCTCCATATCTTGGGTTGGTTCCCTTCTAACTAAGGTGAAAAAATAAAGGGAAAAACTCATTCAAGATGAAAAACAAGGAAATAACTAACGAGTATGTAGAAAATAAATATGATCTACTTTATTCGAGGAGAAAAGGGTGCAAGAGAAAATAAATGTAAAATATGGCCTAAGTCGTACCAAGGTTCAAATTTGGTGTGATTGGTGTTTTAGCATAGACTAAATAACTTCAACATGCAATATCTTCAAATAATTTTCAACAACGATAAAAAAGAGGGTCCAACAAGGGAAAGGAGGGCAAAGCCATTGATTTCACATATTTGTAAAAAAAAATGTCTAAGACACAATTGAAATGAAATGTCACGCACAACTCTATTGATTTTGTAGTTCACTATTCAGTACAATTTCACTCCAATGAGTAGCTCTAGGGTGCTTGAAGACCAAAAGAACTTTTACAATGAGCATCAAGATCTTCTTTATACTTGAAATGCAGGCAAAAATAGGCTACATGCAATGTCCCCTAACATGCAATGTACCATGGTGATAACTATGAGGTGACACATCATCCTTGTCCATTTGCCAAAAATAGACACGGAGCGAGGTACCGGGTCAAGAGTGACTCTTGTGTAGGATGTCTTGAGTGAGGTATTGTCGGGGTAGGGTAGCCTAAGTGAGGTGTTGTCAAAGTAGGCCGGTCTCATGTAGAGCAGTGTGAGCGAGGCACATTGGAAACATGGCAAGCTATTTGGAGCAAGGTGCATAAGAGTGGGGCATTGCGAAGCGGGCCACTCATGCTCCATTGTTGAACTATGGTCACGGGTGCAAATCACAGTTGCTGATTTTTGTGTTTAACAGGTCCCAATGGGAAGAGTTTCACTCCTGTTCAATTTTTATTGAAATTTATAATGTGTATGAGAGATAATTCCTTGATTTATTTTCTTTGTTCATGTGTTTCCATTTGAAGTAATAACTCTATTCTTAGGTGATTGTCGAACATTTATTATAAGCTTGAAGTTTTCTATTTGATGGATACTAGCCAAATTGCGAGAGGATCTCTTAAGCGAGACATTGGGAACATCTCATTGACTAAGTTGCAATGGTAGCTAGGCAAATTTTTATTGAGAGTTTTTGGAACAAAATCAAGAGTAGGGAATATTCTTTTCCATGAGGGATACCCCATTAATCTCTAAAGTTGATCTGCCTACTTTAGCTTTCTCTCTCTTACTGGAAAATACAAAGGGTTGGGAAGAAGTAAAGTATAGGATTTGTAAGGCATGACTCAAAGTCTCTAAAAGCCTTTCCATGGGATATTTAGAACTCAACTATTTGCTCCTCTTCCATAACTAGATTCTTACCTTGATTTAGTCCCTACAAAAACTTGAAGGGGGAAGAAGGTTTGATTTTTTCTTAGAAGTCATCACCATATATTCCTTCAAGTGCAAGAATTTATTGATATGTCTATCCTTCCATCAAATTTAACTAAATAAATATGTTTGTGAGGCTTCAAGACCTTAATCCTCCTAAAAGTAGCACTAGGGACTCCCTTTGATATACAAGGAAAAACCTATCTCCAAGCTTGTGGTATTTGTGACATTTGATTGATTGAACATAATATTCAATCACTTGAGAGGTGTCTCTTGAGGTTATTATTTATAAAACTACATAAATCTTAGAAAAAATCAGTATAGAACAACATATGAACCTCCTAATTGCATCACCAAGTACTCAAAGACTATCCTCTTTACATAGCTTTATTGACAAGCAAAAAAAGCAATTCATGTAAGTGGGATTTTTCCAAGTTCGATATCTACATTAAAGCCCTTATTCCACGACCTGATATAGATACCCACACTCTTACAAAACCATGGTCATCCCTTAAGGTTATGATCTTTGTCCTCCATGTTTTTACATAAAATCAAGAGAACATTACGTGCTAGGAAATGAAGCTCCTAGTACATACCCCTTTGGTATACACAAAACACCCTATCTCCAATATTGTGGTATTTGTGACATTTGATTGATTGAACATCATATTCAATCACTTGAGAGGAGGTCTCTCTTGAGGTTATTATTTATAAAACTACACATATCTTAGTAAAAATCACTATAACACAACATATGAACCTCCCTATTGCATCACCAATTAGTCGAAGACTATCATCTTTAGATAACTTAATTGACAAGAAAAAAAGAGCGATCCATGTAAGAAAGAGTTTTTCAAGTTTGTTATCTGCATTTAAACCCTTCTTCCATGGCCTAATATAGATACTCACCCATTGATAAACCTATTCTAGAGATATTAGTGCAAACATAATCATAAATAGAAGGAAAAATAACATGCATTCATAATAAACATAAATATTTATCCTGGAAACCTTTGATTGGGAAAACCAATAGAAACTCAGAGCCACATCTCTTTTTTTATTATTGTGTGCCCTTTTAACAAAGTAGTTACAATATATATATATATATATATATATATATATATATATATATATATATATATATATCTCGTAGCATCGAACAACCCTAAACCACCAAGTGGTATTAGAATACAATGGGTATAAAACCATGGGCTAAAACCACCCATACCCGTTAATTAAGGGGACTACCCAAAAAATAAGACCATGGGCTTAAACCACCAAAACCTGCTAATTAAGGAGATTGCCCTAAAAATAAGACCCCGCATTTTTTTTTCTCTTTCATGCAAAGGATACAACACATCCAACAATCTCCCACTTGTTGAATACTTTGTAGTGGGGCCTATACAAATCATAAATTCAACTACTTGGGGAAACTAAGCCCATTGTCTCCCTGAACCAAGAAAACTTCTCAATACTAAAGCTTAGTTAATGAATCTACAACATTTTTCAGAGTGTCAATTTTCTCTAGTGACACCTTTTTATCTTCAACAATTTCTCTAATAAAATGGTATTGTACTGCAATATGCTTTGTCTTAGAATGATAAGTAGGGTTCTTTTCCAGATAGGTTGCACTTTGACTATCACAATTTATCCTTACAACTCCTTATAAAAATCCAACATTAACACAGTCTTTGTAACCATACTTCTTCCTTACTTGCATGAGTGGTTTCCATGTACTTAGCTTCTTTAGTTCAAAGTGCCACTACAACTTGTTGCTCATCTATCTAATTGCTCCACCAAACAAACGAAAAACATAACCACTTGTGGATCTTCAACTATCAAAATCACTAGCCCAATCCGCACCAACAAAACCTTGTATATTCAATACCTTGTTTGGTTCAGGCCTTCCTTGATAGTAGATTGCATAATTTGTTGTGCCACACAAGTATCTAAAAACTAGCTTTACAACAATTCAATGTTCTTTCCATGGTTTGGACATATATCTACTCAAAAATCCCACTGCATGGAGAATGTCTGGTTTCGTACATACCATGGCATGTAGGCAGCAAATCCACCTCCCAGAAGAAGAAGTGATTAAAAGGATTTGCTCAATTTTGATAGTTTTGACACAAATGACAGTTTGCTCAAGTTTTGTAAATCGTACAATAAGGGGAAAACCATACAACTAGAATGGAAAATCATACAGGGCAATGGAAAATCATACAGGGCACACCGAAATTCATCCAAATGCAAGGGAAATGTAATTTCAGAGTGAAATGGCGCATAGATTTGCTAACTAAGGTGTTAAACTTAGTAAAAAGCCAATTTAATGTATTCAGTTGTATATGGGCAGTTGTAAATAATGGATTGTCTCAAGAACCACTTTGGAATGGCCTGGGCAACGTTATATAAGGCCCCATTTTCAAAATTATAGGTCTGGTTGCTAGAGTTAAGAGATAGTACTTGTAGTTGTTGATTCTCTGAGTTATTGCAATTACATTGATATATTTTTCCACACTGTAATCGAATCCATAGACATAAATGAGCATAATGATGGTTGTGGATGACTGTGTATGATCTTGGTAATGATGAACAATGATTTGTGGATGAATATGATGTGTTTGTGTTTTCTATTGATTGTTATAGATTAGTTTTATGCATTGTTGCAACCCTGTGGTAGAATCTGGTACTGGTGAACTCTGGAGAATGATCTAGAAGCATGGTAGTAGCAAGGAAGATGTATTGAATGACATTGTATGATTTTTGGATGTAATCAGACACATGGGATCTCTCAACAACCCGGTTAAGATGTTTTGCCTATTACGGAGATTGCATTGATTGGTCTATCAAACCCTTACAAAACATCCCGAAGAGAGATTGGAGCAATGGAACATCTAGACTAGCATCAGGTTGTGTCATTAGTTCGTACAAATCGTACATCATTTTCCTTACAAATCGTACAAAGCACTTTTACCCGATTTGGTAAAACAAGCGATCGAGAGAAACTTACCCGATTTGGCAGTTTTGGGAAATCGACTTGATCGATTACAAAACTGTGTACGGCAGCCTCCAAAATTGAATCTGTCAGTTTTTCTATGTGCAATATCATACCATATTCGACACTGTATGATTTGAGATCGTACAGTGTAGGCATTTGATGACCGTACAAAGTGATTATAGTTCGTACAAGGGTAGTTCGAGTGGGCATACGACCGTACGATTTGGTAAGTGAGTTGGGTTTAACCTATTGATCATTCTTAGCTCTAGAAAATACCTCCCCACTAGGAATACTCCACCCCTGTGCTACATTTGGCATCGTTGCCTTATCGAATCTGGCAATTTTTGTTAAAACGGGTCAAATGTGATGAAGATTGAATACTGAGACTAGAGGTGATTTTTTATGATGGACACCAGTGCATGAAACTGTGGGAGATGGGAACTAAGAGATAACATCCTAGTAAGAAGGAGCATGAGGATTGCTCAAAGAGAAAACACAAGTAACTCAGACCGTAGTACTCAAGAACCAGAGATAGAGCAAGTTTGGACATCCAAAGAAGGAGACTTTGAGGTATTGTTGATAGAGATAGAAGTTGAGGAAATAGAACCACCAAGCGTAGAGGCAAGGGTTGACAAAGGAAAAGTGCAAGATGATGGAGAGTGGATGGTGACACCTAAGAAAGTGATAGAAGAGTTGCAAGAGAGTGCGAAGGATGGGAGTCAGGCACTAGAGCAACAAGACGCGAGGTCTCAGGAGGACAGACCAAGACCATCTCCCTCACATCAGTGAAGGAGGTCGCAAAGTGAAGACGCATGAGAATTTGGTCATCGAGTGGTGGGACAAAACAAGATACCTCGAATTGATACTTCTGATGACAATGGGAGTAAGACACCCCCAAGGAGGAATCAGATAGAGATTCCAAAGGATACCTCAAGTGATAGTGATGACTCTCCTAAGATGGCTAATAGGGCAGCCAAACAAAGATGTCCACCATTTTTAGGTGAGGGTAAGGAAGACCCCACATGACATATAGGGACTTGCATAACCATTTGGAGAGAAAATGGTGTAGATAGACCTAAGGATTGGGTAATCCTATTTCCTGCTACCTTGAGAGGATTGGCAATTGATTGGTATTTGAAGAGAGAAAATAACATAGATTTTCAGACTTGGAACCAGATAAAGGAGAAATTCATCGAAGAATTTTGACCTTTAAAGGATGATGGAGACATTGTTACGAAACTTTGCGTGATGAAGCAAAAATCCGATGAGGATGTGAAATCCTACAACCGTAGACTAAAGCAATTAGTCGATAAGATGCAGATGCCATTGGTAGATGTTCTAGTAAAATGGTGGTTCGTAGATGGATTACTCCCAAAATATAAGAAAAATATGAAGGTAGTACCATCAAAAACGTATGAAGAAGCACTCAAGCATGCAAAGAATTTTGAAAGTGAATCAAAACAAACATATACGGGAATCCTGTCTCATCCCAAGTCGAAGGAATCAGATAGTGAAGAAGATGACACTATACAGAGGATGGTAGCATCATTTCACAAGGAGTTTGATAAATTCATGAAAGAACAAAAGGTCAAACCTGAGAGAAATGACATGTGGTGCACGAAATGCAAAATGGAGGGACATACAAATATGAAATGTCCAAGGAATGACTATTGTCATATTTGTAATGTGATGGGGCATGAGGTAACGCTATGTCCATATAATGCAAGAATACGCCCACAAGTATTGTCAATCCAGGACCAGGAAGAGAAATCGAAGACCCAAGGAAATGGGCAACAAGCAACAAGTGGCGGTTATAGAAACAACAGACGAGGTGGAAGATCGAACCAGGGTAATCGACAAGGAGGACAAAGTCATTTACAGTATGATTCAGAAGGAAGACCGATCATACAATGTCGCAATTTCCAGGAATGGGGGCATTTTGCAAAAAATTGTCCTACACCTCAGAGGCAAGAGACACCGCAAACAAGCACTACACACATGTGTAGATGGTGTGGTCCGAGGAACCACAAAGAAGATAATTGTCCAAAATAGGTGAGTTCGAGTAACCCACAGAACGTTAGTTATTTGGACATCGAAGTTCCTCAAGTTAAGGAGGAAACTCAGGAAGTTTTAGCCATGATGAGAAATCAAGCTAAGAAGGATAAGTATCCTGAGCCAACAAAAGAAAAGCAACGCTGGCAAGCAACAAAGAAAATATTGCAAGAGGAAGCTGAGAAGATTAAACCAGCAGAATCGAGAGTAGATAAGGAATTAAGAAAACCATCGGATCAGGAGGTAGTTGTGCAAAATATGGCAGCACAGGTTTTGGATACCACGGTGGAAATTAAAGTATCCAACCTCTTAGAAGCTATTCCAACATTACAGAAGGCAATGGTGGAAGAATTGCAGCCACAAAAGGTGATGGGAGTACAGAGCCAACCAATTCAGGAAGAGGAGCGGAAAGATCAATTTATGGATCCAACTGTATTGATGATTGATGTGGGAAAGAAACCTGCATTACTACATATGGAGATCTTAGGACACAAATTGACACAAGTTATCATGGATGGAGGATCCAACGTCAATGTGCTACCTGAGAGAACTTGGCTAGAACTAGGCGCTCCATCCCTATGGGCACCGAGCTTCCGATTATATGGTGTTGACCAGAATGGCATTGAGACAAAAGGAGTCTTAACAACACAAGTAATGATAGTTGAACAAGAATTTGTCTTGGATTTCATTGTGATTACAATGCAAAAACTGGCATACGATGCTCTCTTGGGGAGAGGTTGGCTACGAGTAGCCAAAGTTAATCACAATTGGGGAAAGAATCAGATCACTTTTAAGAAGGGACAACATAAATACATGATTAATTTAGCCAATCAAAGAGTTAGTGAAGATATAGCTACAACTGATGAATCAAAAAATTCCTCAGAAGATGAAGGGCATGAACCTGATGGGGAAGGAATGTTGTACCTAGATGAATGTAGCGAAGATGAAGCTCGATCTGATAGCGGACTTCTTCATTGGAAAATGGAGGAGTACGAAATGTTTCAGCCCAACTGCCTCTGTATTGAATCAGAGGAGATCAAGGAAAAACAAGACAAACCTAAGGTTAGCAAAGAACCTAAGAAGGAAGTAGAAGAGAAATGGACATTTCCAAAAAGCTTTGCAGAGTATACAGTAGGAGATGCAGAGATTGATACAAGACCAACACACCCCGAGAACGTAGAGAAAGCTACGAGTGAACCAAAAAATATCAAATATGAGGGACCTCGGATAGTGGACATCAATCTAGGAATGGAGGAGGAACCTAGGTTGATTCACTGCGATGATGATTGGAATCCGGTATTGAAGGCAACAACTTTTAAGATATTCTTGGAATACAAGGATGTCTTCGCATGGACATATAAGGACCTGAAAGGAATTCCACCAGAACTATGTGTCCACAAGATTACACTAATGCCTGGTGCTCAACCAGTAAGGAGGAGACCATATAGAATGAACCCAAAGTATGTTGCATTAGTGAATGCAGAGATAGAAAAGATGCTAGAAGCAGGAATTATATTCAGGGTGACAAACAGTGAATGGGTTTCACCTATAGTGATCACCTTGAAGAAGGAAGTGGACAAGATCAGAATATGCGTGGACTTTAGGAGTCTAAACGTTGTAACTATTAAGGATCCCTTTCCCATTCCCTTCATAGATTCTATCTTGGAAGAAGTTGCAGGACATGAGATCTATTCATTTTTGGATGGATTCTCGGGATACAATCAAATCAGCATCGCCGAGGAGGATAAGTTGAAGACCACATTTATTGTGGAGAATGGCATCTATGCATATAACCGAATGCCATTTGGGCTCTGTAATGCCCCAACTACATTTCAGCGCATCATACTGTATATATTTGATCAGCTAGCAACAGGGAACTTCAAAGCATTTTTGGATGATTGGTCCATTTATGGGAAGATCAAGGATCATCTTCCTGCCCTTAGTGAATGTATGAGTAGGTGCAGAAATGCACAGATATCATTAAACCCAGGGAAATGTTTTTTGATGGTACCATATGGGAAATTGTTAGGACACATTGTGTGCAGTGAAGGATTGAAGACAGATCCTGATAAGATCCGTGTGATATTACACATGGAGGAACCATTTGATGTGAGTTCACTTAAGACCTTCCTTGGTTCGACAGGATACTACCGAAGGTTTATCAAGAATTATGCACATGTATCCTACCCATTAGATTCCTTAACAAAAAGAATATTCCATTCAGATGGACAGAGGAACATCAAGGAGCCTTCGAGGAGTTAAAGGCTAAGTTAGTGAGTAGCCCAATTTTGGTGTTTCCTAATTGGGATAAGGAATTCCATGTCCATGTTGATGCTTCAAATTTTGCAATTGGATGTGCTTTAGCACAAGAAGGACAGTTTAAGCTAGATCAACCTATTTTCTTTGCTAGTCACCTTTTGTCAAGGCCAGAGAGAAACTATAGTACAACAGAAAGGGAAGCTTTGGGAATGGTATATGCAGTTCAAAAGTTTAGGCATTACCTACTGGAAAATCCCTTTGCTTTCTATGTCGATCACCAAGCACTATTGTACTTGATAAACAAACCGGTGATCCAAGGACGAGTCAGCAGGTGGCTCGTCACCCTTCAGGAGTTCGTATTCCGAGTAGTGGTGAGACCTGGTAAGAAGCATGTAATTGCAGACCAGTTGTCTCGGATACGATCAGGGGAGCCTGCAGGAACAGGAGTTCTTGATGAATTTCCAGATGCACAATTATTCACCATCGACGTTGTTCCATCATGGTACAAGTTGGTTGGCCAATATCTATCCACAGGTGAGTTGCCACAAGAGATGACAACAACCAAAAAGAAGAAAATAATAATGAAGTCAACACCTTTCCAGATAATAGCAGGATTACTATATAAAATGGGAAGTGATGGTATCTTACGGAGATGTGTAATGGATGAAGAAGTCAAGGTGGCATTGAAAGAAGCCCACGCAGGCTTAGCAGGAGGACATATGGGACCAGATGCGACTGCTAGAAAAGTATTGCTAGTAGGGCTATGGTGGCCCACATTGTATAATGATGCAAAGGAGCATGTGAAAGCATGCGATACTTGCCAAAGAGCAAGAAATCCGATCAGGAGGGACTTTATGCCCTTACATCCATCACAACCACAAGAGTTGTTTGAACGGTGGGGATTGGACTTTGTAGGACCATTAAAAACATCTCGAAAATGGAAGTGTAGATACATCGTAGTAGCAACGGAATACCTGACAAAGTGGGTTGAAGCAAGAGCATTACCTGATAATTCGGCCAAAAGTACAGCGAGATTTTTGTATGAGCAGGTAATCACAAGATTTGGTATTCCACTACAAATAACAAGTGATCGAGGGGGACACTTTGTTAATGAGATTATCAAGATGCTGACAACAGAGTTCAAGATTTTACATTCATTGTCTAGTCCGTACTACCCCAGAGCGAACGGGCAGGCGAAAGCGACAAATAAAGTCTTAGTATCTACTCTGTATAAAACCTATGGAATAGAGGGAGCAGACTGGGAGGAAAGGTTACCATCCATTTTGTGGGCATATAGAACAACTTTTAAACCAACAACGAAACATACACCTTTCCAACTAATGTATGGACAGGAAGTAGTGGTGCCAGTCGAATTCTTGATACCAAGTTTGAGAGTCATGGTAGAGCATCGCTTGGGAGATCAAGAAAGTTTGGAGGAACGACTGATGACACTGACCAAGCTAGATGAAAGGAGAGTCATGGCACAATGGGCGATCGAGATAGCTCAAAAAATATGGAAGGCGTGGCATGACAAGCACTTGAGGAAGTTGGAACTTAGTCCCGGTGACTTAGTTCTAAAGTTTAATGGGAAAAGGGAAATCAAGCCAGGTAAGTTGAAGACGTTATGGCTTGGTCCTTATAAAGTAATAGAAGTAATGAATAATGGAGCAGTCAAGCTACAGAACTTGAATGGGACAGAGGTACCCAACACTGTAAATGGCTCAAAGTTGAAGCCTTATAAGGTACAATGTTTATTCATTGCTTCAGAAGAAATTGAATGATGAAGACGAGCGAAAGCTCAAGATGAGGCTCACCGTGAGCCAGGTCCATCACAGGAAGAACCTGATATGGGACTCGCACACCTATTTGCAGAAGGGGAGGAGACACAACTAATAGTTGAACAACAAGAGTTGACACCCCAAACTGGTGAAAGAAGAAGGATACGAGTACATGTCAGAAGGGCGGATGGGACCATACGAGAAGAAGAGGAGAGGGTTTCTCTAGGACCAAGTAGCTATCAGGAGATAGCACTGTTACCTAGAACTACGACCGTGAGGTACCCACAAGTAGAATAGGGAACTACCTCGGCAGACTGAAGGACGGAGAAGGATAGGGTTAACAGTGCACAATGAGGATAGAGTGGACACGTCCGAAATGGAAATTCTAGAGGATGACAGGGATGAAACTGTAGATGAGGAACTAGCCGGACTTTCTCCATTGGCTCAGATTGGGCTATTACAGTAGAGGATGAGAACGCAAATTCAGCAATTGCAAGAAGAGTACCAAACATTGCAGAGTCACAATGCGAGGTTGAGGGAACAACTCATCCAGGAGTTGGATGGTACCATACGAAGACTGGATGAACAGCGAGAAGTCAGCCTGCGAGAGGTTGAAGATGAATCTGAGGAGACGGAAGGATTAACTCCAAGAGATGGGGGAGGAAATGAAGGTGCAAGCACAGGTTCGCCACCCCCACCGAACGAGCAACCAAGGACAAATGAAGATGTAGAAGCTTTAGACATGACGAATTCCAGTGATGAAGGAATGTCATGGTTGGTAAGAGAGCTTAGTATAGATAGTAGTGATGATGATGAGCCAGAGAATCCTTATAATCCTCAGAGGGATCACGACCCTCCAACTAGTGCATCGAGACAAGGGGAATCAGAGAGAATTCAAAGGGATAGATCTCGTATTGATACGCAAGCTTATGCAATAGCTCATCAAGAACTGAGAAGACAAAGAAGGGAAGTAAGGAGATTGGAGAGAGTGATGAATTTGCCAACCGATTGGGCAGAACAGAGGGAAGATGGTAGAACTGACTCTAGCTCTGAGACAGATTTCTCGGATGCATATAGAGAAGTATTGGCAGCATCATTTCCCCAGAGATCCTTTGAGGAAAGAATATGGAGACGTCGCTTAGTCCGTGCTGATAGAAGAATCAAAACCTTATGATAGTTGTCACCCAATCGGAGTCCACTAGCCAATATTGAGTTGGTAGAAATTACTCCTGATAACCAAGGAACAAGAGGAGGAATTGGACGAAGACCTCTAAGACTCCAATATGGAAGAGGAGGAGGTAGGCGACCAGAGAATAACCAAGATCCTGATGATGTTACATTTAGAGGAGGTAGAGGAAGAGGAAGGTTTCGACCCCCTACTCCTAGATGGCCAGGAGATAATCCTTTAGCATGCATGAACTGGAGAAGGGACCAACGAGATATACCAAGAGTGAGAGGCATGTTACCAAATTTTGTAAGACGACGCACGTGGGGACAACCACCCATAATTAGACAAGGACCTCAACGAGCGAGGGGTAATAGGTGATTACTCCAAGAAAGGGAGGAATCACCAATAGAGTAGAGAAGTCTGATGCCAAGAGGAAGTGGATGGGGTAGATACCCACATGGTAGAAACTTAGCTGGAAGAGGAAGGGTACACTTTCTAGAAGAAAGAAACCTAGGCCATCAACGAGTTCGATCGCCAAGTTTGGAGCAAGAATTGATCCATGGAGATAGGCGAAGAAGTCGCTCAAATGATAGCAGAGTGGTAAGGACACCACTACCATGGGATCAATCACCTATAAGGCAAGAAGTGGGACCACCAGGTGAGGAGACTCCAACTTGCCATTGTACAATCCTAAATTGTACACATTGTAGGGGAAGAGTTGAACAGGCAGTAACATCACAGGAAGAGGTAAGCCAAGCAAGGGAACAAGAGGTACAAGAGGATACCATTAATCGAAATGTTATGGTCGAACCTCCAGGTCAAGATTCATATGGGATCGTACAAGTGAATGTCACTGTACGATTACCTAGAAGGTAAGTATAAATAGACTAGGATGAAAAAAAAGAAAAAGAAAAAGAAAAAGAAAATTGAAAAAATGTGTGCCTTAGTTGTGAAAATCCCTCGGGACGCAATTAGGAAGGAAGAGGTTGAAAACCGGAAATGATGGCCTCTTCAGAGAGAAAGAAATCTGAAAAATTTCTCTAAGTGCTTAGATCGTACAAGTGAAAATTGAGTTGGAAATTTGCAAAATGGAGAGATCGTACAAATGAAATTGACAAAATGACATGGGAAACCATACAAGAGGTCATGTTGTATGATTTAGATCGTACAATGTATGATTTGGCCCATGTCGTACGATTTTCAACTACCCATTTAATGCGGCATGTGGAAAAAAGCAGCGGTTGGAGGAAAAGAAGGGGGAAAAAGACAAAATTTTAAACTAACTGCTGAGTTGGCAATCATATAACGGAGGAGATGAAAAAGCATGCAATGTGGCGCAATTTTAGATTTTCTTGACGGTTAGGGTTTTAGTTAGGGTTTTGAAAATTTTTTAAATGGAAAAAATTGACAATTTCACAATCATACAAGCAGAATTCAAATTTTTTCAGGAGATTGAAGGTGGAAAGCATGCAACTGAAGGGAGAAGACTACATGGGCAATAAATATTCACCAGCATTCTGAATTTGCAGACCCATTTTAAAATTTGCACCAAGGAGTTCTTTTCATGTTCAAAGAATTGACCCGAGAGAGAGAAAACTAGGGTTTTACTCCATAAAAGGGGGAATTCAAATTTGTCATAGAAATAACAGAAAATTATGATAGAATACATCATTGTACGGATTGTGGGGTGAGGAATTGCTGTTTAGAGTCAAAGGAAGTGGAAATTTGTAAACGGGTTGTGGAAATTGCAGAGAAATTGGAGATTTGAACCCTAAATTTGGAGGAATATGGCAAGAAGCGAGCTGAGAAATACGTGAAAAGGTGAATGAAGTCCATACAACCATAAAAATACAGCCAAAATTCCATCAAGTTGAAATAAATTGCACCAAGGTTGAAGGATTTGAATAATTGCTTCCGAAAAGCATTGAAATAGTAGATCGGGGCAATCCGGCAAATGGGTCGGTGAAGGATTCGACAAAGGAGATAAAAATTTCAAATTTTTCATCACTTAGGGTTGGAAAAGTCGTACTGTATGATTTTGGGGGCAACATGTACGATTTCCAAGAAGAATAGTGCAGTTCGGAGGGTTTTCAGGCCATTTTTGGCAGTTTTCAAGAGATCGAATGGAATTGTACGAAATCGTACGAATTCTAAAGGGGGGCAACCAGGAAGTGACATCGTACAGAGTATTGTCACCCTGTACGATTTCAGGTTACATTTGTACAATTTGGATAAGTTATGACGGTTTGAAGACTGATGGGCTGGAAATTGAACTATAGGGAAAGAAGAGTAATGTACGATCTAGGAGCAACCGATGGAAGGGAAATCGTACAAGAGAGTGTATAAGGGCATACTGTATGATTTATAGTAGATTGTATGATTTCAAGATACTTTTGATTGTGAAAAATGGTGATGGTTGGATAATACCTTAACTAGAGGTATGGTGGAAGAATGATCTCGACGAAAGAGTTTGGACACCGGTTAAGGTGGATTGCAGCCAATAGGGTGGAGAGATCACTAGGTCCATTGCACGAGAGAGAGGCATACCCACGGCAGCACCAAGGGCGACAGTCTCAATCCCACGATTGGCATGGTAATCGTCCTTGGAGGAGAAGAGGATATAGGTCGTGGAGGGGACAAAGACATTGGCGGCAAACTTGAGAAGAACACCACCAAGGCATCGGGAGGAAGAAATGGCACAAGAAAGAACCTCATGAAGGGAATTGAGAAGTGAATTTCATGTGCCAAAGTAGGAGGAGCATCTGAGCAGTGGATAAGAAGAATTTCAGGTGGAGGTTGTTAGTATCACAATGACACTGAGAGGGGGGGTAAATCAGTGTATCTCTTGTTACTTAAATATTCAACTCTTAAAGCCGAAACAATGAAAACTTAAAACCAAATAAAGCAAATATAACAAGATAACATCACACAACATAAGATGTACCGAGGTTCACCGATTTGGCTACTCCTCAAAATGACTATTTGGACTCCCATCCAAATCCAGCCTTTGCAAAGCACCAACTCTACAATCAATTTACCGACACCAACTGGAAGGAGCATCAACCCCTGATTTACCAGCACCAACTGGAAGGAGCACCAACCCCTGATTTACCAGCACCAACTGGAAGGAGCACCAACCCCTGATGCCAAGCACCAACTTGGACTTCAATTTTGAAACTAGAAGATTGACATAAAAATGACTTCACTTTTACAAGACCCTAACTGGTCTATTGCTTACCCAACGTCTACCACAATTCACAAAACACACACTTATTGCCCACCAAAAAATTCTCCAAGCAACACTCCTTTTATAACAATATTTTCTCTTTGTAACTCCTTTTGTAACTTCCATATTCTCACATGCCACCTATCAATTGTAACTCCTTTCGTAACTTCCATATTCTCATATGCCACTTGTCAATTGTAACTTCTTTATGTAACTCCTTTATGACACAATATTATCCTATGCCACTTGTCAATTGTAACTTCTTTATGTAACTCCTTTATTACACAATATTCTCCTATGCCACTTGTTAATTGTAACTCCCTTTTTATATTTTCAACCTAGTCCATATTTTCTACAGACACTACTGGTCACATCTTACTTTCAACTGTTCAAATCTAGAGAAGACATTTCGTCAAACACTTCACGGCCAACTACAGTGCACCTTACTCAAACTCATACTTTTGGACCTCGGATTGGCATGGTTCAAAAAGCGAAGTTTCTCATCTTGATGAGCTAAACATGAATCCATAATCAGACTTCAATATTTATCACAAAATGACATGAATTTTATCAATTTACCGTTGTCACATAAAACTGTCCAAAACTGATTTTTTTTTTCTAAAAATAGTTTGTTTCTCCTTCCATGACTGTTCGTTTTCTCCTTCTATGACTATTCGTTTTCTCCTTCCACGACTGTTCATTTTCTCCTTCCACGACTGTTCGTTTTCTCCTTCCCTTGTGCATGCATGTGTTTTGGTTTTTGAAAAGGCCTTTCGTTTCTATTTTGTGACCCTTCGTTTCCTTTTCTCCACACGGGCATGCATTCGCTTCTTTCCATGTGTAACGACTATCTTAAATGATTTCAAATCATTAAAGATTCCTTATGTAACATTTTGTCTCATTCATTAAATTTTGTCTTTGTGACAAATTACCTTATTCAATCTTCGATTTATTCCTTATAGGTCCACGTCACTATGTAGTCTTCAGTTTCACTATCCTGGTGTTCATCACTAATATCAGACGCACTATCAACTACTCTGTTCCTTTGGCGAAAATGCAACATGTCGCGATATCACGACACTTTTGTTTCTCTGCCTGCCCGCCCTTTTTGAGTCGTGAAAATGCGATATGTCGCGATATCACGACACTTTTGTTTCTCTGCCTGCCTGCCCTTTTTGAGTCTCAAAAATGCGACATGTCGCGATATCGCGACACTTTTGTTTCTCTGCCTGTCTGCCCTTTTTGAGTCGTGAAAATGCGACATGTCGCGATATCGCGACACTTTTGTTTCTCTGCCTGCCTGCCCTTTTTGAGTCATGAAAATGCGACATGTCGCGATATCGCGACACTTTTTCCTTCTTGCTCTTTCTCTTTGCTTTGGACCGCGAAAATGCAACATGTCGCGATATCGCGACACTTTTTTTCTCCTTGCTTTGGACCACGAAAATGCAACATGTCGCGACACTTTTTTTCTCCTTGCATTTTCTCTTTGCTTTGGACCGCGAAAATGCTACATGTCGCAATATCGCGACACTTTTTTCTCCTTGCTTTTTCTCTTCTTTTTTGGCCGTAAAAATGCAACATGTCGCGATATCGCGACACTTTTTTCTCCTTGTTTTTTCTCTTCTACCGCAAAAATGCAACATGTCGTGATATCGCGACACTTTTTTCTCCTTGCTTTTTCGCTTCTCTTTTGGTCGCGAAAATGCAACATGTCGCAATATCGCGACACTTTTTTCTCTTTGCGGTGTTTTGCTTTTTCTTTGATCTTTAGCATATGGGCCACTTTGGTCTTCTTGGAAAATATGCAAAAAGGTGGGTCCCCAATTTTGGGGTATGTTGTGGATCAGCCACAACATGACGATTTTTTCAACTTTGCACAAACAACCTATAACAACTTCACCCAAACATCAAAAACATCCTCATAAGCATTTAACATCACTGTACATACTCTGAATAACCTCTGAACTCCCGTCCACCGCATCAACCGATCTATCTGAATGTGTTGACAACAATGACAATACTGTTGCTGAACCTTGCTCAACAATATCCCCCTTTGGAATTGTTGGCAACACATGTGCAATTTCCTGTAACTCTTCTCCCCCTTTGACAACAATACCAAACGGCTATTGTAAACTCCCCCTGAGTCCATGCACAACATTCTTAGACAAAAATTATTACACTTAGCAAAAATCACAAACATGAGCAAAAAGATAAACAAATACACAAATGCTCCCCCTAAGAATGTGGTCCCGATAGCTAGTCAATTCTTGGGAAGTGTGACCACTCCCAATTTATTGTGAAGGTACTTGAAGACTTCCTTGGGCAACGATTTTGTGAAGATATCTGCTATTTGCTCTGTTGTTAGAACAAAATCCAACTTAACCTCACCTTCCGCAACTTTCTCCTTCAAAAAGTGATACCGGATAGCAATATGTTTTGTGCGAGAATGCATAACCGAATTCTTTGAGATGTGTTGAGTGGTATTTTCACCAATTGTGAAAGTACACTCTCCCTTAGGATTTGGATTCCAAATCCCCTCTTACAAAGAAATTAAATAAACAACTTCTCCAAGGTCTCCGCTATATTAGCATTTGCATATGTGTATTAGTAATCTCAAATAAAGATATTCAATTTAAATTCTTGGAACACCTTAGTGATTGCAAGTAACTGTAAACAAGGGGCAATGTTGGTTTATTTCACCATGAAACTTTAGTGATTGTTCATTGTTTTTTGGATTTTGAAATTTTTTAAATGTTTATTTTAATGCCTGAAATTTTAAAATAAGTTAAAATTTTTGAAACATAAAATGCAGAAAACTGAAAATAAAATGCATTTAGTATGATGTTACCCTATTTCGACAAAACCGAAGACGTGAGACTTCCCTGCATGCAACCTAATCTATTGGACTTGCAAAACAAGAACAATCCCCATAGACTAAGTGCTGGTTCCTAGGGTTTAAAATAAATTTCAGGTTCAAGCATTCACATGAAGCAACCAAGCAAACTTGCATTAACTCCATCTATAAACTCGAAATCTGAAAAGGGAAAAAATAGACATTAAATCCATAGAATGCGAAGAGAATCTCCTTCTTTCTTGCCCATAAGATGCAAATTTCTGAAAACTCCTGCATTAAAAATGTGTCATTTTACAATAGCAGAATTTATGGTTTTCCCAAACCAATCCATGGAAGAAAAACGACCCAAACAGGTCCAGAATGGCCCTCTTGCCTTCAAATCTGCAACTCTACTCGCAGCAGTTTCCAACCCCTCAAAACATCCCTGCCTGGCATATTTAAACTTTTCAGGAAGCTTTTCGTTTCATTTTCCAATGGTTGTTCATTTCACCTTCCCCTGTGCATGCATGTGTTTCGGTTTCCAAAAAAAACTTTTTGTTTCTATTTTGTGGCCCTTCGTTTCATTTTCTCCACATGGGCTTGCGTCTATTTCCTTTCGTGTGTAACGACCATCTTAAATGATTTCAAATCATTAAAAATTCTTGATGTAACATTTTGTCTTATTCATTGGATTTTGTTCTTATGTCCACGTCACTATGCAGGTCCGTTACCTTGGCGAAAATCAAACATGTTGCAAAATCACGACACTTCTTGTTTCTCTACTTGCCTGCCCCTTTTGAATTGCGAAAATGCAACATGTCGCGATATCGCGACACTTTTTCTTGTTTGGTCGCGAAAATGCAACATGTCGCGATATCACGACACTTTTTCTTGTTTGGTCGCGAAAATGCAACATGTCGCGATATCGCGACACTTTTTCTTGTTTGGCCGCGAAAATACAACATGTCGCGATATTGCGACACTTTTTCTTTCTTGTTCTTTCTCTTCTTGTTTGGTCGCGAAAATGCAACATGTCGCGAGATCGCAACACTTTTCTCTTTTGGCCGCGAAAATGCAACATGTCGCGAGATCGCAACACTTTTCTCTTTTGGCCGCGACAATGCAACATGTCGCGAGATCGCGACACTTTTTCTCTTTTGGCCGCGACAATGCAACATGTCGCGATATCGCGACACTTTTTCTCTTTTGGCCGCAACAATGCAACATGTCGCGATATCGCGACACCTTTTCCTCCTTGCTCTCTCCCTTTGCTTTGAACCGCGGAAATGCAACATGTCACGATATTGCGACACTTTTTTCTCCTTGTGTTTTTCTTTTTCTTTGATCTTTAGCAGATTGGCCACTTCAGTCTTCTTGAAAAACATGCAAAAAATGTGGGTCCCCAATTTTGGGGTACGTTGTGGAGCAACCACAACAAATGACGACTCTGCTAGAAAATGCTCCTAAGCATTTCGACGAGAACTCAACCTGAAAACACACAGACTCAAATACAAGCGTCAGCAAATATCCCAAGAATGAAACTAGATGAGAAATACATGAAGCATTAGAATTATTAAGCATCATCTCGGTGTGTGCAATGTGCTTCATTCCCTATCGTTTGAAATTGATCAACATTCCATCGTCAGTTTCACGTATGATTCGTTTGCAAGGCTATGAATGATTTGTGCAGGATTTGATGTATGACAACTATGCTAGAGATATAACAACCTGCTTTGCAAAGGCTCAAAATTTCTAGTATCATGAACAAACATATTAAAATTGTCAAACCCTCTTAGGACCAAATATGTGCATACTGAATTAATTTACTAGATCCCAAAGTTGGTTATGTGCCACTACCATCTTGAACCCATGTGCAAGTGTAAGTGAAATCAAAGCTTTGGGGAATAGGATTCCCAACCTAAGCGAGATGGGAATTTAACCCTATCCTTACTACTCTGATCCGGAGTTCATTACCTCATCTTGAACAAAATGATTTAACCTGTTATGGATGAAACTGTCAGAGCTAGCTCTGTCCGTTTGAGCGATCGATGGTCTTGCTTTTAGACAAGACATGTTGCCACGCCTGAGCATACTCCACTTCCAGTTAGGCGTCTATAGCCCCGATGGAGATCAACCCCATAATCCAAGATTTGAATTTACTTTTGATTTCTTGAACCTTGGGGATGACTACCCATCCTTACAAGGCACATGTAGTACGATCCTTCCAATCCAATATCAATGATGCAATAAAAGTAGAATGAAAAATATTTGCTTTGGAATATTAAGTTCTTGAGTGGGCAAAATAGAAGCTTTGGGGAATCGGATTCTCAACCTAAGCGAGATGAGAATTAGACCCTATCCTTACTACTCCATGAAGGTCAAATCAGAGCTTTGGGGAATTGGATCCTCAACCTAAGTTCAATGAGGATTTAACCCTATCCTTACTACTTCGATTTTAGGCTTTAAGCACTATGGGAGTGGTAAAAACCACTGTTTTAAGGATTATGTTGCATGATAGGACAAACACGAAATACTCCTTTCGCCTCACCTTTTCTTCCGAGTATGGTTTTGACCATTTTGCTCAAGATCCTCTTTAATATGTGTAGACCGTGCTTGGCTCAAGATAGTTCGGGCATCAGTTCCCAACCTTAGGATCCTTTTAATATATGTTATGTAATAACCCTAAGAGGATTCGACACCTTTTCAATGATTGTATATGAAATGAAGATGCAATTGAGATGAAATGTATATGCAATGTGGAATGTAACATGAGATATGAATGCATTGCTCCTTTTGAAATGCGGATGGAGTATATCACCTACTTTACCATAATGTGTAAAACTGACAACTTCATGCATCACAAGTTCCAAACGGTATTCTTTAATGTGTTTGCGATATTCGTGGATCTTTCTGCAATACAATTTCGATGTTTCATATTCTCCTAGTCTTAGTCAACATTCATAAGGACCTAAGTTGACATCTCGCTTTTCTTTCTCTTTTTTTTTTCAAGACAAACCAAAAGTGTTCAAAGGACCAACACACAAAACTTAAAACCAAAGTGAGATCCAATCCAAAACCAAAACACGAAAACCAAAAGTATATACAAATGTACAATATAATGCAATATGGTGCAAAAGTTTGGATTATCATTTTCCCGGATCCCAAACCTGATTGGAATTCTTTAAAAGACGTATGATGTGATACGCATACCAATTTTTGTAGGAATCCAACAAAAACAAGATCAAACCAAACAAAGAAACAAACTTCCACTTGCCCCTCTCACCATACCAATTTAATTTAGTTTCATTAATAATCCTATGGTGGAGTTTCAAGTTTTCAAATTGATTAGACAATTATTGATATTCAATTCCTTTATGTCTATTCTTTAAGATGTCCATTCCGCACTTTGATTCATGGTGTAGAAATAAGCTTTCATTTTCCTTCAATAAAGCCATAACATTAATAATATTTGAATCAAACCATTCATTAGGCAAACCTTCATTCGAATTTTGCATGGTGAAACCAAAAATGTGAGATTTTACCTTTGGCATGTTTTCATTTGACCTTACTTGAAGAGGATTTGAAAATTCCTCTTTTCTCTCATGACATTCATCATCATGTAGCACTTGTTCTTTCTCCATGACTTGTTTATCAAAGGCACCAAACTTAGGTACCCAATTGAAAATATGTCCATCCCTTTCAAACCATAAGTCTTGTCTATCTAGGGGTGGGTTAGCTAACACATTTTCGTGATCAATCACTTGGGTTGTTTTGGGTAACGTGAGGTTTTCAATTGGATCATCAATGATATTAAACCCAAATGATTTAGGTTTTGTAATTTTCTCATTTTGAAATGACATAATCATTGTAGCACAAGTAAGTGGATCAAGATTTTCCATTTCTTTTCCTTCAAAGGAATCTAAAGCAAATGACTCTCTTTCTCGATTTATGGTTGTAGAATCCTTATCATGCTCCACAATTTGAGGAGATTCCAAATTCCTCATGTGAGGAAGCAATTGAGTTATCCTGCATATTAATTGACACAAGTTTATTAGAAGATTTAGATTGATAATATTCTTCCCATTTCTTCCACGAATCATAGTAATCATCCTCCTAGTTCAAGTTGTGACACTCAAGTACTTCTTCTTCATCTTCTGATTCATCAACATGTTTCTCACCCCATTCACCTTCACCTTCCTCATTCTCACTCTCTTGATGATTAGAGTTTCTACCACCAAAATGTTGTCCTCTCCTTGTTGATGTTGGGGTGGACCCTTATTTGGCACAAGTTCCAAATCATCCACTTGAGCTTGGAGACAATGGGTATACCTAGCAATTTCGGGACAATTCCTTTCATTATGCTCATTTGTATTATGCAATCTACACCCCTTTTCCCACACAAAATCAGAAAGATTAAGAATGTAACTAGAGTGACTTGGTCCTGTAGAAGTATCTATTCGATTAGCAATAGGGGAAGGCACACCCCCATTGTTTGGCTTCGTATTCCATTGTCTTCCTCTATTGTTGAAGTTTCAATTTGGGTGAGGGGCATGGGATTCATACTTCTGTTTTTGAACCAAATCATTACTCAATTTGTGAACTATCTTTTTGAGCTCTTCAACCTCTGAATAAATCTCTTTTGGTTGAGCTATGTTATTGCTAGTTCCAGTAGGATTTGTGTAATTGGTGAGATCTTGACTTAACATTTGAGTTGGATTTTGAGCCACTTGATTTGTGTAGGGATTTACACTTTGAATCAGAATTGGACTGGCTCCTTGCATAGTCTGCTGACTATTTTGCAAAAATGAAGGAATGGGGGGAATGGATGTGATTGGTTGAATTGGAATGGGTGCGTAAGTGGGTGTTGGTGAATATGGTTGTTGATAAGGCAAAGCATTTATGCCTAATATTTGTGGTGCCATGATCTTATTCATCATAGGATATTGACCATATGGACCATATTGTCCTACCATAGGCATCTGGGAAAACCCATAACTCTGTGGTGTCATTTGTTGTTCAATGGTCATAGCTTCATTGTAGGCTAGAGCAAGTGTGGTAACTTGAGGATTTCGCCTTGCAAACATTGCCATTGCCGTCATAGGATCCAATGCCCCAAAATATATTCGCAAAGCTACTGTGGGATCAATGGCAAAATGTCGAATTGCTCTATTATAGCATTTTTGAAATCTCTGATTAAAAGTTCGGATTGGCTCACCCTGGCATCTTTTGCATGTAATGAACTGATTATAAATGATTGTGGGATCTAATGGTGACCTGAATTGGTTGACAAAAGCATCCTCCATTTGCGTCCATGACGTAATGGAACCAGTAGGTAAGCAAATATACCATTCGTAAGCCACTTGGTCTAGGCTCATGGGGAAGAGTCTACAAGCCACATCTTCATGTTGAACTTGCAATCTTATCAAAACATCCCTATAGGCCTAAATATGTTCTTATGCGGTCCTTGGGCCATCCAGTTTGTATTTGGGCAAAAATCTCTCTATATTCTTAGGGATCTCGTGAATATCCCCTATAATATTCAAAGGAATGTTATGGGCTCTGTACCAAGGAGATGGTGGAGGTTGGGCCATTTGATTCAAAATTGATGATGATAACCCTACAAGAACCGTGGAAATGGTACTGATAATTGGTACACTAGTGGAAAATAACACCATCGCTGCAAGTCCGCTAGATGCACCTGAAACAGAAGGATCTTTTGTAACAAGGATATTTGGTGGGATCACAATTTTCTCGATTTTATTCCTTGGATTCCTATGAGTGAGTGAGAGGCTTTGGAATAAATATGGTTTCCTCGGTTGTTTTGGACCTAGTTGCGATGCGATGCGGTGGGTCCAGCTTGTAAATGAAACTACCCTACAAAACCTGACAAAACTCTCAATACATCAAAGAAAACCTGCGACACAAAGAAAATCCTGCAATTAATGAAATTCAAAGAATAACTTCAAAATCAATTTGTTAGTCATGAATGAAATAAGGAACCAACGACAAAGCAGCATTCTAAAAATGTAAGTTTCTGATTCACCAGATCGCATATGTGCAAGTGAAGAGCATACTCCTAGTGTTGTAGGCTTTCTGATTCACAAGATCACATTACACGCAAGTGAAGAGCATAATACCGAAAACAAATACATTTTAGACAAAATAATTCCTTACAAATAAGCATGAAATTGACTAGCAAATATCAAACTTGTAACGTATTAATAATCATGTTAGCATCAACCAAGAGATGTGTCCATTAAAATCAAATGAAAGTAATTGCATGGAGACAACCTCGTTAGTCAAGACCAAAATTTTTCAAAATCAACTCAAAACACATTATTCTTGTATGAACAATCAAAAAACGTTAGAACAATGCATAGCAATTCATGTCCTTTTAAAACTACAAGGTTGTGTTGTTAAAAGAGAGCTAAAGATAATAATCAATAGGGCATGAAATATTCAAAATTTAAATCCCTATAGCATTTAAATCATTCTGAAATAAAACAATTCAGGCCCTCCTAGCGCCAATCTGTTGAGTGGTATTTTCACCCAATTGTGAAAGGACACTCTCCCTTAGGATTTGGATTCCAAATCCCCTCTTGCAAAGAAATTAAATAAACAACTTCTCCAAGGTCTTGTTGAGCAAGGTGTTGCAAGAAGTTTGTCATTGTTGTCAACACAGGCAGTTAGATCCAATGATGCAGTGGACAAACAGTGTAGGAGTCATTCAGATGCAGAGGACAGAAGTTTCCTGGAAAACAGAGATGACCCAGTTTCAAAAATTCGAAGAAAAAGACAAGTTAGAAAACTGTCGCGATATCGCGACAAGTCGGAGGAGAGAGAAGGCGCAGTCGAAAATGTCACGATTTCGTGACAAGTCGGAGGAGAGAGAAGGCGCAGTCGAAAATGTCACGATTTCACGACAAGTCGGAGGAAAGAGAAGGCGCAAGGCAAACTGTCACGATTTCGCGACATGTTGGAGGCCAAGAAGCTAAGTCAAGAAACTGTAGCGATTTCGCTACATGTTGAATTTTCGCTGGCCGAAGCAAGGAGAAAGCGTTAAGTTGAAAAGTTGTAGCGATTTCGCTACATGTCGAAATTTCGCTGGCCGAAGCAAGGAGAAAGCGTTAAGTGGAAAAGTTGTAGCGATTTCGCTACATGTCAAAATTTCGCTGGCCGAAGCAAGGAGAAAGCGTTGAGTTGAAAAGCTGTAGCGATTTCGCTACAAGTCAAAAGTGCACAAAGCAAAGGTGTAGCGATTTCGCTACGGGTCAAAATTGCACAAAACAAAGGTGTAGCGATTTCGCTACGAGTTGAAAAAGCACAACACGAAGGTGTAGCGATTTTGCTACAAGTCAAAAGTGCACAACGTGAAGGTGTAGCGATTTCGCTACCAGTCAAAAGTGCAGAACTCAAAGATGTAGCGATTATGCTACAAGTCGAAAGTACAGGCACAAAAGTGTAGTGATTTCCTTGCAAGTCATAATTTCACGGGCAGAAGCAAAGTTGGAAGCACAAGGCACAATATTGTAGCGATTTCGCTACTGCATGAAGCTAGGATTGTACGGAAGCCGAAAGCGTCACGATTTCGCGACAAAGATGAGGATGACGTCAGCAAAAGCTGAAAGTGTCACGATTTCGCGACAAGTTGCAAGAAAAGCCTCAGGAAGCCGGAAGCGTCGCGATTTCGCGACAAAGATGAGGATGACGTCAACAAAAGCTGAAAGTGTCACGATTTCGTGACAAGTTGCAAGAAAAGCCTCAGGAAGCCGAAAGCATCACGATTTCGTGACAAAGATGAGGATGACGTCAGCAAAAGCTGAAAGTGTCACGATTTCGTGACAAGTTGCAAGAAAAGCCTCAGGAAGCTGGAAGCGTCGCGATTTCACGACAAGATTAAGAATGACGTCAGCAAAAGATCAAAGTGTCACGATTTCATGACAAGAACGGTGACAAAGCTTTCAAAGGGCAAAAGAGTCACGATTTCGCGACAACGAGGGCAAGAAGGCGTACGGATGTAAAAGGTGTCGCGATATCGCGACATGTTGGAGTTTCAAGAGGAAAGCCGTAGAACCAGATAGACTTTTGAAGCCGACATTCATTAGGGTTTGAAGCCGACATTCATTAGGGTTTGAAGCCGACATTCATTAGGGTTTGAAGCCGACAATCATTAGGGTTTTAAGCCGACATTCATTAGGGTTTGAAGCCGATATTCATTAGGGTTTAAGCCGACTACAGTCTCAATATTGTTCTTGAAGATTTCTTCTATAAAAGGAGGGCTAATTCAAGATGGAGATGTGACTTGTGCGAAGATAATGTGTGCATGCGAAATTTGCAGTGCGCAGAGAGTGAGTCATTTCGATTTGAGCTAAGGCTGAAGTGATATTTCTTTTGTGACGAAGTGAAGAGTGCATATCGAATCTTCGTGAATTAAGAGCGCGATGTGCAGAGGTTGTGTTCCAAGTCCGAAGTGATAATGCGTAGACTACAGAAGTGATCGATCATCTGATTGCAGCAGAGAGTGCGAAGAAGTACAGAGAAGCGGTCGGATAGTGCGAATCATTTTGCACAGAAGCAACAGAATGCAAAAAAATAGCAGACTGTGAGAAATGAGGTGAAAGTTTTATTCTGTAATTTTTATTATTGTCTTCCAAGTTGTAGCTTGGCATAAGGGGTTGGTGCCTCTTTCCAGTAGGTGCTGGTAAATTAGGAGTCGGTGCTCCATTCTACCTGAAACAGATAAAGCAAAGGGGTTGGTGCTCCTTCCAGTTGGTGCTGGTAAAAGATATTGTAAAGTTGTAGCTTTGCATTGGCTGGATTTGGATGGTAGTCCAAGCAAGTCATTTTGAGGAGTAGCCACATTGGTGAACCTCGTTAAATTACTGTGTTGTGTGTCATGCTTTCTTGCTGCATTTTGATATTTCTTTTATCAGTTTAAACTGTTGCTGGATTTAAAACTATATGTTTTAGAATTTTTAAAGATCACACTGATTCACCCCCCCTCTCAGTGTCATTGTGATTACAACAATTGGTATCAGAGCCAGGTTCCTGAATAGGCTTAAACAGCTAAGGTGATCTTGGAAGTTACGCAATGGCAAGTGGTGAAGGTTTCTCCTCGAACAAAGCACCATTGTTTGATGGGACTAATTATGCGTTCGGAAAATTAGAATGCAGACATATCTCAGTGCTTTGGGTTTTGACATCCGGGGTGCGGTAGTTAATGGTTACAAAGCTCCCGCCACCGCTCCAACAGACACTCGCTGGTAAAAAGGCATTTGAATATGATTCAAAAGCAAAAAATGCCATCATGTGTGGACTAGTGGAAAGTGAGCTAGTCAAGGTCATAAATTGTGAATCAACAAAAGATATATGGGATAAACTAGAGAACATTCATGAAGGAGATGATAGGATCAAGGAGGCCAAGCTTCAAGCACATCGAGCTCAATACGAATCGTTAAAGATGGACAATGATGAGAACATAGAGACTTTCATGCAAAGAGTCAATGGGATCACCAATTCAATCAGAGGTCTCGACGAAGAATTAACCGATGCTGCTATCGTGAAAAAGGTATTAAGATCGCTCCCCCTAGATTTGATTCTAAAGTCTCTGCCATAGAAGAAGCCAAAGATCTAAATCATTTTAGTATGGATGAGATGCATGGTTCTTTGACTGCTTGTGAAATGAGAATAGGAAGGTCTAATCCCACAGATAGAGAAGCCGCTTTCAAAGCCCTAAAAGGTAAAGTCACAAAACCAGAGTCGAAGAAGAGGATGTATCAGATGAAATGGAAGCAAATTTTGTCAAAAAACTGAGAAAGGGAAAAGGAAAGTACAGAGGAAAGCTACCATTTAAATGCTTCAACTACGGAGGCATTGGGCACTTTGCGACAAAATGCCCACTCAATGAAAAGAACCAGGGTGAGGAAGCTTCGCACCAAGAAAGAGGTAACTGGAAGAAGAAATCAAACTTCAAAAAAGGCAATTTCAAAAAGAAAAGTTTTATCTCACGAAATGCAGATTCTTCAGAGGACAGCTCTAGTGAAGATTTCAAAGAAGGAACAGGTGAGGCTCTCTTTATGGCATTTGAAGTAGAACAATCAGAAGAAGCAGAAAACACAGAAAAGAGAGAAGGTATGAACTCTAAAGTGTCTATTGAAAAAGATGAGGCTGAAGTTGATTTAGAAGGTGAGCTGGTCTCTGCACTTATGGAATGGAAATCTGAGAAAAGAAAGAACCAAAAACTGTCAAGAAAGCTCGAGGATGCAAATGACATTATAACCAGTCTAAAAACGCAGACAGAAGAATACAAGAAAATGTTCGAAGATCTTGAAGTACAGGTAACCATGAAGATAGATTACTGTTGCAAATTGGAAGAAGAAAATGTTGGTCTTCGAATACAGATACAAGAGCTGGATCAAAAAATTAGTTGTCATTTCAAGCGTGAAGAAAGTTCGATGAAACCGGACAAAATTCTAAGCGATCAAAGACCCGCAGGTATCAAATTCGGTCTGGGCTTTACTGAAGGAGAATCATCAAACAAGCAAAAGGCAAGCAATGTTGAATATGAAAAAGGTAAAGACAAGAAATAGGCTATTGAAAGAAAAACAAATCAGGCAAAAGAAAGCAGTAATGCCAGTCCTAAAATAGGAACTGACAATGACGGCTTTACCAAGGTCACACATCAAAAGAAAAGAAGATCTAAGGCTCCTGCAACAACTTGGCAAAAACCATCTTTCAGGTTCAATCATTATTTCTATGGTTTCTGTTTTAAATGTAATGGTTATGGGCATAAAATTGTTGACTGCAAGTACAATATAGGTCCAAGAAGTTTCACTAGTAGAAATGCTTTTGCTCCTCTAATGAGTTATGCAGGAGAATGCTTTAATTGTCACAACTTTGGGCATATTGCTAGAAACTGTCGTAGTATTTCTGTTTCAAATCAATCTCAAAAAAGAAGAATTCAACCATATAGGGCAAAACAAAATAGAATTTCTTCTGAAGGATATGTGCAAGATTCTGAAAAGGGGAAATCCAAGCTAGAACCCAACACCACAGTTAAAACAGAATGGAAACAAAAAGAACAGCTCAGAAAGAACATGAATCTTTAATAGTGCAGACAACTTTTAGAGCTCAGAATAAATGTGTACCGTGGATCCTTGACAGTGGTTGCTCAAGTCATATGACAGGTGATAAACAGAAATTTGAAAAACTACAGAAATATGAGGGTGGTTCTGTGAAGTTTGGCAATAATGATGGAGCCAAAATAATAGGTAAAGGATCTATCAAAATTAGTGAAGGGAAAATCAAGTCGAAGAAGTTTTATTTGTGGATGGTTTGAAACATAACCTGTTAAGTGTGAGTCAAATCTGTGATAAGGGACATGAAGTAGTTTTCAAGAAGCAGGGTTGTGAAGTCAGAAAAATAAACAGTGGGAAATTAATAGCAACCGGCTCAAGGACGTCTGGCAACCTGTACACACTCTCAGAATCTTCAGAAGGTATGTGCTTCATTGGACAAGAAGAAGAGAACCGGTTGTGGCATAAGAGGCTTGGACACATAAGTTTTGATAATTTGGTGAAAATCAGCTCTAAACAAGCAAGTGAGAGATATTCCAACCATTAAGAAACCTTCAAACAATGTTTGTGCTTCATGTCAGAAGGGAAAGCAAACCAGAGTTTCATTTAAAACAAAAGAATACCACACTAGCAGGCCTTTGGAACTCATTCATACAGACTTATGTGGACCCATGAGAACTCAAAGCATAAATGACGACAAATACTTTATGCCGTGTATCGATGATTATTCCATAATGACATGGATATTCTTCTTAAAAGAAAAAATAGAAGCTTTTGAAATGTTCAAAACTTTCAAACAGCTAGTTGAAAATGAAACAGGAAAAAGGGTCAAATGCTTGCGATCAGACAGAGGAGGAGAATTCATTTCGAATGAATTTATAGAATACTGCAAAAAATACGGTATCAGGAGACAATATTCAGCAGCTAGAACTCCCCAGCAGAATGGTGTAGTAGAGAGAAAGAACAGAACTATACAGGAAATGGCACGCACCATGCTGGCAAAAAACAAAATAGCAGATAGATTCTGGAAAGAAGCAGTTCACACTGCAGTATACATTCAAAACAGATATATGTTAAGAACTCATGAATGCAAAACACCTTATGAGTTGTGGTTTGGTAGAAAAGCAACAACAAAACATCTCAAAGTTTTTGGCTGTAAGTGCTACATCAGAAAAACTGATGACAACCTTGGGAAGTTTGAAGATAGAGCAGATGAAGGTGTTTTTGTTGGTTATTCTCCAAATAGCAAAGCTTACAAATGCTACAACAAGAGACTCAAGAAAATTGTGGACAGTGCAGATGTTAAATTCGATGAAGGGAGGAAACAAATAGTTAACTTTGAAGAAAACTACCCAATCTACGAAGAAGTCATTGAAGGAGATGAGGTGCATGAAACAGAAAATACGTCTACGGTTGATGCAGATAACTTATCCGATGACTCAGAGGTGCAAGAAAACAGAAAATTCAAAACAGGCAGCTGGCAGAAAAATCATCCTAGAGACCAAATAATTGGAGATCCCACAACTGGCATTCAGACAAGAAAGAAAGTAATAAGTAATTACTCTCTTTTATCCAGCATTGAGCCCAAGAACATAGATGAAGCAAGCAAAGATGATAGCTGGATGAAGGCAATAAATGAAGAGTTGGATCAGATTGAAAAGAACAGAACTTGGGAATTAGTACCTAGACCTACAAATAAGAATATAATCGGCACCAAATGGATATTTCGAAACAAATTAAATGAAGACGGACAGGTCATTAGGAACAAAGCAAGACTGGTTTGTAAAGGGTATGCACAGGTCGAAGGCATTGATTTTGAAGAGACTTTTGCACCAAGTGGCAGATTAGAAGCAATTAGAATGTTTCTGGCCTTAGCAGTCCACAAGAACTTCAGAGTTTATCAGATGGATGTAAAATCTGCTTTTTTAAATGGGAAACTTGAAGAAGAGGTCTATATTGAACAACCAGATGGCTTTCAAATTAGTGAAGATCCTAACCTTGTCTGCAAATTAAAGAAAGCATTATATGGATTAAAACAAGCACCACGGGCATGGTATGCAAGGCTAGACAACTATCTCTCCCAACAGGGATTCAAGAAAGGTTTAGTGGACAGTAATCTGTATGTGAAAACAGAAGGTGGACATCTCATTGTTCTTGTTGTCTATGTAGACGATATCATATTTGGCAGCAACAAAGATGAATCTTGTAAAGACTTAGCAAATAAGATGCATAATGAATTTGAAATGTCTATGATTGGTGAATTGTCTTACTTTCTTGGGCTACAAGTTAATCAAAATGAGAAAGGCATATTCATTTCCCAAATTAAGTATGTGAAAGAAATGTTAAAGAGGTTCACTATGGAGGACTGTAAGCCAGTAAGCACTCCCATGACAACAAGCTGCAAATTGAGTAAAGAAGACAAATCTCCACCTGTAGACCAAACCATGTACAGATCTATGATTGGAAGTTTACTATATTTAACAGCTACTGGACTCGATATTCTGCAGGCAATTTGCATGGTAGCTAGATTTCGTGCCGATCCCAAAGAGACTCATGTGACAAAGAGTTAAAAGGATTTTTCGGTATCTCAAGGGCACCATTGAGTATGGGTTGTGGTATCCAAAAGGCAAAGACTTCACTCTTATATCATATTCGGATGCAAATTGGGCTGGATGTGTTGATGACAGAAAGAGTACCAAGTGGAGGTGCATTCTATTTGGGGGACAGATTGGTTGCATGGCACAAGAAGAAGCAAGAGTCGGTTTCTTTATCTACAGCTGAGGCAGAATATATTGCAGCAGCAACATGTTGTACACAAGTCTTGTGGATGAAACAAACTTTGAAAGATCTAGGTATTAATTTCAGTGAACCAATATCAGTAAAGTGTGATAACACCAGTGCAATTAACATCTCTAAGAATCCAGTAATGCACTCACGGACAAAGCACATTGCTATAAGGTATCATTTCTTGAAGGAGAAAGTTGCAGAAGGAGAAGTTAAATTGGACTATGTCCCAACTACAGAACAAGTAGCAGATATTTTTACAAAACCTTTGCCCAAGGAAGTATTTGAGTATCTTCGAAGCAAATTAGGAGTAGTCACACTTCCTAAGAAGTGACTAGCTACAAGGATCACCTTCTCAGGGGGAGTATTTGAATATTTGACTATTCTTTTGCTCATGATCATGATTTGTGCTAGATGCAACAAATTGTGCCGGAGAATTGTGAGTATGGACTCAGGGGGAGTTTGCAGCAGCCCTTTGGTATTATTGACAAAGGGGGAGAAGAGGTACAGGAATGTACACAGGTGTTGCCAACAATTCCAAAGGGGGAGATTGTTGAGCAAGGTGTTGCAAGAAGTTTGTCATTGTTGTCAACACAGGCAGTTAGATCCAATGATGCAGTGGACAGACAGTGTAGGAGTCATTCAGATGCAGAGGACAGAAGTTTCCTGGAAAACAGAGATGACCCAGTTTCAAAAATTCGAAGAAAAAGACAAGTTAGAAAACTGTCGCGATATCGCGACATGTTTTCTGTCACGATTTTGTGACAAGTCGGAGGAGAGAGAAGGCGCAGTTGAAAATGTCATGATTTCACGACAAGTCGGAGGAGAGAGAAGGCGCAGTCGAAAATGTCACGATTTCACGACAAGTCGGAGGAAAGAGAAGGCGCAAGGCAAACTGTCACGATTTCACGACATGTTGGAGGCCAAGAAGCTAAGTCAAGAAACTGTAGCGATTTCGCTACATGTTGTTGTTTCGCTGGCCGAAGCAAGGAGAAAGCGTTAAGTTGAAAAGTTGTAGCGATTTCGCTACATGTCGAAATTTCGCTGGCCGAAGCAAGGAGAAAGCGTTAAGTGGAAAAGTTGTAGCGATTTCGCTACATGTCAAAATTTTGATGGTCGAAGTAAGGAGAAAGGTTGAGTTGAAAAGTCGTAGCGATTTCGCTACAAGTCAAAAGTGCACAAAGCAAAGGTGTAGCGATTTCGCTACGGGTCAAAATTGCACAAAACAAAGGTGTAGCGATTTCGCTACGAGTTGAAAAAGCACAACACGAAGGTGTAGCGATTTCGCTACAAGTCAAAAGTGCACAACGTGAAGGTGTAGCGATTTCGCTACCAGTCAAAAGTGCAGAACTCAAAGATGTAGCGATTATGCTACAAGTCGAAAGTACAGTGATTTCCTTGCAAGTCATAAATTCATGGGCATAAGCAAAGTTGGAAGCACAAGGCACAATATTGTAGCGATTTCGCTACTGCATGAAGCTAGGATTGTACGGAAGCCAAAAGCGTCACGATTTCACGACAAAGATGAGGATGACGTCAGCAAAAGCTGAAAGTGTCACGATTTCATGACAAGTTGCAAGAAAAGCCTTAGGAAACCGGAAGCGTCACGATTTCGTGATAAAGATGAGGATGACGTCAGCAAAAGCTGAAAGTGTCACGATTTCGTGACAAGTTGCAAGAAAAGCCTCAGGAAGCCAGAAGCATCGCGATTTCACGACAAAGATGAGGATGACGTCAGCAAAAGTTGAAAGTGTCACGATTTCGTGACATGTTGCAAGAAAAGCCTCAGGAAGCCGAAAGCGTCACGATTTCGCGACAAGATTAAGAATGACGTCAGCAAAAGATCAAAGTGTCATGATTTCGTGACAAGAACGGTGACAAAGCTTTCAAAGGGCAAAAGAGTCACGATTTCGCGATAGCGAGGGCAAGAAGGTGTACGGATGTAAAAGGTGTCACGATATCGTGACATGTTGGAGTTTCGAGAGGAAAGCCGTAGAACCAGATAGACTTTTGAAGCCGACATTCATTAGGGTTTGAAGCCGACATTCATTAGGGTTTTAAGCCAACATTCATTAGGGTTTGAAGCCGACATTCATTAGGGTTTGAAGCCGACAATCATTAGGGTTTTAAGCCGACATTCATTAGGGTTTGAAGCCGATATTCATAAGGGTTTGACAGCCGACACTCTTTAGGGTTTAAGCCGACTACAGTCTCAATATTGTTCTTGAAGATTTCTTCTATAAAAGGAGGGCTAATTCAAGATGGAAGTGGACTTGTGCGAAGATAAGGTGTGCATGCAAAATTTGCAGTGCGTAGAGAGTGAGTCGTTTCGATTTGAGCTAAGGCTGAAGTGATATTTCTTTTGTGACGAAGTGAAGAGTGCATATCGAATCTTCGTGAATTAAGAGCGCGATGTGCAGAGGTTGTGTTCCAAGTCCGAAGTGATAGTGCGCAGACTGCAGAAGTGATCGATCATCTGATTGCAGCAGAGAGTGCGAAGAAGTACAGAGAAGCGGTCGGATAGTGCGAATCATTTTGCGCAGAAGCAGCAGAATGCAGAAAAATAGCAGACTATGAGAAATGAGGTGAAAGTTTTATTCTGTAATTTTTATTATTGTCTTCCAAGTTGTAGCTTGGCATAAGGGGTTGGTGCCTCTTTCCAGTAGGTGCTGGTAAATTAGGAGTCGGTGCTCCATTCTAGCTGAAACAGATAAAGCAAAGGGGTTGGTGCTCCTTCCAGTTGGTGCCGGTAAAAGATATTGTAAAGTTGTAGCTTTGCATTGGCTGGATTTGGATGGTAGTCCAAGCAGTCATTTTGAGGAGTAGCCACATTGGTGAACCTCGTTAAATTACTCGTGTTGTGTGTCATGCTTTCTTGCTGCATTTTGATATTTCTTTTATCAGTTTAAACTGCTGCTGGATTTAAAACTATATGTTTTAGAATTTTTAAAGATCACACTGATTCACCCCCCCTCTCAGTGTCATTGTGATTACAACAGGTTTCCACTGTATTAGCATTTGCATATGTGTATTAGTAATCTCAAATAAAGATATTCAATTTAAATGCTTGGAACACCTTAGTGATTGCAAGTAACTGTAAAAAAGGGGCAATGTTGGTTTATTTCACCATGAAACTTTAGTGATTGTTCATTGTTTTTTGGATTTTGAAAATTTTTAAATGTTTATTTTAATGCTTGAAAATTTAAAATAAGTTTAAATTTCTGAAACATAAAATACAGAAAATGAAATGAAATGCAAAAAACTGAAAATAAAATGCATTTAGTATGATGCTACCCTATTTTGACAAAATCGAAGACATGAGACTTCCCTGCATGCAACCTAATCTATTGGACTTGCAAAACAAGAACAATCCCCATAGACTAAGTGCTGGTTCCTAGGGTTTAAAATAAATTTCAGGTTCAAGCATTCACATAAAGCAACCAAGCAAACTTGCATTAACTCCATCTACAAACTCGAAATCTGAAAAGGGGAAAAGTAGACATTAAATCCATAGCATGCGAAGAGAATCTCCTTTCTTGCCCATAAGATGCAAATTTTTGAAAACTCCTGCATAAAAAATGTGTCATTTTACAATAGCAGAATTTATGGTTTTCCCAAACCAGTCCATGGAAGAAAAATGACTCAAACAGGTCTAGAATGACCCTCTTGCCTTCAAATTTGCAACTCTGCTTGTAGCAGTTTCCAACCCCTCAAAACATCCTTGCTTGGCGTATTTAAACTTTTCAGGAAGCTTTTCGTTTCATTTTCCAATGGTTGTTCGTTTCACCTTCCCATGTGCATGCATGTGTTTCGGTTTTTGAAAAAAACTTTTTGTTTCTATTTTGTGGCCCTTCGTTTCATTTTCTCCACATGGGCTTGCGTCCGTTTCCTTTCGTGTGTAACGACCATCTTAAATGATTTCAAATCATTAAAAATTCCTGATGTAACATTTTGTCTTATTCATTAGATTTTGTCCTTATGTCCACGTCACTATGCAGGTCCGTTACCTTGGCGAAAATCGAACATGTTGCAAAATTGTGACACTTCTTGTTTCTCTACTTGCCTGCCCATTTTGAATCGTGAAAATGCAACCTGTCACGATATCGCGACACTTTTTCTTGTTTGGCCGCGAAAATGCAACATGTCACGATATCGCGACACTTTTTCTTGTTTGGCCGCGAAAATGCAACATGTCGCGATATCGCAACACTTTTTCTTGTTTGGCCGCGAAAATGCAACATGTCGCGATATCGCAACACTTTTCTCTTTTGGCCGCGACAATGCAACATGTCGCGATATCGCGACACTTTTTCTCTTTTGGCCGCGACAATGCAACATGTCGCGATATCGCGACACTTTTTCTCTTTTGGCCGCAAAAATGCAACATGTCGCGATATCGCGACACTTTTTCTCTTTTGGCCGCGACAATGCAACATGTCACGATATCGTGACACTTTTTCTCTTTTGGCCGCGAAAATGTGATGGCGGGTCAAATTTTCTAATCAATAAAATTCAATTCTCATTCAAAAAAACTTGGAAAGATTTACAGAAATGGTAGCAGTCTGCAAAATAAACTCCTTTATTTCAAAAGATATTTTATTTAATTTTTCTTTACAGCATTTCTCCCCCTGGAAGAAAATCAGCCCAAACAGGTCCAGAATGGCCCTCTTGCCTTCAACTCTGCAACTCTGTCTCAGCAGTTTTCCGACCCTTGTGCATGCCTTTGCTTCCCCTTTTAAAATCTCTAGCATGACTCTCTGTTTCCCCTTTTCTGACCCTTTGTTTCATTTCCCGTGCCTCTTCATTGTCTTGGCTTTCGAAACGTCTTTCTTTTCGACTCTTGATCTTCATCTGCTTTCATTGCACCTTGGTGCCACGTGCTGTTCAGTGCTGCCACTGTAGACTCTGTCTGCCTGTCAACCAATGATGACGTTCGGTATACCCACCGCTCGATAATTTCCTCTATAACGGCCCCTGTAACCGCCTGCCCTTTTTCTTTTCTTTGGTCGCGAAAATGCGACATGTCGCGATATCGCGACACTTTTTCTTCTTTGCCAACATGTCGCGATATCGCGACACTTTTTCCTTCTTACCCTTTCTCTTCTCTTTTAGTCGCGAAAATGCGACATGTCGCGATATCGCGACACTTTTTCTCTCTTACTCTTTCTCTTCTCTTTTAGTCACGAAAATGCGACATGTCGAGATATCGCGACACTTTTTCTCTCTTGAGCCTTCTCTCGCCTTTTGGTCGTGAAAATGCGACATGTCGCGATATCGCGACACTTTTCTCCCTTGCGCCTTCTCTCGTCCTTTGGTCATGAAAATGCGACATGTCGCGATATCGCGACACTTTTCTCCCTTGCGCCTTCTCTCATCCTTTGGTCACAAAAATGCGACATGTCGCGATATCGCGACACTTTTCTCCCTTGCGCCTTCTCTCGTCCTTTGGTCACGAAAATGCAACATGTCGCGATATCGTGACACTTTTTCTCCCTTGCGCCTTCTCTTGTCCTTTGGTTGCGAAAATGCGACATGTCGCGATATCGCGACACTTTTTCTCCCTTGCACCTTCTCTCGTCCTTTGGTCGCGAAAATGCGACATGTCGCGATATCGTGACACTTTTTCTCTCTTGAGCCTTCTCTCGTCCTTTGGTCACGAAAATGCGACATGTCGCGATATCGCGACACTTTTTCTCTCTTGAGCCTTCTCTCGTATTTTGGTCGCGAAAATGCGACATGTCGTGACACTTTTTCTCTCTTGAGCCTTCTCTCGTATTTTGGTCGCGAAAATGCGACATGTCGCGATATTGTGACACTTTTTTTCTCTTGAGCCTTCTCTCGTCTTTTGGTCGTGAAAATGCGACATGCCACGATATCGCGACACTTTTTCTCTCTTGAGCCTTCTCTCGTCTTTTGGTCGTGAAAATACGACATGTCGCGATATCGCGACACTTTTTCTCTCTTGCACCTTCTCTCGTCTTCTGGTCACAAAAATGCGACATGTTGCGATATCGCGACACTTTTTCTCTCTTTGCCGACATGTCGTGACACTTTCTTCTTTGTGGTATTTTGCTTTTCGTTGGATGCTCCTACATCAGACAACCGGGGTGGATTGAGAAGTGACCTTCACTTCTGTACTATTCTACCACCTTTTTAACTGGGGCTGTACAAGCTCTCCAAGCTTCAACAAAATCTGGGTCTTCAGGGTACAAACCCTTAAGTTCTTCAAACCCCACAACTTCCACTCTCATTGTTGTCAGCAAACTCTTTTCATCCATCTCCTTCAGTTACCACATTTCTCCCACCACCACGGTTTCTTCGTGGAGGCATTCTTCCTCACTCTCTTCTCACAAACCTTAACCACAGATCCTGGTGTAAACTGCCTCACGTCCGACGATCTGTTTACACACTCAGGAACCCTACGCTCTTCCACAGATCCTAGTGCAAACTGCCTCACTTTCGGTGATCTGCTCACACACTCAGGAACTCTAAGCTCTTCCACAGATCCTGGTGCAAACTGCCTCACTTTTGGCGATCTGTTCACACACTCAAGAACTCCTGCTCTTCCACAGATCCTAGTGCAAACTGCCTCACTTTCAACGATCTGCTCACACACTCAAGAACCCTAAGCTCTTCCATAGATCCTGGTGCAAACTGCCTCACTTTCGGTGATCTGCTCACACACTCAGGAACCCCCACTCTTCCACAGATCTTGGAACAAATTGCCTCACTTTCGACGATCTGCTCACACACTCAAGAACCCTAAGCTCTTCCAAAGATCTTGGTGCAAACTGCCTCACTTTCGGCGATCTGCTCACACACTCAGGAACTCCCGCTCTGATACCACTTGATGGGGAGTCAAATTTTCTAATCAATCAAATTCAATTCTCATTCAAAAAAACTTGGAAAGATTTACAAAAATGGCAGTAGTCTGCCAAATAAACTCCTTTATTTCGAAAGATAGTTTATTTATTTTTCTTTACAGCATTTCTCCCCTGGAAGAAAAGCAGCCCAAACAGGTCCAGAATGACCCTCTTGCCTTCAACTCTGCAACTCTGTCTTAGCAGTTTTTCGACCCTTGTGCATGCCTTTGCTTCCCATTTTAAAATCTCTGGCGTGACTCTCCGTTTGCCCTTTTCTGACCCTTCATTTCATTTATCGTGCCTCTTCGTTGTCTTGGCTTTCGAAACGTCTTTCTTTTCGACTCTTGATCTTCGTCTGCTTTCATTGCACCTTGGTGCCACGTGCTGTTCAGTGCTGCCACTGTAGACTCTGTCCGCCTGTCAACCAATGATGATGTTCGGTATACCCACCGCTCGATAATTTCCTCTGTAACGGCCCCTGTAACCGCCTACCCCTTTTTTTTTTTTTGGTCACAAAAATGTGACATGTCGCGATATCGCGACACTTTTTCTTCTTTTCCAACATGTCGCGATATCGCGACACTTTTTCCTTCTTACCCTTTCTCTTCTCTTTTAGTCGCGAAAATGTGACATGTCGTGATATCGCGACACTTTTTCTCTCTTACTCTTTCTCTTCTCTTTTAGTCGCGAAAATGCGACATGTCGCGATATCGCGACACTTTTTCTCTCTTGAGCCTTCTCTCGCCTTTTGGTCGCGAAAATGCGACATGTCACGATATCGCGACACTTTTCTCCCTTGCGCCTTCTCTCGTCCTTTGGTCGCGAAAATGCGACATGTCGCGATATCGCGACACTTTTTCTTCCTCGCCTTCTCTCGTCCTTTGGTCGCGAAAATGCGACATGTCGCGATATCGCGACACTTTTCTCCCTTGCGCCTTCTCTCGTCCTTTGGTCATGAAAATGCGACATGTCGCGATATCGCGACACTTTTTATCCCTTGAGCCTTCTCTCGTCCTTTGGTCGCGAAAATGCGACATGTCGCGATATCACGACACTTTTTCTCTCTTGAGCCTTCTCTCGTCCTTTGGTCACGAAAATGCGACATGTCGCGATATCGCGACACTTTTTCTCTCTTGAGCCTTCTCTCGTCTTTTGGTCGCGAAAATGCGACATGTCGCGATATCGCGACACTTTTTCTCTCTTGAGCCTTCTCTCGTCTTTTGGTCGCAAAAATGCGACATGTCGTAATATCGCGACACTTTTTCTCTCTTGACCCTTCTCTCGTCTTTTGGTCGCGATATCACGACACTTTTTCTCTCTTGAGCCTTCTCGTCTTTTGGTTGCGAAAATGCAATAAGTTGCGATATCACGACACTTTTTCTCTCTTGCGTCTTCTCTCATCTTCGGGTCGTGAAAATGCGACATGTCGCGATATCGCGACACATTTTCTCTCTCTACCGACATGTCATGACATTTTTTCTTCTTTGCGGTATTTTGCTTTTCGTTGGATGCTCCTACATCAAAATGCAACATGTCGCGATATCGCGACACCTTTTCCTCCTTGTTCTCTCCCTTTGCTTTGGACTGTGAAAATGCAACATGTCGCGATATAGCGACACTTTTTTCTCCTTGTGGTGTTTTGATTTTTCTTTGATCTTTAGCATGTGGGCCACTTCAGTCTTCTTGAAAAACATGCAAAAAAGGTGGGTCCCCAATTTTGGGGTACGTTGTGGAGCAGCCACAACAAGATGTTAATGGCACTGGTGTTATCACACTTAACTAAAATTGGCTCACTGAAGTTAATACCAGGATCTTTCAGGGTTTGTTTCATCCATAATACTTGCGTACAACACGTCGCTACAATATATTTTGCCTTTGCTATGGATAAGGAGACTGACTCTTGTTTCTTACTATGCCACGCGACCAACCTATCTCCAAGATAAAATGTACCTCCACTGGTACTCTTTCTGTCATCTACACATCCTGCCCAATCCACATCTGAATATGCAATAAGGGTGAAGTCCATACCTTTTGGATACCATAACCCATACTCCATAGTACCCTTGAGGTACCGAAGAATCCTCTTCACTACTGTCACATGAGTCTCCTTGGGACTAGCCCGAAATCGTGCTACCATGCATACTGCCTCGCAAAATATCTTGTCCGGTAGTCGTCAAGTACAAGTAAGCTCCCAATCATAGATCTATGCATGGTTTGATCAACATGTGGAGATTTGTCATCCTTGCTCAACTTGCAACCTGTCATCATGGGAGTGCTAACTGGCTTACAATTCTCCATTGTGAACTTTTTTAGCATCTCTTTCACATATTTAATTTGAGAAATAAATATGCCCTTCTCATTTTGATTAACTTGCAACCCGAGGAAATACGAAAGTTCACCAATCATTGACATTTCAAATTCTTTTTGCATCTTATTTGCTAAATCTTTACACGACTCATCTTTGTTGTCGCCAAATATGATATCATCTACGTATACAACAAGAATAATAATATGGCCATTTTCTGTTTTGACATACAAATTACTATCCACCATACATTTCTTGAACCCTTGTTGAGTAAGATAGTTGTCTAGCCTTGCATACCATGCTCGGGGTGCCTGTTTTAAGCCATATAATACTTTCTTCAACTTGCAAACCAAGTTGGGATCATCACCAAGTTGAAAACCATCTGGCTGCTCAATATAAACCTCTTCTTCAAGTTTCCCATTCAAAAATGTTGATTTCACATCCATTTGATAAACTTTGAAATTCTTGTAAACTCGCTAAAGCCGTAAACATTCTAATTGCCTCTAGTCTAGCCACAGGTGCAAAGGTTTCCTCAAAGTCAATACCTTCAACTTGTGCATAGCCTTTACATACCAATCTTGCTTTATTCCTGACTACCTGTCCGTCTTCATTCAATTTGTTTCGAAAGACCCATTTAGTATCAATTTGTATTAATGTAACTTCCTGCTCATGTAGGCACCTTGAATGCAATCATAAAATGTGAGTTTTCTGATTTTGCACATGAATTAAATATTTTCATCAAAGCATCATAATAGATCTAACAATCTTCACATCAATGTGCAGCACAAATACACACTGCTTTTATCAAAACACATCTATGTAGCTAGGGCAACATTCTTTCACTAAACCAAATTATCTGAACTTTTATAATCCATAACTTTGAACCATGGCAGTAAGAACCATCAAAAGTACAAAACTGACATATAGCAATACTACCAATGGTGACAAGTCTCAACTTAATCACCACCCTTCATGGCATCTCCACAAACAACTACATGAACTAAAACACACTTTGAAAACTATACGACAACTCCCCCTGACTACTTGCCTTTCATCCTCAAATAACCAAACAACATAGGAGCATTAAAATAAAAATTTAAGATTGCTTCCCCTGAGGATGTGCTAACTGGAGCTGCTTAGTGCAATAGAGGAGTAGTCTCCTTTAGTCCAAGGAGACATGATTTCCTCTCTTCTTTCTTTCTCCAAACTTCTTTGAACTTGGGCTTGAGTTTTTCAAATGCATCCCTATTTTGAACCTTTTCGTGAACTTGAAAATTTCTCTTGGGTGGTTGTCTCTTGTGCATCCTTGATGGATGATTATTTTCTTTTCTTTGATGCACATGATTTCTTCCCTATCTGTGTTGCATTCTTTGTTTGATGAAATCTACTGTCTTGCCTTAGATTAGATACAAAATTTCCTGGACAAAACCTTGCTATGTGCCCATGACCATTACATTTAAAACATTGCACATGGTGTTCAATCGGAAAAACAGATGTATTTCTACCAGCATAACTCTTTGATCTATTATTCAATCCACAATAAATTGCCTTGTGACCATAATGGTTGCATCTAAAACAATAGCCATTAAAAGCATTATTATGAATAAAGTGAGAGTGATAGAACCTCTTTTGTTGTGGTTGTTTTGTTGTAGATCTCCTTTGAGATTTTCTTCCTTTTGAAGATTTAGCTTCAAACTTTTCTTGCTTTGATCCTTCAACGGTGGACTTCTTCTCTGCACATTTAGAAGATGAAGGTTGTTCAGCTTCACATCCAAGACCAAGCTTAGCCATGGAGCTTCTTTGTTGCCTTATCATTTTATCTAGCAACTCTGTGCTCTTCTCAAATTTGAGATTTGTATTGGCCTCTTCTAGTTGTTTGCTCAATAAACCAATCTCCTCTTCTTGTTTGCAGCAAACAATCTCTTTCTCATTGATCCGTGACTTGAGAGTTTCTTCAATCCTTTTGGACTCTTCTACTTGCAGATTTAGATCACTAATAACTTTGTTAGATTCCTCTTCACGTTTGCTACATACATCGACTTTATCATCTAGGTGTGACTTCAAGGCTTCTTCTATTTTCTTGGCTTTATGAATTTGTAAGAAGAGATATTCAATATTATCCCCATATTCTTCTAACTTCTTGGACAGTCTTTTGTTATTTTTCCTTTCTATATCCAACTCTTCAAGTGTAGCGATCAACTCACCTTCCAGATCTACTTCAACCTCAAGGTTTTCATCACATACTTCAGAATTCACTCCTATCTTTTCTAGTTCAATTTTCTCTTCCATAGGAACTGAAACTGACTGAGATGCCTTATTGGAGGAGGATCTATTCTTCTTACCCATTGCGTACTAATCCAAGATCAACCCTAGCTGATTTAGCCTAACAAGGAAAACTGGCACTAATACCAATTGTTAGTATCACAATGACACTAAGAGGGGGGTGAATCAGTGTATCTCTTGTTACTTAAATCTTCAACTCTTAAAGCCGAAACAATGAAAACTTAAAACCAAATAAAGCAAATATAACAAGATAACATCACACAACATAAGATGTACCGAGGTTCACCGATTTGGCTACTCCTCAAAATTACTGTTTGGACTCCCATCCAAATCTAGCTTTTGCAAAGCACCAACTCTACAATCAATTTACCAAAGACCCACTGGAAGAAGCATCAACCCTCGATTTACCAAAGACCAACTAGAAGGAGCACCAACCCCCGATTTACCAAAGACCAACTAGAAGGAGCACCAACCCCTGATGCCAAGCACCAACTTGGACTTCAATTTTGAAACTAGAAGATTGACATAAAAATACCTTCACTTTTACAAGACCCTAACTGGTCTATTGTTTACCCAACATCTACCACAATTCACAAAACACGCACACTTATCGCCCACCAAAAAATTCTCCAAGCAACACTCCTTTTATAACAATATTTTCTCTTTGTAACTCCTTTTGTAACTTCCATATTCTCACATGCCACCTATCAATTGTAACTCCTTCTTTTGTAACTTCCATATTCTCATATGCCACTTGTCAATTGTAACTTCTTTATATAACTCCTTTATGACACAATATTATTCTATGCCACTTGTCAATTGTAACTTCTTTATGTAACTCCTTTATTACACTATATTCTCCTATGCCACTTTTCAATTGTAACTCCCTTTTTATATTTTCAACCTAGTCCATATTTTCTACAGTCACTACTGGTCACATCTTACTTTCAACTGTTCAAATCTGGAGAAGACATTTCGTCAAAACACTTCACGGCCAACTACAGTGCACCTTACTCAAACTCATACTTCTGGACCTCGGATTGACATGGTTCAAAAAGCGAAGTTGCTCATCTTGATGATCTAAACATGAATCCATAATCAGAATTCAATATTTTTTACAAAATGACATGAATTTTATCAATTTACCGCTGTCACATAAAACTGTCCAAAACTGAAAAAAAAAAAATTGAAAACATTTTGTTTCTCCTTCCATGATTGTTCGTTTTCTCCTTCCACGACTATTTGTTTTCTCATTTCCTTGTGCATGCATGTGTTTTGGTTTTCGAAAAGGTTTTTCGTTTCTATTTTGTGACCCTTCGTTTCATTTTCTCCACATGGGCATGCATCCGCTTCTTTCCATGTGTAACGACCATCTTAGATGATTTCAAATCATTAAAGATTCCTTATGTAACATTTTGTCTTATTTATTGAATTTTGTCCTTATGTGACAAATTACCTTATTCAATCTTCGATTTATTCCTTATAGGTCCACGTCACTATGCAGTCTTCAGTTTCACTATCCTGGTGTTCATCACTAATATCAGACGCACTGTCAACTACTCTGTTCCTTTGGCGAAAATGCAACATGTCGCGATATTGCGACACTTTTGTTTCTCTGCCTGCCTACCCTTTTTGAGTCATGAAAATGTGACATGTCGCGATATCGCGACACTTTTGTTTCTCTACCTGCCTGCCCTTTTTGAGTTGCGAAAATGGACATGTCACGATATCGCGACACTTTTGTTTCTCTGCATGCCTACCATTTTTGAGTCGTGAAAATGCGACATGTCGCGATATCGTGACACTTTTGTTTCTTTGCCTGCCTGCCCTTTTTGAGTCGCGAAAATGCGACATGTGTTAGTATCACAATGACACTGAGAGGGGGGTGAATCAGTGTATCTCTTGTTACTTAAATCTTCAACTCTTAAAGCCGAAACAATGAAAACTTAAAACCAAATAAAGCAAATATAACAAGATAACATCACACAACATAAGATGTACCGAGGTTCACCGATTTGGCTACTCCTCAAAATGATCGTTTAGACTCCCATCCAAATCCAGCCTTTGCAAAGCACCAACTTTACAATCAATTTACCGACACCCACCGGAAGGAGCATCAACCCTCGATTTACCAAGCACCAACTGGAAGGAGCACCAACCCCTGATTTACCAGCACCAACTGGAAGGAGCACCAACCCCTGATGCCAAGCACCAACTTGGACTTCCATTTTGAAACTAGAAGATTGACATAAAAATGCCTTCACTTTTACAAGACCCTAACTGGTCTATTGCTTACCCAACGTCTACCACAATTCACAAAACACACACACTTATCGCCCACAAAAAATCTCCAAGCAACACTCCTTTTATAACAATATTTTCTCTTTGTAACTCCTTTTGTAACTTCCATATTCTCACATGCCACCTATCAATTGTAACTCCTTTTGTAACTTCCATATTCTCATATGCCACTTGTCAATTGTAACTTCTTTATGTAACTCCTTTATGACACAATATTCTCCTATGCCACTTGTCAATTGTAACTTCTTTATGTAACTCCTTTATGACACAATATTCTCCTATGCCACTTGTCAATTGTAACTCCCTTTTTATATTTTCAACCTAGTCCATATTTTCTACAGTCACTGTTGGTCACATCTTACTTTCAACTCTTCAAATCTGGAGAAGACATTTCGTCAAACACTTCACGACCAACTACAGTGCACCTTACTCAAACTCATACTTCTAGACCTCGGATTGGCATGGTTCAAAAAGTGAAGTTGCTCATCTTGATGAGCTAAACATGAATCCATAATCAGACTTCAATATTTATCAATTTACCACTGTCACATAAAACTGTCCAAAACTAAAAAAAATTCTGAAATTTTTTTGTTTCTCCTTCCATGACTGTTCGTTTTCTCCTTCCATGATTGTTCATTTTCTCCTTCCATGACTGTTCTTTTTCTCCTTCCCTTGTGCATGCATGTGTTTTGGTTTCCAAAAAGGCTTTTCATTTCTATTTTGTGACCCTTCGTTTCCTTTTCTCCACATGGGCATGCGTCCGCTTCTTTCCATGTGTAACGACCATCTTAGATGATTTCAAATCATTAAATATTCCTTATGTAACGTTTTGTCTTATTCATTGAATTTTGTCCTTATGTGACAAATTACCTTATTCAATCTTCGATTTATTCCTTATAGGTCCACGTCACTATGCAGTCTTCGGTTTCACTATCCTGGTGTTCATCACTAATATCAGACGCACTGTCAACTACTCTGTTCCTTTGGCGAAAATGCAACATGTCGCGATATCGCGACACTTTTTTTTCTCTGCTTGCTTGCCCTTTTTGAGTCATGAAAATGCGACATGTCGCGATATCGCGACACTTTTGTTTCTCTTCCTGCCTGTCCTTTTTGAGTCATGAAAATGCTACATGTCGCGATATCACGACACTTTTGTCTTCTCTCTCTGCCTGCTTGTCCTTTTTGAGTCGCGAAAATGCAACATGTCGCGATATCACGACACTTTTCCTTCTTGCTCTTTCTCTTTGCTTTGGACCGCGAAAATACAACATGTCGCGATATCGCGACACTTTTTTCTCCTTGCTCTTTCTCTTTGCTTTGGACCGTGAAAATGCAACATGTCGCGATATCGCGACACTTTTTTTCCTTGCTTTTCTCTTTGCTTTGGACCGCGAAAATGCAACATGTCACGATATCGCGACACTTTTTTCTCCTTGCTTTTTCTCTTCTCTTTTGGCCGTGAAAATGCAACATGTCGCGATATCGCGACACTTTTTCTCCTTGCTTTTTCTCTTCTCTTTGGCCGTAAAAATGCAACATGTCACGATATCGTGACACTTTTTTCTCCTTGTTTTTCTCTTCTCTTTTGGCCGCGAAAATGCAACATGTCGCGATATCGCGACACTTTTTTCCTTGCTTTTTCGCTTCTCTTTTGGCCGCGAAAATGCAACATGTCGCGATATCGCGACACTTTTTTCTCTTTGCTTTTTCGCTTCTCTTTTGTCCATGAAAATGCAACATGTCGCGATATCGCGACACTTTTTTCTCTTTGTTTTTTTGCTTTTTCTTTGATCTTTAGCATATGGGCCACTTCGGTCTTCTTGGAAAATATGCAAAAAGGTGGGTCCCCAATTTTGGGGTACGTTGTGGCCACAACATGACGATTTTTTCAACTTTGCACAAACAACTTGTAACAACTTCACCCAAACATCAAAAACATCCTCATAAGCATTTAACATCACTGTACATACTCTGAATAACCTCTGAACTCCTGTCCACTACATCAACCGATCTATCTGACTGTGTTGACAACAATGACAATACTGTCGTTGCACCTTGCTCAACAATCTCCCCCTTTGGAATTGTTGGCAACACACGTGCAATTTCCTGTAACTCTTCTCCCCCTTTGACAACAATACCAAAGGGCTGCTGCAAACTCCCCCCGAGTCCATGCACAACATTCTCGGGCAAAAATTATTACACTTAGCAAAAATCACAAACATGAGCAAAAAGATAAACAAATACACAAATGCTCCCCCTGAGAATGTGGTCCCGATAGCTAGTCAATTCTTGGGAAGCGTGACCACTCCCAATTTATTGCGAAGGTACTCAAAGACTTCCTTGGGCAACGGTTTTGTGAAGATATCCGCTACTTGCTCTTTTGTTGGAACAAAATCCAACTTAACCTCACCTTCCGCAACTTTCTCCTTCAAAAAGTGATACCGAATAGCAATATGTTTTGTGCGAGAATGCATAACCGGATTCTTTGAGATGTTAATGGCACTGGTGTTATCACACTTAACTAAAATTGGCTCACTGAAGTTAATACCAAGATCTTTCAGGGTTTGTTTCATCCATAATACCTACGTACAACACGTTGTCGTTGCAATATATTCTGCCTCTGCTATGGATAAGGAGACTGACTCTTGTTTCTTATCGTGCCACGCGACCAACCTGTCTCCAAGATAGAATGCACCTCCACCGGTACTCTTTCTGTCATCTACACATCCTGCCCAATCTGCATCTGAATACGCAATAAGGGTGAAGTCCTTACCTTTTGGATACCATAACCCATACTCCATAGTACCCTTGAGGTACCGAAGAATCCTCTTCACTGCTGTCACATGAGTCTCCTTGGGACTAGCCTGAAATCGTGCTACCATGCATACTGCCTACAAAATATCTGTTCTGGTAGCTATCAAGTACGATAAGCTCCCAATCATAGATCTGTACATGGTTTGATCAACATGTGGAGATTTGTCATCCTTGCTCAACTTGCAACCTGTCGTCATGGGAGTGCTAATTGGCTTACAATCCTCCATTGTGAACTTTTTTAGCATCTCTTTCACATATTTAATTTGAGAAATAAATATGCCCTTCTCATTTTGATTAACTTGCAACCCGAGGAAATACGAAAGTTCACCAATCATTGACATTTCAAATTCTTTCTGCATCTTATTTGCTAAATCTTTACACGACTCATCTTTGTTGCTACCAAATATGATATCATCTACGTATACAACAAGAACAATAAGATGGCCATTTTCTATTTTGACATACAAATTACTATCCACCATACCTTTCTTGAACCCTTGTTGAGTAAGATAGTTGTCTAGCCTTGCATACCATGCTCGGGGTGCCTGAACTTATCATCATTAGTGATGATGAAGAGGAGGTAGCTGAGAACAACTATGAACCTGAAGAACCTGCCTTCATTGTCATCAGGTGATGATAGTGACAATGGCTATGAACCCGCTTCATACAAATCAGAAGAAATCGGATACCCGAAGATCGGTGACCCGATGGCGATTGAACAAAATATTGCACACGCAGTTGAGAAAATGTGTAACGATCAAATGTGGATCGATCTGAATTTGTCTCCTTGAATATTTGTACTCAATTTGTATTGATGTAACTTCCTACTCATGTAGCCACTTTGAATGCAATAATAAAATGTGAGCTTTCTGATTTTGCACGTGAATTAAATATTTTCACCAAAGCGTCATAATAGATCTAACAATCTTCACATCAATGTGTAGTACAAATACACACTGCTTTTATCGAAACACATATATGCAGCTAGGGCAACATTCTTTCACTAAACCAAATTATCGAACTGTTATAATCCATAACTTTGAACAATGGCAGTAAGAACCATCAAAAGTACAACACTGACATATAGCAATACTACCAATGGTGACAACTCTCAATTTAATCACCACCCTTCACGGTACCTCCACAAACAACTACATGAACTAAAACACACTTTGACAACTATACGACAACTCCCCCTGACTACTTGCCTTTCATCCTCAGATAACCAAACAAATACATAGGAGCATTAAAATAAAACTTTAAGATTGCTCCCCCTGAGGATGTGCTACCTGGAGTTGCTTAGTGCAATAGAGGAGTAGTCTCCTTCAGTCCAAGGAGACATGATTTCCTTTCTTCTTTCTTTCTCCAAACTTTCTTGAACTTGGGCTTGAGTTTTTCAACTACATCCCTATTTTGAACCTTTTCGTGAACTTGAACATTTCTCTTGGGTGGTTGTCTCTTGTGCATCCTTGATGGATGATTATTTTCCTTTCTTTTATGCACATGATTTATTCCCTGTCTGTGTTGCATTCTTTGTGTCTGATGAAATCTACTGTCTTGCCTTAGATTAGATACAAAAGTTCTTGGACAAAACCTTGCTATGTGCCCATGACCATTACATTTAAAACATTGCATATGGTGTTCAATCAGAAAAGCAGATGTATTTCTACCATCATAACTCTTTGATCTATTATTCAATCCACAATAAATTGCCTTGTGACCATAATGGTTGCATCTAAAACAATAGCCATTAAAAGCATTATTATGAATAGAGTGAGAGTGATAGAACCTCTTTTGTTGTGGTTGCTTTGCTGTAGATCTCCTTTGATATTTTCTTCCTTTTGAAGATTCAGCTTCAAACTTTTCTTGCTTCGATCCTTCAACAGTGAACTTCTTCTTCTCTGCATATTTGGAAGATGAAGGTTGTTCAGCTTCATATCCAAGACCAAGCTTAGCCATGGAGCTTCTTTGTTGCCTTATCATTTCATCTAGCAACTCTGTGCTCTTCTCAAATTTGAGATTTGTATTGGCCTCTTCTAGTTGTTTCTTCAAAAAAACAATCTCTTCTTCTTGTTTGCAGCAAACAATCTCTTTCTCATTGATCTCGTGACCCGAGAGTTTCTTCAATCCTTTTGGACTCTTCTACTTGCAACTTTAGATCACTAATAACTTTGTTAGATTCCTCTTCACGTTTGCTACATACATCGACTTTATCATCCAGGTGTGACTTCAAGGCTTCTTCTATTTTCTTGGCTTTATGAATTTGTAAGAAGAGATCTTCAATCTTATCCCCATATTCTTCCAACTTCTTGGACAGTATTTTGTTCTTTTTCCTTTCTATATTCAACTCTTCAAGTGCAGCGATCAACTCACCTTCTAGATCTACTTCAACCTCAAGGTTTTCATCACATACTTCAGAATTCACTCCTTCAACCTTTTCTAGTTCAATTTTCTCTTCCACAGGAACTGAAACTGATCGAGATGCCTTATTGGAGGAGGATCTATTCTTCTTACCCATTGCATACTAATCCAAGATCAACCCTAGCTGATTTAGCCTGAAAAGGGAAACTGGCTCTGATACCAATTGTTAGTATCACAATGACACTGAGAGGGGGGGTGAATCAGTGTATCTCTTGTTACTTAAATCTTCAACTCTTAAAGCCGAAACAATGAAAACTTAAAACCAAATAAAGCAAATATAACAAGATAACATCACACAACATAAGATGTACCGAGGTTCACCGATTTGGCTACTCCTCAAAATGACTGTTTGGACTCCCATCCAAATCCAGCCTTTGCAAAGCACCAACTTTACAATCAATTTACCAACACCCACTGGAAGGAGCACCAACCCCTGATTTACCAGCACCAACTAGAAGGAGCACCAACCCCTGATTTACCAGCACCAACTAGAAGGAGCACCAACCCCTAATGCCAAGCACCAACTTGGACTTCAATTTTGAAACTAGAAGATTGACATAAAAATGCCTTCACTTTTACAAGACCTTGACTGGTCTATTGCTTACCCAACGTCTACCACAATTCACAAAACACACACACTTATCGCTCACAAAAAATTCTCCAAGCAACACTCCTTTTATAACAATATTTTCTCTTTGTAACTCCTTTTGTAACTTCCATATTCTCACATGCCACCTATCAATTGTAACTCCTTCTTTCATATTCTCATATGCCACTTGTCAATTGTAACTCCTTTATGTAACTCCTTTATGACACAATATTCTCCTATGCCACTTGTCAATTGTAACTTCTTTATGTAACTCCTTTATGACACAATATTCTCCTATGCCACTTGTCAATTGTAACTCCTTTTATATTTTCAACCTAGTTCATATTTTCTACTTTGGTCACATCTTACTTTCAACTATTCAAATTGAGAAGACATTTCGTCAAACACTTCATGGCCAACTACAGTGCACCTTACTCAAACTCATACTTCTGGACCTCATATTGGCATGGATCAAAAATTGAAGTTGCTCATATTGATGAGCTAAACATGAATCCATAATAGACTTCAATATTTATATCAATTTTCTACACATAAAATGTCCAAAAAAAAAAATTCTGAAATTTTTTGTTTCTCCTTCCATGACTGTTCATTTTCTCCTTCCATGACTGTTCATTTTCTCCTTCCCTTGTGCATGCATGTGTTTTGGTTTCCAAAAAGGCTTTTCATTTCTATTTTGTGGCCCTTCGTTTCCTTTTCTCCACATGGGCATGCGTCCGCTTCTTTCCATGTGTAACGACCATCTTAGATGATTTCAAATCATTAAAGATTCCTTATGTAACGTTTTGTCTTATTCATTGAATTTTGTCCTTATGTGACAAATTACCTTATTCAATCTTCGATTTATTCCTTATAGGTCCACGTCACTATGCAATCTTCGCTTCACTATCCTGGTGTTCATCACTAATATCCGACGCACTGTCAACTACTCTGTTCCTTTGGCGAAAATGCAACATGTCGCGATATCGCGACACTTTTGTTTCTCTCTCCTTGCCCTTTTTGAGTCGCGAAAATGCTACATGTCGCGATATCGCGACACTTTTGTTTCTCTTGCTCTTTCCTTTTTGAGTTGCGAAAATGCTACATGTCACGATATCGCGACACTTTTTTTCTCTTCTTGCTCTCTCTTTTGAGTCACGAAAATGCAACATGTCGCGATATCGCGACACTTTTTTTCTCTTGCTCTCTCCTCTTTGCTTGAGTCACGAAAATGCAACATGTCGCGATATCACGACACTTTTTCCTCCTTGCTCTTTCTCTTTGCTTTGGACCGCGAAAATGCAACATGTCGCGATATCGCGACACTTTTTCTCCTTGCTCTTTCTCTTTGCTTTGGACCGCGAAAATGCAACATGTCGCGATATCGCGACACTTTTTTTTCCTTGCTTTTTCTCTTCTCTTTTGGCCGTGAAAATGCAACATGTCGCGATATCGCGACACTTTTTTCTCCTTGCTTTTTCTCTTCTCTTTTGGCCGTGAAAATGCAACATGTCGCGATATCGTGACACTTTTTTCTCCTTGCTTTTTCTCTTCTCTTTTGGCCGCGAAAATGCAACATGTCACGATATCGCGACACTTTTTCTCCTTGCTTTTTCTCTTCTCTTTTGGCCGCGAAAATGCAACATGTCGCGATATCGCGACACTTTTTTCTCTTTGCGGTGTTTTGCTTTTTCTTTGATCTTTAGCATATGGGCCACTTCGGTCTTCTTGGAAAATATGCAAAAAGGTGGGTCCCCAATTTTGGGGTACGTTGTGGAGCAGCCACAACATGACGATTTTTTCAACTTTGCACAAACAACCTGTAACAACTTCACCCAAACATCAAAAACATCCTCATAAGCATTTAACATCACTGTACATACTCCGAATAACCTCTGAACTCCTGTCCACTGCATCAACCGATCTATCTGACTGTGTTGACAACAATGACAATAATGTTGTTGTACCTTGCTCAACATAGGTGACAAAGATTACATTCGTACAACATGGAGCGGATGCATGTAGGAAGTGGTGGAATGATGATAAGAACAGGAATCATCCTTGGAGAAAGAAATTTGAGGATGCTCATGTGGCGATCATTGCACAAATTCTGCTATTTCATATAACATTCTTCCAGAACTATCTATTACAGATAGTTTAGGCGTACAACCCTACAACCCAAACTGCCTATGTTAATGTGGGCAAGAGGTCAGTGAAAGTGGATATTTCGGTAGAGGCATTTCAAAAAAAAATTGACTTACTGGAAGATGGTATGGAGATAGTAAAAATATTGGTAGACCCAATAGAGGCATACCGCCTCGTCACTCCCATGACCACTGTCAAATCACTGACGAAAGCAAAGATCTCAGGCACAGGAACACGCAAAATAAAACAGAGCCAGTTGAGAGGATAACATTAGGCGTGTGAAATGAATATAGTCATGGCTCGACTGTTAGGAGATATAAGGGCCACATAAATGTCAATGTGGATGGCATAATATGCAGAAGGTATCACCAAGGGGATTCAATATAATTGGGGTACCTTTCTGGAAAGAAGAATACATGAGGCACTGACAAAGAGACCGAAGAATTTTAGGATGACCTTCCATGCAATTGGATTGCTATTGAATGTGGTTACGAAAGCAGGAATGCATTTCCCAAGATTGACGCCACCCCGAGAAATCAGGCCAGGACAGCCAACGATATTGAAGTGGGCAAAGTCAGTGCCAATCTCAAAAGTGACTCCGAAGAGACCTTGAACAGGGAGTGAGTGACATATCAATGAAGCTCAAGAAGAGAGTACTCCAGAGAAAGATGCGAATGTACATCATAGGCGAAAAATGCCTAGATAGTTAGAAGAGGAGCTAGAACAACAAGCAACAATACAACGGTAACAGGAGCAGCCACTCGTCCAAGAACGGGAGAAGAGGCAAGGAAGCCCCATACAAATAATGACGAGAAAACAACGGGAAAGAATGATGAGCAAAACAGTTCCAGAGGTACAAGAAAAAGAATAGTCATACTCAAAAGCGATGGAACTAGATGCGTTGTATTGGATCGAGGCAGAGAGAATAGTACAATATCCACAAATCTTCCAACATTTTGAGAAGATGAATGCTTTTGAATTTTTCAAGGGAATTGAGGTAGGGCTAGATGGAGTAGCCACTACCCAGGAAGAAGCAGAAGCAAGAATAAACACCATAAAAAAAGAACCCAAGAAGAAGCCTTGTTACAAATTTGTAACAGGAAGCTCAAGTAAGGGAGATGCACCGAAAAATACGGGGGCATCACAAGAAAAAAATAACTTGTTGCTGAGAAAATCACGACAATGAATATACAACAAATTCCAGAAGAAGTAATAGAGGAACAACATGTGGGCAGTAATGAGCAAGAAGTAGCCCAAGAGAACACTGAAGAGCAACAAGTGGGCTCAGTTGAATCAAAAAAGGCCCAAGAACAAGTTGAGCAGCAGCAATCTCAGGAGGGGATTGTGAATATTGAAGATAATGAGGAGAAAATTGTAAAAAAATCTCCACCTCAGGAGAAAATAGATATAGTAAGAGCACTACAGGAGCTCGGGGGAAGCTCTAGCCACCTTATGGAGGAAGAAGATGTCAGAAATCCTACAGAGGAAGAACTACGAGGAATGGAATCTAGTTATCTTATGGAAATACCGCGGTTCTGTAGAATTACAACTAAAGAGGAGGCTCACAAAATAGAGGATAATGTGGAACACTTCTTCTCTCAGTTGGGCCATGTGATCAATAGTGCCATACTAGAATTTTGCATTGGCCATGTAGGAGAATTGAAGCTGTGGGAAGAACAAGTGTCTCTCGAATTGGAGAGGATAACATAATGGGTGATCAGTGCAGAGCGTACAAGGAAGATAGCAGACACTCACACACAAAATCCATGGGGGTTACCTAAGGAAGAGGTAACAACAATTTTGGGAAGAGAAAACTTGATAGAAGGGGTGGTCATAAATTATAGGAAAGACCCAAGGGTGTACTTGGATAGAGTCAACCATCCGACCTGTCCTGCAAATATGACAGAGTTGGAATACAAGAGGGTTGCTACTAGAGTGGCCATCACCCTAAGGAATTTGAACTTTCTAACACATTGGATAGAGTGGTTGAGCATTGGATTGGAACAAATCCATCATCTCAAGGAGAAGCATAAGGAGGAAACTATAGCCACTCAATAGGAATTAGCCGCAATGCAAGAAGAACTGCAGAATAGTAGATCTACCGTAGAAGATAAAATAAAGAAATTGGAGGATGCTCTGTCAGGCCTCATAACTGATTCTAAAGCCATAATTAGCACGTTTGAAGAAGAAAAGAGATTGTTCTCACAGACGGTAGAGGATAGAATTAAGGAGTTGGAGGCACAACTCAAAGCAAAATATGAGCAGATGACAACTCATTTGGCCGAAAAGAGTGAGAAAATGGTTACACAATCCAAGAAAATAGAGGAGCTGATGAAGGACAATATACAGTTGAATGAGATGGTCCTAGAAAAGCAAGCTCAACTGAATATTAGATAGGACCAGAATCGAGCTATGGAGGCGAATATCAATTACCACCTGCAAACCATTACTAAAAAGAATGAAGAACTACAGGTGGTAGCTCGAGCAGAAGCTCACTGGAAGGAGAAGTTGAAGAAGAGTGCCTCAGACCATGAGAAGCAGATGATGGAGTTCCTAAAATCTACCAAATAAAAGACTAACTTTCACATAGCAAAAGCAGTAGAAATGGGAAGCTACGTAGCCAAGCTGAAGAATAAACGAGAAATGTATAAGTTATAGGTTAAGGAATTAGAGGCTATCGTGGCAGAATACAAAGAACAACAAAAGAAGCAAAACGAGTCGGTGAGGACACCGACAAAAGTAAAAGGGAGGGCAAATGTAGGCAGCAAATCCATCTCCCATAAGAAGAAGAAATGATTAAAGGGAGTTGCTCAATTTTGACAGTTTTGACACAAGTGACAGTTTGCTCAAGTTTTGTAAATCGGACAGTGAGGATCAAACCGTACAGTAAGGGGTAAAAACGTACAAATGGAATTTCAAATCGTATAGGGCAATGACAAATCGTACAAGGTGCACCGAAATTCATTCAAATGCAAGGGAAATGTAATTTTAGAGTGATGTGGTGCATAAATTTGCTAACTAAGGTGTTAAACTTAGTAAAAGTCAAATTAATGTATTCAATTGTATACAGGAAGTTGTAAATAATGTATTGCCTTAGGAACCACTTTGGAATGGCCTGTGCAACGTTATATAAGGCCTCATTTTCAAAATTATAGGTCTGGTTGCTAGAGTTAAGATATAGTACTTGTAGTTGTTGATCCTATGAATTATTGCAATTACATAGATATATTTTTTCACATTGTAATCGAATCCATAGATATCAATGAGCATAATGACTGTTTTGGACGATTGTGTATGATCTTGGCAATGAGTAACAATGATTTGTGGATGAATATGATGTGTTTGTGTTTTCTATTGATTGTTATAGATTAATTTTGTGCATTGTTGCAACCCTGTGGTAGAATCTGGTACTAGTGAAATTTGGAGAATGATCTAGAAGCATGGTAGTAGCAAGGGAGACGTATTGAATGACATTGTATGATTTCTGGACTTAATAAGACACATGGTATCTCAACAACCCGGTTAAGATGTTTTTGCCTATTGCGGAGATTGCATTGATTGGTCTATAAAACCCTTACAAAACATCCCAGAGAGATTGAAGCAATGGAACATCTAGACTAGAATCAGGCTGTATTTTTAGTTTGTATAAATCGTATATCATTTTCCTTACAAATTGTACAAAGCACTTTTACCCGATTTGGTAAAACAAGCGATCGAGAGAAACTTACCCGATTTGGCAGTTTTGGGAAATCGACTTGATCGATTACAAAACTGTGTACAACAGTACCCAAAACTGAATGCCAATTTTTCTATGTGCAAGATCATACCATCTTCGACACTGTATGATTTGAGATCATACAGTGTAGGCATTTGATGACCGTACAAAGTGATTATAGTTTGTACAAGGGTAGTTCGAGTGGGCATACGACCGTACGATTTGGTAAGTGAGTTGGGTTTAACCTATTGATCATTCTTATCCCTAGAAAATACCTTCCCACCTGGAATACTCCACCCCTATGCTACATGGCATACATCAAACTCCCAACAACACTTGCATAAGGAACACAAGACATTTCCTCCTCTTCTTCTTGTTCCTTTGGATATTGTTTTGCAAATATATTTACACCCAAAGGAATGAGGCTCTTGACTAGTTTAAAATCATGCATATTAAATCTCTTTGATATTGTCTCAATATATTTTCTATAATTCAACTAGAGTCTCTTATTTGACCAATCCCTCTTAGTTTGAATGCCCAAGATGATATTTGCAGGACCAAGATCCTTCATATCAAACTGCGATGACAATTGAGACTTAAAATTCTGGATGATTTTTCGTTATTTCCAATTAACAACATATCATCAACATAAAATGCCACAATAATAAAGTGATCACCAACCTATTTGATGTACACACAATGATCAACTTTACTTCATGAAAACCAAGTACAAATACATAAGTATCAAAATTTTGATACCACATCCTAGGTGATTGTTTCAAACCATATAGAGAATTATTCAATTTGCATACTAAGTCTTCCTTTACTTTTACTATGAAACCTTCTGGTTGAGATATAGATTTCTTCTTCTAGATCCCCATGTAGGAATGTTGTCTTCACATCCATTTACTCTACTTCTAGGTCAAATGCAACAATAATAGACAAAATAAATCTAATAGAAGTTAGTTTAGCAACAGGGGAGAAAACCTCACCAAAATCAATTCCCTATACTTGGGAATATCCCTTTGCTACCAGGTGAGCTTTGTACTTATCGACTTTACCTTTTGCATTAAAATTCTTGAATATCCATTTGCTACCAATTGGTTTTCTTCTAGTAGACAACTTCACCAAATCCCATGTCTTATTTTTGTCTAAATATTTTATCTCATCAACCATGGCCTTCTTCCAAAATTTACCATCCTTTGCATTAATTGCCTCCCTAACAGTTCTTGGATAATCAGTAACGGATAAAAAAAAAGTGGAATGAAAATCAAGTGAAGTGTACCTTTTTGGTTTCCTTCTTTCTTGAGTTGATCTTCTCAAGATTGGATTTTAAGGATCTGGTTCATTTTTTGAGTCAAATCATCCATGAACTCAAACTGCACCTTTTTTTGTTCTTCCTCTCCTGGCTATTATTCTTTTTTAGGAGCACTTTTAAATTATCAGAAGATTACATCTCGGCTATAAACAATTGTCCTAGTTTCTGGGTTCCAAAGTTTGTAGCCTTTAACACCATATTTATAACTAATCAATATACACCTCTCTGCTTTATTATCTAACTTGCTCATTTTTTCCTTTGGAACATGTACATAAGCATCACAACCAAAAAATCTAATATGTTCAAGAGAGGGTTTCTTTCTAGTCCACACCTCATACAAAGTTTTATCAACCAATGTTGATGTAGGTGATCGATTTACAGGGTAATATGTAGTGTCCACAACCTTTACCCAAAATTCCTGTGCTAACCCTGCACCACTAAGCATACTCCTTGTCTTTTCCATAAATGTCCAATTCATTCTTTCTACAACTCGATTTTATTGAGTGTATGGAGTTGTATTTTACCTTGCTATTTCACGCCACTTACAGAACTCAAATTCATTGTTGTAGAACTCTCCTCCATTATGTTTGCAACATCTTTATCTTCTTCTCAATCTGGTTTTCTACAAGAGCCTTAAACTCTTTGAATTTTTTAAAGACATTGGATTTCTTTCAGAGGAAATAAATCCATACATACCTTGAAAAATCATTTATAAATGAAACATAGTACAATAATTTTCCAAGTGATGGCATAGCCACAAGTCCAAACAAATAATTGTATATTAGCTCCAAAATCCCTTTTGCTCTTGCAACACTAGATGGAAACTTTACTTGATTTTTTTTACCATATACACAATGTTCACAGAGATCAAAATCTAAATACAGTAAAAATACCTTCAACCATACCTTTAGTAAGCAAAGCTCGAAGGTCATTTTCTTTGATATGTCTCATTATTTGATGTCAAAGCATTGTTTTCTCTACAAGAAGAGTAGGGGTTTTGTCTATTTCATTTTTAGGGACAACAAAACTATTACACCCATTAGTCACAGTGTTGCCCAATAGCTTATGCAGTGTTCGAATCCAAACTCCTCTTGCTAATGTTATTTCTCCTTAAACCATCATATAGGTGTCCTTTTCAAATACTATATGCACACTTGCATCACTCATTCTACTCACAACTATCAATTTTTTGGCCAATCTTAGAAAATGCAAAACACCAAGGAGGGTTTTAACCCTTCCATATTTCAACAACAGTTTGACCCTTCCACGTCCTATGATTTTGGTTGTCGATTTATCTCCTAGGAAGACATCACCTCCATTATATTTTTTTATATTCACAAAACTATTTTTTGTGAGGAGTCATAATAAAAGAAGCCCTTGAAACAACAAATCATGCATCACGATCTAAATGTGTACTCAAAGATGCCAAATATACATCCCCTCATTTTATGATGCAGGAGCATCCGGTGGCAGTAGAGCAATCTTGCATCAGCAAAAAAATTTCTAAGTGTTCTCCTTGATGTCGCGATATCGCGACAGAGAAAAGCATCGCGATATTGCGACATGTCGTGTTTTCGCAACTCAAGAAGGAGAGAGAAGGCATGGAGCAAAAATGTTGCTATTTCGCGACATGTCACGAAATCGTGACCAAAAGAAGAGAGAAGGCATGGAGCAAAAATGTCATGATTTCGTGACATGTCGATAAATCGCGACCGAAAGAAGAGAGAGAAGGCACGGAGCAAAAATGTCATGATTTCGCGACATGTCGTGAAATCATGATCGAAAGAAGACAGGAAAGGCCAGAGAAGAAAATGTCGCGATTTCGCGACATGTCGCGAAATCACGATCGAAGGAGCAGAAAGAAAGCAAGGAAGGAAACTGTCGTGATATCGTGACATGTCGTGATTTTGCGACCCGAAATGTGGTACCTAAAGAAGATTTCAGAGCTTTGCAGAAGCAAGTGCAAGCCCTGCAAGAGGAGTTGTGAAGAGGGATTGAGCTAGGAAAAAAGAGTTGTACTGACGTTGAAGATTTTGCAAGAATTGAGATGTTGAAAAAAAGGTGACAGAACAGTACATAAGTAAAGGTCACTTCTCAATCCACCCCGGTTGTCTGATGCAGGAGCATCTGATGGCAGTAGAGCAATCTTGCATCAACAAAAAAATTTCTAAGTGTTCGCCTTGAAGTCGCGATATCGCGACAAAGAAAAGCGTCGCGATATCGTGACATGTCGCATTTTCGCGACTCAAGGAGAGAGAAGGCACGAAGCAAAAATGTCTTGATTTTGTGATATGTCACGAAATCGCGACCGAAAGAAGAGAGAAAAGGCACGGAGCAAAAACATCGTGATTTCGCGACATGTTGCAAAATCACGATCGAAAGAAGAGAGAGAAGGCGCGAGCAAAAATGTCGCGATTTCGTGACATGTCGCGAAATCGCGACCGAAAGAAGACAGGAAGGGCCAAAGAAGAAAATGTCGCGATTTCGCGACATGTCACGAAATCGCGACCGAAGGAGCAGAAAGAAAGCAAGGAAGGAAACTGTCGTGATATCGCGACATGTCACAATTTTGTGACCCGAAACAGAGAGAGAAAGTAGAGAGCAAAGCTGTCGCGATTTCACGACCCAAGAGGCAAGGAGGAGGCAGAAAGGAAAGATGTCGCGATATCGCGACATGTCATGATTTCGCGACCGAAAAGGAGGAAGAAGAGCCGAAAAGGAAATATGTCGCGATATCGCGACATGTCGCATTATCGCGACCAAAGGACAAGAGAAAGCGCAAAGGAGAAAAAGTGTCGCGATATCACGACATGTCGCATTTTTGCGACCCAAGGACGAGAGAAGGCGCAAGGGAGAAAAATCGCATTTTCACAACAAAGGGACGAAAGAAGGCGCAAGGGAGGAGAAGTGTCACGATATCGCGACATGTCGCATTTTCGCGAAAAAAGGACGAAAGAAGGCGCAAGGGAGAAGTGTCATGATATCATGACATGTCACATTTTTGCAACAAAAGGACGAAAGAAGGCGCAAGGGAGGAGAAGTGTCGCGATATCGCGACATGTCGTATTTTCGTGACCCAAGGACGAGAGAAGGCGCAAAGGAGAAAATGTATCGCGATATCGCGACATGTCGCATTTTTGCGACCAAAGGATGAGAGGAGGCACAAGAGAGAAAAGTGTCGCGATATCGCGACATGTCGCATTTTCACGACCAAAAGACGATGGGAGGCGCAAGAGAGAAAAGTGTCGCAATATCGCGACATGTCGCATTCTCGCGACTCAAAGAGGGTAGGAAGGCAGAGAAGCCAAAAGTGTCGCGATATCGCGACATGTCGCATTTTTGCGACTCGAAGAGGGCAGGAAGGTAGAGAATCCAAAAGTGTCATGATATTGCGACATGTCGCATTTTCGCGACTCGAAGAGGGCAGGAAGGCAGAGAAGCCAAAAATGTCGCGATATCGCAACATGTCGCATTTTCGTGACCAAATAGAAGAAAATAAAGGGCAGGCGGTTACAGGATCCGTTACAGAGGAAACTGTCGAGCGGTGAGTATACCGAACGTCATCATTGTTTGACAGGCGGACAAAGTCTACAGTGGCAGCACTGAACAGCACATGGCACCAAGGTGCAATGGAAGCAAATGAAGATCAAAAAGAAAGACGTTTCGAAAGCCAAGACAACGAAGAGGCACGGGAAATGAAATGAAGGGTTAGAAAAGGGAGGTGGAGAGTCACGCCAGAGATGTTTAAAAGGGGAAGCGAAGGCATGCACAAGGGGTCAAAAAACTGTCGAGACAGTGTTGCAGACGTGAAGGCAAGAGGGCCATTTTGGACCTGTTTAGGCTATTTTTCTTCCAGAGTTGGAAATGTTGTGCTGTAATGTAATAGAAAATTCTTCCTGGGTGGAAGATGCTGTAATGTAATTAAAGATAAACTACCTTTCAGGATAAAGGAGTTTATTTGGCAGATTGCTGCCAGTATTGTAAATTTTTCCAAGCTTAATGAATGAGGATTTGAGAGTTTGGGGTGAGCATTTTTGGTCCCCCATCAAGTGGTATCAGAGCGGTAGTTCCTAAGCGTGTAAACAGATCGCCGAAAGTGAGGCAGTTTGCACCAGGATCTGTGGAAGAGCGAGAGTTCCTGAGTGTGTAAACAGATTTTCGAAAGTGAGGCAGTTTGCACCAGGATCTGTGGAAGAGCGGAAGTTCCTGAGTGTGTAAATAGATCGTCAAAAGTGAGGCAGTTTGCACCAGGATCTGTGGAAGATCTTAGGGTTCCTGAGTGAGTGAGCAGATCACCGATAGTGAGGCAGTTTGCACCAGGATCTATGGAAGAGCTTAGGGTTCCTGAGTGTGTGAGTAGATCGCCAACAGTGAGGCAATTTGCACCAGGATCTGTGGAAGAGCGTAGGGTTCCTGAGTGTGTAAACAGATCGCCGAACGTGAGGCAGTTTGCACCAGGATCTGTGGAAGAGCTTAAGGTTCTTGAGTGTGTGAGCAGATCACCGACAGTGAGGCAGTTTGCACTAGGATCTGTAGAAGAGCGTAAGGTTCCTGAGTGTGTAAACAGATCGCCGGACGTGAGGCATTTTACACTAGGATCTGTGAAAAGGTTGTGAGAAGAGAGCGAGGAAGAATACCTCCATGAAGAAGCCATGGTGGTGGGAGAAATGTGTTACCTAAAGAATATGACAGAGCTTTGCAGAGGCAAGTGCAAGCCCTGCAAGAGGAGTTGCGAAGAGGGATTGAGCCAGGAGAAAAGAGTCATGCTGAGGTTGAAGATTTTGCAAGAATTGAGATGTTGAAAAAAAAGGTGACAGAATAGTACAAAAGTAAAGGTCACTTCTCAATCCACCCCGGTTGTCTGATGCAGGAGCATCCGATGGCAACAGAGCAATCTTGCATCAACAAAAAAAATTCTAAGTGTTCGCCTTGATGTCACGATATCGCGACAAAGAAAAGCGTCTCGATATCGCGACATGTCACATTTTCGTGACTCAGGAAGGAGAGAGAAGGCACAAAGCAAAAATGTCTCGATTTCACGATATGTCACGAAATCGCAACCGAAAGAAGAGAGAGAAGGCACGGAGCAAAAATGTCACGATTTCGTGACATGTCACAAAATCGCGATCGAAAGAAGAGAGAGAAGGCGTGGAGCAAAAATTTCATGATTTCGTGACATGTCGCGAAATTGCAACCGAAAGAAGACAGGAAAGGGCCAGAGAAGAAAATGTCACGATCTTACGACATGTCGCGAAATCGTGACCGAAGGAGCAGAAAGAAAGCAAGGAAGGAAACTATCGCGATATCACGACATGTCATGATTTCGTGACCCGAAATAGAGAGAGAAAGCAAAGAGCAAAGCTATCGCGATTTCGCGACCCAAGAGGCGAGGAGGAGGTAGAAAGGAAATATGTTGCGATATCGCAATTTCGCGACCGAAAAGGAGGAAGAAGATCCGAAAAGGAAAGATGTCGCGATATAGCAACATGTCGCATTATCGCGACCAAAGGACAAGAGAAAGCGCAAAGGAGAAAAAGTGTCACGATATCGTGACATGTCGCATTTTCACGACCCAAGGACGAGAGAAGGCGCAAAGGAGAAAAAGTGTTGCGATATCGCGACATGTTGCATTTTCGCGACAAAAGGACGAAAGAAGGCGCAAGGGAGGAGATATCGTGACATGTCGCATTTTCGTGACAAAAGGACGAAAGAAGGCGTAAGGGAGAAGTGTCACGATATCGCGACATGTCGCATTTTCACGACAAAAGGACAAAAGAAGGCGCAAGAGAGGAGAAGTGTCACGATATCGCGACATGTCGCATTTTCGTGACCCAAGGACGAGAGAAGGCGCAAAGGAGAAAAAGTGTCATGATATCATGACATGTCGCATTTTCGCGACCAAAGGACGAGAGGAGGCGCAAGAGAGAAAAGTGTTGTGATATCACGACATGTCGCATTTTCGTGACCAAAAGATGATGGGAGGCGCAAGAGAGAAAAGTGTCGCGATATCACGACATGTCGCATTTTCGTGACTTAAGAAAGGCAAGAAGGCCGAAAAGCAAAAGTGTCGCGATATCGTGACATGTCACATTTTCGCGACTCGAAGAGGGCAGGAAGGCGGAGAAGCCAAAAGTGTCGCGATATCGTGACATGTCGCATTTTCGTGACTCGAAGAGGGCAGGAAGGCAGAGAAGCCAAAAGTGTCGCGATATCGCGACATGTTGCATTTTCATGACTCGAAGAGGGCAGGAAGGTAGAGAAGCCAAAAGTGTCGCGATATCGCGACATGTCACATTTTTGTGACTCGAAGAGGGCAGGAAGGCAGAGAAGCCAAAAGTGTCGTGATATCGCGACATGTGGCATTTTCGCGACCAAACAGAAGAAAAGAAAGGGCAGGCGGTTACAGGAGCTATTACAGAGGAAACTATCGAGTGATGGGTATACCGAATGTCATCATTGGTTGACAGGTGGACAGAGTCTACAGTGGCAGCACTGAACAACACGTGGCACCAAGGTGCAGTGGAAGCAAACGAAGATCGAAAAGAAAGACATTTCGAAAGCCAAGACAACGAAGACGCATGAGAAATGAAACGAAGGGTCAGAAAAGGGAGGCGGAGAGTCACGCCAGAGATGTTTAAAAGGGGAAGTGAAGGCATGCACAAGGGGTCGAAAAACTATTGAGACAATGTTGCAGACGTGAAGGCAAGAGGGCCATTCTGGACCTGTTTAGGCTATTTTTCTTCCAGAGTTGGAAATGTTGTGTTGTAATGTAATAGAAAATTCTTCCTGGGCAGAATATGCTGTAATAGAAAAAAAGATAAACTACTTTTCGGGATAAAGGAGTTTATTTGGCAGACTGCTGCCAGTATTGTAAATTTTTCCAAGCTTAATGAATGAGGATTTGAGAGTTTGGGGTGAGCGATTTTGGTCCCCCATCATTTTATGAAGGTGTTTGCTTTTGTGGAAGAAGCATCATCAATTCCCTTACTTTTATCAATATTTTTGGATCTACATTCTTTCTTTAAATGTCCAACTTTACCACATTTCCAACATTTTCATATCACTTTTTCTAGGAGATTTATATCTCCCTCTTGACTTCGACTTGTCCTTAGAGTTATGCTTATTTTTATCTTGGGAATGACCCCTTACAAATAAGACATCCTTGTATGAGCCCTCCATGGATTTTTACCTCATTTTTTTTGATAACAAGGATGCAACCACATCTTCAAACCTTAAAATAGTTGTAGTAGTACTCCCAATGGCCACAACCAAATTATCCCATGAATTTGAGAAAAAATATAACAAAGTAATACACTTATCTTCTTCAATCATTTTAATATCAATAAAGGATAACTGACTTATCACAGTATTAAACACATTGAGATGTTCTACCATAGAATCCCTATCACTCATCCCAAGGAGATACAACTTCTTCTAGAGGAATAATTTATTTATTAAGGACTTTGACTAATATAAAGCCCCTGACTTCTCCCATAGCTCTTGAGCATTATTTTCTCTAGATACATTGATCAACATTGTATCTGCAAGGTACAACTAGATAGTACTCTTTGCCTTCTTGTCCAACTTCTCCCAATCTTCTTACGACATATCCACAAGATTTTTTACTGACACAACCCATTGATCTCTATCCACTAGAAAATATTCCATATTTAGCTTCCATAACTCAAAGCTCTTGTCGTTAAACTTTTTGATGTCAATTCTTGTATTGCTAGCCATTTTTCTTCATGTTGGATTCACCTACAGAAAAATCCCACTAGAAAAGAGGTTTATCACAAACCCAATATACCCTTGCTTTTCTTAAGTTGAGCTAAACCCTAGCAACAAAGGCACCCCCCTAAAGCCAATAACCATGCTTTGATACCAAATTAAGAGATTGATAAACATATTCTAGAGATATTTATGCAAACATAATCGTAAAAGAGAAGGAAAAATAACATGCATTCATAATAAACAGGAATATTTATCTTTAAAACCCTTGACTGGGAAAATGAGCTGAAACTCAAAGCCACACCTCTTTATTTTTATTATTGTGCACCATTTTAACAAAGAAGTTACAATATATATAAGTATCTTGCAATATTAAACAACCCTAAACCACCAAGTGGTATTAGAATACAATGGGTATAAAACCATGGGCTAAAACCACCTATACCTACTAATTAAGGAGACTACCCCAAAAATAAGACCATGGGCTAAAACCACCCATACCCACTAATTAAGGAGACTGCCCTAAAAATAAGACCATGGGCTAAAACCACTCATACCTGCTAATTAAGGAGCCCCAAAAATAAGACCCCACATTTTTTTATTTTTTCATGCAAAGGATACAACACATCCAACACTTACAAAACCATGGTCATCCCTTAAGGTTATGATCTTTGTCCTCCATGTTCTTACATAAAATCAAGAGAACATTATTTGATAGGAAATGAAGTTTCTAGTACATATCCCATTGATTCTGGGTCTAGGTTTTTTGTTGCTGATAGATATATACAAGATGATCAATCTTTCAAAGAAGTGTTGTATCATTAACATACATCTATGACAAGCAATATTTTGAAAAATGCTCATTCCTATTATTAATATCAATATTTGTTTGGTTCTATTGTCATGGAAAACTCAATTTCCTCCAATCATTATGATATGCATTCTCTTTTAATGGTTTCCTCAACTATCCTCAATCCTATATCTCGTTCAATTAGCTAACTTGTTCTTAAAAACCCAATATATTGTCTTTTATTATAATTTGTGTAACCACAAAAAGCTTAGGGATCCCACCAACCCATAGTGTTTAAATTCCTTTTTGATATTATTTTTACGACCACTTGCCACTTTTCAACAAACCTCATCAAAATAGTTGGATGCCACAACCAATCCTCATAGAAACTCTCCTCTCTATCTTACAAAGCAAAACTCAATATATCCAAATGACAAAATATATAGATGTTTTTTCTTAATTGGTTATATGAAATTGAAATAGGTCCCACACATTACATTATGACCATGTTACCATGGTATTTTAACAAACCATATAGTGGTACTTGACAATTATGCATATATTGCCTAGCAATATTTGAACTTATATGTCTACTTTAAAAATCCATAATTTTAACCACTTGACCTCTTGCCATTTGTAAATGTTAAGGTTCATTGATGATATTGTAACATCGATCTACGGTGTGAAAGTCTTAGCTCCCCAATGCTTGTCTCACCCTCCTTGGACAACATGCAATATAGTTAGACTACATAATATATATAATATATGATGGAAATTGCAAATCTATGTTCATGAACTATGGTATATTTCTTTATATTTTACATATTGAAATGTTTATGTCATGTATAAATTTAATATATAGATTAATAGATAGATAAATATATAATTGTTCTAGACGACATCCATTTGCAAGTTTTTTGGGGCCCTTGTAGTGAATTTGTTTTTTAAACTTTGTTGCTATGCTTCCTACAATATGTGAGTTTGACTATTTAAAAAAAAATTACATGACATCAAAAATATTTACTATATATCTCTTTACAAAAAAATTAAAACCCTTTGGCTTAACATATAAATATCCTTATGAAAAACAAACTGGACTGTCTTTATATACAATTACATTGAATTTAATTTTTAACAAATATATTTATCTTAATAAATAACTTTTATATTATAAATTGTTGAATGATTTTTACTTTGTGGAAAATATACATCATTAGCAACAGATACATGATTTATTGCTTTGTTTAATATGATAGTTATTTTTGTTGTTTTAATGATTTCTATCCTTTGATGTCCCCATGTTCATCCCTATTTAGAAAGCATTAGTATATTTGGAAAGCAAACTTTGTTAGATATTAATGCTTCGAATTGTTTGTGTTATGGTAATGAAGGGTATTTAAGTACATAGGATGCCTATTTTAGGCATAACAAACCTTCAAACAAACTTGCAACTACCTTGTCCTATACTACATGCATGTACCTAGTACAAAAATTTAAGGGATAAGCATTATAATATTACTATTAATAATCAATAATAAACATGGTTGCTTCCATTATTTATTTCTTCTATATACTTTATATCCTTGTAAAATAAATAACCTTTATAAAGGGAGTCAAAATATGCAAGATGAGTAACTCAACCTAGCTATGATGGTTGTTTACATCCATATAAACTTCATGAAAATGAATATTAATCTTCAACATATCCCATAAAGGATGTAAAAATAACTTAGAATAGATGTCTAGTCAATTGAATTGACACCATTCATTGCTCACTTTGTGGCTTACTAAGAATGATGTATAGAGATATAATTGATATTTAAATTTGTGAGCAATAAGTCCTATGCCTCTTGTAGGTATTGAAATAAAACTATTCAAAAAATCTGTAGAGTAACTTAAAGAAAAACATCTCAACCCACAAACCAATTTCTATGAATGTGATTTAACATGTTATTCCAAACAAGTCTTAGATTTTTAATCCCTTCCACTAATAAGACTTCTAGAAAGTGACTTAGTATGAAAAAATTTAAAGTAATGTGTCTATAAAAGGAGTCATACTACTTTGTTTCATAAATACATATACTTGAATAGGTAGTAAATATGATATAAATTGAGAAAGGAAAATAAGGAGAAAACTATTGGACAAGGAATGGTTGCCAAGATCATCTCCATATATATAATACATGGGTAATATAAATAAAAACACTAATTTGGAGTCCAATAGTTGATAAAGCATTTCACACATTGACATATACCTTTTAATTTTACTTCACATTTTAAGTAGAAAACAGTAACCAACATCCAATAAGGTTCCATATTGATAACCAAAATTGACTCAAAAAGCATGAATTGTGATGTCAAAGAATAACGAGAAGCAATAAAGGAGATTTTTTTATAGGTAATTGGATTATTTAGTCTTTAAAATCAAGTCATATTTTACATCTAACATTTTATATCACAATTTATCTTTATATTGTATTATCTACCTTTAGTTGTGCATGTTGCCTTTTATGATGGCCTTTATCCATCTAGATATTCTATTGAATAATTCTTAGTGCTTAGAATAAAATTAACAAGCATGGAAAATGGAGAAGTGATTATATGTTTGTATTATATTGATGAAGATTATTTCTCCAAAAAATCATTCAAGAAACATGAGTTGCAAATTGACAATAATAAGGAGCAATATGCAAAGAGTCATGTATTATAGGCAAACAGATGTTTATTAGCCTTTGAGAGTAAGCCATAATTTATATTTGATGTTTCAAGTTGCAATTTGAATCTACAAAATTAATCTTTCTCTTATGCATGTTACCTTTTCATGATAGCCTTTATCCCATTTCGTTTTTCTATTGAATAATTTTTACCTGCTTGGTATAGGTAATTGGATTCTTTAGTCTTTAGAAACAAGTCATATTTTACATCTGATATTGTATATCATAATATATCTTTATATTATCAAGTACTATATACCTTTAGTTGTGCATGTTACCTTTCATGATAGTCTTTATCCATCTAACTATTATGTTGAATTATTCGTATTGCTTAGAATAAAAATGATAAGCATGGAAAAATGGACAAGTGATTATATGTCTGTATTCCCATGTAGTGAAAACCTTATTGATGAAGATTATTTCTCAAAAAAATAACTCAAGAAACATGAGTACAATTTGACAATTAAGGAGCAATATGCAAGGAGTCATGTATTATAGGCAATTAAATAGTTTTTAGCCTTTGATAGTAAGCCATGTTTTATATTTAATGTTTCAAGTTGTAATTTGAATCTACAAAACTAATCTTTCTCTTCTTTTATTATGCATGTTACCTTTTCATGATAGCCTTTTGATTTTTCTATTGAATAATTTTTACTATTTGGAAGGAAATTAATAGGCACTAAAAATAAATATTTGAGTGTATATTTGTATTACCTTGAAATAATCTAATTAATGACGATTATTTAGGTAAAACATAAAATTATTGAACTAATTGACTATTTTGGAATGTTGTCTTATGGAATATAAATATTGTGTTTACTTCCCAAGATTATTGAGACTTCAATGAACTCTTTGTTGAGCAAGGTGCAGCAAAAGTATTGTCATTGTTGTCAACACAGACATAAATTGATGCAGTTGAAGCAATGGACAAGAATTCAGAAGTCAGTCAGATCAAGTACAGTGAATTTCCAGGAAAATAGAAGTGACCCAGATTCAGAAATTTGCAGAAAAAGACAAGTAAGAAAACTGTCGCGATATCGCGACATGTTTTCTGTCGCGATTTCGCGACAAAAAGGAGGAGAGAGAAAGCCAAAAATGTCATGATTTCACGACAAAAAGGAGGAGAGAGAAAGCACAACCAAAAATGTCATGATTTCATGACAAAAATGAGGAGAGAGAAAGCGTAGCCAAAAATGTCACGATTTCGCGACAAAAAGGAGGAGAGAGAAGGCATAGCCAAAAGTGTCATGATTTCACGACATATCGGAGGAGAGAGAAAAATATGGAGAAACTGTCACGATTTCGTGACATGTTTCGGGTAAAGGCGCAGGAATGAAAAGTGTCACGATTTCATGATAGGATCGGAGTGGAAGCAACAAGGCAAAAAAGTGTAGCGATTTCGCTACATGTCGGAGTTTCGCTGGTAGAAGCAAAGAAAAAGCGCTAAGTCAAGAAGGTGTAGCGATTTCGCTACAAGTCAAAATGCTAAGTCAAGAAGGTGTAGCGATTTCGCTACAAGTCAAAATGCAAGGCAACAAAGGTGTAGCGATTTTGCTGCATGTCAAAATGCAAGGCAACAAAGGTGTAGCGATTTCGCTACATGTCTTGATTTCGCTAGTGCATGAAGCAAGAAATGTACGGATGCGAAAGATGTCACGATTTCGTGACATGTTGCATTTTCATGGGCGAATAGCAAAGAACAACGCTAAGGCAGAAAAGCGTCACGATTTCGTGACATGTTTCGATTTCGCTGAGGCTTGCGGAGAAAAGTGTACGAAAGCGCAAAGTGTCACGATTTCACGACATGTTCCATTTTCGCGGCTATAAGCGAAGCAGAGTAAAAGGAAGCGCAAAGTGTCACGATTTCGTGACATGTTCCATTTTCAAGAGGGAGGGGAGTGAAAAGTGTCACGATTTCGTGACATGTTCCATTTTCGCGGGGGAGAAGAGTGGAAGTGTACGATTTGAGAAATGTTCCATTTTTAAGAGAGGAAGAGAATGTTCGGAAGGAGAGGAGAAGCAGTCATGATTTCGCGACATGTTCCATTTTCGCGGGTGCTGGCGAAGGAGAGTTGTACGAAGCGGAGAACGTCACGATTTCGTGACATGTTCTATTTTTGCGAGTGCATGCCAAGATAAGGTCGAGGAGGCAAAAAACGTCGTGATATCATGACAGGTCAGGTTTTCACGGTCAACAGTCCAGAAAAAGTCAAATGGGCAGAAATGTCACGATTTCGCGACAGGTAATAGTTTGGTGGGTAAAAGCCGAAGGAGCATGCATGGTGACAGGTGTCGAAAAAGCATAAAGGAAAATCATGCAGCCAGTTACGTAAGAATTAACTGGAGTCAGATCTGTAGTTACACAGTGACATGTGTTGGAAATGCATTCGAACAGCCGTATATGCAGGATTGGAAAAGCATTCGAATAGCCGCATATGGAGAATCGAAAATGTATTCGAACAATCGTATTTGTAGAATTCGAACAGCTGAATATGCAGGATCGTAAAAGCATTCAAACAATCGTATTTGTAGATTCAAATAGCATATGAGGATCGTAAAAGCATTCGAACAACCGTATTTGTAGATTCAAACAACCGTATATGCAGGATCGTAAAAGCATTCGAACAGCCGTATTTGCAAGAATTCGAACAGCCGCTTATGGAGAAGAGAAAAGAATTCGAATAGTTAGAGTATGTCATTCGACTGCATGCAGGATTAGAAAAGTGATAGAAGACGAGGAGTCTCGATGAGAAAAAGGGGTTATAAAAGGACAGTCGTGCAGAGAATTATGTTGCTACTGTTAGAGTGAAATTACTATGAAAAGAGGGTTAGAAGAGGGCCAAGAGAGAAATAAGCAGAGCCGTGAGAGTGTGCAGAGTGTGTTTAATTGCAGACCAGTCAGGGTCGTGTAAACAGTGAAGACATTTTTATGTCATTTTAAATTGCTCAGAATTGCAGTCCAAGTTGGTGCTTGGTACTAGGGGTTGGTGCTCCTATCTCATGTGCAAGAAAATTAAGGGGTTGGTGCTCCTTCCAGTAGATGCTGGTAAAGTGTTTGTAAAATTGGTATTTTGCAAAGACTGGATTTGGATTGGAGTCCAAGCAGTCATTTTTGAGGAGTAGCCAAATTGGTGAACCTCGGTATATTGTGTGTTGTGGTGTGCTCTCTTGTTCAATTTGCTTTTCTGGTTTTCAAGTTCTCTTTGCTTCAATTTTAAATGCTGTAGATTTGAATATTAATAGCTACACTGATTCACCCCCCCCTCTCAGTGTCATTGTGTGAATATCAATTGGTATCAGAGCAAGGTTCCTTGAACAAGCTTAATCAGCTAAGGTGATCTTGGAAGAAACACAATGGCAAGCGGTGAAGGATTCTCATCCAACAAAGCTCCCTTGTTCGATGGAACTAATTACACTTTCTGGAAACTCGGGATGCAGACATATCTGAGTGCATTGGGATACGACATTTGGGATTCTCGTAGATAGTGGATACACAACACCCACTACTCCTCCAACAGATATTGCTGAGAAGAAAAAATTTGAGAACAACTCCAAAGCAAAGAATGCCATAATGTGTGGGCTTGTAGACAAGTGAACCGATAAGAGTCATGAGCTGTAAATCAGCAAAAGACATGTGGGATAAATCGAAGAGCATCCATGAAGGAGACAACAAGATCAAGGAAGCCAAGTTGCAAACTCATCGAGCTCAGTTCGAAGCACTACAAATGAATGAAGATGAGAACATAGAGGCTTATATGCTGAGAGTCAATGGAATCATTAATGCAATCAGAGGACTCGGTGAAGAAATTGATGATGCAGTTGTCATGAAAAAGGTTCTCATAACACTTCACAAAAGATTTAACTCCAAAGTTTCTGCAATAGAAGAGGCGAAAGATCTAAACAATTTTAGCATGGATGAGATGCATGGTTCCTTGACTGCATACGAAATGAGAATAGGACAAACTAAGTCTATAGACAGAGAAGCTGCTTTCAAAGCACACAAGAATATAAAAGCTGAACATGAATCTGAGGATGAAGAGACACTGGATGAAACAGAAGCTAATTTTGTTCGAAAACTCACAAAGGGAAAAGGAAAATATAGAGGAAAGCTACCATTTAAGTGCTTCAATTATGGAGGAGTCGGTCATTTTGCAGCCAAATGTCCAATGCATGAGAAAACCAAAAATGGTGAAGGGTCACACCAAGAAAAAGGTGACTGGAAGAAGAAACAAAATTTCAGAAAGAACAACTTCAAGAAGAAAAGCTTCATATCCAAGAATGTCAGCACTTCTGAAGAAAGCTCAGGTGAGGATTCTGAAGAAGAAACAGGTGAAGCTCTGTTCATGGCACTTGAAGAAGAAAGAACAGAGGAAAATCAGGAAGGTGATGAAAACTTTAAGGATGAGGCTGAAGTGTATCTGGAAGGAGAATTGGTTGCTGCACTTGAAGAGTTGAGTGCAGAAAGGAAAAAGAATAAAAAATTTTCAAAGAAACTAGAGGATGCCACTGACATAATAAACAATCTGAAAATACAGACAGAGGAATTCAAGAAAATGTCTGAAGTTCTTGATGAACAATTAACTGTAAAGACAGTTGAATGCAGCAAGCTAGAAGAAGACATTGTTAAGTTAAGGATGCAACTAGAGGAGATGAATAGGAAATTGAGTCTGTTTTCATAAGTTTGAAGAAAGTACTCGTAAAGTCGGATAAAATGTTAAATAACCAAAGGCCTTCCGGCATCAAATTTGGTTTAGGCTTCGATGAAGGAGAATCATCAAAGGGTTCAAAGGCCTTAAATGTAGAACCCATAAAGAAAGAAGAAAAGATCAGGGTTGATCAAGAAAAACAAATCATGCCAAAGAAAGCAATAATGCCAGACTCAAGAAGAGTACTGACAAAGATGGATTCACAAAAGTCACACATTCAAGAAGGAGAAGATTCATGGCTCCTACTTCAAACTGGCAAAGACCTGCACCCAGGTTTAATCATTCCTTTTCTGGTTATTGTTTTAAATGCAATGCTTATGGCCATAAGATTTCAGATTGCAGTCATAATGTACCTCAAAGGAATTTCACCAGTAGAAATATTTTTTCTCCTTTAATGAATTATGCAGTTGAATGTTATAATTGTCATAATTTTGGACATATTGCAAGAAACTGTAGAAGCACTTTTGCATCAAAGAATTATCAGGGTAGAAAATCTAAACCAAATGGGTTGAACCAAAACAAGAAATTTCCTGAAAAACAGGCACATGCTAATGAAAGGGCACAGGCAAAACAAGTAGCCAAATCTGCTATCAAACCAGAATGGAAAGAAAAGGAATCTTTGATTGTTCAGACTGCCTTTAAAGCACAGAACAAATCTGCACCTTGGATACTTGACAATGGATGCTCCAGTCACATGACAGGTGACAAGCAAAAATTTGAGAAGTTACAGAATTATGAAGGTGGTTCTGTGAAATTTGGAAATAATGATGGAGCAAAGATAGTTGGAAAAGGATCAGTCAAGATCAGTGATGGAAAGATAAAATCAAAAGAAGTCTTGTTTGTGATTGGTCTAAAGCACAACTTGCTGAGTGTAAGTCAAATCTGTGACCGAGGTCATGAAGTCATTTTTAAGAAGGAGGGCTATGAAGTGAGAAAAGCACACAGTGGGAAACTGATAGCTACTGGATCAAGGACTTCTGGTAATCTATATACTCTCTCAAAAACTACAGAAGGAACATGCTTGATTGGACAGGAAGATGAAAATTGGCTATGGCACAAGAGGCTCGGTCATATTAGTTTTGACAATCTGGCAAAAATAAGTTCAAAAAGAGCAGTAAGAGATATACCAACCATTGGCAAACCAAGAAATAGCATCTCGTGCTTCATGTCAAAAAGGAAAGCAAACCAGATCCACATTTAAATCAAAGGAATACTTCACCAAAGAAACCGTTGGAGATAATTCATACTGATTTGTGTGGACCCATGAGAACTCAAAGCATAAATGGTGACAAATACTTTATGTTGTTCATAGATGACTACTCCAGGATGACATGGGTATTATTTTTAAAGATTAAATCAGATGCCTTTGAGATGTTTAAGATTTTTAAAAAATAGGTTGAAAATCAAACTGGAAAGAGGATTAAATGCCTAAGATCAGACAGAGGGGGAGAGTTTATTTCAGAAGAATTTGCAGAATACTATCAAAAATATGGGATAAGAAGACAGTTTTCAACAGCAAGGACACCTCAGCAGAATGGTGTTGTAGAAAGGAAGAACAGGACAGTGCAGGAAATGGCACGGACAATGCTAGCTGAGAACAAAATAGCTGACAGATTTTGGAAAGAGGCAGTCCATACTGCAGTTTACATTCAAAACAGGTGCATGCTAAGACCGCATGAAAGCAAAACACCGTATGAGCTGTGGTTCGGCAGAAAGGCAACTGCAAGATATTTCAAAGTATTTGGCAGCAAGTGCTACATCAAACGGACTAAAGATAATCTCGGTAAATTTGAAGATAGAGCTGATGAAGGTATTTTTCTTGGTTACTCAACAAAAAGCAAAGCCTACACATGTTACAACAAGAGGCTAAAGAAAATTGTTGAGAGTGCTGATGTTAAAGTTGATGAAGGTAGAGAGCAAGAAATTTCTTATCAAGAAAAATACCCTATTTATGAAGAAGTCATTGAAGGAGATGATGAAAAGGAAATAAAAGAGAATCAAAAAATTGATCCGGATGTTTTAAAAACTGACTCAGAGGAAGAAGAAAACAAGAAATTTAAAACAGTACAATGGCAAAAAAATCATCCCAAGTGAATAGATTATTGGGGACCCCACCGATGGTATTCAGACAAGAAGAGCGGTAGTGCGGAACTATTCTCTGTTATCTAGCATTGAACCTAAAAATGTTGCCGAAGCAAGCACAGATGAAAGTTGGATGAAGGCAATTAATGAAGAACTAGATCAGATTGAGAAAAACAAAACCTGGGAATTAGTACCTCGGCCAACAAATAAAAACATAATTGGCACTAAATGGATTTTTCGAAATAAATTAAATGAAGATGGACAAAGTTGTCGTAAATAAGGCAAGATTGGTCTGTAAAGGCTATGCTCAGGTTGAAGGCATTGATTTTGAGGAAACCTTTGCACCGGTATCCGGACTAGAGGCAATCATAATGTTTCTGGCTTTAGCAGTCCATAAAAACTTCAAAGTATATCAAATGGATGTAAAATCAGCATTTCTGAATGGAAAACTGGAAGAAGAGGTTTACATTGAACAGCCGTGATGGCTTCCAACTTGGTGACAATCCAGATTTTGTTTGCAGTGTTAAAGAAAGCATTATATGGTTTGAAACAGGCACCCGGAGCATGGTATGCAAGGTCGGATAACTATCTAATTAAACAAGGGTTCAAGAAAGGTTTGGTGGACAACAATTTATATGTCAAAACAGAGAAGGGCCATCTTATTGTTCTTGTTGTTTATGTAGATGATATAATATTTGGCAAAGACAGATGGATGAATATTGCAAAGACATATCAACTAAAATGAAGAAAGAATTTGAGATGTCTATGATTGGTGAACTTTCTTATTTCCTAGGACTGCAGGTCAATCAAAATGAAAAGGGCATTTTTATTTCTCAAGTTAAATATGTAAAAGAAATGCTGAAAAAGTTCACAATGGAAGATAGTAAACCTGTTAGCACTCCCATGACAACAGGCTGCAAGTTGAGCAAGGATGATAAATCTCCAGATGTAGATCAAACAATGTACAGGTCTATGATTGGAAGCCTGCTGTATTTAACAGCCACTAGACCAGATATATTACAGGCAATATGCATGGTTGCAAGATTTCAGGCTAGTCCCAAAGAAACTCATGTGACAACTGTAAAGAGGATCTTCGTGTACCTCAAGGGTACTATGGATTATGGGTTGTGGTACCCAAAAGGTAAAGACTTCACTTTGATTGCATATTCTGATGCAGATTGGGCAGGATGTATTGATGACAGAAAGAGTACCAGTGGAGGAGCATTTTATCTTGGAGACAGGTCGGTAGCATGGCACAGCAAGAAACAAGAATCAGTCTCTCTATCCACAATAGAGGCAGAATACATTGCAGCAACAACATGTTGTACACAGATATTATGGATGAGACAAACGTTGAAAGATCTTGGTATTCACTTCAAAGAGCCAATATCAATAAAATGTGATAACACTAGTGCTATCAACATATCCAAGAATCCGATTATGCATTCTAGAACCAAACATATTGCGATCCGGTATCATTTCTTGAAGGATAAAGTTGCTGAAGGAGAGGTCAAATTGGACTTTGTTCCAACTACAGAGCAGGTAGCTGATATATTCACAAAACCATTGCCCAAGGAAGTTTTTGAGTACCTTCGAAATAAGTTGGGAGTGGTCACAATTCCCAAGAACTGACTATCATTTGGGATCACATTCTCAGGGGGTGCATTTATGCCTATACTTATAGTTTTGCTTATATTTATGATTTTTGCTAACTATAACAACATTTGTCTGAGAGTGGTGTGCATAGACTCAGGGGGAGTCTGCAGCAGCCCTTTGGTATTATTGTCAAAGGGGGAGAAGAATTACAGGAGAGTGCATAAGTGTTGCCAACAATTCCAAAGGGGGAGATTGTTGAGCAAGGTGCAGCAAAAGTATTGTCATTGTTGTCAACACAGACATAAATTGATGCAGTTGAAGCAATGGACAAGAATTCAGAAGTCAGTCAGATCAAGTACAGTGAATTTCTAGGAAAACAGAAGTGACCCAGATTCAGAAATTTGCAGAAAAAGACAAGTAAGAAAACTGTCGCGATATCGCGACATGTTTTCTGTCGCGATTTCGCGACAAAAAGGAGGAGAGAGAAAGCACAGCCGAAAATGTCATGATTTCATGACAAAAATGAGGAGAGAGAAAGCACAGCCGAAAATGTCATGATTTCGCGACAAAAAGGAGGAGAGAGAAAGCACAGCCGAAAATGTCACGATTTCATGACAAAAAGGAGGAGAGAGAAGGCGTAGCCAAAAGTGTCACGATTTCGTGACATATCGGAGGAGAGAGAAAAATATGGAGAAACTGTCACGATTTCGCGACATGTTTCGGGTAAAGGCACAGGCAATGAAAAGTGTCACGATTTCGCGACTGGATCGGAGTGGAAGCAACAAGGAAAAAAAGTGTAGCGATTTCGCTACATGTCGGAGTTTCGCTGGAAGCAAAGAAAATGCTAAGTCAAGAAGGTGTAGCGATTTCGCTACAAGTCAAAATGCTAAGTCAAGAAGGTGTAGCGATTTCGCTACAAGTCAAAATGCTAAGTCAAGAAGGTGTAGCGATTTCGCTACATGTCAAAATGCTAAGTCAACAAAGGTGTAGCGATTTCGCTGCATGTCAAAATGCAAGGCAACAAAGGTGTAGCGATTTCGCTGCATGTCAAAATGCAAGGCAACAAAGTTGTAGCGATTTCGCTACATGTCTTGATTTCGCTAGTGCATGAAGCAAGAAATGTACGGATGCGAAAGATGTCACGATTTCGTGACATGTTGCATTTTCGCGGGCGAATAGCAAAGAACAACGCTAAGGCAAAAGCGTCGCGATTTCGTGACATGTTCCGATTTCGCTGAGGCTTGCGGAGAAAAGTGTACGGTAGAAAAAAGTGTCATGATTTCGCGACATGTTCCGATTTCGCTGAGGCTTGCGAAGAAAAGTGTATGGAAGCCCAAAGTGTCATGATTTCGTGACATGTTCCATTTTCGCGGCTTGCGGAAGAAAAGTGTAGAAGCGAGAAAGTGTCACGATTTCGTGACATGTTCCATTTTCGCGGGTGTGGAAGGAGAGTGTAGGAAGAAAGTGTACAGATTTCGTGACATGTTCCATTTTCAGGGTGCAAGGGAAGGAGAGGAGGAAGTGTCATGATTTGTGACATGTTCCATTTTCGTGGGTGGGAAGGAGAGTGTACGAAAGCGAGAAGTCACGATTTCGTGACATGTTCCATTTTCGTGGGTGCTGGAAGGAGAGTTGTACGGAAGCGGAGAACGTCACGATTTCGTGACATGTTCTATTTTTGCGAGTGCATGCCAAGATAAGGTCGAGGAGGCTGAAAACGTCACGATATCGCGACAAGCCAAGTTTTCACGGTCAACAGTCCAAAAAAGTCAAATGGGCAAAAATGTCACGATTTCGCGACAGGTAACAGTTTGGTGGTAAAAGCCGAAGGAGCATGCATGGTGACAGGTGTCGAAAAAGCATAAAGGAAAATCATGCAGCCAGTTATGTAAGAATTAATTGGAGTCAGATCTGCAGTTACACAGTGACAGGTGTTGGAAATGCATTGGAACAGCTGTATATGCATGATTGGAAAAGCATTCGAATAGCCGCATATGGAGAATCGAAAATGTATTCGAACAGCCGTATTTGCAGAATTCGAACAACCGTATATGTAGGATCGTAAAAGCATTCGAACACGTATTTGAGATTAACAGATATGCAGGATCGTAAAAGCATTCGAACAGTATTTGAGATTCGAACAGTATATGTAGGATCGTAAAAGCATTCGAACAGTCGTATTTGCAAGAATTCGAACAACCGCTTATGGAGAAGAGAAAAGAATTCGAACAGTTAGAGTATGTCATTCGACTGCATGCAGGATTAGAAAAGTGATAGAAGACGAGGAGTCTCGATGAGAAAAAGGGGTTATAAAAGGACAGTCGTGCAGAGAATTATGTTGTTGCTGTTAGAGTGAAATTACTGTGAAAAGAGGGTTAGAAGAGGGCCAAGAGAGAAATAAGCAGAGCCGTGAGAGTGTGCAGAGTTTGTTTAATTGCAGACCAGTCAGGGTCGTGTAAACAATGAAGACATTTTTATGTCATTTTAAATTGCTCGAATGCAGTCCAAGTTGGTGCTTGGTACTAGGGGTTGGTGCTCCTATCTATTGCAGAGAAAATTAAGGGGTTGGTGCTCCTTCCAGTAGATGTTGGTAAAGTGTTTGTAAAATTGGTATTTTGCAAAGACTGGATTTGGATTGGAGTCCAAGCAGTCATTTTTGAGGAGTAGCCAAATTGGTGAACCTCGGTATATTGTGTGTTGTGGTGTGCTCTCTTGTTCAATTTGCTTTTCTGGTTTTCAAGTTCTCTTTGCTTCAATTTTAAATGTTGTAGATTTGAATTTTAATAGCTACACTGATTCACCCCCCCCCCCCTCTCAGTGTCATTGTGTGAATATCACTCTTGTTTTGTATTTCTCCTTTGACTAATATTTTTGGAAGGAAATTTTGATAGAAGAAAATACTACTAAATATTCAAGAGAATTTAACATATTAATTTTGTACTCCTTTAGAAATGTCCACTATATCGAAGTAATATGGAATAGGAAATATATCTATATCCTAATGTTTTGTTGGTTGAGGTAGTAATGATAAAATAATTTTTCATATTAAAATGAGCAAGAAAAAGGAAAATAAGTTAAAAATCATAATTGAACCTAAGCAAGCTCATGGATACCAATTTGGTGATATGCTCAAAAATCAATATGGCTCCTCAAAGTTTCTAAAATGGATGATATATTATGTAGCAAAACTTTTCTTACTTTTGTCATAAGTATTAGAGTATATTACATTATTTGGTACATGCTAATGTACCACCTTGGATACATATTTAGATTAGGAGTGTGTCCTAGATTAGAGTGTGAGTAAATATTTTATGTAATGTAATAATGTGCAGGAAATGCACAAGTGTCATGTAGTTAAGTGTGCAAGTGTGATGAGTGTAGATGTGCACAAGTGTCCATTATGTAAGAGTGCACGTGTCCTTAGAGTAGGAAAGTGAAGAGTCTCAAGAAGAGTGAAGGCCAAGAGTACTCCATATGGAGAGTCACATTCCATTATATATGTGTCTATGTGTGTGTGAGAGAGACACCATGTAGAATGAGAGTGTGTGGAAGTATGGTGTATTTGAGATATTTATTCTATATCAAGATACTATTTTCATGAGCATTTGTTAATGGCTATTTTATGAGTTGTAGAAGTTATTTATGAGTTTTTATATGATTAAAATATTACCATTATCATATATTTCATATTGCAACTTTATTTGAGATCTTGTGGTTATTTGCTTTAATTATTAAGCATAAAAAGCTAACAGTGGTATCAGAGCCACAAGGGAGATTGATAGGAGATAGGAAGATTTATTTTATAAAATTTGAAAGTTATATTTTTGTTAGTCTTTCCATAGGGTTGCAGGAAAACTCGTGAAGACTAGGACTCGACATAGATTTCTTTCCACTAGATTGAAGAACAACTAGTGAAGTTTATTGATTTTAGATTTTTGAAGATTTGGATGTATTTGATTGCTATTGTCTAAGATTTTGTTGCAGAAAATTAGTTCTCAGAAGTTGAGAATCTTCCTAAAACATATAGAGAAGAATTTCACCTTTGATTGCCTAAAATTCTATGTGCTTTCCTTGCATAGGAATTGGTTTTGGAGTTGCAGCAAAAGAATAGACATTGAATATTAAGGAGACCCAAGAAATATGTCCCCTTAGAAGATTGAATATTGAATATTTAAAATTGAGGATACCCAAGAAAGAGCTCCTAAAGAAGATTGAATATTGAACATTGAGGAAACCCAAGAAAGAGGTCCCCATAGAAGATTGAAGATTGAGGAGACCCATAAAATATTGAAGACTAAATATTAAGGAGAGAGAAAGAGGCTAGAGAATCCCTATTGAAGATTGAGAAAGAGGAGACTTGAGAGAAGAGGTCCCCATTGTAGATTTGAGAAAGAAGATTGAGGAGGCCTAGGAAAAGGTCCCATTAAATTTTGGAAGGAGGAAGAAGGAGAATAGAGAAGCCCTATTGAGAATTTGAAGAAGTGGCCATTGGAGAATATTTGAAGAAAGTTCAAGGTAGAATATTGCAAGAAGAAGAAACTCCTGAAAATAGGTAATCACATAAAAATTGGGACAATTGTTGTCATCCAACAACAAGCCCAAAAGGATTTGTGAAACTGATTCAAGGAGAAGGATTTTGGCAAGAAGTTTACCAAATTTGAGAAAGTATTTTTGAATACTTCAAGACATTCAGATTCTTGAAGAAGAGGCTAGAAAAGAGGCCCAATTTGAAGAAAAAATTTAGTGAGAACAACCATTAAAGTTTTCGAAGGCTGATTTTTGAAGGAGAAGATTGTAGAATTTCAGGGCAGAATTTGAAGAGTTTCAGGACAGCAAGTTAGAGGAGGAGAAATCAGATTTTTGGAGCAGCATTTGAAGAGTTATTGACTGCATATTTGGGCAGCATTAGAAGGAGATAGAAGAGCTACAAATTGGAGAATTTTTGGGTGGATTTGAAAGTGGGGTGGGGGAGGAGAGGGGAGGAGGAATTGGCAGCATTTGGAGCTGCAAAGTACAGAGTTTGTGGACAGCAAAAAGGTAGCAAATTGAAGGAGTTAGAGGCAGCATATTGGACTGCATTTAGTGCTGCAAATTTTAGAGAATTTGGGCAGCAAGTTGAAGGAGATAGAGTTGTATTTTGGACAACATTTGAAGAAGAATTTGAGCTACAAATTTTAGAATATTTGAGCAGCATTTCGAGAAGCAAAGGAGCTACAAATTTGAAGGTATTGGGGCAACAAGTTTGAATAGTAAAAGGTGAGAAAAACTAGCTAGAAAGCAAGCTTGGAAGGAAGCACAAATAAGTTTGAAACTTTGATATTTTATTATGGTGTTATAAGTTGATTATTATCATATTTTTGCAAGTATTACTCCTAGTTAAAAACAACAAGAAAAGTAGTTGCAAATGCAATAAGGAGCACTCAAAAATGTGTGCATAGTATATGTTTTTTAAAAAGAAGGTTAAGTGCATGTTCTTGAAGGAACAATAGCCTCTTTGAACCTACACAAGTTTTAGAAATAGAAGTTAGCAAAGTAAGTGGAAAAGGAGTAAAAGCATTGGAAAAGAAATTTCTCAAGCCAAAAAAAGGCTCACCCATTGAAGCTGAGTTGTGGAGAAGCCAAGCTACATAAAAAATAAGTTAGATTCTATTGAAGCAACGCAATAGGAGTGGCAGCCAAAGAAGCCACCGTATGTTGAAGGAGGAGCCACCATTTTAGAAAGAAAAATCCACCTAAGTTGTGGATGAACCACCATGAGAGGAGAGGCCATTGGAAGAGCCACCACATTAGATGGAGGAGACTACAAACCATTGGAAGAGCCACCACATTGGATGGAGGAGAACGTAGAAATCCAAATGCCAAAGGAGAGGAGAGAATGTAGAAGGCTAAGCACAGTAGAAGTTGTACATTGGAATGCATTGAAGAGAAGAGCAAATATATTGCAAATAATAGTGGAACATTATCAAAGGAAGAGCACTGATTTGAGGAGTTGAAGAGTTCATTTGCCACTTGGTATTACAGGAAATGTAACACCCAGGACATCATAGAATCATTGAGTGAAATGAGCCAAAGTTGGAAAATACCTTCTACCAAGTGTTATGAGAAGTACAAAAAGTTGGAGCACCAAAGGAACATTAGTAGAAGAGGAAAAGAGTTTGTGTGCCACTTGGAACTTGGAACAATGAGCACCAAACATCTTTGAAGGGAGTCAAAGCATTTTGAAATAGTCATTTAATGCATGGGTCGTAAATAGCACAAGAGAGGTTCATTTGGGCATCAAATCAGTTTGCAATTTTAGGAGAGCACCTTGCAGAAAGAAGCCTGTTGAAGAGTCAACAGTGAAGACCAATTATTTCACCCAAAATAGTGCATGCCAATATTATTGAGGTAAATTTCAAGTTATTATTTGATTTATTAAAAGGTTGGAGTAATAAGGAGTAATTTATAATTGATTTATGAAATATTGGGTTGATTAATATATTTCCACATTGATTAATTATTGCTATTGGAGGTATAAGGTTTATAAGTGGTAAATCAAAACCCTAGATATTTTATTACTGCATTTTGGAAAATTTTGTGAAGTTTTGAAAAGTTGATTTGAAGTTTTGGGAAGATAATTACATGTTTTGTAATTAATTCATTTGATTTTGTAAAGCAATTTGAAATATTTGCAAATTGATAATTTTGGAGAAATAAGGAGTTCAACATCAAATTAGGAATACAAAATTTGCAAATATCTTTTATAGAATTTCTAAATTTCTAATTGGGGAGCTATAAGGAATTCAACATCAACATAGGTTTATGAAATTTAGAATTGAGAAATTATATTTTTTAAATTTGGGAGATAAAAGGTATTCAACCTAGATATTGGAAGAATTGAAACCTTTGTCAAAATTATTGATTGTTCATTCATAACTAGAGAGGAATAAGGTATTTGCCTTAAAGAGTTGAAGTTGAATATTATATTGAAATTGTTATTAAAACATTAGGGAGATATAAGGTAGCCTACAAGTGTTATCATGGCAACAAATAAATTCTTTCTTTCAGAATCCCAACTTCTTAAAGGTCCTAATTACACCTCATGGAAGAAAAAAGTAAGGTCAATATTGATAGTGGAAAAAACTTTAGGATATTGTTAAAGGAGCGAAAACTAAACCTATTGAAGATGCTATAGAAATTCAAAAATATTAATAAGATGAAGCAAAAGCACTCATGATAATAACATTCACAAATACAGATGATATACATTCATACATTAGTTTAGCAATAACTTCCATATAAGCTTGGAATACTTTAGCCAAGATATTTTTAAGAAAATAATAAAGCCACTATCTTGAATCTTCAAACCCAATCGCATTCTCTAAAAGTTAATAGTGGTAAAAGTATAGAATTATTTCTAAGAAAAGTGGTAAATATGAAAGGAAGATTATTAACCTTAGGAGAGAAGGTAGAAGACAAGTTTCTTGTTCAAGTGATTCTAAGAACACTTCCAAAAATCTACAAGCATCTAGTCATATCTTTACAAATTCTAAGTAAAGATACATAGTTTGATTTGTTAGTCAATATTCTACAAGAGTATGAGGTAGAGAATTTAGTCAAAGATGAAATGACTAACAATACCTTAGTCTCAAAAGATAATCCACATGTAAATGTTGCTTTATTCTCAAGGGATAAATCAAAATGGAATAATAGATATTGTCAAGTTTGTAGAAAGAGAGGACATAGTACAAATTATTGTAGATTCAATCCAAGAAATTAGTATCAAGGGAATCAAACAAATTTTGGAAGCCAATCAAATAGGTCATTTCAACCAAGACAATACCAAAATCAATATAGAACACATCAACAACAATTTCAACGTCATTATACTTCTCAAAATCAATACAATCAACCTCAGCTACAATATAGAGAAGGAAATCAAAAGGGACACTTAGCTCAAGAGATTCAGGAAATTCAAGAATTGGAAGAACCTACAGAAGAACATGAAGTTAAAGATATTTCGATAAAGATAGTATTTTATGAAGATACTAATTATTTACTTGATCAGGATATAGATAGGGAGTAGAATGAAGAAAGTAGAAAAGAAAAGCACAAGTTCCAAAACCAATATGAAGATCATATTGAAGACTAAAGTCTTCAATAACCAAATAATGTAATACAAGGGGGTGTTAGAGTATATTATATTATTTGGTACATGTTAATGTATCACCTTGGGTACATATTTAGATTAGAAGTGTGTCCTAGATTAGAGTGTGAGTAAATATTTTATGTAATGTAATAATATGCAGGAAATGCACAAGTGTCATGTAGTTAAGTGTGCAAGTGTGATGAGTGTAGATGTGCACAAGTTTCCATTATGTAAGAGTGCACATGTGTCCTTAGAGTAGGAAAGTGAAGAGTATCAATAAGAGTGAAGGCCAAGAGTACTTCATATGGAGAGTCACATTCCATTATATGTGTCTATGTGTGTGTGAGAGAGAGAAAGAGACACCATGTAGAATGAGAGTGTGGAAGTATGGTGTATTTGAGATCTTTATTCTATATCAAGATACTATTTTTGTGAGCATTTGTTAATGGCTATTTTATGAGTTGTTTCAGAAGTTATTTATGAGTTTTTATATGATTAAAATATTGTCATTATCATATATTTCATATTGCAACTTTATTTGAGATCTTGTGGTTATTTGCTTTAAGTATTAAACATCAAAAGCTAACAATAAGCATGTTAAACAAAGACGCAAATAAATATTTATTATACAATTCTAATGGTTTCATTTATGATCTACTTTATAAGCTACAAAACATGTCTTGGGCTCAACTCTTCATCTTCCATGTTAGCAGATTTAATGAATTTTATAAAAAAATCTAAAACTTGGCAATTTTCTATTACATGCATAAATTCAATGAATATATTTGGATAGCCAATATATAATAATAAATTAAACCTAAAACTTATCCTCTCTACATAATACATTTAGATGAGGTTCATATACGATTGGGGGTAGGGTTGTATACTATGCAATGGTAACCAAAGTTTGGTTGGATAAATGCACATTGGGTAAAACACATAATCCCATATGGCTTATGGAATCATGGACATTAAAATCTACTTTACTTTATATCTACTCGATTCCCTTCTATATCATAAAAAACTAAAAACTGAAACAAAAGAATTGAGAAAAGCATTAAAACAATCTCCATTGGACAAAATGATCTTTGGGCAACTCACTTACAAATGCATTTGCAAGTCAATTCGTTCTTGGGTGAAATTATTGCAAGTTATTTACACATATTTATATTTATTTTAGACATTTTAATTAATAAAGTGTTATCTTTTTTTTAAACATCATGGGTAATTTTATAGATGATTTTTCAATCAAGTTTTTTTTTTCTTAATTTTGATCCATATAAAACTTGAACACAAAAATGAACCTACTAGTCTAGCTCATACCAATGGTACATGATTATAGAAAACAAAGGGATCGAGAAGGCACAAAAATCTTGGTAAAAGTGTGATGGGATTTGTGTGTTTAGGAAATCAATAACATTATAAAATCCTTAAATACTTAAAATTTATATCCTAAGGAATAAGAACTTGTAACATTGACCTACAATTTATTGCAATGCAAATGATCCAATCATAAAGTAGTTGAATCCCTATTGGAACCATTCTACAAGTGTCTCTAAAGTTTGAGATTGTGTTGAGGGAAGTAGCAGAGGGAGAAGCAACAACCAAAAAGGGCTTCTTTTGAGAAAATTGTATAAATAATGAGATGGGATTTAAGATTATTTTCATAATTTAACCTCCACCTTGAATATAAATTGAAATTATAAAGTTTGAGATTGTGTTGAGAGAACTACAGGAGGTAGAAGCAACAACCAAAAAGGGTTTCTTTTGAGAAAATTGTATAAACAATGTGATGGGATTTTATGATTATTTTCATAATTTAACCTCCACCTTGAATATAAATTAAAATTCCTACTCCAAATATATAATGGATATTAATCCTCACTATTTGAAATGAGATAACAAGCTTGAAAGCAACCTAATTTACAAAAGTTCATCAACATCTTTAATCTCCTTATGAATAACAAGTTAGATGAATTTGGCATCTTGCCATTAAACAAATTCCTGATATTTTTTGAAGGTGGATCTAATAAATCCATAATGATTCTTTATTACCTATTAGGTAATTTTTTTTTATGTATTCTAAGTCTAAATCTTTGGCTTTTGTCTAAATTTTGAATGTTGGACATAGGATTTCCAAGAAGTGAGGGTTTGGTCATCATGTAGATCTCAACAATTGTTAGTATTTACTTCTTTGTAAGGTTGGATTTAATCTTAAAATATACTTCTAGATTTTGAAGCCAAGGATCCACTTGATCTCCTTACATGATGGCAAAAAATGGGAAATGGAGATATTAGCATCCAACTTAAACTCTAAGGGTGTAACTATAACTATAACATGTTTACTAGTGTACTTGTATGATAAAATAAAAAATCATGCTAATCATATTATTTTTTTAGCTTAGTCTAAAAAAAATGGATGACATTATTTGGGTAGCATCTAGGGCATGAGATGGGTCTAGAAAGGGGTTCATGAGCTAAATAATGAACACTAAGAATCATACCAACCAAAGTGAAAAATACAAATAAGGTATTTTAATTTTATGTTCCTAACAATAAGAACAATAAAACCTAATAGGGAAGGAAACTAAAATTTTTGCATATGTATATATAGTTCTTTTTTGGACTAGGGGAAGAAAAAACAAAATCATATAAAGTAATATATTGAAGAACATGATCTTTTGAATTTTGTCATCCACTAATCATCATGCCATTGTTGTAATTTTGGTAAAAAAGACATTGTGGGTTTGCTTCTTGATAATCTACTATAACTAAAACCAAAGTTCTACCACCAAAATAATTGTCAATGAAAACTCTATAAATTAGATGGAATGGAAGTGATCAAAGGGACTAATTGGTTTTTAAATGAGGGAAAAAAAAACAAGTCTAGTAAAGATGAAGCTATAGTAAGACTCTACTACAAAAATAATATTGGTAAAATAATGAAGGGAAAAAAGAAAGAATAAATACAAGTAATTAAGAAAAATAACCTCTCTACACAATTTATCATCCCAATGTTTATAAATTACATGGTTAAAGTGGAGTGCACATGCAAACTAAACATACAAAGAGACCCCATTTAGTTAACATACATAAACTATTAAATTCCTGAGCATCAAAGGACACATCAAAAAGTCTATCATGCATGTAGTAAAAAAGGATCAAATGGATTGAGCAATGTGGAAAGAAGAAAATTACAATATACAAGTTGTTTATTCTCATCAAATTATGTATTCCATATTTAGTTTAGACTCATGATAAAATAATACAACCTCATTATAGATGTAAAATTCATAAGATATGGCAAAGTGATCAATTTCATTACTTACATAGCTTGCACAAGATAAAATAATACAACCTCATCGTAGATGCAAAATTCATAAGATATGGCAAAAATATCAATTTCATCACCCACATAGCTTGCGCAATAGAAACAAGGAGATTAGGTTCTTAATTCATATTTATGCACATGTATAAAAGGTAAAGTGAAAACTTTCCCTTGATCATTCAAGGGTATCTCATATTCCTAAGGCATACTAGCTTGGTTGTGATCTAATACAATCTCCTTTACAATTATATGACCTTATATAAATAGAAAATTGTTATTTAACATAGATAACATGAGAGCAATGAAATTTTATATCGAATTTATCATTTTCTAAGTAGTTAGTTAAATTTCAGATTTAAATTGTTCAAAAAAGTGTGGCCCATAAAATAATCTACTTGTTATTCATAGCTTATCATAGTCTTCTCAATTTAGAATTTAAAGCATGTAAGAGAAGAAATATAACTATGTTTTCTCATAAGGAACACTCCCAACAATAATACTCTCATGTTACAATTTTATATAAGTAAAGGAATATGACAAAAAATTAGTTAACAATTTATATTAGAGTTTTAAAAAACTCTTAAAAGCAATCATCATACATGCAATGGAAGTAGATAAGTCAACCTAATCACAAATCCTAAAACATGAAAATGAGGTGATATAAATTCACCTCATTACTCTTAATTTATTTCATAATTTAGTCTTTCAAAAGTTATATTGGAAGATGAACTATCGACCCCTTAATCTTCATCACATCTCCATAAGATGAGTAATATAGTCCATATTCTCTATTGATAACCATGCATGTGAAAAATCCATATCCATTTTAGTTATTAAGAGGGAATGGTAGTAGATGTCTATCAGTCAATTGTATTCATTCATTCATCCCTCAATTGGCAGTATGTATCTCCATTCACTTACCATTATAAATAATAGTAAATTAAATTAAATATTGAGATAGGAGATCAAATCATGGTATCAAATGAGACTATGGATTTGTTTCCCAACCAAATACCAAATGGATTGTCTTTTTATACTACCCCTTCAAGTGGAGTGGAAGTTTCAATTTGAGTGAATAAAAATTTGTTGAAGAAGAACCACTGAAATAATATTAATCCTACCCAAAACCGCCAATACAAAAAATGCCACACAACCACACTATATCTTGCTCATGAATATGTGTATTGCTAAAAATATTTATGATCAAGGAGGAAATAAGTAAGGGATAAAAAGTCATCCAAAAATTAACTCAAATAAGCAATCAAAGATCAAACATAAATATGACCAAAAAATAAACCATGAACAATAAATTAGCATAAAATAATCCACAAAATAAGTTCTAAAATATCAAATTCCTCGTTTGAAGGAGCTTTAATGTTATCTATATGTTTAATGCTACTTCACAAAACCCTATAAGTGTTTTACTTTATTGTAGGATTTAATTAACATTAAAGTACAAAGGTTCTAATAGATTTTAATGCCCAAATAGTAACAAAATTAAAATGCAATCCAATAATAGATGTCCCCCTTCCTTGCTAAAATATATAGTAACAAATACAGAGATATTTCTATATGCTCAATTTTAGAAACTAAAACATCAATATTAGATGGAACAAGTTCTTTTTAAAGTGACATTTGCACATAGAACAAAGGACACAAAAAAACTAAGCAATAAAACAATTCCATGCTTAGCATAAAAGTATACCATAATCACATTTTATTATTTCTATAGTATATGGTATAAGTTCAACTCAAATAAGGAAGGCATAGAACTTCTATTCAAAATATGTTAAAAGAAACATGTCCCAATCTATCATAATTTTTTTTCTAAGGTATTAAATATGTGTACCATTGAATCCTCCTCTCTTTGTACTTGAATTGTAGCCTTTGATTCATATAACATAACTTTGTAGATGAACTTGAGATGCATAATATCTCTTAGCTCATAGTCATACAAACCTCTCCATGAACAAGTGATAGGGGGGAAAAGAAGAATGAAATATAAATTCAATTTGAAAGCAATGATCTCTCTAAGTCATTGCAACCACTTTTTTTTTTTAAATCTAAACTTGTTCAAAGAATATATTGACAAGGCTAGCATGCCATCTAATTAGTTAAACCTGGTTACCATACCCTTATGTGTTTTATTTTAATTTTCACCAAAAGGGATTAGTTCCCTTTAAATAATTTTAACTTAGTTCAAAATCTCTACATTAATGTGTCTTCTTGTTATCATTGCAAACTCAAATTTTGAAATAGCTTGATCCATATGTTGGCCTCATAAATACACATGATTTGTTCTATGTAAGAGCAATAAATATCATAACATATAAAATATTCTAATATAAAATGATCATTTTTATTTTCTCTCTCGATCTCTCTTGATATATATATAAATCATTTTTTAATCCTAAAAATAGGTAAATAGTAGGGAGTATATATAGATATATAGGTTTGGGCCACTTTGAAACTTTGTAGTTTGAAATATATTTAGGGTTTCAAGAACATTTATGAATAATAGACCATATAGTCATTGGCATTTCATCTTGGAGATCAAAGTTCAAATCACAAGGAGGGAGGCCCCTGTTGTTATGCCCCCAAGGAGTGTGATCCCCAGTTGTACCACCGATTATACTTTGCATTACTTAAACAAAAAATTAGAGGGAAATAAGACTTTAGATTTTAAAAGTAAACATTTTCAAGTGTTATCATATTTGCATATTGAGGTGACCAAGATGGAAATTCAAATGCAAAAAGGAACAAAATAATAATCCATGGATAAAATAAAAGAAAAATCCTTGGCATTTTAGCCTTATTGTAATTGTATACAAAGTTAACTTCTACTTTATAAAACTATAAGCATTTACTCCCTATGTGGATTTATGGAAATGTGTCTTCATACCCCATAGGGAATATTGATGAAATTAGGGTTTGTAATTTATATTTAGAGATAAGTAAATTTTTGAGCACTTGAAAAATACTATAGAGTTGACATAATTTTATTGTTTAAAGCATAATTTATATAATTTTACATTTTATTTATAGTTTTTTAATCTACTTATATTTAATAGCGAAGTTATCAAGAACACTCTATAGAAAACACATATTTCAAAATAATTGATCCCACTTATGGAATAATTTTACATTTAGAATAACTTATGTTAGGTTAATAGATAAGAATACACAATGACATGGCAATTATGTAAGCTATATACAAACATTATTTAGCATGTCTAAAAATGGCAAGTTGATATATTGAAGAGCATACTATCAATTATAAGAATTTTTATGATCAATATTGCATTCTTTATCAATTCAATAATGTTTATATATTTTGGGTTGATATTCATAGGAAATGATTCAAATGTAACTAGCATAAATCCAAGCCTCTATGTTAATGCCCCTATGCTATGGTGAATTTTTTTTTAAACAAATGATTTTTTTTCCTTTGTCATATCTTATACTTCAATCAATTATTAACTTGGTTAATACATTCTTAATTTTTGCATCCACTAAAGTAGTTAAAACTATTAAGCAAGCATATCTTATCTAGATTACTTGGTATTAGTTGAGCATAAACATGTCAATGAATAGGTTTTGATATACACTTAATAAATCCATTTCATTCTTTCATGTCCTCAAATAAAATAGTTATTAATATAGACTATGCAGCTTACCAAAAAGTAAACTTATAATATATTTTTGTTAGTTGTACATGGTATAAAAAATAACCTTATTTTTCAAGATGCTTATGTAACTTCTCACAAAATTAACAAACAATGATAACAGTTTGTACATCTCAAGCATCATCAACATTACAAATTGTACAAATTGTTATAATACACAATATATAATATTGTGTCAAATAATATCACTAGTACTTAATTGAGTAATTAATATAAAATAAAACACTTATAAATTATGTGAGGCATAATACTCAACCATGTATTCTACGAAATTTTAGTATATCTTATATTTTGTATAATCATATTTAATTAAATAATTAAAAAATATAATAGACCTCTTGGATTATTTCAACCAATAGTGGCTTAGTTAAGCCCCATATTAAAGATCGAAAAATCCAAAATTACCGCGATGAAATTAGGGTTTCTTGGGAGGGTGGGGATGACGGTGGGCGGGAAGGCTGTTCTGGGAGAGCACGGGAGCGTCGGCAGGTCGAACCAGGGGCTCGACAGGGTGGAGGGAGGGCAAATAGAGTCTGGGGACATCGAGGAGTCCTTGCCAAGTCGCGGCAAGGATCCGCCAGACAAATGGGGAGATGGACCTCGAAAGTCATATGCTTTGGCAGCGGCCTCTGAAACCCTAAGCGGGCTCTTCTCCAAGGAGTTATTTTCGTTCGAGGACGAGTTGGACATCCTGGTGGAAATTCTCTCAAGCTTTGTGGATTTCAAAAAATTTACCCTCATTGGTAAGTTTATTGGTGGTCGTCCCGACATGGAGACCATTCACAAGTGGGCGTCTGGCAAATGGTGGACCTCTGGTCACTTAGAGCTGGCTGCCCTAACCCGAGGTTTTTTCGCGATTAGGCTGAGCAACAAGGAGGACTACTATAAAATCCCTGGCTGGAGGGCCTTGGTTCTTGGGCCGTAGGAGTCTCTTTCTAAGGAAGTGGGGTTTGGACTTTAACCCCGATACCCAAAATATCAACATTGCTCCAATATGGGTTAGGCTCCCGAGTCTTCCCCTTTTTTGTTGGCATGAAAATGTAATCAGAGGTATTGCTCGGTCCATCGGGGAGCTGATCACTTTAGACCCTCCCACCAGAGCTCGAACTAGATTTGTCCAAGCTCGGTTCTATGTTTTGGCGGACTTGGAGACGGACCTCCCATCCTCCATTACTCTACGGTCTGGGGGTACTTTTCTACATAAGCAAGCTATTGTTTATGAGAACAGACCAGCTTTCTGCCCTCAGTGTAGTTCTCAAGGGCATCTTCAGTCCAATTGTCCTCTCCAAAAGCCGAGGAAGAAGGAGCGGGATCCCTGCAACCCTCTGGAGCACGGTGAAGGTCAGACGAAGCACCCTTTTGTGAAAGGCCATGAATCTCCAGGTCCATCCAGGGACCATCTCGAATCCTCCTTACCAAAAGAGGAAATCACCACCCATCCGGACTCCGAGCAGTGTGGTGGGCGCCCCCAACTAGGACCACAGGAGGAAAAGGAACAACCCCCCCCTTATCACCACACAGGCAGATTCACCCAAAATTTATGATCGAAACTCTCCCGAGGCACAAAAGATATTGGAAGACTATCTGCTGGGAAGAAGAGGTTACCAGCCTGGTAATATTAGCCCTCGAATTACGAGGAGTCAAAAGCGAGGGGTGGATTTTGGTAGTGAAAGGAAGCAGGGTCGTCCCCCCAACAAGGAAAAGAGAGACAAAGAAACTGCGGCTGATGTTGCAAATGGAACCCAACGGTTGTTGTTTCAGGATGACTCTGATTCTCTGATGGGTGACGCACTTATCCCAAAACCTCCCTTCCAGCAAGGAAAGGGAAGTAAGAAGAACCTCAAACCGTACGGATGAAATCCTGGATGTGAGAAGACTAAACGGAGTGGCCATTTGGGCCAGGGAAAAAATTTTCCAGCAAGATTTTCAACGGTTTGTTTCAGTCCAATCATTTTTCTTGGATCCTATCCAACATGTATGCTTCGAATTCTGCCTCCGAGAAAGCATAAATGTGGAAAGTTATTTCCCAGGTATGGGAGAATTTTTTGTAGTTTTCTTGGTTGTCTTCTTATGCTTTTCGATGGTCCAGCTTCTTCGGCTAGTTTTTGTTTTCCCAATTATAATGGCCATGGTTTCCAGGATAATCAGGAAAAAATGCCTTACTTGTAGCCCTCGGGCAATTAGCAGCTTTTTTTTTTTTTTTTTGCATACAGGTTTATTCTTCCAGCCAAGAGGCATGAAGCACTATTTAGCAAGGCTGATTTTGTATATAAGGTTTTGGGATCCTCTATAAAAACCCACTGTTAATCTATTATAATAATTACCAAAAAAAAAGAGCCACATATTAAAGTATCAGATGTAAACATATTTATAATAGGATAATTACAATAATCAAGGTAGTCAAAACCAAAGTCCCACAAGCACAATAATGCTTTTAAGCACCACATGTGGCTACAAATATGATATATCATGGTTTTGGATTTACCTTCAATTACAGAAATGGGACTACATAAATGAGAATTTTAAGATGTTTTTTAATTTACATGGTGAAATCGGTAGTCGGTTGTCCACCTTTTATGGTTGTCATAGTATATGGTTGGTATAGTATTCTACGTTATCTTCTTTGAATTCCACCACATAGATCTTTACGTAGTACGCCCCTATAACTACCATGTCACAATTAGTCCATATTTTATGGTTGCCATAGTGTATGGTTGTTATAGTATTCTATGTTATCTGCTTCGAAAGCCATCACATAGATCTTTGCGTAGTACGTGCCTATAACTACCATGTCACAATTATTTTAAACCTTTTACGCCATTGAAAATACTAGGAAAGAGACAAGCGTTCAGTCCGACGAGGCCCGATACATGAACCTTGGACCTCTGTCCCCTTACGAGGTTTGGTTGAACCAATTGGTCTACACCTCAGACCTAATTTTTAAGATGTTAAATCTATACCAAGATACCTCTAAATTAACTTAGAGGATTTGAGAAGTAATGTGATAATAATAGCTAGAGCAATTAGCACATGTAATCTATGGACATCAAATGACATTAACTCAACTGGCTATATTCTTAAATATTCCAAAAGGAGGCAAAGGTTCAAATATTGCCAAGTGATACATGCATAATACTCATGTTGTTGTCATATCACTATGTGGTCATGATGTAATATAGGTGGAGCATGTTTCAATCTTGTATAACCCATTGAAAACATGTAATTCATACACTTCACTTGAACATACTTGAACATAAGAAATCGTGAAGTCCATAAAAACATGAGAAGATTATACCTACAAAAGATATCTCTTGCTCAAGATAATGAGAGTTAACATTTGTAAGAACTACCTCAAGTTAGGATCACAAAGGATTCAAAATAGTATAATCTTTAACTATCAACCCTTTTAATAAAGATAATATATGTGGTGAATGAGATAGATATTAAATATGGATATGAGTGAACAAGATAGATATTAAATATGGATATGATCACGCCATGGACCAATTGAACTTGCCAAGAGTTTATGTACTAAGGATGCTTCCATATTTAGGAAAAGGCCATGCAACATTATTATTAAAGAATTTAAATCTTTTATCATGATATTAAGAGGTGAACATATCCAGTAATAGGATTCATCATCATAATTGATGTTGTTACATCAAGGTATGTGTTTCTTCTCTGAAACATATCTAAAATAAATTAACATACACTACACTAAAATGATGTATAGGGTGGTAATCTATCAACTCATATCTAAAAATTTAGAGTTAAACAAGCCTCCTACCTAACTTGAAAAGGGATATAATCAAACAAGACCTATACCTACTTAAACACATAATTATCATAAATTATGTTTGCTAATTAAAACTTATAAAATGTATAAAAATTAAATTGTTATTATATAATAATACTTATATTTCAAGGTTGAAATATCTCTATGTATAATATAATAATTGTGTGACATAAATTTTTAAATTATAAATGTTTCGCATAACTCCTAACAAACCATCAAACTTTCCTAATTGAAAGCTTACAATTGATTTTCTATAATAAATACTTATAACCTCAGAGTTTTTTTTCTTTTTTAATTATTAAAGAAAATCACATCTACAAAAAAATTGCACCATTCAAATACAACAAACTATGTTTTATTTTATACATAGAGGAGTTGGTTACAACCACACTATTTTTAGTAACTGCAACAAACTATGTTATATATAAAGTAAAAACTCTTCAAACAAAAAATAAGCCAATAATAAATTCAAATATACATTAATCCATATACAATATCCATAGTTTTGAAATGTGTTTTTCCTCTCTTTACATCTTCACCTTGGTATTATAAATATAAAAATAAATATCAATAAGTTTATAAAATTTAGAGCAAATATATTTATAAGACCATAAATATATTTGCTCTAAATCTTACAATGAAAATGTATTTTCATTATAAGATTTAGAGCAAGCGATTCTTTTTACCTTTTCACCTTGGTATTATGAATATAAAAATAAATATCAATAAGTTTGTCTTAAAAATAATTAAATTATATTTTCATTAAAAGATTTAGAACAAGTGATTGAAAATAATAAATTATATATATTTTTATTTTTGGTTATGCGAGAAACTCCTATGACCAACGCACAGGGCTGAGCAGACCCCTCGTAAATCCGAGAGCTATACTTATCAATAAAAAATTTAAAACAAACAAATTTTATTATAATCAAATAACTTTAATTTACAATTAAATTTAACCAATAAAATTATTTTTCTTTTCTCATTATTACTTCTTTATTATGCAAACACTGTATAGTGATATCACTATCATTGATGTAGATGTTTGAGAAAAGTGGTTACTAAAGAAAATAGAACCACAAACCCAGGCTAAAAGGGTGGATAAATTAAATTCAACCTTATCAACTTTAGCTTTAATGTCTACGTCTACCCTAATGTTCACCATTAGGGGAAAAATACCAATGGATTGGTTGGTTTCATGATATAGAAAGAATCACCTAAACCACACATCAAAGAAACGACCTTTTTCAAATATAAAGACAAATCGTCCTAATGATAATACAATATATTGTGTATGTTTGTACGAAAGATATAATTTTGGTGACTTTTGATGGATAAATAGTGCTCTAAAAAAAAAAGTTGATTAGTAGTGATCTTTTAAAAGATGGGTTGGTGTTTTTGATAAGATAATATATCGCTTACAATAACATAAATAAGATTTTAAATGTAACTAAAAAAAGTTGATTGATAAGAATTTAAAAAAAATGCTGCTAAAAATATACTAGGAACCATTTCTTTTATGATTTAAACTTAAAATTTCTTAAAAACCTATAAACATATCAACTTAAATTTTATATTGAAAGATCCAATTCAAATTACTTTGCAAAGATTCTTGTCTCTCGTAACAAAAAAAAAATCAACCAAAAGTGTGTTACCAAAAAATTTATTTAAAATTTATGTTTAAAAAAAATTAACATTAAAAAGCAAAGAATCAAATTTGTTTATTTAGGTATAATGGATCTAAAAGGAGCCATAAACAGCAGTGGGACTAGGGCAGGACAAGGTTATGGAACGTTTCTCCAAAAAGTCAAAAGGGACAGTGTAACGCATTGAAAGATAAGAACCTTTTATTCAGTTATTACTATTTCTTGAAGGCATGGACTATTTTATTCATTTAATTGAAACAGTAATTGTCAAATGCATAAACTAATTTAACTCTAATTAATTTTATAGAGATAGAGTTATTAAGTTGAAATTATTTAATATTTTTAAGATATGTTTTAAATAAATAAGTTTTCCAAGATAATTTTTAAAGATATATATTAATTTGTAATGAGAAGATATTTTTATGATTTAATTAAAATAGTGGATATTAAGTTGAGGTAATTAGCAAAATAGAATAATGTACAAGGTATGCAATGTTCACAAGGTTAAAAGCAATTTATAAGATAAATGTTTTACAAATAATTATAGTTGTCAATCCTAAAATCTAATCTTATTATTTTTCTTTTTGTAACTTTGATCTTTTGATATTGATTTTGGTGATGACTTCTCATATTTTCTTCTCTTCAAATAATTGTAACATTGATTTAATTATTAAAGTATCAACATAGCTAGCTTAATTATTACTATATGCCTAACATTCCCAAATAAAATGCTTCTTTGATGATTTCTCACTCAATGAATAAGACAAAGTAGGATTCATCATCAAGCAATCATGGTATTGTTGGCAATCAAATCGGCCTAGATGCAAAGTTTCTAAGTCTGCAGCGCCCAAGATCCATTGTCAAGCATTGAATGTCCAAAGGAAAGGAATGTCCTCGTGGCAATCTTTAGTAGGGTTGGTTTTGAAAATAAAACTGGTTTTTGAGATAAGGGTTAGGAAGATGTTGAAAGAAAGGAAATAACTAAAAGGAATGGGAAAGAGGCTAAATTTGGTTTACACTGTGTTTGGGGTCCGCTAGGAGCTTCGCTTCATAACTGGAGTGACAGTGCTTTCACTCCAGAAGTGGGGCGAAAGTGTCCCTTGTCATGCCTTAGAAAATTTTTGAGCTCCTGCAAGTGGAGCGACGGGCATTTTGATCATTTTGACTCCCCTTATAAGCTTGTCATTCCTTGGGTGGAGTGATAGAGCCTTTCACTCCACAGGTATAGCACCAGGGATTTTCGCTCCACTGATGGAGTGAAAGGGCCTTTGACCAAGATGTTGACCTATTTTGCACTTGTCAAATTTTCTCTCCAGTGGTGGAGTGAATGGGAGATTTGCTCCACTAGTGGAGAAACTCCAACTTTGACCGCTCTTTGACTTCCCTTGCACCTTTAGTCACTTATGTTCATCTTTAAGTCCTTCCAACCCTTCGCTCCACTAGTGGAGCGATAGGGCCTTTTGCTCCACTAATGGAGCGATAGGGCCTTTTGCTCCACTAATGGAGCGATAGGGCCTTTGATCGAAAGGTTGACCTCTTTTGTGCCTTTAACCCAAACACTTGCCTTTGCTTGGTTTTCGTTCCACAGATGGAGCGACTAGGAGATTCGCTCCACTAGTGGAGCGACTGCAGCTTTGACCATCTCTTTGTGCTTTGACCCTCATCAGCATTCAAGGAGGAGCTTTCGCTCCAGAAGTGGAGAAAAAGTCTAGCTACTGCACATAGCTATATTTTTCTTATCCTTCTATTTTATAGGGACTTTCACTCCACAATTGAGAGGAAAAGCACTTTCTCTCCACCACTAGAGTGAAAGTGTCCCTGCTTTACTTAAAGAAAACATGCTCTAAAAACTAAGTGCTAGAAACCATTACTAGGTATGCAAAATGAAAAGAGCAGAACTTGCAAAAAAATAGCCTTAAGGAAACACATTCACAACATCACCCATGCTAAAACATCTACAATTTTGCATGCGATACGACAGGAAAAGTGCATAAAAAGTAAAGAAACCACATAATGTGAAAAAATATAGTTTTGAGTAAAACAAATAGCTAGTGAAAACACAACAATATAACAATGTCTTGACCATTTTTCATGGAAAAAGAGAATTTTTACAATGATTATCTCTCAAAACTGCATACAACATAAATTTTAACAAAATGTGGTAAAAATGGCAACATCTCTAGCGGCTCACGAGGTATTGTGCTTACCTTAGTGCAAAGATCCTAGGCTTCACCCTTGGGTTGCAGAGTCATCCTCGCTCTCAGCATATTCTGACTACTCCTGCTCATCGCTGTTGTCTGAAAGCTCATGAAGTCAGTCCTCTTCTTCTTCTTCCTCTGATTCACCTTCTACTTTTTCCTTGGAATCTAGCTCACTTTCTATCTCTTTTTTCTTTTCCCGCTCGCATGGATGGGGAAGAAACATATCTAAGGATCTCTTAAAAACATACTTATATACTGTGAAAGCATAAATCTAGCGTTCAAGGGAGAAATATGGTTGTTTCTAGAGCTCTTGGATCAGGTAACGGTAGGTCTCGATGCACTCAATGTCAGTAAGATCCAATCTTCGATTGAACTCCTACAAGCAAGACTCAATTTGGGTGTACTTAGCCATGAAAGGCATCACCTGTGCATCATAAATCAGGTCTTCTCAAGTTTTAGTGTCGAAGGCACTATCAACGAATGCTGACCATATCATCTCTAACTCCTCTAGTGATGGAATAGGTCCTTCAAGTTCTGTGAAGCCAGGGATACCGATTTGAGTGAGGGTGTTGAAGTATTGCAACGAAATATTTCTTTCTTGCTAGAGGGTGTTTGAAAGCTTACGAGCTTTTTTGGCCAGCTCAAACTTCGTGAAGGAGTGCAAATTCATTTTCATTGTTACCCAAGATCAAGCCATAGGACTCATAGGATTAAGGTGGGCACCCACATCTTCGATATTTTGAGGCTACGTGGCTAATTCTAGACAATGATTAACATCTACTTAGGTGGATTCCAAAATTGAGTTGCCAACAGTGACTACTTCATGTGCCTCTCTAAAAATGCTAAAACTATAACTTCTCGTGCAACTCTCATCGGGAAATCTGCTAGGAACTGTAGGCACATCTCCTTGAGGTGCTCCTTGGAAAACGTGATAGGCTACGACATCTTCTTTTCTAAATCAGCTTGTAATTGCTGGACCTGAATGGTGAATACCTGTATTTACTAATTCACTTGGGTGCACGTTGTGATCTACTTATCGCGCATCTTGGAGTGCTCATTGTTCTTTGCCTCCAACGAAAGCATGCACTATCTCAGTTGCATGGATTCGGACTCTAGTGCTTTAATTTACCTCTTCATCCCTGCCAAGGCCTCCTCGAGTTTAAGATTCTTATATTGCGCTTCAAATAAGCACTCCTTATAGTACTCCTCGTGAACATAGATGGAGCCCATACCAAATTGAATGTTGCCCATCTTGTGCATTGTATCAATTTTGGTGACATCATCCATGGTATGGCAGAAAGCATAATAAACTGGGGTCATCTCCCCCAAGGGCTTCTAGGCAACTGGTATTTTCTCCATCGTATGAAGCTCCATCTTCTTTGGATCAATGATAGAGGCATTCTTGGTTTGCACCAAAGTCTACGCCTCTTTCTTTCGATTATTCCTTAGCCAGCATGTTGAACTGTGGCGCACCTTGCAGATGCTCTTCGCAGCAACAAGTTGATGTGTCATTTATAACTCCGACTCAAGTGGCTCCTGAACACCCACTCCAAGTACTGGCATGAAAGGAAGAAGGGGAAGCAGTGGCTCAATTTCGAATAGCGCATGGGATACAGGAGTGGAAGTGACTACGCTAACCCTCAAGGGCGCTTGGGTCTGGACTACAATCTCATAAATAGTGGGTTTAGGCATTGAAACATCGAGAGCAGTCGATGCCATGGTGGTGGAGGGCGAAGAAATGGAGGACAATTTTATTTTTGCAGTAGTGGAAATATCTACAATAGGGTCCTCTACGATAGAATAAAGAAGGCTAACATATGCAAAAATTGTGAAGGCTTGGGGTTACCAATGAAATATGTGAATGCTACTGACAATGGCACTGAAAGGACTAGGGAAATTAAAATATTGGGAACTAAGGAGTGGGACAACGTGAGAGAAACAGAAGTAGCATCTAAGGAAATAGAAACCACGATAGAAATTTTGGGCATCGAGGAAGTGACTACTGTAGAGTGGGAAGAAGAAAGAGGTGAATATGAATGCGTACCTTCAGGCTCTGTGATCAAAGGAGCCAAGGAAGATGGCTCTTTGACTTCCCTTGCACCTTTAGTCACTTATTTTCATCTTTAAGTCCTTCCAGCCCTTCGCTCCACTAGTGGAGCGATAGGGCCTTTTACTCCACTAATGGAGCAATAGGGCCTTTGATCTAAAGGTTGACCTCCTTTGCGCCTTTAACCCAAACACTTGCCTTTGCTTGGTTTTTGTTCCATAGATGGAACGACTAGGAGATTCGCTCCACTAGTGGAGCGACTGCAGCTTTGACCATCTCTTTGCACTTTGACCCTCATCAGCGTTCAAGGAGGAGCTTTCGCTCTAAAAGTGGAGAAAAATTCTAGCTACCGCACATAGCTATATTTTTCTTATCCTTCTATTTTATAGGGACTTTCACTCCACAACTGAGAGAAAAAGCACTTTCGCTCCACCAGTGGAGTGAAAGTGTCCATGCTTTACTTAAAGAAAACATGCTCTAAAAACTAAGTGCTAGAAACCATTACTAGGTACACAAAATGAAAAGAGCAGAACTTGCAAAAAAAAAGCCTTAAGGAAACACATTCACAACATCGCCCATGCTAAAACATCTACAATTTTGCATGCAATACGACAAGAAAAGTGCATAAAAATTAAAGAAACCACATAATGTGAAAGAATATAGTTTTGAGTAAAACATATAGCTAGTGAAAACACAGCAATATAACAATGTCTTGACCATTTTTCACGGAAAAAGAGAATTTTTACAATGATTATCTCTCAAAACTACATACAACATAAATTTTAAACAAAATGTTGTAAAAATGGCGACATCTCTAGCGGCTCGCAAGGTATTGAGCTTACCTTAGTGCAAAGATCCTAGGCTTCACCCTTGGGTTGCAGAGTCATCTTCGCTCTCAGAATCTTCTGACTACTCTTGCTCATCATTGTTGTCTGAAAGCCCATGAAGTCAATCCTCTTCTTCTTCTTCCTCTGATTCACCTTCTGCTTTTTCCTTGGAATCTAGCTCGCTTTCTGTCTCTTTTTTCTTTTCCTGCTCGCATGGATGGGGAAGAAACCTATCTAGGGATCTCTTAAACACATACTTATATATCGCATAAGCATAAATCTAGCGTTCAAGGGAGAAATATGGTTGTTTTTTGAGCTCTTGGATCAGGTAATGGTAGGTCTCGATGCACTCAATGTCAGCAAGATCCAGTCTTCAATTGAACTCCTACAAGCAAGACTCGATTTGGGCATACTTAGACATGAAAGGCATCACCTGTGCATCATAAATTAGGTCTTCCCAAGTGTCAATGTTGGAGGAACTGTCAACGAATGCCACCCAATCAGCTCTAACTCCTCCAGCGATGGAATAGGTCCTTCAAGTTCTGTGAAGCCAGGGATACCGATTTGAGTGAGGGTGTTGAAGTATTGCAACGAAACATTTATTTCTTGCTAGAGGGTTATCGAAAGCTTACAATTTTTTTTGGCCAGCTCGAACTTCATGAAGGAGCGCAAATTCATTTTCATTGTTACCCAAGATCAAGCCATAGGACTCATAGGATTAAGGTGGGTACCCACATCTTCGATATTCTGGGGTTACGTGGCTAAGTCTAGACAATGATTAACATCTACTTAGGTGGATTCCAAAATTGAGTTTCCAACAATGACTACTTCATGTGCCTCTCTAAAAATTCTAAAACTATAACTTCTCGTGCAGCTCTCACCGAGAAATCTGCTAGGAACTGCATGCGCATCTCCTTGAGGCGCTCCCTAGAAAACATGATAGGTTGCGACATATTTTTTTCTAACTCAGCCTGTAATTGCTGGACCTGAATGGTAAATACCTATATTTACTGATTTACTTGGGTGCACGTTGTGATCTACTTATCATGCATCTTGGAGTGCTCATTGTTCTTTGCCTCCAACGAAAGCATGCACTATCTCAGTTGCGCGACTTCAGACTCCAGTGCTTCAATTTACCTCTTCGTCCCTGCCAAGGCCTCCTTGAGTTCAATATTCTTAGCCTGCACTTCAAAGAAGCCCTCCTTGTAGTACTCATCATGAACATAGATGGAGCCCATACCGAATTGAATGTCGCCCATCCTGCGCATTGTATCCATTTTGGTGACATCATCCATGGTATGGCAAAAATCATAATCAACTGGGGTCATCTCCCCCAAGGGCTTCTAGGCAACTAGTATTTTCTCCACCATTTGAAGTTCCATATTCTTTGGATTGATGATATAGGCCTTCTCAGTTGGCACCAAAGTCTGCATCTCTTTATTCCAATGATTATTTAGCTAGCACGCTAAACTATGGTGCACCTTATGGATGCTCTTCACAACAACAAGTTGATGTGTCATTTCTAACTCTGACTCAAGCAGCTCCTGAACACCCACTCCAAGGACTGGCATGAAAGGAAGAAGGGGAAGCATTGGCTCAAGTTTGAATAGCACGTGGGAGACAGGAGTGGAAGTGACTACGCTAACCCTCAAGGGCGCTTGGGTCTGGACTGTAATCTCAGAAAAAGGAGGTTTGGACGTTGAAATGTTGGGAGCAGTCGATGCCATGGTGGCAGAGGGCAGAGAAAGGGAGGACAAATTTATTTTTGTAGTAGTGGAAATATCTACAATAGGGTCCTCTACGATAGAAAAAATAAGGCTAATAGATGCAAAAATTATAAAGGCTTTAGGGTTACCAACGAAAGATGTGAATGCTACTGATAATGGCGCTGAAAGGACTGGGGAAATTGAAATACTGGGAACTAAGGAGTGGGACAACGGGAGAGAAACATAAGTAGAATCTAAGGAAATAGAAACCATGACAGGAATTTTGGGCATCGAGGAAGTGACTACTGCAGAGTGGGAAGAAGAAAGAGGTGAATATGAATGCGTACCTTTAGGCTCTATGATCAAGGGAGCCAAGGAAGATGGGTGCTATGTGTGTGTATCTTCTTTCTCCTCTACATATGGTGTATCTACGTCAATGACCTCCACATTTTCAATATTTTGCTCCTTCGACTACGCTATCGTAGAAACTTCAGGAGCGCTTGACGTGGGGTTTTCAGGTGCATCTTGAGAGCTTGCCCTGAGGGACCTTTAGGCACTGGTGCATGGCTTATTCATTGCTTATTGTAAGAAAGGTGCCTCCTCAAATTTTTTTTTTGGGAAAGTACTCTTATTCTAACTCACTCTAATCAATGGTGGATTTCTCAGTACTGCCTTGCCCTTACCTTCTACCATGTACCTTTGAGCTGCTAGGTCATCCACCTCATTAGGGCTACGCATGCTTCGAGGCACAATATTAGCAAACAAGAGGACCCGATAGGTGTCTATGTTTTCATCATACATATTAGAGAACTTGTCATATATCGACATTGGGTAGTCTGAAGACGTCTTATCATTATGGACCCTCATGATCCACCACTCTTTGATTTTATGGTCGAACCAATGCTTCAACTTTACCTTCATCACTGCAAAACCACTCCTGAGAAGCTTCTACTCTAGGTTGACCGTTGGGCGTACTCACTCTCCATGGTGTAAAAATCATGCCAAGGGGGAACCATCTCATTGATGTGCCACTCCAACAAGAGTCCCCTTGGGCTATTCCACTGAGCAACCATGTCTGGGTGAGGACAACTGTGAAAAAACTTCACTCCAATGTGATCTTGGAAGATGTCACTTGGATCATACTTCCAGTGCTGGGGGAGTTCAATCAATCCATAGTCGAACAGGGTTACTGTAAGCACGACGCTTTTTCCACACTGCGTCACCTTGATGTACCCAAAATCAAAGGGAATCAAGCATGTGGACTTCTTCCCTCTGCCCTTCCCATATACTTTGTTGGTGGCCACGTTGTCGGGTGACCTCTAGGGCAAACAGTTAGGATGTCGTTTAAAAGGGTAACAAAAAAAGATTTTTTGTAAACCTAAAAATCATGATGACCAAACCTTGGGTGAGCAAAAAATGTCCCCCATATCACCATCCACTACTCTATCTTACATCCCCGCGGGAATTCGATCGCAGTGGTCGTAGATTAGTTCCAGTGTTGGCCCCAAGAACAACTGGTTAAATACATAGTATGATTCGTCTCTGGACAAGCTCCACGTCTAGAGATAAATCAGTAATACCTTGTCTTTCTCGTCCATCTAGTTCTTGGATATGTAGGGGAACTTATCATATGAGTGGTAAAATAAGTACCACGCTAAGATCGAGCAAAGCCTGAACTGGTCATCTCTGTGGCTTTGTAGGTAGGACAATGATACGTGCAACTTCAGTGTCACCCATTCTGTCTTGTCAAAGAAAATTGGGATAGCTCCTGGCTTCATATTTGACGGGAATTAAATCTCATTCTCGAAGATAGACTCCGCCATGGACACCTGCCAATCGTAGACCATGGCATCGATAGAGAGCCCTATTTATAACGCTTTTATAGGGTTAGAGAATATCTTTCGACTTTATCCTTGCTTGACACTTGGCACTCTTTTCTGGTTGGATGACCTTTTTGAAAAAAGCAACTCTTTTTTAGGAAAAGTGGGGAGACTTTTGCTCCACTAGTGGAGCGAAAGTCAGATTATTACTTACACTTTTTTTTTGAAACAAAATAGGGGGGCATTCGCTCCACAAGTTGAGTTAAAGAGGGCTTCACTCCACATGTGGAGCGAAAGAGAAAATATTTTTTTTTTGAAGATAATCTTTGCTCCAACTGGAGTGAAAGAAAAATATATACATAAACGTACCTGGCGGATTACTGATTTTTCTCGAAGCTCGGCTAGTGATAAGCTTTCAAAAGAAAATTGTTCACCTAAATTGGAAGAGTGAAGCCCTCTATGTCCTACAGAATGAAGGAATTGATCTGATTGACGTCGAAGATTTAAAATGGGCCTTCCCAGAAGGCATATAATTTCTCGTGGTTCCCTGGCTTAGACTTGTTCTTGTTCCATATTATGACCAAGTCCCCAATACTAAAGGCTCTGTCAAAAGTCTTCTTGCCGATCCAACCCTTAGTGGATTTGGAATGCCTTATGAAAGCTTCATAAGCTTTCTCTCTTTCCTCCTCCAACTGTAGCAACTGGGCTAACCTCGCATCCATCAATTCAAATTCACCTTCTTCACTATCGAGCCACTTGAGTAACTGCAACGCAGGTAGCTCTATGTGTGTGGTTAATACTACCTCTTTCCCATACACTAGTGAATAGGGTGATGTCCTAATTGAGCATTTGATGGAAATACGATCATCCCAAAGCGACTGGTCCAAGATCAGATTCTAGCTTTGCTTATTCTTCTATAGAGACCTCTTCAAGATTCATAGTAGGTTCTTGTTCGTAGACTCCATTAGTCCATTGCCTTGTGGGTAATAGTTAGATGAGGTTTTTAAGTAAATTTCATACCTGATCGTAAACTTGTAGATCCTCACACTGATGAAAGGATATTTGTTATCAGACATGATGGCTTCAAGCATGCCAAAGCAAGTGATCAACCCTTCAAGAAAAGAGAATCATGTCTTGGTTAGCCTGCTTGGTCGGCATTGCTTCTGACCAATGAGTGAAGTAGTTTGTAGCGATCAAAATATATTTATGATTGACAAAGGAGTTGGGATTGATGATCTTGATGAAGTCCAAAACCCACTACTAGAATGAAGCTTCTTCTTGAATGGAGTGAAGAGGAAGCAAAGCATTTCAGGTTCTGCTCAAGTAGTGCTGGCAACTATCACAGCACTGGCTGACTTTGAAAGCCTCAATGAGTAAGGTGGGCCAGTAAAAGCCTGCTTTTATGATCTTTAGGGGGGCCATTGTATTGGCCATGAAATGACCTCCCAAAATCCTAGAGTGAAACTCCTCAAGGATTTTTAGTTTCTCCGACTCTTTGATACACCTCAAAAGGACTTTGTCAATATTCTGATAAAATAGTCCATTGGATGTCGAGACATACCTGCCAGCCTGCAAGTGAAACCTCCTTCTTTGTGAAGCATTGGAGTGAGAAGGGCATATACCTATGTCAAAGTACTTGACAAGGTCATATGTCCAATCAAGACTATCAACTAACAGGTTGGCAAGGTTGTTTTCAGGCATAGGGCGGTCTGAGTTGGGGATTGTTGCTTTAGCTACAACATTTCTAGACAGTTCTTGACACATCGCTCTACCTTGGACCAACTTTGTAGGGTGTACTTAAATGTTTAACTACTAGATATTAGTGACTCATATAGCCCTATTATTGTCAAGCTCCCATTCAATGATAAAATTCCTGATGTCAGGGTGTATCACGTACACTATTGTCTTACTCTAGGAGACAAAATATGAAAAATTTTGGAGTGACATCATCACCGCATGCACTTGTATTTTGATGAAATTGAACTTTTATTTGTGTGTTTTTATGATCTAGCTGAGGAATGCTATCGGGTGCTCATCTCCATATTCCCCCTTCTAGGTCAAAACAATTGTGTAGCTTTTTGGTTCCCCGATGACGTACAAGATAAAATATTTTGTGTAGTTAGGATTTATGAAGACTAGAGCTTGAGCGATCTACTCCTTGATGTCTTAGAATACTTGCTTCCTTTCATCGGTCCACTTTATTTGGCATCCTTCTTCAAAAGCTTGGTCATTGGCTTCAACACCTGGACGAAGTTGGCTATGGACTTCCTAACGAAGTTTGTCCAAAAAGGTACTACAAAGATTTCTTATTTGATGGCAGTGGAAGGTGAAGGAGCACTTCAGCTTAGGCGAGATAAATAGTTAATCCCTTTTCAAATATCAGATGCCCAAGAATATTACCTTCATTGCAAAGATTGATTTTTTGGGGTTGATGGAGACCCCGAACTCTCGGCATTTCTCAAAGACTTACCGTAAATGTAGGTCGTGTTCCTCCCGCTTATGGGAGAAGATTGTCATGTCATCCAAGTAGATCATGATGACATGATTTAATAGTTCACCAAAGGTGAGGTCCATCACCCTTTGAAAATTTGCTTCGAAATTTGAGAGGTTGAAGGGCATACGTTGATAGGCAAAGGTTCCCCACTTGGTGGTGAACGTAGTCTTATGTTGGTCCTCATATTTGATCCATATCTGGTTGTATCCATAGAAGCCATCCAATAAGGATAACCTCTGTGCTCCCACCACTATGAGAAGAATCGGGTCAATATGAGGTAATAGGTTGTAGTCCTTGAGTAACGTTTGGTTGAGGTTTCAAAGATTGATACACAAGTGGATGTCGTCATTCTTCTTTCACACTAAAACAATGTTGGCCACCCAGGAGGAGTGCTTGATTGGGTATATGATTTTTGCTTCAAGGATCTTCAAAATCTCAGCCCTCATTAGCATCTCGATCTTCGGGTTGATGGGCCTCTACTTATGCTTGAAGGGTTTGATCCCTTCTTCCAGCTCAATGGTGTGTTGGATGACGTTCTTGTCATACCCTCTTAAATCTTGGTAGCACCAAGAGATGATGTATGGGTATTCCTTGCATAGGGTGTGAATCTGTTGGAGCTCTTTGACTATGCAGTCAACTCCTACCTTAATAAAATTTCTCGGCTCCAACTCTAAGTCCATGAACTCTTTGCTATCTACTTTGATCTTGTGCCCGATAGACCTATCATTCTAATCAAAAAGACTTTCCAATGTGATCAGACCCTTGGGGATATGGTTATTTTTCAACTGAATCAACCCCTCACGGTCTTCTTCATTTAGATTCCGGTCTTCAATTGAAGATGCTTCATTAACCAGGAAATTGACAAGTTGTTCGTCACTGTTGAACACCTGCCAATGGAGTTTCTTATCAGGCATAGAAGTCCTGTAGATCAGCCTCACCATTTTTGGCTTGTGCATCATGTTATCTGCCGGTGAGAATCGGGCGTCGATGGAGGCTAAGATATCCGTAAGCTTGTTTTGCTCTCATGAAATTGACTTGATGTTCAACACGGTGAAGGATTCAAGCAAATCCCACACCTTGTTGTGGTACACCTTCAAATAGTGATTCTTGGAGACGCACTTGTTGGTAACTTGGTTGCAGATTAATTCAAAATCCCTGAATATCTGCAACTACTTGATGTCGAGCTTTTCGACTTTCTTGAGTCTGAGGCACAAAAACTCATACTCTAGTGCATTATTTGTATAGATCCATGTGAGCCTGTACGAATAAGTATTTTTCTCACCAAATAGAGAGATCATAGCAATATCATATCTCATGTCATTCTTACACCATGTGCCATCAAAGTACAATTTCTATAACTAGTCAGATACTAGGGAATTTTCTTCAAGTGCTTTCATTTTAGCCTTTTCAGGCTTAGTGAGTGAGTAGCACCCTAAATCTGTCTCGATGATAGCATTAAAATTGGTCATGGAGAACTCATCTTCAACTCGGAGCTCATCGAGAGATTCTTCCATCAGGTCCACTGTTTGCATTTCTTCTGTCATCAGGTTGATAGAGACCGAGCCTTTCTCCTCATCTTCAAGTTTTTCAACATGAAAACTACGAGGCTTCTCGTTGAAGAGTTTAATTTTGTTCCCCTTGAAGGGGATTTCCAAGTGTGAGTAGTCGAGGGAGAGGTAGCCTCCCAACTTAGCTGTGAATTCTCTTGAGAGGCACATACTGAAGTATGGCTCAAGGTCAACTACCATGATCTCTTGAATGATCGTGACCTATAGCATTTTGTGGAGTTGGATCAAAATGTCTTTGATCACTCCCACCATATTTACAGGAGTCCCGTATAGCTGCAACACTCCAGGGTTGCTCCAGGTATACTCCATGCCCATGATATCGCATATTGATTTGGGCATGACAGTTGTCGTAGCACTAGAGTCGATCATGCAGTTATGCATGATCCACCCTTCCATATGAAGGGAAAGGTAGAATGGTGGGGGTCGATTCTTACCTGTGGCCAAAGTCGTCAGCGATTGTGCAAACACCATCTGCATCGACCTACTCTCCTTGTCTTTAGTAAACTTGAGAGATTCTTGCAAAAGTTCTACTTGACCTGTGAGTTGGAGGGCATCATAAAGGCTTACCTTGGCGGGTGCCTTCTTCATCTCTTCGATAATGTTGTATGTCAAAGTTCCAGATTCTTCAACTCCCTTTGCAGGTTTGTACTTATTTCGATACTGTTGCATAGCATCCACCCTTTGACGCTTGGTCAGCGAGGGGTATCAGAGCTTCTCCCTAGCTTGATCTCGCATCTCAGCTTGTGGTTGTGAAGTTGAAGCTTTGGTTTGGAAGCCCCTTTCTCTAACTCAAGGTGATAGGAAGTCCTTCAGTAAATTGGACTGCTTTGGGGATGTCGCTGGACTGGGAACTTTCACCGACAATGGGACTTTTTTACTCTATGGTTTTGGTGCTTCAGGCACCTTCAGCGGATCCATCTGGGTTGGATCTACTTCAATAGGCCTTTTCCCAACCTTGATGAGGATTGAGACTTGTTCAGTGAAAGGCATCATAAAATTATGACTAGCTTCCCTGATCATGTTGATTTATTTGTAAGCACCACCGGACAACGTCTGGACATAGTTGAGGTGCACCATGTAGGTTTCTTTGCTATACTGATTATTGCACGTGGTGCACTAGTAAGTACTACCGAATGGACCAACTTCTACACTTTTTAGCATTGTTGCATTTCTCTCGGGAGCCCTACTGATGGAAGCGAATTGCTCCTTAGTGATCATAGGAGGAAATATTCTTGTTTGGAAGCTTTGATCATTCTACCTCCTCCTCATGAAAGTCATCTTATTGGCTATCATTTTCATATATGCATGTAAATCCTACAACTCTTTAACCTGGTCTACATTTAAGATTTACCTAAGTCACAAGCGAGGGTAAAGGCCATGGTGCTAAGGGTTCAGGCAATATAGGAAATGGGACAAGAGATGGGAGTCGAGGAAATATGGGTGCTTGATACTAGGGCATGGGGGTTGCTTGATTTTGAGGGTTGGGGCTTCAAGATTGACTAGGGTACATCAAATATGTAGGTGGAGCAGATGCGCTCGAGTACATATTCTACGAAAATTTTAGGTCAACTTCCACTTTCTACGCTTGCTCATACAATCCAGGGAATGTGTTGCTATTAGCATATCAAATGCTCATGCTAATATCCAAATGAAAATCTCTTAGGTAATAGAATTCCACCTACTCTAGGGTGGGTCGAAGACCGATAGTGACTCTTTGCTAGGTTCAGGTGAACCTGACATTAAAGTCGGATACCTCCTCCTGAGGATGCCTCTGAATAGTGGTAAACTGGTGTAACAAAGATAAGGGATCAGCTTTTTCATTGAAGCCCCTTATTAATTATTCTACCAGTTGGTCCCATGAAGTGATGGTGTCGATCGGGAGCGATCGGTACTAGTAGAGGAGCTTACCTCTCAGTGAAAGCACCAACAACTTCACCATAACGTCTTCTTCGATGATTTGGTGAATGGTTGCTAGTCCGATGACATCTTGGATATGCTCATACACCGTATTTTTGGTACCATTATATGTGGGTAAAGCTTTTAGTGTTGCGGGCGGTACTTGGTGTTGAGCTGCCAAAGCTAGAGGTCCTGAATGATTCTATGTAGGAAATTGCCTGGGGAGAGCCTGCTACACCATCTGGGTTGACGGAGGTGTTTGAGCCGAAGGAGTTGGTAGAAATTTTTGAACCAGAACAGTCAAAACACTCAGAGCACTAGTTGAATTTTTAATGGAACTAGAGTATTATGATGATCCGACGAATTCGACGGATTGGGAGGTAAGCTAGTCATTGTGCTATTGAGATTTGGAGTCTATGAAGCAACAACAACCACTTGTGAAGATGTCTTTCCTAACAAGATATTCGGTTGGACCACTCTAGGATGTTCTCCTAAAGTGTCGATGTTGAGCTCGAAGAACTCATTTTCTTCTTTTGTATTCTTAGCTTTCCATCTCGTGTGTATGAAGGCATTATCTTTTAGACTGGTCTTTGAGATTTGAAGGTGTCTGAGTTCAGCTGAGTCGCAATATGTTCATATTTGATAGTAATAAGATGAGCATCACTTCTTAATATTGTTTTAACATGGAATGTTTGTGTCCCACCGGGCGTGCCAAAAATTGTTGGTAATCGAATCGACCTAGATGCAAAGTTTCTAAGTCTACAACACCCTAGACCCGCTACCAAGCATTGAATATCCAAAGGAAAGGAATGTCCTCCATGACAATCTCCAGTAGGGTTGGTTCCAAAAATAAAATTGGTTTTTGAGATAAGGGTTAGGAAGATGCTGAAAGAAAGGAAATAATTGAAAGGAATGGGAAAGAGGCTAAAAGCCTAAAATACGGGGTGATGGACATGAAGCACGATACACAACCTAACACTTGAACCAACAACAATCAAAACAATAGACTTTTAACAAAAACCAACATTAAATCTTCTCAACCGCATAAACTCCAGGGGTATTCCAGGGATTAATCCTCTACTGACAACTAAATCCAAAAAATAATAATTCAAGTTGTATGGTAAAGAGACTAATTTAACATAAATAACATGATAGAAGTCATACACAAAGATAGAAGATTCAAGGCTAGAGCCAGAAGTCTATATTTCAAAAGCATATTTTAAAGTATACAACTGCTTTTCTAGTAGATATTATCCATCCTTAGTTATAGAGAAAAGACTAGCTTTTATAGAGGATTCTACTTCCTAAAACATTAATGCCCAACCACTTCCTCAATGGTGACAGGCAGATTTGATCTGGAACCGACTCACAACATTTAATTCGGCCTTGTAGATAACTCAACATTGAAGGTAGAAGGTTTTGATGATCTACCATGATCAGACAACTCAAAGTGCAGATTGGGGTTGGTTTAATCAATCAATGGTGGATCATGACATTTCCTGACAGTTTCGAGCATTCCATGGTGGTTTTGGGTAGTTTACACTGTGTTTGGGGCCCGCCAGGATCTTCGCTCCATAACTGGAGCGACAATGCTTTCACTCTAGAAGTGGAGTGAAAGTGTCCCTTGTCATGCCTTAGAAACTTTTTAGGCTCCTGTTTTGGGTGTCACTCCCTAGGTGGAGCGATAGAGCCTTTCACTCCACAAGTGGAGCGACAAGCATTTGATCATTTTGACTTCCCTTTTGAGCTTGTCGCTCCCTAGGTGGAGCAACAGAGGCTTTTGCTCCACAAGTGGAGCGCCTGAGACTTTCACTCCACTGGTGGAGCGAAAGGGCCTTTGACCAAGATGTTGACCTCTTTTGCACTTGTCTAATTTTTGCTCCAATGGTGGAGCAACTGAGAGATTCGCTCCACTAGTGGAGCGAATGCAACTTTGACTGCACTTTGAATTCCCTTTCACCTTTAGTCACTTTTGTTCATCTTTAAGCCCTTCCTGCCCTTCGCTCCACTGGTGGAGCGATAGGGCCTTTTGCTCCACTGGTGGAGCAAATGGAGCAACAGGGCCTTTGACCGAAAGGTTGACCTCTTTTGCGCCTTTAACCCAAACACTTGCTTTTACTTGGTTTTCACTCCACTAGTGGAGCGACTGGGAGATTCGCTCCACTAGTGGAGCGAATGCAGCTTTGACCATCTCTTTGCACTTTGACCCTCATCAACATTCAAGGAGGAGCTTTCGCTCCATAAGTGGAGCGAAAGTCTGGCTAGCGCACACTTAGTTATATTTTGCTTATCCTTCTATTTGATAGGGACTTTCGCTCCACAATTGGGAGCAAAATCACTCACCAGTGGAGCGAAAGTGTCCCTGCTTTATACTTAAAGAAAACATGCTCTAAAAACTGTCTAAGTGTCGGAAACCATTACTAGGTGCGTAGAGTGAAAAGAGCAGAACTTGCAAAAAAACAGCCTTAAGGAAACACATTCACAACATCACCCATGCTAAAACATCTACAATTTTGCATGTAATATGACAGGTTAAGTGCAAAAAAAGTAACCACAAAATGTGAAAGAAGACAGTTTTGAGTAAAAGAGACAGCTGGTGAAAACACAACAATATAACATCTTGACCATTTTTCATGGAAAAAGAGAAGTTTTACAATGATTATCTCTCAAAACTGCATACAACATAAATTTTAACAAAATGTGGTGAAAATAGCAATAGGTACCCCTAAAAGGCACTAAAATTGAAATCATTTCCAACACTTCCATTGAGTAATTGATCACAGATTAGTCACATCATTCAAGTGGATAATGGTTCAACTAATAAGGCACTTAGGAGCATAGGAAAAGTTAGCTGAGTAAGCTATAAAGTGCCAAGGCAAACATTTAGAGTAACAAGTCTTTAAGGGAAAAAAGCCAAAAAAATAAAAAAAATATTAAATATACACTAGTCCATTAATAAGGACATCAATCCACTCAAAGATGTTGATTTTCTAACAAGGTCATTGATCTGCTAGCAAGGTCATTGATCCATTAAACATGTTTATTTGTCAACTAGCATTGATTTGCATAAAGAAGATAACATTAGCATGATGGGAAGTCACCCAATCAGAAAACAAATATATTAGAGGAGGAAAAGGTTTAAAATTATTGAATAAGATCATAAATCCATCAAGGGGCATTAACAATATCATGTTAACATTGATTAGTCGATTGTTGGGTTAAAAAAATACTAGCCCAAGTTATAGGCCAAACACCTCCCCGTAACACATATCATCAATAGTGGATCTCATCGAGGCATTGATAAATCAATTAGCTAAGATGCAAGGGGAAGCCTTAACAAAGCTTCCACATCACTACCAAGTCAATAGCTAGTCTCACAAAGTTAATAGGAAAATTGGCTAAAATAGTATTGTCATTATTTGATCAAAGTGACAAATATCAACATATTGGGTACAATGATGGCAAGATGATGTCCCTCAACCAATCAAATAGAATAGTCTAGGAGGAGAACTAGGTTGAGAAGTTTTGGAGATAAATATGTATATGTTGGATGAGTCACAATGACATGAAACTAGCATTGATAGGTCAATGAAGATAGAAAAAATAAATTCAAGGTAAATACAAGGGCCCATCATCTACTACATCAACAAAATTAGAAGGTAAAGTAAACTTGATTGACCAGTTAGACATAGACCCCATTCAAAGTTTAAAAAAATCTACGATGTTGATTGGAAGAAAAATAGACAAGTAAAGTCACTTGAGTGAATTCTACTGATAAATATTTAACTTAAAAGAGCCACCAACTAGCACGTGAAAGGTGCCACATAGTATGGAAGCATTGATAAATATATAATAGACTAAGGATCTAAAGGCACTAATCCATTGATGGATCAAGATGACATTAATATGATGTTATTTGATCCTTTGACCTATTTTGAATTCAAACATAATTTTGAATGAAAATGTAAAAATATAAAAAAAATTAAGAAAAATAGGGTTGATCCAGTGAATAAAGAACACAAAGTAGAAATTCAAATGTAAGAAAGCAGATTTTTGGGGGAAATTGATGTGAAACTCAAGGAAGTAGTTATTTGAAGATATTTTGAGTGCCCAAAATAAATATTAAAATCATTGAACTACAAGTTAAATTATTTTAGATCCTTGAAGAAATTTATTGAAAAAACAACAATGGTTATTGGATATTTTCATATCGAAAACTTTTTTTATTTTCATGCAAGTTTAGACTAGGAGTTTAATTTTAGTAGTTTTGAGCAATTTCTCTTATATATAAATGCTACAACATCATTGTAAGGATCCATTTGGTGATCTAGAACAATTTCCTTTTTTCTTGATAAAATTATGAATAGCTTCTAAAATAAATTTGTATTGATTGTGCATGGTTGTTCAACATTAGTTTTTACGTATGTTTTTCTCACCTTGTTGATATCAAATGAAAAATATAGTTATAGCTATTCAAGTTTGGTTTTCCTATTCATATTAGTCCATTTAATGATTGTATGTGGTACCTTCTTGGGGATTATATATTGTGGCTCTTCTTTGTTTGTGAATTCCAACTAGATCACTCAGTCATCACTATGTTCACTTTTATATATTTTATAACCCTTTTCCTCTATAGATTTTATTAACAAAAATATAAAAATAACCAATGATCCATACCTCTCCAAAGGTTGATCAAGTGTAAAATTGATAATCCAATCTTACCATAGTATAGGATGCAATATAACTATTAGCAGTTCAATAATAACCTAGTTTAGAGCTTGATTCTTGGAATGTCAATGAGTGAAAGAAAAACATGAACATCTTATTGGATTTTTTTACACTTGTGACATTCTAGAATGAAATGGGATGTAGATGTCTATGAAATTCACTAGGTATTAAGAATTACATAATTTAGGCATAATGTCATCTTTATAGTAGGAAATAAAGTGAAAGTAGACCATATTCTTTCCATGAACGATATTTATAATAAAAAGGATATATCATAATTGTATGTGGATAAAAACATAATATTAGATGTTAGAAAAATCTAAAAACCAACATGGACTATTTCAAATATGTTAGACGAGGTCCATAGACTGACCCAAGCTCTCAAAGGTGTCCAGTTTAAACATATTTTTAGGGAAGGAAATGGGTCCACTGACTTCTTAGCTAACCTAGGCCTTTCACAGGAAAGCATTTTAGTTTGGTGGGATGATTTTCCAATTGGGATTTTATAGTTTGATAATGATACTAGAAGAAGATAGCATCAACTCCACAGTCATTTTTGAATTCAATGGAAGGAACAAAGTGCACGGGTTCGCAATATTTTTAAATGTAAAAGACCACCAATTTTCAAATTTAAACTAGAGGATCATTCATGCTTCTGCTTCTCACCCAATAAGAAAGAACATGTGGTAATATCTTGGGCACCTAGGGCTAGGAGTAGTGGGAGCTGAAGGATGACGACATGGATAATGGAGTTGGCCCTAGTGGTACTAAGAATTGATTCTCGACTTCCTTTATTTCGGTGGTTCTATTTTTCTAGTTTTTGGTTCCTGTTTCTATTCTTTTTTGGTTTTCTGGTCGACTTGTTTGGCAAGGGTGTTTGCTCTCCCCTACGTGGGATTAAGTTGTCGTCTGCTCTTTCGGTTTATTAGTGGTTGTCCTTGATACTTTTTGTTTGACGGTGCTAGCTGAGAGTTGGTTGTTTTTAGGGATCCTGATTTCTCTCATGGTGTCCTACGAGCCCTGTTTATGGTTTTAAGGAAGGATGGATCCATTTTGTATAAGGTTTGGGGTCCTTTAAAAACTCCTTCATCCACCAAATAATATATATATATATATAAGAACATGAAAGCACTCCCAAGATCATTTAATGAAAATGATTTTGTCCTACATTTCGATTGTAAATGATTTTTTAGGTCACTTTGGATACATGTCTTAATTTTATTATACCTTACAACCCTAAGGAAAATGAATAAACTAGGACTTAATCAAGTAGTTGATGTATTGTAGATATGCATTATGGTTCAATAGACACATCTGGATAATTATTTTTCATTATTATAGCTTGATTGCAATTATAAGTACCATAAATATCTTAGCATGGATCCAAGAAATTTTTTAATGGGAAGAAATTTTTTTATAAGTGTATAATCATAGGGAAATATTTTATTTCAAAAGCTATAAAATTTCTATAATATATGCCTATATTTAATATATAAGATAAATTTAAGTTAATAATACATATAAATCTTGATAAACCACATAATAGTATGTATATCATATATAAAAACTTGGTTATATATATGTATGTATGTATTTTAATAGGTTATATGGGATTGAAATGGGCCCCCCCCCCCCAACATCACACCACCACCACATATTATTAAAAAAAAGCTGGATATTATCCATGTATCATTTGGTAAGATTTGAACCTAGGTCTCGTTGAAATGTTGATGAATCTAACCGGTTGAGCTAATGCCACTTGATACTTGGTTAATTATTTTTTAATTTTGTTGAAATTTAATTAAATTTTTGTTCCTAAGAGAACCAATGAATTTTAAAAAACAATAGCCATAAAAATACTAGGGATGGTTCTTTATTCATCATTAAAAGGATAACATTCTATGACATCATCCAATTAGGATGGTCTCAAGGAATTTTTTTACATATAGGCCTAGATATGCCCCTTGAGATAGAGAAGTAGGTAATCCAAGTTAGGTAACATCTCAATATAATGTTGAATAATTAGAAGAAATACATATAATCTCATAATTTTAATAGGATTTTAATAGTAAGAGAGTGTTTTTACAATTCAAACCCCATAGGACCACTTGGATAATTGAACATACATTTAAATAATATTTTTATTTTGTTGGAATTTTTAATATCATCAAGAAGATAGGCATGTTTGATCATAAATTGTTATTACCATCTACATTATCTAGAATACATAATGTATTTCATATTATTGTCTTAAAGAAGTATTTATATTATCCATATCATATACGTTATTGCTCATTATAATTTGATGATGGTTAGTTTAAAGTTGACCCCATCATGATATTAAAGAAATGGATCCTTTAACTTTGACTATCTATAGTTGATTAGGTTAAGAACCCTTGGAACTAATATATGTCATCTATTTTGGAGGATGTAAAGGATATGGAACAAATTTAGCCATTCTTATTTCATTATTTTGAGTATAAGTGTTTTAAAAATGGTAGCATGTAGTTCCTTCCTATACATATATTTAGCAATATGACTATAACACTCTTGGACTATATTTTGCATCCTCAAATATTTAGTAGTAGGTATGTATTTCTATAGGATCTTTAATTGTACAATCATACTTTACTTTGTCATATTATCAAGACTTTGTGACTTAGACTACTTCTTAAATCTTATATAACACATAGTGGAATAGATATTTTACCTACATTATGCTATGGTTCTAATATTATAGATGATTAGGTTGAGCATCATGATATTATGCAATTTATTATTTCCAATATTTATACTTGTCATATTTAAGGTACCTTGCTTCCACCTTCTTAAAGTGCAAGTCACATGATTAATATCATGATTATTAATGTCTTATGGTGCAAAATTTTGCTCATTGTAAATGATTCATGATAGATAAAAAATTGATACAAGTTTTCATGCATACATATTTTATGCAAAATATTATCTAGGAATTGGTGATATGAAATATTATTGGGTTAAAATAAGCTGAGATCAATTTGATGAGATGAAATGATACATGGAAACAATAATAAATCAATATTAGATACAATCAAAATAAATTGTGTGCTTCTTAGACTTGGTCTTAAAGGCTTAGGATTTTGGATTTCATATTCTAAATCTATCTTGATGTCATTGATATGCAAAATCTAGTCATCTACAAATACTTCATTGAAAGGAGTAGACTCATTCAAGGGTGTGGCTACTAATTAGTCAGCTATAACTTGGCCCTTTATAGATTTAGAACTCATTAATATAAAGTCATATTCTTGGAAATTTGTATTTCTTTGGATTTTCTACCCAAAATTAATTTATTTTGAAGTTAATATCTCAAATTATTTGACCTAATGACAATATAATTTATTTGATAAAATATTTAATGCCTTATTTCTTATGCTATAAAGTAAATGGCAAGTCAATCATGCTCAATTGGGGTAAATAGATTCTTTGTATCTAACAAGGTTTGACTAACATTGTAAATGGAATGTATTGCACCCCTTTGTCATGTTACTAGACTAAAACTACCCTCAAAATGAATTATGTGGCCCAAGTGTAAACTATCAATGGTCTATCTTGCACAGATGGATTAAGGGTAGGAGGTTTAAGTAAAGTCCACTGAAGTTTATCAAAGGATTATTGATACCCCTTAGTCCATTATATGATATAATCCTTCTTAACCATTAATTTATGGGTGAGATTTCAATGGGATTTTCTATGTTTGGAGTATCATGTGAAATCACATGATTGGTATCAATAACTAGTGAAGGAGTTGGTCTAACTAACATAATAACCATGTCAATAGTATTATCAATGGTAATATCATATTTGGTAATGAGTGTTCCATTAGAGAAAGGTTCACCCTCTACTATGGTTATATGAGAAATGACTTTAGAATCTCTTATAATATTTTTTTAGAAAAAACTTGCATTCTCTAACGTTCATTCGATGTAATCCATGTGGGAAATCTCAATGAGAGTGGTCTCATGTGAATATTTGTTTTTCACTCTCACTTGGATAAATTTACTAGGCGTGGTTTATTTTAATTTGTAGAGTTATTTTAATCTAAGGATCTCACTTAATGTAGAGGAGCTTAACAAACATGTTAACTCTATGTCTCATAAATGATTTTATGTCTAGATATACATGTTGGATCCATTCCAATCCCTCCCTCCTATAAAAGGGTCAACATAGTAGTATTTATATATATATATATATATATATATATATATATATATATATATATATATATATATATATATATATATATATCATACTACACAATACACACATCATCACATTGAATCTTTTTTCCATTATTATATTGACTTCTTAAGACCATGTGCAAAGAGTTCATGATAATAAACAAGTCATCAAGTGGTTCTTTCCCATCAATATATCATAATATATTTTCTCTTTCCATATGTTATATCCCTAATTTTATACTTTAGGTATAATTAAAAAATGTTACTAAGTTAGAATATGAATTTATGAAGTCTTCCTTTCTCTTACAATTATCTCTAGTTTCAAAAGAAAGATCAAAAGAAGACCAAAATTAAAATTAAAATTAAAATGTTGAAAAATTAAAGTCAAGATTGCTCTAAAAAATACAAGGTTTTCCATATAAAATACCAAAGTCATATTTACATATTATTATATTTATTTTGCATCAATAAAATGGTCTATTTACATATATTTTATCTTTTCCTTGGGTTGTCTCTTTCCTATGAAAATAATAATGCAAAATGATATTAATATTATAAGGCTAAGTTTTTCTAAAGTGATTACATCGCCCCCATAATGGATTTTAAACTAGTCTTAGGGGTTGGTAATGTAGTTTTGTTAGGATCTTAGACCTTCAAAATAAATAAATAAATAATTTATTGTTCTCCATTCAAAATAGCAAAAAACAAAAGCATTGAAAAACAAAAAAATAATATGCATCAAAAAGAAAAATAAAACGAAAAATATATATGACAGAAGGAAAGAAGGAGAAAACCCATATGGAAAGACAACATATGACTATTTGCATATTATACATAGCACCATGTCAAATATCATCCATAGATACAAGGCATTGTATCCCTTTGCATATTTGTATATAAGATTACTCATCATCAAAAGGGTCCCAATTGTCTAACATACATTAAAGAGATTGTGCATCCTATCATTCATCCTTCATAGATAGGTTCGAGCATTCTTATATTTTACCATCCTATATGGATCATTAAAAAGAGGATGTGAGTGGATGTTTAAAACTACCAATATGTAATCTATATATCTCACATGTAAGGATCACTCAATAGATGAGGTGTTTTTCTTCTTCATTATTTTTTTCATATTTTTCATCTAATGGTGGTGAGCTGAAAACATAAGTGCTAAGTCTAGAGTCTTAAAAAAATACATCATTTCTAGAATCATATCAATGCACTTTCCTCTACTTAGATTCTCAATCAAACCATTCAATCACATATTGGATTGGAATCATATCATAAGACCAATTCATATCCTCCTATATATTTAGAAATTTGCCTACTAAGAAGCATGACCCAATTTTCTAGCATATCGACCACTGTAATTTTAATCAATAACCTCTTTGTGGGAAACCATTCGAGTTAGATAACTAGGTATTTGATGTATCCTTAAACATTAATTGATTGACAGTTTAACTATAAGACTACATGAAACACCCTAGACTATCATGTTTTACATAAATTCTCTTTTTACTTCATAGTTTTGGACCACCTTTCAAAATGGTTTAGGCACTAATTTGAACCTCAATACTATTTATCATCCCTATACATATGGATAAACTAAGAGAATTCATCACCAATAACCATACACTTTTTATAATATTATCCATTACAATCATAGAAGAGTTGGTGATGCTTAGTCATGCATAACATTTTCCATGACTTTATAATCCACTCTTTAAAATATGTGGATGCCTATGATGTTGCATGAATAGCTACATGTACTTATGAGGTCTTGCCATCATGGTCATTCTCACCCTAGGAAAATAAGAGAGCAACTTTGTCAAGACTCAATTCCTAATCATTTTTTTTATATCTCAACTCCTCCTTAGTTTACCTATATCCACAACTTACAGAAGTCCTTCTCATAAGTGTGCTAGGCTCTCCTTAGTTCACCAATCTCCACATCTTACATAGGTCCTTCTTGTAAGTGTGTTAGGCCCTCTTTAGTTCATCCATATCCATAACTTACATAGGTCCTTCTTGTAAGTGTGCTAGGTGTCATCCAAACTATCCTTCTCTTCTACAAGAGCTAGTTTGCTAACTTGGTATTACTATATTTTTCAATTAGTCGAAAAATATGGGTTACACCATGGCCACTCAAATCCATTATAGTCATACCAAGTATTTAGAGGTTTGACTATTTATCTCCTCATTTGTTGGAATAGTCTTTTAAAGGATGGTCTCTCTATTGATTGAAAGTAGGATTTTAAGTGTTATAGTGTTCCTTGGATAAAGATTTACCTCAATTTATTCCTTGAATACTCTTATCCGCTATAATGTTATTAAGGTTAAGTTCCCTTTTAACCAACTATTATAATATAAAAACCCTTCAAAGAGGTTTCTCTACCACAAAGAATTTTACGTAGGACAACAGAGTTAAACTAGATCCTCACTAGATTAATTAAAACTCACATCTCAACACCTACATTTGTGCACATCCACACTTAACCACGACTTCCTTATTTAATGAGGTGCATAAAAATATAGACAATATTCCAAACCACATAAAAGACAATCTATTTCCAACTACCAAAAATTTACATAAAAAGCTTCATAAAACTCAATCATTTATTGTTCAAATGACAATATCTATAATCGTCTATCTCAAGCTATGCACACCATTGCCATCCTTGAAAGTTTTACAACAGCTAGAGACATACTACATGAAGCATCCATATCTAAGACTATGCAAGGAGATGAAGAGCTCATTAATTCATTCCAATATAATCAAATCCATAATTATGTTATTTCATTCAAAGATAACACAATGGAATATTTTACTACAGTGTGAATCTCCTTTCAATATTCATATAAATACATAGTGTTCTCTACTGAACATCACACGAAAGTCAACACCACAATGATCCATTGAAGGTAAAATCTCATTCATATGGATCCCATAAAATCTATATACAATTTCTAAGCTAATATCCAACAATACAATAGAATATTAGATTCGATAACCGCCAGTTCAATCATCCTTTTGCACCCAGCCATATCCAGAATTTGTATCAAACACACTGAGAGGGGGTTGCTTTCACAGGATCTGGCTAGCTCCTCTAAATTTGAACATGCATTACTCTATATGTATGTAGTCTAACATAACACCCAACAAACACAATATATATATATAGCCAAAAGTTTTCCCATAAAAATTTTCATAAGCTATACATTCCTATGAGTGGATCATTATTACACACTCAATTTAAAACTTAATTCCATTCATTTATTCAAAACATTTTGGGAAACATACAAATACAAACCTCTATCTTCCCACAAGAGGTTCGTTCAAACAATCCATCATCTCTTGTCATTCTAAAAAGAAATATTAGAAACAATTCAACCACAATATCTATTTTCTTTATAACATAGGAAACAATCTCAATAATCATAAATATATTGGTTTACACTACTCGTTATATGAAATCCATAATCATTATATCATCTTCTAAAATAGAAACATTAAAATCATTTAAAAGTATTTCCTATTCTCTCATTAGAGTTTCCAATTCAATAACTGAATCTACACCCGAGTACACCAAAGGTTGGACATGATCAACAATACAGGGGTCTAATCCTAACAACAAGGTTCCCAACTTAAGTTTATCTCCCACCAACCACTGTGCAGTTTCTAGCCATTAAAAAATGATGAATTTTATTCCTAAGTGCACTTTTTTTCTGACGAGCATGAGATAACCAACTTTATTTTCTATTGCAAGTATGGCTTCTGGTAAACGACTCCCTACTATGTACATTCTGACTGAGAAAACCCAAGTGAATTCTAAAGTTTCAAGAAATGATTTGCAATAGGTGCAGCCATTCACGATTTCCTCACACAGTCGATAAATACAATAGTAGAAAGAGTTGCAATTTTAAACTGATATTTTGCACCAAGCACCACTTAAGAATAAAACAAATCTACTCAAGCAACCGAGCAATGTCTATTTCAGGTGCCAATGGGTAAACTATCAACCATAAAATAGCAACAATCTATTCTCAACACACCATTGATAATTTTTAGACATACCATATGAAAGAAGTTCATATATCTCACAAAATAGTATAAGAATATAAGCTTTTGCTACCTGGTTCTTCGTCTTCAATCATTCCAGTTCTGGGTCATTTTTCTCCTGCTTTCCTTCCTTTGTTTTTTTTACCAAGCCTCCCCCACACCACCATCCGTCGCTCCCCCTTCCTCCTTGCCTTCTAATATTTTTGGTATCATCATCGAAGCACGAATGTAATTCTAGTTCACCTCCACTTCGGCTTTGGAATGGTAGGTCACTACCCAATTACAATAATTTGTCACCTCCAAGGTGTGACAAGCATTCAAGGAAGGACTTAAATTTTAACCATCCATATGGCCAAAGGTGAATATCATACTTAGCATTCAATCATGTTTTAAACTATCACCTATTTTTAATAATTTCAAGAATCAAGCTTCTACCAAAATTATTTAATTAAAGTACATCAACAAGAAATAGAGTATGAATAAGAAATCAAATCTTGTTTAAGCTAAACATAATTACTCATCATAGATTAAGCAACCAATAATGGATTTCCAAGACAATGTTTCAAACATCAATTCACATTCCATCGACTCTTTTGTTTCCTTCAACAACCTCACTATCGATGGTTAGTTTCACATTCAAACAAATATGCAACTATATGAGAGTAAAATTTGTCTTCCTTGAAGTTGTATTATTTAAGCGATAACATCGTTTCCTTTTAGCATCCCCTTCTAAGTGGATGATTTTCTTCTTCCACTAATATGAGCATCTATGCTTGCAATCATTAAATTCTACTAGCAGCATCGTATCCTTTCATAGATTCACATGTATTTTACAAAGGTAAGCATGAATAGTCATTTCAATCACCTATAATATATCATATTTTCTTTTAATCAATATTATTTTTCTTTCCTGGTGCTTTTAGTGGCGTAAAAGGTTTAAAATGATTGTGGCATGGTGGTTATAGGGGCGGATTACGCGAAGATCTATATGGCGGCTTCCAGGGCAGACAGCACAGAATAATATGGCGGCCATAAAAGTTGGACAGCCTGCCCGGATTCATGGCGGCTACCGATTCCACCATGTAAATACAAAATATATATATATATATATATATATATATTATTTTTAGAATTAATACATCAAGAAATAATCATTCATTCCATCGAAGATATTCCAAAATTTCCACAAGGTACATGCACTTACAATTCAAATCATTATATAAACAAGCATCATCATTAGTCCAAAGCATCTAACTAGTATGAATCTAACCAAATAAAAGTCTGCCAAGAGAGAGTCATGATAAACTTTAGCACACAATTTTTTGGTTACCTCTTCAAGCTTCTTAATCCATAAGGAATAGAACTTTACCTTGTGTCCTTCCTTCTTACAAAAATTGCATATTTTGCTTATTGAAATGCTTCTTGTTTGTCTTCTCTTCTTTCTTAAGCTTCTACTTAGTGTCTATTTTAGAGGATTGAGAAGAAGATAATTATTTTTCAAACTTGGCTAATAATTGTAATATCATATCTTCTTTGTTAGATTAGAATATATTTGTATGTCTTTGTTTAAAACACACTCATAGTGAAAATCTTATTTTATTATTATCTAATATGCAATTTCTTTATTCATAAAAAAAATAGATGATGATAAGCATATGAAATGGATTAATTTCCTATAGTGATTCCATCATGTGACCAAAAATCACAAGGGAAAGGAGAACTAGGATGCAAAGTGTCTATGTCATCCATTGATAAAAGCCTATGATTTGAATGTATAAGATTTTCCTTACCCATGATGTAATGGCACCCTTGTATAAGTTGAACAATGGCATAAAATTTCTCATAATTTCATATGAATCTATTCATAACAATGTTAAGGAATTAAAATATATGTTTAAAACTATCCACCTAGATGACTTGAAGGTCTATAATAGCTATGTTTATGAGCAAATCCAAACATATCAGTATAGAGTTATACACTTCTTTGTGATTTATGTGAGTGGATATAAATATAACCATATTGTAAGTAGTTTTATCATAATTCTGATGAATTCTATAAACTATTTAATTTACAATTTGCTTATAGAGAAAAAATAGAGAGATAATAACCCTTGTCTAAAATCATGAAAATCTACTTCTTTGATAGTCTAATGATGGATCATGTCATTGAAGTCTTTTAGAATGTACCTATTGAATATATTATGATATTGTATTTTTGTAGTCAAATGCACATAATGAATATGCCTTCTAAATACACTTGGAAATACATTAGCCAATCAAGTCGAAGTGACTAATCCTCTCACTCAACATATACCTACCTTGCAATATAAAGGCTTCCAAGTCTAATTATGTGAAATTTGTGTAGTATGAGTCATATTGTAGACCCTCATGCTAAGATCGTGGGTTTATCTATGATATCACGATGTCCCATGTTTAGAAATGTATCCTTAGCTTGATCTCTCCCTTCTATTTTCACTTATGCTCTTTGAAAATTCTTTGGAGTCTCTCTTGTTGTCTAACCAACACTTAGTGTACTTTCCCATCTAAAATTATCAACACAATGCCCTACTACACCTAATGTCTATGGTAGTGCACAACATAGCTTTGTTGAGTCTACCTTACTGATATATGTGTCATAAAGTTAGGAATATGTTGATGTCCTAACATGTCCCAATAAATATAAAAGGAGCTAATGCTGGTCTTATTTGGGAATATTATAAACTGAATAATTTAGTGATATAATAATTAATTGTATATTTTCTTGATAAGCCATATAAAATATTTTTCATAATGCCACATACAAGTCATATAGAATGCTCCAATGTTAAAATGATCCATATACAATATACAACTATTGGTATTGCATTTTAATGTCAAAGGTATCACATTTCTAAAAAGGAGACTATAACGAAATCTTGACATATGGGACCATTCTACCTACTCCTTGATCTCCTAGTCAGTAGCCAGGTTTGTTCATAAACTGCCTTTCTATTTTAATCCTACTTTTAAGTGTGTTTGTACACTAATTCTTGATGAAGTTGCCATCAAGCTAGGAATATTATCTACAAATATATTAAAATATTGGCACTATCCCAATGGCACACTAATGCAGGTTTTCAAATATTCATTTATCCTAAACTACTTGTTCCGCTCTCTCTCTCCTCCAAGATGAACTCTTAATTGGTAAGTTTTCTTTTTGGAAAATAAATGGGCCAAATTGACAGCCTAGCTCTAGAAAATTATATTAGAATTAAAATTCAAGTGATATGTTAGAGACTCCTCCATTACAAATTGGCCACTTTTGTTGTTTAAGTTGCTAGAATAGTTTATTCACCATGTGCTTTTTGTCCCAATGATGAAAAATTTTCACTTCTATTCTAGTTTTGCTCCTTTGTTGAAAAATTCTGGCCCATAATATGATTGATCTTTTCCACTCTTTAGATCACATGGAAAACTACCTTTTTAGGTAGATATGTTAGCGATGATGACAATCTTGCTTGGAAAGCATGTAGACTTATTATTCTAAAGCATATTTGAAAGCAAAGATGTAAAAGGATATTTATAGATTTAAGTCCCCTAGGAAATATTTCAGTTAAACTTACTATTTGATTTATTGTTGCAAGTTCTAGTAATCATTATCCTATCTATAATACCTTCTGCATACTTATTGTAGTGTTGGAGAAGATAGAGTGTCTTCATCATCAGATGCACCATCATATACATGATCAATGTCAAGCCAGTTTTTATGCAACCAAATAGATAGTTCAACTATCTATAGCAATGGTAGAAATTAGACTAACCTTAGAGAACATTGATTAGAATACCTTAGTAGTTGCAACAAAAACCAAGGAAACGGATGTTCCTCCAAATAGATATTATTAAAGTATTTTTTGGTAGCACGATGATGTGTGGTTGTATAAGTTTCTATACTTCTTTAGATTTAGTGAGAGGTCTTTATCTTTACATTTAGTTGATTTAATTATATTTTTATGTTGGTGGAAATAAACTATTACTTTATGCATTTGAAATTGTAAATGTAGTTTTTAATATCTGGGCAATGAAACTTAAATTTGTAATTCTTTACAAAAATAATACAATGTAAGAAAGAAAGCCTAAACAGGGGACTACCAAACTAAAGTACTCTTTATTTTAGGTGATTATGCTCATCCATACAATTATCTCCCCTTGATGGTCATGTACCTGTTGGTGATCAAATCCGCCTAGGTAAGGATTTTGAGTAAATGTATGCACCCTAGACCTGGACCAACATTGAAAGGCCGAAGGGAAGAGATGTCCCTCGTGCCAATCTTCGAAGAAATGCCATCTCCTATGCTAAACTACTTGGGTGTTTGAAGACAAGAGTGCAGGAAAGAGATAAAAGGAGTTAGGGTTAGAGAAATAAATAAAAAATGGTAAGGGAAGAGAGATCGATGATTTGAGGTGGGAGAGAACAGGAAGCATGATCGCTAACAGACAACTTGAATAGCAGCAAGGAACACCAAGGGAAAATGAAGGAAATGCAATATCGACCTTCCTATGTATCCTTCGGGCGAGTTTTAGGGTACCTTCCCCGATCGCACACCAGACGCAGAGTTCAGCATCCAACATACGAACGAAGAAAGACAAAAGAAGCAAACATAGAAGGCAGCATAAAAGAAAGCCAATACGACACTTTTCTACTCCTATGTATCCTTTCGAGCGAGTTTCAGGACACAATCCCCGATCACACACCGGACGCAGGATTCAGCATCCAACATACAAACGAGGAGAGATAAAAGAATCAAGCATAGAAGGCAGCATAAAGGAGAAGAATTGAGCTCAAAGCCTTTTAGTATTAATCGTAGGACATCAAGTTACAGCAGCTTTCTAGCAGATAGTTCCCCCACTTTTCCATTACAATGCCTGGGTTTTTATAGAGGACCCGGGCCTCTGAATCATAATTACATAGCGAAGAAGAGTACGCCCTCGAGCCCTGAGAATCGGCTCCCCGAGGCTCTCGTGATCGAGCTTTCAAATCCATTACCAAAAATGGCAACTACAACCGGGTCAACCATGGAAAGGTGCATTGATGAGCCATCTAGACGTCCTTGGTCTCCGGGTGCGGTGCTCGAGTGGCCGCCATGCTCGTCGGGCTCTCCATCATGGCTTGATACTTCATTTCTTATTGCCAAAAATGAGCAACGGACTTGCTGGGCACGAAAAATTGCATTTATGAGGCACTTGATCGCCTCGGGAAAATACCTGGCTTGGAACGCATGCCCGTGAAGCGCTTCACTAAGTCTTCATTCACCACTTTGCTTCGCAATGGTTCTGGGCCGAAGCAAAAACTCCTCTTTGATATGTACTTCACAAAATTGAGCTTCGCAAAACTACTTCGGGGGCGGGGAGCACCGAAGCATATCTACTTCGTAAAATGGACCTCTTTGCTTTCGCCACTTTGTCGTCAAAATTGCTTTGCCGATGCCTTGGAGAAATACTTCGTTGCGATCCTCTTCCAAAACTGTGGTTCGGGAAGATTTCGGCCGAAGCAATTGTCTTCCAAAAATGTCGCATCCCTTTACTTCGGATAGAAGTACTTCGTAGAAAATTAGCCGAAGCAAATGCTTCGCAATGTGCTCTTGCCGAAGTAAAGATGGTTCACTGATGGAGGGGCCCGAAATGAGTACTTCGGCAACTTTCTGGCGAAGTACTTTCAATGCTCTTTGAGTTCCGCTTCGCTGATTTTTTGGCCGAAGTGACTGATGGAAATACTTCGGATGCGAAGTAGTTTTCTTGATGACTTCTTTGTATATCTCTTTGGCACAATGCTTCACAGGAATCTTGCCCGAAGTAGCCGCTTGAAGCGCCTCGGGCCCGAAGTTCTTCTTATTGCTATTCTTGTATTCTACTTCGGTGATACTACTTCACAAAAACTCCACCCAAAGCGGTGTTGAAAATGCTTCGGGTGCGAAGCTCTCTTTTCTTCTGAATGTCGCTTCGCTCATATTTTGTCCGAAGTAGCTGCTGGAAATGCTTCGGGCACGAAGTAGTTTCTCTATCTTTTCCTTGTATTTTCCTTCGACGAAACTACTTCGCAAAACTTTTACCCGAAGTAGCGCTAGAAATGCTTCGGGTGCGAAGCTCTTTTCATTTTTCTTTGGCGAAGCTCTTTTTTCTAGTTTGTTTGGCAGCGAAGTTATTTCTCTTCCATTTTTATATACAAATGGGTGGCATTGAAAGCCAAAATTGCTGCAACTTTTTAGAATAAAAATAACAAAGCAAAAACTTTACACAACACTATACAAAATTTGTTTTCTTTTTCTACCCCTTGAGGAATGTGACAAAATTGTCAACATTCTTGGCGGCTCATGGGGCAACGAGCTCGTCTCGGTGGGAGAACCCTTCAATTCTGATCCATTGGGCCAGAGTCTCTCCCCGATCCTTCTCCTCCTTCTTCTTCTTCTTCTTCTTCCTCCTCTGCTCCTTCATCTGCTGGCGTGGCCTCCTGCTATGGCGATGGGACCAGACGGTCGCGGATTTTCTTTATAGTTCGACGAACATGAGCCCAGACCCCTTTCTGAAATATTTCTTGATCTTCGAGTGCCTTAACCAGAACATGGAATCGATCAATCTACCCTATGTCAGCGTGTTTAATTCTTGTGCCCAGGTTATTCAGGCAAGCCGTGATTCTACAGTGTCTCAGGATGAAATCAGCGACTTGTCCCTCCGTGACTGGCTCTTCCCACTCATCAATTTTGGAGACATCACCTTCGAAATGGAGCCACGCTGGCTTGAGTTCTTCCCTGGTGAGAAGGTTCCCATCATCATCTATGAAACTCGGGAAACCCAAAGAAGAGAGATCTTCAAAGTAGCTCATTGATGTGCGCTATTCTTGCTCAAATATATCAAGGAGGTCTTTCACCTTTTGTGCTTTCTTCACCTTGGAGAAGAAAGCGCGAACAGTGGCTTGAGTAGTAGACCAATCCCTGGTCGTTCGACTCATAGCAGCGACCTGCAGGTCTTGATATCTGATGCTTTGGACCTCAAAGGCAAGCTTGAGTCACCTCTTGATTTTTTGGATTACCTCATCCACTATCGGTCCCTCTTTAGTAATGGCCTCCTGAGCTTCGGTGACAAAAATTAAAATTGACAGGGCACTGGAGGCCCGAGATCTGAAACCTTTAAGTAGGTGAGAGTGGATCTCCTTTATCCTACCTTTGTCAAATAGCTCTAGGTTTGCCTTTTCATATAATTGCTACTGGGCCCGCAAGATCTTGCCCTCGAGCTCTTTGGCTTTCAGCTCATTTTTGGCCTATTTTTGTGCTTGATGTTCGGCCAAAGTCCGCAGTTGTAGAATTTGCTACTTGAGGGTATGCGTTTCTTTTTTGAGCAATTTGCATTGCTTCTAAGAATCCTCCAGCTTAGAGCGAATCCTAGCCAGCTCTTCTTCCAACTTGATGTTGGCATTTTCTGCTTCAAACCTGCGCTGGTTGGCAATGTTAGCGTGTGCTCGGAAAGTCTCCACCCTGACATGCATGGACGCGGATTCATCATCTATGTTTAGATGCTCTAGGTCCTTGGTCTTCTCCTGGTAGTCGTAATCTGTTGGAGTCATCTCATCCAGAGGCTTCTGGACCTTAGGGACCTTCTTCACCTTATGCAATTTTTTGCCCTTCAGGTCGAAAACTGCACATTTTTCAACTTGAGCCAGAGATTTCCCTCTTTTCTTTCTCGCCTCCTTTAGCATCTTCTCTATATTTTGTCGAGCTAGGAGGAGCTTTTCAGCCAGGGGGCACTCCTTTATCGAAGATAAGTTGGTTTCAGAGAAAGCCAAATCTCCAGCCAAAGGTGTAAACAAATATAGAGAACTAACAGAGGCAGATTCCCCTGACGGCTCGGAGACTGGTGTGGCAGGGACTTTGGCAAATGGGATTATGCTTTGGGCTATGGGAGAGTGGGCTATGGGGCTTGGTGTGGGGACACTACCTTCACCTTGGCCTGGGATTGAAGGAACAGGGGCATGGGTAGGTGAAGGGGTCTCAACGGGCTTATCCTGGTCAGACGACTCGGGAGGAGTGGGGCTATGCAGGATTGGACTGGCAATGGGCATTTTTTGAGTGGGGGATTGGCCCTGTGGGGGATGAGGAGATTGATGAGGGCTTCCACTCGGGGCTGCCATGGATGTGTCAGAGACTGAGGTGAAGGGAAGAGAATGCATACCTGCGTGCCCTCCTGGCAAAGTGGCTATGGTAACTTCCTGCGTGATTGGTTCCTGGCCCGGTTGGGCCTCGTCACTCCCAACCTCCACAACTTCTACCCAGGGGTCCTTCTCTTGTTGGAGGAGTTCCTCCACATCGATGATATCTATCTCGGGGATCGTCTCGGCACTTGGTGGCCTTGCTTCAACCGGGCCTGACGTAGGGGATCCAGTAGGAGTACCTGAAAGTTTCATGCGAGGGCGCTTCGGATGGGTCGGAGGCACTTGAATCTGCTCCTGCCTTTTCCTTTTCTTCCTCTCCAATGGTTGTTCTACTTCTTCGATGCTTGTTTCCTTATCTTCCTCCGAAGCATCCTTAGCCCCACCTGGGCTTTCGCCTGATCCTGGGGTAGCTGGGGGAATAAAATCTGCAAAGGATATCGACTTCCATGTTTCGACATTGGAGTCATAAAGAATTGCGAAGTCTTTATCCGATGCTAAGAGTCCGTAGGAGTTCGTTTTTTGACGATGGACCCTCATTTTCCACCATTCTCGAAGCTTTTCCTCGCTCTAGTATTTTACCTCCTCCCTCAAATCGTCCCTCGCTTTCTTCCAGAATGTGGAGCTTGGAGTCGGGAGGGGAGACTGATCAGGGTCAAACTCGACCTCCATAGGATAGAACTCATGCCATGGAGGCAATGTTCTCATCCTTTCTAAATGCCACTCCAGATCCTTCCCATTGGGGTTATTTCTTTGTTCTACAATTTTGGGGTGAGGGCAGATGTGGAAGTTCTTGAATTTTAAATGATCCCTCATCACGCCCAAAGGATCATAGAGCCACTGCTGAGGAATCTGGAGTAGGCCGAAGTAGGCAAGCCTTTCTTCTAGGAACATGCCCTGTTTTAGGGCAAAGACTTCGATTACCCCCATCCTGAAGGGGAAGTCGCAAGTATGTGCCCACTTTCGGTCGTGATCGTATATTGCATTGGTATAGTCACTCTGTCGAGCGACTTCCAATGCGAACTGATATTCAGAGGGGTAGACTTGTAGTAGGAAGGGCTTCCCAATGAAGCCGAACATGCGAATCACCAGCCCCTGTGTCAATTGGAAGACATCCCCCCTTTTTCCCAGCACCACTCTATCTCTCAAACTGAGTGGTACCCAAGGAGAAGAACCTTTCAACAAATGTATGGCGGGTCCCAAAAATTGTTGATTAAAAGAATAATAGGACTCCTCCTTCAATAGGAGGGAAGTCCATTGATACACGGGCAGAGGATTTCCATCCTTACCACTTGGAGAGATGGTGATATGAGGAAACCGCTTATGCACTTGGTAGAAGTACAACCAGACAAGAAAAGAACAGGGTGCGAAGTACTGGCCTGTTGCAGCATTCTTCATGCTAGAGAGCCTTGTATGCAGGGTTCGGGCCACCCATTCTGCCCAATCAAAGAAAACAGGGTTGGTGTTTGGCCTCGAAGCGTTAGGGGCATAAAACTCCCCTCTTGAAATGCATTCGGCCAAAGACACCTGCCAGGGCTATACTGAAGTATCCATTGACAATCCTGCCACCCATGCAATGATAGAAAAAATATCTATATTTTTGAAGGCCTCCAAGGGTAGGGGCATCTGCGGTAGTTTGTTTGAAGGTAGCCCGCTCTTGAGATTCTCTCGCAAGAATTTCAATATATAACTATTGGAGGTAAATCTCTCCATTTGTTCGCTCAGGATGACATTGCGAACATAATAGCCCTTGGGTGGACCCTACTGCGGCACGAAGGCTGCCTGCACATCTTCCTTCAAGATGGAAAATAGTTTGTGTCCCAAAGCATCTAACACCTACCTGGATGCAGGTTGGTAATTTTGTGCAATGGCATATATCAGCTCGGGACAATGATGAGTAGGTGGGGTTAAAAACCAGTAGATCTGGGAGTAATACGTAGTGGCTCTCTTGTTTTCTGGCGTGAGCCTGCTTGTCATGAATTCTATGGTGCGCCGAAGATCGGATACACCCTTCGAGAGCTACGTGTCTCGGATCTTTTCCCACCCATCAATTGGTGGCTCCACAAGCTGTTCTTCCTCCGAGTCATCTCCCTCTTCCATTGGTTGTTTTTCAGCTCGAAGGGGAAGATTTAGCTTCTTCGGAGCATGCTTTTTCTCCTCCTTCCCCTTCTTCATCTTTTCAGGGCCTGCAACCTCGGGCTCTTTCCCCTTTTCCTTAGAATTTTTCTTTCCCATGATGCTAGTGATGGCGGCAGGATTCTTGATGCAAAGAGCTTTAACGTAAATGGCCAGATGCAAAGGATGGGAGAGTTGCAGAATATCCGAAGGCTCTTAGTTTAGCTCTTAACCGATGGACAAATAACTTCCCTCTTGCCAGGAACTCACTTTTATAGCCTAAAAAGGCAACCACCTGAATTTATGGCACCTACTAAAATTAAATTTGTACTTCAGACGATGGAGGCTGCCGTATTCTCAAACCGCTTTTGCAGCGACGTGGTACATAGGGCTGCATGCTTTGATGATTAGATTTTGTACTGGAGACGCCACCCGCTGCCACCTCGTACCTTGGTGCGAGCTTTTCCTTGCCCTTTTCTGACTCGGTTACCTCGAGAAGTGCTACATCACCCTTTTGCCTTAAATTCATCCGCTTCATACTCCTTTGAAGGCCATTCTTGATGCGTTCTTCGAGGCGCATTTCAAATTTCCACCTCGCGCGTGTTCGGGTCGGCGAAGTTGAACTTTAATGCTGAAAATGCTTCACGGCGAACCTTTGGTTTGGACTACTTTTAGGTGCTTCGGGGCCGAAGTATTTTTTTCTTCGCCGTGTTGCCGCTCTGCCTTGAAGGTCGTCGAAGCTCTCCTTTTGAAAACTGCTTCACAAAAATTTTGCCCGAAGTAGCTACTAAAATACTTTGGGTGTGAAGCTCTTTTCGTGCCTTTTGTAATCTCCTTTGCAGTGAACCTTCTTGTACTTGCTACTTCACATCAAAAATCCCCGAAGAGGATTTGGAATTTGTACTTGGCTTTTGTGATCTTGGAGGAGACTGTATATACAAATAAAAAATATATACAGGAGTATATATATACATACATTCATTTTTTTTTTTTTAAAGAGAATTCGAATTATACTTAGTAGTGAAAGGTCTTTAGATGAAGACCATTGACAGAGATTGGCAGAACTTGACCATCTGCATCTTTGAGGATGAACGAATTGGCCGAGTTCACCTTCATAATTTTGAATGGCCCATCCCAAAAGGCATCCATCTTGTCGTGATTCCCAGGCTTGGCCTTCCAAGAGTCCCACTTCAATACCAGATCTCCCACGTTGAATGTGCGATCGGATGACCTTTTCTTGAACCAGTCTCGGGTGACCTGAATATGCTTGGCGAAGCTCTGGTATGCTTCTTCGTGATCTTCCTCTAGTCGCAGGAGCTGAGCTAACCTGTTTTCCATCGGACTAATTTCATCCTCTGCTTCTAACAGTTGTAGCGCAAGGATCTCCATATGAATGGGTAAGATAGCCTCCTTGCCGTAGACCAGTGCGTAAGGCGACGTTTTGATTGACCTTTTGACAGAAATCCGATCGGCCCACAAGGCCCGATCTAGAAGGAGATGCCAAGTCCTTTTGTTTGTCTCTATGAGCTTCCTTAGCATTCTCAACAGAGTCTTGTTGGTGGATTCTGCCAAGCCGTTGCCTTGTGGATAATAATTGGAGGATACTTTATGATATATCCCATACCTGTAGAGGAATTCATTAATTTTAGCGCCTGTGAAGCCAGGGCCATTATCTGTGATGATTGCTTCGGGGATGCCAAACCTGGTGATCAATCCTTCTAGGAAGGTGACTACAGTCTCTTGATCTGCATGCTTGGTAGGAATCGCTTCGGCCCACCTGGTAAAGTAGTCAGTTGCGGTCAGGATGAACTTATGTCCCATGGAGGAGTTCGGTGACACGACCCCTATAAAATCCAACCCCCATTGCTGAAAGGGAGTTTCTACCTGTATCGGGCGAAGTGGCATTGAAGCATTTCTGCTTCGGCCGATGAACTTTTGACACTGCTCGCATTTGCGACAAACGACGAAGGCATCGACGAAGAGTGTAGGCCAATAATATCCTGCTTTGATAATCTTTAATGCCATTGTCCTTCCTATGAAGTGGCCTCCAGATAGCCTCGAATGGAACTCTCCTAGGACTCTTCTTTTATCATCATCTTTGACGCATTTAAGAAGGACCCCATCAATATTCTTGAAAAATAGGCCTTCGGGGCGCAGAGTGTATCGAGAGGATCGCATCCTAAAATGCCTTCACTGCGAAGCATTTAGATGCGAAGGACAACTGCCAGTGTTGAAATATTCAACTATTTCACTGACCCAGTCTCTCTCATCTTCCTCGTGGTTGGCGAAGCATTCATCGACTGGTAAGTCATTCTTCTGAGGTTCTACAGCTTCGGCCGCTGCGTTCTTTGCTAGTTCTTGACATAATGCGTGCCCATGAACCAATTTGGTGGGCTTGATCTCGATGTCAAACTCTTGTATCTTGTTCACCCAACCAGCTCTTTTACTCCCCAGTTCTCCTTGGATGATAAAATTGCGCACGTCGGGGTGAATGACAAAGACTGTGACCCGACTTTGAGAGATGAACTATTTGAATTTTCTAAGGGATTTCATTACTGCATGCACCTGGCGTTCTATGAAATTATACTTTTCTTCATGAGGGTTGATTACCTGGCTCAAAAACGTGATGGGGCGCTCCTCGCCATCTTCCCCCTTTTGTGTCAGGACAACAACATAACTTTTGGGTTCTCCTATAGCATATAGGATGAAATCCTGACTATAATCTGGATTGATCAAGACCGGCGCCTGGGCGATTCGTGCCTTAATCTCTTCAAAAGCTTCTTTTCTTTCTTCGGTCCAGCTAAATTCGGTGCCCTTCTTCAGGAGTTGGGACATTGGCTTGATGACTTGGGCGAAGTCGGGAACAAACTTCCTTACAAAGTTAATTTGACCGAAGAAGGATTGAAGTCCTTTCTTGTCCGTTGGGAGTGGGAGCTTCATTAGAGCTTCGGCTCTGTCAGGATCTACAATGAGCCCTTTTTCTAATATCGCATGTCCCAGCAACTTTCCTTCGCTGACAGCGAATATGGACTTCTTTGGATTAATTGAGATGTCGAACTCTCGGCACTTTTCAAAAACTTGTTGTATATGTAGTGGATGATCTTCCCTTCTTCGGGAGAAAATGGTCATGTCATCCAGATAAATGACGATGACCTTATTTAGAAGCTCGCCAAAAGCAAGATCCATTGCTCTCTGGAAAGTGGCCCCAGCATTCGAAAGGCCAAATGGCATTCGCTGGTAGGCAAATGTTCCCCACTTGGTGGTGAATGTTGTTTTGTGTTGGTCTTCATCCCTGACCCAGATCTGATTGTATCCAGAAAAACCATCGAGCAGAGAGAATCGTTGAGCTCCATCCACTGAGTGCAAAATTTGATCAATTTGGGGGAGAGGATAGTGGTCCTTGAGGGACGCCTGGTTTAGGTTGCGGAAGTCCACGCATAACCTGATATCTCCGTTCTTTTTTTTGACTGGGACCAGGTTCGCTACCCATGAAGAGTGCTTGATGGGATATATGATCTTTGCCTCAAGCATCTTCAAGAGTTCGGCCTTCATTAAGACCTCGATCTTGGGATTCACCGGCCTTTGCTTTTGTCGAAAGGGTTTGACCCCCTCCTGCAACTCGATTGTGTGTTGAACCAGCTGTCGATTGTATCCCTGGAGATCTTGATAAGACCAAGCGATTATATCAAAAAACCTTCTGCATAGATTCTATATCTGTTCTATCTCCTTCGCAGTGCAGTCGGTTCCCACCTTTATTGCTTTCCCAGGTTCGAGCTCCAAATCCTGATCATTGTCTCTCATGGACTTTGATCATGTGAGAGAGAGCTCGGTCATTCTGATCAAAGAGGCTTTCAAGGGTGATTAGTCCCTTGGGAACATGATTATTCTTCAATTGGATCAACCCTTCATACTCTTCTTCATCAGAGCTTCGGTCTTCAACTGTGGCGGCTTCTTGGATTAAGAAATTTACAATCTGCTCGTCGTTATCAAACACTTGCCAATGCAGATCCTTGTCTGGGATAGAGGGTCTATAGATCATTCTCACAGCTCTAGGCTTGTGCACCATGTCTTCTACTAGAGAGTACTTGGCTACGATGGATGCCAGAACATCGGCATGTCGGTTCTTCTCTCGTGGGATTGACTGCAGATTGAGAGATTCAAACCGATCGAATAGGTCCCATACCCTGTTGCGGTATGACTTTAGATAGTGCTTTTTTGAAGTACACTTATTTGTGACCTGGTTGCAAACAAGTTCAGAATATCCGAAGATTTGGAGATGCTTTATGCCTAACTTATCCGCTTTCTTAAGTCCTAGGCATAATGCTTCATATTCTGCTGCATTGTTAGTGCAGCTCCATGTCAACCGGTAGCAATATTCTTTCTGCTCTTCGGAGGGTGAAATTAGAAGAATCCCTACCCCAGTGCCATTTTTACATCAGGCGCCGTCGAAGAACAACTTCCATAGTTCTTCCTGGGCACTTGTTCTATTCTCGGGGTGGGAGTGGTTTTTTGGCTTGACGATCGCATAACATCCTATTTCGGTCTCCACCATGGCGTTGAAGTCTACCAATGAAAACTCATCTTCACAACTTAACTGCGCAAGAGACTCCTCAACCAGATCTACTTGTTCTATTTCCTCCACCATTGCGTTCACTGGTTCGCTGCTTTCTTCCTCGGACATCTTCTGTACAAGAAAGGAAGAAGGCTTTTCATTGTAGATCTTTACCTTCTTTCCTTTGTAAGGAATCTCCAGATGGGAGTAATCCATAGACAGATATCCACCCAGCTTCACCGTGAATTCCCTCGACAAACACATACTGAAATATGGCTCCAAGTCGACTACCACTACCTCTTGTATGACTATGATCTGAGGCATCTTATGTAGCCGGATAGGAATGTCCTTGATCACCCCTATAGTCTTCATTGGAGTACCATCCAACTGGAGTACACCTTGGCTACTTCGCGTATACTCCATCCCTATTTCTTCGTAGACTTCTCTTGGCATTACTGTTGTAGCGGCCCCAGAGTCGATCATGCAATTATGCACAATATACCCTTCCATTTGTAGGGATAGGTAGAACGGAGGTGGTCTATTCTTCCCCGTAATTGATGTGGATAGGGTCTGTACCAAGGCTAGCGGTGCTGCCTTTTTTACCTTAATTGTCTTTAATGATTCCTGCAGTAGGTCTACTTGTCCAGGAAGTTGCAGTGCATCATACAGGCTGATCTTGGCTGGAATCTTCTTCAATTCCTCTACAATATTGTATGCCAAGGATTTGGGTGCTTCGGGCTCTTTTCTGGGCTCATATCTTGTGCGATACTGCTCTATAGCTTCCACCCTTTGTCGCTTAGTCAGCGAAGGAAACTTGAGCTTTTCCTTAGCCTATTCCTTGGTTTCTACCTGGGATGGTTCGGTAGAGGCCTTTTGAGCCTTTCCTTTGATTGGTGCAGGCGAAGGAGCTTCGCTCGGGGCCAAAGTAGATGATTGTCCTTTCTCGGGCCGAACTTGCTCTTTTGCAGGAGCTAGCTGAGTAGCATCTGCTTCTATTGTCTTTTTTCCTCCTCGTGTAAGTATTGCAACCGGCTCCTCCTCGCCAATTGCCAAGTTGTGACTCATCTGCCTAATGACGTTTACTTGACCGCTGTGACTACTGTTTGCCAGCGTCTATACATAATGTTGGTGTAGGGTGCAGGTATTCTCTTCATGCGGATCATTGCATGTAGAGCACCAATACACATAGTCGAAAGTGCTCGAAGCCTCATCAATTGCAACATTTCTCGTCGAAGCTTTCCCTTGCTGGACTGCTTGGTCCTTGGTAAGCGCAGGTGCAGGATAAGATCTCCTCGGTAGGAACTCCTATTGTGCTTGCTTCTTTTTTACAATAGTCATGTCATTAGACAACATCTGAACCGTAGAGTTCAGAGACTGCATTTCCTGTAAAATTTTGGTTTGTATATCATCGGCTTTCGGAGCGATTGGTAATGGAGCCATCGTCGGTATTGGAGGAAGGGTAGGATGTTGAGGTGGTGCTGGTAGTACGAGAAATGCCGAAGAGAGAGTGGGCTATGGAGTTGAAAATGTAGGGAAATGAATTTGTGGAGCGATGATTTGAGACACGACAGGGTTTGGATTCCAAGATGAAATTGGGAGTGCGGGGGTGGTGGAGATTTGCGAAGTGGTTGCACTTGCATACTGGAATTGTAAGAATTCGAGAAGTATGGGCGTCGACATCCTTTGGGGAAGCTTGCCCACAGTTATTAAATCCATCTCCGCTCTCTTGGCTAACTCATACAACTCAGGAAAAGTATTAACGTTAGAATATCTTACCATGAGACTGATATCGAGATTGAAAGCCCGAAGGAAATAGAGTGTTGCAGCTTCGTCAGTTGGCCAAAGTCCAACTGGTACTCTCTACCAGGTTCGAGCGAACCTAATATTAAAATCTGCAATTTCTTCTTGTGGATGTCTCTTGATCGAAGTGAACTGATGCAGAAGAGAGGTAGGATCGGAAGACTCATTGAAGTTTCCCATCATTTGCCCAGCTAACTGGTCCCATCCCGTAATGCTACCGGGTGGTAGAGATCTATACCAGTAGAGGAGTTTTCCCCTAAGGGAAAGAACCAGAAGCTTTACCATAATTTTTTCTTTCGTAATGTCATGAATCATCGCCAGAGATATTATATCCTGGATATGCTCTAGGGCAGTCTTCCCAGTTCCATCGAACATTGGGATCTTCTTTATGGCAACAGACGACACTTGCCCTTGTCTTGCTAAATTCAATGGTGACAAGGAATCCCATGTTGGGCACAACCTAGGCGGTTGTGGCTGTTGCATTTGTTGTTGTTGTTGTTGTTGCTGCTATGCCATATTTGCTCCTAGATTTTGAGAAATCAAAATTCCCGAAGCTCCCCCTTGACTGCTAATAGGACAACTAATAGGAATAGAGGGGCTAGGATGCTTCGGAGAGTTGGGAGGATTGGGAGGAAAGCTAGATGTTGTACTATCAAAAGTTGAGCTTTGTCTGCCAACAGAGGATGTTCCTTGTAGCAGGATTCGGGGTGAGGTGATCAACCTTGATTGTTCCTCGAAAGCGTCAATATCTAGCTCAAAGAACTCGGTTTCCTCTCCTCTATTCTTAACTCTCCATCTTGTTTGCATGAAGGCACAGACTTTTGGTACTGGTCTTTTTGACTTAGAGATTCTCGGGTAAACAGAGTCGCCAGATGCTAAGAGTCTTTCGATAATGAGGGCATCGGTCCTCACTACCACTAATCAGGTGAGACTGACCGGGTCACACCGGGAACTGGTTAGCGCTATTGGCCCCGATGAAGACGGGTTTGCATTAAAATATGGGACCTTAACTAGTTATGGATCTATCTAAGACAGATACAGTTGGTCCCACCGGGTGTGCCAAAATTGTTGGTGATCAGATCCGCCTAGGTAAGGATTTAAGGTAAATGTATGCACCCTAGACCTGGACCAACATTGAAAGGCCGAAGGGAAGAGATGCCCCTCGTGCCAATCTTCGGAGAAAGGCCGGCTCCTATGCTAAACTACTTGGGTGTTTGAAGACAAGAGTGCAGGAAAGAGATAAAAGGAGTTAGGGTTAGAGAAATAAATAAAAAAGGGTAAGGGAAGAGAGATCGGTGATTTGAGGTGGGAGAGAACAGGAAGCACGATCGCTAACAGACAACTTGAATAGCAGCAAGGAACACCAAGGGAAAATGAAGGAAATGCAATATCGACCTTCCTATGTATCCTTCGGGCGAGTTTCAGGGTACCTTCCCCGATCGCACACCAGACATAGAGTTCAGCATCCAACATACGAACGAAGAAAGACAAAAGAAGCAAACACAGAAGGCAACATAAAAGAAAGCCAATACGACACTTTTCTACTCCTATGTATCCTTCAGAGCGAGTTTCAGGACACAGTCCCCGATCACACACCGAACGCAGGATTCAACATCCAACATACAAACGAGGAGAGATAAAAGAATCAAGCATAGAAGGCAGCATAAAAGAGAAGAATTGAGCTCAAAGCCTCTTAGTATTAATCGTAGGACATCAAGTTACAACAGCTTTCTAGCAGATAGTTCCCCCCACTTTTCCATTACAATGCCTGGGTTTTTATAGAGGACTCGGGCCTCTGAATCATAATTACATAGCGAAGAAGAGTATGCCCTCGAGCCCTGAGAATCGGCTCCCCGAGGCTCTCGTGATCGAGCTTTCAAATCCATTACCAAAAATGGCAACTGCAACCGGGTCAACCATGGAAAGGTGCATTGATGAGCCATCTAGATGTCCTTGGTCTTCGGGTGCGGTGCTCGAGTGGCCGCCATGCTCATCGGGCTCTCCATCATGGCTTGATACTTCGTTTTTGATTGCCAAAAATGAGCAGCGGGCTTGCTGGGCATGAAAATTTGCATTTATGAGGCACTTGATCGCCTCGAGAAAATACTCGGCTTGGAACGCATGCCCGTGAAGTGCTTCGCTAAGTCTTCATTCACCACTTTGCTTCGCAATGGTTCTGGGCCAAAGCAAAAACTCCTCTTTGATATGTACTTCACAAAATTGAGCTTCGCAAAACTGCTTCGGGGGCGGGGAGCGCCGAAGCATATCTACTTCGTAAAATGGACCTCTTTGCTTTTGCCACTTTGTCATCAAAATTGCTTCGCCGATGCCTTGGAGAAATACTTCGCTGTGATCCTCTTCCAAAACTGTGGTTCGGGAAGATTTCGGCCGAAGCAATTGTCTTCAAAAAATGTTGCATCCCTTTACTTCGGATAGAAGTACTTCACAAAAAATTAGCCGAAGCAAATGCTTCGCAATGTGCTCTTGCCGAAGTAAAGATGGTTCGCTGATGGAGGGGCCCGAAATGAGTACTTCGGCAACTTTCTGGCGAAGTACTTTTAATGCTCTTTGAGTTTCGCTTCGCTGATTTTCTGGCCGAAGTGACTGATGGAAATACTTTGGATGCGAAGTAGTTTTCTTGATGACTTCTTTGTATATCTCTTCGGCGCAATGCTTCGCAGGAATCTTGCCCGAAGTAGCCGCTTGAAGCGCCTCGGGCCCGAAGTTCTTCTTATTGCTATTCTTGTATTCTACTTCGGTGATACTACTTCGCAAAAACTCCACCCGAAGCGGTGTTGAAAATGCTTCGGGTGCGAAGCTCTCTTTTCTTTTGAATGCCGCTTCACTCATCTTTTGTCCGAAGTAGCTGCTGGAAATGCTTCGGGCGCGAAGTAGTTTCTCTATCTTTTCCTTGTATTTTCCTTCGACGAAACTACTTTGCAAAACTTTTACCCGAAGTAGCGCTGGAAATGCTTCGGGCGCGAAGCTCTTTTCATTTTTCTTTGGCGAAGCTCTTTTTTCTAGTTTGTTCGGCAAGCAAAGTTCTTTCTCTTCCATTTTTATATACAAAGGGGTGGCATTGGAAGCCAAAATTGCTGCAACTTTCAAAATAAAAACAACAAAGCAAAAAATTTACACAATACTATACAAAATTTGTTTTCTTTTTCTACCCCTTGAGAAATGTGACAAAATTGTCAACAGTACCCATGTAATGATAAGTGAATTTTGTTATATTTGTAAACAATTAGTCATAAGTCATTAATCCTTAAGTTTTCATCCATGTCCATATCTCTTTTGCTTCATCATATCATCAATCTAAGCTATTTAGTTTATTTTACGGACATGTAATCTTTTCTATTTACAAGGCTAACTTTTCATGTGGTTGAGTCTAACTATGTGTAAGATGAAGCAAGTTCTAAGAAAAGTGTCAATCAAGTTTTTAAAAAAATCATCATGTAAAAAAAGGATATACAAGAAAAACATTGAAAATAAAGAGCACACTTAAAAAGGAAAGAGAAAGAAAAAATAAAAAGATAAAGAAATGCAAAGGTAAGATAATTATTTTCCTAATTAGGACTTAGGTATTAGCCATTATACCTATCTCATCCATCCATCCAACCATTTTTTTTTTCCCTCATATATATTCCTTTGATTGTTTTTCATATATTTATATTCTTGTAATAGGGTTGTAAGGTTCATTTTATTGATGCATTAGGGAGAGCTTTCTCAAAGAAAAAAAATGATAAAAAATAGTTGCATATTTTCAAGTTGTAACAAATAGTCTTTTAAAACCTCGTCTATAATTTTTATGATAATTTTCTCATGGGACATCCCTCAATTAAAGATGCCTCGAAGTTTAAATAAATATTTTCATGATATGAAAATGTTACTTGATAGTTGGTTAATACCACAAAGTCTATGATTTTTTTCATTAACAATGCCCTAGATATACAATAGATTGTTATGGAGATTTAAGGTTTTAAAGTTGATAAATCGCCATCAACATATTTGGGAAGTCCTTTGTATGATAAAGGAAGGAAAAAGAAGCTTTAGTATTCAAATCTAGATAGAATAAAATATCTTTTGGCAAGTTGGAAAGGTAAGTTCTTATCTATGGTTGAAAGACTACAACTCATAAAGAAAAGCATACTGTCAATAACAAAATTTTAAGGTGGATAAGAGGATAGATAAACATATATGTATGTATATAAATCAAAATTTATTTTATTTTTAGAAGATACACACATAGGGGTCTTTGTGACTACGAAGGGACTCAAAACCTAGACCTCATTATAGTAAGTAGCCCCACCCACCACTCCATCAACACCTTGTGATCAATTTCCAACTTCTATAATCCTATAAAGTGAGATTTTTAGGCCAATTTGAAACTTAAAAAGTTCTAATATTTTGTGGTTTTCAACGAGTTTATGGAAAATAGAGAAAAATGAATGAACAAAGCAAAACTAGAATTTTAATATTTGAAATTTTATACATATAAAAACGTTAGCATATTACATACATGAAGTGACCAAAATAGGACGTCAATTTTAATACATTGAAAATAAAACTTCATAAGCAAAGTCAAAGAAAATGTATAGTTCAACTGGTGAAATTCCTTGAATTTCAAGGAGAACCAATCTAAAACTTCTTTGATCAACCTGATATTCAATTTTATGGCTTCCCCTACTAAATAATGCCATCTACAAATTGAGCATGAGTGCTTGTTTTATATCCTATAGTTTCTCTAATTCTCAAGATTTTTTTCTTCTTCTCAATTTAATCAGGGTCCTCCCTAAAGTTTCATCTAGAAGGATATAAAGGTAAGGGGAGAGAGGATATCCTTACCTTAATCCTCTGGTGGATTTAAAGAAGTTAACATATTCCCCATTGATTAAAGGGGCTATCTAAGATCCCTCTACACAAGCTCTTATCAAGTCTATCATTTGAGTTAGAAATCCAAATTTGGCTAATACCTGTATTAAAAATTCAATGTCTACTCTGTCAAAGACATTAGCCATATAAAGTTTAATGGCTATTATTTTCTTTTTGGACTTGGCACTTGAGTGTAAGGCTTCATGAGTCATTATAATATTGTTATATATTTGTTTCCCTCGAATAAAACCCCCTTGTTCTGGCTCTATCAAATAATTAATCTTTCTTTTAATTCTATTTTCTATTATTTTAGTCATTATCTTATAAGAGCAATTGCACAAAAATATAGGTATGAATATGTCAAAAGTAACTACATTTTTTTCTTTTGTAATTAAAGCTAAGAAAGTGGAGTTGATTGCACCATATAGCTTACCTTTTATCCTTGTCTCGTCTATCATTGCCAACATGTCATCTCCTATAATTTCATAAAATTGGTAATAAAAATTGTTGGTGAAGCCATTTGGTCCTAGAGTTTTGTCCTTGGGCAGTGAACATATAAGTTCTTCCAACTCTTGTTTGGTTTTTGGTGAAGAGATATCTTATTTGTCTTTATTTTTTAACATAGGAGGAATGTTGTTCAAGAGAGTGGCCTAGGCTTGTTGATTTACTATTATATTTATGAGAGGGATCGAGTAATGATCTCTTGCTAGTTCCTTTACGATTGCCTGATCAAAATAAATTTCTTCAATTTTGTGAATTTCTTTGATTGTATTTTGTTGGTAGTGTTGCATTGTTTTTAAATGAAAGTAACTTGTGTTTCTATCTCCTTTCTTGAGATAGATTATTCTTGGTTGAAGTGTCTAATGTGCATCTTCTCTAAAAGCTTAATCTATTTCTTGGTTCAACGAAAGTCTTCTCTCTTCCTGTTAAAATATTGAAGATTGATCACCTATCTCTTGCTTTGCTTCTATGTCATTAATATTAAATAATATAAAATCAAATAATTAAATCCTTTAAATAAACTTTAATTTGCATTGTTTTTAATTTATTTATTCATAGGAGAGTTGGTTACAACCACACTATTTTTAGTAACTTTCAAGCTGATGAGGACATATAATATTAAATAATAAGCACCTACACATATTATTAAATAATATGCATCTTCTATAGAATGTTCCATAATGCACTTGTAGGGCACCTTCTAGAAAGCTTTCAACTTTTAATGTGTTCATATCCTATCTTTTTCACATACATGGTATTGGACCAAAGGTTTTACCATACCATGGTTTGGAAATAGGCATTAAAAACCTATAAATATGTAATGTTTTATCAATAGAAACAATTCAGTATTTTTTGTTCCATATCATTGGTATTAGAGCACCCTGATCCATCGTGGGTTTGCTCCTATTTTTTGCTTCCACATTAGGCACCATGCTATCATTTCCAAATCACTTGTTGGATGAAATCTCTCGATGATGTAGAGAGATCATTGTTGAACTTCAGTTGATTTGATATGCCATGCTAGTAGAAGAAATGACATCTAAAGAGATTGTTGAAGAAATTCTTCCTCTTAAGAAAGAAGTAGTTTCTGAAGAAGAAATTGCTAAATAAATAGAATATATTAAATCTTATATGTTAGCAACACCTCGAGTTGAACCAGGATCAATGGGTGAGATCCCATCATCTTGCCTTTAGACAATATTGCTAAATATTTTAAAGAAATTGATGAAAATAGTATTTTGCGTGATAATATTACAGCTTTATATGATGTATATCTGGAAGAAGCAAATGTAGTTGCAGTTAATGTTGTTGATCTTGATGGTGTTGTAGCTTTTGTTAAAGTTCTAGATGAAATTTTTGATGATGTCTCATGGCCTACCTTTAGCAACTGGAGCCCAATCCCATTTTTACTCCTCACTACATGAGCCAGCTTGGTCATACATCCCCACATTTAGCTATAGTCAATCATCAAGCACCCTAGCTCCTCTTATTGGTGGTATTCCATCCACCTAGAGATGCCCAAAATCTACCATTTTTTAACAGCTCCCCTGTGGTATTCCATACCAAGGAATATCTTTCTTCTATTACAGCTCCCCTCTAATCAACCTAATCTATTACTCTCGATCCTACACTTGCATAGCTTTGAATTGCTAACAGTGTGTCTCACTCCTTGGCCCCCACCATGGATGCCCATGCACGTAAATAGTGCAATGTGCACCTCGTTGGTCCAAGCATCATCACAACCAAAATTTGTTTCCCTAGTCATTATCGTCACCATCTTTCGCATCGAGTATGCCTTTGAGGTACATGATGAGCATCAAAATTGCTCATTTTTTGTACATGTTTTAATGGATTTTGTGTGGTATTATTAACATTAGAGATGTATTTTTATGAAACTATTGCATGCATTTAATATAAATTGGTGTATTATACTTAACGAGTATATTTAATGGAAAATGTGTGTAGATACATTACTTTGTTACTTTTTCGCACCTTTTAGTCAAAGTCCCACATGTACCTGGAATTGGATGACACGTGTAATTACACTTATGGAACAATGTGAGGCTTGACGGAGTTCGTGGTGTTGGAAAAATGTACTTAATTTTGTTAAGGTACAAAGCTTGTATCCCAGCCACAAGCCGAAAGATGCCTATCTTCCTATGAAAAGGAAAGCATCTATCTTCCAACGACAAAACAAGCACCTAAATTCTAACAATAGGTTGGAAGGCACCTGTCTTCCAATGATAAAACAAGTACCTATCTTCCAAAAATAGGCCAGAAGGTGTCTGTCTTTCGATGATAGAGCGTGTACCTAACTTTTGATGATCAAAAATAATAATAACTCTCAAAGAAATAAAAAGGGTCTATATGTGGTGCCTTTATCTTAGTGACAACACAAAAAAGTATTTTTATTCCAATGACAAACCAATAAACACTTATCTTCGATGAAATAAAGTGTGCATTGATTGTTTGACTTGAATATTGCGCATATATTTAGACATATATTGTTGTACAAACTTAGGGTGCGCTATTGTTATCTTGCAAATATTAATTTTAGAATGGTCGCTCTTTTATTAGACATTAATTAAATTAATACACAAACCAACCATAGCAATTCGCATCAATTGATAAATTTTAGAACAGTCTAATTTTGTAATAAGGGATGATCATGTTATGTATAAAATGTAGGTCTCCCCTGAAGTGAAGGATCCCGAACCTGATTGTTATTTTTGTACTACATTATTTCAATAAAAGTATTAAGTGTTATTTTTATTTACATTTTTGGAAGAGTGATTGTGTGAATTAGCTGGGCAGATGTCTGCAGAAGCTTGGGCCCACTCTTGGCAATATTCCTTCCCTACTTCTACTTTCATTATTTATGTTGTTTCTTTCATGTTTTATTTTTGTAAATGTTTTTATTTCCCTATTTTATTTATTTTTACAAGTGTGATTCTTTCTTGCTTTATTTATTTCTATAGTGTGTTTAAATTCCTACAATTTCCTTTTAGTTGCATGCTTACTTTTCTATAATTTTCCTTTTTGTCATGTGTTTGATAATTTAATTTACTTTTCCTATGGTTTTAGTTAGTGTTTATTTTCTTGCATTTATTTATTGTTGGTTTGGATGAATTGAACTACACAAACAACACACCCCCAAACCAAGTGACACATAGGACTCATATCCCAATTACTACAGGCATATACTTTGCACTGGTACTCAGCAAGTTTAAGAACTCTTGGATTGATAAAATCAAATGGAAGCAAAATAATTATTTTTAAAAACACTATTTTATGCTCATTATTTTTGCACCATTGTTGGGGGATGTCAATTGTAGTATTTAAGATCTATAGGTCAGTAAAACCTAAAAATCACAGTTCATATTAGCTTACCCATAGATCCTCTACCTAAGAGTGCATGAGTCCTCCAAGACCAAGAGGACCAAACATACGATTTCTTAAAAAGGTAGCAATCACTCCAAAAATACCTAAAATATCTTCTAATATTCCTTTTGAAGCATCTGAAATATTTCTTGAAGCTGCACCATCTAAGACACCTTGGCATAATAATCCAATAGATGGAAAAACTTCCTTTCAAACCAATCTAAGGGGGAAATCTCTCGAAGAGGGATTTGCTTCAAGTTTTGATTTAGGATCTTTGTTAGAAAATAAAATAGTCGAGAGGGATTTATTGACTACCCAACAGTGGAAGGTAGTTGAAGACAAAACTATTTCACATTCAAATTTAGGATTATTGTTAGAAGATAATAAAAATGAGTGTGACACCTTGTTAACTACCTTAGAAATAGTTGGAGTAGACCCTACATCACCTAAAACTATGACTAAAATTGAAGAGGCTTCAATTAGTTTTGATTTTCCAATTGAGGAATCAAGAGGAGAGATCAAAATAAAACACATCTCTCCTACACATCTTCCTACTTTTTTAGAGGACTACCAGCTAAGGACCTTGATCTATTATTTTTCAAAATTGATGTACTTGTAGATCAGTGGACTACAAATCTGATGCCCAAAAATTGAAATTATTTCCCTCTACACTAGATGATTCAACATTATGTTGGTTCATCAGTTTGGAGAAAAAACACATTGCTACCTGGGAGGATATGAAAAAATATTCCTAGAACAATACCAAGACTTTGGTAGGGCACAAGATGCTAGGGAAGAAGTCCTAGATATGTCCCAAAGAGAGGAAGAGTCATTGGAAGATTATTGGGATAAATTTAATTTCAATATTCAATGATCACCCCATACAATATTGGGCGAGAAATTCTTAAGAAATATATTCTTAAGGGGGCTCATAAATGAATGCTTAAAAGCTTTAAATTTGTTATGAGGAGGTGACATTTACCAACACAGAATGCTAGATATTCTATAGTTGTGTCGAAATTATTCAAGAAGAAAAGGTAAACCCACCAACCGAGTCATAAAAACCACAGCCTATGTAACCAAGGTAGAAATAGACAATATGTTGGAGGATATGAAGAGTGATATGTTATCATCTCTTGCACTTCAATTAGATACACTCCTGATTTAGAAAAATAAGCAGGAAATTGAAGCAACATTAACCTTCTTTTGCACAATATGTAGAATAAAACACCCTATGAATGAGTGTCTAGAAAATAAGGTGAGAGTGTGTACCATTTATCAAAAGGATCACAAAATGAGGTTGTACCCACAAATAGCAAACATAAAATAACTTATAGCAAAAACTTATTTTATGGGTAAAAAGAGAAACTGGCAACAGTTTCCTATGGAAAAAAGTAATCCAGGAGGAGGACCACCCTATGGGGGAGCTAGTTTTATGAATCAAGGGTAAACTCAAGCACCCAATATGGGATGGTGGGGTCAAGCACCTTAGATGAATGCCACCCAAGGATATACTTCTGACACCCTATATCCATGGATGCCATACCATCAAACCGGACCATAGTGGAGAAATTACAATGCGTGGACTTCATCTTCACAAACCACAACATAAACCCCACTATAGCCTAATTTATTTGCACCTACTTCTAGGTCAAATCAGCTACCTGCACAACTAACACCAAATTCGAACAATAAGATAAACCAACCCACATAGGTAGACACAGAGATGTTCCCCATGTATCATATTAGAGTAGATTACAATCCTGTACAACTTATATCATATAGGAAATTAGGGGTAGAGCCAACACCTCCAGTAGTGGAGGAAGAGGATGTATAAGTGGAGGTAGAATAGCAACCACCTTTGATAGAGAAGGTGGAAGAAAATGCAAGTGTTGAAAAAAATAGAAATGAAGGGGTTACACCCTTTCCCAAGAGATTACAAGAACTCAAAAAGCCAATGCAGTCAAAATTTGACATCATGGAAGGGTTGAAAAACCTGACAATCACAATTCCCTTCTAATAGGCCATAAGATATGTTCCAATCTACACAAAGGCCATTAAAGAGTTATTTCTTAAAAACCAAGAAGGAAACCATCGAAAGCAGTTAATGTGGTAGGTCAGTTGGCTAATTTAATGTTAGGAAACACTTACCACCCTAAGTACTCTGATCCAAGAAGCCTAGTATTAACAATTCAAATTGCAAGCTTAGAGTAACCCAACACATTAGTAGATCTAGGAGATGTTATAGATTTTATGTCCCAATAAACCATGCAAAAACTACAGCTCACAAATATGAGGTCAACCAAAACATTTCTATAATTGGTTGATGATGCATGGAGTTTGTGGTAGATTTTCTAGTCTTGCAATATGGATCTGGATTAGGTGGTTATCCACTTGTATTAGGTCATCCTTGGTTGGCCACAGTTGATGCTTAAATAAGTTGTTGGACAGGACAAATGATGATCTCAGATGAATAGAATATCAAAAACTTAGTTATTTATCCTCATGCACAATCCACTAATATGTTGGGAGAGCCAAATTATGAAGCTTTAAATGTTGATGTCTTACCAATGCTCTAACATACATAATCGATTTCCTTGCTTTAACCGATGAATATCAATTCATTACACACTTTTTCCAAGGAGAATCCTCCAATATTTCAATAGAATCTCCACTTGTAGGCAACAAGGAAAATCATGTCAAACAAATAGAAGTAGCACCTAGCAAAATGTTGAACATTGATAATGAGTTGTCAACTATTCAAGAGGACAAGCTGAAGCAAATACTAGTCAAACATAAAATTGCTTTTGTGTGGGACTACAAAGACATGAGGGGAATTGCACCCTTTCTGCACACACAAAATTTACTAGGAAGATAATGTAAGACCAGTAAGACAACCTCAGAGGAGGATGAATCCAGCAATGAAGGAAATAATCAAAGCTAAATTACAAAAACATTTGTCAACTGGATTTATTTATCCAATATCAAATAATCAACGGGTATCACTATTAGTGGTAGTTCCCAAGGAAAATGGCAAGTGGTGGATTTTTGTGGACTACATAATGTTAAATAAAGCCACTAGGAAAGACCACTTCCCCCTACCATTCATTAACCAAGTCATCGACACCTTGGCAAGAAGGAAATATTTTTCATTTCTTTATGGGTTTAGTAGATATAATCAAATTCAAATAGAGGATGAAGACCAGGATAAAACCACTTTTACCTGTGCTTGGGGTACTTATGCTTACCGAGTTTTACCATTTTGGTTATGTAACGCACCTACCACTTTTCAACAGGCGATGCTTAGCATCTTTTCTGATATAGTTAGAAATACTGTAGAAGTCTATATGGATGATTTCATCATTTACAGTGAAAATTTTGAAGAATCTATAGCCAATCTATAGAAAGTACTCCAACGTTGTTAGGAAACAAAATTGTCCCTTAGTAATGAAAAATATTTTATGTTGATGCAAGAAGGAATAGTGTTAGGACACCATATCTCTATTGAATGGATTAAAGTAGACAAATGAAAAATTGAAGTGATTAAAAATCTACCTGCTCCCAAAACACATGGAGATGTTCACAGTTTTCTAGGCTCTGTTGGATATTATAGGCAGTTTATCCAAGATTTTAGTAAAACAGCCAAACCACTACATACGTTGTTGACCAAAATGTTGAATTTGTTTGGACTATTGAATGTGAGCAAGCATTCTAGAATTTAAAGAAAAAAAAATAACTACTCTTATGCTAAGAGGTTCAAATCAGAACCTCCTCTTTCATATTTATGTTGATGCATCTAATAATGCTATTGGGGTAGCACTAGGACAGAATGATGGATATGAATTTTATACCATTTATTATGTCAATAAACATCTCACGGGTGTTGAGTTCAACTACACTATCATGAAGAAATAATTTCTTGCAGTAGTTCATGCTATAAATAAAATTTGCCGCTATATCACAGTATAAAGTATGTGCACACAGATCATACAACCATTACATATCTGATGAATAATACTACGATGAGTGGTAGAATTATCAGGTGGCTTTTACTTCTACAAGAATTTGATGTAACAATTATTGACAAACCCAACAAGGATAATGTTATTTCATATTTTCTCTTCAGGTTAATCTCTCACAACCACACTGCCACTGAAGATCGATTTTTGGATGAGCATATCTTTTCTCTTGATGAAAAATACCATGGTACGTGGATATGGCTAATTACTTAGCCACCAATAAAATATCTCCTACACTCTCACCCTAAGAAGCTCAAAATTTGATTGAGAAGAGTGCAGCCTTCTCATGGATTGATGGTTGCCTATTTAAAACTAGGTCTGATCAACTTATGCATAGGTGTGTTACAAAAACAAATCGCATAAATTCTAAAGGTTTGTCATGATGAACCATGTAGTGGACACTTTGCAGGGAAGAGAATTGCATTAAAAAATTTATAGGCTGGATATTACTGGCCTTATTTATTTAAATATGTAGTCAAATATGTGAGGTAGTGTGATCAATGTTAGAGAATGGGTAGACCAACTCTACCGGATGAGATACCACTTCATCCCCATGTACATATTGAACCATTTGATAAATGGAGAATGGATTTTTTTGGGCCAATCAATCCACCGTCAACAAAAAAAAGGTATATCTTAGTTTGTACTAACCACGTAACTAAGTGGATTGAGGTGCAGGCACTACAGAATGCAAATGAAGACGCTATAGCAGACTTTTTGTACGAATGCATCTTCATCGGTTTTGGTATTCCTAAGGAAATTACCACTGACCAGGAGGTCCAATTCACCTCAAATATGATATAGGATACGATGAAGCAGTATCAAATCCAACACAAAAAGACCACCCCCTATCATCCATAAGAAAATGGGCAGGTGGAGAGCACAAATCAAGAGTTGGAGAACATTCTCACTAAAATAGTACAACACAAGAAGGATTGGGAAAATTACCTATCGAAAGTAGTATGTTCATATCACACTACCTGGAAAACCATAATGTGATTTACACCATTTCAATTGGTGTATGGAAAGAATGTCATGATACCGATCGAGTTTGAAATTAAAACCCTACGAACTACAATGAAACTAAACCTGAATCTAGACACTGTGCAAAAGGAATAAATTCACCAATTGAACCAGTTGGATGAATATTGGAAAGATGCACTATAGTGCATAGAAATTTTGTAGAAACAAAGGGCCATGTGAAATGACCGCCACATACGGCCAAAATGGTTTAAGGAAAGATATTGGGCATTAATTTATGATTCTCGATTCCAAGAGCATAAGGGAAAACTTATGCAGAGGTGGATGGGTCTATATGAAGTGGTTGAGGTCATTAATAATGGTATTTTCCACGTCAAAACCATCGATGGCAATGGCATCATTTTAATAGTCAATGACCACTACTTACGTTTGTATCATGCACCTCCAATCCATGCGACCGACTCAGGCGTAGGCACTAGAGAGACCCCATTGGATAAAAATATTTTAGTAGTTTGACGAAATCTTATGCATTCATGAAAAAATATTATTATTATTTATTATATTTTTTAATATTAGCATAAGTTTTATTTCTTTTATTTTTCTTGTTTTGCAAGGTTACATGGATTCAAATGAAATCTGTAGGCATCTAAGCAACTAGGTCTATCAGGCATGAGGTCACGATCCATGTTTTTATTTTATTTTTGTGAGTATATTTTTGCAGGACACATGGCTTCATGTGTAATCTGTAGGCATCCAAACAACTAGACCTACCAGGCACGGGGTCATAATCCCTATTTTTGTTTTTCTTTTTGTGTGTTTATTTTTTTAAGATACATGGACTCAGATTCAATCTATAGGCAACCGAATCAAACTAGGTCTATCAAGCACGGGCCACGTAACCCTGTGTTTTTCATTTTCGAGAAGTGTAGTAGTACAAAGAGTGTGCTATGATGAGTTTTGTTGAGTCTCATCATTAAATCTCAAAGATCTTATCAATCTGGGGTGGTGTCCAAGGCTGTCTACGATAGAAGGCTAGTGCATAGTACAATTCAGGCATTCAAATTTCAAGCAGATTTTGGTTTAGCCTTTTGGTGTCACACTAAACCTAGTCTACAAAATGGAAACTGAAATAAATTACAGGAATTGAAAACTAAATCTAAATTGCAGAATTTAACAATTAACTACAATTGCATGAATTGAAATTGCTAAATTAAAATCTAATCTACTTTTGCAGAATTGAAATCTAGTTACTCTTGCATAATTGAAATGATGCTTTTAAATGCAACTTATTCTAAAAACATCTGTCAATGCCCTGCCACAAAAGGTCGTCAAGCTTCTGCTACAGGAATTGACAGCAAAATGAAATATGCTGAAAATGGAAAGTTGCTAAAATAGAAAGCATGGAAAACATGGAAAGAAAAGGAAAAATTCTTAATATAATTTGTCAACTGACATACACACAAATGCTATACACAAACATAATAGAAAACATAAATCACATAATACAAAATAAAAACAAGAAAATGAAATCTGGCAAGCAATCTATTAATTCTGCTATAGCAAAATTACAGATTAAAACCTGCCATAAAATGCCTCCTTCTAGATCTAAAAATGGGCTTATACTTCCTGTTCTAGAAAGAGGTGAAAAGCACTCCTTAACTAATTAACACTCAGAACAGAAAATGATAAAATAGCTACACTTTTATTGATGACAGAACATGCTGAAAACTGTTACAGAAAATTGTTATACATTCCTAATTGCTGCTATTGAAAACTCTCCTCTATTCTAATTCCTAACTGGCTCAATCAAGGAGGGAGTTGTGTTATTTATATAAATATTTACAACATATCCCATGCTCAAATCAGCCTATGTGCTACTTTACAGTGATTTACCAATAATTCTAGATCTGAAATAAATGCAAATCTGGACAGTTTGTGTTGCAGTAGTAGTCATTGGCCCTTAGAAAGCATCTTCAGTGGTGGGAGTATGTGGGATAAGTCTAGAAATATCTCATACATCTTTCTGCACTTCAGAATATGTCATTTCTATATTGCAAACAACTTCCTATTATGCTGCAATAGTATTTATCCTAGAAGAGGATCAAAATTGATCTTTTCCATGAATGGTGGCTTTGGACGGCAAGGACGGCAAAATCAAATGGGATATATTTTCCCTTAATCTTCTCAACCTTATTTCCCTTTTTCCACCGTCAAAAATAGTCAAATTATGTTCTCATTTCGAAGATAAGTGGCTCATTCCGAAGAGACTGTATTTCTCATTTCAAAGATGTCTTGTTCATTTCGAAGATCTTCGAAATGAACAACTGTGTGCTCTTAAAATTATTTTAGCTGCATTTCTTAGGTGGATTATCCCTCATGATCATATTGCAATAGCCTTCATTCCTCTCCATGTGTGAATTCCATGCCTTGTCATTCATTGGTAGCTTGCTGAAATTTACATGGTAAATTACTACATTTTCCAGTTTTGCTGCACAGTTGTAAAATATTGGCATTTCTTGCAAATTCAAACAAATTAGAACATGGAAAAATTATTCAAATATCAACATGAAGGAGTACATCAAGTTGCTACTGAATTTATATACTTCATTCACCAAGTAACCATGCTGAAATAGTGCAACAGTGTTGCACAATTGCCCCTGCTCTGTTATACCTTGTTGCTGCCTATTTAGACCATGTGTGAATTCTTCTAAATAGGTTAGATGTTCTTACTTGCTACTTATGACAGTCCTAAAATGCATGTTCTTACTTGCTACTTAATCAAGCAAAATCAGTCACAAAATGCTGAAAATAGTCAAAAATAGAGATATAGTATTCCTAACATAAAATCATGTAAACACTTAACAAATAGTATATTTTAGTCAACTATTTGGCAATTAACTTATCATATGGTAGTCAAACATTGTGCAATAATGAGGCACTTTTGGGCCTCATCATGCTAAATTTTCGTTGTATGTGCATTATATATGACCAGACTTGTGTAAAGGTGTCTTTCCTACCGAAAATAACACACCTATATTCAAGTCAAAAGTAAAGAGGCACTACCGAAAAAAATAATAATAATAAATAAGGTACTTGTATTCCTAAAAATAGTGGGTGTTTGTCTTCAACATAGAGAAGGCACCTATATTCCAGAATTACAGAAGGTACCTATATCTAAAATAACAAAGAAAAGGTGCCTATATTTTGAACACAAGGTGCATGTATCCATTGAACAAAAATAAGGGCATTTGTATTCTGAAACAAATATGGCACCTATATTCCAAAATAAGCTGGTGACCGTATCCAAAAGCAATGATGGTACCAATATTCATGTGCAGTCAATAAAGTTAACCTTTTCACAAAAGTAGAGTATACCTATTTTTTTCTGATGATAGAATTTGTTTGCTTCCCAGTCTTTGACCACTAGAGTCCACGACTTCTCATCGATAACACATGCATACTCTCAAGACACAAATAAACTAGTTTCCAAGGGGGACATGTGTCATCCCATGGTAAAATAAAATAATCATGTTTGTCTTCATTTTTTGCACGAGATCTCGAGACTAATGAAAATGCAGTACCCAATAACAAGATCATTACACATGGAGAAATACATGTCATTGATTTGCCATGAACCACTATCTTCATGATTCGATCAAATCAAGTTGCACCACCAGGCATTTACATATCATGATTCATGAAAAACCACCCAAGTATGTACTGATTTTTCTATTAAGTATATGCATAGTAATCATAAAAAATATTTCTAGGTAACATGCCAGTACATGCCCCACAAAACTATTATCCAATCATGCAACCCCCAAATTTTAAATCTACCATGTATCACCAATCAAACACAAGGGAGTAGGTTATAACTATATCCACCTAAATCTAGCACACAATTTAAAATTCAAATTACGCAGATTTTGTAATTACTACTAATTATGGGAAGATAGGTACCCTGTATGCATGGATATAGTCGCATGCTTTGGCATGTTTAAAAATAAATAAAAGCACTTTTTTACAACTAGAGAAAAATAAAAAGCAGACGACACCATGGGAGGACCTTCGAGCAATCATATCTTAAAGAAAAATAAGCCCAAGGATATCTCAGGTATAATTGGTTTTGTTCGGGACCACTTCGAGGTTGTTGGGTGGATAGATTATTGTCGCTTAGTTAGCCAATATCAAGATTTAGCGATGGTACGAGAATTTGTAGCCTTCATGGATGATGGTGTTATGAAGATGCATATATTGGTCATACCAGTCATGGAGGAGTACATTGCATAGGTTACCAATATCCCATGCACAGGAGACTAAATATATAAAGATGGCAGTTTTGGACGTAGCACATAGATATTTTTCAAGCAACCCACTACGCAATTGACATAGTTTGGATTACTAAAATAATATGTCTATGATCTATAGCGATAAGTATTCGAGCAAGTGGTAAGGTTTTTTACTTGCACTAGCAAATACTCGTGGTTGAATGCTAACCACCTTCAATTCATAAATCACTTGTTGCATGGGGATCACATTAATATCCCATATTATTTGATGTGTACCCTGAAGGATGAGGCCAGTTGATACCAAGCAATAATAGTGACAACATTAAGTCATCATGAGCTGATTTCAACCCTAATTCAACATGTTAAGGTGCACAAGGTTGCACTGATAGCTGAAGAGGATATTTCTACATCAACATCAACCAGTGGACGACGGGAAGATGAAGAGGTAGAAGTGTTTGCCTCCCACCATAGTCACACTACAAGGGAGGTAGAGCAGGTTGAACGAAGCCCATCATGGGTAGTGTAACTCTATAAGGCAGGCAAAGCAAGCTGAACCAAGCCCACCATGAGTAATGTCATCACTTATCTCCCAACACTTGAACTAGGAGGTAGAACAAGTTATCTCAAGGTCATTTTGAGCAACATCACCATCAATGACCAGAAGTAGAGTGACACTAGAATCCTTGGTTGATTACAGTTCATTGGGGGAGGATGAAGAACACATGACAAAAGATGAATTGGTCACCTAGGTGTTGTAGGGCATGGCCTTTGGTGAAGCTCCCTATCATGACATTCTGAAGGAAGACCTCTAGGATAAACTAAAGGTCATAGAATAACAAGCCTTCAAATGGGAGGAGAAATTTAAAATACAAGCAGCTAAATTCTAGGAGTCTTGACAAGCCACTACAGAAAACTAGTAAGAATCTAATAACATCGTGCAAAAATTGTAGGATATAGTGTAGTAGTTGGAGAATAATATCCAGTAATTTTAACAATTGCTAGATACCATAGTAGATCGTGTTGATATCTTTGTATAGGTCGACTGGGCCATGGACCCAGAAATCTTGTATGTCGATTTAGAGGAGAAGCTGACGTCTTCAAGGGTGTTCCATTCTAATACCAGGATGACATTAGACACCCAAATGTTTGATGCAAGGGACCATTCAAAAGCTCTTGTGGCAAACACTTCCTAGAAATAGAGGAGCCTTATTTTGTAAAGTGGGTCCCTTGTGATTGAAATAGTGGATAGTGAGGCTGCCAAGTTAACCAAAACCTCTACGACTATCCAATTAACGGGTCAACTGGTAGTTGACCAATAGAGGACTACCCAGTCAACTAAGGAATCTATGGTACATATGGATGCTACTCAGACATCCAGTGAATTTCCTAAACATGACCTTGTTTTCCAGTCATATGGAAAACCTAAAGAGCAAGATGATGTGGACCATAATTAGCCAATCCCTCCATGGCTACACAATCGATTGGTCAGCCATCGGTTGACCAAACCATGGTTGATCAGTTTGATAAACAACTAAAGGCCAAGCTTCTTGTTGGCGCACCACTGGACCAGGGCATGCAAGAAGTAGAATCATCATATATCCCAAAAATAACACCTCCATGAAGGAAAGTGGTGATTGGTCTCTCAACATTGATAGCTAATACATGAGCCTCAAGAGCTACAAATAAATTATGGCTAAAAGCTAAGGTAAAAAGGCCACAATAGAGGAGGTTGAAGACTAAGGCCAAGAGACAATTGTAAAATGAAATAAGGCACAATAGGACCACAATTTTGATTATGAATGGGTTGCATCAATGAAAGCCTTCACAAGCTGACAACACCAGATGGCAGAGCTCAAAGAAGGCTTAAAAAAAGTAAAGAAAGAACGAAAATCCCATAAACATATGATTAGGGAATCGAGCATTAGCGTTAACCCTACCAAGACAAAACAACTTTGGGCCCTGTATGGTTCTATTAATGGACATCCATCAAGTATGCAAGAGTATTTTTAGAAGATGGGAATATATGATAAGGGGCCAATGATGTCATCACCAGTTTAAGCACCTAAAACATTGCCACCTGAGAACGAAGAAGAAAATGATACAAACAAGGTGATTCTTGAACCAAAGATAGCATGACTATCGAAAGCCCAAGTATTTGACACATCTTGGTTTTTGCCATGGGATATACCAAAAGTTGCCACAACATAATGACTTCCTACAAATCATTTTTATTGGAAGCAGGTTGAACTAGAATTTTAGAAGGATACAACCATATTTATTAGGCTACAAGAGGAGAACATAGGTGGGCAAGATTGGTGTGAGAGGAATACCGAAATAGGGGCAAGACCCAGCCAACTTGTAAGGCATAATTAGCATAAGAAAGCACCAAAAATAGAAGGTTCTAACCAACCAAACTAGCGTGGCAAGCACAAGCACAATAAAGAAAGAGATAAAGCCACAACTAGAGAGAGGAAGCATTGAAATAGAAATTATTGGAAGGCTATTGCTAAAATAGGGGATTATCAGCAACATGTACCACAAGGATGTGGAAATACTTAGGCATGGGGGATGATGAGCACCATAATTGCTCATTTTTTGTACATGTTTTAATGGGGTTTTGTGTGACATTATTAACATTAGAGATGTATTTTTGTGAAATTATTGCATACATTTAATAGAAATTAACGTATTATACTTAGCGAGTTTTCTTAGTGGAAAATGTGTGTAGATATAGTACTTTGTTACTTTTTTTGCACCTTTTAGTCGAGGTCCCACATGGACCTGGTATTGGATGACACGTGTAATTGCACTTATGGAACGATGTGAGGCTTGACGAAGTTCGAGGTGTTGGAAAAATATGTCTAATTTAATTAAGGTACAATGCCTATATCCCGGCCATAGGTCTAAAGACGCCTATCTTACTATGAAAAGAAAAGTGTATGTCTTCTAGCGACAAAACAAGCACATGACTTATGACAACAGGCTGGAAGATGCCTATCTTCCAATGACTGAATAATCGTCTATATTCCAACAATAGGCCAAAAGGTGTTTGTCTTCCGATGATAGAGTGCTTGCCTAACTTTCAATGATCGAAAAGAATAATAACTCTTAGAGAAACGGATAGGGCCTATATGTGACGTCTTTATCCTAGTGTGTAACAACCTAGGTCTAACTCTCCTGGTTGTCAAAATCACAAATTCAAAATTTTATCTATTTACAAAAGCAAAGTCACAATTGACATATGTGCACCCAACTTTATATTAGTACATAGGCATAAGGTTCCATACTTCAAGATAAAATACCACTGCATAAAGAATCATCAGTGCTCGAGATTGACCAATATCCTGTAAAATATTGTCATTTATGAGACCCATCCTCTCCTGACTCGAGTTCTAGGAACTCGATATGGGGTTATCCTTCTAGGGCCCATAACACCTAGAAGGGTGGATGCATATTTTTACCATCTTGTATCATGACGGATATTGGTCTATGACATTATCTTCGTCCTAATGGTCCATTGACCTTATCTTCATTTAGGTTAAGCTTTTAAGCCCATGTTAGAGTTAGTGTATTTATGTCTGGTGTCTGATTGTAGTTCTTCACTCTTGAACACAATTAGGGCCCACCAATACTCTAGCTTTTGGACTAGGTATCTTAGATCAAATCTTAGTTGACGATAATGCTACCCATACCATCTATCGTTGGACCTTCCAACCCCAAGGACCAACTCCCTAGTCTTGAGTTATCGTTGACTATTTCACAATTGGATTATGAGTTGTGAGAACCCTCACATACTATCTCGTACAATAACCTGGAATGACGTCTCATTCCGTTGTGTGTTACTCTCCATAGCATAGGATCCACTGACCCTCTTATTATTGCTAGAGAACAGTTATCCTCAAATCACAACAGTCGCCACTGCGAACTATTGAAGTTGGGTGTTTGCACATCCTTCTTGATAACATAAGTGAAATAAATTTTGCTTAATCTTTCAATTAAACCATCCTTCTTGTAGGTTATTTTTACCATCCTTCTTGATGGTCAAGATGGTTAAGTTAAATTAAGAATAACTTCCAATTTTATTCAAGGATGATCTGAAGAAAATATTATTCCCTCTTCAAATTATCTTATGGTATATATCCTTAGTTTAATCATATCATAACTTAAATAATTCATCACTTGTTTCTAATACCAAGTAAATTTTAAACAATTGATGAATCTTAATATACCACTACTAAAGTATTTAAAAACTTAATAAAGATGCTATATCTTTTGGTAATAAATCTATATTACCTTATTTTGAATCAAACTAAGAATAATTAATGCTAATATACAATAGTTGTAAAGAAGTTTCATACAATTAATTTCTCCACCTATCCTAAGTTTTCGGTTTTCAAACATTAAAGAATGATAAAGTTAAACTTGTCTAAAAAGAATCAAACTCTTATGTAATCAATAATGATCGATTATCATCTATTAAACTATTGTCTACCATAAAGTTTTCATATAAATCTCATGAATGCTATTTATGTAAGAAGAACTTGGAAAATTGAAACAAAAGTACTTTTCCACATATCAAGACAGCTTTCGCACACATTTCTAAAAATTGTAACTCCCATATGTTTTCTAAAAAAAATTAGTCATCACCTAAAGCAGATACAACATAAGATTAGTACACCCTAAGTCTCGAAGCTTATTTTAGAAAATTTAGCCACATAAGACAACTCGTCAATTTCGACGATGTTTGAGAAAAGAGTCTTTTACTCGCATGAGAGTTTTCAATTTGCACAAACTAATCAGATGGTTTAATCAAATCAATACCCTAACGTTTTTTATTGTGCTTTCTAATTTATAAAGGTTGAATGAACAATATAACCTAATTTTTGAATACACAACGTCGACATCTCAAAATTTGAGATAAAGAAGCATAATGGCAGGGTATACAAGCCTATTTGATTTAATATATGTTTTGAGCAATTCGTTGGACTGAGATAGTGTCCAAAAAACTCCATTGAAAGATTGGTTCAATTACTAAGTTTTACATTGATTAACACCATATACTAAAATTGCGCTTGTTTTCTTATGTAGTGCAAGATATTTAAATGATTTTATCTCCTATAATTTGGGCCTTCTACGACTTTAGAAAAAGATGGACTGTCAACAAATTAGTTTATCATCTAAGAAATCTTTCAATTTACTCTGTTCAAATACCCTTATGGAATAGATATCAATTTTACTTCAAATACAACGATAGCCAACTTTAATTAATAGTAAATCTTTCACACAAATGTATATCCTATATTTTGAAGCCTCTATTAACATAAATGTTTCTATGCTATGAAAGTGTTGGGGATTTGTTACTGTCAAACCAGATAAACATACATGCTGCCTTTCCATTAAAAAATATCTTCTTATAAAGCTTTTGCCAAAATTGGCAACGCAAAGGCAAATTCTTTAAAGAACGCACAAGCTAAGGTTCAATTAACTTACTTAGACTTTTAAAATCGAACAAGACATAATATTTGATAATTGTATATATATTTTTAAAATGAGTAAGAAAATTTAAGGACGCAAAGATAAATCCATTACCAACATGTCTTCCATAATTAATAGTAGTCAAACAATAAACTTCCATAAAAATCACTGAAAAACTATAACTTGACGTGTACCCTATTATTTTTGCACTAAAGGCTGATTGATAATAAAATTTACATTTTAATTATGTACCTTTATCTCATCCGAAAATAGACTCTAAAATATCAAAATTTTCCACTTCAAATTGTACGAAAGTTTAAAAAGTATTTCAAAAATAGTTTCATCGGCAAGACAAACGTTTTTTCAAAAGAACCGCATCCACCATTTCATAAGAAATATATAGAACCTTCTGGTGGCCATAAGAGCAACAATCATCCATACAGTTTACAAATGGTTACAAACTCGTCCACAAACCATAACTAGTCGTTTTCAAAAGGTCTGCAATTTTCCAGCAACTAATGGACACCATTTGCTTAATATGCACCCAAAAAGGTGGAGATTTAAGTGGAAGAGAGCTTATGGGTCAGGATGGTCCTTAATGAATGCAAACTACTATGAAGACAAAATGCAGTAAGCAACTCAAAGAATTCCCTTAAATAAATTAAGTAGCAACCACTTCTTATTTCATCTTTCCCAATCAAGATATAATTCGCTCGATTGATTAGATATTCATATCAATAAAGTTTGTTGCTAAGAATTTTGAATTCCCATCATTATGATTACTTTGCTAATTTAAGGTTTCACAAAGAAGTCGATTTTAACGAGAGTACCCATCACTCATACATAGACTAAGAAAATTTCTTTAGCAGCTCACACAAACCATTAAAAACTTTATCAAATTATTATCATTTTACTTAATATATATTCATCTTAGGATAACTTATCGTTGATAGAGCATAAGACTTACCAGAATACAAGTTGAAGACGATTATCAAAACACCGCTTAGATTCACAGGGAGCTATCTTGAACTCTCTCTCTCTCTGTAAGCACGACCAGAGTCTCCTGGATGCACCAAATCCACCACCCATGACAAAGAGTTTGTACTTCGTTTTATAAGAATTCTACACAACTTACGATCGACAAATAGACGCATGACATGCAAACGATTACCTTATATAATTGCCAAATGGTGAATTCTTTGCTTATCAAAAAAATGAAAGGAAAATTCTTTTTAATTATTTAATTATTTAAATATTTCCTTTATTTTATCTATTTATTACTATTATTGTTATTTTTTTATATTATTTACATATAAATACTTTTATTTAATATTTTATTTATTTATTATCACATATATATTTTAATATTTTCAATTATATGAAATAAACACCATACATAACTAATTTCACCCAACAAGCGAAATAAACTTTAATTTTTCACAAACAATATATGCACAAAATACAAGCGAAAAACCTTCAATTTTTCACAAACAACATATACACAAAATGCAGTAGCAAACATGATGTTCTACATCAATTATTTTCAATGGGCTTTCATGTACCCACGGACCATGGTGCATTAAGCACGACATCATATCCCACCTTACCTGACGCTTTCAACCACTACCTTCGTTAGAGGAAACCTACACCTGCACTCATAGATATCTTTAGCAGTATCACATTCTTCAAGCAAAGGAGTAATCAAATAGTGAGGATGTTACATAGTGATAGGTCGAAAAGGCGACTGTATTCTTTTTTGGTAATTATTTTAATAGATTAGCAGTGGGCTTTTATAGAGGATCCCAAAACCTTATGTACAAAATTAGCCATACTTCTAATGATGTATCATGCCTCCTGGCTAGAAATATAAGCCGAATTGCAAGAAAAGTAGACCCTAGACTAATTGCCATGAGGCTACAAAAAGGGCATTTAAGCCTGATTAACCATATAACAAAACCGAAATTTTTTTTGGGAAAACAACAAGAAAAAGCCGAAGAAACTGGAACATGGAGATCAGAAGCACAACAACCAAACACTTGGAAACAAACAGCTTTGGGAATAGGATTGCGCTTCACATGACGCGTGCACCCACTATCGCATAGGGGATTGGATAGAGCTGCCACCCTAACCCGATACTCATCGGGAAGGACCTTCTAAAATCTGCGCGAGGAACACCTCATGAAGGGATATCTACTCTGGTAATTCTTTCCACCTCTGATGGGAAGCGAGACCGCCACACGATCGAACACATAGTCACGAGCCCTTTGTTGGCCATGTGGTCAGCCACGCGATTGCCTTCTCTAAGGATATGACTTGCTTTCCACCTGCCATGTTGGGAAAGTAGCGACCTTGCCTCAAGAACGATGTTGAAGACCCTCCAGGACGGGTCGTTGGTGCCTAGGAGGTAATTCACAATGTTGAGCGAATTTCCTTCAATAATTAGAGGCCGAGGATCCTCAGAGAGGATCTGGATTCCTTTCAGAGTGTCTTGGGCTTCGACATAGTGATTCGCCTGAGAGCCCAACTCTTCACAGTAGGCCACCACAAGATTCCCATCATGATCTCTAACAACACCCCCTGAACCAACGGGCCCAGGATTACCCTTTGTCGCTCCATCAAAATTTAATTTAATCTATCCCACGGGGGGTTTGGTCCATCTAACACTTCTTCGGCAAGGACCTGAAATAGCTTTCGAAAACAAACAAAGATTCATCCTTTTGAAAATCACTTCTTCGTTTGGAATATGGGGGCGAGGACTGGGAACAACATTAGAGTTCTCAATGGCATAGGATAAGGCCCTTTGAGTGACACAAGGAGGCACTTTTGGGGCTCTGCCAAAGACTCTGGCATTCCTCTCTAACCAAATTTGCCAAATGGAATGGTGGAAGGAGGCCTCAAGGAGGAAGCGAAGTTTAGGATTCTTGAAAGGATTAGGTCATTGATGGAAAGCATCTCTGAGGGATCATGGAGAGCACTAGAGGATTTGGAAGGAGGATAGGACAATGCTGAGGACCGAGTGGGAAAAGGGGCAGTGCTGGAATAAATGGTCCCTCATCTCGCACTCCGCTAAACACATGTAACACCTGTTAGGGAAGGCAAAACCCGTCTTGTGAAGGTTGTCAATGGTTAAGGCTTTGTTGTGAAAAGCAATCCACGCAAAGAAGTTCACTTTAGGGATGACCCCTTTCCTCCAGACAACTTTCCACCGATAATCCAAGGCAGTCTCGTTGGTAAGAAACTCATAGGCTGATCTAACAGAGAAAAGACCATCCTCCATACCACTCCAGATGATTCTGTCAGTCCTCCTAACAGATGGAATTAAAACCAATTGGAGGATGTTTTCCAGAAAGGCAACCTCATTATTAAACCCTTCCACAACTGGAAGTTTCCACCGAGGGAGACGGGAGCTCCGGTCTATGAAATCCACCACCCTGAGTTGGGAGTTTGGGTCGGTTTGTTCTCTCAGCCCAACAAGGTCCACCCTCAAGCCAAGGGCTTCTTCAGTCGCCCACCTGTCCTTCCAAAAGAGGATGAGGTTGCCATCACCCAAAATCCAACGGGCTCCCAAGCTAATCAAATGATGGGTTTGGAGCACATATTTCCAAAAAGTCGACGCTTCAGGAGGGATCTCAGCATCAAAAAAAGAGTTGGAGCCAAGATACTTCCTTTTGACCAGCTTAACCCACTCCACCGGGTCACTAGTTAGGATCCTCCAAGCATACTTCGCGATCAGAGCTGAGTTCATAAGTCTTGATCTCCTCATCCCCAAGCTGCCTTGGTCTTTTCGCGAACAAACCTTGTCCCAGGCAACAAGAGGAATTTTGGATTTTTCTTCATTGCCAGACCATAGAAAGGTCCTCTGAATCTTCTCGATCTTGGAGTGAACAAAAACTGGAAGCATGAACACCGACATAAAGTAGGTTGGGATCCCCTGAAGACAAGCTTTGGTAAGGGTGGCTTTCTCGACTTGCGACAGGAGTTTGCCCTTCCAAGTGCCAAGTTTCTTGTGAAGGCATTCCAGGATCATGTTCCACATACCTCCACTGGCACGACCATTGCAAGATAGGGGCAACCCCAAATAATACGTAGGCAGGGAGTCAATGGTGCATTCTAAAATTTTGGTAATCCGGAGTTGCCTACGCAGGGGAGTGTTAATAAAATAAATTCTTCTCTTGATGTAATTAACCTTTTTCTCGACAGCTTGCTCGTAACAGGAAAGGATCCACTTGAGGGATTTGGCTTGGGCAACAGACGCCCTAGTGGAGATGAGGGTGTCATCCACAAATCGCTGATGAGTGACAGGTTCAACTCTAGAAGTCGGTAGAATGTCGAAAATCTTGTTCTGATGAAGAGCCTCTTTCAAAGACCAGCTCAGAACCTCCGCCAAAAGGATGAAGAGGATGGGAGACAAAGGGTCGCCTTGTCTGAGGCCTCTAGCACTTTGGAAATACCCGGCTAGGGACCCATTGATCAGGACAGAAAAAAAGGGAGTGGATATACAACTGCAGACAAGGTCAATCTAGTGGGGATGAAATCTGAACTTTAGGAGGACAGCACACAAGAACCTTCTATCAACCCGATTGAAGGCTTTGTTTATGTCTAGCTTAAGAAAAAGAGCAGCATTCTTGGAGCAGTAAGTAGAGTGAAGAGTTTCATGTACAGTGATGACACCATCAAGAATATTTATGCCTTTAACAGTGCTTCCCTGACAAGGATCAACCAGGAGAGGGAGAACGAGTTTCAGTCTATTGGCTATAGACTTGGTGAGGATCTTGTAAAAAACATTGCATAGGTTGATGGGCCGGTAGTCAAAGAAACTCTTGTAGGCTAGAGACTTAGGAATGAGAGCAAGAAAGGTGGAATTGAGTTTCGGGTGAATGGATCTGGAAGCTTGTATGTCCCGAATAGCTTCGCACACATCCGAACCCACAACATCCCACATGACTTGGAAAAAATGGGGGGAAAACCATCGGGGCCAGGGGCCTTGTCTAGTTGCATGGAGAACAAAGCTTCTTTAATCTCGGACGAGGAAAAAGGTTCCAAAAGCTTGATGCTTACCTCGTGGGGGACTTTAGTCGAAAAGTTGGTAAGCAACAATTTTTGGACCTGAATGTTGTTGTCGGGAGGAGTGCCAAGCAGGTCCTGACAAAAATCAACCGCTTCGCTCCTGATTTTCTCTATTTCCCTAGTTACACGCCCATCGTTGTAAGACACTTCTCTGATCTTGTTGGCCCCTTTATGCCTCATGGTAGACGCATGGAAAAACCTCATGTTGGAGTCTCCATTCTTCAACCAAAGGTCTCTAGATTTCTGGCGCCATAAGGTTTCCTCCCTTGCAATAGTAGAATGGTAATCCACCAAAAGACTTCGTTCTTCCTCCCTGAGACCCTTGGTGTAACCTTCGAGCTCCATCCTCTCCTCCAAAAATTTTAGGTTGTCCGAGATGGACTTTTTGGACTAAAAAATGTTGCCAAAAACCTCTTTATTCCATATTTTTAGCTCCTCTTTGACCATTTTGAGTTTTAAAGCCACTCTCTTAGGGGCGTTTCCTCCCACCTCCTGTTGCCACCATGTTGAAACCAATCCTTTGAAGTCTTTGTGAGAAATCCACATGGATTCAAATCTGAAGGGGGTCTTAAATACGGGCCCGTCGTTCACCTCCAAAAAAATAGGGTTGTGGTCAAACCCAATCCTTGGTAGGGTCGAGAGAGTTGCACCGCCAAGGATGGGAATAGCTTCTTGGGAAGTGAAAAATCTGTCGAGCTTGACTTGAATCAAGTTGCTCCCAATCCTTCTGTTGCTCCATGTGAAGGATGCTCCTTTGAGTTCGATGTCAAGCAGGCTGTTAGTAGAGACAAAATCTCTAAAGTCCTCCAAGCTGCGGCTTGAATGGTCAGACCCTCCTTTTTTTTTCGATGGGTGAAGGGGACAGTTGAAGTCTCCCCCTAAGACCCAAGGAAAATTACTAAAATTCTCCCTCATCTGGGAAATAGCCTTCCACATTTCTGCTCTCTTCGTGGCAGAATTCGAAGCATAAACATTGGACAGAATCCAAGAAAAATTGATATTTTTGGAATGGAACATCACATTGATAATCCTATTGGAAATTAACAGCAAGTTGCCCTCAACACTCACTGGATCCCACAGAACCATGAGCCCTCCCGCTGTTCCCACTACAGGGCTGTACAAAAATTTTGCCTTGGCCCAAATGGCCTTAGCAACTCTATTAGAGGAGATAGCATCGGTCTTGGTCTCTTGCAAAATTAGGATGGAAGGGTTAGTCCTCTTTCGGAGATCAGCCACTAACCTTCGTTTGGCTGTTCCGTTTAGTCCTCTCACATTCCATGAGAGAACTTTCATCTGGACAGTTTGAAGTTCTTCTTGCCTCCCCTCCCTTGTTGGGGGGGGGAGGTTTTGGTACATGTGCTTCGTCCGTATGAGTATCAAAATCATCCAGAACCAGTAGACGTTGGGTTCCATTAGCAACATATGTCGCTGTCTCTTTGTCTCGCCTGTCTTTGTTAGGAGGACGACCCTGCTTCCTCTCACTACCAAAATCTACACTTTGTTTTCGGCTCCTCGTATTTCGATGGCTAATGTGATGTTCACCCCTCCTACCTAGGAGGTAGTCTTCTAGCAATGTTTGTGAATTGAAATCGGGGTGGCCCTGGTCCTGGAGCTTGGGTGAATCAGATTGAGTGATATTTTGGGAGGGAGTCCAATCCTTCTCCTCCTACGAATGGCTTTCTAGACGGGAGTCTGCTCCTAGCTGGGTTTTTGCTCCAAACTGCACAGGATCCGTTTGGTGGGTGAAATTCTCAATAGGCTGGGAGAAATCGTCGCGGTCCCTGGAGGGGCCTGGAGATTCATGGCCCATCGCATTTGGAAGATTTGACTGTTTTGCCTGTCCTTCGCCATGTTCCAGGGGGTTACAGGTTTCACGCTTCTGCTTACCCGGTTTTTGAAGAGGACAATTGGACTGGAGGTGCCCTTGAGAACGGCACTGGGGGCAAAAAGTTGGCCTATTCTCATAGACAATAGCTTGTTTGTGAAGAACGGTGCATCCAGACCGGAGAGTGACGAAGGATGGGAGCTCCGCCTCCAAATTCATCAACACGTAAAAATAGGCTTGGACGAACCTTGTTCGAGCTCGGGTGTGAGGGTCAATGGTGACCAACTCCCTTATGGAGCGAGTAATACCTCTTATTATATTTTCATGCCATCCGAAGAGGGGAAGACTCGAGAGCCTAACCCATATTGGGGCAATGTTGATGTTCTGGGTATCAGGATTAAAGTCCATGCCCCACTTCCTAAGGAACAGACTTCTACGGCCCAGAAACCATGGCCCACCAGCTAGGATTTTACAGTAGTCCTCCTTGTTGTTCAGTCTAATAGCGAAAAAACCTCAGGATAGGGCCAACTCCAAATGTCCAGAGGTCCTCCATTTGCTTGCCGCCCACTTGCGAATGGTCTCCATGTCGGGACGACCACCAATGAACTTACCTATGAGGGTATACTTCTCATACTCCACAAAGCTTGAGAGTACTTCCACCGGGATGTCCAGCTCATCCCCAGTCGAGAACAACTCCTTGGTAAAAAAATCGCTTAGGGTTTCTAAAGCCGCTGCCTGGGCATACGACTTCTGAGGCCCACCCCCCCATTTTTCTAGCGGGTCCTTACCCCGACTAACACCATTTCTTCATTTAGCAAGGACGCCTCCGCATCTCCAGACCTGGGGTGCCCTCTGCTCGCTCCGTTGTGCCCATGGTTCGAAACACTGTCGCTCTCGCGCTCTCCCGTAGAGGACTTCCCGCCCATCGTCATCCTCGAAAGGCGACTGTATTCTAGTAATATGCCAATAAGCGCTTATCTTTGACAGAATAAAGTGCACATTGACTGTTTGACTTGAAGACCGTGCATAAATTTAGATATATATTGTTGTACAAACTAGGGTGTGCTATTGTTATCTTGAATAGATTTATTTTAGCATGGCCACTCTTTTATTAGACATTAATTAAAATTATGCACGAACCAACTGTAGTGATTCACGTCAATTGATCAATTTTAGAACAGTTTAATTTTGTAACAGAGGATGACCGCGTTCTGTATACAACGCAGGCCTCCCCTAAAGCGAAGGATCCTGAACCTGACTGTTATTTTTGTACTGCATTATTTCAATGAAAGTCTCAAGTGTTATTTTTATTTGCGTGTTTAGAAGAGTGATTGTGTGAATTAGTTGGACGGATATTTGTAGGAGCTTGGGCCCACTATAGGCAATATTCCTCCCTTGTCTTTGCTTTCATTATTTATGCTATTTTTTCCTGTTTTATTTTTGCAAATGTGTTTATTTCCCCATTTTATTTATTTCTACAAATGTGGTTATTTCCTGCATTATTTATTTTGCAGTGTGTTTAAATTCCTACAAATTCCTTTCATTGCGTGCTTACTTTTTTGTAATTTTCTTTTTCGTTATGTGTTTGATAATTTAATGTACTTTTCCTGCAGTTTCAATTCGTGTTTATTTTCCTGCATTTATTTATTGTTGGTTTGGATGAATTGAACTATGCGAACAACACACCTCCCAAACCAAGTGACACTTAAGACTCATATCTCAATTACTACACGCATGTACTTTGCACCAGTACTCAATAAGTTTACAAATTCCCAGATTAATAAAATAAAATGGAAACAAAATAACTACTTTCAGAAACACCATTTTCTGCTCACCAGTGCAGATTCCATTGGTTGCAATGAGGACTTTGGTTGTGAAAATATTTTTTGCAACCAATGAAACTTTTTGGTTGAGCCTTAGCTTTGAAAAACATGGGCTCCCGATAAGCCGATAAATCCTCATAGTTCAACATGGAAATTTTTTTTGACCCTTCACCGATTTGATTTCCTCTAGTGTCTCCTCTATCAACTCTCAACAGATCGCCCCCATCATTTGTTGATACCCACACACTGCATCGTGACCCCCTGTGGTTTCATATTTGCATCCAACAACAGGTCCCCAACAAGCCCATAAAAGGCCTACAACAGTCCCCAACAAGCCCATAGAGACCTCCAACATGCCTAAAACTCTGTCGACCATGGCCTTCCTCACTACGACCAATCATATTGTTTTCACCGTTTGCAAGCAATATTGGATATTTACCTCTTGACAAGACCCCCAATGGATATGTGTGACACCGTATGTAGCACCTCTCCAATCGGGCCACCTCTTCCTCCAATTTTGTGGAGATAGCTATATCCACATTCGACAATGTGTTTTTTATCGTTTCTTGTATCCACCCTTTCTCCTCCTCGTTTATAAGCATTGGGACTCGATGCTTATTTAGTGGGAAGAAATAATGAGGATACATAATATTAAATAATAAGCACCTACACATAATATTAAATAATAAGCACCTTCTATAGCATGTGCCATAATGCACTTGTAGGCCACCTTCTAGAAAGTTTCCAACATTTAATGTGTTCCTATCCTATCTCTTGCTCATACATGGTATTGGGCCAAAGGTTTTGCCATACCATGGTGAGGGGGATCACCGGTCACTCGAGATTCATATCGTCATTGTTAATTTGGTACGCACTCAAAAGATTCAAATCAGACTACTACCTTTGCATACATGTTGCCTCCAAAATTTAAACATAAGTATTCTTTTGATAAATATATGATTAAATAAACAACTACTAATCCATATTTTCTTTATTATATATAATATTAAAATATCATAAACTTTAATTTACATCTTAAAATATATATATATTTTAATCTTATTTTCCTTATATAACATCTTTAATCCTCTATTACCTATTTAAAAAAATTCAGTTGTCATGGTAGTACAAAAGTTGTTTTCGCCCTACTATAGCTATGTGCGGAATGGCATCATTACGTCTAGTTGATTAGACATATGATGTATCATCCCTTTCCTGATAGTCGCGCCTATAATTTGCATTGCTAGCCTGGTTACGCAGAATATGTTCCCTACGGATAAATTTAAAAACGAAGTCCCTCTCGGATAAAAGGATGTACTAATAAGAGATGATTGAATTAAAAAAGGTGAGGTATTTGAAGAATTTTGGGTTGAATTTGGATGTTGTTATAATAACTTTTAGTTTTAGTTGATGTGGGGTATAAGTATTATAAACTCTAGTCCTTTTATTGATGTTGACTGACCAATTTTTTTTTGATAAAGATAATATTTTTTATAATAAATAAACTTAAAAAATTATTTTGAGTGGAGTGCATCTGGTCCAATTTTTATAGAACTAATATTTTTATTATGATAATAAATTTTTTTTATAAATATAACGGAATCTTTTATATAAAATATATATATAATTTTATTATGATAGTAATGTTCGCGTCCTTTTCGATTTTTCAAGGATTTTTTAATTTTTTTTTTTAACTTCGACTAAAGGATTCATGATTGCCAACAAACAAACAAATAATATGCCACGACAAAATTCATTGTTTTTGTCCCATAGCTACTCAAAATTAATTATCTAATCACTCTACAAATTTAAAAGCTACAACTTACTACTTTTTTTTACGACTTTTATTTGTTTAAAATTTGACTAGTTAGACGCTTTTTAACTTTTCCTTCACGTGGTCATAGTTGTTAAATATAGACGCTGACTAAAATATTAGCGTAAACCGTTCCTGTTAGCTTTACCTACGATTGATGGTAACGGAAGAGAAAAGGGATGCGCCTTTAGGTGCATCCTAATGACCCTTACGATGGGATATATGTAGACCCCACAGCCTTTGGATTCCTCGAAAACGCATATTGCCATGGCCCTAAACATGTGGGGTACCCTAGGATACCCGAAACCTTAGGAAGTGGATAGACAATTGCCCGTTGTGGGTATCATTTGGTAAAGTATTAGGACAGCTGGAGATATTAACGTTATATTTTGGGAAAGGGTTGAAGTATTTATTTGGTCACAGCGGTACAAATTCTGAGTTATAAGTGGTTCTTATTATGTTGGGCTAACAATAACAAAGCGGAATAAGTTTGGTGGAAGGAATCCTTATGGTTTAAACCTTGCACTTATCACTTACTAAAAATAATATAATTATAACCAACTTTTCAAAAATAAAAATAATATAATTATAACCAACTTTTCAACTTTTGTATGTAACAGGGAAAAAAGTTTTAAGTACCTTAATACTCGGAGACAAACGTTCATGTTCGATATTCCGAGAATGACATTCATTCCGTGGGGCTCTTCCGCCCTCAACGGGTCAAGATTTGTTCAACGGCTACCTAAGAGAATCTCTTAGGTTATTTGTCGATTTAATTAAAAACTTTTATAAAAAGAACCCGCATTTTAGAAGTTGAATCAAGGTCGGGAATGTTTGCTCAACTTTATTTTGTTTATCAGTACAGATTATTAAATTAAACGTGATCAAAATGCGAAGGTTAATGTGAAATTACCAAAGTAAATAACATTTTTTTTTACGGGGAAACTGGAAATAAAACCGTTGAAGCGCGTGAGCTCTGAACGGAAGAAAACAAGAGTGAAAATATCGCATTGGCTACCCTCGGCATTCTTGGAAATTGTATCCCTAATTTTTTTTATTTTAATATCGGAACGCCGGATTGTCTGAAGTAACGCCCCGGACTTCCAAATATTCCCAAACGGAGAAACGAACGCCGGTGAACGTTATCTTCGCGTCTTCCAAGTTTCCGGTTCTGGAATTGAATAAATTGCAGGCGGAAAACAGAAATGAAATTTCCGGTTCTACGTTTTGTTGCGCAGTGCGTGGGGTCCACACTCACATGACAGACACTGTCCGCTGTCCCCGAAAATGAGCAACCGGGAGACTGGCTTAACCGGTACTGACCTTCACCACTCCTATGTAAAGGGGGGGTGCCCAGAGGGAATTAGCTGCAGAAGAGAAACGACGGCTTCAGCCAGAGCCGAGCGGTACGACGTTCGAATCGCAGCAGCAACGACTTAATGAGTGTAGTAAACATGAAAATGGGTTCGGTACTGTTCGTGGCTGTGGTCATGCTCTCCGTCGTGGTCTCCACAGGTGTGACACGCTGGGTCAGGGGTTAACGCTGGGTCAGGGGTTCAATATTTTGCTGAAAAATAACTAGTTCATTCATTTCCGTTTGTGCTGATGATTATTTTTTGTTTTTTTTTTTTTGTTGTTATGACTATTATTGCAGGGGCCGGTACTGTAGGCGTCAACTATGGGCGCGTGGCGAATAACCTGCCGTCGGCTTCGAAGGTGGTGAAGCTCGTCACGAGCCAGGGCATCGACAAGGTGAAGCTCTACGACACGGATCCCGCGGTGCTCCGCTCCTTCAGTGGCTCCGGCGTGAAGGTCACCGTGGATCTGCCCAACGAGCAACTCTACTACGTTGCGCGCCGCCTCTCCAGGGCCTACGCCTGGGTTAAGCAGAACGTGGCCGCCTACGTGCCGGGGACCCAAATCACCGCCATCGCTGTGGGCAACGAGGTCTTCGTCAACCCCATGAACATCACATCCGATCTCGTTCCGGCCATGAACAACATCCGGAGAGCGTTGCTCAAGTACGACCTCCCAGACATCAAGGTGTCGAGCCCTCTCGCCCTAAGCGCGCTCCAGAACTCGTACCCGCCCTCTAGCGGCGCCTTCAAGAGCGACCTGGTGGACACCGTGATGCGCCCCATGCTGGATTTCCTCAACCAGACGGGGTCATACCTTATGGTGAACGCCTACCCTTTTTTCGCCTACAAGGACAACGCCGACGTTATCTCCCTGGACTACGCTCTCTTCCGCCCCAACGACGGAGTCCCGGATCCCAACACGGGGCTCGTGTACAAGAACCTTTTCGATGCCCAACTGGACGCGGTGTTCAGCGCCATGTCGGCGCTGGGACACAAGGACCTAGACATCGTTGTCACGGAGACCGGGTGGCCTTCCAAGGGCGACGAGGACGAGACCGGGGCGGGGATGGACAACGCTGCGGCATACAACGGCAACCTCGTCAAGCACGTGCTCTCCAACTCCGGCACCCCGCTCCGCCCTAAGGCCTCGCTGGATACTTTTCTCTTCGCTCTCTTTAACGAGAACAAGAAGCCCGGGCCGACATCGGAGCGCAACTACGGTTTGTTCTATCCCACGGAGGCCAAGGTGTACGACATTGCGCTCACTGCCGAGGCGCTGAAGAGCCAGCCGCCCTCTGTGGGCAGCAACGGCAACGGCCCCGCTCCGGCCTCGAATAACGTGTCCACCAAGCCACGAAGCGACGGATCCGAAACGTGGTGCGTAGCTAATTCGAAGGCCAACGAGGCTCAGCTCCAAGCTGCTTTGGACTACGCTTGCGGCGAAGGGAGCGCCGACTGTCAGCAGATTCAGCCCGGTGCGCCCTGCTACAATCCTAACACGGTGGAGGCGCATGCGTCTTATGCTTTCAATAGTTATTATCAGAAGAACAGCCGTAAAACCGGGAGTTGCTACTTCGGTGGCACTGCTTCTGTGGTTACTCAGCCTCCGAGTAAGAAAGATTCGATTTTTAAGCTCTCACTAAATTTAGTTTGTTTATTTTCATTTTTATTTTTTATTTTTTTGGGTGTGTTTTTGTTAACTGTTTTGGTGTGTTTTTTGGGTTTTTGCAGAATATGGAAATTGCGTGTTCCCAACGGGGTATTAGATCTTATTTTGGCGTAGGGTAGCAGTATTAGCGGACCACCTTGGGCCCGTTTTGTATATGTATATGAATGGCTTTGGGTGTATTAATTAATTACTGTTTGTTTTTTGATGGAACATTGGGTTTATTTATCTGTCTTCTGAAATATATGGCTAAAATGCTGACTGACTAAATCCGAATACTCATGGCTGGAAATTTACTTATCTCGGAATGTTATTGTCAAACGTTCAGATCTATGAGTAGGAGATAGAACTATCAATTATTACCATGTAGCTAGTAATTATTTCTGAACACCACTAAGAAAACCTGGGATTTGAATGTTAATTAGCCTTCACGAAAGGATCTTAAAAATAGTACGACGGTTGTTAAAAAAACGAATCTTAATAATAGTACTCAAAACACCACGTTCCGTGCGTTGGAAAAGTATAATACGTAAAATATTTAACTTAAGGACATAAAACTACAAACAAAAAGTTTAGATGTGGAATTGTGGAATGTGGAAAAATGCAAAGTAAGAAAATATAATACTATGAAAAAGTATATAGAGGTGTTAAAATTAAGTGGATGGAAAAAATTCTTAGTTCTCATATAGGCGCATAAATTAATAGGAGGGAAAAAATCCTCATAGCTCAGGTAAGGACTGTGCTCTCATAGGCTTAGATGTGAAATAGGGAGATTGAAATATCTAGGTCTTATATATAGGCATGCTGAAATTAACTGGAGGGAAAAAAATCCTCATTGCTCGGATAAGGACTGTGCTCTCATAGGCTTAGATGTGAAATAGGGAGATGGATGACATTCAAGGAACAATGAGAAGAAAGGATATGTACTCTATGTAGGAGAGGAACATTTCATCTATGAATGTCCTACTTCCAAGGAACAATGGGAAGAAATGATATGTACTCTATTATGTAGCAGTCAAACATATCTATGAATGAGGGAAAAAATCCTCATTGCTCAGATAAGGACTGTGCTCTCATAGGCTTAGATGTGAAATAGGAAGATGGATGTCGTTCAAGGAACAATGAGAAGAAAGGATATGTACTCTATAGCAGAGGAACATTTCATCTATGAATGTCCTACTTCCAAGGAACAATGGGAAGAAATGATATGTACTCTATGTAGCAGTCGAACATATCTATGAATGTCGGATGTTCAAGGAACAATGGGAAGAAAGGATCGAACATATCTATGAATGTCGGATGTTCAAGGAACAATGGGAAGAAAGGATCGAACATATCTATGAATGTCGGATGTTCAAGGAACAATGGGAAGAAAGGATATGTACTCTATGTAGCACATGGGCAATAGCGGCAAGAGGAAAGAAAAACCCCTGGAAAAGGGAACATTTCAGCTATGAATGCTTGAGATTAAAAACCCTTGGAAAAGGGAACATTTCAGCTATGAATACTGGAGATTTTTTGGATATCTGTGACAAATACAAAGACAAAAACCCTTGGAAAAGGATCTATGACAGAGTTATTTAAAAACAATAAAAATGAAAAAAAGTTGGGAAGTGACAAATCAGTAGCAGCAGAACAACCTTCTCAACCATATTAATAATCATATGATTTAAATAACTGTGTTTTAATATTTAAAAATCCCATAAACTATGTTTTAAATCTAGCAAAAATATAATTAAAATCTTTCATTTCATTTCAAAACCCTTTACATAACATCGACGTATCATCAATTTACCTGCTGTTATAATATCCACAATAAAACGACGAGCGTTCACGTTCATTGTTTATGCTAGAAACGTGAGCTTTTCTTTTGAAGTGCGTCCCTTTCTAGTGCTTAGAATGGCCTAAAGGTCGTGTACCCGCTGAGATACGGATTCTGCATTTGTCAATTTGCTTTAAAGAGGCCGGACTTGTGGGTGTCACATCATTTGTCTTTCTCATTGGGAGCATTCTAGTGTTCGAAGTATAAAGAGTGGTATTACGAGGGTAGATTTTCTTTTTAAATAATTGAAATAAAATATTTTTCTTCCCGGTACCCGAAGGCGAATGCCAGATGTACAGTTATTTTGTCCGCTTCATGGGTTTGCGGTGCCACTTCCGCTAGTGGATTCCAGATCCATCACCATCATCCACGTTCGTCCAACTTTTGGAGTGGGCAAATGTATTTGAAAAGACCTACGTAAATGAAACGCGTTTTCTTAATTACGTTATAAATTGTGAGAAAGATGCGAGGAATAGATAATAAATTAGCCCATCGCACGAAGCAGAGCAGAATTGCGTTATAAATTGTGAAAAAGATGCAAGGAATAGATAATAAATATAGCCCATCGCATGAAGCAGAGCAGAGTAGTTTGTATTGGTCGGCCATGTTAAATTTTTGACAGCAAATGTATTAGCCCTAATTTGACTGGCCGTATGGTTTGGTGAGAAACGAGGGAGTGGAAGCGGCTTTTGGAGCCGTATATTCAGCAAACCCTCCTATCTCGACCATTAAAAAGAAATTAGAAATTAAAATTTGACAGGCCGTATGGGTTGGTCAGAAACAAGTGATGGAAGTGGGTATTTTACAGCTATATATTCAGCGGACCAGCCTATCTCGACCATTAAAAAGAAAATAGAAATTAAGACGATGATCTGTAATTGTCGTCGCTATATTTGACGAATTTGCAGATGTTTCTGCTAAATTGGGTAGGTAGAATACGGAGAAACGTGAGCTGGAAAAGTACGAGTTTTGGTATTCGATGCAGGGACCTGTAAAATACAGAGAAGCGTGAGCTGGAAAAAGTACGAGTTTTGGTAAAGGGTGCAGGGACCTTGCAGACTTTTGAGGGCTCTTTACTGTGTTAGAGTGGACATGTGAAGGTGAGAGTGTATTGTGAAAATGGATGCATCAGAGGAAAAAGAAGACGTTCAATGGAACAATGCATTACGGTCATCATGGCGATATTCATGTTTTCATTATTTGGGAGCCGGGATCATAAGAAAAAATCTTTTCCTCACCATTCTGCCAAGAGTTCTGATCTGTTCTCTAGGTTTATGTTAAATTTGCTCTAGGTTTATATTTAAAAAATAAATTAATAACTAAGGTGTGTTTAATTTGATAATTAAAACATTTTTTTATTATTAATTTGAAAGTTTTTTTAATTGAGTTAGTGTGATAAATTCCTTTGACAAATCTTCATTACAACCATCATGATTTTTAATAAGGATGTGAGCTTAGCTTATTAATAGGGATCAAACACACATCCTCATCCTAACCATGACCTCTAATAAAGGTGTGAGGTGAGCTTAGGCCAAACACTCACACACGAGGGTTTGAACCTTAAATCTCTAGAAGAAGAACCAAAGCCCAAATAAATATAAATATATATATATATATATTAACTTTTTAAATATATTTATTAAGGTTATATATTAATAATATATTTTTTGGTTGGCTACCCAGATGTCTTGGAGTGATATCTTGTTAATAGTGCTTGACTTAGGGTTTATAGAAACAACCCATTCATGAAGTTACCTCACACATACATATACATATACATATACAAATATATATATATATATATATATATATATATATATACATATACAAATATGTTCAAATACATATTTGTATATGTATATATATATATATATATATATATATATATATATATTGTATATGTATATGTATATGTATGTGTGAGGTAACTTCATGAATGGGTTGTTTCTATAAACCCTAAGTCAAGCACTATTAACAAGATATCACTCCAAGACATCTGGGTAGCCAACCAAAAAATATATTATTAATATATAACCTTAATAAATATATTTAAAAAGTTAATATATTTATTGTTCCTAGAATATATTAAATTGATTAAATAACAAAAATTTAAAATTATATAATTGTATTTTAAAATGTTCATAGGATTTTAAGTAATTGTGGAAAATAAATAACTTTTCCAAGTTTAAATCTCATGAGTTAATTTTAATATTTTTTTAAATGTTGGTTGATCTTTCATTAAGCTCATTATTACATCAAGTGGGTGGATAAACACACCACCATTAGGGTCCCTAGTAAACTATTACATAGCATATTCGCAAACATGTAAGATGGAGAGATTTGAACCTGGCGCCTCTCCAAGTTTCAACTATGATTCAAATTTGATGAGGCAACCTTTTAATTTAATAAAATAGTACGAGCTCAATTAATTAAATTCTTCATTAAGTTCATTATTACATCAAGTGGATGGATAAACACACCACCGATAGGGTCCCTAGTAAACTATTACATAGCATAGGTCCCTAGTAAACTATTATATAGCATAGTAAACTATTACATAGCATATCCGCAAACATGCGAGATGGAGAGATTTGAACCTGGCGCCTCCCTCTCCAACACGAGAGTTTCAACTATGATTCAAATTTGATGAGGCAACCTTTAAATTTAATAAAATAGTACGAGCTCAATTAGTTAAATTCTTCAACTTTGAAAGAAGAACCAATGTTTAATATATAGATGTATAAAGGTTCATATCCTATAGGAGAACCTTTAAATTCAATCAAATAGCATGAGTTCAATTAAATTCTTCAACTTTGAAGAGACCAAGGTTGAATATATGCATAGTTGTGTGGTCATGACTCTAGATGGTGAGACTTGTGTTTCAATCACATATGATATACTAAAATAAAAATGTCTTATAATAAAATTGAATAGTAAAATATCTTGGGGACAAGGCAACGTTTGGGCTTTGGCTTTTCTTCGAGAGGTCCAAGGTTCAAACCGTTGCTTGTGCGAGTGTGTGAGGGGTGAGTGTGTATTAAATTTCCTATTGATAAGTATATCTCTCGGTTTTAAGAGGGGTCATGGTTGGGAGTAGACTGCTCAACCCAACCTTGTGCGTTGGTTGTAGGGGTTTATCATATTAACCAAATAAAAAAATAGAAGACTACTTGTAGGGGTTTATTATACTCACCAAATCAAAAAAATTGAATAGTAAAATAACTTTTAATTATTAAAATAAATATAAGTTTTTTTTGTTATAGTGTTGTTAATATATTCTAATCTACTATTACCTTGTTAAGGGCTAAGGAACTAATCTAGTCATCCAAAACTTTTTTTAAAATTGGGTCCTTATCATTACAAGTGTCATCTTTTTTATTAATAATTAATTTTAAATATTTATAATTATGTTATTATTGAAACATAAATAGTGAACTTCCTTTATTAGGAGAAACATATATATATATATATATATATATATATATATATATATATATATATATATATATATATATAAGTAAAATTCTTCCACTTTCCTACTCCAACTATGGTAAATTGATGAGTTTGATGTGTAAATTCTTTGACATAAATGGGATAGGACTAAAAGAATGACAATCATATCTTGGAAACAATGTATTTAGCATATGAATCAAGATTTTCTTGGTATTCTAGATTCACTCCCTTAAGTGTCTTGTCTCAAAGTTGATTTTGAGAGCACTTCCCTCCAAAGGATAAGGATGTCTAGTTCGAGGATAAATGGATTCCTAACTAGATCAAGGACAAGTTAATCAATGAGCAATTCTTTACGCTAAATTATTTGATGTCCCTCCAATGAATCTAGAAAGAAACTCATGTCTCATGGGAAAAGGTGATTATTTATGCTACAACCTCAAATTTTCCTCCAATATATTGAAAGAATAGGCTAACGATCCTTAATAATGCCCTACTTGATTGTTGGCTAGAGTCGAAAGGTGGTTTGTTATCTAAGGCACATCCATGTTCCTTTAAAAATAGATGGATTCCATCTACTTATGTAGGAATAAATGGATTTCATGGGATTATTTACAAACAAAGCACAACTTGTTAGAAACCCATAAGTCCATCATGCCACATATATGGGATGAAAATGTCTAAAATTATGAAATGCTTAAATCACTTTTTGTTGAAAATATTTAAAGCCAGTGAAAGTGAAAATGTTTGTAGTTGTGAAATGCCTAATCAACTATTGTTGAATACATTTTTCGCTATGAAATGCTATTATTGGAAATATTAGAGTTGGCTAAATGCCACATCATGCAGATTCTTGTCAAAACATTAAGGCTTTGGTATTTTACTAAAGTTAGTTTTGGAAGAAAGGCTAAGTCACATTTGAAAATTACCTTTCCAAAGGTCTATCTCAATCAAAACTAGTAAAACCACTTGGACCAACTAGGTGTCTAGGTTGATTGCTTGGACAATTTTGCATGGGAAACTCCCAATATCATCCTTTAGCAAGCTTGGGATTATATAAAAAAAATCTACTTGGCATTAAAAAAAATCTAAATTTTTTATGACACAACTTGTAGGATAGCAAAACTTTATAACTCACATGGACACTCCATTATAATCTTTGCCCTCTTCTATTTCCTAGAAAATCTTCTTTCATAACTATAGTTATGGGAACTAGGTTTCCATAATATCTATTCATCCATGGGCTTTCCTCAAACCATCCACCCTTAAAGATCTTTGGAAAGTAACATGTCTGCATGTGCTTAGTTCTATTCCCATTACAATTCCAACATAACCCACTATGTGTTCTTTAAAATCTTATTTCAATTAAGGGTTGTCCCAATGCAATTTAAGAAATTCATAATTTGAATATGAAAGTGATGCACATTATGGGAGGTTAAAAGGTGTGGTGTGGATGACAAATCTCTAACTCAAGTGTTAAGCCTAGGTGATTTATGTTTTATATTGCAAGGTATTAAATAAATAAAAATAACAAAGAAGGGATGTTGATCACGAAAAATATAAGAAAATAGAAAATTTGTAGATAAATGAGAAGGTTTATTTACAAATAGCACGAATGTAAATGAATAAAATACAAGGTATTCAAGTGGTCATCTTGGAAATAATTCTAAAAGCGTGAGCTATAGGTTACAAGTGTTGGATTGTGATATTTAAGGATATTGTGTACATTGAAGCATTGACTTCTCCTTAAATTTCCTAATGACTATGTAACACTAATGTTTCTTCTGAAGTTTGTGGAAGAACATGTTAGGACCTCATGTCCTAACCCTTTCTATTTATTTATTGTAATAGTTTAGTTAGTAATTAATGGGCACCTCTTTTAAATGTGAATGTAACCCTTGATTATTAGGGTTAGGGCTCGAGAGGTCAGATAGTTATTTTTGGCTAATCCTAGAGCATTAGTGTTAGTCTAAGTTATCGTTATATAATATTTAGAAAAATGGAATGATATCCTAAAGAATTATATATATTGAGCATTGTTCATAAAGGACATTTTCCCCTTGAAGTGGCCTTTAATATAGTGTAAACACTTCAATGTTGTCAATAAAATTATTGTTTATTTTGTTCATTCTATAGAACTATATTTCTTTTATGAGTTTAATTGTGGTTTCAATTAATTATTGTAAGAAAAATCATTACATATAGTATCAAAGCTTGTTCTAGGGATGGTTTTGTTGTGGCAATAAGACTTCTTTTTTTGAATTTTCTTTATAGCCACAACCACAATGCATCCATCTCGTAGTGTTTGTATTTTTTGTATTTTTCTACAAATTTTTAACCCTTGTATTTTTGTAATTTGTATTACAATCATACTACAACATCAAATTATTTCCCCTAGGTTTATTAGATTAGACCTGTGTTGGGGTTTTAAAATATCACAAAGCTATTGTTATTGGCTAAACTAAACTGCTCATAAAGCATATAATGAAGTGAAGTGTTATTAGACTCTAATAAATAGGCCTCAGATAACATTCACACATGATTATGAGCTCACATACACACTCTTAGGTATGTAGGGAGACACCCCTAGGAATAGAAGCCTTTTATATATAAGAAGACATGATCATTTCCTTAGTGTGAATAGTGTATAAATGTAGACACCTAAAATGTGTCATTGCATGGAGAATCCAAAAAGACTTCTTTTAAACTCGTCCCATCCATCTTAGGTAGCCTTAGGGCTAATTTAGTGTCTTCCCCCAACAACAGGTAAGTTTTTCCCATGGGAAGCTTGACCATATTGATCTGAGACGGTCTTAGGATTGAGATCATATTGATCCAAGATGATCTTAGGATCGAGATCGTATCGATCCGAGACAATCGCATAGAATTAAGTTTAAAAAATAATAAAAGCAGTAGTTAATTGCCTGATAGCAGTTACATGTAGACAAAAATGTAGCACATATCTACACGTTGCCCTGTAGTCACCTATCAACAACAAAAGAGGCAACTACCATCAATAAATAGCTACCAATAATCTGCCATCAATCCAACTGTCATTGTTGCCCTCTTTCCTTGTTTACCTCATGCCAGAAGGCTATAAATCCAAGCTCCCTCAATTTTTGAGACCACAAATTTGTAATTTGAATCCATAAAGTGCTATCAAAACAAATCACAAAGCTCTCTTACTGTCAAATCCATGTCGTTGGATTGCCCCACAGGTTTCAAAATAGCATTCCTCTCACTTGCATGATCCAATCCATTACTCGGGTGATGATCACATCAACTAACTCGCCTCCACACTCATCAAAATATATCGATAAAATCTCCTTGTGTCATCCAAATGTTACCCAAACCTAGTTTCACAGAAGTATAGGTTTGTGGCAATGACCGTCTTGCCTTGAGATAGTCTGTAGACAAGACCGTCTCTACCCAAGACGATCTCTATTAGGTGATAATTTTTGTCATTTTGTTGCATCTTAGCTTAGATTTTTATTTGCACGTGCATTCTAGCATCAGATCTTTCATTTCATGCATTTTATCTTGCTGTAGTAGCATAAATTTCTATTATTATATGCATGCACCTACTTTCCTTCTTGTTTTATATTTCTTGATCAAATACGGACCCAACCTTTGTGGGCCTCACAAATGCTATTGATCCACTTCTATTTTATTGTGTAGGTTACAGGGTTCAGGTACCATGAAAGATTTTGGATCCTACTCTCATGTGGCGGTCTCAAGGAAACTTGCTCACCAAAACACTGTGCTAGCACGAAAGCCTTACATACTGCACCCGAAGTTATTCTGAGTGATCTAGTGTATATGTTGTATCACCAATAAGATCCCTCGATAGGATACTCTTTGTAACACATTGAAAACACAAGATTAATAAAATATTCAATTTATTGTTCAAATCATTGTGTTTCGGTTATATTGCTTTTTGTATGGTGCAAGTTTTCATCCTTCAAATGGTGATCAATGGTGGGCGTGTTCCCACAAATTTCATACCATAATCATCTATAACTCCATCACCACCACCTCCATCTCAAACCTCGTCATGGGTTTCCTTGGGAATGCCTCCTTCGTCATCATATATTTTTGCTCAAAATCTAGAAAAGGTATCCATGCCCTCATATTCATCTCCATCCTATCCAACCAACACATCTACACCTCAACCGCCCAATCCACCTCCCACACCTTCGATTTCAATTGTATTTGCAACAATCACCCAGACTTCCCCTGCGAAGGAGGAACCGTCCATCACCACACATCCTTCATCACAACCTATATCTTCATCATTTTCTTCCCCAATAGAGTCACCACAAGTCATTGTTCATATGATTAATCTAAGTATTGGTGAATATCGAGTACAAGATGTTACATTCACCCCACTCATAGAGTCAATTAGAGACTTTGACCATCCGTGCAGCATGCTGCTACCCATAGGTACCATCGTCCCCCTTGGGTCCTACCCAAGCCAAACTAATTTTGTTTATGGAGGTATTGATACCTCCATAGACACACCTATACTAGAGGAGGAAGAGTCATTTTAAGCAAATATTGATTATCTTTCAAATATGTCCTTTGGTTTGTGATATTTTTATCGTTATCAGTGGCACCAAAATGGCTTAGGGTAATACAAGCAAGATCCCTGGATCCCTCTAGAACCACATTACCAATAGCCAATAGATAAATCAGGCTTAGGATACAGTATATGCATTCTTGATGAACTTCTTGTCGACTCCCTACAACATCTTAACCTAGGTTTGGAGAGAGAAATTGATAACAATGAGTATGTTGATCTTGGTAATGCTCATTTACATAGTGATCATCTACATATCGCTACATTATCTGTTGTTGATGATAACTCATCAAATGAGGAGTCAAAAGATGATTGGAAGTTAGAAGACGAACAAGAGGTTTTGTCTGTTGCTTCATCTAGCTTAAAAGAAGAATCCGCTCCCATTGATACTCTTATGGATCTAGATGAATTCTATCTTCATATTTTCCCTAGATAGCTACCCATTTAGTGCCAACTTCTCCCACCCGAGGATCCAGTCATCCCTAACCCACCTAGGGGACACCTCGTCATTTCCATCCCACCCTAATCACCTCTTGAACATTTGTGCCCACCCATATTTAACCACCTATTTCCACCTATGAATGAAGGTCATCCGCCATCCATAAATATGATCTCCATTGACCTCACCACTCTGCTTCATTATCTACGCAACCCTTCTCAATCATTACCTCTCAATCCTGAGGCTATTAATTTTTATCGTGTTAATTTTTTGCCTTTGCTTTCTGAGTTCTTTACTTTCGAGGACATGTTACAACCATATCATTTATCATCATACTCACCTTTAGCTATCCTCCAAGAAAAGATAGAGTTTGATGACATAGATGACTAATTAAATCCAGCTGATGATGTCCACTTAATCCCTAGACCTCACCAATTGGAGGAGGGATCCCACATTTTAATAGAAGAGACGATCAATATTGACATCAACACAGATCCTGAACATACCCAAATGCTTAAACTGGGGAAAGTATCAAATGCATAATGTGTTGTATTAATCATATTTTCTAATAGAGTATATGCAAGCTTTTGCATGGTCATACAAAGACATGTATGGACTTGACCCAAACTTAGCTGTTCACAATCTAACGCTCAATCCAGTGGTCAAACCTATCAAGAAGAAGCTTAGAAAAATGCATCCAACAATAGCCTTAATGGTCAAATATGAATTACAAAAGTTTTTGGATGCAGGCTTCATCCAACCTATCGACTATCTTGAATGGGTGTCCAACATGGTACCTATTAGGAAGCCAAATGGGGGGTGTGCATATGCACTAATTTTTGCATGATCTTAATAAAGTGAGCCCCAAGGATGAATTTTTGCTTCCAAACATTGATACACTGGTAGATGCAGCCATAGGCCACAAAATGCTTTCCCTCATGGATGGCTTCTCAGGATACAATCAAATTTGAGTCAATCCTTAAGATCAACCCAAAATGACCTTTACTACGCCATGGGGGAATTTTTTCTATAAGGTCATGCCCTTTGGCTTAAATAATGTTGGTGCTACCTATCAACGAGCAATGATGTATATTTTCCATGACTACATGCATAAGATCATCAAAGATTATGTTGATGATATTTTGGCCAAATCTTTACTACATCAAGACCATATCGATGTTCTATGGAAGGTTTTCGATCACCTATTAGAGCATAACATACGCTTGAATCCTAAGAAGTGTGTTTTTGGTGTAACATCTAGAAAGCTTCTAGGTTTCATTGTGTCTAAGTGAGGCATCGAGGTTGACCCAAAGAAGGTCAAAGCAATCTTAAGCATACCTCCCCCCACCAATCTTAAGCAACTTTGTAGCTTGCAAGGGAAGATACAGGCCATTCAATGTTTCATCATGCAACTATCAGATAAGTGTCGATTGTTCAACCATATTCTACAAAAGGGGGTGACTTTCCATTGGGATAAATATTGCCAAGAGGCCTTTGAAGACATCAAGCAATACTTGGCTTCCACACCAGTATTATCTCCTCTAAGACCTAGTGCACCTTTTCTACTATACATCTCGACCACTAACTTTGCCTTAGGGACCATGTTGGCCCAAAAGAATAAGGTAAATAAGGAGTAGGCTATTTATTACATCAATCGCACCATGGTCTCATACGAAATAAAATATGCTTATGTTGAGAAACTTTGCTTAGTGGTGGTCTTTACCACCAAGAAGCTCCATCATTACATGATTAATCAGACAACATATGTTATCTCCAAAGAAAACCCTTTGTGATATATGATGAGTCATACTTATCATAATAGTCATACCACAAAGTGGATAATGCTCTTGATAGAGTTTGACCTAGAATTCATTGGACAAAATTCTATCAAGGGTCAGGTCATCATAGACCAACTAGCAGAAGCACCTCTTCACGATGATAAGCCTATTACAATTGAGCTACTTGATGATGCAATCTTTGCATTATCTAGCTCAGAAGAGCCAAAAGAACCAAAGCACAAAATGGATCTAACATTGTTCTTTGATGGTTCCAAATGTGAGCAAGGGGGTGGTGCTGAAATCATGTTTTTCACACCACAAGGGGCTCCTATTCCCCTTTCATTCAAACTCGATTTCCCATGCACTAATAACAATGTTGAGTATGAAGCCCTCCTTTTGGGTCTTCAAATAACTCTCACCATGAATATCAAGAGACTTAACATCTTTGGTGACTCCTTGCTCATTGTTAACCAAGTCAAAGAGATCTATCAATGCAAGTGCTCAGTCTTGAAATCATACAAGACCCTTATGGACAAATTGCTTGCTAAGTTTGAGTGGTATGACATCGAGGCAATCCCTCGTTCCTCCAACTATTTTGCGAATACAATGGCTTCCTTAGGATCCCTAATTCTGTAAAACCCATCAGATAATGTCACCACCATTCATGTCAAAATGCTCTCTCAATTCATAGTTTCGTGAGATGCTTCTAAATAAGAGCAAAGCATCCACATGGTACAGATTGAACCATACCAAGATTGATTCTCTCAAATTCAATACTTCTTGAAACTTGCTTCTTGGGGATCCCTGATCCCATAGGTCCTTTATGATAATGTCACAACCATTTATATTAAGGTTCTCTCTCAATCTACATTTGCATGCAATGATTCTAGAGAGGAGCAAGATGTTCATTTAGTCCAAGCTGAGCCTTATCAAGATTGGTTCTCACAAATTCAAGATTTCTTGAAGCTTGGTAGCCCTCCTATGGGCTTGTCGCATGCCACTAAACAAACATTCAAGAAAAGAGAGATTAGATATATCTTTCTAGGATATATATTATACCATTGAAGTTATGATGGTCTCCTTCTTCGATGCTTAGAGCCCCAAGAGTCTACTTGGGCTATTTCTCAAGCTCATGATGGTACTTGCGATGGCCATTTTAGTGGCATGGCTATCATAAAGTGTATTCTTTGAATGGGTTATTACTAGCCTATGATGGAGCAATATTGTTGTGCTTATGTCAAAAGGTGCATCAAGTATCAATATCATGCTAATCTATCACATGTACCTTCACAAGCACTACAATCGATTCACTCGTTGTGGCATTTTTTGCAATGGGACTTTGATCTAATTGGAAAAATATTACCCCCATCTTTAGGTCGACACACGTTTATTCTAATGGCCATGGAATACTTCACAAAGTGGGTTGAAGCTATTCCTCTTACCACTATGATTGGATCACACATCGCGAAGTTCATACTCCATAATATCATATGTCATTTTGGTATTCCATCCAAGATCATCTCGGATAATGGGACACCATTTAAAAATAAGGATGTTTGAGCTTTGTGCAACAAGTATCATATCCAACACATCTTTTTGACTCCTTACTATCTACAGAGTAATGGATAAGCTAAGGTATCAAACAAAAAAATCATTATCATCCTTAAAAAAATGGTTAATAATCATCACAAGGATTGGCATCTTCAACTACCTCTAGCACTTTGGGCTTATTGAATGAGCATTAGGACACCAACAGGGGTAACTCTATTTTCACTAGTATATGGCATTGAGGCCATTATGCCCTTGGAACTTGAAATTCCCTCATTGTGCATCTCATTACAAGAATTCATCGATGATGATGTTGCGCGATAAGCTTACCTTGATCAACTTACTCTTCTTGATGAACGATGCATTAATGCTCTTGAACATATTTGCATTTATCAATATTGTATTAAGTGAGCCTATGATACAAAGGTTCATCCTAGAGAATTTCAAATTGGTGATCTTGTCCTAAAATAAAACCAGCAGAACTCTAACTTGCCTAGCCATTTGCATGACAAGTTTACCACAAATTGGTTAGGCCCATTCATCATAAAGCATAAGTTGGGACTAGGAACTTATTGATTAGCTTCACTTGAGGGTGTTGAGGAACCTGAACCCCTTAATATTCTCCACCTACGTGTATTTTATGCATAAAATAAAAGGAGAAAAAATACAAAAGCACAACATCTTCTCATTTCATCATGCATCACATATCATTTCATATTACCATTGCATTGCATATTACCATTTATTGCAATACGCATTTTGATGTCTTAATTTTTGCATTCCACAAATATTTAGATACACTTGTCATATTGCATTAGGCATTTCCATCACTGTAGGTGCATTAGTCTTTTCTTATGAGCACTAAGGATAAGCATAATGTTTGTATGACTATCATTTGTCTTGATGAAACTTCTTCTATCTTGGGCATACACTCCATCCCATTGTTCATTCCCATCCATATTCTCATTTCTTGATGTCTATTTCTCTCCTACTTTCCTCTAAGTAGTTGTCACAAGGTGTCCAAAAAGATCTTTTGGTCATTCAACCATTCCTAGTATTCCTTTCAAATTTTGTAGAACGTCATATTGATCTCTAGTGGTAGGGTCTTGCTTTGATTGTACCTTGCATATCTCAAAATCCCAACACATTTTCACACTCTTAAATATAATTTTTGAACAAGGAAATATGAAACTACAAAGTAGTTCTTGCCTCTTAAGCAAATGGTTTCCCTTGCTCTCCTATTATGTGCATGGTCTAAAAAGCTGAGAATTGACAAAAGGACAAGCTCTCCCTCCCCCCCCAAAAAAAGCAATAAAATCCCTTTGCTCCTCTCCAAAATGAGCAAATCCCAAAAAGCAATAAAATCCCTTTGCTCCTCTCCAAAATAAGCAAGTATAAAAAAAAATCCCTTTTGCTCCTCTCCAAAATGAGCAAAATCCTCAAAAAGCAATAAATTCCCTTGCTCTTCCACAAAACGAGCAAGTATCCAAAAAAAAAAAGAGGGCAAAGAGCTTGAATCCCTGGAATTCTTAGTTTTTGACAACCATGGGGTAATCTCCATTGCCAACAATAGGCTATAGATACCTGCCTGGCAGTGGAGTAGCCTTACGCATGGTGACACGTCTGTCACATTAGCGACCTTCTTTTGTATAGACCAATGTCAACTTACAAATGAGCTAGCTTTTGATGGCTTGCATTACAGAGTAGTTAAGTCCAACCAAGTACAAAGTTAGAGTAATGAACTTCACTATGCACACATAGGGATATTGAATATCTTGGTCTTCCTAGTAGATTTTTATCTTTTAGGTTCTTGCATGGTCAGTATACAACTTTTGATTGGTCAACTAGGGTGTTTGAGTCTCCTGAAAGTCTTATTGTTCCCTTGTGACTTCTCATTGATCACCATCCATTACATTCACATGTTCTTAATTCACATTTTGTTTCACTTGGTATATGTTTCAGTGTATGCCTTAGATGAAATTGTTTCAATCTTGATTTATGACTTTCATACATTCTATGGTGCTTACACTTAGTTTGTTATTGCATCTTAGATTCATTTATTATGTTTTATCATTTAAACATACATTCATATTTTACATCATCTAAATTATCACATGTCATTAGTACATCACATACATATCTAGCTCCATGCATAAATAATAACTCTAGCATATCAAAGATATTCATCTAACATACATGCATAATCATATCTACAAGTCTAGGCATACATCCATACTCATCCATCATTTCATTCATCATTACATAAATACATGCACAATAAACACATGATAGGCATCAATAAAAATCATCTCATATATATAATCAAAATAATAAGTACATCCATGGTACAAAAATACCCATAGGCTACAATAATAGTGGGTCCTCAGACCTCACATCCAAGGAGAAGCTAATCTAAAGGACCTATGCTTAGGCTGACCCTATGCCATCACTCTCATCACTATCCTTAGCCTCATCTCTATGAGATTGCCTGGATCTACTAGCCCTTGACATCTTTGAGGTTCTTGATGCTATAAATAGTGGCATTGGAGGACTCACGGATGGCTCTCCTAAGACCTCGGTCTGGTGGCTTTGTTGTGACTAGGATAACCCTAATCATCATGAGGTTAGTGGACCACTGATTTTGTCAACCTCATCCTCTAACCATTGGATATAGTCTCACTCAGCATAATACTGAGCCTACTCTAAGCTCAACCTAACCCTCAACAGGTCCACTTCTATCCCCTATCTAGCTGGCACCCCTAGAACCTGATTTCATAGAGCGTATTGCTCTGTTGTCAATCTATCCACCTCCTCCTAAAGGCTCACCATCTCAGCTTGTAGGGTGTCCCTCTCCTCTACCCAACTCTATCATATCTGTATGTATTTCTTCCATTGGTTCTACATTTTAGCGTGGGTTGTATCTTGGTCTATCAGCTACCCTTGGAGAATCTAGACCTATTATTTTAGAGCAATAATCTGCTCCAAAGGGTCATCCTCATATGGTCCCTCACTCTCATCACTCCTCCCAGGTATGTCTACCTCCTTAGTGTCTCCTTGTGAGGTGCCTGCCTCCATTTTCACTATAATGGATCATCTACTACTATAGTTGCCCCCTCTCCTACCACCCTAGTATCTCCTCCATATATCTCCTTGAAGCTATCAGACTATAAACTAGGCATTATACTTAGGTTTGGTACCAAGATCCTCTATGTTTGGATCTGGTAATGTTGCATCTGACTCCTCATCTAGAAGATTCACCTGTGGCTAGGCCAATAGGGTCTTGCTAGTCCTTCGCCTATAGATCACTGGATCATCTGGCACATCCTATCAGACTCTTAGCTGACAGGTCACCCGTGAGTACTTGAAGTACTCATGCTCTATTCTGTGGTAGCCTATCAACCATTTATTGTGTCACACCTACCTTAGGTGCTCCCCCTCCTCGCTCCAACTTGGAGCTCCCCTCCACGGTCTTCATATCACCTACCCCAACTGCAGTCCAGTCCAACTCTCTATGTAGTGTAGTAAGATACCCTACCAAAGGTTTCTCTTGCCTTTCTATCACTCGTGCAACCATCACATTACATAAGAGATCTCATGGTCCACCATGTCTCTTTGTGCAACACACAAAAACCCAACAGGTCTGTCTATGTTGAAATGCTCCCAATCCCAAACTTGTAGAAGGAAGTTGCACCCTAAGCCTAGTCTATCATGCTGACAGATCTCCTACAACTCTTTGCAAAGTTATACCAATAAATTATGGTCCCATGCCATGATCCAAGGTTGCTCCACCAGATCATAAATGAGGTCCAGTTGATTCCAAGGAAACCTCATGCCAGAGGAGTCTAGCAAAATGAAATCAGACATCAGTGTCATAAGCACTACATGTCTGGATGTTAGCAGACTTATCGTGTATCCAACACCAACTTGCACACCACCATTGTCAACATCATAGTCCACGCGTATCGAGAGTTATTAGTAGACTCATCATAACATTGGGTATATTGTTGTGTATGCATAGGAGTAATAAGGGTGTGAAAGGATTAACACATGTGTTAATTATCTAAGAGGGAGTCATAATGTGTATATAGGTTGCTTTATTTGTGTAATATTTGCATGAAATAAAAGTGACATCTAGGTGTTTTTGGTAATGGTTGAGAGTTGAAATATTGTTTTCTAGAAAGGAGAGAAAAGGGTGTATTTGAGTTCATTATAATTTGTAATTTTTGCATATCATAAGAAAAAGATCTAAGGATTCTACGAGTTGCTTTTTGTGAAGATAATAGAAAATAATAGAGTATTATTTTCAGCCTTACTATGCACATCTTTTGAGAATATTTTTCATGAGGATGACTTGAGGAATGTTTTGCTATCTAACCCTTGAATTGGCACAAGAAAGATAAGTTTTTTTAAGACAGGTTTTTGAGGGCACATCTTCATCAAGCATTTTGAGGTATGGTGGCCTAACTCTTTCTCTAGGTGGTTGTGCTTTGAGAAAGTAATTTTAAGGTGGAGATAAAAGGGTTGATTAGTGTGTATTGTTGGAAATATTTGAGCTAGGGTTTGAGAACAAATTGTGCATCATTGATTAGTAAAATTGGAAACACTTGTGCTAAGGGTTGAGAACAAGTTTGTGCATCATTGTGAAGTATTTGGGCATTGATTTGAGTGACATTGAAAGTGATTGTGAAAGTGTTTGAAATCAAGTTTTGTGAAACAATTTGTGCATTAGGCCTTGAGTCATTTTGGAAGAGAACATATTGAGCACTTGCATTGCATATTATTCTTTATATGTTCTTGAAAGAATTATGGGTAGAATATGTCTGAATTGCCTAGTTGAAGAAAGTATTTCTGAAAGAGATATAAGCATTGTTTTGAACATCATTTGTGTGCAAGATTAGGTATTGGTTGAGCATGTGCTATGAGTTGTTATGAGCAATATTTAAGCAAGTGTTATGAGCAAAGTTGAGCATGTGTTATTAGCAATTTTGAGTATATGTTATGAGCATGTGTTAGAGCAAATTTGAGCAGAGACAGTTAGCATATTAGAGCAATATTGTGAGCTATTTTGAGTAGGCCTTTTGAGTAGTTCTAAGAAGGATTTGTGAGCAAATTTGAGGTAGACTTGTGAGCAGGTGTGAAACAGATTAGTACAGGCAGTTGAGCAGATTTTATCAAAGTTGTGAGCAGATATGATCAGAGTTGAGCAGAGTTGAGAGTAGGCTTTGGATCCAACCAATGTGAAGGAGATAGAGTTCTCCTATGGATAGAGGACCACAAACTAGAGCAGTGGGGACATAGGTCTCCTGTGGATAGAGGTACATGAACTTGAGCATAGGGGATTGGTGTATCCTTTAGACAGAGATCCATAAACATTGTAATAGGGATTTGGTTCCCAAGAGATTTTTTGAGAAAATTTATAAGAAATATTTTCTCCATTGACATATACTACATTGGATAAACTACGTTAAATTCATATCTCTCATGTGTGTGATGATTTGTGCATTATTTACTACCTTGATATTATTATTGTTATCATTTGAATTGAAAAGTAAAAAGTTTTACCTTATACTGTTCACCCCCCTTCTCAGTATAAGCTTGTGTTCTTCAGTTCCATCCAAAGGTTACACATTCATTCATTCATAATGCTTCAACCCTGTTATGATGTTTTTAGGAACCATAGGTAGTCCATCTTCACTAAGCTATGAGATACTATATTGACATGGTTCCAAGTTCACAATTGCCTAACATTCCTTTGTATTGTCACTTAGTTTAGAAGAATGATGAAATTAAGTGTTAGATACAAGATTTGATCAATCAAGGGAAGATCTATTCTAGCTCATCTCCTCATGGTAATCACACATTGTAACCACCAAATAAGGATGTTTATTGCACTATCAACAAGATATAATTGAAGGATAGGTATACCTTACATGGATGATCTATTAGACCAACTCTTGAGAGGTTGGTACTTCAACTAAATTGATCTCAATTTAGATCATTATCAAATTTTCATCAACCCTAACGATAATGGGAAAATAATTTTCAAAAGTGAGGAGGGTTTCAAATTGTTGGTTGTCTTTTGGTTTAACATACTATCCACATTCATGTACTTGGCAAATAAAATTATTCGTTGATCATTGTGTACTTTGATGACATTCTCATGTATAATAAAACTAAGTGGAGCATGTTGAACATGTGCAACAATTTCTAAATACCTTGTGCCAACACAAGATGATAGCCAACATGGTGATGTGTGTTTTAGACATTTAGTATTTGGGTGGTATCATTGATCTCCATGGTATCCACATAAATCTATATAAAATTAGAGTCATCCTTGGCCTCTCAACTACATCATGCAGGAAAGATCAATCTTCAAATGGACCAACATACAACAACAAATATTTGAAGAGCTCAAGAAGCACCTCCAAATAACACTAGTGCCACTCATCCTTGACGTTACTTAGCCTTCAATATTGAGATTAATGGATTTGAATATAAATTTATTGCATTCTAATCTAACATTGGCATCCCATTTATTGTTGCTCAAAGTATAACAACATTGTATAATGGTACTCCACCTATCAGAGGGAATTATGTGCTACTATGCAAGTTTTTCATCAATGACATTGCTACTTAATTGGGAAGAACAACTTAATCCATTTTGATCATATGCCACTTCAATTTATTCATTCATAAAGTAATAAAGAGAATAAGGGAACAAAGAATTAAGACATTGATGTCTAACTTTTCCACAATCTAGACACACTTCACAATAATGGACATCCTTATCCACAAATTTAATGATTAAAATTTACTTTATCCAAAAATTATAACTTCACCCAAGCACATCACTAATCGATGTAGGGAAAACCAATCATTTATCATTGATTTAGAGATGAATTTTCACACCACGATGTCTTATTTGGGAGCTACACTACTCCAATATAGTTAAATACTTTGGCTTAGAAATACCCTTGAGATGCTATGATTATCTTTACTAGCCACATGCATCAAGGTATAGAGCTCAACATCAAGTCTTATATTCTATTTGACAATCAAGATGAAGTAGGGACTCTATACACTTCTACCTATTCCTTCTAGGCCATGGGAACCCATTAGCATGAATTATTTCTTTAATCTACCTTCAACCAAATGACATAATAACTGTCTACTTTTTACAGTTGACAAGTTCTTAGAAATGTCTATCATGGTACCATGCCAAAAATATAATGAATTATAGATTGTCTAGATGTTTTTCTAGCATGCATGAGTTCACTTTTGACATCTCAAAATTCATTGTGTTAAACATAATTTAGGTTTGTCAATCTATTATAAGCATACTTGTAGGATTTTATTGACATGAATATTGATTGATTACTTTCTATTTAGAATAGATGGACAACCCAAGGTGGTTAATAAAACATTGGTATACTTACTTTAAAGGCACAATCATGATACTATTCGCACTTGGGTTGATGTTATGCCCTACATTCAACATTCATACAATTAGTCCTTTCATGATTCCATAGGTAATAGCTCCTTTCAAGCATGCCTCAAGTGTCAACCTAGTACTCTCTTGAACATCATGTTCCAAGTACTTGTTAACATAAAAATGCCAACTTAGACCAAGAAATTGGACAAAGCTAAGCATCATTTTTTTGTAAGGCATCTAGCATGTACATGATCAAACTCAAAAAATACTTGGGTACTAGAAAAAGTACACAAAGCACCACAACTAACATCATATCTATCACACTTTACAAGTTGGAAATTGGGGTTGTGTCATGGCAATTAAATTGGTAAAAAGACTAACTACAAAATGTTGCTAAAATCTACCGCATATTATGTATAATTTTAAACATATAAGGTTAATAAACTTTGTTTACTTAAAAGACTTCTAAATTTTCACAATCATCATGATGCCATTAGTTATGATTCACACTCCATGTTAAACATTTGTATGATTAACCATACATTAAATGACATGACTAGTTAAACCTATGCCATTGATCAAATATCAAATTTAAGAGAGAGAAATTTATTCAAATATAAAAGCGAATGCAATATAATAGACTTTCCACTTGAATATTTCATATTTGACCATTTTTTTAATGAGTTATATGGAATTGAAACAACCTCACTCATTACAGCATGACCATATAGTAGTATCACAACTTGATAATTATGCATATATCATGGGTGTCAGAAGTATTATATTATTTGGTACCTTGCAAGTACCATGTAAATAGTTTAGTTTAGAGTATGATTAATATTTGAGTATATAGTAGGTATCATGTAAGTAAATGTGGAGTTATGTAACGTGTCATTTAAACAAGTGTGGATTTATGATTTATGTAAGAGTTTGTCATCATTAGAGGTTGTCCTTATGTGGAGTCAATAAGAGATTTATTATTGTGTGAGAAATATGAAGTGTTAAATCTCTTGTAAGCGAGGAGATGAAAAGTTTATGTAAGTAGAAAGGTCAAGGGTTATGAATGTGAAGAGTCGAATGTATGTATATATTGAAGATAAAGCTTTGTAATAGATGATCGAATAAGTATTACATTTCATTACATTGCTTAAAGTAGATATTTCAATAATATTCAGTGAGTTATTGTCCATTGTTATTATAGATTGAATGTATGAATTTGTGTTGATAAATTATAAGATCCTATGAGAATATTGAATTGCTAACAATGGTATTAGAGCCACACTATTAAAGGTTTGGCGAAGGAGAGATTCAGTAAAGAGGTGAGAGCAACCATAGTTGAAAGGAGAGGAGCCACAACTAGAAGTAGAGCAATGTGAATAGATAGGCATCACATATAGAACAGCAAAAAATTTTTAAGAGAAGCGAAGAACCCTCAATCGACATATACACATTATGTATATATTTTTGCAGATAAGTTTGGATTTCAAATTTGATTATAAATCAAATTGGTCCATGCTATTTTATGTTTTTTAAATTTACTTGGATTTATTAAAAAGGGTAAAACCTCTTGTTGGACCGCAATTTGGAACATTTAAGCAAAAGAGAGGACATGCTTTCAACAGAGGTTGTAATATTTTTTGTAGAGCTTTATGATGCCATAACTACGAAAAAACATCAGATTCAATGAAACCACCGAAGAAAAACCCTTCTACAAGAAGCATATCAATGCTGGATGATAGCACCATTTATTTATTTTTTGAAACCCCTCTTAGAGAAGAGTTGGCATACACATGAAGTGCTTGTCTGTACTAGTGGAATGAGGGTGTTGCGACTCTGATTTGAGTGGTACGTGGAACTTGTAGTCCCATTGTTGGTTATTATCAACCTAAACCTGATAATGGGAGGAATGGATCTAGCAAGAATTTGGCGAATTGAAATAAAATTCTTGGAGCAAGACCATTTTTTGGTAATGCATGCAGAGTATTAAGTACAAAGGTCTTTATACTAGCTTTTAAATTATTTGATTGAAGGAGAAGAATAATTGGTGGAAGAAGTAAATTATTTGGAGTATTTAATTTGAAATAAAGAATTATTTATGGGAATGAGATTATTAAAGTGAAGGGTAAATTTAATTAAATAGTTGGAGATTGAGATTATTTATTTGAAGAATAAATATGTGAAAGAAAGTGAAAATAATGAAGAAGGGAAATATTTGAATAAAGGAAATTATTAATATATTTGAAGGAAAAATATATTATTTATTTATTTGAAATTATTAAAGGAAAATATACTATTTGAAATATTATTGAAAAAGTATTGAAGAGAATTGTTAAAAATTATTGAAGATTAAAATATTGAAGAAAAAGAATTATTTGAGAGAAGAATAATTATTTTTAATTTGGAGTTAAAGGATTTCTACAAAGAAAAAATTAATTAAAATATTATTGAAGATAGTTATTTGAAGAATAATTGTTTGAAGAAATATCAATTTGGTAGTTATAAGGTTATCAACAACAAAGGAAATTAATTATATTAAAGGAAAAATTATATTTTAAAATTTGGGAGTAATAAGGAATTCTACCACAAATAAAGTTATATTGAAGAAAACAATTTATTAAAATTGTAGAAAAATTATCCCTAATTATAGATATTGCTAACATGGCAATTAAAAAAAGAAAGCAAACAAAAAGGTAAATAAAAAATCAAAAGTATACATCATTAGAAGTTAGTATGGATGAAAAACAAATAGAAATTTAAAGACATGAATTTTAAAAAATAAATGAAAAAGAGAAACAAGCTAAAAATTCATATTTTCAAGAAGTTGAAAAATTCTTAGATGATCAAGATGAAGATTATATGTCACTAGAATTGATATTGCACTCACAAACAATTCTTGAAGAAGCTAAAGATGAAGATTTTTCAACACTTAAAGACTACTTCAATATTGTTATTGATGAAGTTGATGATCACTCTATTATCATATTACCTATTGATATAGGAAATATAATGTATATAACATTATTGTATCTTGAAGACAATAAGAAATGATTAAAAATTTTAAGAACAAGCCTACGATGAAAGATGTTTGATGTAACACAAAGGATTTGAGGTATATGACAACAAGTATATGTTGTGATACGAGTGACCTACATCAAAAGACATGTAAGTTGTGATACCATAGATTTAAGACCCATGATGACAGATGCATGTTGTGATACTAGTGATCTTCATCAAAAGAAAAACAAGAATTGTGATTTGAAGTCCATAAAGGCCTATGCAAGTTGTGATACTTATGATTTGGGACCCATGACAACAAATACAAGAGAACTTGTTCCAAGAATAAACATTGCATGTGACACAAGGGACTTAAACATTGTTCATGAAGATAAAGAGTGTGCAAAAAGTATATGTGACAATAGAAATTGTAATGGTGTCAATAATTGTGATAGATTTTTTGATAGGATACAGTGGCACAAATTCTTAAAATTTTTGGCAAGAGAATATTGTAAAGCAAAAAATGAAGACCTCAAACAATCAGGTAACAAATGTGGATATTGTGGCAAGTATTGGCACAAGATAGAAAGATGTTGGATCTTCATTATTATGAAATTTGTGGAGGTAAAAATCATTCTAAAAAATATTGTTGGTATAAAGGAAATAATAATATGAATATGAATTATGGATGGATAAGCATGCACAAATGAGATAAGATGAAAGAAATGATAACAAGGATAACACTAAATGAATTTCTTTAGAAAGTTTTTCTTATTCCAAATATGGCTAGAAAAAGGGTATGAACTTCAAAAATTGATCCAGAAGAAACATAATCAATACTAGATTCATAACAAGCCAAAATGCATCAAGAAGATAAAATCACATGAAGGCAAAGGACCTTAATAGTAAATAATGTAATACAGGGGATGTTGGAAGTATTACATTAGTTGGTACCTTTCAAGTACCATGTAAATAATTTAGTTTAGAGTGTGGTTAATATTTGAGTATATAGTAGGTGTCATGTAAGTAAGTGTGGAGTTATGTAAGTGAGGTGTCATGTAAATAAGTGTGGAGTTATGTAAGTGAGGTATCATGTAAATAAGTGTGGAGTTATGAGTTATGTAATATTTTGTCATCATTAGAGTCTATCTTTATGCTAAGTCAATAATAGATCTATTATTATGTGAGAAATATGAAGTGTTAGATCTCTTGTGAGTGTGAGGAAGATATGAAAAGTTTATGTAAGTAGAAAGGTCAAGGGTTGTGAATGTGAAGATTCTAACATATTCATATATTAAAGATAAAAATTTCTAATAAATGATTGAATAAGCATTGCATTTATTAAAGTGGATATTTCAATAATATTCAATGAGTTATTGTTTATTGTTGTAATGGATTGAATATATAAATTTGTGTGAATATTTTGTATTGATATATTGTAAGATCTTGTGAGAATATTTAATTGCTAACAATGGGTCTCCTCACCCATATAATTTCACCCAAGTAATACAAAATAACCATGGCCACCATGAAATTTGAAACCCAAAAGAAAATATAACCAACAACATGTCTCCCAATTGGTTGTCTAATAATGCCATGTTGCTCATCATGTATGAAAAGCTATCTAATATCTTGTAACAATATTGAACACCGCCAAATAGGCCTTGGTTTAATAGCTGAAACATATAAATGATGTAGCTCACATAAAAATTCAAATCTCAACAACACCAAATCAGCTAAGTTGATGTAAAAAAAAAAAACCTTTCAAAACCTTAATTTTTATTGAAAGAAACAATATTGAATACCAATAACCAATATTCAACATCCAAGAAAAAATTTAAAGTCTTTGGAATTAAAATGAGTTGAAACCTAAGGACCCTCCTAAATTTAAGGGAAAAATAATGATTTTTATGGTGGTGAATTATTAGATTTGAGGCTACAAGCCATGAGAGGTAGGGGCAGAAGTTTTGGCAGAGGCAAAGGAAATTTCAGTGTGAGAGATCATGGGAGATTGAAAGCTGGGAGACTATGATTTGTTGAGCCATTTGGATACACCTATGTCAATCCAAATTATGATTGGGATAAATATCGAGATAAGTGTGTAGAGGCTTGCTGACACAAGAAAACTTTATCTTTACAAGCTGGTTTGGTTTCGATGGATATCAACACTAATATTAAGCCTCCTTCTGGGAATATTGGTCTTTCTTCCTCTAGGCTAGTTGTTGGTTCAATAGATTCTGCAATCTCTTCATTCACAAAGTAATATAGTTTTAAAGCTTACTTGGAACCTGTTGTTCATTGGAAAGAAGATGCTATTCCATTAGTCTCTAAGAGTTCTCTCTTTTTGTTTGGTGGTATGGTATTTTAGGATTCTATTGTGGAGCTTAGTCCTTCTAGAGATCATACTCTGAATAAATAGATATCTCATCAAGTGTTGACACGATAAGAGACTCATCCCTCTGTGGGGAGGATAGAATTTGAAGATCTTGTGGTGATTGGCATAGAAAACAATTTGAACAAATGTCTAGTGATGGAATTCCAATCTTCTCAGGCTGAGTTGGAGCCTAATAGGGATAAAATTCTTACCTTTTCTCTCTCCGATAATGGAGAGTATAGAGACACGATCAAGAATTTTGATATTTTGAATTTTGTGGGCTAGATACCAATTGTTGACATGGGGCTTAGTGTGGGCCAAACATCAATTGCTAAGGTGGAATAAATATCTAACTCAAAACTAGTTTTCCAAGAGGGCGAGGATACAATTTTGGCTTGTCAAGATGGCGTGGTTAAAAATTTGATGTTGCCTTTGGTGGATCCTTGTCCATCTTTGGAGATAGGTCCTATTTCTAAGAATACATATGCTGCTACTATTTCCAAGAAAAACTTGAGGACTCTTTTTTTGAAGTGCTTATTTTAGCTCAATCCAGTGCATAACTCTCTATCAATACCTACTGATCTGGTTAAATTGACCATGGAAGAAGGTGAGAATTCCCTTGTTGGTAAATTCTTGGGGAACTATAGACCATACTTAGATTCGATCAAGATATGGATGACCCTTAAGTGGTCACCTAAAGGGCAAATGGAGCTAGTTGCTTTGTCGAAAGTTTTTTTTCTCATCAAGCTATCCCTATGAGAGGACTATCAACACATTTTGGGAGGTAGTCCATGGTTTTTTGGTCGAAGGAGCCCCTTTCTCCATAAATGGGGGACTGATTTTGATATTGACACGCAGAAGATCAACATAGATCCTATTTGGGCAAGACTCCCTAGCCTTCCTCTTCACTTCTGGTGAAGCAATTTTAAAAGGGATTGCAAAAATTTTGGGTGATCTTGTCTCTATTTATCCCTCAACTAGAACTAGATCTCGCATGGTCTTTGACCGTATGTGTATGGATTTAGATGTTGAGATTCCTAGTAACATAGATCTTTTGTTGAAGGTCAGATCTAGGGTTCAACCTCTTATTTTTGAAAATAGACCTCTGTTCTACTCTCTTTGCAACAATTGTGGCCATGAGTAGTCCAAATGTTCTAAACGAAATCCTATGCTTCCTGTCTCCCAAAAGGAGGTTTTTTGTGAGAAGGAGAATGTGTTAGAGGAGCATATGAGAAGGGATAACCAAACCCTAAAGCCATTCGATCAATCCCCTACTCCTGAAAGGAATTCATCCATAATATCTTCTTTTTAGATACCAAAATAAATACTTTCCAATAAGGATTCAAATCCCCTTCCTATAGAATTCTTTTGATTGTCTGATGATAGAAGTAGAAACTCTTGAGGAATCTCTACCTTTGGATGTTTTAGAGGCCCCAAATGTTCTAAATATTCTTAAGCTTCTCAAGGGGAAAAAAATCAATGGAACTTCTCCTGGTCCATTCATAAGAGGGTAAGCTAGTAAAGGAAAACCTCCCTGTGCTAGTCCTAAGCTTGAGAAGAAGACTATTCATCCTTCTCCTAACCATAAGTCTAGAGGGGGAAGATGATGACTATTCCTCTGAGATGGATCGTTGGTTTGGTGGGTAGGAATTTGGGCGAATGATCTTAGGTTCAAATTCAAATTTTAAAATTTGTGCGGTTCTTTGTCGTTGATTTAAGAGTGTATGATTTGATTAATACTTTTATTAAGCTGTCTATATTTTTTAATTTTATTGGCCTGAAATTCTTAATTTTTACGCCTAGATTTTATTGCTTTAATTTTGAATCTTGCCTTTATTATGTTGTACTTTCATATTGTCCTTCGGTGACTTGATAATCTCAATTGTGTTTTTTTGTTGATTGTTGCTATCGATTTGTATACTTTGGTTCTCTTATAAGCTTTATGTATAGTTTTATTTTGTGGCAGTTTGTGAGTCCCTTTTGTAAAAGGTTTTGGGGAGCCTTTCAAAACTCCTACTTTTTCCAACCAATAAAAAAAGAACTGAAACCTAAAACCAAAAAACTAAAAGTGACTTAAGCCATTTCAATTGTCCAATATATCAAGGCACCCTTCAACACATAATTCCTATATTTCATTATTAAACAATCCTTTCTATCCTGTCTTCCATTATTAAACAATCATTTTTTAAGTTTAGAACTCAACATCTTAAAGGAAGTACAAATGAAAATACTTTAAATCTACTCGATTAATCATCAAGGCAATGCCACTGCTTATTGAGACAAGAAAGGTAGGTCGTAACCTTCTCACATAGGAATTACAAAAAGGCTTGCATCCAAGTTTAGACCAACGACCTTTTTCATACAACAATGAAGCCTTTGCCAACAAGTCAAAAGAGGGAATGACATGCTACTATATGTAAGAGTAATATCACATAGTAAAACTAAAACATGCGTTGCTAGTTTTTATTTTATTTTATTTTCTTAAAATCATATAAAAAAATGAATTATGTAAATTTCCTTGTTTGAAAATAATAATAGTTTTTAAAATCTAGAGGATATGTTAAGGTCTTAAATTTGGGTAGGCTATTGACAATAAAAGATAAGTTTATAACTAATAATAATAATTTTAATTGGTTATATAGGATAGTTTTATCTGAATTATATAGTGATTATATAGTAGTACTATAACAATTTGGTATATGTGTTTCCCTCAATAAGATTTGAACTTTGATTTTCTCCCTGAATATTAAAAAATAAACTGGATGAGTTCATGTAATTTAATTTTTAAAGTTTGGCAAGAATGATATGTTATATATAATTAATATAAATAAGAAATCTAGTTAATAATTAAGCTAAATAATGAAATTGTAGAAGAATAAGCTTCACCGTATCCAATGAAAATAAACTTCATTTATAAGTTTTAAGTCAAGAAAATCAATATAAATCCATAAGTCATGAATCAAAATGATGTTAAGAATGAATAAATTATATCTATCTACATATATTGAAAAGTAAAACTATTTAAATATCTAAACTAAATAATGAGATTGATCTACTTTAATAAAAGTAAAAAATCTAATCCACAACCCTTTATTATAGACTCTATTCACTACAATTATTGTAAGTCAATAAGTTAAACATGAAAAAGCATAATTTAAAAACTTCATCAAAATAATAAGACTAAGATTGCTACATTTAAATCATACACCTATTAGTTTCTTAAGGTTGAATTTACATACAAATCTTCCAAGATACATTAAATATATGGGAACATTACACATTTCATGGTCGTTATGGTTGCTAGAATCAATAGTAACAATTTTGTTGGTAAGGGGAACAACTATAACATATAGCAAAATATGGCCATAAAGTTCTATCCCTTGTTATCATTTAGACTCCTATGTAACCACATGCTTTTGATCCATCGTGGGTGTTAAATTTGATGGAAGGGCTTATGCCACCTAACTTTCCACTAAGCCCTCCTTAACACCATTAAAGATAAAGTTTTTCTATCCCATGACCTCAGAAAATAGGCAAATATCTCATAAAACCAAAATATATAACATATCTGACTTTTCACCAAGTGTTTAATAGACTGGTACAAAAACATAACAAGCATATATTTATAGACCTAGACATTTCTAAACCTTGGACCTATCTCGAGGCCAAGACTCATCGAAATAAATCCAACTAAACTCCAAAATCCCCAACCTCCATCAACATATTAATCCAACACATCATACTCCAAATAAAATTTTTAATATAATATACACATCTATCCTTCACATCATACTCCATAACCATCACTCCAACATAATACACATATCCACATCTAATTCTTAGAATGTGTATTTGTACCTTAAATCACTTCAAGGATACTGCATGATTTGTGAGTAGGACATGACCCCACCAATCTCGAATAAGATTAGCTCTAGTGGGATATCTATATACCCTACCGCCTTGGCCTCACCTCCTCAAATTTTAAAACATATTCTGACTATAATATAGACCTAACTAGGATCAAATGATATTAGTTCAATTGGTTATATTCTTCAACTTTTAAGGAGGATACCTAGGTTTGAATCTTACCAAAAGATACATGCATAATTTTGAGACTATTATTAATACCACTATGTGGTCATAGTGTAATATGGATGGAGCTCGTTTCAATCCCATATAACCAATTAAAAAATATATAGACCCAACAAACTTCCTATGATATTAAAAGTAAGACAACACAATGGTTGTACCACATAAAGTAAGATTAGTATATATGTATGGGATGCAACAACAATATAGTTTATATTCTAAGAGAGAACACTATTATCATCAAATTGACACAAAGCTATGCCACTACCTATTAAATATTCTCAATCTTAATTAATCATTTTCAAGGGTGCCTTAAATGTAGCAATTGAGTGTTGTATACTTGAATCTTGTCTTTCACCTTCTTGAGAAATACATTTTTGTTTATGTTCTTGATCTTTCGCTATCTCATACGTGCTTTTCACTTTTTGAGATGCCTTCTTCCTCATTTCCTTATCATTTTATACATAATTTTGTTACCTCTTCTATTTTCTTGATTTTACTTTTCTATATCTATTTTTGGTGAATTTATTAACTTATCTTTCCATTTTACCCATTTTGATATTTTTTTAAATTTATTTTTCACTTTTGTCTTATTGTTTTTATCTATATCAATTTTATTTTTTCATTTTATATTCTTGCTCTTTCGCTCTCTCATACTTGCTTTTCACTTTTTGAGATGCCTTACTCTTCATTTCCTTATCCTTTTATACATAATTCTATTACCTCTTATATTTTCTTGAGTTTACTTTTCTATATCTGTTTTTGGTGAATTTATTATCTTTCCATTTCACCAAATTTGATATTTTTTAAATTTATTTTTCACTTTCGTCTTTATTATTTTTATCTATATCAATTTTAAATTTTTAATGAGTTTAGTATGAGGGGTCATGGTCCCTTCATACTAAGTGGGGTTTGAACCTTGGACCTCTCAAAGAGAGGTTAAAGCCCTTACCACTGCAATAAGCTTGCAGTTACTTTTTTCAATGAGTTTACATAGGTTTTAATGAGGAGTTCTAGTCCCCTCATACTAAGTGGAGTTTGAACCTCAAACCTCTCAAAGAGAGGCCAAAGCCCTTACCACTGCAGTAAGCTTGCAACTATCTATATCAATTTTATTAATTTATTTAATTTTCTTATTTTTATATTAAATTATTTCTTTTTGTTATTTTATTCATATTCTATTTTATAAATTTATAAATTTATTTTCTTGTATTATTATTTTTAATAGATTATATGGGATTGAAACAAGTTCTACCCATAATACATCATGACTGCATAGTGTTATTCCAAAGTTATTCCAACAACTTGGCAATTATACAAGTATTGATTCACAAGATTTGAATTTGAGTCTCCTCCTTGGAAGTTGAGGAATTTAATTAGTTGAGCTAATGCCATTTGATTTAAATGTTAGATTCATCTATAGAATTTAAAACTTGGTTTATGGTGTGAAAGTCCTTGATCCCCACCATTTGTCTTAAACCGATTGCTCTCTCTCTCTATATATAAATCTTATTTTTCTAAATCAATTATTTTAACCATGATTTGGTTATTATTATTATTTATTATTAATTTTTTTAGATTTAGGTAGTGTGATAAACCCCTATGACCGACGTATAAGACTGAGCAGTCCTCTCCAAACCATGATCCCTTGTAAGGTCGAGAGCTAAGCTTACCAATAGGAGATTAACACACAACCACACACGTCTCAATTTGAACCTTAGACCTCTCGAAGAAGAGCCAAACCCTAAACCGTTGCGCTACCCACTGAAACATTTATTATCAAATCTTTTTGGCATTGCATATCTTCCCTAATAAAACACACATGGATTTATGATAACTACACATAGACATAGAACATATCAAGCACAACATATAAACATTAGAACACGATTATACCACATGAGAAAATCAACTTTATAGAATGACCTAAACATGATAATTTCCCCTAAAGTTGGCCTTTGACAATACCTACAATTACATCACAACTGAAAACTTCCTTGAGGATTTGGTGTTAACATAAAACCATAAATCCAATTTCAAAAACCAAATATCTAATCGATATCTAAGGACATGAAACTTTAACATATACATCATCACTCAACATTTACCAATAATCTATGTAAAAAGAAATTATCATAATTTATTGATCAACAATTATACTTTTTTTTATTAGATAAAACTAGACATCATATTTTATACAAATCACTTATAGGCATAATAAAATCATTATTTATTCTCAACAAACACATGATTAAATATTTCATAAAAATATAATGTTTTAATCATCATCAATAATAGCAAACCAAATCAATTGCACAATATTATGAAGTAATATAATGCAAATGTTTAATCAATATCTTTAAGTTAATTGAGAGCTAAGCAAGCATCATAGTTGAGATCCATATTCAAAAGGAATACTTATCTTGGCCACACCAAAAGATTAGACCTCTATGGTATGGTCCTTATATTATTTTTCCTAGGTAGATGACAATGTTTCTATCCTTAACTTATCATATTACTTGACAATATATCTAGCTTTCCATGTTAATATTCTCAAACCTTATGTTTTACCTCTATTTAAATGATCGACTATGCAATATCTATAAGACTTTAATCCAAATCAACTTATTCTAGCATGAAAAAATCATTTAATTGACTTTGTTCCAAGCACTCCCACTAAGGAACTCACTCTTTTTAGGGTTGCAAAAGATGGTCAGATTACCACTTAGCTGAAATGATACACACTTGATAAAAAAAATACTAATTTCATTGGAGTTACATACAATAGGGATGATTTCTCCTTAAGAAAATATGAATGAAATTAGCAAAGCATGAGTCATTCAAGTCCTTATCACCACTGGGACCAAATATTTAATAGAGGCTAGTGAAAAATTAGACTTTTGCACCGTAGTTCCTCGTTATAAATTATCTAGGCATGTGAACTAACCACCTTGTCACAATCATAAATTTATGCTTGAGATTTATTTTATCCCATTCAAAAGGTGTTGAAAAATTTGGAAGAAGAATACAATTTTTTTGACAGGGAATTTGATGTTATAGGATTGGCTTCCAATAATTAAATAAAAAATTACTGAGCCCCTAAAAAATATAAAATAAAATAATTATTAAAAATAGTAGGTTTTTATTTTTAGATATTTATATCCAATAGTATCTTCAACCATGTTGAATCATCATTAAAGGGTAAAACAAAAAACACAAGTCATGCATATGATTTTTTTTATATAATTAGCACTTTGTAACTAATGAAAGGTGAACCATCAAATCTCCATATGGATGACCTTTCATATTTAATAAGGTGAATTTCCATCCCACAAAATATTGTTTAAAGAAGTATGTACCCTCGACTATAAAAGGCATGAGTAATGGATGTAATGTTATAGCCTCACATTTCTTCTAAGAGATTGCTTACATCATACTTTATTTTTTTAGCCGTAAAATCATTTTGTTATTTTTTGCATATATTATTATTTTTTATACTATATTATTTTTTGAATTGAATTTTGTCTCAATTTTTCCTAAACCTAGACTAGAATTTAATCAATGTCATGGTTTGACATTGAGCAACACTAGAACCTAGTCTAATGTCAATCCAATGTCAAGTGCTAGCATTAGAACTAGTATTAGTGCCAACATAAGCACTTGATCGAGTAATATGAACCAGTACCTAGCATTAGATTTTTCATAAACCTAAACTATAATTTTTCAATGTCATGGTTTCACATTGAGCAACACTAAAAACTAGTTAAATGTCAATCCAATATCGAGTGCCAACAATAAATATGTATTAGTGCCAACATCTTAGGCGTCAACATAAGAACTAAATTGAGTGTTAGGCACCAATACCTAGTACTAGCTTTAGACACTAGCATGCCAAATAAAGCATATCCATGCATCTAATATCAAAAGAATTACATCGCCTATTATTGCATATTGTCCACTCACTTTTCTACTTGGAACAAAAAACATGTAGAAGCCTATAGTGCAAGTCATCATAATAATATTCTTATAACTGTCAAAAGTTGAACCATCTTGACTTATACAAGAATACTACAACTATACACTCCATATAAAGTATTCATTGAATTTTTTTTCTCTCTTATACATATGCTTTGTAATGGTTTTTCTTACAAGAATGAATAGAAACCATATTAAAACTCACAAAAGAAACATAGTTCTAAAGAATGAATACAAAAAACAAGAATTTTATTAATAAAACTAAAGAGTTTACATTGTATCATAGGTTGTTTGAAGGAGGCAACACCAAAGCTCAATAGAATATAATTATATAGGATGTCTCTCCCTTTCTTACAATGCAATATATAAAGATTATGTAGCCTAACCCTAATGCTTTGAGATTGACCAAAAATAGATATCCAATATATCTAATTTTATTAATAACAGTAAATAGTTTACATTATATCATAGGTTGTTTCAAGGAGGTAATATCATTTATGATCAAAGCTCAATAGAATATAATCCTTTAGGATGTATCTCCCTTTATTACAATGAAATATATAAATATTATTCAACCTAACTCTAATGCTTTGAGATTAGACAAAAATAGTTATCCAATCTATCTAACCCTAATGATCAAGGATCACCTCTATATTCAAAGGAGGTATCCACTAATTACCAACTAAACTATTATAATAACTAAATAGAAAGGGCTAGGACATGAGGTTCTAACACTGCCTCCCCCTAAGAAAATAAGATTATCCTCAAAGCTAAATATTATTGAATTTTGTGGTGGTTAAGCTTCTCTTAAGGCCATGACCAATTTTTATACTTGTATTGTTCATATTTACCCTTTGAGCCCATGTAAACGTTGACAAATGTGCCTTTGTATTTTTTTATGATATTTTATTCCTAAAGGATAATTGTATAACCTTGACCTAGAGGTAATTTGTATTTTGTTATCTTTCCAAGACTATTTGCTCTCATGAACTTTATATTTCATCAAGAATAAATCACATAAATGACTCAAATGAATTACAAAAATGGAATATATCACAAATATATCTCAAATATATTCTATATTACAAGATTACAAGTATGAGACTGATTGATTACATTTCTTGGAGTTTTGTCTTCAATATATAATTTTACATGACTTTTTAGTACTATAACTATTGCTTTCCTCTAACAACTGGGAAATTTATTCTTTCATATTCTTCAAATCGAGATAAAACTCTTATATTACCACATATCAATGTGACTCTTCATTCTCTATATTGATACATATTATATAAAATATAAATCAACTACCAAACTAATATTGACAAGGGGTAAAAATAGTGTAATACTTCCAACATCCCCCCATATTACATTATTTGGTAGGAAGGATTTTTGCCTTCATTCTTTGATTCTTCTTTCTTTTCATTCTTCTGCTTTAACTTTGGCATGACCTGATATATGCAACCTTTATTAGGTCTTATTTTATAAATTATTTGTCTACCTCTAGATCAATGTATCTGAGTCACCTCTAGGTCATTGCCATTGGATCTACCTTTGGATCACTACCTTTGGATCTCTACCTTTGGATCACTGGCTTTAGATCACTCCCATTGGATCACTGCCTTTGGGTCACTGCCTATGGAACTTTACCTCTGGGTCACCTTTGGATTATCATTATCTCTAGGTCATCCACTAGAACATTCATAAGACTATCATAACTGTAGGATCATCACTACGGGTGCTTTCGCTATAGGTCATCTTTCAAGATATGCTTAGGTCATAATCATTTATTTCATATTTTTTCATGGTAAAATCAATAACATTCAATAAACTTTGATTTTTCATCACATTTGGTTTTCTTTTGTAGAAACCATACAACATTCCTTTTATCTTATCCCATTCATTCATATTTATCCACCCACAATCCATTTTTAATATGTGATCTTTATTTTCTTTTTGTAGATAAAATATTTGTGAATGATTATTTCCTCCACATATTTCACAATAATGGAGATTCCAATATTTCTCTATCTTATGATCATATCCACCACAATGATTATATTTGTTCCTTATTATGAAATTCCTTTTCCCATTTTGTCCTTCATTGTTACTGATTCTACCAGTATTTATCACTAATTTGATGTCACTATTTCCTATCACAAACTTAGTCCCTTGCTCATTACTACTAGTTTGTCTTGTATATCCAAGACCTTCACATTTTGATCTTATTTTTTGTACAATTGGATATTTCATTCCTTGTTCATGTTTTCCCAAACCTATGTCTTTATATCCCATTTTAATTAACAATTTTAAACCAATTCCTTTATTATACCTTTCAAAATAATAAAAAAAATCATTAGATTGATCTCTATCAACATCAACACAACTTTGAGCATCACTATCTCTATCATCATTTGAATCCATGTCATCATTAATTTTGATAGCATAAGCTTTTTCTGAATAATCACAAACTATATTCAAATCCTTCGTGTTACACGTAACATTTATTTTTGTAATAGGTTATTCTATATTTATCATTAATTCTAAGTCACAAGTATCATTGCTTGCATCACAAATTTTCTTTTCATTTTGATGAGGATCACAACATGCATCTTTTTATTTTTGACGAAGATTACTAGTATCACAACATACATCTATCATCGGCCCTAAATCATTTGTGTCATAGAAAACATCTTTTACCATAGTTTTATTTCATAATTCTTCAACCTTTCCTTGTTTTATTATCTTGGAAACATTTAGAGTGATTATTCCCTTGTATATTATTTTCCATAGACTAACAGGTACAGTAAAAAAAATTTCATAACAATCATTAGCATCATTAAGAATACTTTGCATGCATTGTTGAAGTATTAAAAATTATTCTTTTTCTACTTCACTAGTAATATCAACAAGCTTATTCTTCAAATCTTTAGTTATTTCCTCTTGTTTTCTATTCTTACCTTTGAGAACTTCGTTAGAAAGTAATGCGATATACATTATATTTTCTATAGCATTAGGTAATGTGAAAACACCTTTAGAGTCTTCAAATTCTTCATCTAGCTTTAAACCTAGATAATTTCAACCATTGAAAAATTTTCATCTTTGGCTTCTGTCATGATTGATTGTAAAACTCTATTTTTATTCATTGATGTATCCTTTTGTCCTTCAATTTTTTTCTATCATGGATTATGTACAATATTTTATATTTTGCAACATTTCCTTAGTATCTTCTAGTGAGTCATCCTGAATGTATATTTGTTCTTCTTGAAAATATAAGTTTTTTTCTTCAATTGTTTTTGACAACTCATGTTTTTGTGTTTTTGTTTTTTGATCATTTATTTTTATTTTTGTTTGCATTTTCTTTGTCATGTTCCTTTGAAGTTAACAACCTTATTGCTCCAAAGTTTCAAAACCTAAATTTTGAATTTTTTTCTAAACCTTTTAAGTAGTAATCCTTTTAACTCCGATATTAAATTAATTTGCAAATATTCTATAATGTTTAAATTTCAAAAAACTATTAAATAAAATTTCAAATTAAAAAAACTGATAACTCCAAAGAAATAACTTCAATCTACTAAAAAACTCCTTTTATTACTAATCTACTTATCACTCATAATTCAACCTTAATAACAAAACTTTAATAAATAGTTTTCTACTTTATAAAATCTTATAAATACTTATTTTCTCTCCATTTAATTTAATTTAATTATAACCTTATAAAACATTATAACTCCTAATTTAATAAAACTTTATAAAAACCTTAGAAGTTTCACATGTGGATAAGGAAACAATGGCATCTGGAAGGAGAATACAAGATTATAACTCTCCCAAATAGCTATTTTTCTATGGAGTTCACATCAATGGCAGATTGACAAAACATATTTGAGGGAGGGTTGTATCATCATGGGCCAGCAGGACTATTCCTGCAACCATGGAAGATAGGATTTGACCCAAGGGTGGAATCGATCACAGTACCAATATGGGTAAGATTATTTTTCATTCCCCTTGAATTTTGGAAAGAGGAGATGCTTGATGCAATAGAAAAATTACTAGGACATTATTAGGGTAGATCAAGAGATAATTTTAGGAGGATTGACAACTTTTGCTAGGATTTGTGAAGAAACAGACCTCAGTAAACCTCTTTAAACAAAGAGAGAATTGAAAATAGGGGATTTTGTTTGGTGCTAACAACTAGATTATGAGGCTATTTCATTCATATGTAGGGTGTGTCATGCTCATGTATATCTAACTAGAATGTGCCTAACAGTTAAGGATCATAATCTAGAACAAGAGGGGATAAATACAAATATTAACATGGTAGGTCAATCTAGCAAAAGGTAAATTAGAAGTAACGGAAAGATCCAACAGACTCTGAGGGCTTCTAAAGAGTAATCAGAAGGTCTAAAAAAATAAATTAGCAAAGTAATTAGAGACAAGGAGGAAAAACAAGAAGAACAAACAACAAATATGAAATATTCAAACAACTTGGAAGCTTGGAAATAGAAGAGGATTTTCAAATGGAAGGATTAGAGGAAAATACTCACTAGGTCACACCAGATAATTAGGAAATATACTCTAATGTAGCATTAGGGAAAAAGCAAGGAGCAAAACCAAACCCAACCTCCCTCATGGAAGAGGAGATTCAACCCATGAGGGAGAACATAGGAGGGGGAATGAAGTAGGGGATAGTATTGCCTTGGAAAATAGAAATGAAAGAAGAAAATAAGAACAAATATGACCCTATTTTAGGGATTCATCAAATGGAGAAGAAATAGAAACCAAACCTATCTGTAGGGAGGAAGTAAAACAAGTGAAATAAAGAAGAACAAGGAAGAAATTTGAGATAGAATGGAAAGGTAAAATCAATGTCTGATTTCTTATTCTAAGTCTCAACGATATTATTTACTTAGAATTTGAGGGGTTTAGGCAGCTACCCTAGGTAAAAGACTGTCAAAAATATTACCACGGACACGAGTCCAAATATAATTTTGTTACAAGAAACCAAAATGCAGGGAGAAGACTTACAAAAAACAAATAGGAGGATATGGAAAAAATGAGAGATCCTTAATCAATGAACATAGCAAAAATAAGGGGTATTGGCCACTATGTGGAACCACCAACTGTTCCTAGTGATAGGGGCGGCCTCCACGAGAGGGGTGTTGATGCTTCAATTACAAAATAGGGAAAAATGGAAAATTTGTACTATAGTTAATTTCTATGGAGCATAGATAATTAGATTACAAAGTGATCAATGGGTGACCATCCATACATTCAAAGACAACTACTCAGAGGACCAATGGATCGTGGGGGAAGATTTCAATGCAAAACTTATAATAGAGAAACAACAAGGAATTAGAGCCATATTAGAGGACAAGAATAGGTTCTTCTCAGAAATAACATGTAAAATTAACCTAATATATATTCCAACTATGGATAGCTGCATGATCTATACAAATAGAAGAAAATAAGGTGAAATGGTCAAATCTTGCTTGGATCATTTCTTCATGGCAAAGGAATTATACCTGCATACCAATCATCAAGGGAGGGTCATGGATAGGCTTTCTTCAGACAATTTTATAGTAAGACTTACCATAGAAGAAGATAATCATAAGGTCGTAGGAACTTTTATGGTGGTTGAAATATGAGGATTTGGAGGATGACTTAAAGGAATGGTAGGAAGTAGGGAAACCAAGATTTGGGATAACATAATTAAAACTCCACAAACAACTAAAATATGTGACCCAACTAAAGGAGTGGAGTAAACACAAGAAGAAACTCATTAGAATCCAAAAGAATGAAATCAAGGATCAGAAGGAGAAGATTGCTCGAGAGATAATACAAGGAACTATTATGAAATATCTGTTGCAACATGAGGTAAAACTTCTTAGGAGAGAGGAAGCTTTAGAGGAACAAGAAGAGATCTACTGGAGGTAAAGAGATAAAGTTACATGGTTAAAGGAGGGGGATCAAAACACAACTTTCTTCCATAAGACAATAATAACTAGAAGACAACATAATAGAATTATAGATCTTATATATTTTATGGTTAAGGTAAAAACCAATGGAAGTGAAATGAAAACTATAGCAAATTAGTACTTCCATACCCTATTCAGTAGCAATGAAAATTTGAATGCAACATGGTAGGAGAAGATACTAGAGGTAATTCCGCAATCAGTCAAACTTGTACACAATAAATTATTAATGAAGGAAATTTCTTTGGAAGAAACATCACAAATCATTAAAAAAATACAAACAAGAAAGACCCCAGGACCAGATGGGTTCCCCATTTAATTTTATCAAAACTTATGGGAAATTGTGGGCCAAGCAGTGGTGGAGACATTGGAGGAAATCAGATAAAGTAAGCAAATGTTAAAAGACTTAAATCATACTTTTATTACTTTAATAAATAAGGTTTCACATAGTGAGATAATTAGAAATTAGAGGTCTATTTCACTATGTAATATAGTATACAAGATATTAAAAAAGCTTATGGTTATGGTGGAGAGGTTAAAACCTTTTTTACCAAATCTGATTTCAAGTGAGCAAGGTGGTTTTGTTGAAGGTAAAAAAATTCTAGATGGAATAGTAGTGGCCCAAGAGGTGATACACACAATGTCCAAGTAGAAGGACCCATGTATGTTTATTAAATTAGTTTCTAAAGCCTATGGCAGAGTAGACTAGAACTTTATGGAAAGGATTTTAGAAAAAATGGGCTTTGTAGAGGGGTGGAAAGACTGGGTAAAAGCATGTACATGGACCACATCATTCTTAGTTTTGATAAATGGCAGTCCTTCCATGTTCACAACAGGATAAGGGTTGAGGCAAGGGGACCCTCTTTTCCATTATATTTTTATCCTTTATGCAAAGGGTCTAGGGAGACTATTAGAAAAAGGGAGACAAGAGGGGAGGCTAAGGGGTCTAAAAATAGGCTCTCAAATTGAGGTAAATCACCTCCAATTTGTGGATAATACTACTCTTATTAGTCAAACCAATATCCTAGTAGCAAGAAACATAAAAGAAGTTTTATATGGGTATATTCAATATACCGAGAAAAATTTAAATGAAAAAAGTCTCAAATAGTTTTTTCCAATACAATGAAGAGCATGAGAGATAAAATTATACAACTATTGAACTTCATGGAAACTCCTTTACCCATAGAGTATCTAGGAATACCTTTATCTGCAAAATAAATAAAAAGTAAGGAGTGGAAAAGGTTGATTGACAAACTACAAGCTAAGTTGAATAATTGGAAACTCAAATGGCTAAGCTTGGGAGGAAGACTTACAATGATTAAGTTGTGCTACAAGCCCTCCCAGTTTATAAATTTTCCATACTTCAAGCTCCAAAGGGAATTCTAAAATATATTGACAAACACACAAGAAATTTTTTATGGTCAGGCATAAGGGGAAAAAATTAGCACTAGTTGGGTGCGAGAAGATATGGCAATCAAAAATAGAGAGGATTGGGGATAAGATCAACATTCCAAAATAATAGGGCACTAGTAGGGAAGCTATGCTAGAGATGTAATACAATTGTTGGGGGCTTATGGAGCAGGTTGTTACAAGCCAAATATTACCCAAGAGTGGCTGAGGAGTTAATAAAACCATAGTATGGAGAACAATGGAAGTGGGTTAGGAGTTAATAAAACCATATCTATATTTGCAGTTAGGGGATGGATAGGATGCTCTCTTTTAGGATGATTCATGGAATAAATCCCAACCAATTATTTAGATATTCATAGATATGGAGAGTTGTAAAGCAGAGCTTCGGGAGGTAGGGTGGTTGAAAGCCTCTCACTATATGAAATCATGGAATAAACATGTGCCAGATTTACTACAATGGAAACATCCTCAAGAATTGCCAATGAGGGGAACAAAGGAACTAACTGAAATAGGGAAAAAATATTGCACCTAATGTAGCTAAACAATATGCATCTATCGTTAATGTGTTATGAGCATCAAAACAGAAGCATGCAAGTAAAAGTGGAAGAGATACCAAATTGCAAGAAATGAAATAAAAGGAAGTTTATTTCTATTAATTTGATGGTTCAAAACCACGGTTACATAGATGTCCCCTTGAGGGCTCAATATGGTGATACAATTGTTTACAAAATGACGGGTGCTCAAAGGATCAAGTCCTTTCAAAGAAGCTTGCGTGCACTTCCAATGTCTTTCCTCGTACACACAATTGAGGTGGGTAAACCTATGATGCTGCCAATTTGTTCTCTGATATCATACTCCTTCCTTGTACCCTATAGGACCTACACCTGTACACAAGGAAATCAGAATCGTTAAATAGCAAGTGTGTATGATAAAACATGCAATCCACACAAGAACTAAAATACTAGAAAGTATGAATGTGGAAGATATATATTGAAAACAACTCCAAATGACTTGAAATTGCAGAGGTATATAAAATATATGGTTTTGGGAAGATATAACTAAAAACAGAACCAAAATTACATCCTATGGCATGGCGTAATCACAGTAGACCTTCGAAGCCTACAAAACCCAAAGAAAGCAATTTATGCCTCTAAACATATTAAAAATACATTAAACTTGGATAGTATGCATAAAATATGATTTAAGAGAACCCATATGATTAGATTTGTAAAGTTAATAATAGTTTGATGTGCATATCCATATGGTCCCAGGAAGCCTGCAAGAGACCCTACAAAACACTAAAAACAAGATATATCACTCAATATGACTCCAAAATGCATGAAATTTGTACAAGAGACTCATATGCTACCATATAATATGCCTAAAAAATAATAGGAGAAAAATATTGTACAGATATATCCTTGTCTCGGGGTAGGACGGTCAAGACTATCATAGAATAGGGATTGTCCTGGGGTGGGATGGCCACCAGTTCTACCCCTAATTTATCACTAATTCCTCTATGAATTGGTTAAGAACATCCTCAATGGTGTTGTCATCAAATTTGGTAGTGAAATTCACCCAGATGATCCAATTTTGTAAACAAATTCTACCTCCTAGTTCACTCGTAAACCTCCTTTGCTAGGTAGAGATTCTGAGAGAAGGGCACAAAATGGTGAGGGGAAATCTTGGCAGCACTCCATTGCTAAGTCTCAAAACTCCTCTCTATATTTTGTATGGAAAAATGATCTACTTTATAGCCAAAGGAAGCCTTTGGGCAAAAAGGCATGCGAGGGCATGCAAGGCAAGATGTGCCATTTGGCCAACATGGTGGCATGCATTGGAGGGGGAAGAGAATCTCCCTATTTGACCTCTTACATGTAGTATGTCATAAGGATGTTGCATCCTCTGACCTGCATGCTTGGATAGGCAGGGCAAATGGCACTTTTTGATCACCATTTATTTGCGAGTTTGACTTTTTGGGGGTCAAAGCTCATGGTCGTCCCACCCAGGGACGACCACACATGGCCATCCTTGGGTGGGATGACCATGAATTGTGGCCATCCCGAGGTGGTACGACCATGCCTATATGCCCCAAAACTTTCCAAAAGTGGGGTAAAAGCTCCCAAAAGTAGTTATAACCACTGTAAAACCTCTGACGGTTGCCCAAGGGGGTCATAAGGTGTCAATTAGACCTTTTCTTAGTCGCCTAATCAGATTGACCCGATTTTAGTGTCTACAGATGTCCCTTTTTGAGATGCGTTGTGTGCAGCACAACGCTGAGCAAAAATAGATGACTAAAATGTTGAATGATTAAGTCTATTCAATAACATAACCAAATTTAGATGCCCCAATCATGGAAAGAGCATACATTCTTGAATCCTTGCTTCTGACGAGCTAAGAAACTTGCTTCAAGTACCACCTTGCATTTCAGGTTGACTTGACCTTGGACACTATTTCATTTCATAAGGAGGCAGGGCCTATTATCCTTGATGCTTCATAATGTAAAGCATTTACTTAAGTGAAATTTTTGCTTGTTTTCTACCCCAAGTAGGGGCGTGATTGTCTTTGTCAAAGATTCATTGAACGAACACAATTTGCATGATTGAGTGTGTGATTGTTGGTTGTGATTATGAATGCACTAAGTATGACTACCCCCTCAAGTGACGAGTCAGTGAGGGAGTGACCAGTGGTAAAAGCAACAAGTCACTTGACACATATGACTTTTTTGGGGTTTCTTCCGATTTTACTCATTGAAAATGGAGTATTTTGAGAGGATTTTAATGATGTTGTTGATGCTACGCGGAAGGAAGGAGCTGAAAACTTCATTCTCGTGGGGCGGTCTGGCCACAATGGCCTTCTTAGGGTGTGAGGTAAAGACTTTACCATTTATCCAAGAGAAATTTAGATTCATTGTGATACTATGTGAAATTTGACCAAATTTGAGCATTTTTGGTGGGTTTTGGACCCTTTTTGGTGCCTTTTATGTTGTTTTGGAAATTTTGATTGTTTAATTATTTTTTATTTTTTTTATTTTTGATGAGATTTCTTAGAAGAAATAAAATGTATATCACATCAATACTAGATGCCCCAACCATAAAAAGGGTATGCATCTCTGGATCAAAAATTTGTATTTTTGAAATATTTGGCCAACCGGGGCTCGTGGGGAAATGCCCACTTTTAGGAATTTTTGAAAAATTTTGAATAATGAAGAGTTAAGACTCAAAAATTCCATGAGAGGTGTAGAAGGAGCTAACTAAGACAACAAAAAAAATTTGGCAATTTTGGGGTTTTCTAGACAATTTTATGACTCCTTTAGTGTAGTTTTTCCCTATTTTCGGCTTCGAAAATAGAGTAATCATAAAACCAACATAAATTTTTTGTTATAGCTCTGATTTGCATGTTTCTCAATACATTGGATGCAGAATCAAAAAGTAGGGTTTGGTCCTAGATATAGGATCTCATGTTGACTACCCAAGCAATAAGGAGACACCCAAAGTAGATAACATGATTATCTCTTTTAAGGATTAGATCTATATGATTATCTATTTTAAATATTTAAGTTTTAGATGTGAATCCCTAATCAAATGATCAAAGAAGCACACAAGAAAACAATGTGATTATCTCCTTTAAGTTTTAGATGTGAATCCCTAAGCTATTTTGTGTGTTTAGATTTGTTGTTTCTCTTGCTTTCTTGTTTGTGTTTTGGACTTAGAATGAGGTAACTCAACCAAAGTGGTGACTAGGAACACTAGTGCCAAACATGAGTTTCTTAAAAGAGTCTAGGGTACACCGCTTAAAACCCATAATGAGTGGAGGGTTCACCTAGCTTTTCCACTCTGAATCAACAAGTGATTCCAATAGTGGGAGGGAGTTTAAACACCAGTGAGCTATTCCATATTGAGAGATTGCCCTATTCTACCTAAGGTATCTAGGGGGCAAGTTGGTGGAAGGAGGTGAAATCCAACGTCACCGATCTGAATTGGGGGTTGGTGATGAAATCCAACCTTACCAATGTTATTGTGATACATGAAAGTGTGTGTGGTTATTTTTAAGCCCAAATAAATTAAACAATGAAGCATTCTATTATAATTCACTAAATTAAAGCAGAAAGGTATGTTTTACTTTCAGAAAGCTAGATAAAAAGAGACCTACAAGATGCAAACCCTAAATGATGGCCTACCCATTAGGTAGCCTACATGCAAGCAAAACATACAAGGGCATCATAACTTAAATTCTTTTTTATTTTCTTTTTTGTTATTTTTGAATTTATAAGAAAAGGAAACTATCTTTCTACCTTTCTAGCAAACAAAACATGCAATAAAAACCAAATTTTAGCTAATTTTGACTATGTAATAGAAAACAAAAAGTTTAGGTACCTACCTTATCACCTGAGAAACCTGCTATTTCTAGCATATGAGCAAAAAATACTCTATTTTATGGCCATAACAAGGTGGTATACTACCATTTTTATGGCTATCCTATTGTGGGAAGGTTGTGTGGTCATCCTAGGGTGAGTTGAGGAGCAGTCCAGAGGCCGTTTCAAGCCAGGACGACTAGTACTTGCAATAGAAGCCAAGCAAAAATCGAGGTTAAACCTTAATAAAAACAATAGGGATAGGGTCCCACTATGATCACCACTGAATTAGGGGAAAAATGGTGCACCCAATGCAACTAAACAATATGCATCTATCTCTAATGTGTTATGAGCATCAAAACGGAAGCATGCAAGTAAAAGTGGAAGAGATACCAAATTGCAAGAAATGAAATAAAAGGAAGATTATTTCTATTAATTTTATGGTTCAAAATAATGGTTACATATATCTCCCCTTGATGGCTCAATATGGTGATACAATGTTTTACAAAATGACAGGTGCTCAAAGGATCAAGTCCTTTCAAAGAAGCTCGCATGCACTTCCAATGTCTTTCCTTGTACCCACAATTGAGGTGAGTGAACCTATGATGCTTCCATTTTATTATCTGATCTTGTACTCCTTTATTGTATGCTTTAGAAACCAGCACCTGCATGCAAGAAAATGAGAATCATTAAATAACAAGTGTGTATGGTGAAAACATGCAATCCCCACAAGCATTGAAAAACTAGAAAACATGAATATGAAAGACGTCTATCTAAATCAACTCCGAATGACTTAAAATTGCAAATGTATGTAAAATATATGGTTTTGGGTATATTACTAAAATAGAACCTAAATTGCATATGATGGTGTGACGTAATCGTAGTAGACCTTCGAAGCTTGCAAAACCCAAAACAAGCAATTTATGCCCCTAAACATATCCAAAATGCATGAAATTTGGACAGAATGCATAAAATAAGATTTCAAGACAACCAACATGGTCATATTTGCTAAATCAAGCATAGATCCCTATGCATATCTAGATGACCTTTGTAGACCTGCATAAGACCTTGTAAAACACTAAAAATGCGATATCTCACTCAATATAGCTCCAAAATGCATGAAATTTGGAAAGTAGAATCATATGATAATATATAATCTAAAAAAAATAACAGTAAATAAATAATGTACATATCAGCCACCATCCTGGGATGGGATGGTTGGGACTGTCATAGACTAGGGACCATCCTAGGGTGGGACGACCACCAGTTTTGCACTTATTTTATCACCAATTCCTCTATGAATTGGTTAGGTATCTCCTAAATAGTGTTGTCATTGAATTTGGTGGTAAAAATCACTTATATGGTTCGATTTAGTGATCAAATTATGCCTTGTAGATCACTCGCAAACTTCCTTCACTAGGTAGAGATTTTGAGGGAAAAGGGCATAAAAAAATGAGGGGAAATCTAGGCAGCACTCCATTGCTATGTCTCAAAACTCCTCTCTATATCTTGTGTGGAAAAATAATCCACTTTATAGCCAAAGGAAGCGTTTGGGTGAGAAGGCATGCGATGGCATGCAGGGCAAGAGGCACCATTTGGCCAACAGGGTGGCATACATTGGAGGGGGGGAGAATCTCCCTATTTGACCTCTTACATGTAGCATGTCATAAGGATGTTGTATCATTTGACTTGCATGGTTGAATATGTAGGGCAAATGGAAATTTATGGTCACCATTTATCCATATTTGAATTTTTGGGAGTCAAACCTTGTGGCCATCCCAATCTAGGATGACCAGGTTGCCATCATCCTGGGGTGGGATGACCATAAACTATGGCCATCCCGGGGTGGGATGGTCATGCCTACATGGACCAAAAGATCCCAAAAGTGGGGTAAAGCCTTCCACGAGTGGTTATGACCATTGTAAAATCTTTGAGGGTTGCTCAAGGGGGCCATATAGTGTCAATTAACCAGTGCTTTTGATTGCCTAATCATATTGACCATATTTTAGTGTCTACAGATACCCATTTTTGAGATGTGTTGTGTGTAGCACAACCCTGAGCAAAAATAGATGACTAAAATGCTAAATAATTAGGGTTATTCAATAACCTAACCAAATTTTGATGCCCAAATCATAGAAAGAGCATGTGTTCTTGAATCCTTGCTTCTAACCTGGTAAATACATTGGTCTTGGTTTCTCTTCAGCTTCCAGGTATGCTCAGGGGACTTATAACACTAGGCGTTAGGGAATACCAAGTATTTTGGTAACTTTTGAGGTGTACCAATAGGTAGGTTCATCTGTCTTATTATGTGCTTAGTTGTAATATTTGCTTGTTTTCTGCCCTAAGTAGGGGCATGATTGTATTTTTCAAAGATTCATTGGACGAACATAATTTGCATGATTGAGTGTTTGATTGTTGATTGTGATTATGAACTTGCTAAGTATGACTACCCCCTCAAGTGATGAGTCGATGAGGGAATTACCAGTGATAAAAGTGACGAGTCACTTGACACATATGACTTTGTTAGGGTTACTTCAGTTTTACTCATTGAAAAATGAAGTATTTTTGAGAGGATTTTGGTGCTTTTTTTGATGATTCATGGAAGAAAGGAGTTGAAAACCTCATTCCCATGGGGCGGTCCAGCCACAATGGCCTTCTTAGGGATTGAAGTAGTAAATTTGCAATGCATCCATGAAGAATTTGGGTTCCATATTGATCTTGAGTGAATTCCATCAGTTTTGACTTGTTTTTGGTGGGTTTTGGACCCTTTTTGGTGCATATTTGATGTTTTTGATGTGGTTTTAATTGTTTTTGAATTTTTTTTATTTTTGATGATATTTCTTAGAAGAAATAAAATGTATATCACCTCAATGCTAGATTACCCAACCATGAAAAGGGTGCACATATCAGAATAATTGCCTCCAACAAGTTAAGGAACTTGATTTTGGTAATCTTTGGGATATTGGCAAACAAGCTGATGTCAAATATTAGCCTTGATGGTGATTAAGAGATAAGATTAAATAAAATCTTGGCCTTGATGGCAATTAGGAGAGAAATATAATTCGAATCCTAACCTTGATGGCAATTAGGAGATAATCTTAAATCGAATCCTAGCCTTGATGGCAATTAGGAGAGAAAGCTTAAGTCGAATCCTAGCCTTGATGGCAATTAGGAGATAAGCTTATGTTGAATCCTAGCCTTGATGGCAATTAGGAGAGAAATATTAAGTCAAATCCTAGCCTTGATGGCGATTAGGAGATAAGATTAAATCAAATCTTAGCCTTGATGGCGATTAGGATATAAGCTTAAATCAAATCCTAGCCTTGATGGCAATTAGGAGAGAAAGCTTAAGTTGAATCCTAGCCTTGATGGCAATTAGGAGAGAAATATTAAGTCGAATCCTAGCCTTGATGGCAATTAGGAGACAAGCTTAAATTTAATCCTAGCCTTGATGGTAATTAGGAGACAAGCTTACTATTTTGCCTAAATTTTCTCTTGATATTTTGCTTATTTACCCCAAGCAAGGAGGGTGCATGATTGTCTTCGGCAATGATTCATAAGATGAATGTGATTAACTTGATTAAGTTATCAATTTTTGATTTGGATTATTCTTGTTATTATTATGACCAATGTACTTAATGGATGTTGTTGTGGTATTTTAGGGTGACCTAGACGATCATAGACCGCCTAGGAGTGCTTCGGGTTGACCAAGCAGTATGTAGATACCCTTAGAGCCTTTTGGGGTGACCTAGATGGTCATAGAACACCTAGGGGTGTTTAGGTTTGACCAAGCAATATGTATATACCATTGGAACATTTTGAGGTTGATTTATTAGTTGTTTGATTGTTGATTAAGGGGGTATGATATCAATAATGCCCCATTTGATGTTTAAATTTTTTGTGTGATTTGCAATTGTGCACTTTTGGACCATTAGATGCATTATGTGTTATGATTTATGGATGCATTAATGGATGTAATGCCTATTGATGATGTGAATATGCTATATGTATATGATTTACTAATGACATGCACTAGCTAGATGATAAATGTATGATTAGATGTTGTGATCTAGATGTGTAGATGCTCTACTATGTATGCATATATCTATGCAATGGTGAATGTTAAATGCATGTTTAATTTAGTTCAAATTTTTTTATGCACTTATTGTAGACACTAAAATGTGGTAAACCTGATTAAGCACCCACAAACAATGATCAAATTGACATCATATGGCCCCTTGGGCAGCCCTCAGGAGGCTCACAGTGGTTCTAGCCACTCCAAAAAGGTCTTTGGAGGCTAATGGCCCAATTTTGGGAGGTTTTGGCCCAAAATTCACCACCCTAGGATGGTGGTAGATTCCCATAATCCCACCCTGGGATGGTGGTGAGCCATCATCCCAGGGTGGGACGGTGAGCAGGTTTGACCTAGAAAAAGTCAAATCTAGGACATTTGGCACCCAAAAACTACCATTTAGCATGCCATATGGAGCATGCGGGTCAGAGGGAACTGAAGCCTTATGACACACTTATTAATGGAGGCCAAAATTTGAGATTCTCTTCCACACCCATTGCATGCCTCCTGTTTGACAAGTGGCACCTCCTTCCATGCATGCCCTTGCATGCATTTTTGCACATGAGCCCCTTTGGGCTATAAAATGGATACAATGTCCCAATAAAACACACATATAGATAAGGATATGAGTTCTAGGATATGCAATGGAGTTATTTCAAGATTTCCCCTCACCTTATTGCACCTTTTTGCCCTCGAAATCTCTCTTTTGCCAAGGAGGTTATCGGGTGACTTCAAGAAGGTAATCCGAGCATAACTTTTCCATCTGGGTGAATTTCTTCACCAAATTCGATGAAAACACACCTTAGGTTGTTTAGGAACATATTATAGTGATTTTGGTAGCAAAAAGTGTCCATAATTGGTGGGTATCCCCTCCCAGGGTGCCCCCCAAATAGTTGCAGTCACCACTGTCCCCCCTGGGATGAGGGTAAATTATTACACAATTTCACTACTTTTTTAATTATTATTTTTCTATATTATCCCATGATGCTAAATTTCAAATTTCAGGTTATTTGGAGTTAAATTGACAAAGTTATAGCATTTTTAAGTTTTTGTAGGCTCGTAGGGCCCATCCGGGCACCCCAATTTGATGCAGGTGGATCTGGGCCCCAATTTGAAAATATAATAATATGGGTTGTCTTGAAATGTCAATTTATGCATACTATCCAAATTTCATGAGTTTTGGATATGTTTAGGTTCGGGATTTTCTTGTCTTCTTCTTTGCAGGTTGCAGGCGAGCGACGCAAAATAGAGGGGTCTACAGATGTAATTTCTAATCTAGTTTTTGTTATATCCTCTCAAAAAATCCTTTTTAACATCTCTCAAAATTTTCAAGTCATTTGGACATGTTTTGATATATTTTTAATATATGTGCTATTTTTCCCTATGGGGATTGGATGTTTTCCACCATACACCCTTGCTATTTGACCCCTTTGGCTTCCTTGTGTGCAGGTGAAGGTTCTTAGAAGGAATTGGGAAGGAATATCAGACATCATATATTGAAGATACAAGCAGCGGTGGCATTGGCCCACTCACCTCGATTGTGGGTATGAGGAAAAGCACTGGATGTGCACCCTGATTCCTTGGAGGAATTGATCCTTGGGCACCCAAAACATTGTAAAAATTGTATCACATTTTGATCCCTCAAGGGTACTATTGTGTAACCTTGGATTTGATCCACCCAATTAATAAAGAAGACACTCGTTTCATTTCATTCTTTATTGCTTGGTATTGCTTCATTTTCATATGCATGCTTCCGTTTGATGCTCATGTGCAATATGGGATAGATACACATATTTTTTCTCTTAATTAGGTGCACCAATTTTCCCTAATTCAGTGGTGATCATGGTGGGACCCTTGTCCCTTATGATTTGGGTGAAAATCTGACCTCAATTTTGCAATTTTTGCCCTTTTGTGTGAGGGCTCCCTCCCCACCCTGGAATGGTGGAAGAGCCTTTATCTAGCACACCCTGGGATGGTGGCTTCACCATACCACCCTAGGATGGTGGTGAGGCTTCTAATAATCCCACCCTGGAGCGGTGGTGAAACAGAGAAATTTTTGCCCAAAAATTCAGAATTTGGAGAGCTCAAAATGGACAAAGTAAGTGCCTAAAACCTCTGTTTTTTTGCTACATTTTTAGAGACTGTCAAAAATAAGTTTTCTTGCTTCATTTTCTTGCATAGAAAGGTTAAAAGTTACATTTTTATTTTCTTATAACATCACATAGCAAAAGGAAGAATAAAAATCAAAAGAAACTTGAAGTAGCGATGCATCTTTGTGGCTTGATTGCTTGTGGCTTACCCAATGGGTAGGTTAGCATTTAGGGCTTGCATCTATAAGTGACATTTGTAGGTTCTTTTTATCCTATATTTTTTAAATTAAAACACACCTATTGCATGCATTTAGTGAATGATCATTGAATGCTTCTTTGCTTACTTTCTTTGGGCTTAAAAGGAACCACACACACTTGCACGTTCCACTATAACATTGGTAAGGTTGGATTTCATCACCAACCCCCAATTCATACTGGTGATGTTGGATTTCACCTCCTTCCACCAGCTTTCCCTATAGATGCCTTAGATAGAATAGGGCACTCTCTCAATATGGAATAGGTCACTAATATTCAAACTGCCTCCCACTATTGGAAACATTGTTTCAGAGTGGAAGAGCTAGGCGAACCCCCCATTGGGATTTAAGCGGTGTACCCTAGACTCTTTTGAGAAATCATGTTTGGCACTAGTGTCCCTAGTCACCACTTTGGTTGAGTTCCCTCATTCTAATTCCACAACAAAGATCAAAGAACAACAACAAATCTAAACACACTAAAATTAGTTTAGGACACACATTTAATCAGTAAAAAGATAATCATATTGTATGCTTTGTGTGTTTCTTTGTTATCTGGGACCAAAACCTAAACCTAATTTTTCAAAAAATAGGGTTTCAAAAAACACACACTAAAATTAAAAATCTAATTTTTTATTCTACATCCAACACTTCAATAATCGTGCAAAATGGAGCTATAACGAAAAAGTTATTTTGGTTTTATTTTTACTCTATTTTTGACCCCAAAAATAGCAAAAAACTGCACTAAAATGGTCATAGAGTGGGCTAGACAACTCCAAAAAGTGCCAAATTTATTTTGTTGTCTTAGTTATCCCCTAGGGCACCTCTCCTAGAAATTTGGTCCTAAATTTCTTGTTCATTTCAAATTCTAGTTTCCGCTCAATTTTAAAAATACAAATTTTTGACCCAAAAATCAAATTTTGGAGACCTAGCCCATTATGATCAGCTCATCGCACTGATTGTTTTGATATATAACACTTATAAAATTTTTGGGAAAGTCAAAATTTTCTAAAATGGCCGATGGACCCCCATTTTACCAATTTTGTCCAAAGGCGGTTGAAAACAAGACCTCCAATTTAGTGAGAGATTCAAGCTCCATAGCCAGTGAATATATCCAAATAATTCTATAGGACATGCCCATACCTGAATGGCATCCTAGGTCCTATCATAACAACATCATCCCTAGGGGGCAAACCTTGAGATCCCTACTAGGGAAGCACTCATAGGTCCTCTAGGAAAACTTCCTGACTTGGGATACCTTGATAGAATTCTATATAGCAAATAATCTGCCCACTGAGGGGTCTAATAGATCAATATCATGGGTTCACACCCCAACTTACTCTATACATCAATCAAAATATGAACATGAGAGTACACCATGGCCTAGCCTGGATGAGCAAACCACCCCATTTGATCAAGCAAGTTGCCCTCATACTCCTCAAAGAGAGCACTCAACATCCACACATCGTGCTTCTATGCAGCCTGAATATATAGAGCTTACATCCAAAACTGAATATGAGGCTTTCCTAATAGATGAGGGAGAAGATCCCAACCATCTACCTACTCCTCGTGAAGAGTACTTGGTGCAACCATATGGTGGCTCTACATCATCGGACTATATAGAGCCAATTCATAAATCAGAGTCTCAAGGTAATGTGATCCTTAGGGAGCATGGAAAACAAGCATTAGACCCTACTAGGGGGGAAAGACATGATAAACCCATCCATATTTCAAATATGAGGATACACAAACCCCATGCAATGAAGCAACCAGATCATACTCATCAAGCAATTAGGCCAAATATTAATAGGCAACAACATACGAATCAACTCCAGTTGGCTCAACAACAAGTACATCAACAATGGGTGGACTCACAATGAGCACACCTACAAGAGTTGTATCAATGAAAGATACAAGAACAACAAAAGATACAACAAGAGCAATTACATAATGCAATACCTAAAGTTGTGCTTACACCTAGCACCTATAGGATGCAACAACGGGCAAGATGCCCAATACAATCTCAAAATCTTCCCCCTTGGCCACGCCAAACTCGCATTCAATATCAAAGGCCATTATCTAGTTATCATCAAAAGCCTCATACTCCTCAATAGTACCAAGATCAATACGAGGAGGAATCATATGAAGAGTCCCAATGGGAACATCAGGATCAAATAGATGCCTACCTTGAACCCAGTTATGATGAGGTACCTAATGATCATACTTATCATCCACCTCAACATCAAAAGTGACCTCCTTCATCTAATAAAGGGCGAAAATAGGACGATCATATTATGTCATCAGGGCCATACAAAGTGCTAGCTGATCGGGTTGAAGGCATTAGAAAAGCTAGATCAAATTTTGGGTTATCAAAAACCCACACTAAAGTAGCTTAGTAATCAACCTTTACATCCATCAGTGTCATCACTGACATACCCATCAAATTTCTAGATGCCCAAACTTGAAGATTTCAAAGATGATGAAGATGCAGAAGAGCACATGATAATCTTCATTCTTAAGTGCTCTCATCTTCAAGATTATGACCCTTTGATGTTGAGAATATTCATTACAACATTATCTAGAGATGCTTTAGAATGGTATAATCATCTACCACGTCATAGCATAAAAACCTTTGAGCAATTGGCCGATGCATTTTTGGGACGTTTTGCCTCTAGCGCTAAGAAAAGGATAAACTTGACTGACTTGTCTAGCCTTCATCAACTTGATGATGATCCAGTCATGGAGTATGGTAATAGATGGATAAAGGTGATGTTAAAACTACCTTTCACCCTACCCACAATGGAACTCATCTGAATTTTTACTAGAATTTGTTCAAAGTAGATTTCACTTCTTTTACAATTACAACGATATCAAACATTCGAGGAGGTCTTAGCACAAGCCCAAATCATTGAGGACATCAAGGTCTAGGAGGGTGATGTATGACTCCACAAAGGGAACAACCAAACAAGAACATTAAAGGTGGTAACACGCAACAAAATGTAGCCCCAATCAATCAAGTGGTTCTAAGCATCCCTAAACCCTTAAACCAAGCTCCCCCACCACAATTACCAGTGCAACCTAATTACCAGGCTCAGCCTCCATTGGCAAAAAACCATCTGCAACAAAAACAAAGACAATATACTCATTTTTTAGAGCCCTTAGAATCAATCTTCAATCGATTGTATGAGGCACGAGCAATCACACTTCCTAAGATCCATCCATTGAAACCTAACAAACATAGATCAAAGGCACACAAGAAATATCTATATTGTGTTTACCATAAATACCATAGACAAAGAGGTCATGACATCCAGACATGTTATCCCTTTAGAGATTTAGTTTAGGATATGATCGAGATGCAAGAGCTTCTGGTTGAAAATCCTCTTGCTCCTAACAACCAACCAATAGGAGACTTCCAAGACCTCTGGCCCATACACGAAGCAAACACAACATCTACCAACCACTTTGAGCAACCCAAAGGTAGCATACCTTCCCCACCATCCACATCACAACCAATGAATCATAGTGAGAACTCTAATGATATCACACATTTCTCACCTTCATTGAGTAGCACACACATTGGGGGTGCCTAAGGTATCGTGCCTTCCCCCTCGCAAAACACTCAAAATTCAAAAACAATTTAAAACACCAAAAATCCAAACAAATCATAAAATGTCAAAATCCATAAACATTCAAAATAATCAAAATTTTAAAAATATTGCAAAACATTAAAACACAAAAATATTTGGCATGTACCCTTGCATACTTTAATTGCATTGCATTAGGTATTTTTCAGCCATTATAATTGCATTAGGATAGGTCCTGTTTAACATCACATCAATCACAGTAAATTTTGGGGGTATATAAGGTATTGCACCTTCCTCCTAAGAACACAAAGTAAGCAAAGTTACAAAATTCTCCAAGGGTATCTACATACCGCTTGGTCAACCCAGAACACTCCTAGACTATCTAGGATCATCTAGGTCAACCCTAAAAGCCCCAAAGGCATCCATAAGCCCTTTGGTCACAACAAAATGCCCCTAGGTAGTCGTAGACACTTTTTAAGTGCCGCTAACCATCCTAGGTCACCCAAAAGGCTCCTAGCAGGTTTTCACCATCTAGGTCAAGTAAAAATGCTCCTAGACTATCTACGATCATCTAGGTCAACCCTAAAAACCCCAAAGGTATCCATAAGCCCTTTGGTCACAAAAAAATACCCCTAGGTAGTCGTAGATATGTTTTTTAGTGTCGTTGAATACCGTCTAGGTCACCCAAAAGGCTCCTAGCGGGTTTTCACCATCTAGGTCAAGTAAAAATGCTCCTAGACTATCTATGATCATCTAGGTCAACCCAAAAATCCCCAAAGGTATCCATAAGATCTTTGGTCACAACCAAATACCCTTAGGTAGTCATAGACACTTTTTAAGTGTCGTTGAATGTCTAGGTCACCCAAAAGGCTCCTAGTAGGTTTCACCATCTAGGTCAAGTAAAAATGCTCCTAGACTATCTACGATCGTCTAGGTCAACCCTAAAATCCCCAAAGGCATCCATAAGCCATTTTGTCACAACCAAATGTCCCTAGGTAGTCGTAGATATGGTTTTAAGTGCCGTTGAATGCCTAGGTCACCCAAAAGGCTCCTAGCGGGTTTTCACCGTCTAGGTCAAGTAAAAATGCTCCTAGAATATCTACGATCATCTAGGTCAACCCAAAAATCCCCAAAGGTATCCATAAGCCCTTTGGTCACAACCAAATGCCCCTAGGTAGTCGTAGACACTTTCTAAGTGTCGTTGACCGTCTAGGTCACCCAAAAGGCTCCTAGTAGGTTTTCACCGCCTAGGTCAAGTAAAAATGCTCCTAGACTATCTACGATCATCTAGGTCACCCCCCAAATGCCCCAATGGCCCCCCAATAAGCCCGTTGGTCACATGTATATACATATCAATAAAAAACTCAAAAAAATCATCAAAACATCAAAATACAAAAACATTGCATCGCATTGCACTTTCATACATATATATCAATCAAAATTAAAAAAAAAGAGGAACATTATCAAAATTTCAAAATTTCAAAAAATATTGCTTACTCATCAAGTCGCATACCATTGTATAATCGCTTAAATTAGGCATAATCATCATTTACACTTTGCATTTTAGAGTGGCTCATACATGTCTAGCACTAAGATGGTACACTAGTCACAATTCACAATCAATGTTGTCAAGGTCATCATTCACCTCATTCCATAGTTACTTATCATTTCCATCCACACTTCATATATTTCCATAGTCCATTCCATTCTCTTCACTTAACCATTTTTTTTAGAATGTCATTAGGGTTTTCGGTCACTTAGCCATATCTAGTTTCTTCTCAGATTTTGTAGAAGGCTAGAGAGATTTTTAGGAGGTAGAGTCTTGTTGAGATTTTGCCTCGTATACATCAAATCCCAACACATTTCACACTAATAAATCCAAGTTTGGTGAAAGGAAAGATGAAACCCACAAAGTGGTCTAGGGTACCTTGAGCGAAAATTTTATCCTGCTCATCCCCCTATGTGAATGGTTCAAGTATGCTGAGAATTGGCAAAAGGACAAGTTCTTCCCTACCCAATTCCCCAAAATAAATAGTGGTTTTCACCACTATCAAAAATACCAAACACCCTTGATCCCTAAAGTCATAAGGATTCATACTACATGTCCATGAGAAGGATGGGTAGTCATCCCCAAGGCCTAAAAGATCAATACCATTCAAAAGCAAAATCCCAAAAGTTCACCATCAAAATTCCCAAACACCCTTGATCCCTAAAGTCGTAAGGATTCGTACTACACATCCCTGAGAAGGATGGGTAGTCATCCCCAAGGCCTAAAAGATCAATATCATTCACAAGAAAAAAAATCCCACAAGCTCAACTTTGAAATCAAAATTCAAAATCAAAATCCTCAAAAAGCAACAATAAAAAGAAACAGTGGTTATCACCACTCCCCAAATCCCTTGCTCAAAGAAAATAAAATACAAAATAAACAATGATTATCATCACTACATATGAGCAAGTATCCCTATAAAATTGAATAAAAGAATGGTGCTTGAGCTTGAATCCTTGAAATTCTCAGCATTTAAAAAACCATTTAGGTGATCCTCATTATGGGTTTGGTGGATAGCCTATCTGGCAATGATGGTATCCTAAACGCATGATGATATGTCTACCACATTAGCTTTGCGTGTGTGTAGACCAATGTTTACATGTGGACGAGCTAGCTTTTGGTCACCTATACTACCTAGTGGTCTAATCCAACTGAGTACAAAACCTAGGATGGTGGCATTCATTGGGTGATCCTCAGTATAGGTTTGGTTGAGATCCTGCTTGGCACTGGTGGTATCCTTATGCATCTCACAGGAATGAACTCACTTGCACACACAAGGATATGAAGTACCTTGGTCATCCTAGCAGATTCATACCTTGTCAAAAAGTCTTGCATGGTTAGTATACAACTTTTGATCAGTTGACTAGATTGTTTGAGTCTCATGAAAACCTCATAGGCCTTCTAGAACATTCATTTTATTCATTCTATTTTATCACATGTATGTCAGTTTCCATTTGCACAAATCCATTACATAGTCTCATGACAATATTCCACATGAATTGATGAATTCTATACAGTCTATGGTGCTAACATAGTATGTCATATAGTGTTCATATTCCATCAATACACATCAATAGATCATCCATTTCATTATGCATACACACATTGCATATCATCAAATAACATCATAGTACAACACATGCATCCATCAATGCATCCATAGATCATAACACATAATGCATCTAACGCTGCAAATTATCATAATTGCAATTCAAGAAAACATTTTTGTAACATCCACTAGGGCATTATTGGTATCATACCTCCCCTAATCAGCAATCAAACAGTTAAGCAATCAACCTCAAAAAGCCCCAAAGGTATCCATAAACCCTTTGGTCACCCAAATTCTCCAAAGGTATCCATAAACCCTTTGGTCACCCCAAAATGCCCCAATGGCATCCACTAATTCCATTGGTCATAATAAAAACATGTTTAATCCAAATCAAGAATGGATAACTTAATCAAGTTAATCGTGTTCATCTTGCGAATCATTGCCAAATACAGTCATGCACCCCCTTTTCTTGGGGTAAATAAGCAAGATCAAAAGCAAATTCAAGCAAACTAGTAAGCTTATCTCCTATTGCCATCAAGGCTAGGATTTTATTTAAGCTTATCTCCTATTGCCATCAAGGCTAGGATTTGATTTAAGCTTATCTCCTATTGCCATCAAGGCTAGGATTTGATTTAAGCTTATCTCCTATTGCCATCAAGGCTAGGATTTTATTTAAGCTTATCTCCTATTGCCATCAAGGCTCGGATTTGATTTAAGCTTATCTCCTATTACCATCAAGGCTAGGATTTGATTTAAGCTTATCTCCTAATTGCCATCAAGGCTAGGCTAAAGCGTAGACTTGATCTCATATTCCAAATGCCACCAAGGCTAGGATTAGACTTAAGCTTGTTTGCCAATATGCCAAAGAACACCAAAATCAAGTTCCTTAACTTGTCGAAGGCATTAATTTCGAGAGGCATACCCTTTCCATGGTTGGGGCATCCAATGTTGACGAGGTATTCTTCTATGAAATCTCATCAAAACTCAAAAATTCAAAAACATTTAAAATAATTAAAACACAACAAAAAAAACACAAAAGGCTAAAGAAAAGATCCAAAACCCACCAAAATTAAGTCAAATCTGGGTCAAGTGACTCGTCACTTTTCTCACTAGGTCATTCCCTCAACAACTCATCGCTTGAGGGGGTACTCATGCTTAACAAATTAATAATAAAAAATCAACAATTAAACACTAAATAATGCAAGTTGCATTCATCCAATGAATCTTTGACAAAGATAATCATGCCCCTGCTTGGGGAAGAAAACAAGCAAATATCTCAATTAAGCACATAATAGTGCAAATGAAATTGCCTGTTCGTAACCTCAAAGGTTACCAAAATACTTAGTTTTCTCTAATGCCTAGGGTAAAGTTGGTTAGGTTATCGAGTAACCTTAATCATTCAACATTTTAGTCATCTATTTTTGCTCAGCGCTATGCTGCACACAATGCATCTAAAAAAGGGGCATTTTTAGACACTAAAATGTGGTAAACCTGATTAAGCACCCACAAAAAATGATCAAATTGACATCATATGGCCCCTTGGGTAGCCCTAAGGAGGCTCACAGTGGTTCTAGCCACTTTGGAAGGGTTTTTGGAGGCTACTAGCCCAATTTTGGGAGGTTTTGGCAAAAAATTCACCACCTTCCCACCCTGGGACGGTGGTAGATTCCCACCATCCCACCCTGGGATGGTGGTGAGCCATCATCCCAGGGTGGGACGGTGAGCAGGTTTGACCCAGAAAAAGTCAAATCTGGGATATTTGGTGCCCAAAAACTGCCATTTAGCATGCCATATGGAGCATGCAGGTCAGAGGGCACTGGATCCTTATGACACACTTATAAATGGAGGCCCAAACTGGATATTCTCTTCCACACCCATTGCATACCTCCTGTTTGACAAGTGGCACCTCCTACCATGCATGCCCTTGCATGCCTTTTTGCACATGAGCCCCTTTGGGCTATAAAATGGGTACAATTTCCACACAAAACACACATATAATAAGGATAGAATTTCTAGGATATGCAATGGAGTGCTTCCAATATTTACCCTCACCTTATTGCACCTTTTTTCCCTCAAAATCTCTCTTTTGCCAAGGAGGTTACCGGGTGACTTCAAGAAGGTAATCCGAGCATAACTTTTCCATCCGGGTGAATTTCTTCACAAAATTCGATTAAAACACACCTTATATTGTTTAGGAACATCTGATAGTGATTTTTGTAGCAAAAAGTTTTCGTAATTGGTGGGTATCCCCTCCGAGGGTGCCCCTAAATAGTTGTAGTCACCACCGTCCCCCTAGGACGAGGGTAAATTATTACATAATTTCACTACTTTTTTTAATTATTATTTTTCTATATTATCCCATGATTCTACAGTTCAAATTTTAGGTGATTTGGAGTTAAATTGACAAAGTTATAGCATTTTTAAGTTTTTGCAGGCTCGTAGGGCCCATCCGGGAACCCCAATTTGATGCAGGTGGATATGGGACCCAATTTGAAAATATAATAATATGGGTTGTCTTGAAATGTATCTTTATGCATTCTGTACAAATTTCATGAGTTTTGGATATTTTTAGGTTCGGTATTTGCTTGTCTTCTTCTTCGCAAGTTGCAGGCGGGCGACACAAAATCGAGGGGTCTACAGATGCAATTTCTGATATTTTTTTGGTGATATCCTCTCAAAACCTCCTATTTAAAATTTCTAAAAATTTTCAAGTCATTATGAATTGATTTTATATAGTTTTAATATATGCGTTATTTTACCCCTATGGGGATTGCATGTTTTCCACCATACACCCTTGCTATTTGATCCCTTTGGCTTCCTTGTGTGCAGGTGCAGGTTATTAGAAGGCATTGGGAAGGAATATCATACATAATATATTTAAGATACAAACAGCGGTGGTATTGTCCCGCCCACCTCGATTGTGGGTATGAGGAAAAGCACTAGATGTGCACCTTGATTCCTTGGAGGAATTGATCCTTGGGCACCCCAAAAATTGTAACAATTGTATCAAATTTTGAGCCCTCAAGGGGACTGCTGTGTAACCTTGGATCTGATCCACCCAATTAATAAATAAGACACTCATTTTATTTCATTCTTTATTGCTTGGTATTGCTTCATTTTCATATGCATGCTTCCATTTGATGCTCATGTGCAAGATGGGATAGATACACATATTTTTTCTCTTTATTAGGTGCACCGATTTTCCCTACTTTACTTATGCTTGTATGATATTGTGAATGAATTATTTAATGCATTAATACATGATGATGATCTAATATAAATGAACATGGATGCTTTAATCACTTTAAAACATAACGAATGCAATTAATATGTGTTTAAAAATATAATGGATGACACCATAGAATGTATAAAAATCATGAATTAAAATGATGACTCTTATCATAATAATTAATCATTTAAGCATACATATGTGAAATGAGATGACTGTGAGATGTGAAAATGTGTATGATTGATGTAATGATTTGTTGCTATTAGGGACTTTTTGAGGTTTTCCATGAGACTTACACACCCTAGTTGACTAAACAAAAGTTGTATTATGACTATATAGGAAAGATAAAATATTTTTTTATGAATACCAAGATATTCATTATCCTTGTGTGTGCAAACGTTTTCATTTTGTGATAAGCAGAAGATTACCCCAGTACCAAACGGGATTAACGCAACCCATCTGTATTGAAGATCACCCTATGAGTAGCACGATCCTAGGTTTGTACTTAGTTGGATTAGACTACTAGGTAGTATAGGCTACCAAAAGCTAGCTCATCCACATGCAAACATTGGTCTACACATACACAAAAGCTAATGTGACATACATATCACCATGTGTAAGTATACCGCCATTGCCAAGAAGGCTTGATGCCACTAAACCTGTAATGAGGATCACCTAATGGTTTGTTGAATGCTGAGAATTCTAGGGATTCAAGTTCAATACTCCCTTATTTTATTTTATTTTATTTCAGGGATATTCGCTCATACTTAGTTATGATAATCACTTTTTATTTTGTATTTTGTTTTCTTTAAGCAAGGGATTTGGGGAGTGGTGAAAACCACTGTTTATTTTGCTTTTAATTTTTGCTTTGTGGGATTTTGATTTTGATAGTGGTGAAAACCACTATTTATTTTGGGGAATTGGGTAGGGAGGAGCTTGTCCTTTTGGAGATTCTTGACATTCTTGAACCATCCGCATAGGGGGATGAGCAAGATAAACTTTTCACTTAAGGTAACCTAGACCACTTCATAGGTTTCATCTTTTCCTTGTGTGAACATCTGAGCCATTGTATTGAACTGCATAAATAATACATAGGCAGCCTTAGATTAGCCTGTAGGTTACGAAACCACCTAGGCATCAAATAGAATAGGTTGTAACAAATTAACAACATTAACCTATAATGGAATAACTAACATAGCTACGCTAATAGTGCAAACTAGAATTATTAGTGTTTGATTAGTGATAGGATTTTGAGATATGCTAGGTGCTATCAGAACTAGACATCACTAGGTATGGTTGAATGACTAGAAAACCCTAGTATATTCCTTATAGCAACATGAAGGGGTTGTGTTGAGAAACACAATTACTCATAAGGGTGAATGGATGATGATGATTTTGTGGATGCATGATTGGCATACAAATGTGGTGTCATTTGTAAGATCATTAATACGACCTACCCTAATGCAAATGCAATGGATGAACATGCCTAATGCAATGCAAGTAAATGAATGCATATGCAAAATGTAAATGCAAATGTTTTTGTGTTTTTAATGTTTTTTGATTTGTTTGGATTTTGATGTTTTCCATTGTTTTTGGATTTTGAATGTTTTATGATGGGAAAGCATGATACCTTAGGCACCCCCAGTGTGTGTGCTACTAAATGAAAGTGAGAAAGGTGTGATACCTTTAAAGTTATCACTATGCTTCGTTGGTTGTGATGTGGATGATGGGGAAGGTATGCTACCTTTTGGAACCCTAGCACGTATTTTTTCCACTTCAATATTATCAAGTAATGCCCATGTTTCGATGGTATGAGATAGGTGAAGGTGAAACATTGGATGAAATCATCAATTGTATAGATCAATTTTGAAATTCTTGGTCCTATGCTACAACATTGATCATTCCCATACACTCTTGTGGAGGTGGGTTGTTATGCACCTGATTGGGTTACTCAACGTGGTTGGAAGGTGTTGTTTTTGCTTCGTGTGTGGGCCAGAGGTCTTGGAAGTCTCCTATTGGTTGGTCATTTGGAGCAAGAGGATTACCCATAAAAAGCTCTTGCCTCTCTATCATATCCTGAACTACATATTTAAAGGGATAATATATTTGGATGTCATGGCCTCTTTATTGATGGTAAACATAGTATAGATATTTCATGTGCATCTTTGATCTAAGCTTATTAGGTTTCAATAGATGGATCTCGGGAAGCATGATTGCTTACGCCTCATACAATCGATTGAAGATCGATGCTAAGGGCTCTACGAAATGAGTATATTGCCGTAGTGGTCGACGTTGTTGGCCTTGTATTTGATTAGTTTGATTGTTGTTGTCATAGTTTCCAAGTGTGGCTTGATGGTTGGGCTTTTGAGGCGGTGCGGGTTGCGCAGGCCCTGGAATACTAATAACAACTTGATTGATTTATGCCAAATTTGGTTGTGTTGGGTTTTTTTTAGCATTCTCAGTCCACTCCTTGCGTGGCTTAAAAAATTTTCCCTCTTGAATTTTGATGTCTTTGATTATTCTAGCTTACACTAGGGCATATTCAAGAGTTGGATACTGTTGGAGTTGCAGTGATAAGGATATAGGTTTAAGACATATATGAGAAAATATGCTAGTCAACTTAGACATGGGTAGTATGTATGGCAGCTTAGCAAGAAGCATTTACCACCTATTGCCATAGTCGATGATTGACTCATCATCATATTGCTTCAACCCTATGAGGTCAGACAGTGTTACCTTTCACTTAGTGTCGAAGGTTAAGCATTCCAAGAACACGTTTATGAATTGGTCAAGATTGTAGATGCTATGCTTCAAGAGTTGGTTGTACCACTTTGTAGTTGGGCTGGAGAGGATAGTCAAGAATTTCCTCAAGAGTAAAGCATCATTATCCTAAATGCCAAAGCATTGGTTCAAGAATTTGGTGACATGCTCATGCATATCTTCCTCCTCTTTAAAGTCAACCAGATGGGGCATTTTAAACTGTTCTAGATAGGAAGGGGTAGGTACATAAGGATGGAGCAGTTGACTCCATAACTGGCATAAAGTGGGATTCTAAGACCTAGACCTAGAGGTCTTGTTCTCCACTGATTCTAGGTGCTCTAGCAATACCCTATATGCATCAGAGGATTTGATATCCTCTTCCTTGCTTCACTTTTGAAATGGAGGACAAGGAACATCAGGCCTATTGTGAGGTGGTGGAATATCACCCCCCTACCCCAATAAGGCATCTCAAGATATTCCACTTTTGGCTCATGCTCGATGTAAGCCCCCGTAAGGCATCTCTTGAGCTTGCCTATAAGGAGGGGTAATTGCCTGTGGTAGGTGCCCTATGTTAGGCCTAAGAGGAAATTCCTGATTAGGCCTAGGAGGTGTAGGGGGTGACATTTGAGATTGTATTGGACACCTTGCCCATTTTTGTATCCTATAGGTATTAGGGGTAATCACCACTGCATGTAATGCATTTTGCAATTGCTCTTGTTGTATCATTTTTTGTTCTTGTATCTTTCATTGATACAACCTTTGTGGGTGTGCTCATTGTGAGTCCACCCATTATTGATTTAATTATTGTTGGTCCAACTGGAGTTGATTCGTATGTTTTTGTCTGTGAATATTTGGTCTATGTGCCTGATGAATATGATTTTGTTCCTCAGTTGCATAGGGTTTGTGAGCCCTTGTATTTGAAATATGGATGGGTTTATCGTGTGTTTCACCCGTAGTAGGATCTATTGCCTATTTTCCATGCTTCCTAAAGGTTACATTGACCTAATACTATAGTATATGAATTGGCTCTGTATAGTTCGATGATGTAGAGCCATCATGCGGTTGCACCAAGTACTCTATGTGAGGAGTAGGAGGATGACTTAGGTCTTCTTCCTCATCTATGAGGAAGGCTTCATATTAAGTTTTGGATGTAAGCTATGTATGTTTAGGTTGCATAGAAGCATGATGTGTGTACACTGAGTGCTCTCTGTAGGGAGTATACGGGTGACTTGCTCGATCAGACGGGTGGTCTGCTCATCCAGGCTAGGCCATGGTGTACTCTCATGCTCATACTCCAATTGATGTATAGAGAAATTTGGGATGTGAATCTATGATATTGACCTGTTATACCCATCAGTGGGTAGATTATTTGCTATATATAATTCTATCGTATTATCCAAATCAGGAAGTTTTCCTAGAGGACCTATGGGTGCTCCCCTAGTAGGGGTATCTCGAAGGTTTACCCCCCTGGGGATTGTATTGTTGTTATGATAAAACTTGGGATGTCATTCAGGGATGGGCATGTCCTCTGGACTTATTTGGATATATTCACTGGCTATGGATATTGAATCCCTCTGAGAATTGGAGGTCCTGTTTTCAACCGAATTTGGACCAAACCCATAAAAGGGGGTCCACCAACCGTTTTTAGGAAAATTCAACTTTTCAAAAAAGATTTATAAGTGTTATATATCAAAATGATCAGTGTGACGAGCTGATCACAATGGTCTAGGGATCCAAAATCTGACTTATGGGTCAAAAATTTGTATTTTTGGAATATTTTGCCAACCGGGGCCCGTGGGGAAATGCCCACTTTTGGGAATTTTTGGGAAATTTTGGAGCATATAGAGTTAAGACTCAAATTTTTTGTGAGAGGTGCAGAAGGAGCTAACTAAGACAAAAAAAATAAATTTGGGAATTTTTGGAGTTATCTACACCATTTTATGACTATTTTAGTGCTATTTTTCCCTATTTTCGGCTTCAAAAATAGAGTAATCATAAAACCAACAAAACGTTTTAGTTATAGCTCCTATTTGCACGATTCTTGATCTTTTGGATGTAGAATTAAAAAGTAGATTTGGTTCCAGATATAGGATCTTATGTTGACTACCCAAGCAATAAGGAGACACCCAAAGTAGACAATATGATTATCTCTTTTAAGGATTAGATGTATATGATTATCTCTTTTAAATCTTAGAAACACACAATCAAATAATCAAAGAATCACACAAGCAAACAATGTGATTATCTCCTTTAAGGTTTAGATGTGAATCCCTAATATTTTTTGTGTGTTTATATTTGTTGTTGCTCTTGATTTCTTGTTCATTTTTTGGACTTAGAATGAGGTAACTCAACCAAAGTGGTGACTAGAAACATTAGTGCCAAACATGAGGTTCTCAAAAGAGTCTAGGGTATACCTCTTAAAACCCATAATGAGTGGAGGGTTCACCTAGCTCTTCCACTCGAAATCGACAAGTGATTCCAATGGTGGGAGGGGGTTTGAACACCAGTGAGCTATTCCATCTTGAGAGAGTGCCCTATTCTACCTAAGGTATCTAGGGGGTAAGCTGGTGGAAGGAGGTGAAATCCAACATCACCGATATGGATTGGGGGTTGGTGATGAAATCCAACCTTACCAATGTTATTGTGATATGTTCAAGTGTGTGTGGTTCTTTTTAAGCCTAAATAAAGTAAAAAATAAAGCATTTGATGATCATTCACTAAATGCAAGCATAAAGTCATGTTTTACTTTTAGAAAGCTAAATAAAAAGAGACCTACAAGATGCAAATCCTAAATGATGGCCTACCCATTAGGTAGCCTACATGCAAGCAAACCATACAAGGGCATCATAACTTAACTTTTTTTTTATTTTTTTTTATTTTTTTGTTATTTTTGTATTTATAAGAAAATGAAATTATATTTCTACCTTTCTAGCAAACAAAGCATGTGAAAAAAATCAAATTTTAGCAAATTTTGACTGTATAACAGAAAACCAGAAGTTTAGGTACCTACCTTATCGCTTGAGGAACCTGCTATTTTTGGCATCTGAGTAGAAAAGGCTCTATTTTTTGGCCATTCCAAGGTAGGACAGCTGCTATTTTTATGACCATCCTAGGGTGAGCTAAGGAGCAGTCCAGAGGCCGTTTTAGGCCAGGACGACCAGTACCTACAATAGAAGCCAAGAAAAAACCAAGGTTAAACCTTTAGAAAAGAAATATGTATAGGGTCCCACCATGAACATAACTAAAGTAGGGGAAAAATGGTGCACCTAGGAGAGATAAAAAATATGCATATATCTCCTATGTCTCATGAGCATCAAATCAGAAGCATGCGAGTAAAAATGGAAGAAATACCAAATAGAAAGAAATGAAGTAAAGCAATTCTCTTTCTTATTAATTGGATGGTTCAAAACCATGGTTACATAGATGTCCCATTTAGGGCTCAATATCAATATATTTTTTTACAAAATAATGGGTGGTCAAAGGATCAAGTCCTTTCAAAGAAACTCACGTGCACTTCCAATGTCTTTTCTTGTACCCACAATTGAGGTGGGTGAACCTATGATGCAGCTGATTTGTTCTTTGATATCATGCTCCTTACTTGTACCCTATAGTACCTGCACCTATAAATAAGTAAATCAAAATCATTAAATAGCAAGCGTGTATGATAAAAACATGCAATCCCCATAGGCACTAAAATACTAGAAAGCATGAATGTGGAAGATATATATCGAAAAAAACTCCAAATGACTTAAAATTATAGAGGCATATAAAATAGATGGTTTTGGGAAGATATCACTAAAAAATAACCAAAATTACATCTGATGGCATGGCATAATCGCAATAGACCTTCGAAGCCTGCAAAACCTAAAGCAAGCAATTTATGCCCCTAAACATATCCAAAATGCATGAAACTTGGAAATTATGCATAAAAAATGATTTTATGAGAATCCATATGATCATATTTGCAAATTTAGTAACATTTTGATGTGAATATCCATATGGTCCTAGGAAGCCTACAAGAGACCCTGCACAATACTAAAAACATGATATCTCACTCAATATGACTCCAAAATACATGAAATTTGAATAGGAGACTCATATGATACCCTATAATATACCTAAAAAATAAAAGTAGAAAAATAATATATAAATATCTCCTTGGATTGGGGTAGGATGGCTAGGACTATCATAGAATAGGGACCATCCTAGGGTGGGACGACCACCATTTCTACCCCTAATTTGTCACCAATTCCTCTGTGAATTTATTAATAACCTCATAAATGGTTTCTTAATTGAATTTGGTGGTGAAATTCATCCATATGATCCAATTTTGTAAGCAAATTGTGCCTCCTAGTTTACTCGTAAACCTCCTTCGCTAGGTCGATATTTCGAGAGAGAAGGGCACAAAATGGTGAGGGGAAATCTTGGTAGTACTCCATTGCTAAGTCTCAAAACTCCTCTCTATATTTTATGTGGAAAAATGATCCACTTTATAGCCAAAGGAAGCCTTTGGACAAAAATGCATGCGAGGGCATGCAGGGAAAGAGGCATCATTTGGCCAACAGGGTGGCATGCATTGAAGGGGGAAGAAAATCTCCCTATTTGGCCTCTTACATACAGTATGTTATAAGGATGTTGCATCCTCTGACATGCATGCTTGGATAAGTGGGGCAAATTGTTAGGTGTGAAGACAGTATACAGGAAGCAAGTCACTTGATGTCTAACCTGTTAGACATCTAGGTAGCAAACCTGCTAGACGTTAAGGCAGGACAAGACATCAAGCCAGTATAAGACATCAAGGTAAGATGAGACGTTAATCCAGTATGATATGTCAAGGTGGGATGAGATGTCAGCTATAGTACGATATGTCAGATGTTTGCTACAATACGAGACATCAAACATCGACTGTAGTTCAAGACGTTGGCTGCAATATGAGATGTCAGCTATAGTATGAGACATCAGACATTAGCTATAGTACAATATATCAAAAATCAGTTGCAGTATGAGATGTCACATGTTGGTTGTAGTTTGATAAGTTAGACGTTGGCTACAGTACGAGACGTTAGACATCAGTATCAGTTGAGACATCGACTACAGTAAGAGATATTAGACATCGATAACAATATGAGATGTTGGCTACAGTACAAGATATCAGTAGTAGACATTTGAGATAGATATCAGAATGCAAAATATGAATAGTATTGGGGAGAAGAAATTAACAGTCTTTGGGAGATAAAACAAATAGGTTTTGGACGCTTTCATCGAAAGAGGAAACGAATAGTTTGGAGTATTTTTTTTGCTCTATAAAAATGATGTGATCCCTTGCATATGTGATGGTTTTTGAAAATATTGAGAAACGTGAATGTAAAATTCACTAAAAATAATAAAAGGAGAATTTTCCATTACCCCATGGTTTTTCCTGCACATTACAGGTTTCAACGTAAATCTCTGTGTCATTTCTATTACTATTTCCATGTTTCTATTTTTTTTATTGTGCTTCTTCTTGCAGGTGTAAAATTTGAAGTTTTTCCTAATATCTGGTATCATAGCTAAGGTTTTATGCAAGTGGGAGCTACAACAATGACAAAAGGTGTAACCAAGTTTGAGATTGAGAAATTTTATGGCAGGAACTTTGCTCTATGGAATATGAAGGTGGAGGATTTGTTGGTTTAGAATGACCAAGCGCAAGCCTTGAAAGGGGTCATGAATAAACCAAGTAGCATGAAAGATGAGGAGTGGACAATGCTTGACAGGAAGGTGGTTTCTACAATCCGTATTTGCCTAGCGGACTCCGTCTTGTTCAATGTAGCTAAAGAGAAGACCGCGAAAGCCCTTTGGAAAAATCTTGAAAAGTTGTATGAAATAAAATCAACAACAAATAAGGTTTTTCTAAAAAATAGCTTTATAGCTTGAGGATGAAGGAAATTTCATCCGTAGTAGATCATTTGAATGAGTTTAATACTATAATTAGTAAACTGGTTTCAATTAATGTGAATATGGAGGATGAATATAGAGCTATCACCCTAATTTGTTCTCTCTTGGACACTTGGGATCATGTGGATATGACCATCAGTAATTCATCATTAGGAAATCTCAATTTTGATGATGTGTTAGCCGCTTTCTTGGTAGAAGAGTTGAGGCAAAAAATATCTTTGGAACCCTCAACCAATGAAGCCCTATCTATGAGAGGTCAATATTTTGAGGGGAGTAAACAAGGCAGAAAATAGTTCAGATCCAATTCAAAAGGACGTAAATAGAAAGGGAAGTGTTGGCATTGTGGGAAGCCAGGACACTCCAAGAAGGACTGTTGGTAATTGAAGAATGGTGAAAAGCAAAATCAGTTATCAGCTGAAGTGAGTGTAGTAGATTCAAGAGAGATGGCAACATGTGAAGACTTTTGTATTAGTAACAACAGATCTGTCCTGGGTTTTGGACTCAGGTGCATCTTTCCACATGTCCCCCCATAGAGACTGGTTTGACAGTTATTAGCCGTATTGTGATGGAAAGTTCTATTTGGGTGATGATCACCCTTTATAAATTATGGGAAGAAGGGGATGTAAGGATCAGGTTGGATGATGGTAGAGAAAGGATGTTATGTGATGTGCGACATTTGCCCAATTTGAGGAACAATTTACTCTCAATCAAAATGATGGATAAGCTAGGGTATTTTGTCACCTTCAGTAACAAATACTACAAGATCACCAGAGGAGCTCTTGTAGTAGCGAAGGTATAATATTATGGGACCTTATACTATTTATGCGGTGATACAGTGACAAACCATGCAACAATAGCAACTTCTGTTCAGGATGCAGTAATGCTATGACATCAACGCCTAGGCCATATGAGTGAAAAGGGCCTAAAAATTTTGCATGATAGAGGTATGCTTTCTGGGATTAAGTCTTGCAATTTGGACTTGTGTGAGCACTGTATTTTTGGTAAACATAAGAGGGTTCAGTTTACCATGAGTCCTGGTAAGATTTTTGATTTTCTGCAACTTATACATTCGAATATATTTGGATCAGTCCTTGAATGGTGCCATCTATTTTTTGAGTTTTATAGATGATTATTCTAGGAGAGTGTGGGTTTATTTTTTGAAGAAGAAGTCGGAAGCTTTGCAAAAATTTAAAGAGTTCAAAGCACAAGTAGAGAAGAGTTTGGGCAAGTCAATTTTATGTCTTAGGTCAGATAATGGGGGTGAATATTGCTCCAAGGAATTTGATAAAATTTTTATGCAAGAAGGTATTAAGCACCAGAAGACTGTACCATACACTCCACAACAAAATGGTGTGGCTGAGTGGATGAATCACACAATCATGGAATGTGCAAGAAGTATGCTTAGCATAGCCATGTTGGAGAAAAAGTTCTGGAAAGAGGCTATTAATATAATTGTTTATCTTATTAACATGTCACCTACAACTAAGTTGGATGGTTAGATTCTATAGGAGGTTTGGTTTTGTAATATAGTTGATTACTCTCATTTGTGCACCTTTGGTTGTGACACGTTTGCCCATGTACCCAAAGAAAAAAGGTCCAAGCTTGACCTGAAGTCAAGAAAATGTGTTTTTATCAACTATGGAGATATAGTGAAGGGGTATAGACTGTGGGATCCTACTTCCCATAAGGTAATTATTAGTTGAGATGTAATTTTTGATGAAAAATCCATGCAAAGAAAGGAGGTACAACAAAATCCAAATGTTGTACCTGTTGAAGTAGAATTGAGTGAAAATGACTATGAAGATGAACATGCTGAAGTTTTTGTTCAACATGAAAACCAACAAGTAGAACAGGAAGTAGAGCAGCCACAATGATCATAATACCAAGAGCCACAATCGATAAATTATTGGGTTAGAAGATCTACACGTCCACAAAAGTGTTCCAAAAGGTATTATCATGTGTATGAGTCCTCTTTTGCTTTGTTAATTGATGATGGTGAACCTAGTTTATTTCAGGAAAAAAGAGAGTCTGAGAATGCAAAAAGTGGAGGAAATCCATGGAGGAGGAAATCGAGGCAATTTGTAAGAATAAAACTTAAGAACTTGTGGATCTCCCATTTAGAAGAAATATTGTTGGAAACAAGTGGGTGTACAAAGTGAAGAAGAACAATGGTGGGTTTTTGGAACGCTATAAATCTTCCTTGGTGGTAGAGGGCTATGTGCTGAAGTTAGGTATTGATTTTAATGAAATTTTCTCTCTAGTTGTGAAGATGACTAATATTAGAGTTCTACTTGCACTTGTAGTTGCACAAGATTTGGAACTGGAGCAACTTGATGTAAAAATTACTTTCTTGCATGGTGATATTGAGGAAGAGATATATGAATTAGCCTAAGGGCTATGAAGAAAGAGGCAAAGAGCATTTGGTTTGCAGACTGAAGAAATCACTATATAGATTGAAACAGGCACCAAGGATGTGGTACAAGAAATTTGACACCTTCATGAAGATCCAAAGTTTCAGTAGGAGTGAAGCTGACCATTGTGCATACTATAAGAGGTTTGACAATGGCAGTTTTATTAGTTTGATATTGTATGTTGATGATATGTTGGTTGTAGATGTAGACACCTAAAACGTGTCATGTTTAGGAAACCACTCATATGAGCACATCTAAAGACCATATGTCCAATTTTGGACCTTTACAAGAGCAATCAGTGGTCCTAACCACTCAAAATGGTAGTTTTAACCCATCCAAGCTTAGCCGCTATAAACTAGAGTAGCTGGATCTTGGCCGCTCAAGCTGAGAGCGGCCAGACCTTAGCCACTGCAGATGACAATGGCAAAATATTAGTCACTGCATACGACAATGGCTAAGTCATAAAAAGCATTTTATCGACAAACAAGCCTAATTAGGGGTGGAAGTGTTAGTTTGCATACAATAAAGTGAGTGGGGACAACTTTGCATTCCCCCTCACAACCAATTTACATGGGAGACTCAAGTCCAAAGTTAGACTTCAATTAACTGACCTTCAAACATAAACAAAGACAAAGCTTCTCATGCTAACAACCAGTTTGCATAGGAGACTCAAGTGGGCAGTTAGACTTCAGTTAACTGGCCTTCAAACATAGACAAAGGACAAAATATTCTCATGCTAACAACCAGTTTGCATAGGAGACTCAAGTGGGTAGTTAGACTTTAGTTAATTGGCCTCCAAACATAGACAAAGGACAAAAGCTTCTCATGCTAACAACCAGTTTGCATAGGAGACTCAAGTGGGCAGTTAGACTTCTTAACGGCCTCCAAACATAGACAAAGGACAAAAGCTTCTCATTCTAACAAGTTTGCATAGGAGACTCAAGTGGGTAGTTAGACTTTAGTTAACTAGCCTCCAAACATAGACAAAGGACAAAATCTTCTCATGCTAACAACCAGTTTGCATAGGAGACTCAAGTGGGCAGTTAGACTTTAGTTAACTGGCCTCCAAACATAGACAAAGGACAAAAGCTTCTCATGCTAACAACCAGTTTGCATAGGAGACTCAAGTGGGCAGTTAGACTTCAGTTAACTGGCCTCCAAACATAGACAAAGGACAAAAGCTTCTCATGCTAACAACCAGTTTGCATAGGGGACTCAAGTTGGCAGTTATACTTCAGTTAACTGGCCTCCAAACATAGACAAAGGACAAAAGGCTTCTCATGCTAACTCTCACTACGCATGAGAAATTCATTCCTAGGGCTTGGACATAGACCTAGGGTTTCATCTATAAAAGGTGCAAGCCTGAGAGCACCAAAGGAGGGAGAGGATCATATATCAATTTTGAGACCAAGGATGATCTTTTAGCAGACTTCTTTGAGAGAGCTTTTCTTGGAGAAGATACGCAGTGAAGCCCTATCGGATTGGAGAGCAGATCTGAGCACCCTTGAGGAGCAACGAGGTGCTAGCCAACTGAGAGGTAATTATCCATGCACATACAATATTCATTTAACATTAATAGCAAGCTTAAGATCCATAGCCTTGGAGCAAGAGAACAGGTTTCATTCTAGCGGTCGTTGTCTTGGACAGTGGCCTACAGGCCTAGTCTAGGGTTTTGATATTAGCTTCTTTCATTCTGTTTTCTTTATGTTTTCATGTCATTAGCATAAGATCCATTTTAAGCATTAGTTTCATTACATTGAGCATATTTCCTTTCATTATCATATTTATTGCTAACAGCCTCATCCGGGGAGGCAATCTCGGATAACTAAACGTGTATTGTTGTTTCAATTGCATACAGGGCCATAGGTTCACGAGACATAATCCACGACATACGAGAGCAAGAGGATCCATCCAGGAGATATACCTAGAGAAGGAGGCATCTGTAAGCCCTCATACATTTCCGTGTGCGGAACCGGGAAGCATTTTAGAGCGCACCACCCCTTTTGCAAAAGGGGACATCTCTTCATCCACTTGTAAATCATTGTATCAAGATGGGTATCCCTAAGAGGGACCGACATGTAACCGGGTTTCAATATTAATGAAAGGATCCATTCTTTGTCATTTTTGTGTTATATGCTTCTCATAATCTTTTAGCTTCATTTTTGGTATAATAATAACATCGCAAGTAGAGTTAAGAGCGATGCGTGTGCCCTAGGGTCGCTACAGATGGCGATCACGGTGGGACCTCCACTGATTTTTCATTTTTTTCCTAGATACTAACTTATTTTTATGTGCAGGCCTAGCCGCTCTGGTCTACAACGGCTAAAAATCAGCCGCTCTGGTCTACAACGGCCAACAATCTTAGCCGCTCCTGCTAACAACAATCGAAATTCAACCGCTCTGATCAACAACGGCTAGCAGAGAAGTGCAGCAGAGGGAAGAATTTCTGTCATCTGAGCGAGGATTCAAGGTTGGTACCCCTTCCCTGTATTTCTCTGATTTTCTATCTGCATTTGATTTCCAGAAATAGCAAGCATAAACATAGATTAATTAGGGAAAATGAAAGAAAAAAGAAATAAAAACTGCATTTTGCATTTCCTAGGTTTCTTTTAAATTTCCTCTAGGTGCTGCTAGGAACAGCGGACCTCTACCTGTAAGGTCCGCCCTAGTCTCCAGCGTGCTAGGCCATTGTGTTTTGGTTTGCTTGCATGTGGCCCAATCAGTGGCTATTTTCATCACAAAATAGGAGAGTGCATTAAAATCATATAGACTAGTTATAGATGCATTTGTCTTAAAATGAAATGTTCTTTTTAGGCATTGTAGGAAAATAGTCATGAATGTTAGTTGATGCATCGCTTTCTATTTCAAAATCTAAAAAGAATCACACACATTCACACGTATCATTTTAAACATTGGGGAGTTGGATTTCATCACCAACCCCCAATTCAGTCCGGTGATGTTGGAATTCACCTCCTTCCACCGGCTTGCCCCCTAGATATCCTAGAATGGAGTAAGGCACTTACTCATAGTGGTACTAGTTACTTATGTTCAAACTATCTCCCACTATTGGAACAATCATTGGTTCAGAGTGGAAGAGCTAGGCGAACCCCCCACTGGGATTTAAGCGGTGTACCCTAGTCTCTTTTTGAGAAAATCATGTTTGGCATGGGTGTTCTTGGTTCCCACTATGGATGAGTCCCCTCATTCTAAATCCAAAGCAAGAGCAAGAAAGCAAAAGCAACAACACATCTAAAACACACTAAAACAAGTTCTTAGGATACACATTTAATCCTTAAAAGAGATAATCATATTGTTTGCTTGGTGTGTTTCTTCATTGCTGGGGTAATCAACCTAACCCTAATTTTTCAAAGAAATATATGACACCCACAACCTTTTTCAGAAGTCAAAAATTTTATAACAAAAATTATGGCTGGGAGACCTCCCATGGTGAGCAAGACCTCCAATCTAGAGAGGGAATCAGGTTCCATACCCCCCACATCTCATTACACTGAGAGTTCAAATCAGCCCAATGATGGGCAAGATAGAGGGAAGAGAGTTGTCGACCTTGTTGCACAATTTGAAATAGGCAAGAACCCTCACATGGAGTTGCAGAGGCATAGACCCAACACAAAAAATCGATCAAATCAATCACATGGGTCACATGCAATTCAGAGAGAACAAATGCTCCAAGCTCAATTGGATGAGTGGGATCGAATTTATTCGAGACCGACTTCTAGAACCATAGCCACAAAATATTCTACATCTGGAAGCTCACAAAGCGTGACTGCTAAATGCACCACTCAACCTGGGGATGCTTCAAAGTGACCCCATAAAGCTCATACAAAGTCTGACCATAGAGACACTTATCACCATACAGAGCACACTGAGCAAGTTACACTAGCTAGCCAAAGTAGAGAAACAGTAGAAACCTCTTCGAGGAATCTGCGAATCAGAACTACAAGAACAAAGTCAGATAAGCATGAGTCTTCTATGACAACATAAACTTACCGCATGCGATGGTTAGAAAATGCCTTACGTAAAGAGCGAGAGCTTGTAGAAGCTCTCAAACATGATAAACAGAGAGAAAGGTTGTTGCACCAACATGAGCAACGTTTAAGAGAGCAAGCTGAGCGGCTAGCTTGTAGCAACCAACAAGCAAATAAAAATTATCATCAAAGAACTAGATGCACTGACTCACCTAAGGAGAGAAGCACTAGACAAGAAAGCCCACAATGAAACCACCACCAAATCATGAGCAAAATCCAACTGGTGGTGAAAGGGTAAACATGATAAATTAGGATAAGACACATCTTGAATCCCCTCATAGGAGGGAGGAGCATAGAACAAGTCAAATGGATAGAGAGTTACCTCCATTACCACTTCGAGTAGGCCTACAAGAGGAGGAAATCCGTGCATCAAATGCATTTCAAGAGCTTGCTAAAAATATGAAAGCCTTTGAGAAACAAGAGGCAGCTGGGAACCAACCAACATTAAGCAAAATACACAACCAACCATTGTGTCCATCAGTTCCTAGCCCTACATATCCTAAGCATTTTGAGATGCCTAGGTTGGATAAGTTTAAGGGTGAAGAGGATGCACAAGAACATGTCACCAACTTTATCAATGCATGCTTTCATCTAGAAGATAGTGATGCCCTTATGTTGAGAACCTTCATTATGACATTTTTGGGGGCTGCCACCCAATGGTTCAACCAGCTTCCCAAGCACAACATATCCAGTTTTGAACAACTAGTGAATGCATTCTTAAAATATTTCTCTTTTGGTGCTAAGAAGAAGGTGAACCTCTCAGACCTGGCCAACCTAAAGTAGTATGATGATGAGCCAGTCATGGATTATGGGGATAGATGGAGAAAAATCATGGCAAAGTTATCATTTTCCATCTCGATCGAAGAGTTAATCCGAATGTTCACAAAAATTTGTGCCAAGCATATCTCGTTACTATTGCAACTACAAAAGTATGATACATTCGAAGAAGCCTTGGCTCAAGCCAAGCTTATTGAAGATATAAAGCTCGAAGAAGGAGACCTAAAGCTCTATAGCAAGAAAGAATGGAATGAGAGTATGCAACATCAATCACAATAGGCCCAACCTACGCATGTCAACCAGATCATGTTAAGCATTCCAAAAATAGCACAGAGCCAACAACAAGAAAACTATCAGGCTCAACCTCCTACTGTGCATTACAACCAGTGCAACAAGAATCAAGGCAGGGGCAAACAAAAACAACCCCCTCACAATTATACACCATTGCCTGAATCCTTGGCATCAATTTTCAATCGCCTTTGCGAGGCCAAGGTTTTAAACTTGCCTAAGGAGCGCATCCTGGATCCTAATTGCCCCAAACCTAAGGGGTATAGGGAAGATCTCTATTGTGTTTACCATCGACAAAATGGCCATGATATCCAGGATTGTGTTGCATTCAAGAATATAGTGCAGGATATGTTGGATAAGAATGAATTGCAAGACATCAACATATTCAAAAATCTTCTCCCCAATCATGGGGCCAACAAAAATCAAGTTGAGCATGTCAATGAGGTGCACATAGCCCCACTCGAGGAGGGTTTTATAGGTATGATCAATACTACAATAAGAAGCAAAAGATGCCTTGATCAGCCCAACATACCAAAAAAGTCAACTAAAGCTGATAATCTATCACAGTCCATACCAACAATAAGTTCAATGCACTTACAAAAAGACCATGTGATTGCCTTTCATAGGCAGGAGATTAAGACAATCTCTCAGGATGAACCTGATCCTCCGCTCCACATCATAGTAAGAATCAATCAAATTCCGTACAAGAGAGTCTTGATTGACACTGGGTCATCCATCAACATCATCACAACTACAGCTTTGAAGTATTTAAATCTGCCACCTTCACGCATTAAGGACACAACATTTACATTAAGGGCCTTCAATGATGCTACTTCCCCAACAATTGGCACAATAATCCTACCTATACAGGTTGGGATAAAGATGATACCTACATTGTGCCATATCTTGGAGGGTGAGAGGCAGTACAACATATTGCTAGGCAGACCATGGATAAGGGATATGGAATGCATACCTTCCATAGTGCACCAAAACCTAAAATTCATACATCAAGGACAAGTGTATGTGGTCCCCCATGATCCTGAGCCATTCAAGTATTACAAGAAAGTTGATGAGACACAAGAAAAAGTGCCTTCTCAAGAGTTTGTGGCAATGGTCAATAGCGAGATAGAGGACCAAGTGACTCTAAAGCAGATAAAACAAGATGTGGTGCAATCAGATGTTGCTTCCCCATTGAAGGGATCAAGACCATTGGCATTAGTCACCCCTAACTCACTTCTCATGGTGCCTCCTCAAGAACAAGAACAACTGTTCCCCCCACATCAGATAGGGGGTATCAAAGCTAGTACAATGCAACACTACGAAGTGAAACAGAAACATGAACTAAGTCATAAACATGAGCATGTGGATACCACTAACAAAGTGGATCATCATGAAGCCTCCACATCAACTCAAAGGAAGGAAATGGGTGAGTTACAGTTACCTAGTGGATCTTTAGCACCTACTTTATCACCTCCTTCAATAGATAATGGTATTTCAAACCAATCACTAGAAATACACATGAAAGTCTTATCAATATTGGAGCATATGCAAAATCACCTCTATAATATAGAGGTACAAATGGAGAAACAAAATGAGGCATTGCACTTTATCATGAACCAACTTGAGAGACAAAAGCAACCTTTATCTAAGGTCAAATTGTCTCCTAGGCAGCCACAAGAGAAGCCTCAACAAGAGCCCCCTAAGCTAGCAAGTGACATACCTAGGGCTCAACCCGGTCCTCATACCAGGCCTAAGCATGCTAAACAATCAAAGCAACAACAACGCATTTGGACTCCTTTAAACGAGTCTATGTCAAATATTTTTCAAAAGCTACAAGAAGCTAGGGTCATCACCTTACCCGACATAAAGCCTCTATACCCAAATAGAGCTAAACCCAAGGGTTATAGGGAGGACCATTACTGTATCTACCATCGAATAGAGGGCCATGACATTTGCAATTGTCATGGATTCAAGAATGTGGTCCAAGACCTATTAGAGTGAAATGGGGCATCTCCCATAGATGGTTCACTCATTCCTCCCTACCCAGATAGGGGCACCCCACAGAGGTCTATGCCCCAATTGGGAGAGTTGATTTCTATCACTCTTCCTAAGAAGGTTGATTACATTGCAGTGGACAACATGTGCACTAGGGATCTTAAAGGTCAAATACCTTCCCCATCATCCACATCAAGTTCAATGAGACAAAGTGAGGGTTCTAAAGGTATCACACCTTCCTCACTTTCATTAAGTTGCGCACACATTGGGGGTATTTAAGGTGTCACACCTTCCCCCATAATATATCAAAAATTCAAAAACATTCAAATATATCAAAAATACAAACAAATCATAAAACATAAAAAGTCAAAAATGAAAGGCACCAGGGGCATCTCTAAGTTGCTTGGTCAAATCTCATAAAAAAAATGCTCCAAGGGTATCTTTATGCCGCTTGGTCAAATTCAAATTAATCAAAATGCTCCAAGGGTATCTTTATGTCGCTTGGTCAAATTAATAAAAATGCTCCAAGGGTATCTTTATGTTGCTTGGTCAAATTAATCAAAATGCTCCAAGGACATCTTCATGCTGCTTGGTCAACCCACAAAATCCCCAAAGGCACAATAAGCCCTTTGGTCAAGACATCAAAATAAGTTCAAAAACATTCATTAAATTTCAAAATCGCAAAAACAATAGAAAACCAAAAAATCACAAAAGGCCCCAAAGGCATCTTAAAGCCCTTTGGTCAAATTAAATCATGAAAGGCCCCAAAGGCATCTTAAAGCCCTTTGGTCAAATCAAATCACAAAAGGCTCCAAAGGCATCTTAAAGTCCTTTGGTCAAAAGCAAAACATAAAAGCATAAAAACAATTTAAAATCAAAAGTTCAAAACATTCAAAATAATCAAAAGATCAAAAATTGAAAGCATCCAAAATCCACATTTGCATCCACATAGTTGCATTGAATTAAACATTCATATCCATTACATTTGCATATGTTATGATCACAATCTAGCAAATGATGCCACAGTTTGTATCACAAATACTCAAATCCATCTACATCCACTCATACATGTGTGTAATTGTGTTTTTCAACACAACCATTACTTGTTGCTATACATAATATACTATGGTTTTTCGGTTATTCAACCATACCTAGTGATCCTATCAACTTTTGTGGAAAGCCATATTGGTTAGTAGAGAGTAAGGTCTAGTGGTGACAAAGCTTAGCATATTTCAGGATCCCATCACTAATTACAAACACTAAATTCTAGTTGGTACAAGGGAAAGATGAAAGCTGTAAAAGTGGTTAGGTTACCTAAAGTGAAAAGGGTCTTCCTTGCTTATCCCCCTGTGCAACCGGTTCAAAAGTGTTGAGAATTGACAAAAGGACAAGCTCCGCCCTACCCAGAAATCCCTTGCTTTAATCAAAACAAGCAAAAATCCCAGAGTCAAAGCAAAGTTCAAAATCCTCAAAAGTCATACATCGACATCCAAAGTCATAGTTCAAAGTATCAAAAGGAAAAAAATAAAATAAATAGTGATTATCATCACTAAAAGAATCCCTTGCTCAAAAGAAAAAAAAATCAATCAAAAATAAACAATGATTTTTATCACTAAACACGAGCAAGTATCCCAAGTCAAAATGAAGAAAAGAAGGGAATGGAGCTTGAATCCCTAGAATTCTCAGCATTATACAAAATTGGAAGGCGATCTCCATTACAGGTTTGGTGCATAGCCAGCCTAGCAATGGTGATATCCTTACGCATGACGATATGTCTAACACAATAGCTATGCATTTGTGTAGACCAATGTTTGAATGTGGATGAGCTAGCTTTAGGTAACCCAATACTGCCTAGTGGTATAGTCCAACTAAGTCCAACATAAGAATGAGATGAACACTTGAGGATCCCCGATCTTAGCAATGGGCTGAAAGAATCCTGCCTGACATCGAAGGAAATATTTGAGTTCTATCTAAATATATTCATTTGCACACATAGGGATACTGAGTATCTAGGTCCATGATGAAAGCCTTACTTTTCAAAAGCCTTGATTGGTCAATACACAATTTTTGATAGGGTAACTAGAGTGGTTGAATCTCAAGAACAAACCTCAAAAATTCTTATATAGCAACAATCATATCATCCATCACATCATCCATTTTATTTATAAGATTCTATAAATTAGGGGGTATCAACAGAGTAGGCTAGATACCGCATACATATTAGAAATAATATATAGATGACCACTGACTATTTTGTATCTTTTAATTTACAGAAACTTATCTAGAAAATACATACATTTCATGCCATTACATCTCACATATGAGTACTTAATCAATTCTTATGATAAGAGTGATTATTTAAATTTTTTTTTTTTTTTTCTTTTTCCCTCTTTTTTTTTTCCCCTTTTTTTTTTGTTTTTTTTGAATAGGGGTTTTTTTTCTTCAATCCAAAACCATGTGGTTAAAGGATAAACACACACCACTTTTACCATATCAAAACAACATGAGTTAGATGCATACAATACACCAAAATTAAGCATACATTCACATGTGCATCCATCATCATCATCTAGATCATACTATCTAATCATATATCTATCATCTAGCTAGTACATGTCATCAATACACTGCATACATATAGCATAATCAAATCATTATCTAGGCATTGCATTCATCATTGCACCATAACATAAAATCAAAACAAAAATATTTTCAAGCATCGACTGGGGCAATATTGGTATCATACCTCCCCTAGTCAAAAAAATCAAACAGTTAAGCAATCAATTACAAAAAGCCCCAAGGAGCACAAGCCCTTTGGTCAAAAAAAAAAGGCCCAAGAAGCATAAGCCCTTTGGTCAAAAACAAAAATCCCCAAGGAGGATAAGCCCTTTGGTCAACTTAACAAATGCCCCAAAGGACATAAGCCCTTTGGTCAACTTAAAAAATGCCCCAAAGGACATAAGCCCTTTGGTCAACTTAACAAATGCCCCAAAGGAGCATAAGTCCTTTGGTCAAAAACAAAAATTCCCAAGGAGCATAAGCCCTTTGGTCAAAAATAAATTCCCCAAAGAGCATAAGCCCTTTGGTCAAACTTAAAAATGCCCCAAAGGATACAAGCCCTTTGGTAAACTTAACAAATTCCCCAAAGGACATAAGCCCTTTGGTCAAAAACAAAATGCCCCAAAGGGCATAAGCCCTTTGGTCAACTTAACAAATGCCCCAAAGGATGCAAGCCCTTTGGTCAACTTAACAAATGCCCCAAAGGACATAAGCCCTTTGGTCAACTTAACAAATGCCCCAAAGGATGCAAGCCCTTTGGTCAACTTAACAAATTCCCCAAAGGATGCAAGCCCTTTGGTCAACTTAACAAATGCCCCAAAGGATGCAAGCCCTTTGGTCAACTTAACAAATGCCCCAAAGGACATAAGCCCTTTGGTCAACTTAATAAATGCCCCAAAGAGCATAAGCCCTTTGGTCAAAAAAAATGCCCCAAAGGGCATAAGCCCTTTGGTCAACTTAACAAATGTTCCAAAGGACACAAGCCCTTTGGTCAAAAACAAAATGCCCCAAAGGGCATAAGCCCTTTGGTCAACTTAACAAATGCCCCAAAGGATGCAAGCCCTTTGGTCAAAAACAAATGCCCCAAAGGACATAAGCCCTTTGGTCAACTTAAAAAATGCCCCAAAGGATGTAAGCCCTTTGGTCAAACTTAAAAAATGCCCCAAAGGATGCAAGCCCTTTGGTCAACTTAAAAAATGCCCCAAAGGACATAATCCCTTTGGTCAACTTAACAAATGCCCCAAAGGATGCAAGTCCTTTGGTCAAAAACAAATGCCCCAAAGGACATAATCCCTTTGGTCAAACTTAAAAAATGCCCCAAATAATGTAAGCCCTTTGGTCAACCTAACAAAATGCCCCAAAGGAATCACAAACCCTTTGGTCAAATCACCCCACAAACATAGCAGTCTACGTTTTTGCTCAACGTTGTGTTTTTCCACACAGTGCATCACAAAAAGGGGCATCTGTAGACACCTAAAACATGTCATGTTTAGGAAACCACTCATATGAGCACATCTGAAGACCATATGTCCAATTTTGGACCTTTACAAGAGCAATCAGTGGTCCTAACCACTCAAAATGGCAGTTTTAACCCATCCAAGCTTAGTCGCTGTAAACTAGAGCGGTTGGATCCTGGCCGCTCAAGCTGAGAGCGGCCAGACCTTAGCTACTGTAGATGACAGCGGCCAAATATTAGTCACTGCATACGACAGCGGCTAAGTCATAAAAAGCATTTTATCGACAAACAAGCCTAATTAGGGGTGGAAGTGTTAGTTTACATACAATAAAGTGAGCGGGGACAACTTTGCATTCCCCCTCACAACCAGTTTACATGGGAGACTCAAGTCCAAAGTTAGACTTCAGTTAACTGACCTTCAAACATAAACAAAGACAAAGCTTCTCATGCTAACAACTAGTTTGCATAGGAGACTCAAGTGGGCAGTTAGACTTCAGTTAACTGGCCTCCAAACATAGACAAAGGACAAAAGCTTCTCATGCTAACAACCAGTTTGCATAGGAGACTCAAGTGGGCAGTTAGACTTCAGTTAACTGGCCTCCAAACATAGACAAAGGACAAAATATTCTCATGCTAACAACCAGTTTGCATAGGAGACTCAAGTGGGCAGTTAGACTTCAGTTAACTGGCCTCCAAACATAGACAAAGGACAAAAGCTTCTCATGCTAACAACCAGTTTGCATAGGAGACTCAAGTGGGTAGTTAGACTTCGGTTAACCGGCCTCCAAACATAGACAAAGGACAAAAGCTTCTCATGCTAACAACCAGTTTGCATAGGAGACTCAAGTGGGCGGTTAGACTTCAGTTAACTGGCCTCCAAACATAGACAAAGGACAAAAGCTTCTCATACTAACAATCAGTTTGCATAGGAGACTCAAGTGGGTAGTTAGACTTCAGTTAACTGGCCTCCAAACATAGACAAAGGACAAAAGCTTCTCATGCTAACAACTAGTTTGCATAGGAGACTCAAGTGGGCAGTTAGACTTCAGTTAACTGGCCTCCAAACATAGACAAAGGACAAAAGGCTTCTCATGCTAACTCTCACTACGCATGAGAAATTCATTCCTAGGGCTTGGACATAGACCTAGGGTTTCATCTATAAAATGTGCAAGCTGAGAGCACCAGAGGGGGGAGGGTTTCATCTATAAGATTTTGCAAAAGGGGACATCTCTTCATCCACTTGTAAATCATTGTATCAAGATGGGTATCCCTAAGAGGGACCAACATGTAACTGGGTTTCAATATTAACAAAATATCCATTCTTTATCATTTTCATGTTATGTGCTCGTAGTCTTTTAGCTTCATTGTTGGTATAATAATAACATCGCAAGTAAAGTTAAGAGCGGTGCGAGCGCCCCGGGGTCGCTACAGCAGGCCCCAACATGAACAAAATTATTAATCTTAAGGCTTAGTTGGCTAGAACATTTGAAATGAAGGATTTAGGAGCAGCAAACCAAATTTTAGGGATGAAGATACATAGGGATAGAAAATGAAGAAATATCTGGTTAAGTCAAAATTCATATGTGGAAAAAATTCTACAGCGCTTCAATATACAAAATGCTAAACCAGTTAGTACCCCACTTCTTCCACACTTAAAGTTGGCTTCCAACTAGTATCCTAGAATAGAAGCAGAGAATACAAGCATGTCTTGTGTACCTTATTCATCAGCAGTAGGAAGCCTCATGTATGCCATGGTGAGCACCAGATCGGATATTACCCAAGTAGTGGGAGTAGTTAGCCGGTACATGGAAAATATTGGTAAGGAGTATTGGAATGTGGTGAAGTGGATATTTAGATATTTAAGAGCCACTTCAAATGTTGCCATATACTTTGAATCGGTAGATTTTCAAGTTACAGGTTTTGTGGATTCTGATTATGGTGGAGATAGAGATGAGATAAAATCCACTATATGATATACCTTCACTCTTGTTGGTGGAGTAGTGAGTTGGTCTTCCAAGTTGCAGTCTATTGTGACTTTATCAACCACTGAAGCATAGTACATTGCAGCAACTCATACCAGTAAAGAGGCAATTTGGCTAGAGCAATTGTTGGGTGACTTCATGGTAATGCATGAGAAAATTGCATTGCATTGTGATATCCAGAGTGCTATTTAGCTAGTGAAGAATCCAACATTCCATGATCACACAAAACACATTGATGTCAAGTACCACTTTATCAAAAATGTGGTGGAAGAAGGTAGGATCCTATTGCAAAAAATTGACACTAAAGTGAATCCTGCAGATATGCTTACAAAGTCGATCAAGGTAGAGAAGTTTGAATGGTGCATAACTTCTCTAGGCTTGCTGAAAAAGTAATAAAGGGCAGCATTGGGCAATTGGCACTGGCTAAAAAAAAAATTGGTAGAAGAATTACCGAATATTGAATTCAAGTGGGAGAATGTTAGGTGTGAAGATAGTATACATGAAGCAAGTCACTTAACATCTAACTTGCTAGACGTCTATGTAGAAAACCTTCTAGACGTCAAGGCAGGATGATACGTCAAGCTAGTACGATACGTCAAGGTAGGACGAGACATCAAGCCAATACAAGATGTCAAGGCAGGATGAGATGTCATCTGTAGTATAAGACGTCAGATGTTGGCTATAGTACGAGACGTCAAATGTCGAATATAGTTCAATATGTTGACTACAATATGAGACATCAACTATAGTTTGATATGTCAAACGTCAACTATAGTACGAGATGTCAGACACCAACTGTAGTTTGAGATGTCAGCTATAGTATGAGATGTCAGCTGCAGTACGAGATGCCAGCTATAGTATGAGATGTCAGACGTTGATTACAGTACAAGATGTTAGATGTTACCTATAGTACGAGACATTAGACGTCAATTGTAATTTGAGATGTCAACTTACAATACGAGATATCAGATACAATACAAGATGTCAAATGTTGGTTATAGTACGAGATGTTAGATGTCACTAGTAGTTCAAGACGTTGATTGTAGTATGAGACATCAAACATCAATAGTAGTACAAGACGTCAACTATAGTACAAGACGTTAGTAGCAAACATCTGAGATAAACATCATAATGTAGAAGATGAACAATCTTTGGGAGCGGAAACAAATAGTATTTGGGAGCTAAAATGAGTAGGTTTTGGAGGTTTTCGTCGAAAGAGGAAAAAAATAGTTTGGAGTCTTCCTTCTGCTCTATAAAAGGGATGTGATCCCTTGCATATGTGAGATATGGTTGTTGAAAACATTGAGAAATGTGAATGTAAACTTTTCTGAAAATAATAAAAGAAGAATTTGCCATTGCCCCATGGTTTTTCCTATACATTACAGGTTTCCACGTAAATATCTATGTCACTTGTGTTACTATTTATGTGTTTCTATTTTTATTATTGTGCTTCCTCTTGCAGGTGTAAAATTTGAAGTTTTTCCTAACACAAATGGCACTTTCTATGCGCTATTTATCCATAGTTTGACTTTTTGGGGGTCAAATCTCATGGTCATCCCACCTCAGGATGGCCACACATGGCCGTCCCTGGGTGGGACAACCATGAACTGTGGTCGTCCTGGTTTGGGATGGCCATGCCCCCCAAAAATTCCCAAAAGGGGGGTAAAAGCTCCCAAAAGTGGTTAGGACCATTGTAAAACATTTTAGGGTTGCCCAAGGGGGCCATAAGATGTTAACTAGACCTTGCCTTAGTTGCCTAATTGGATTGACCAGATTTTAGTATCTCCACTAACCAAAAAACTATGGAGATATCTCTAAATATACCTAATTTAAGATGGTTCCAAGAGGGATATATTGGGATGGGAGAATATATAAGGCAAAGGAGGGATACAAGGTAGCCTATGGATATGAGATTGCCCCAACACCACTTTCATGGATATTTATTTGGCAAAAGGAAGGATGGAAAAAAATTAATATTTTCTCATGGCTAATTAACCATGGAAAGTGCTTGACAGTTGATATTTGAGAAAAATAGGCTTCTACAGACCTTCCAAATGTATTATGCATGGGAAGGTAGGGGAGACCTTGAATCACCTCTTTTTGGGATGTTCTTTTCCCAAAGATATGGATCAGTTTGTGGGGGTAGATGAGATAATGCTAGGAAATCTTTGGGAGTCAGTAAAGCTTTATGAGAAATGAAAACAATGAAGATTTAAGACTAAAAAAATGAAAATGGTATGGAATATAGGACCTAGATTTATATGCTGGTAGTTATGGTTGAACAAAATGCATGCATATTTAGATTAGAGCACAAAATAAGGGAGCAAGTATGAGAGATGATTATTAGTAAGGTAATGGAAACACTATCTATTAGATTACAAAAGATAGGGAAAGGAGTTGGAAGAAGGGTAATATGTGGACTCTTATATGGAAAATCAAATAATTTGATGCTAAAGAATCCATGAAATACAAGAGATGGTATAAGTAGATAGCAGGATAGGAAGAGCAGATAGTGATTATAATGAATCTATCACAGTTAGGCCAAGAAGCAATAGCCCAAAAGGAAACAAATGACAAGTTATCCTTGAAGAACATAAGCTTATACTGAGAGTGGGGGTGAACAATATAATACCATTTTTTACTTTTATTTTCCAATCAATATTCTGCAATATATCAATGGCAAAATCAACAACAATAATCAAAGCAATGCACAAATTACCACACACAATAAAGACACCAATTTTACGTGGTTCACACAATGTGGGCTACTCCATAGAGAAAATATTTCATTAAAATTTTCTCAACAAATCTCATGGGAAACCTTTCCCTGTTACAATGTTTATGGACCTCTATCCAAAGGAGACACCAATATCCTAATCAAGTTCATGGATCTCTATCCATAGGAGACACCAATATCCTCTACTCTAGTTGATGATCTTCTAGAAGAACTATTGCCTCCACTACACTGGCTTATGGATCTCTATCCACTGAAGACTCCTGCCCTCACTCAAAAGACCTGTCTTCACTACCTTGGCTAATGGACCTCTATCCACTAGAGACTATTGTCCTCTATACTCTATCACCTCCAAAGCTTGCTCTCAGCTCTATCTCAAATCTACACTAAACATAGTCCTTTGGTCTAGCATAAATCTGCTCAATATTCGTCTTTGATATGTAATAAATATAGTCCTTCGATCTAGCACAAATTTTCTCAATCTCTATCTTTGGTATTTACTAAACATAGTCCTTTGGTCTAGCACAAATATGCTCAATATTTATCTCTAATCTGGTACAAACCTATCCTCAAATTTGTACCAAAATTTGTCTTCAAATCTATCCTCAAGCCTTAACACAAAGCTTGAATCAATCACAAATCAACTCTGCTAGATATGCCCCAAACCTTAACTCAATGTTTGAACAAATCAATCAATCAACTCTGCTCACAAGTCTTCTCAATGACTTTTTTCAAATCTGCTCTACAAGTCATTACTAGAACTTGTCCAATCTGCTCAAAAAGTCTTCATCAAGACTTACCTTAAATCTGCTCAATAAGTCCTCACTAGAACTTGTCCAATATACTAAAAAAAGTCTTCATCAAGACTTACCTTAAATATACTCTACAAGTCCTCACTAGAACTTGTCCAATCTGCTCAACAAATCTTCACCAAGACTTACCTCAAATCTGCTCAACAAGTCCTCACTAGAACTTGTCCAATCTGCTCAACAAGTCTTCACCAAGAATTACCTCAAATATGCTCAACAAGCTTTCACAAAATATTATTCAACTCAACTCAATCTATCATAGAAAACTTCTTCAATCACACAAACAAGCTTCACACATAATCTTATTTGATTCACATAAATATATAGAGAATGATTAGAGACTCAATATGTTACTCACTCACAACAATACTTAATCACTTTAAAACTATCTTTATTAACCATAGAAACATATAGAGAATGGTTAGAGACTCAATATGTTTCACTCTTGCACAACACTCAATCACTTTCAATGTCTCTCTCAAATCAATTCAAAATATAGAATAATTTGTTTCACATAACTTGAACTATCACTTCAACACTTCCAACTAACTAGGATCAATCAAATCCACTCAACCAATCACTGAATGAAACACTCCTTGCTTACAAACCCTAGTCCCAACATATGAACACTCACTTAATTATTTTCAACAATGCTTATCAAACAATCTCACATAACAATGATACTCATGAATTTGCACAAACCCTAGTTTCAAGATAGTTCTCAACATCACATAACAATGATACTCATGATTTTACACAAACCTTAATCATGCATGTGAAGGTTCATTCAATGTTTCCAACAATGTTTATCAAACAAGGTTTTTATCATCAACTTTTGCTCGAAAAAACCTTTAACAATTAATCTTAACAATGCTTATCAAACAACCCTTTTCATTCCAACTTAGCATTCACAACATTCAAAAATCACTCATAAGGAAGATGTGCCCATACCTTTTGTTTTATGAAGATTTGACCTCAAAACCTGTCTTAATCACAATTACCCTCTTTACCAATTTCAAAGGTTAGATGATAAAATATCACTCTAACACTCCCTCAAAATATTTCACAATCACAAAAATAATTAAACTCAAATACACCTTATTACTCCATATTGAAATTAGCATTCACCAAAACATATAAAAATGAATCTCTTATTACACCTTATAACTCCACTCTAAATAACTCAATCCACAAAAAAATTAAATAAAAATAATTATTTAATTTCATCAACCTTATATCTCCCTAAGCTCAAAAATACACCATACAACCTTAGGAGCAAAAACCAATTTATAATAAAAAACTTTAGTACCTCTCAAAGTGTTCTCGATGGGATTCGATCCCAAGTCGAAGCGCCTCTAGTGCTTTAGCCGCGACTGCGAAGCCGCGTGAGCTAACCACTCACATGGAAGGCAAAAGCACCCATGACACTTTATCTTCTTCCTAGGCACCAAGACCTAAAAAGCTTTGGCGTCTTCGATGCAAAACAACCTCACGACCTTCCTTGTTACGAATTGAAAGCAGCACCTTGCATTCCTAAAGCGCTACCAACTACCACTAGCCCACTTGGCTAGGTGGTGACAAGGCTCCAGAGCCTTGTGCCTTTTCACCCTTCACTACCTACCAAAGAAGTCAAACAAAGGACTTCTTCCTTCTTGCTCGTCGAATATTGCACACACGATTTGCTTGGGAGTTTAATTAAATTCGATCATGGATCGGTTTGAAACCACTTAGGCTTTTGGTATTTATACCCATGCCTTGAAATTCGTTGACGTCGACGGAGGAGATAATGTATGACGTCGGTGCATTATTTTTGCCCTCATAACCCTAACCTTAGGGTTAATTAAATTAAATTATAATTTAATTAATAATAAAATTATTATAATTAATTTAATAATCATAGGGTTAATTAAATTAAATTATTATAATTAATTTATAATTAATTTAATTACTTTAGGTCTTACCATTAGACCTTTAATATTATAATAAAATATTATAATATTATTTTTCTTGGGCCTTCTTATTTCTCGTGTAGACCTTATCTGTCCATCTTGAATATTATAATGGGAGATATTATAATGTTATTTCCCTTAGGTATAGAAGCAATATTTATCTTGCACTGATTACTAAAACTGACTCTTGGCATCCTTCTTCTTGCACTGCTCACTAAAACTAACTCTTGACATCAATGACAAAAAATATTGCTCATATTTCCAACAATCCTAGTGTCAAGCTGGGTAAGCAATTTTATTGTATTACTACCATAGGTTCTTGTGTCTATCAAAGTGGCCAAGGTGGATGGCTTTCAAAAACATAACACACACAACCATAGGTATTTTATTGAGTATGGCTAGATTAAGAGAAAATAAGCCTCCACCCCACAGAACAATAGGTATGTTAGACATGATCAAGATGCCAATAACGACTTCAAAATAGTATGAAGATAGATGGATGGTCTACATAATTCAAATGACGATAAAAATTGGAATTCAACTCAGGTGTTTTTGATGTGCATAGATGACTACATAATGGTGACCTCGAGTGATGTTTTCAGTGAACCCACCTATATAATGTTTTATGGGTAATTTTTGAGCCAAAAGGAATTGGAGGAGACTCTTCTTTCTCCCTTGTTTCTTGTCTGACTCATTTCACTTTGTAATACAACTTCTATTAATATAATTTATTTTTCAACTTAAAAAAAACAAAAAACCTTAGATGTTTGATAATATACCTTTGTCAACTTCTTGCATGCTCACATTAATGTTTTGCTATGGATTATGCTATGAATGCTCATTCCTTTGCATGTAAAATATCTTAAAGATCTTGAGTATATTGTCTTGTGTCTCCAAGATCAAATTGTATTAGGTTTTGGTGTGTAAGAAGGATGTTACAAGCTAGATTTATGTTCCAGCTTCTATTGTGTCGTTCTACGAATAAGGTGTAACAATGCTTAGGCACTTGAGTTGGATTAAGTGCTCAAACGTTTCACCAATCACCTTGCACTACCGTTATGTAACTTCTAATGCATTAACGCTCCATGCAAACCAAGATGATTCACTTTCCTATTGCATTTTAGATCAGAACATTGTTGTCTCTTACTACTATGCATAACCAAATTCCAAGGTTTTTTCTTCTCTTACTTCCAATGCTTCTCAATGGCTTTGTAATTAAGTTTTTTCAAAACAACTCAAGGCGTTAATCTTTTTTTTTTTATGTTAAGTTACCTTTTTTTTTTACATTTAGGTGTCTTTTGATTTGATGTTATGGTTTTGTAGTGGATGCTGGCTATATTTTTTATAATACTGCAAACTGGGCACTACTGTATTTAGCCTCTTAGATTAGGCTTAGTTTCAAAGCTTTGATATAACTACTTTGTTGTTTCCCTAAGATGTTTTTGTTGTTGTAGAATACCAAACCACTATTAAAAATGTTGGTTAGATAGATCTTACCTATGTATCATAACCTCTCCTTTCATTGTTGCTTCGTTGATGCTGACTTGAATACTGAATAACTTTCATGCACTTGGTCTTCTCTAAAAATATGGCTTGAATATTGAATAGCTTTCACACACTTGGTATTCTTTGATGTTGGCTCAAACAATGTTGCTTTATCTTGAGATAATGCTCTTATAGCGATGTTCTATTTGCATGCTTTGTATCTTAGATTCCTTTATGATATTTTGTCGCTTTACTTCTCCTATGCTCTTTGTTGTGCTCGGGAAGGCTATTGTTCTACTTTCTATAGTATCTTATTTAATATTGGCCTTGTAGACACCAAATTGCAGCCATTCATCCACCTTCCTAGTCATCCCACCTTCCACTTGTCCTCCATCCCCCTTTCCCACCTTCAAAAGGCCCATTTTCCCTTTCCCGCCTTCAAAAAGGCCCATTTCCCCTTTCCCACCAAAATAGGACTTATTTTAATATATATTATATTATTTTAATATTTTATATATTATATTTAATTTATTTAATATTATATTATATAATTATAAGTTCATTTAACCTCCACCGTCCGATCAGATTAAATCCCTACCATCCATCCCACTCAATCCATGCCACTTCCATCATTTAATCTTAGCCCTAGGATATGACTTAATCTTAGCCACACGATCAAAAGTGTAAAGTTAAGAACCCTAAGTTAAACCCTAAAGCTAAGTTATAAATACAAGCCCCTCATATTGCCCAAAGGGGGCTGAAATACTGAAATAATGGAACGTTGAAGAATCTTGAGGCCTCTCTACTGAAGAATACCCTGAGCACCTTTAGCATACCCTAGGATAGATTCCAACCAGCCCCATTCATTTTGTCACTATTGTTCGCTCGTCCATCGCTACCCAAAAAATTGCCGCACTATTTTTTGCATCCGTTAGGGTTTAATCAATCAGCCCGGTCAAGTCACATCTACTGTTGAGCAAGGTAAATCACTTCTATGAGTTTTTATTATTAAATTTGCATATCTGTAAGTGTTGCTTTCTGTTTCTTTCAATTAGGGTTTTTAATCATTATTTGAGGGTCTCACTCTGTGGAGCCCTCTCATGTGCTACTAACTCCTTAATTGTTTCTATCACTTGCAGGTCTGCAGATCATCAGGCTATTAGAGCCAGAGTGGCCCGACTTCGGATATTCAAAGCCCACTCACCCTGTTGGGATCAAAGGCGCAATCTTTGGAAGACACTATTTTATTTTATTGCTAGGGTTTCGGAGAACCCTAGCCCATTGTAATATTGTATCAAAATACTCTTGGAGAGTAGCATTGTATCAAAGAGTTCACTTGGCTCCCCCCATTGTCAATATTAAAATTGGAACATTTTGTGCAATATTTGTCTCTTTGTGTATTTACTTGTAATTTCATTTTTAGTGTCGCGTCTTTGCATCTACAAATGGCGATCATGGTGGGACCCCACAAGGGTTTCACTATTTGATAGATCTACCTTGCTAATTTATTGTTATTGTTGTTTGTTGATTGTTTTTTAGAAAATGCAAAAGTTGTTGCGTTCATCGCTAGGGTTTTTGAAGCATTCTACAGTAGTTCCAGAGATCGCGTAGGCGCTCTTTCGTGTTACGCAGACGTTCTTCCGTGTTATTTAGGCATTATTCCGCATTACGCAGGTGCTCTCATGTGCCTACGCAGGCGCTCGATTGTGCCTGAAATTAATTTGAAGCAAAGCTAAGGCTTCCAAGTGAGTTTCGTAACCCTAGTTGGTCATTTAACAATTTATGTATTCTATTTTCTGTTGTTGTTTTTCGTTGTTTCTGGGTTTAACATTAAGTAATATGAGAAAGAATCTGCAATAAGTCATATCTAGGGTTTGTGTGTGTTTCAATATTTCAAATTCATTTCTTGTCCTAAATTCGTAGATCTAGGTGATTGTTTGCATTGTTGAGTGCATGTGAAGCAAAAAAGCATCCTAGATTTTGCATTTTAGGGTTAAAGATCGCTTAAATTTTATGTATCTAAATAGGAACAACATTTGGACACTTAAAGTAATCCTGCCCTAGGTTGGCCCCTTTGGCAGAGAGGTGGATGAACCCTTCGATGCTCTTTTGATATCTTCGGGTATCATTTGTAGGCAGGGATTTTAAGGGTGTACTCTGCGCTCTTTAGATGAAATTTGCGTCTTTGTGTTGGATTCTGATTTAGATTAGTGAAATTAGTCATATTTAACATTGTCTGCACACCATAAAGAACAAGAAACATAAAATTAACATCACACACTGCACGCTCCACTTTTTAATAGTAGTAGTTGGATTTCATCACCAACTATTGCTTGAGGTTTGGTGATGGTGGCATTCATCTCCATCCATCAAATCTCTGCCCTTAGACACCATAGGATTACCCCCGAGCAAACTTGTTGGAGGTCATTACCAACAAGAATCTCGCAGCCCTATCCAGCCATAGATTTTTCCTTTATTTCATTTAACAAATATTAGGTAACATCAAACACACCAACCACACAATTTTAAAAGGAACCACACATTAATGAAGAAAATAATACGAAATGAGGTAAGCCACACAAGGTGAAACCTAGGACTGATTGTTTTCTTTTATCTTTAAATTCTTGTACAAGTTTTTACAGTTGGTTTTATTTTGATAAGCTTTAAATATTGGGTTTAAGTACTTTATGGTATTAACAAGACATCAGAAGAAAGTAATAAACCAAAATAACTTAATGGAAAATACATTTAACTTGGCTTTACGTTAACCATTTCATCATTTCATCATTAACATGGCTCAACCTTAGCCATTTCATCATTTCATCATTAACATGGCTCAACCTTAGCCATTTTATCATTAACATGGCTCAACCTTAGCCATTTCATCATTAACATGGCTCAACCTTAGCCATTTCATCATTTCATCATTAACATGGCTCAACCTTAGCCATTTCATCATTTTATCATTAACATGGCTCAACCTTAGCCATTTCATCATTTTATCATTAACATGGCTCAACCTTAGCCATTTCATCATTAACATGGCTCAACCTTAGCCATTTCATCATTTTATCATTAACATGGCTTAACCTTAGCCATTTTATTATTTCATCATTAACATGGCTCAACCTTAGCCATTTCATCATTAACATGGCTCAACCTTAGCCATTTTATCATTTTATCATTAACATGGCTTAACCTTAGCCATTTCATCATTTCATCATTAACATGGCTCAACCTTAGCCATTTCATCATTTCATCATTAACATGGCTCAACCTTAGCCATTTTATCATTTCATCATTAACATGGCTCAACCTTAGCCATTTCATCATTAACATGGCTCAACCTTAGCCATTTCATCATTTATCATTAACATGGCTCAACCTTAGCCATTTCATCATTAACATGGCTCAACCTTAGCTATTTCATCATTAACATGGCTCAACCTTGTTTATTTCATCATTAACATGGCTCAACCTTAGCCATTTCATCATTAACATGGCTCAACCTTAGCCATTTCATCATTAACATGGCTCAACCTTAGCCATTTCATCATTAACATGGCTCAACCTTAGCCATTTCATCATTTACATGGCTTAACCAATAGCCCTTTCATCACTAACATGGCTTACACAATAGCCATTCCATCATTACGTAATAGGTGGATTTGATGTGTTTTCCATTAAGCTATTTTGACTTATTACTTTTGTTTGATTTTGAGTTAGTACCATAACGTAAGTAAATCAAATAATAATAAAAAGGAATACATTTTAAATAATAATGAATGAGGTAAGCCACACAAGGTAAAACCTAGGACATTGTATTTTCTTTTACTTTTAAAAATTCCTACACAAGATTGTTTGGTTTGGTGTTATTTGGATTTAATTGCATATCTTTTGTTTACGCACTTCATAGTTCAAGCTAGAATGCAAAAGAAAACAAGTAACTTAAATTGTGTAATGGAAAACATACCCCACTCCTCGGTCACTTCGGTGGCTGATCAATTTCAAAAGGCTCCAAAGGTCTTAACCCCTTTGGTCACAACCAATTTCAAAAGGCTCCAAAGGTCTTAACCCCTTTGGTCACAATCAATTTCAAAAGGCTCCAAAGGTCTTAACCCCTTTGGTCACATCAATTTCAAAAGGCTCCAAAGGTCTTAACCCCTTTGGTCACATCAATTTCAAAAGGCTCCAAAGGTCTTAACCCCTTTGGTCACACATCAATTTCAAAAGGCTCCAAAGGTCTTAACCCCTTTGGTCACACTCAATTTCAAAAGGCTCCAAAGGTCTTAACCCCTTTGGTCACATCATTTCAAAAGTCCAAAGGTCTTAACCCCTTTGGTCACATCAATTTCAAAAGGCTCCAAAGGTCTTAACCCCTTTGGTCACACATCAATTTCAAAAGGCTCCAAAGGTCTTAACCCCTTTGGTCACACATCAATTTCAAAAGGCTCCAAAGGTCTTAACCCCTTTGGTCACACATCAATTTCAAAAGGCTCCAAAGGTCTCAATCCCTTTGGTCACATCAAATTTTCAAAAGGCCCCAAAGGTACCCAACTCCTTTGGTCATAAGCTTACTATGTTAGTGGGAGTAGACAAACCCGAGCTGATGAACATCATACACTTGAAAGTGTTCCATGCTTATTGTGATTACTATATATGTACATACATGGCTAAAAAAAAAAAAATCAAAACAACAAAATCAAATTGCATTTTCATAAGCATGCATACATATAGGCATTTGCATATACACTTCCACATTCGCATTCATAAGCATTTTTCACATGCATTTCATTTTCGCTTGCATTCATACATCTAGATTCATACATTCATAATTGCACATTTCATATACATTCCGCTATAGTCATTCATAATTGCATTCATCCCATCCCATGTTCGAATGATCTTACTTAGTAATGATGATATGGCCACAAATACAAAGTCAAGTTATAACAATTGGGGGTACCTAGTTTGAAGAAATCATGCAACCCTCGCAAAAGCCATATGTCAAACCACATCCCGTGTCAAAAATCATAAAGCCTAGATTTTCAATCACTCAGCCATTACTAGTGTAGCAAGCAACCTCCAAATGAATGTCCGATTTTCTTTGGGACCAAAAATACACTTTACACATTAAGAAGGTCTTGAGTATTGCCAATTGATTCTGAATACAATCTTGAACCAATCACATTCCATCACATCTTAAAAACATTATGAGCCAAAGAGGGTTAGTACCATACTTGGGTAGTACCTTGAAGCGAAAAGGGATAATCCTCGCTTGTCCCATCATGCAACATAGTCCAAAGAAAAAATAGTGGTTTTCACCACTACCTCAATTACTCTTCAAACATAAGCATAAAAACATAGAGTAGTAAGGATAGGGTCAAAATTCTCATCACACTTCAGTTGAGAATCCGATTCCCCAAAGCTCTATACAAAATTAACAAATAAAATCCCAAACACCCTTGATCCCTCAAGTCGTAAGGATTCATACTTCACGTCCCTAGCATGGATGGGTAGTCATCCCCAAGGTCTAAAATATCAAATCCCATTGGACTATGGAGTGAATCTTCACCGGGGCTATAGACGCCTGGCTGGCAGTGGAGTAAGCTCATGCGGGGCGACATGTCTCCTTGGCAAATAGGAAGACCTCTGACCGCACATAAGGACAGGCTAGCTTCAGGTCATCTCCATAACAGGTCATGCCCAATTTACTCATAGTGGGTCAATGAACTTCACATGCACACACACTGGTTCTTGATTAGATAGGGTCATTGTCACACTCAAGATTTGGTAATTGAACCTCACTTGCACACACATTGGTCCTAAAGAAAGTTAGACAACCCAAGTGAGTTTGATTGATAATACTAGTATGTTTGAGTTTTTGAAAATGTTGCAGTACTCATTCCATATCAACATCCATATCTTCTTCCATATCAACATCCATATCTTCTTCCATATCAACATCCATATCTTCTTCCATGTCAACATTCATGCCTGCATCATACGTCAAGTTGCATAAAGTCGTTAAAATTGGGTACCCCTGATTACAAAATAGTGGACATCAAACATGGCCAATAAAATTTTTGAACTATAAAAAGATCATTCGAACACCATGCATCCCTCTCATATAGCTTAGGTTCATTACACATTTACTTGCATCAATAATACATCATTTAGCTTGCATGAATCATCCATATAAGCATTAGGCACATACATCATTTAGCTTGCATTAATCATCCATAAGGCATTCCATAAAAACATTTTCATTAAACATGCATTGCATTCACATTAACACAAAAGCATAACACAAACATAAAAGCCATGTATGTATATATATCAAACTCACATATGCAAAGATCGCTAGAAAGTTCAAACATCATCACAACTTGGGGGTGTTCAAGGTTTCACACCTTTCCCCCAATCAAGCAAGCAACATCACAACTAGGGGGTGCTCAAGGTTTCACACCTTTCCCCTAATAAATCAACATCACAGCTAGAACTTGGGGGTGTTCAAGGTTTCACACCTTCCCCACACTTGCAATAAACAATTCAATCATTCAATCACATCACATCATCAACAAGTCAATTGCTAGGTTCAAAAGACTGCGTTCTTTTGTCAAAGGTTGCGCCCTTTGCCTTGCGTTCACATCATCCAAATTGCAAAAATCCCTTCATCTATTGGGGCAAAAATAGATCACATTTACGTTCTTTTATCATTATCCATTCATAAGTGAACCTTGTATTTAGTGGTTTATCCTATAAACCTGGTGGTTGTAGTGATTGGTTATCCATGCAATCCGGTAGGATGGATAGACTACCATAAGGACACTTTCATCATCAAAAAACCCTTTATCTGTTAAGGGCAATGAAAGACACTTTTTCATCTTTCATCATCAAAAAACCCTTTATCTGTTAAGGGCAATGAATGAACACTTTTTAATCTTACATCTTAAAAAAAAACCCTTTATCTGTTAAGGGCAATGAACAGACACTTTTTCATCTTACATCATCAAAAACCCCTTTATCTGTTAAGGGCAAAGAATAGATACAAATCATGTTATTTTCATTCATTTCTCAAAAATCCCTTCATCTATTGGGGCAAAAATAGATCACATTTGCATTCCTATCAAGTGAACCTTGTATTTAGTGGTTTATCCTATAAACCTGGCGGTTGTAGCGATTGGTTATCCATGCAATCCGGTAGGATGGATAGACTACCATAAGAACACTTTCATCATCAAAAACCCCTTTATCTATTAAGGGTAAAGAACAGACATAATCACTTCATTTTCACATCATCAAAACCCCCTTTATCTGTTAAGGGCAAAGAACATATACAAATCATTTTATTTCATCACATTTTCACATCATCAAAATCCCCTTTCTTCAACCGTTAGGGCAAAAATGGTATCTCATCAATCATCATTTATCAAAAATCATGGTATTATACACCAACCCCCTTTCTTCAATCATTGGGGCAAAAATGGTATCTCATCAATCATCATTCTTCAAAAATCATGGTATTATACACCAACCCCCTTTCTTCAACCGTTGGGGCAAAAATGGTATCTCATCAGTTGGCTCTAAGTGAACCTCGTATCCAATAAATTATTCTATAAACTTGGCGGTTGCAGTGATAGTAATCCATGCAATTCGGTAACATGAATAGTTTATAATAAGGACACTTAATCATGATCATCACCAATTATCTCATTGCCAAGAATCATAATCATATCAGTAACCTCAAATTCTAAGTGAAACACTGCCAAGAAGAATTCACCAAACAGGAATCATTGATGTCCTTTTCCATGGGATGCGAAATCATGGATAACTAATATCAATCACTCATTCATCTGACTATAGTCACAAAGCAGACAAGCTCGCTAGGTTTGATTGGTTCCATTATGGAATTGATGAAGAATCTTCTACAATCAATGGCCAGCCCTATGGTGACTCAGTCATTCTACATTTTCATATCTTGCATACTCAATGACGCTTGTGAGGCATATTTTTCAACAACATCGAATCACCCCCAAATTTGGGACAACCATGTTGATTTTGATTTCCCATGATGGGATACATCTTACATGATCATGGTTCATACACCAACCCCTTTTCTTCAACCGTTGGGGCAAAAATGGTATCAAATCATCAGTCATCATTCTTCAAGCATCATGGTTCATACACCAACCCCCTTTTCTTCAACCGTTGGGGCAAAAACGGTATCAAATCATCAATCATCATTCTTCAAGCATCATGGTATTATACACCAACCCCCTTTCTGCAACCGTTGGGGCAAAAATGGTATCACATCGCATCATCATTCATCCTTCATCCATCGTTTGCACAAAATCCATGCTTTTTCAATTGGCTCGTGAGAATTTTCTCATTCACCAATTGAGGGGGTAAGCTACGCAATGAACTCTAAAAATTCTTCATTCTTTTTGTCTTCAACACCAATGTGCAATTCCAATGAGAGAAGCGGTTTCTATTGCCCATAGCCCATGCAGGTGTCTCATATTTTTGCACCATATTATGTTTCATGCAACATGGTACAAAAAGGGGCATCTGTAGACACCAAATTGCAGCCATTCATCCACCTTCCTAGTCATCCCACCTTCCACTTGTCCTCCATCCCCCTTTCCCACCTTCAAAAGGCCCATTTTCCCTTTCCCACCTTCAAAAAGGCCCATTTTCCCCTTTCCCACAAAAATAGGACTTATTTTAATATATATTATATTATTTTAATATTTTATATAATATTTTATATTATATTTAATTTATTTAATATTATATTATATAATTATAAGTTCATTTAACCTCCACCGTCCGATCAGATTAAATCCCTACCATCCATCCCACTCAATCCATGCCACTTCCATCATTTAATCTTAGCCCTAGGATATGACTTAATCTTAGCCACACGATCAAAAGTGTAAAGTTAAGAACCCTAAGTTAAACCCTAAAGCTAAGTTATAAATACAAGCCCCTCATATTGCCCAAAGGTGGCTGAAATACTGAAAGAATGGAACGTTGAAGAATCTTGAGGCCTCTCTGCTGAAGAATACCCTGAGCACCTTTAGCATACCCTAGGATAGATTCCAACCAGCCCCATTCATTTCATCACTGTTGTTCGCTCGTCCATCGCCACCCAGAAAACTGCCGCACTATTTTCTGCATCCGTTAGGGTTTAATCAATCAGCCCGGTCAAGTCACATCTACTGTTGAGCAAGGTAAATCACTTCTATGAGTTTTTATTGTTAAATCTGCATATCTGTAAGTGTTGCTTTCTGTTTCTTTCAATTAGGGTTTTTAATCATTATTTGAGGGTCTCACTCTATGGAGCCCTCTCATGTGCTACTAACTCCTTAATTGTTTCTGTCACTTGCAGGTCTGCAGATCATCAGGCTATTAGAGCCAGAGTGGCCCGGATTCGGATATTCAAAGCCCACTCACCCTGTTGGGATCAAAGGCGCAATCTTCAGAAGACACTATTTTATTTTATTGCTAGGGTTTCGGAGAACCCTAGCCCATTGTAATATTGTATCAAAATACTCTTGGAGAGTAGCATTGTATCAAAGAGTTCACTTGGCTCCCCCCATTGTCAATATTAAAATTGGAACATTTTGTGCAATATTTGTCTCTTTGTGTATTTACTTGTAATTTCATTTTTAGTGTCGCGTCTTTGCATCTACAGGCCTCTTCCTTTATTTTGTAAAGCTAAATAGAGCTACTTCTTTATATCATAATGAATATTTCTCTTTTATCATAGGCTTATTATTTCTTAGGCCTCTTTTATTTCCTATAAGGGTCTTCTTACTCAAACCTCTTTTCTCAAAGGGTCTCCTCCTTGACCTCTTGGGCCTTTGTCTTCTATATTGGCTTCTTGAACCAATGTCAAGGTCAATATGACTTGAATCTTTCACTGAAACTTTCCTTTATCAAGACCTCTATATCCACTATATTAATATCAAGGTCTATCTTCAAGACTTGAATCAATAATGAATTGCAACTTAAATCAATCTTTGCTTTATGAAAACTTTCTACCTTTTTCTTACTTCTTTTCCTCTGTAACTTTTGGCAAACTTTTCTTCAACCAATTTAATTTATATTTATTTTCCTTCATATATTTATAATATTATTTATTTTTTAATTTCTTGAGTTGAATCTCTATTGGACCCTTATGCTTCTTTTCCTCTATAATACCTTTTTCTTCTTCAAATATTAAAAAACTTTAAACTTTTATATTAAAAAAAAACTTAAAACTTTTTACAAAATTTTAAACAAACTAGTTGAATTCCTTATCACTGTAGACTTTAGAAAATAAATCTCTAGTTCTTTTAACATTTCAAATAATAATTTTTGTTAACTAAGTAGACATCCTTATTACTCCATACCTAAAATAATTAAGAAACCAGAAAATAAACTTATAACTCCTAAAATATTTTTAAACCATTAACCTTATGCCTCCTTCAATAGCTTAAATAAAATATTTAATAATAAAACTTTAGAATACCTTCAATAATGTGCAATCTTCAATTTGCTCATGATTTCAAATTGCTTTCGCATTTCGGTCTTTTCATTCACTACTGTAAAGTCTGTAGCTCTGATACCATTGTTAGCTTTCCAGATTATTTTATCTCATGAACTTTATCTTTCATCAAGAATAAATCACATAAATGACTCAAATGAATTACATATGGAATATATCACAAATATATCTCAAATAATTCTATCTTACAAGATTACAAGGATGAAACTGATTGATTACATTGCTTGGAGCTTTGTCTCCAATATATAATTTTACATGAATTTTTATTACTATGATTGTTGCTCTCCTCTAACATCTGGGAGATGCATCCTTTCATATTTCTCATATTGAGACAAAACTCTCATCTTGCCACATATCAATGTGACTCTTCATTCTCTATCTTGACACATACATTATATAAAATATAAATCAACTACCAAACTAATATTTACAAGGGGGTCAAATAATGTAATACTTCCAACATATTTGGGTATAAATATCCCTTCATACCAACCATTTTGCTTATTAGTTGGAGTTAATTTTATTTTTATCTACTGAGATTATTTGGTGTCCACGAACATTCCTAATATATTGTGTATTTCTTTTTCAAGCAATATTGAGTAATATTTGACTCTATTTATTTTTGAAAACTACTATGATATCTAACATGGTATCAAAGTGGATGTGAATCTCCATTACTCAGTTTATTTTATAAATAGATCAACTCTACAACTTTTTCTAAGGGAAATGGTTATTGAAGCAAGCTAAGAAGAGTTTGTTTTTTGAAGGTTGATGGCAAGATTAAAAAAAATATTCTTTGAAAAAACCCTAGGTGGACTTGGATTATGAGGATCTCACTAGGATTAGTAGTTTATCCCAAGAGAAGCATTCATCAACAAGTTTTTTTTATATATTTCTTTGGAATTCAATTTTTTTAATGATTTTTGACCATATGGATTCCCTAGTTTTAGGATTGATTTTTTTTTTTTTCAAAAACCTCATTTGTTTTTTTTATGGAATTTTCTAAAAATCCATTTTCTTTTCTCTTTCAACTTCTTGTGTCCAATAGAACTATAGATGTGAGGGTAGATTGCTTGGCTTACATAAAAGAAGAAGATAAGAGGTTAAATATTTTTATACACACACATGGTGTTAGAGAAGCCATAAATATGCTTTTGTGCTTAACAAAGACCTTTGAGCTACTTGAGAAAGTTGTGAAATTGGTTCAATAACTTTTCTACTGCATAGGTATTAGAGGATGGCTTGATTACTTATGTTCTAAAAAAGGGTTGTGAAGGGAAAAATTTGATAGATACAAATAAATCATTAGCATTTTTGGATTCTCTAAAACAATTGAGGGGTCACAGTTCAACACTTTTGCTCATTTTCCATCCATGTACCTCTTTTTTGCATTCAAAATATTTTTATTTCCCCCCCGAATATATAAAAATTTAAGTTTTAAATTAGGCATATTCTAGCGAATATTCCTTGTTATGGTGGGAAGGACAGGGTGTGCTTTTGTGTGCTTGTGTAAGCAAGATGTAAGAAAGGGACATTGGTAATTTGGTTATTTTTCAATATAGCTTTGGCCCTTTATCTCCTAAGCAGAGTGTTTGGAAAGATGGATAGCCAAACTTTCTTAAAGCTCTTATGCATGGAAGGTGACCAATTTTACTCCCTCTAGTGCCAAAACCTTTTATATGTTGGAGATGACATGGAAAAACTTTATAAAATGGAATTATGTGATGACATGATACTCTTTGATGATGTAGTAGTGGATGATGTCAAATTTTAATAGATAATTGATGATGTGGCAGTTGTGTACAATCAAAATGTGGTAGTCCATATGACTAACATGACACTATATACAAGTGACATGGGAAAAAATACATGAATCATGAGGTAACATGTCATAATCTGTATAGTTGACATGACAATCCATACAGGTGGTATGACATGACATGTGGCTATTAGCATAGATATTGATGCAACTAATGACATGGCATGAATCTCAAGGTAACACTTGGCAAGTGATACAAGAGGTGATGTAGACATTGATATGGTAGGTTCTAATTAGATTGATGTGGTAAGTCATATGATGATCAACACGGGAGACCGCATGCATATGCATAAGAATTGGGTGTGATAAATTATATTTTTCCATCTCATCGAACTTCATAAGTAACTTGCATAGTCAAAAATAAACTTGACAAGGTATAAATTTTAAAGCAAATCAATATGTGATAAATGATGCAGTGTAGTTCATAGATCAAATGAAAAATGAGATCATAACAAGTACCTTTTATGTGATTCATCGATACACTACACAAGCAACGCATGCTTAACACCACCTTAGCCACTCATGTGGAGACACGTGGTGATCTTCATCTAGTATCGCTATTTTTTAGTTTTTTCAAAGGTTTTGGAGGTGATTTTTTTATTTTTAGGGAAAAACATTTGGGGGCCATAACATTTCACTCAAAAAAAAATTGAACTTTTTTTTTTCAAATTATATGGTTTTTTGAGATCTCTGCATTGGTGGTGTTGTTTCTTGTCACAATTGGATGTAGATTTTTATATTTTGGTAGAATACTTATGGATAACCATGTACTCTTATTGAGTGGTCCAAATTATGATTCCTAAAAGATCAAGAGTGGAGCTTTGCTCTAAATCAAGGGGTTACTCAAATATGTAAATGAGGAGCCTTATGATACTAATATTGAAGAAGTAAAGCAACTCTATATGGACAAGAAGGACGAGGTTCATGGTATCACAACTCTTCATGTTGACAATATATATGACACCCATGTTAGCAACACCACGAACCCTAAAATGCTACTTGAGAAATTTTAGGGGTTGTACGATCAAATTGATTCCACATAAATCAATATATTAGAGATTGAGCTTACAACCTTATCCATGGACTCATTTGATATTGTTGATGAGTATATCAATCGATTAAAGAAATTTTAAGAAGACATCTAAACTACAAGAGGACCGTCTAAGGAGAGGAGAAGAACAAGAAGCATTGGAGAAGGAAAAAACATTGAATTGCTCAATATCATCTTTAACATTATGTCAAATATATATGACATAGTTATTGTTTTAAATATTCTTTGTGTGTAGTTTCTACATTCTCCTACACCATCCATTGATGAAGTACTTAAGTAATTTTTGCACCACTGGGATAGAAGACATAAGTGTAAGGAAAGTTTTATTTTCAATTAGGCTCACCCAAAACAAAGTTTTTGCAAAGTACATAATGAGAAGAAGCCAAAATAGAATGATAAGAAGCCCAATAAGCCCTTTAAGAAGCCTACTTGTGATTCTTGCATAAAGAAATGTTATAAGGTAAAGTTTTACAGTTTTTGGATCAATAAACTTGAGTTTACAACAGGAAATATGGGTTTTGATGCTACTCTTTTTTATGCACAAGGTGAGATAGTTTTGATGGAGAAATCTCGTAGGCACATGTAGTAGTTCATTCAGCATATTAGAAATCCGCTTCCTTAGAAGAGTGGATTGCATATCCAGGGGCAACTAGGTACATGATAAAGCACAAACATCTCCTACAAGATTTCATAAAGCACATTCAAGGGAATGTGTTGTTATTGGAGATTATTCTTTATTACATGTTATAAGGTGTGGAGACATCAACATTGGATCTTTATCTTTTGATGATGTACTTCATGTTCCTAATGTTGGTCATAACCTTTTGTTTATTTACCACATTACTCATACAAATAAGAAGGTAGAATTTTAGCCTAATAGATAGGAAATTAATCACATAAACAATGGGTTCAAAATTATTGCTTTTGGCTATTGTGATAAGATTGACCATATGTATAAGTTACAAGAAAAACCCACCTCTTCTACCTCCTCTAGGAAGAAAATATTTGTTGATATGGTTGCTCATTTAGATAATAAAAGTTGAAAGTGACACCATAGGCTTGGGCATATCAACTATGGGTCTTTGAGATACATGAGTCAATATCGCATGGCTATTGGGCTTCAATGTATATCCCGTATAAGCGATGCATGTGAAGGATGTATTCTATGAAAGCATCATAGGGATACCTTTCTAAAAGGGATTGCAATATGGGCTTCTCATCTCTTAGATATCATACATAGTGATATTTTTGGACCTATGGGTATACCGTATCTCTTATAAAATAGGTACTTATTTTCATTAAAAGTTTTTCTAGGTATGTATGGTTATTGAAGGATGAAAACTTGCACCATATAAAAAGAAATATAATTTAAACACGATGATTTGAAAAATAAATCAAATATTTTATTGATATTATATTTTTAATGTGTTACAAAGAGCTTTTTAATGTGTTACAAAGAGCACCCCCTCGAGGGATATTCTTAGTGATACAATAGATACACTAGATCACTTAGAACATCTCTAGGTGCAGTATGTAAGGCGTTTGTGCCAACACAATATTTTGGTGAGCAGGTTTCCTTGAGATCATCGTGTGAGAGTAGGATCCAGAATATTTTGTGGTACCTAAACCCTATAACCTACACATAATAAAATAGAATCATATCAATAGAACTTGCGGGGCCCACAAAGGTTGGGTCCGTATTTGATCAAGAAATAGAAAATGAGAAGGAAAGCATATGCATGCATCTAATAATAGAAATCTACGATACTACAAGGTAAAATGCATGAAATGAAATATTCGATGCTAGAATGCACATGCAAATTAAAATATAAGCTAAGATGTGGCAAAATAATAAAAATCGATCATCTTATCGAGATTGTCTTAGGTCAATATGGTCTTGTCTATGTATCGTCTCAAGGTACGATGATCACTGTCACAAACCTACACTTCTGTGAAACTAGGTTCGAGTGACGTTTGGATGACACAAGTGGATTTTTTTGATAGATTTTGATGAGCATAGAGGTGGGTTAGCTCATGTGATTGATCACCCAAGTGATATACTAGATCATGCGAGTGAGAGGAATGCCATTTTGAAACCTACAGGGCAATCCAATAGCATGGATTCGATAGCAAGAGAGCTTCATGATTCATTTTGATAGCACTTCATGGATTCATGGTCTTAAAAATTGAGGGAGTCTGGCTTTATAACCTCCTGTCATGAGGCAAACAAGGAAAGAGGGCAGCAATGGTAGTTGGATTGATGGCAAATTGTTGGCAGTTGTTGATTGATGGTTGTTGCCTCTTTTGCTAATGGTAGGTGACTACAGGGCAATGTGGAGATAGGGACAATATTTTTACATATGTGTAGCTATTGTTAGGCAGTTAACTACTGCTTTTATTATTTTTTAAACTTGATTCTACATGATCATATCAGGTCGAGACGGTCCCGATCCTAAAATCATCTCGAGTCAAGACGGTTAGGCTTCCCATGGGGAAAACCTATGTGCTATTAGAGGAAGACACTAAATTAGCCCTAAGGTTGCCTAAAATGGATGACACGAATTAAAAAGGAGTTTTTGGGAGTCTCCATGCGATGGCACATTTTAGGTGTCTACAGGTGCCCCTTTTTGGAACGCTTTGTGCCTAAATACAATGAGAAGCAAAAATAGATGATCTAAAATGGTTGAGTTGATAATGGTTGACTGATGTTAATTAAAAATGTCAACGTGAGATGCCCCAATCATGGAAAAGACACACATCGTTGAATCAATACTTTCGATAAATTGATGAATTTGATTTAATCTTGGTAACCTTTTAGCCATAGGTAAATGTTGTTAGTCTACAAGCTTTATGCTTTAGGTATACCAAGTGCTTGTTTGATTGAAATTTTGCTTGTTTTTTGCCCTAAAAAAATGGGCGTATGGTAGTCTTTGGCAATGATTCTTGGATGAGCATAATTTCCACTTTTTAGTGTTTGATTTCTGACTTGATTTTGAAATGCAAATTTTGTAGTGATTGACTACCCCCTCAAGCGATGAGTCAACGGAGGATATGTCAAATTATGATAGCAAAAAGGCGCTTGACAAAAGATGATTATTAGCATGATTGCCCTTAAAAAAAATTTATATTTTGAGACCATCTCGACCCAAGATGGTTTCATTTGATTAGTTTTTTTTTTAAATAGGGACCATCTCAAACAACCACGTGGTACCATGTGACCGTCCTGGACGGTCGCCGCTGCTAAACATTATAAATAGAGAATTTTGTAAAAAATTAGTCATTTTCACCATGTGAGATGAGAAGAGAGTGAGATAGGGAGGATAGAAGTTGATTTTCTACAATGAAGTACTGCCAGTTTACAAACCAAACAACACCATGGACCCAAATGGCACATCCACGAGTGAGGGAGCCAGCGTGAGAAAGGTAAGGACAAAAAATCCTCACTTTTCCTTTATTAACGAAATGAACCAAATTAAAACTAAATGGAAATGAATGGGTGGGGTGATGGGTAGCTAGCTTTTAATACTTTTGCCTTCTCTCCCATTTTTGTGTGTGTGTTTTTTTTTTGCTTTATTAATATGTTTGAGGGACTGTCTTAGGTTGATATGGTTCCATTTTGTGACCATCTCACCCAAGACAACCTCTTTTGGGGACTGTATCTACTCAAGATGATCTCATGTTGTGATCGTCTTGGGTTGAGACGGTTGAGTTTGGGGGTCGTCTCATCTCGAGATGGTTATGTTTGCTGCTGTGTTTTTTTTTATTTAATTAAGTGTTTTTACTTTTAACAACTTATTAGAGTCTGACACCGTGTCACAAACCCCTTCAAGGAGACTCATGTTATGTTGTCTAATGACGATTGGATGTGGTTGAAGTACTTGTGCCTTCAACACATAGTTTGACTAAAGTTCATCCATGTCGATCAGGACTATCTAACGATCTTGATAGATAGATGGGATCCATAGACGAACATATTTGATATATTGATCTATAATATTATAGTGATGTTGGAGAACATCTTCAAAATTCTATGGATATCGAATGAGGGAGAGCCCATCATGATTGTTGTGAATGCTCAGAGAGATAATAACACGCTCAAAAATAAAGACTTCTCTCAACCACCTTTGCACCTTACAAAAATTAATTAATCAAACTTTATGCCTCTAATTTTTGCACTCAAAAAAAATACCTCTCATGTGCTACCGCGATTCAAACTCTGCCAACGTGCAAGACAGCGCTTTCCAAAACGCTCAACGATCGATTGTGCTAGCATGGCTTGGTGACTCAAAATGGTGGTCTGTGTGTTTTAACCAACTCTACCTTGAAACAATGAAAAAGCCCTTCTGCCCAAAATAGTCGTTGACGAGACTCGACCCCAAGACCTCTCTCTACCTAGTGCTTAACACACGACCAGCGACCAACTATGCTGCACCCGCAGGCATGATGTCTTTTAATGTTTCGATGAATATCTTCCAAACTCTGCACCTTAAAAATACCCACTGTACCTATCGTTTATTCGCTCACTCCTCAAAATGGGAATCGATGCACAATACACAGTGGTCATTTCCTAAGGTAAAACCTTGGGTATATATACACTTGCCTTCATTACTTGGATGACGTCGACGCTCCAATAATCATGGTGTGCCCTCCTTTTCCTTGGTCTATGTCGGCATTCGAATAACATGGTGTGCCCTCCTTTGCCTTGGTCTACGTCGGCGCTCAAATTCAAACTTATTTTTGGCACCATCCTCCTTTTAAAACTTGGCATTATAATATTAAAAATATTATAATGTTTATTATTTTTAAGCCTTGGTCTATTGAAATTAAACTCCTTTCTCCTCTTTTCCTTTTAGACCATGGTCCATTGCTTTTAAATCTTTTTCCTTTTGTCTTTTAAGCCTTGGTCCATGTCCTTTTTTAACTTTTTTATAATATTTAAATATTATACTCCTTAACTTTTTAACATCAACCCACATGAACCTTTCCTTTGCCAAGCTTGTACCATGCTCTTTTTATCATCAAACTTCATGAACCTTTGCTTTGCTTCCTCTTACAAACCTTTGTCCCTTGTGTATAATATTTAGAAATAAATATTATAACCTTATTTTTTTGCCAATTTCCTTGCCTTGAGATGAACCTTACCTTGCATAATTTTACCAACCATAGGAGAATGTTTTTGTCATGCTAAGCTCTCTTTGACATCAACCTATGACATCAATCCTTTGACATCAAACCTTTGACATCAATGACAACACAACACTTTAATATTTCCAACAATATCCCCCTTTGTCATTGATGGCAACCCTTTCACAAAACAATTCTTTTACTACCACTGGATTCCAAATTTGCTCCCCCTGAGAAGTTGCTCCCCCTTACTGATTTCTCTCCCCCTTACTGAAACTCTCCCCTTTGACATCAATGGCAAAGGGCTCCTTTGGGGCTAAATATAAGACTCTTAGCTCAGCCCCCTCACCACCTCCTCTCCTTGAGGTGATCAAGTTTGGGATGGGAGTAAGACTACTCCCAAATTTCCTCTAAGATACTCAAAAGTTTCCTTTGGAAGTGGCTTAGTAAATATGTCCGCAATATGTTCCTTTGTAGTAACATATTCCAATTTGACTTGCTGATCCATCACCTGCTCTCTCAAAAAATGATATTTTATTGGAATGTGCTTGGTCCTTGAGTGCATCACTGGATTATTTGAAATGTTTATGGCACTTGTATTATCACATAGTATGGAGATGGGATGATCATGCTCTATTTTAAAATATTTTAAAGTTTACTTCATCCATAAAACTTGTGTACAACAAGCAACTGCTGCAATGTACTTTACCTCTATCGTGGATAAGGATACCGATGCTTGTTTCTTGCTTAGCCAAGAGACTAAACAATCTCCAAGAAAGAATGCTCCTCCACTTGTGCTCTTCCTGTCATCAATACTGCCTACCCAATATGCATATGTATATGTTGTGAGAGTGAAGTTGTTACTTATGGGATACCAAAGTCCAAATTCCATAGTTCCTTTTAAATACCTAAGGATTCTCTTTACTGCTTGTACATGTGTTTCCTTTGGCGTTGCTTGAAATCTTGCCACTAGTCCCACTACCTGCATTATATCTGGTCTTGTAGTTGTGACATATAGTAAGCTTCCAATCATGGATCTATACAATGTCTGATTTGCCTCAGGAGATTCATCATATTTACTCAACTTGCATCCTGTAACCATGGGGGTACTCACTGGTTTGCAATCCTCCAATTTGAATTTTTTCAACATTTCTTTTATATACTTGGTTTGTGAGAGAAATATACCTTTTTCTAATTGTGAAATCTGTAATCCAAGGAAGAAGGACAACTCACCAAGCATTGAAATTTCAAATTCATTTTGCATACACTTTGCAAATTTTTGACACATCTTATCATTACTACCTCCAAAAATGATATCATCCACATAGACCACCACAATCAACAAGTCATTTCCTTCATTTTTGATGTATAAATTGTTGTCAGCTATTCCTTTTCTGAAACCTTGTTCTTGAAGATACTTATCCAACCTTGAATACCAAGCCCTAGGAGCTTGCTTTAGTCCATAAAGAGCCTTCTTTAATCTGCATACATAATCTGGCTTATCAATCAAGTTGAACCCCTCAGGTTGCTCAATGTAGACCTCTTCTTCTAAGAAGCCATTGAGAAAAGCTGATTTTACATCCATTTGATATACTTTGAAGTTTTTGAAACTTGAGAATGCTAAAAATATTCTTATGGCCTCAAGTCGTGCAACAGGAGAAAATGTTTCATTAATATCAATCCCTTCAACATCTGCATAGCCTTTGCATACCAGTCTTGCTTTGTTTCTGACTACCTGACCATCTTCATTTAACTTATTTATGTAAACCCATTTAGTGCCAATTATATTCTTATCTTTTGGTCGTGGGACAAGTTCCCAAGTCTCACTTTTTTCTATTTGATCCAACTCTTCATCCATTGCCTTGACCCAATATTTATCTTCTCTTGCCTCATTGAAATCCTTGGGCTCAATTTTAGATAGCAAAGAAAGATTTGCATGTTCACTTATTCCTATTATCTTCCTCCTTGTTTGTCTTTCATCTGGATTCCCAATAATCAGATCTCTTGGATGATTCTTTTGCACATACCTGGATGGAGTCTTAGGTGGTGTTCTTTGTGTTTCATCTTCTTTTGATTCTTCACCTACTTCTTCTTGGCAACTTTCTTCTTCTTGATATACAATTTCTTGAGTTGGTTCTCTTGACTCTATTTATTCATCGAGTGTTACATTTGTACTTTCCATAATTGTATGTGTCATTTTATTGTAGCATTTATAGGATTTGCTCTTAGTGGAATAGCCAAGGAAGATACCCTCATCGCACCTTGAATCAAACTTGCCCAAATTTTTCTCTTCTCGTCTGATGTAGCATTTGCTTCCAAAAAATTTGAAATACTTTACCATAGTTGGTCTTCCTTTCCAAAGCTCATATGGGTTTTTGTGATGATTTACTCTCACTTGAGCTCTATTGATGATATAGACAGTTGTATGAACTACCTCTTTCCAAAAACCATCTGAAATCTTAGACTCACTTAGCATAGCTCTGGCCATATTCTTGATAGTTCTATTTTTTCTTTCAACTACTCCATTTTGTTGTGGAGTCCTTGTTGCTAAGTATTCTCTTTTGATTCCATGTTGTTCACAGAATTCTATGAATTCACTTGAAGTGAATTCTCCTCCTCTATCTGATCTTAGACACTTGATCTTTTTACCTGTTTTATTTTCTACTAAAACCTTGAATGCTTGAAACTTCTCAAAAGCTTCTGACTTTTCTTTTAAGAATGCCACCCAAGTCATTCTAGAGAAATCATCTATAAATAGCATGAAGTAACTTTCACCTTGTAAACTCTTTGTCCTTGTAGGACCACATAAATCAGTGTGAACTAGTTTCAATGGTTTGGATGAAGAAAATTCTTTTGACTTGAAACTTGTTCTTGTTTGCTTACCATGTTGACATTGTGCACAAATTGTGCTTTGGAGTCTTTTATCCTGGGTAAGTCTCTGACTGCCTGTTTGTTGCTTATTTTTACTATGTTGTCAAAGTTCAGATGACCCATTCTTCTATGCCATAACCAACTCTCATCCTCTTGTGATAGAAAACATTTTTCTCCTTTAATTTCACTCAACATGTAGAGATTGTTTGTAGTTCTACTGGCATCTGCAATAAGCTTTCCTGTATTGGATTTCTTGATCTCACATCTATTTGGATGAAAGGTGATTGTGTGCCCCTGATCACAAAGCTGACTTACACTTAGTAAATTGTGCTTCAATCCCTTAACATACAATACATTTTCTATCTTTGATTTTCCATTATCTAAACTCAAAGTCCCTTTTCCAACAATTTTTGTTGAAGCATTATCACCAAATTTTACTGATCCTCCATTGATTTCTTTAAGTGAAAGAAATTTACTTTTGTCACTTGTCATATGACTTGAACAACCACTATCAACATACCACTGATTTCCCTTATCTTGTGCATGAAGAGTTGTTTGTACCAACATTGACTTCTCCTTTTCTTGTTCCTCTTTCCTTTTCCAAACTTTTGAGGTTGTATTCTTTTGAACCTTCTGATCCTCCTTTTTGCTTGATTCAGGAAATACTATTTTACACCATTTGGCCTTGTGCCCAAAGTTATTACATTTGTAACAGATGATATTGTTATCCATGAGAGGTGCAAATGAATTGAAATTTCTATCAACATTATTTCTCACATGGACCATGCAATGTACAGCTCTATGACCATATTTGTTACATGAAAAACAATAACCATGGAAGAAATTTTGTAACTAGTTAGATTGCCTTGAATGATATGGTCGCATGATTCTTCCTTTGTTGTTTCTATAATTGACTTTTGTCCATGATGTTTCTATGTTTTCCTCCTCCTCGATACTTTTGTCTTTCAATATATCAGCATAGGTCATGGGCTCTTCTTTCTTTGATATCTTTGTTCCTTTGGAGCTTGACTCCTCTTTCTATTTCCCTAACCTTATATTTTGTTGTAACTTATCCTTAGACTTTTCAACTCCCTTTCTTAGAGAGACAATTTCAAGTTCCAATATTTCACATTCTAACTCTTTTGCCTTTAACTGTTTAGCCATATCTTTTTCAATTTTCTTTGCCTCTTCAACCTTCACCTTTAAGTCTGTGAGATTTTGTAGAAGCTTTGTCTTTGCTTTCTCATCCTCTTGAATTTGAGCCTTCAAACTTGAATTCTTCTCTCTAACTCTTTCCAATTTTCCAAGAGCAACAATAAGTTCATCTTTCATGTCAACCATGGCTTCTTCTCCATTTTATGTTGCCATGTGTGTTCTTGTAGGATCTTCCTTCAAACTGTTAGGCTTTCCACGAAGGAACCCGCTCTGATACCAATTGAAGACAAATCTTTATTAACCATGGATTCTTCTCCATTTTATGTTGCCATGTGTGTTCTTGTAGGATCTTCCTTCAAACTGTTAGGCTTTCCACGAAGGAACCCGCTCTGATACCAATTGAGAACACAAGCTTATACTGAGAGGGAGGGGTGAACAGTATAAGATAAAACTTTTTACTTTTTAATCCAAATGATAACAGTAATAATATCAAGGTAGTAAATAATGCACAAATCATCACACACATGAGAGACATGGATTTAACGTGGTTCACCCAATGTGGGCTACGTCCACGGAGAAAATATTTCTTATAAATTTTCTCAACAAATCTCTTGGGAACCAAATCCCTATTACAATGTTTATGGACCTCTATCCAAAGGAGACACCAATCCCCTATGCTCAAGTTTGTGGACCTCTATCCACATGAGACCTCTGTCCCCACTACTCTAGTTTGTGGACCTCTATCCATAGGAGAACTCTATCCCCTTCATGTTGGTTGGCTCCAAAGCTTGCTCTCAACTCTGCTCAACTCTGATCAAATCTGCTCAAATTTGTCTGTAATGATCTGTTTCACACCTACTCACAAGTCTACCTCAAACCTACTCACAAATCTCACTTAGAACTGCTCACAAGCCTTCTCAAAATAGCTCACAATCTTGCTCTAATATGCTCATTGTCTCTACTCAACTCTGCTCTAACACATGCTCAAAAACTGCTCATAACATATGCTCAAAATTTCTCATAACACATGCTCAACATTGCTCATAACACTTGCTTAAACACTGCTCAAAACAACTCATAGCACATGCTCAACCAATCCCTAAATCTTGCACACAAATGATGTTCAACACAATGCTTATATCTCTTTCAAAAATGCTTTCTTCAACTAGGCAATTCAGACATATTCTTCCCAAAATTCTTTCAAGAACATATAAAGAATAATATGCAATGCAAGTGCTCAATATGTTCTCTTCCAAAATGACTCAAGGTCTAATGCACAAATTGTTTCACAAAACTTGATTTCAAACACTTTCACAATCACTTTCAATGTCACTCAAATCAATGCCCAAATACTTCACAATGATGCACAAACTTGTTCTCAACCCTAGCACAAGTGTTTCCAATTTCACTAATCCCTAAACCCTAGCTCAAATATTTCCAACAATGCACACTAATCAACCCTTTTATCTCCACCTTAAAATTACTTTCTCAAAGCACAACCACCTAGAGAAAGAGTTAAACCACCATACCTCAAAATGCTTGATGAAGATGTGCCCTCAAAAACCTATCTCAAAAACAACTTATCTTTCTTGTGCCAATTCAAGGGTTAGATAGCAAAACATTCCTCAAGTCATCCTCATGAAAAATCTCCTCAAAAGATGTGCATAGTAAGGCTGAAAATAATACTCTATTATTTTCTTTTATCTTCACAAAAAGCAACTTGTAGAATCCTTAAACCTTTTTCTTATGATATGCAAAAATTACAAAGTATAATGAACTCAAATACACCCTTTTCTCTCCTTTCTAGAAAGCAATATTTCAACTATCAAACATTACCAAAAACACCTAGATGTCACTTTTATTTCATGCAAATATTACACAAATAAAACAACCTATATACACCTTATGACTCCCTCATAGAAAATTAACACATGTGCTAATCCTTTCACGCCCTTATTACTCCTATGCATACACAACAATATACCCAATAACACACTCAACAATAAAGATTGCTCTCAACCATCTTTGCACCTCACAATAATTAATTAATCAAACTTTAAGCCTCTAAATTTTGCGCTTCAAAAAAAATACCTCATGTGTTGCTGCAATTCGAACTCTGCCAACGTGTAGGACAACGCTTTCCAAAGTGCTCAACGACTGGTCGTGCTAGCATGACTTGGTGACTCAAAATGGCGGTACGCTTGTTTTAACCAACTCTGCCTTGAAACAACGAAAAAGTCCTGCCCAAAACCGTCGTCGAGGGGACTCAACCCCAAGACCTCTCTCTACCTAGTGCTTAACACACGACCAGTGACCAACTGTGTTGCACCCGCAGGCGTGATGTCTTTTAATGTTTCGACAAATATCTTCCTAACTCTGCACCTTAAAAATACCCGATGTCTTTCCCGTTCGTTCACTCACTCCTCGAAATGGGAATCAATGCACAATACACGATGGTCATTTCCTAAGGTAAAACCTTGGGTATATATACACTTGCCTTCATTACTTGGATGACGTCGATGCTCCAATAATCATGGTGTGCCCTCCTTTGCCTTGGTCTATGTCGGTGTTCGAATAACATGGTGTGCCCTCCTTTGCCTTGGTCTACGTCGGCACTCAAATTCAAACTTATTTTTGGCGCCATCCTCCTTTTAAAAACTTGGCATTACAATATTAAAAAATATTATAATGTTTATTATTTTTAAGCCTTGGTCTATTGAAATTAAACTCCTTTCTCCTCTTGTCCTTTTAGACCATGGTCCATTGCTTTTAAATATTTTTCCTCTTGTCTTTTAAGCCTTGGTCCATGTCCTTTTTAAAACCTTTTTATAATATTTAAATATTATACTCCTTAACTTTTTAACATCAACCCACATGAACCTTTCCTTTGCCAAGCTTGTACCATGCTCTTTTTATCATCAAACTTCATGAACCTTTGCTTTGCTTCCTCTTACAAACCTTTGTCCCTTGTGTATAATATTTAGAAATAAATGTTTTTTTTTTTTTTTAATTTACATGGTGGAATCGATAGCCGCCACAAATCCGGGTAGGCTGTCCGACTTTTTATGGCCGCCATAGTATTCTGCGTTGTCCGCCCCATAAGCCGCCACACAGATCTTCGCGCAGTCCGCCCCTATAACCACCATGCCACAATCATTTTAAACCTTTTACGTTGCTGAAAGCACCAGGAAATGGACAAGCGTTCAGTCCGACGAGGCCCGAGATTTGAACCTTGGACCTCCGCCCCCTTATGGCGTAGAAATAAATGTTATAACCTTATTTTTTTGCTAATTTCCTTGCCTTGAGATGAATTTTGCCTTGCATAATTATCCAGCCATAGAAGAATGTTTCTGCCATGGTAAGCTCTCTTTGACATCAACCTATGACATCAATCCTTCGACATCAATCCTTTCACATCAATGACAACATAACACTTTAATATTTGCAACAGGAACATGAGTAACAATTTAGATGTGAGAAATTTGATTTTTACAATGTTAAGAGAAAAATATATACCTTTTTCTAGAATAGGCAATTCATAATAGGTTGTCATTGGCATGCATAGTTTCATTGAGAGCAATAATCTTGAAAGGTTACCTTGAATTAAAAGAGACAAGGCATTCCAAGCATTGGTGGTTAAAGATGTGGTGTTTAAATCCTCCTCACTCTTTGATGTCCAAGTGCAATTGAAGGCATTAGACTAGACCATAAACGACTTCTACTAAGCACAACAATAATTATATCAGTTACCTCCCACTTGTTTTCCTTTTATCTTGGGCAGTTAGAGGCTTTGGTTTCTATTGTGCCAAGGCCTTAAGTTGTTTTGCATTTGGCACCTAGTACATCTTGTGTGGGAATGACTAGGACCTTTCATTTTTGTTCAATACTTCTATATGCATGGAAACTTAAATATTCTCGTCATTGTTGATGTGTTAGCAAACCAATGGTTCATTGAACACACCAATATTTTATTAGACAACTATCTAGGAATTTGGTATAACTATCAAAAATACATATCTTCCTATTGGTTCAATGGATAGAAACAAGTGAGCATTGTATCCATGAACTTTATCAAGTAATAACTAGATCAAGATCTACTTAGTATTTAGCATTGGTTGCTTCTCACCAACATAGAATGATTTTGGCCATCTTTAACAATAAAAAAAAATCTTATCAACATCAATGATTTCAATGGCATAAGCCAACTATACAATTTTTTTATGTTGATCTTGCCCGACTAAAATGTTGATATTTGTCTACACACTAGCTTTGTTGCTTTCAAGAGGGGTAGAAGTAGAGGTCGCTACAACTGCTATTTGAATCATGAGATTGTAAATGTGCAAAGTTGTATGTTGTTCTTCTAGTGTATCTTTGATGAGATTTGGTCATCTGGGGGTTTGGATTCCAATGCAGACTTGTAGATTCAATTGTTGTTTTACATGAGTTGTTTAATTGGTTAATCAAACATGGGACCTACTGTAATGCCTTGCACCACAAGCATGTATGATTACACATCATGTAAAGAATTTGACAAACAAAAAGATTAAGGACTATGATTACGAAGACATGAGCATGAAACATTGCTCCAATACCAATGATTTGCATCACAAGGGGCCAATAGGCATGGCATGAAGTATATATACCTATTGTAGACTGAGAATAGGAGAAGTATGATTCAAATTTGTGTAAGCTCTTCTTTATATCACATGACGATGAAGAACAGAAATAATATACAAGGATGTTGACAAGAAAAATACAAAAAATAGAAAGTACGTAAACAAAAAAGTAGTTTTATTGACCAGTAGAAAGAGAAAACAACTCTATTGACAAGTAGTGGCAATAATACGAAATTATTATCTCTAATTTAAATCTCAAAATCTTACTCACAAAATCTCTTTAAAAATGGATTTTAAAACTTCATGCCACATCAAAGAGGTAGTCAGTTCCACTCAAATTTCTTGTTCAAATACCTTCAATTTGTAGGGCTCATAACCAATTAAGACCTTCACAAATAAATCATAAAGTACTCATTTTGGGGACAACTTTCAATGATAGAAACAATCTAACAGTATGCAATTGTGCCTCAAGCATGTCAATACCCTATTTCAAGGATAACTCACGTTTTTTGATCTTCAAACATTACATTCACTCTTTGCATTTTCATATTTCTGCCCACACTTCTTTCTATGAAAAGAAAAAACAAATGTAATTAGGCTAATAAAATCTCATTACAGACTAATGCCATATATTTTTTACTCAAATATTTATGATATCATATATTTTTATGTCAAAAGTTGAAAAAAAATGAAATCATTCATATACCCACCATTCCTCTTTCTCGAGCTTAATTTTCCTTAAATATAAAAAGGTACATTGCATCTTCAGAAATTTAATGTCTAGTGAAAAATAACAATTCAAATCAATAACTTAAATTGGTCATTTCAATGTTTGTTATTGTTTTATAAAAAGGATTGAGTACAATTGTAGTGGATACTCATAATATATCTTCTAAATAAATTAAAAAGTTTAGGTGGAAAAAGGGTCTGACAACCACAATAAATTTCTAATTACAAATCATGCTAACAGTTGATCCATTTTTTCGGCTTTTAGAAATGAAGATCCATAGTATTTATATTCATGCAAATGGTCAATATTATCGAATGTACCATGGCCAACCTCCATAGATGTAAAATAACTTCAGAAGACACACAATTTTAAGCAATACTTCTTCTAATCGATTAAGAACTATTGACATGAGTAGACACGTTTTACACAAAATAAATAAAAGAAAAGAAAAAAACGTAACAATTCATGCCAATTTGTGGCAATTGTACAAAACAAAAAACTTACCTAAAAAGTACATAGCTAAGAAGAACATTAGCCTTTCACGACAATTCCTGTTAATTCCACCAACAAAAACAAATTTAATTCCACCAACAAAAGTTATGCCTAAAAAAACACATAGGTAAGGACAGCATTACTTATGGAAAATAAAAAGGCCATATCCTTGATCAAATTGTATGAGCTCAATTGGTTAAATTTTGACTTTCAAGAAAACAACAGTTTGAATCTTGCCAAACCATACATGCATTATTGTTGCGCTGTTTTAATACCACTTTATGGTCAGGATGATACATATGTAATTGCCAAGCTCCTCGTACCACTATACAGTTATGATATAATACAGGTAGGGCCTGTTTCAATCCCATATAACCAATTTAAAAAAAAAAAAAAAAAACATTCCCATAAAAAAATTGGCCTTTCATCTTAATATCCTTTCAAGTGTTGGGGATGCATTCCCACGGAACATTTATCTTTCATCATAATATTCTTTCAAGAATTTTACTAGGGTATATCTACAACATACACTCTAGAACAAAAACAAGCAATTTATACATAGGCGAGTGTTAGATATCTAACATCCTGAGAAACATGGTCTTCTAATAGTGTCCTTTTATTTCTAAGATTTTTACTAGAATATATCTAGATAATACTTTCCATTGAACTATATATATATATATATATATATATATATATAATACACACGGAGAACAGCCGGGGAGGCACCCATGCCAAACATAAACTTTTATCACGATCATTTACTAGAATATACCTACAACAGCATTCACTTCACTTAACAAAAACAGATAATTCATGGATATCAGAGAATGCATCCCTGTTGGCATAACCTTCTATCATAATGTCCTTTTGTGTTCTAAGAATTCACTGGCGCACACCTAGAACATTCAGTCCATTAAATACAAACAAAGACTTTCAATTCTAAATAAACTATAAAATACTTGAATTCTAAGAATTTTACTAGAATATATCTACATAATACTTTCAACTGAACAAAAAAATGAATATATGGAGAACAGCTGGTGATGGACCAATGCCAAAAATAAACTTTATCACAATATCATTTACTAGAATATACCTACAACAACATTCACTTCACTGAACAAAAACAGATAATTGATGGATACCAGAGGAATTGATGGATATCAGAGGATGCATCCCTGTTGGCATGACCTTTCATCATATTGTCCTTTTATATTCTAAGAATTCACTGGGATATACCTAGAACGTTCATTCCATTGAATACAAACAGAGAGTCAATCCTAAATAAAATATGAAATACTTGAATTCTAAGAAACTATTAATGATGATACTGAACAAAACTTTTAATTCTAAGATTTTTACTAGAATATATCTACATAATACTTTCCATTGATTAATATATATATATATATATATGGAGAACAGCTGGTAATGCACCCATGCCAAACATAAATTTTATCACAATATCTTTTACTAGAATATACCTACAACATTCACTTCACTGGACAAAAACAGATACTTGATGTATATCAGAGGATGCAACCATGTTGGCATAACCTTTTATCATGATGTCCTTTTATGTTCTAAGAATTCACTGGGATATACCATTCAGTCCGATGAATACAAACAGAGACTAAGTCAATCCTAAATAAAATATGAAATACTTGAATTCTAAGAAACTATTAATGCCAATACTAAATCAAATTTTGCATAGCTATAAGCAAGATCTAAACCCAATCACTCATGTAAATCCTAAAGTTAATCCAACTACATTTACTCAAGGACGTTGGCCATCATCAGGCCATGGCTTTCTAATGAATTCTCAAATTGCATAAGAGTTTTAACTCATTTTACCTTTATCTTTCGATTCTCCCGATTCGGTGTAATCCCTTTGCTTCCTTAACGCATAAATGTTTACTAATTCCTTTTTCTCTTAAAAGAAAAATGAAAAAGAAAAGAACCGTGATATCCTAGTGAGACAGAACAACTTTCCATGCATATATCTAGAACAATGTGAACCAGAAATAGGATATAACATAGAAACACCTTCATTATGATGTCAAGATTTTCTGCTCAAAGAACAATAATGTCTAGATTTTCTGCTCATAGAACCAAAAATGTCAAGATCTTCTGCTTATAGAACCAAATGCAAGGTTGCACCCAACTTCCCTTAAAAAATCCCAAAACAGTTGTTTAACTTCCAAAAAAGAAAGAAGAGTTCTACAACTAGCTGCAATCAGCAACCTGTCAAAAGACCGCACATGCCGCATGGATCACAATTATGGGCAAGCCTACTTTACAAATTTGAAGTCACATAACTTAAAGCCAGCTAATTGTGTACAATACAATTCAAAACATTTGAGATCAAATCATTTCAAGAAATGCACAAGTCAACTGAACACTGGCACTGCCTCCAAAAGCCATAAAATAAGAACAGGCCGAACACTGCCTCCAAAAGCCATAAAATAAAAACATTTAATGTTTAGTCTAAAAGCCTAGACGATTTTTTAAACTAAATTATTGCCCTGTAAAAATAAGGCTCTACCTTTTCTTTAAGTGGATATAGTAGGCAAATGTAAAATCTCAAACACTAGCTTGTATTAAAGGTTTTCGAAATCATGCAAAAGGAGAATTTAAAATTAAACATCATGTTAAGCATGATAAAGATATAACACAATAAACATGGGAATTGGCAACAAACTTGGACCCAGGGATTTACACGCTGCTTCCTGAAGTGGGAAGTCGATGTGAAACTAACAAAAATATTCTTTAACTCGGCACCATTATATTTGGATGACTTTTCAACGGTACCTTTGAGCAGAATCATACATTCTGCTGCCAGAATATGCTTCCCTCATATCATAGCTCTGGTTCCTGTTATAATTATGCGAAGGATTACCATAATATTGCATCTCCTCCCTCCGTGTGTCATAACCTCCAGGATAAACCTGATGACCATCACCAAGATTGGTACCATAACCACGATTGTCATGCAAATTTTCATTGTAACCAAGCATTGGCCCAGCAGCACTTTCGTGGTATTGATTTGAAGGGGCTGGTTGCTGATACTTGTCCACTCGTGACTGCACCTCATGCCGCAAAAGCTCTTCTCGACGCTTAGAATGTTCAGCTCTCAAGGCTACTAGCTTTGCCTGATACTGTTCATGGATCTCTCGTGTGCGCTGCAAGAAAAGTATCCACGCAAATATCATATATACGAACGACATAATGCATCAAAATCTTCTTCAACTAGGCAGTATTTGCAAACACACGATCAAAATAAAAGTAATAGAATCAAAGAGCTATCACCCCATTGCAAAAGGGAAAATGAAACATAACAGACAAGTCTACATGCTACCACAATAAACCCCAAATTTTGACATAAAATTATCAAACTCTAACAATAACAGAACAACAAACACTCCATCGAGTGCTTTACTTTATTTTCCCTAAGCCAAGATCAAAATACTAAAACTCTCAGACAAAAAAAGTCATTTAAATCTCGGAAACTAGGAAAAAACAAAATAAAAGCAATATTCCCAAGTTCCCCTACACACAAATCCACTGCACTGACTTGGCATATGAAGTCTGTCCATAATGACAACAAATATAAAACTGAAAAAACAAGTATAATTTTGGAGAACAAATTTAAACGGTGTACTTAAGGATGTTTTCCAACAATAAATGCTGCATTAAAATATTTTTCATCCATTAAAAATTAGACGAGCATCCAAATAATACTTGTAACCAATACACATACAGCCTAGTTCATATCAGTTAGCATTTTCTGTCAAGTCACATCGCTCTCACAGGCTATGACATCATAAAACTATGAACAATGTAAGCGGATTGCCATAGGAATTTGACTTACCATTCCTTTCTCACCAAAATGGAATAACAAGGAAATTGTAAAAAATATGCAGTAATAATTACATACCTCTCGATGCCGTGTAATTTCCTCATCCTCAGCATCATTTTGTTCCTTCACTAGTTTCATCACCTCATCCATGAGATTTTGCTCCAATGCTTCCAATGATTTTGGTAAATTCTGATCTTCAAATACAGTCCTCACTTCCTGCTTCTGGTCAGATTCCTTTGGTATAACAGTATTTCCTTCTTGCAACATAGAATCTGGAATTTGACCATGATAGTAAGGACTTGTACCATCAGGGCCTCTAACTTGAGATGGAGAGACACTAGATGGATCTGAAGGCCCTCGGCCTATGACAAGCAAATCACAACCAATAAGAAATTTAGTATTCAAGAATACTGCAAAACAGCATGGTCAAAAGCTAGCAATCCTGCTCCAATCAAAGTTTTACAACCAACCATTTGAAAGACGAAAAAACCGTGAATTAATTTTTCATTCAACAGATTGCCATAGGCAGATAATCAGTAGAAACATTCCATCAATCAAAAACCATCCATAGAACTCAGATAAAAGCAATTCAGTAACTCTAACATAACAAGGAGGATGTTTAACAGAAAATATAGAAGTAAATCTTCCCCATCTTACCTTCTTTATACATATTCGGAGGTACAGAATTTGGTCCATTCCGAGCACCTTCCCACTTCCATCTACCATCCGCCTGTGAAGATGTGTAACGTTGCTCCATGTCCATAGGTGGGACATCTGGCATACTAGGATAATGCTGTGAACCAGAACTATGCTGCATTCTCTGAGCAGCAATATGTTGCATTTGTGCAGCAACTAGTGAATTTGCATTTGATGCACGGCTAGAGCCCTGTCGCCCCATGTTTTCGTCTCTATATTCGTCAACTTGATCAACCCGTTTGTTAATTCCTAGCAGCTTTGGTCCTCTTGGCCTTTCATTTCTGGAATTATGGGAGTAATATGCATCACGACCTCCACCACTATGGTTTTCATGTTCAAATCGATATCTAGTATCCTTTTCAGCTCCCTGATTTCGAGCACCACCAGAACCTGTAAAACGTGGTTTGAAATTTTTTTCTCTTGACGAGAATCCTTCAGAACCTCCACGTGATCTCCGATTCACACCGAGTGTCGTTGGACAACCCTGCCAAAACAATTCACTTTAGATTTGTACCAATCCAAGTATAATCATTTATCACATTTACATGAAACTGAAACATATCAACCATCAACTATGAACAACATCAAGCTGCAAGCTTACTGCAGTGGTAAGGACTTTGGCCTCTCTTTGAGAGGTCCAAGGTTCAAAAACCCCACTCAGTATGAGAGGACCGGAACCCCTCATAAAAACCTGTGTAAACTCGTTGAAAATACTATGAACAACATTTAATATCACAAGACTAGGAAAACAAGTAAGAGCTAGAAACCTCCAGATGAAATTTCTGTATTTATTCAAACAAAAATGGAAGCCATAAACAAAAGAATCTTCCTAACACTAAACTATTGTTATTGCCTGATTTATTAAAATACCCTAGTCACTTTGTCTCTTTATCTGTATAATATCTATGAGTAAAACAAAACATGAGACCCCCCATCTCACATATCTGCTTCACCTTCACTGTCCGGTAACCATTCATGCAACAACATGAGAAGTCTTGCATTTGCTCTTTGCATTTTAATTATCTCCCATTGCTTCCCTTTGTAGGTTCCTAGATGACACAAGAATCACAATTTCTACTACTCGTTTAAGATGTTTTTGCAATGCATGAAAATTTGACGAATCTTTTTAGCACCAAATCAATAGGATGATCTCCTTTACCATTAAGATTTGTTATAGCCTGATACACACCAAGACCAAAACCTCTTGGAAGATGATGTGCCAAGATGCAGGTATCAAATTTATCTCCTCAGAACTCAGTTAAGACAACTCTTATGGCAAACTTTCAGCTGCTCTATTATTGGTATCACTATCAAGAAAAGTATCAGACATGTGAATAGAGAAATAACAGAGCAACATCGGAGTCCCAACTAACTTGATCAGAAATGTATAATTTGAATGAATCAAACTAACAAGTAACAAGGTGTCCTGCAGCCAAGGTAGCACTCAAGCAGCAAAAAAATAATGGAATGCTTATTTCAAACTTAAAGGAAGAGATGTACTTTGTTGGATTATCTCCAACACAAGACAGGTATAACTTGAACATCACACCACAGATTCTCAAGAAGGGCATATCAATCTTGACAAATTTATACTGGGTGTCCAGAAATGTAATGAACATTTCTTCAAGAGTTGATTCCATTCATTGCTTCCCACACTGAACACACTAAAGAACTTAGTCTCAAATATTTAACACTTAAATCTTCCCCCAAAATTTTGAGCACCAAGAAGAGAGAAGCATAATTCATCTTTATCTGTAGTACTACTTTGCCTTGAAAACCAACACTTAGGCATTTGACAAAACATATCAATCGGGTTGATTCTAAGGTCCCCTTCAAAGTGAGATAAACAACAAAGATTGGTAACTTGCCCATGTCTGCAAAGACGTTTTCTTTAGTTTTAATAGGAAGAAGGATAAATCGTCAACATTACCTGACTTAGTGGATAAAGCTGAGGAAGATAGGCTCTCTGATCTTTCAAAACATAGCTTGATTGATTGCCCATCCTTCCAATATAGTTAAGTGTCTAAAGTCCATACAAAGGAAATAGGAGAGAGAACAAGTCACTACATTACCTGAATCTCTCAACATACCTGTGTAAAATGGCCTTTTTCACCACATATACGGCATGTCAATTCTTCTTCCTTCTTTCGTTTCCAGTTTCTTTCTATAGACTTAGCCTTTGACTCCCACACTTTAGCTTCTCTACTAGTAAACCCTGTGGGAATAGCATTTGGATCATGATTCTTTTCATCCTCATCAGATTCATCATCACTAGCAGGTCTTTTTTTTACTGTACTATTCTCCCGATCTTTCAGATCAGAGAGCTTAGGAGGTCCTGTATACTCCTTTCCATAAACCTCTTTCATCCATTCCTCATCTTTTTCATCATCTTGTGGATCAGCCATTAGATTGTAACAAAGGAAACTTTTTTATCACCTTCAACTATGTGGATCTTTAGTTGTAGCTGCCTCAAACAATCCTGCAACAAAGTTCAGCAGCATCTGTTGAGCACCGCTTGGTTTAGAGCAACCACAATGGGTCTGTCAGAAAGATATCAAACTACATTTGGTTAAGAATATGGTAAATTGAACATAGAAGTATGTTGTTGCCTCACTATTACATGCATGCACATTTACAAGAAAATCAGGACCTCACCCCCACGTACCTGACTCTTGTTCCTAACGAAAACTATGGTGGTCTGATTACAAAGTTAATTTAAAAGATGTCCTATATTCTAATACCAAGCAGTAAAAGCAGTCGCACACAGTCATTCCTCATAAATAATAGAATCAAGCATAGTTGACAAAATCATATTCAGCAAAGCAAACTTTGACTGAGATTTGAAACTTGGGAAAGCAACTCAACACAGGATTGGGAGAGGGAAAAAAGATAAAAAGAAATGCAATTTTGAGCAAAATAACATAAAAGTAAAAATAAATTTCACCCCCAGAAAAAAAAGGATTTGCAAGTTTAGAGAAAAAAAATTCTCTAGTGTCGGAGAGCTTTTAAAAAAAAAAATTCGGCAACCTAATAAAAAATAAAAAAAAAGAATACTGATCCATACAAAAGAAAGCAGAACGATGACTCAGCTTGCAACTTGATGAATTTTAAAAAAGAAAAGACTCACCCAAGTTTCGTCACTTTGATATCAAGCATGTTTACCATACAACTTGAATTTCAAGATTCCAACCAGATGTCAGACATAGTGTTGCTTACATGAGAAGGAAATAAGGATTGTGCACGGTCCATGTATGCAAGCCAATAATTCTTAGCAGGAAAATATCTGTTTATTTGTTTAAGGAAGACATCTCTGCCAGAAGGAATACATCAAGAACAAGAATATTGCCATGTTTATCCTATCCTGAGCCATAGATTACAACCATTACAATAAGAACTGATTTAATAATAAAAAATGTACAGCTTATGACATTAGCACAAAAAATGTATAAAATTTAGCATGGAGGCTTTAAAATAGTATGAACAATGGGAATGACGATAAGGGCCTAAATGTAACTTCCTCCTCTAGATCCAAGAGTTGTTCCCTATGTATAGATGTTAAGGCAGAAAATATCAAATAACTTCATATAGCAGCACACTCTTCAGGAGTTCTTTCGGTGAATGGAGGACAAATTGAAATAGTAGGCCATAAGATTTGTAAGTTGCAAACCATATGTGATCACCTAAGAGCCATAAAGGAATCCATGAAAACCATCAATAATTTACAAAAAAAATAAAACAAAAAATCTTTCTTTCAATGGCAATTGATTGCAAAAATTGCCTATAAATAAGGCCAAAGAAAATGAATAAACACGAGAAATTAAAAAACATATTGTCAAGACAAGGGTTCAATCCACAAACGTCATTTCAGACGCTGCAGATTGATTTCTGATAATTATAAGAGGTGCAATATCTCTAAACCTTGGTTAAAGATATGCTGTGTTTCTGTTTTTTTGTGGGTGGAAAGGTATTATTTAAATTTCCCATCACCCAAATAAAAAAAGAACAGACAGAAAGAAGGGGTTTGTTCTTGCACAGTTGGCAGAGCGAGGGTTTGTGCAAAGCAAGGGTTCGATCCATCGATGTCATGCTGGTTTCAGAAGCTGCAATTTTGATTATTGATAATTATTAGAGTTGGAAAAAAATCCTACCATGATCGAGTTGCAGAACGATGCAGATAGAAAGGCAGACGGATCTGGAGGAGCGGAAGATCCTGAACCTAGTGGTGAGATCAATCAAGGGGGTGTGGGAGGTGTGGGCAAGGAAGATGCAGAGGCAGATGATTTTTCTGAGGAAAAGAACTTGGTAAGGGCAGGAGGGAAAGAGAACATAAGTTGGGTAGATTGCACTCGAGGTAAGAAGAAAGTGGTGGAGGAGAAAGATCAGCGTCTAGTTATACCATCTGAGTCCAACTCTGAGGGAGTTTTTCTGAATATTCTAGATAAGATCTTTAAAAGGGCACAACAAAAGCTTCATAATAGCCTGATAGGGAAATTTATAGGCTTCTACCCAAATCTAGAACAGATCAAAAAATGGGCATCTACCCATTGGAAAATCAAAGGACATGTTGATTTCTCCTTTATGCCAAAAGGGTTTTTCTTAGCTTCTTTCATAGCAGAAGAGGATTATCAAAAGGTTTTATTAGGAGGTCCTTGGTTCCTGGGTCGAGCAGGGTTGTTTCTGAAGAAATGGGCCCTAGGATTCAACCCCGTAACGGAGAAAATAGATGTAGCCCCTTTATGGGTCAGGCTTCCTGGTCTACCCCTTGAATTCTGGGAAGAGGAGGTATTTGAAAGTATAGCCAACACTTTCAAAAGATTCCTGGCTATTGATTATGTTATGAAGGAAAGAAAATGAGTTTTTTGTGACAGAATGTGTGTATTGGTTGAGTCGTGAAGAGAGCTCCCAGATCACATAAAACTAGTTTCCAAGTGGGGAACTTGGTCTCAGGCCCTTATTTTTTAAAATGATCCCTTTAGCTGCAAAATTTGTGCTAAAACAGGCCATATAGCAAGGAACTGCCTGATTAAAGCAAAGAGAAATCTTAAGGGAAGGGACAAAGTTAATTCCAAATCTGAAGAGGGTATTGGTGGCAAGGTGTGGAAGAGGAAGGTTGACAGCTCTGATCATCTTGAAGCAAATATCCCTGTAAATATTGTCAAGAGTAGGCAGGATGAAGTGTGTGAACCAGAGGTAGATCATGTTGTTGATAAAGAAAAGGAATTTCCTCATGTCCATGATGGTAAGAAGCATATGGAAGGTACCTAGATGTGGAATGAAATGGTAGAGGATGAAATTTGTGAAATGCAGTCAAATCCTATGGGGAATAGTAGAGCTTTACAAGGGAGCATCCTGGAAGGGAGTGTTTCAAAAAAATAAATGAAGGCAAGGATTTGGATGCAGAACCAACAGAGAGATGTCAAAAGCAAGTTGCAGCAGAAAATCAGTCTCCAGTAGATTCAGAGAATAAGGAAGAACTATGGAAGGGAGCTGAGATCCAAGGTGATGTAGAGCCAAAGGTTGTACCATGCACCTTCAGTTTTACTCCAGGATTGAAGAAGATGGAGGTGGAGAGTTCTCCCCTCAATGAGGCTATTCCAGAGGAAGATGAGGGATCTAATGTGCGATTAACTCGGAGTGCTAAAAAGAATTCTGATTTGGGAGCAGAATCTGTGAAGAAGGTAGGCAGGTTGTCTTCTATAGAGAAACGGATAAAAGAAACAGAAAAGGGTATCATCTCAGGGAAACAGAAGATCTTAGATGTTGGTGGGTGCAAGTCCACCACAAGAAACCGTAAATGAAGTTATTATCTTGGAATGTTAGGGGAATGAATGCCCCTAACAAACAAAGGCTGGTTAGATCTTTGATAAAAGATAACCAACCAGATGTACTTCTTCGAGAAATAAAATTAAACTTATCAGCTTGGGAAGGTGTTAAAACAGGAACTTTTTAAAAAGGGTCTAAGATGTCAAGTAAAAGCCAGAGGGGCTTCATGTGGAATTTTAACCTTATGGAACTCAGCCTTCTTTGATGGTGAGGAAACCAGTTAACTATCATGGTAACTTCTCAATCTTCAAACTTTTCTTGTCTAATTACAAATATCTATGCTCCAAATTCAAGTAAAGGGAGGAAGGAGTTGTGGAAGGATTTGGAACAGATTGGTCAATATGCTAAAGGGTCTAGATGGGTAGTGGCTGGAGATTTTAACACACCCCTAATGCCGGGAGAAAAGAAAGGAGGTTCTCAAGGCTTTTCGGATAGTATGGAAGACCTTAGTAGTTTTATTTCAAGATCTGGTCTTTTTGATGTGGAGCTGAATGGGGCAAAATTTACCTGGACTAATAGAAGATTAGGGGATAGTTTGATACAAGTGAGGTTGGATAGAGTGCTTCTCTCACTGGAATGTTTTTGCCAAGGATGGGTTTGGACCATAACCCTTTATTGTTCTACTGCAACCTGGAGGTCAGAAGAAAAAGCAATCCCTTCAAATTTGAATTCATGTGGCTGCAACATCCTAATATCTATGAGGAAATGGAAAAATGGTGGAGTCACCCTATTCAAGGCTCCAAGATGTTCATTGTGGCAAGCAAGCTTAAGCATGTGAAGAAGGAGATCAAAGTTTGGAATAAGCTTGTTTTTGGAAATATTTTCAGACAAAAGGAAATCTTGAGGCAGGAACTTATCCAGTTAGAGGAGGAAATCAGCAGGAATGGAATGGATGCTCAACTTTTTAAGAAAGAACAAGAACTTCAATCTGAATTACATAGTGTGATAGCAAGGGAAGAAACATTTTGGAAGCAAAAATCTAGAAATAAATGGCTCATAGAGGGGGATAGAAACACAAGGTTTTTTCATGTTTCTACTCTCAAGCATAGGAGTGCAGCTAAAATAACTAAAATCTTACAGGATAATGGGGAGATAGCTAAGGAAGAAGTCTAGATTAAGCAAGCAATAGTTAATTATTTCAAGTCTCTGTTATCTAAATATGGAGAGGATGATGATGAAGCTATGTGCAGTATATTGCAGCACATACCAAAATTAATGACTAGGGATAAGAATGAAAGTCTTATGAGGGAAGTTAGTGAGGAAGAAGTCAGAGATGTTGTTTTCTCTTAGGAAAGGAAAAGGCACCAAGGCCAGATGGATTCCAGGTAGGCTTTTTCAAGCTTTTTGGCATATAGTCAAAGATGATGTGGTGGCTGCAGTTCAAGAGTCTCACCTTTCAGGAAATATTCTTAAGGAGTACAATAACACCTTTCTGGTCTTAATTCCTAAGAAACAAGGCTTGAAAAGCTTCAAGGACTTTAGGCCAATCAGCCTCTGTAATGCCATTTACAAAATCATTTCAAAGGTAATTGCATTAAGATTGAAGATTATCCTTCCAAAAATAATAGTGGAGCAACAAGGAGGTTTTGTAAAGGGGAGACAGATTTTAGATGGGGTTATAACTTTGCACGAAACATTGCATTCTGTGGACAAAGGTGAAAGAGAAGGTATGGTTCTCAAGTTAGATATGAATAAGGCTTATGACAGGGTTTCTTGGAGCTTCTTGGATAGAGTGCTCAATAAATTTGGCTTTAGTAGAAGATGGAGAAGGTGGGTTGGTAACTGTTACTCTTGTTCAAGATTTTTAGTTATCCTTAATAGTACTCCAGTGGGATTCTTTGGGAGCAGCAGAGGATTGAGGCAAGGGGATCCCTTATCACCTTACCTTTTTATTCTTATGGCAGAAGCTTTGGGAAGATGTATTGAAGTGGCCCAAAATTCAGGCAAGATAAGTGGATTGAAACCTTCTGCATCTATCAGAGCCATTGCCCACCAGCAATTTGTTGATGACACGATTCTCCTTGGTAAATCCTCTGTAGTGGAAGCTAGAGGGTTTAGAAGGATTCTCAACCTTTATGAAAAGGCGTCTCACCAAATGATTAACTTGGAAAAAAGCAAAGTGTTTTTTGTGAACACGCCTGAGGACAGACAAAGGAGAATAGCTAGAGTGTTGGGATGCAATATTTTGGTTCTTCCTTCAATTTATCTTGGTATGCCAATGTTTACTGGTATATGTAAGGATAATGTTTGGGACCCATTGCTAGACAAATTTCAGCAAAAGTTGGCAGGATGGAAGGGTAATCTTCTAAGTCAGGCAGGGAAACTTCAGCTGTTGAAAAGCACTCTTCAAGCCATCCCCGTGTATCTTCTCTCAGTGTTTAAAATTCCTGGGAAGATTGCAAACATAGTGGAGAGTATTCAAAAAAGGTTCCTATGGTTGGGATCAGAAGAAAAGAACAAACTACCTCTTGTGGCATGGGACAAAGTCTATAGGCCTAAATCAAGTGGGGGATTAGGTCTAAGGAACATCTAAAATTTGAATAAGGTCCTAGCTGCAAAAATAGGATGGAGGATCATCAAGGAAGGGGATTCATTGTGGGCAAGAATTCTAAAGGACAAGTATTTGGACAATCAAGATGCAGAAAGGTTTTTGACTACCTTAGACCCTTGCAAAGGCTCATCTTTATGGAATCACTGTGTAAGAAGTAGAGATGTGCTTTGGAAGGGTGTCATATGGAAAGTAGGTAAAGGAACAAAAGTTCACTTTTGGGAGGATGCTTGGTTGGAAAACCATCTGCTTTGTAAGGATAGCGAAATGTCCAAAATCAGGAATGAATTGGAGAACGAATATGGTAGTTTGGTTTGTGATTACATAGAAAGGAAGGAGGAGTAGGATGGAAGAAATTAACAGGAAATTTACAGAATGCAGAGGCTCTTGATAAACTCAATGATAAATTGAGAGCGTATCATGTGTGCTCATCCTCGGAGGAAGATTCCATTGTCTGGGGTCATACCCCTGAGGGTGTTTTTAGTGTCAAATCAGCCTATGATTTACTCTTGGCAGAACTGAGTGGAGGATTTCCATGGAAGAAATTATGGGGTAAGAAAGCTATTCCAAAGATAGTTATTTTCCTTTGGTTAGCATCTCAAAATAAAATTTTGACTGTGGACAATCTGAAAAAAAAAATAAAAAGGTTTCTACTTCCCTAATAGATGTTACTTATGTGAGGCTAATGAAGAATCTGTGAAACACATTATGTTAGAATGTAAATACTCATTGAAGGTTCTTAATGATTTAATTCTGGAAATGGGAATAAGTTGGGTCCTGCCAGATAACATGTTAGATTGGGGGGGGGGGGGGGGGGGGGGGGATGAAACTAAATTTTGATGAGGCTTCCAAAGTGAACCCGGGTAAAGCTGGTGAGAGGGGAATTATCAAAAACAACAGAGATACTATGGTGGGGGCAGTTACTGAATATCTAGGCACTATGACCAGCCACCAGGCTGAGGCTAGAGCAGCCCTTGTTGGAGTAAAGCTAGCCATAGACATAGGAGTGAAGAAGTTGGTGGTAGAGGGAGACTCTAAATATTATTAATTGCTTGAAAGGGAAAGCTAGGGTAAGCTAGAAAGTGTCAAGTATCATTGAGGATATGCTACAGATGTCAAAATCTCTAGAGAATTTTGAATTTTCAGAGACTAATAGTGTGGTAGATTTATTGGCGAATTGGGGTGCTCTTAGAGAAGAGGACCAAAGATGGATCCCCCTTGATAGATTTCATCCCAACCTGATTCAGCTGGGGGAAAAGGACAGAAATAATTTAGGTTGTAATCTGTAGCTCTCTGCAGCTTATCTGCAGCGGGTTGTAGCGGCAAGTAGTAATATTTTTGTTTTAAAAACTTTTGAGTTGTGTAAGTATGATGGTGGCTTACAGGTGCTTTTTGTAATACCTAAAAAGCTTTATTTTGTGCTGTACAAGGGTGCGGGCCCTTTCAAAACCCTGTTTTTACCCTAATCAAATAAAAAACATATTGTTGCAATTGTTTTGAACTTTTGGTACAATTTCTCAAGACTCTAAAAACTTTTGAGTTGTGTAAGTATGATGGTGGCTTACAGGTGGTTTTTGTAATACCTAAAAAGCTTTATTTTGTCCTGTACAAGGGTGCAGGCCCTTTCAAAACCCTGTTTTTACCCTAATCAAATAAAAAACATATTGTTGCAAATTGTTTTGAACTTTTGGTACAATTTCTCAAGACTCTAAATGCATTAAGCGAAACTGAAAGCAGCTCGACCGCATCATTTGAACCCTTGTGCCCTATAGACATGGAGAAATCAGAAAGATGAACATTAAAACAATCTAACTTAGGTTCAAGATCAGTTGTGCATTTAAGGAGGGAAAAAAATATATAAACTAAGAAGTTTGTCTTCGACATTTGCAAGATTAAAGGATTACCAGTTATCCCCTTCTCTAACAGCATCAGAAACTGTGAGTAAACATCCATACGAAATGGACATTACAACTAAATGACAAGAAGGAACATAGAGTTAAAAGAGTTATGAATCAGCAATCATAGCAGTTGACTTCAAAAGCAGACTAAAAGTTCTCCAAATCTGCAATAGTTACGCACAAAGATATTGAAATAGTCCAATCTCACATTAAAGCATAGAAGGATAAGGCTATAAAATCACCTACCTAGTATGACTGAGTAAGAAACACAATGTCTTTTCTATACATTTAATAGATTACATATCAATTTGATCTTGCCTCCAATGGCATATTACTTTGTTCTGCTTCATCAACTGATGCTAATGTTTAAGAATGTTTTATCTATATAAATTTTGAAGTTAGCTGGTGGTTTATGGGAACTACCTTATGTACCACATAAGTGTCTATATCCAACAAAAGATGTTCTTTGTTTCAAATTTATAAAGACTGTGTTTCACATACATTTTTGCCATCAGAGTCCTATTTTCATTGTCCTTTTGTTGTTTTCCTCATGAGACTTGACCCTATCCTTACATTTCACATCTCAACCTACCTTTTCTTACATACAATCGACAGTCAATTTTACCACATAGTCTCTCTTTTTCTTTTTCTTTTCTTTTTGAAACACACCCCCTCCAATAAATCCTATCTCCATTGTCCTTACGCTATCTCTTCAACATCCTTGTCTTATCACCCATCAAAGGGTGGACACCTTACTCCCAGAGAGATAAGGCTTGCCAGAATCAATAGCAAACAGAACCACATCAGAAAACCTATATAGAGCACACCAACTTAATAAACTGCTGCTTTGACAAGTTGGAAACAGAGGTAAAGCACATAATGACATGAAAAAGGAGACTCTGAATCATTTCGTCAAAACAGCAACGCACTAAACACCCCAATAGTCATTTGACCAACAGAATGTAGTGTAGACCCAAAGTTGTCAGAAGTTTCATCTCAGCTACCTCAGAGTGTTTTGGAAATCATGCTGAGAATTCAAAAGAATTACTATTGTTGTATGTATACCCATGGCATATATTTATTTTCAATTCATGTCTCTAGTTTTGTGAGAGACGTTTTTTATGCCATCATCTAAAATAGTTTATCATTCAAAACACCCTGTCTAAATTTTAGGGATTGAATTATCTTCTAATTTTAATTTATTATTATATTAATAATATAGGAGATTTTTTTAAAGTTATTCAAGACCAATGCCCAGATTATAACATCAAAATTTGAGTTGGCAAAAGGATCCAAAGCAGATGACTGACATCTGAACTAGCTTAGATATATAAAATATATATATCTATAAACGCCGAGTTATCAATCTCGAGGCGCCTATCTCATTTGCTTTGAAAGAACAGGTTGCCAATCTACATTTGCTCTCGGCGTTTTTAATGCGATAGAACCCTGTTCGCCTGGCGCTGTGTGCTGCTCCTGCAAAAACTTAGGGTTTCAGAGATGCGGAGAGAAGAGTTCGAGGAGAGAAGCAAATAATATTAGAAAGTTTGGGCACCATTTTAGTTTAAATAGTTTAAATATTTTAAATCCACCGTAACCCTTAATGTCGACGGATAATTTTCTTAATGTCGGCTTTTTAATAAAATATTAATATTGTTTACAGCGTGGCTGACCTTCCTGGCTGCCATTGTAGGATGCCTATCGGCGTAATTATTAAAACAAAGCATTGATAAAGTAAAAGATCAAAATATTCAATTGGATGGCAACAAGAACCCGATAATCAAATATTCAGTCCCTCTAGGAAAGGCACTAAGTCCTTAAGCCTCAATCATCGAATTAAACCAATGAGCATACCATTTTACTCATCTCTACCAAAACTTCGTCGTAGAAATGACCAACTTTGTATTAATTTATCTTAGAAAAGTAGGCTTCAACACAGACAATTGTGTAAAGCACGCTGAAAACTTCCAAAATCATAAGTTTGTAGCACAACCTTAGAGCAAATTCATAGCAGGCCTTTAAATGCGACATTGCATTAATGATCTCAGAGTCGGATCAAATTGTGTCTTCAATTACATTCTGCCAAAATTGAAAGAGGAGTCTCAAACACCATGTGACATTATATTAGGACAATGCCAGTGTTAGGTCCAGACTCCCTGTAGTTTTAACAAGCACATTTTGCAAAATTGCAGCAGTAGGAGCTTCACATACCAGCTTAAATTCATATCAATGTTACATTTGATTTTAAAAGTTATGTTAGGATAACCATAACACTTTCAACCTCGTACTTTAGTCAATCAGGAACACACACAATAAGAAGAGGTATTGTTTATCATTGAATGATGCATTTTCAACACCATAATACCCAATATTTATATGTTCAAAAATAGGGGGAAAAAAATTCTACTTGAGGAACAAAATGACTTGATCAATTTTGCATTCAACAGGCACTATTGCCAGCTAGAATGAAGCGAGTATGTCTTGTCTGTTGTATGTAATTTAAAGAAACGCGGAGGAACCTCCTAGATCACAGAATCCACCCTCCTCCAATATAGCAGACTCTTAAAAACGCTCAGGGATGAAAACATGTAGATAGAAAGTGATAAAATTCTTATTTTTCGTAACATTATTTTTAGTTTTCAAGTTTGAGAACTTTACTTCTCGTATAGAATTTTTTTGAATTAAAAATGGTTCAAAAACAAAGCATTTGTCAACTCAAACTAGTTTCTAGGTAATGTTGGTCACTTTTAAAGTGTCAAAGGCTGTTGAAAGCCTTCATCTTGGCAGCATATTGCATAATTCAAATAAATTTCCCACCACAACAATGCCCTTATCTCTGAGGGGTCATAAATTAAAAAAAAAATTGAATAATAATAGAAACAAGTTCCTCATAGAATAATGGTGCGGAATTTACTGACAACTTTATATGTAAACTTCTTCAGTTGTCAGACTTGTCACTGTGTTATTGGCATCCCACAAACATTCCATCCAGGAAACACTACTTCAGGCTCTGCGAAATACCTTTACCATTTCTACAAGACACTGCCACCAGAACAATACCATGAATTTCCACCCTTGAGGGTGAAAAGTCAATTTCAAACACTACCCACAAAAGGTTGCTTAGACCAACCCTTCAAATTTGATCAATGCTGAAATCGATAATCACAGACAATAAGCAATAGATTTTCAACCACAATGCTGGTAAAAACATCATAGTGATTTATCCCATGATGAATATTTGTTAATTTGACCCTTCATAGTTCTCATAATTCAGAGCACAAACACCATCAACTCCGTACCATTATCTCTAACACCACTGATTTCAACCTTAACACTGTTTACAATAAAGGACTGCACTTTGAGTAAGTGCAGATATATCATAACCATAACACTCCACAAATGCCAGTACTTACCATAGGGCACTTCGTGCAAGTGTAGATATAGCATAACCATAAAACCCCACAAATGTATAAGTACTTACTGGTTAGTAATAGATAAAAAATTAAGGATTCTAGTGTGTATAGGATAGCTTACGAATGTTATAAGCAATTCCCCATCAGTTCATAATAGACCAAAAAATAAGCGTTTCAATGGGTAAAGGAGAGTTTAGGACTGTAACGCTCAGAGTTTCAGTGTATAAAGGAGAGTTTAGAAATGTAAAGCAATTACTTATCAGTTTACTATAGACCTAAAAAAAAAAGGGAGTTTCAATGGGTAAAAGAGAGTTTATGCATGTAATGCAATTACTTACCATTTCACTGTAGCCGAAAAAGATAAGGGTTTCAGTGTGTAAATGACACTTTTGGAATGTAATGCGCAAGTCGTTACCAATACATAAGGTTTATAGGAGAGTTTAGGAATGTCATGAGCAAGTCCTTACCACTTCATAATAGACAAAAATAAAAAATAAGGGTTTCAGTGCACTCATAACAGACAAAAATAAAATATAAGGGTTTCAGTGTAGCATGTAAGTTAAGAATGTAAGGCTTATGAAGTAGGAGTAGATATTTGAAAAATAGGGTTGTCTGTGGGTGGTAGGAAATCAATATACAGATGGTCTCCCATTAAAACCACCTCACAGGGCCTGAGCATACCATCTTTTTTGCATTTAAATAATCCAGTGCAGGGTTTGCACCACAAAGAATGCGCGTAAGGGCCACTTACAAATTATATATCAAAGGTAATTTACCTCCATTTTCCTTTCCATGGAGAGACTGAACAAACAATAAGTCATAGTAATAGTACAAGACCATATCAAGAACAAAGAACCTAACAACCTTTAAGGGGTTTACTGAAAGATTATTTCAAACCTTAGTTCTGGATTGGAGTTCCTGGTGTTTGTGGGATTCGAAGTCCAATTCTTTCTCTGCTACAACACTGGGAGGCGCCAAATTGGATAAGCCTTAAGGCAGAGAGCAAAGTTATCTAGGGTTTCTAGTTCGCACGAAATGTTTAGGGCAAAGTTAGTAAGTCACTCTCTCCAAACCGTTCTCACAAGTACTTGGTTCGAAGGCAACCCTTCTTACTGATTTAGTAAGTCTTTCGGATTAAAAGAAAGACATTTACTAACATTAAATAGAGTAAAAGTGGTCTCTCTTTGTTTGTTTTTTTTGTTTTTAATAATATTAGTTTTAATTTATTATTTTTTATAAATAAATATATAGAATCTAAAAGTTATATAATTTTTAGATTGTTAGGTAAAAATTAAGTCAACCACTGGTTTGTATTTGGTCATTTTCAATCGACCTATCTTTCCATGGCAAAATTAGCCTTTGACATTTTGGTAGAAGCTAGTGAGTTTTTCTAAGGAAAGAGGGAAGATATTTGGTGTGGTAGAAGCTATTGAGCTTTTCTAAGGAGAGAGGGAAGATATTTGGTGAAGGTTTTTTTTTTTTAATTAAAAGTTAAAAGGTAAGTAATTTTTAAGCTCAAATTTTTTTAGGTATATATTATGTATTTGTATTGTGTTATTTCTTTGTATTAAGAGAAACTTGTGTTGTGTTATTTTTTTTTAATTGGTTATATGGGATTTGAATGGGTCTCGCCTATATTACATCTTCGCCATATAGTGGTATTGCAACAAAGTTTGGATATTATTCATGTATTTCTTTTGGTAAGATTTGAACTTTGGTCTTTTCTTTAAATATTGAGGAATCTAATTGGTTGAGCTAATGCCACTTGATTGTGTTGTGTTATCTTTCATATTATACTCTTTTTTATTTTTTAATTAAAATAAATCAAATAAGCTATTTTTTAGATCTCAAAATAATTTATAGAATAAATAAATATATATATATATATAGCCAGCTCCCCCAACCAGGACCCTTCTAAAATCGAGAGCTATGCTTATCAATAGGAAATTTAACACACAACCACCACACACCCACCTCCTCATACATTCATCCACGTTGCGGTTTGAACCTTGGACCTTTCGAAGAAGAGCCAATGCCCCGAACCGTTGCATTGTCCCCTTTGGGACGAATAAACATAATATATTGATTTTTTTGAGCTTTTGTATTTTTTATAAGCAATAAGAAAGCTACATCATCTATGTTATCATGTCAATAGGGCTTTCATCCAAAAATTTATAGAAAAGCAATAACAATGTCTTAAGTGCATCTTGTTAATACAATGACAGAGAAATCGACTTTCTTCTAAGTCACAACATATAGGAACCAGAGTTATCAACATCAATATGTAGTATACGGTATAGATCTTCCCTAGTTTTCTACATCCACTATCGTGGAGGATCTCTATAACAAGTCAAATCCTCGTGGTCTAAAGCCCAATTCACCATAGCATCGACAATATTAAATTTGTTCTTGAGGAGTATGACTGGAGTGCATATATCTTGTCAATCATCTTTTGTAACCTCCAATTGTGAGAGGAGGTTATGCTAGATACCTGAAGTTGATTAATGGTTACTTGTGAATCTAATTCTTCTTGTACTGTAGACTAGCCAACCTTAGCAGCTTCTTGAAGGTCATATAGGATAGCACATGCTTATGTTATATTATTAGAGAGGATGCCAAGATTCTCTACAAAAAAGAAAAGCATGAATACCATCTGAGAATCTTCCTATGTCTCCTATACTTGCCCTTCTTGGATTACCTCTTGATACATCATCAGTGTTGATCTTCCCCATACCTCTAAGAGGGGCTTGTCATGGTCCAACCCTTTGAATAGTAGGTTGAGGAACTTGTGGATGTCTTCATCTCCATTCATCCACAGGTTGAGTCATTATTCTCTTTTTTATAGAGAAATAATCTTTTGCCATATAGTTTTTCACTCTTGTTTTTTGTAAATACATCAAATGTAGAATCTATTATCAATGTATCAATATAAATATTTAGAATATTATTATATGCTTTATCTTCTAATATAAAGTGTTTTTCTCTAAAGTGCAATAAGTACGTAGCCTCTATTAAATAGCATGAGTTCAACTATTTAAATTCCTCAGCTTTCAAATATAAGACCCAAGTTCAAATTTTTCCAAGCAATATATGCATGCATAATTGTCAAGTAGATGTAATACCATTATGTGGTCACAATGTAAAATGGTGGGGCCTTTTTCAATCTCATATAACCAATTAAATAATAAGTAAATATTCTCTCATTCAATTTGATATTTATATCTATATATTATTTTTGTCATTACTCATATGAAAGGTTAAATTCAACAAGCTAATGTGACTTCTTTCTTCTTAGCTCTTTTTTCAACATTGCCACGTTGAAATATTTTTTTTGCACACTTTTATATCCTTGTTATTGTTTGGGCATTTTATTAAACAAGCATTTTATTAAACAAGCACCTCACTACTTCACCCATTTGAAGCTTTTCTTCTTGTTTCATTTAAGTGTTTTTTTTTTAGATCATCTTTTATGATAACCTTAGGCCACCTATTTACATCCATATGTTTAATATATTCGTAATATCCTTGAACATAAATCATTACAAATATCTCAGTAGGAAAAGTGTCTATTTCTATCAGGAGTATTTCATATGGAATTGAATCTTTTGGATTTGCTTATAATCAATTCTTTTGGATCCTCTCTATTTGCCTCCATTTTCAGCTCGATGTATTGTTGACTCATACTTGACACCCATAAAGTACCATTAACACTGCCGACAATCTAAAAAAAGTCCAAAATGGTCTTCCAATCCAACAATTTTGTCTTCCTAAATTTATTCTTCAATGTAAATAGTGCTCTCTAGCCTCCCAACATTTTTTTTAATTTACATGTTGTCCAACTATCTATTATTGAAATTTATATCAAGATACTTGTCTTTTGTTACTTCTTCTAGGAGACCCCTTCAAATTAATACCTTAGTTGCTTCATTTTCTTAATTTTGCTAATATCTTCTTATATTTTAATCTCCTTGCACAAGTGTTTTAAGGCCTTTAATATGTTCTCTTAAACCTTGTGTTTCTTTGCAATCAAAATGGGATTACCTACATAAAAAAAGTATCTTCACCACATAATTCATTAATTGGATACCCTAGCCCTAGAACTTATTAATATACAATCCAAATAGAGTTGCAAACAACGGCCATCCTTTTTTAACTCCTATGTTACTTCCAAAGCATTTTGAGAAACCTTCTTATGTTCCGACTTTGATCAAACCTCTTCGTAGAATCTACGAACTGCTACTCTATATTTTTTTATATGCCTAGTTCTTCCATCCTACTCGATGATTTGCTTTTAGGCACTACTTAAAAGGCCTTCTTGAAGTCAACCGAAAAATAATAATATGGGTCCCCTTTGTCTCCCATATTTTTTTGATGATGTGTCAATGTGATACAATGATCTAATGTTGAATGTTTTGGTCTAAAATTTGCTTGCCATTAGGCCTTATTTTGTTGCTCTTCTAAGCACTTGTTGACTTTGCACTCAACCATACTACCGAATAACTTTGCAAGTAGAGGATTTCCCATTATGGTTTGGTAATTTGAAGAATTATTTACATCACCACTTTTAAAGGGATGTATAGGTAAACTTGTTGCTTAATTTTTTACAAAAGCATGTTAAATGATCTTTTGATATGAGGTGTTATGTTTTGTATTCTCCATTTTCAATATTCTACTTGTATTCCATATACATATGAGGCTTTATTTGATCCTAATACCCTCTTTGACCTCCTTTAATGTGAACAAATATTTTGTTATATTGATTATGAAAGGAGAGTTTTTTTCTTGATCATGTTCTTGTAAATGCTTTGCATACTCCAACCATAGAGTTGTAATCTTATTCTTTATTTGTTTCTTGTTTGCTAAAGTTCCTTCCATATATTTTTAGGATCATGCTTCTCCTAGATAAATTAATTATCTTCTTATGCTCATATATTCTTCTTTTTGTTGCTTATTATTTTGTATGCTTTTTTACTTTCCTCGTATTTGCCTAATTCATTCAAAATTATCCTTGTTGCTTTACATTTTTCATTGCATCGGGCATTTGTAGAAAACTATTTTTTCTTTCTTAGTCTTGGATATTTTGCACTTTTTTTCATGTTTCTTGAATTATCCCCATTAGTTTACGACTCTTAATTCTTTTATCTCTTTTTATTTTGTTTCTTTTTGTATTCATTTTTTTTTCTCTACTTTATTGAAGATTAAAGAATTCTCGTGTCATGAGAATATTTCCTTATAACGAGGATTATTGTTTGGGACCTTCTATATTTATCGATTAATTTTTTGTATGATGTTGTTGAGTGTAAGTGATATAAAAAATATACAATTAATATTAATCATCTTTTTCACATAACTTCAATTAGTGAGTTTTTTACGATGTCATCCATTAAATAATAATTATAATTTACACAAATTATAGATAATACAAGTACTTTAAATTATGTTAAATGTCATGTTATCAAACATTTTTTTTTTTTTTTGTCAAGTTGTGACGGATGGAGCAGCAAAGGAGGAGGAGCGAGAGGTCTAGGGGCATCAAACCCTAGGTGTGGGACTTTAGAGGGCAGATCAGTAGACGCGGCAGGTGGGGGCTCTGGCGAGATAGCAAGCCCCCAGGCGGAGGATGTGGACAAGGAAGTTCTATTGGAACCGGTCCAAGGGCGTTGGGCGGATGCGGTTGAAGATTTCTCTGAGGGGGACCAGGACTCTATGCGTCAGGATCAAAGGAAGACCCAAGAAGGAGACAAAGAGAAACCTGGCAACTGGAGACCTTCATATCTTAATGCTCTTCGCGGTAAGCAAAAATTATCCGACTCTTGTTTTAATCTAAAATCTGTCAATGGTAGGTTGCACGTCCCGGATTCCTTAGCTCAACATGTGGCTATGGAGGGTAGAACATCTCTGGTGGCTAAATTTATGGGGGTGAGGCCAGACATGGAAGTCATAAGGAGATGGGCCATCCAAAAATGGCAACCAAGGGCCGGTATGATGATTAAGGCTTTACCCAAGAGTTTTCTTTTGGTGACATTTCAATGTGAACAGGACATGGAAAGGACTCTCCAAGGAGGTCCTTGGTTTTTTGGGAAAAGGGGCTTGTATCTGAAGCGTTGGTCCCCCGATTTCAACCCCCCGGACTCGAGTCTTTGGATTTGGCTCCTATTTGGGTTAAGATGCCGGGATTACCTCTGCTTTTCGGAACGAACAAATCTTGGTCGGGATAGCTACGGATATTGGAGAACTAATAGCTATTGATCCTGCAACCTTGAGCAAAACAAGACTCCTTTCTCGCTCGCATGTGTGTGTTGGCGGACCTGAGTAAAGAGCTCCCTAAATCCATTATTTTGTCGTCTATGTTTGGCCTTCATACTCAGGTCTTTGAATATGAAAATATGTCTTTTAAGTGTAGTGTTTGTGGGAAGGTAGGGCACCAGGGTATCCATTGCATTTCCAAGAACCAGCCCCCACTCCAAAATACTGATCCTCAAACCCAAAATAATATCCCTCCCCCGCAGATCTCCATTCCTACCCAACCTGGGCCTCAAGGACGTGGAGCTCGAAATCGAATATCGGAGACCCTGTTCGCCCTATTGTAAGCAAGAGGCAACGTTTTAACCCTCCTCCCAAAAATTCCTATGCCCACGAAACCCTCTCACAGGGGGAGCTAGTCCCTTTTATGGGAACCCTCAAGCTCAACTTTGCTCCTAAGATGATACGACAAGCCTCGAGCCAAATCACAAAGGAAATAACCCCATAGATCAACGCCCCGGGGCAAGTAAGTTTGATTGGGTGATACGGGAGGCCTATGGTGGCTCGGTGGTAGTGGTCCCATGTCTTGCGAGAGGAATTTATGGGAAGAAATTCCAAGGATATCAACATCCCAGTGGAGAACAGTTTTGATGCATTAAATCATTTGAAGGGAGATCAGATGGACGACCAAGAAGTGGAATCGAGGTAGAGGAGACTCAAGAGAAGGATTTAGAGGAGAAAAATCGAGAGGAAGGAGCCAGGAAACTAATAATACAGGCAAGGATACTCAGGAGGAAGAGGTGAACCACCAAGATCAGTGTAACCCCAAAGCAGGGAAAAAAGAATCTACTAATCAAGAAGCTAAGAGCACGAAATCATCTCCACTGTCAAAAAGACCAGTTAACCTGGAAAGCCAGATTGTTACCCCAAAGACCAAGACTGACCTACCCAATATGGTTACTAGAAGCCAAGTGAATCCCAAGTAACTTCAACCTAGAGTGGATGTATGGGGATATGGTTCGGTAGGAAGAGGGAAACCTAGCAATGCTGCCTTAAGGCAAAAAGAAGCAGAGCGAGGAGTGGCTGATGGCACTCAAGCAATATTGCTCTTTGGGGCGAAGGCTCGAGGATCCAAATCCCATAAATGAAGATTCTTTCATGGAATATTCGTGGGAGTAATCCTGCAAAAATAAGAGCTTTGTATGCTCTTAGACAAGAACACAAACCGGATATGATTTTTCTGCAAGAAACTAAAATGGAGGAGAGTAGAGTTATTCCTTTTAAGAATAGAACTTGGCAAGAAGCTGAAGTAGTAGGCTAAGAGGCCACTGGAACAGCGGAGGGGGTTACTGGTTATGTGGAACAAAAATGTGATTGATAGTAGAGTGATTCCGATGTCTAGTTGGTTTATTTGTCTCTTATGTGTGGATAAAACCACGGAGGAAGAGTGGATCTTAACGAATGTATATGCTCCAGTTAGACAGGGACTGAGAAGGGTTCTTTGGAGTCAGCTAGCTGAATTGAGGGAGATGGTCCCCAACTACCCTTGGATTGTGGCGGGGGATTTCAATTGCTACCTTAATCCTGTAGATAAATTGGGGGCTCTCAAAGAATAACTGCTGATATCTACGAGTTTAGAGATTTTGTTGAGCAACATGAGCTGATGGATGTGGACCTGTATAGATTCTCCTATACATGGTCTAACAAAAGATTGAAGCAAAACCAAATTCAGATAAGATTAGATAGGTTTCTTCTTTCTCAAGAATGCCTGGAGAGGTTTGGGGACTCTTCATTAACGGCACTCCCAAGAATCGGGTCTGATCACAACCCAATTCAGTGGGAAACGAGGGGAGGACTCTAAGAAAAGATACATCAGACCCTTTCGATTCGAACTTATGTGGTTCCAACATCAGGATCTCAAGGATCTGGTTGCCCAATGGTGGGACAAAAAGTATAATGGTTCGAAATTGGCCCAAGTGGCATGTAAACTAAGGAATGTGAAGGCTAACATTAGAGAGTGGAACAAAACTTCCTTTGGCAATATTTTTCTTAAAAAGGCAGAACTAAAAGACAAGATCAATGAACTACAGGAGAAGTCGAAGTAAGAGCGACTTACGAGAGGATCCGAGAAACCGAGAGAGGGAGGCTGTTAGCTGAATACCACACGATGCTAGGATTTGAAGAAACCTTTTGGAGGCAGAAATCCAGATTGCGTTGGTTAAAGGAGGGTGACGAAATACAAATTTCTTCCATGTCTCTACTCTTTGCCACGGGAGTACTAACAAAATTAAGGAGATCAAGATGGCCGATGGGTCTAACACCAAAGATATGGAAGACATAAGGAGGGAAGCGGTTGAGTACTTTAAATCGTTGCTAGAAGATGTAAATCCGACTATTGAAGAAGAGGACTCTCTGTTGGCGACCATTCCACCCCTCGTAACGATAATCTTAATGGATTCTTACTTAGTCCTTTCACAAAGGAGGAAATCAAGAAGGTCGTTTTTGACATGGATGGTATGACTCCCCCAGGACCGGATGGCTTCCCTGCGACATTCTTCCGAAGTTTTGGGATATCCTAGGCAATGATGTAGTGGAAGCTATAATTGAGGCTCAAAAGGACATGGAAATCCCAGGAGTTAATGCTACTTTTTTAGTCCTCATCCCTAAACTAGTGGGAGCAATGGAATTTTCCGGTTTTCGCCCTATCAGTTTATGTAACACTCTGATGAAGATTCTCACAAAAACAATCGCCAATAGGTTGAAGGTTATCCTTCCTTTCATCATTGATATGAACCAAGGTGGCTTTGTGAAAGGGCGACAAATATTGGATGGTATCATCACAATTCATGAGGTTATTCATTCAATGGTGACTAGTAAGGAAGCGGGTATGTTACTAAAGCTTGATATGAATAAAGCCTACGACCGGGTCTCATGGCGGTTCCTCACCAAGATTTTGGGTAAGTTTGGTTTCTGTCCCCGGTGGATTAAGTTGATTTTTAGTTGTATCTCTACTACAAGATTTTCTGTCATGGTGAATGGGTCACCCTCAGGTTACTTTAAGAGTGAAAGGGGGTTGCGACAAGGAGATCCTTTGTCTCCATACTTGTTTATTATTTTAGCGGAAGCATTGGGTAGGAACATTTCAGCGACGATGGCGGATGGTCAATTGGAAGGTTTTAAACCAGCCTCAACAATGAGCCGGTGTCTCACCAACGGTTTGTGGATGATACAATCATTGTGTCCAAAGCCTCGGTGCCTCAAGCTAGGAAGTTGAAGAGAATTCTAACCAAGTATGAGACAGAAGCGAGACGGTACATAAACTATAAGAAGAGTAGCATCTATTTCTTTAACACGCCTGGTGGGAGGGAGGAAAGAATAGCTAACCTCTTCGGTTGTGGAAAGGAACTTCTACCAGCAACTTATCTAGGCATGCCTATGTTTGAAGGAAGAATGAAGGCTACTTTGTGGAACTCAGTCATTGACGGGATCTCCAAAAAGTTAGCGGGGGTGGAAGGGCGACCTTCTCAGCTCCGCAGGAAAAGCCTTATTAGTTCAAACTACTTTACAAAGCATTCTAATTTACTGCATGTCTCTATTTAGAATGCCTGCAAAGGTCCGAGCTACATTGGAGCAAATTCAACGCAACTTCTTGTGGTCAGGTTCAAAGGAGAGAAAGAGAATTTTGTTGGTAGCATGGAATCAGGTGTGTGCAAGCAAGGATCAGGGGGCTCAGGGTTAAAGAGAATGAAAGAAATGAATAAAGCTACGATTGGCAAACAGGTATGGAGATTTATCAATAATGATCAATTGGGATGGGTAAAACTTCTTAAGGCAAAATATATAAAAAATAATCAGGACTTCCTGAAAGCTGATAATCTTCCTAGAGGATCCTATTTTTGGAATTGTTTGCTCGAATGTCGGGAGGTAGTCAGGAAAGGCATCAGATGGAGAATTGGTAATGGAAGACAAGTGGACTTTTGGAAAGACCCGTGGTTGGAAGAGGCCCCTCTGAAAGATAACTTAGACCTTCGGGTCCTCCAACATAAACTTTCGAAGGAAATGGGAGGAAAAGTAGGGGATTTTATTGTCGTAGCACAGAAACTTCTTCTTGGAAGAAAATCACGAGTTCATAATCCGTCGAGCAAGAGAAGGTGGCCCTAACCAAACTCAATGATGCTTTAAGGGTGTCCCCGATCATTCCTGGGGGAGGAAGATACAAGGCGATTTGGGGCAAAACTACAAGTGGGATCTATTCGGTAAAAGCGCCTATAAGTTAATCCACTCGGGATTCAATGGGTGGACTCAGACTTCATTATTTGGTTAAATAATTTAACCCCAAAAATAGCTTTCTTCTTTTGGTTGGCGAGTTCAAAATAAGATCCCGACAACGAGATAATATGCAAAGGAGAGGTTTCCAATTCATCAATCGATGTATCTTGTGTGAGAAAGCGATAGAATCCGTAAGTCATATATTTCTAACTTGTGATTTTTCTTGTACGAGTATTCCAAATGATCCGTCCAAATTTCATATAGATTGGGTCTGTCCAAATAGCATGTCTGACTTCTGCATACAGTGGGCTTCCCCCTTCCGGGCAAAGCTTTTGACTTGGCTCTGGAAGCTCAACTTACCCCATTTTTTATGGGGGATATGGAATGAGAGAAATAAGAGAGTATTTAAAGGACGTAAGAAAGATCCCAGGTTATGTGGTAATAAAATAATCAGAGCTTTGAAAGAAAAGCTGGAAAACTTTCTTCTTCAAAAATGAGACCATGTCTCTAAGGGAAAGGAGGATTTTGCGGAGCTGGGGAGAGGAACTTCCGGACCTAGACATTACAACCAACCCACGGGATGGTGTCAAGTGGATACCCCCACACAAAAGTGGGTTAAGTTTAATTTTGACGGGGCGACTAAAGGAAATCAGGGGCTGCGGGAGCGGGGAGGAGTTTTGAGAAATGAGGAAGGAAAAGTGGTCCTTGCCTTTGCTGAGCCTTTGGGAACTCAAACAAATCATTTTGCGAAGCTTGAGCTCGCATGCGAGCAATGAGAATTGCCAGAATTGAGGGTTACAAGGAAGTTATCTTTGAAGGGGATTCGCTTAATATAATCAAGGCAATTAAGGAGGATAAAGACCCCAGCTGGACCATATTGGAGCTTATCATAGAAGCAAAGATTCATAAATCTCATTTGGTTAATGCCCGAATCCAACACACCTTCAGAGAAGGGAACCAGGCGACGGATCTAATGGCAAATATTGCAGTTTTCGTTGGGGAGATGCAAATTTGGAAGGATAACTTTCCTCAAGAACTATTGGTGTTGGGCTGCTAGAGAAGAGCTAAGATCAAACCTGTTAGAGCATCAGGAGATCGGAGGGGCTGATGATGAGTAATCCGACAGATGGAATTAGGCGGAAAATGTATCCCATTTGCTTTGGGGCACGGGAGGTGACAAGTGTACGATACGGCAACCTAGTGTTAGTAAGTGCTAGGTGTTGTTTGGTTTTTGTTTTATCTGAATAGTCAAGCGACAAGTATAGGACTGTGGACTCTAAGTATGGCTTAATGTGAGTCTTAGAAAAATCCATTTTGTATTTTGATTATACGGGCTTGATGCTAGAACCAGCCCATTTTGACTTTGTAAAAGGTTTGTGGACCTTATAACCACCTCTACCTTATACCAAAAAAAACAAAACATTTTTTTTTGTAAATATCTTATATAGACAAATAATTTTCTTTTAAAATTTATACGTGCCTATATTAGGGGCCACTCCCATAAAAATAATAAAGCGTAATATTTTTCGTCAGGTAAACTAGACCATGTCCAACTTGTATTTCTATCTAACATATTATGTGTCTTCTTCATATTGAAATTGTAATATGATTCATGGCCAGGTCCAACGTTGTTAGGATCCCATCCTAACATTATTTTATAATTCTCATTATTATGTAATGACCCACTTCCAACTTGGGGAGATTCTATTATAATGTTATTTTGTAATACTTTGTAATGTATGTGGCAAGTAAGGCACCTAGCCAAGTGGTGTCATCGCATGTAACCATTATCAAGATTATAACTAATGTTTGGTAGAATATTCTAGCTCAAGTGGCATTTTGCATGTAAGCCAACTCTTGAGCCTTTAGGTAGGATTGCATGTAGCTTTCTCTTTAAAAGACATGAAGCCATGTATGAATGTATCTTTTGCAAGTTAATGAAATATTGAAGGAGGTTACCCCCTCGAAGAGGCCTACGATTCTGAGTTATTTGTGAGATTGTTTCAATTCTACAATTACTTTATGCATATTGTTATTATGTTTTTACATGTATTTCAGATATTTTTTAGTATTTTTTGTGTGTGAACTTTATTTTAATAGTAGGTTCCTTAGAAGTGGTATAAGGGCACTTTATAGGGCCGAGTTTTGCTGCGACTACGATAATTCTTGCCCAACCATTTTCGATTGTTAGGTATAATTTTCCTGTGTTTTTTTATTTTGTTTTCCTTTATTCAAAAAGCCAAAAAAAAACTGCAAAAACCAAAAAAATACAGTCTATTTTTTTTAGTAATTGAGTAGGCTAGAAACCCTATGTCGAGGGTTTTAAAATATCATGAAGGAGTTGTCATTATTGGCTAAGCTAGATAGCCTATAAAGTGTCTAGTGAAGTGAGGGGCGATCAAGCTCCAAACCCAGGCCTCAGATAGCACTCGCGCATGGAATCGAGCTCCTATGCATCTTTGGGTGTATCAGGTTACCATTCTAGGTTAAACAAAATTTTATCCAGTAGGAAGCTTTTTGATCTTGTATCATCCATAGTCCATGGGACACAACATCTCGAACAATTACCCTCTCATACTATCAGAGAGGCAGATAGAATGCTCAAGGGTATGTGAGGAATCCTCCTTGGATAGTGGCATGAAATATTAGTTCAAGCACTATTGTTCATCACTACGGTATAATAGAGTGCCTATGGGTGTTACATACTCATCCACTTAGCATACCTTGGTTTTGTTAAAAATTTCAACCTACAAAAACACACATCTTCCTGTTCTACTGAACCTACATTGACGATCCCAAAAAATGAGCATACGGAGGACTTCCCTATCACAAAAGAATATACTTTACATGCACCAGTAGTTAGGATAGAGTTTGCAAGTGACTATAATAGTCTAAAATATTATAATATCATCATAATCAGTGGCAATAAATTTGGTTTAGTGACAATATTAGTCTGGTTAGCGACAGTACCAATCAAATCAATGACAATAATAGTCGAGTCAACAACACAACATAACAGTCAAAAAATACAAGTGGTCAAGGTTAGAAACAGAACCGTTAGTGTTAGTAACTGCACAGTACAAAGAATCCCTAGGTCAATGATGAGAACAATATCAATAACTACAATACAGACATAGGACAATGACAAGGTGATCAGTTGATAGAACACACAGATCAGAGACAGTTGATCCAATACCCAACTTTTGAACTGTAGCTCCAAATAAAAAATCAACTACACCAGTAGACTTGTCAAAACAGAGAAAAAAAGAGTAATTTGCTACTTTTTGATTCTACACTCAAAAAATCAAAAATCGTGCAAATCAAAAATATAATGAAGAAGTTGTAATGGTTTTTTTTTAAATAAAGGGGTAAAAAATTATTAATAAAAATTTTGGATTACAAAGTACAGCTGAGCCCCCACCCAGGACTCAAATAAGCAACAAGACAGGCTAAATCACCAGACAAGGTCAACTCCTAAAGAAAACCAAAAAAAAACAAACCACATTAAGTCTGAACATCCTTATGGATCAACTCCCGTAGGTGTTGAGAATCCCCAGACGGGAGACTCTCCCAGTTATCAATACTCTGTCTTGAATAAAACCACATCCGAGAGAATGAACACGAATCAAATCATGAACAACTTTTTGTCTGGGGATGTTGTTCAACCCCCTTACATTCCATGAAAGTATAATCATTTTTGGGGGTTATAAAAATGGGAGTCCAATGTTCTCACCAAACCTGACTCTACCAAAGTCTCCCCCATTAACTTAATTTTATCCTGGTCTTTCTTCCGACCCACCTTCATATTCTTATCTGAAGCATTTTTTTAAATTATTTTATGCTGCAATCCCAGCACCGTAGGAGTTTTACAGTCCATGGATGACTGCATCAGTGCCTGGGTAGGAGAGGGCACATCTAAATCTGTGCCATTTTCTAAGATAACTTCACTTCCAGGGCTAGGGCCAACCATATCACCTATACTCGAAACCAAAGCCCTTTGTTCTTCATTTAAACCCCCTGTATCTAGTTCCCTTGGTTCCACCTCATGAAGAGACAACTGATTTGGTCCTGTTATATCTATAACAGGTAGCGATGTTCGGGTATCTCCACGCATTGATCAAGATTCTCTAGAATTTCAAAACGATTGAGCTGAGCATCTGGCTGGTTATCCTTAATGTCTCTTTTTGCCTTTCTTCCTTTGTTTCGAGGTTTTATCGTAACAAAGCCTTCCTTATCCTGATCCCCCTCCTTTATTGGGGCTTTTCCTTTATTCATATTTTGTATAGCTTGAGAGGGCCCAATATTTGAAGCCACAGGTAGGACAAACTTAGAGCATTTTCTTTGTAAGTGACCATATTCATGGCAAATCCGACAACGAAATGGAAGATCTTCATAGTCAAGTTTTTGAACCCATGTGGTTGATCCGAACTGTATTTCAATAGAATCTGTAATAGGGTTGTTTAAATCAATTTCAACATAGATACGGGCAATAGAGATTACCTTTTTATCTAGCGTATGTCCTGATGGCCCAATCGACTTCCCAAGTAGAAGGACAATCATATGCAAGATGTCATTTCTCCAAAATTCCAAGGGGAACCACGAAAGCCGAACCCACATCAAAACCCGTGATGGCTGCTCCTCTGATGTGTTGAAACCCACATGCCAGGGTTTAAGAAAGAGTCCTGCTTGGTTATAGAAATAAGGATCTCCTTCAAATGGTTTGTTACGATCCGCAAGACAAGAAAAAACCACCATAAAATAGTTGTTTGCACTCAGCATCACCTCCACATCACCTTCAGTGTTCTAAGTCTTCCTAACCCAAGCCTCCACAAAGGGAAGAGAAATTCAGATGCCCATAAATTTACCAATAAGCGCATGTTTGGTTAAATACTCCACATCTTCCGCCACCGAGTCTAGTTGAACCACTAGAATCGGCTTGGCTTCACATCGTTCCAAACATCCATTGTTCTTTAACAAGCAATTCTCGGCATGCAATGGGAAATCCTGTTCCTTCCAATCATTTTTAAAAGAAATACCATCCCTAGCATGCACGCTCTGTGACAGACTTGATGCCATCACTACATTCCTCCAGTTGTTCATACCTCCTCCAGAAACTGTTGCAATCCCCGCAGAGCCCACAAGTTGTAATGGTTTTATCATTACTCTATTTTGAGTAAATTTTCAACCAAAAGTAGGGAAAAATAGCACTAAAAAATTCATAAAAAGCCCTAGACAACCCCTAAAATCCTCAAATTTGTTTATTATCTATGTTAACCCCTTCTACACCTCTCATAGAATTTTTGAGTCTTAACTCCCTATTTTCTCAAAATTCCTCAAATTTATCATTTTCCACTAGCCCTTTTTAGACCAAATATTCCACAAATACAAAATTTGAGTCTGGGGTGCCCAAAATTCGTGTTGTGTAATATAGCTCATTGTGATCATCTTTTCGAGCTGATCATCTTGATATTTAACACCCAAGCACTTTTTTGGACTTCTTACTAAAAGTAGTAACTTCTAAACCACACTTTTATTTTTAGTAATTCAGTAAAAAAGGTTCAATACTATCCCAAATGACTAGTGGCACTCGTGGACATCAAAAAGAGGTAGATCAAAACACCACTACAGTGTTGAAAAACCTAATAAGTATTGTTACTAGCTTGCAAAACACAAGTTAAAACTTGATGGTATAATTTAAAACTTTTAGAACTAAACAAGATACCTCCATAATTCACCTAGAAGAACATCTTGCAGAAGTTGAGTCAAAATTGCAAGGTGTTCCATGCAAGTTTGAGTATCATACTGAACACTTACATTTTGATCGAGGTAACAAAAAGGGAACAAATGACTCTCACCTTCTCTTTGATCGTGATACTACCTTTAAGATGTCAAAACTAGACTTTCCTAAGTTCGATGGGAAGGATGTGGATGGGTGGCTCTACGGTGTTGCACAAATTTTTAACCTCCATGATGTCCCTGTATATTACCGAGTCCAAATGGCTTCCTTCAACTTGGAATCTAAAGCCTTACAGTGGTACCAATGGTTGTAGAAAAATTCCCCTCATCTCTCGTGGGAAGACTTTGAGTCTCAATTACTCACTTGCTTTGGCCCTAGTGAGTATGATGATTTTACAAGACAATTGACAAAGTTGAGACAAACTTTGATAGTTCTAGATTACCAGATACAATTTGAGAAATTGGCCAACAAAACTACATGAATGAATGAAAAGTTATATATGAGTTGTTTTGTCAATGGGTTGAGGGAAGATCTCCAAGCCGAGGTCATGATGTTTAAACCCCAATACATGATGCAGGCTATCAAGTTGGCTCGTTTGGTCGAGTCCAAATTTTTAGCTCAAAGGTGGATATCTAAATTTCCACATGCTAAACCCTCTTTTCCTCCTAGATTCCAAAATTAGAATGTTGCACCTACTGTTGCACCCAAACGTCCAACCATTGTCAAAATGGATGTGCAATATACCCAAGGATTGTGCTACAATTGTGATGAAAATTTTTCTCGCGGGCATAGGTGCACCCAAAAGAAGTCATTCCTCATTGATGTTGATGAGCCTAACACCAACGACCACAATGATGATGACACAAAATCAGTAGAGGAACCACCCAAATAGGAGGAAGAAAACTAGGACGAACCACAGGCTAAATTTTTTGTTCATGCTCTTGCTGGCATTACTACTCCCCAAAACATGAAAGTTCTGGGTATTTTAAGGGCCTGCGTCTTACCATCTTTATTGATTCTAGCAGTACACACAATTTTATTGATTCCCGTATTGTCAAGCAGACTAATTATTATGTACATACATGTAATTCCTTTGAGGTTATGATAGAAAATGGTGAGACCTTACCTTGCAAAGGTAAATGTTGTAATGTTAAGGTCAAGATTGGGGACTATGAGCTCAAATAAGATATGTTTGCACTTCAACTAGGGGGAATGTGATATCATGTTGGGAGCTCAATTATTGGGCATATTGGGAGTCATATCATGGCACTTTGTCGAGCTTTGGATGTGATTTTCACATAATGGATAGTCCCACACTCTCCATGGCTTAAAAGTAGGACCTTCATAGATTATTAGTTCTAATCGGATGGAGAAGTTGTTAAAAAAATAATCTTGGGGTGTCAGCTCATATTTTTGTGATCCAACCTTGTCCTTAAGAGGAGGATTATGTTCTTGAAGATTTACAACTTATTTTGACCAAGCATAATTATGTTTTTGTTGAGCCATCAGAATTACTGCCTCGCCCCTCTCATGACAATGCTATTCCTTTGTTACCTGGCAATGCACCGCCCAAAATTAGATTGTACTAGTATCCTCATGCTCTTAAATCAAAAATTGAGAAGTTAGTATAGGAATTGTTAAAATTCAGTTTCATTCGGCCAAGCAACAGTCCTTACTCTTCTCTAGTTTTACTAGTGTAGACAGGAAAGATTGACCCACTTTTGAGTGGGCAATCTTCCTTAGTGCCCCTAAGAGGCCCTCAACCCCTACCAAGAGCAAGGGAAGACCTCTTTGCCTCTCTTTTTTAATTTTTTTGCCTTTTAGCAAAATCACGCCCCGTATTTACGAGGCGTGACTTCGCGCCAGCGATGTCGCGCCTCGTCAGGATGGGGCGCGACTTCATTGTTTAACCTAATTTTTTTAATTTTATTTAATTTTATTATTTTTGAGCCCGCTTAGACCCAGGTTTAAAACCTCTCGCATGTTTTGGCATCGATTGTGAGTTTATTTTTGCCCGTATTTTTCCTCCAATTTCATCTATAAAAGGAAGGATGTTTTTTATTAGTCATATGTGCAATTTTTGTTATGTGAGCTTTTGATGTGCGATCTTAGTGTAAATTTTTTATTGTTAATAATTCGTTCTTCTTCATTTGTTTTCTCTATTGCAAGCTCACCTCAAAGTGCGTACCCTGTCCAGACAGGGTGCAACTTTGTTGTTGCGTTATCGCACCCACTCTAGGTGAGGCACGATTTTGCCCTAGGGCACACCAGGGGCAACTATTGCATTCCATTCTATTTCTAGATCATACTATTGCACTTTACTTTCTGTTCTCTACTAACGTATTTTTATTTTATGATTAATTCTCCAAAGGTCAATTTTTGCTTTTGTATTAAAAGGTCATCTAAAAGGACCTAGGGGGCTTGACTGCTGCACCTCCAAGATCTGTTACACAACGGCCTAAGCAGGCCCCCTAATGCTAATTCTATTTTTTAGTGTTTCATGAGTGATCTTGCAGAAATAGGTATTCTTGATATCATTGGACAAGAGGCAGAAAAAGCTAAGTCAACCACCGGTCTAGATAAGTGCTCTACTCATTCTATTGGTTGAAAATCTGATTTCATTATTGATTCCTAGGCATCTGAAAGTGAAAGGCATTTAGCTTGCATCTAGGGATAATTTTTGTGCATTTATCTTGTGTATATCTCTGCTTTAAAGGTTTTTTGAAATAAACCCTAGGTTAGTGAGCATTCAAAATAAAGAATCATTCTAGGATAGCTCTTGTATGCTTGCATTCTATTTTCAACTGCATTATTCTATTTTCTGCATTGTCCTTTATCTTTTCTAGCTTAGATCTAGAAAGGCCAAACTTAGGTGTTTGTCTTGAAATTGAATACATCAAACTATCCCGAATATCCTGAGGACTTGGAGCGAGTCCTTAAACCGTTCCTGGTGAACCCTTCCCCCTAGCACCGAGTGTAGAGTACAACATACCCCCGTGGTTCACCCCACAAAAGGTTCCCTCCTTGCGGATCCAGCCTTTTGTTTGGGAATTGTACGTGGTAGGGCAGTTTTCCCCCTCTACATATTTGGTGAACCCGACGTGAACACCTCCTTTTCTTTTAAACACTAAGCAAGATCATTAATTTTGTTTGAAAAATATTTAAGTAATTAAGAATTTGTTAGTGTTTTCCCCTATTTGTTTTTCACTACTTCTAATGGCTCCTTTCCTTAGAAGTCAGAGGAAACAATTAGAATCTGATTATGTTCCTTTGGAAGATGATCATATTGATAGGGAAAACCCTAATGTAGATCCAGAAGAGCAAGAAGAGGTAGACATGGAAACTAAAACTAATCTTGATCCTTTTGTTGGACCTAATGGGAGTTATGTCTTTTCATCATTTGATCACATTTGGGAATTCATGAAAGCTCATAAGGAAAAACTATTGGAATATGTGGAATGAGAAGCTCATCTTGAAAAAGAGGATGCTACTCCTTCCCCTCCCAATAGGTCTCCTTTGCTTCATCATGATATTCCTACATCTCAATCCTTGCATCAAAATAATTTTAAGAACCAAGTGACTTGTGCCAATACTAATACCACCAATGTTGGAGGGAATCTGCAAGTCCCTCTAACTAGTAGTGGCCCAAAAATTTATTCTCAATTTCCTCCTGTATCCTCTAACATCAACACTATTGCTTCTGTCCCACCAAATGTTAGTTATCCTCAAAATACCACATACAACCAAGGTATCCTAAGTTTGAATCCAACATCAAGGTTTCAACATGCATACATTCCTCCTTTGGGAAGTCTGGGAAACACACATAGTAATCCAAAAATGCAGAATTTGACAAGTGTTGTGAATCAATTGGTTTCAAGAATGGATATGATTCAACCATCATGGTTTACATACAACTATAAGGAAATGTGTAGTCAGCCATTGGATCCTATTGTTGTTGCTAGACCTTATCCTAAGCATTTTTCCATGCCAGTATTGCCAATCTATAAAGGGACTGAAGATCCAATAGAGCATTTGAGAGGATTCAAAATAGCTTGTCATGATCTTATTTATGATGATATGCTTTTATTGAAAATATTTCCAAAGAGTCTTGTTGGAGTGGCATTAGAATGGTATTATCGGTTGCCCAACTATTCTTTGAAAAGTTTTGAGAAGACTGCAGAGATGTTTGTTCATCAGTTTAGTGCTTATATTGAAAAGGAAGTAACAATGAGAGATTTATATTATTTAAAGCAAAGTAAAGAAGAAAGTTTTTCAGAATTCTTAGCTCGTTGGAGAAGTTTAGTTGGCCGATTAAGACAACTTGTGTCTCAGAAAGATATGCTTGATATATTCATTGGTAATTTACAAGAACAGTTATCTTATGCTTTAGAAACTACTATTGTCACATCTTTAGACCAAGCAATTGAGTTAGCAAGAAAAGTGGAACAAGCTCTCATTAGGAGAGGTCAACTCAAGGTTAAAGAAGATAAGCCAACTAAGTCTCAACCTAAGAATAAGCATATAGGAGGTAATAGTGATAGTAGGCCTGTTAACAATGTCAATAACAACCTACAAAATATTGTGCTTCAAAAACCTCCTCAAAGGAATTTCACAAGACTTAATATCCCTATGGAAGCAGTTTTAAAACAACTATTAGATGCTAAGGCAATAGAATTACCTCTAGTAAGACAACCGAGATACTACAACTCATTGGTATAAGGCAGGTCAATATTGCACTTATCATAGAGTAGAAGGACATTGGATGAACACTTGTAAGAAATTTAAGCATGTGGTTCAAGATTTAATTGATGCAGGATGCATTGATTTAGGAAATCTCCAATCAATGAGTAGTCAAACTCCTACTCAACAAGCTCCAACAACAAATCAAGATATGGGAATATTTAAGGATCCTTTACCTAAGCATGAGCAACAAGCAGCCAATCAGGTGGCTCATCAAGATGATTCCCTATGCCATAGCAATGTGGTTGGTATGGTTGGGGTAACTACAAGAAAATAGGCTCAAAATCAGCAACATCAGCAAGGATAGAGTTTGGTATCTCAGCCTAGTACAGTTTTAAAGGAAAGTCAGAGAAAATATTCAGCTACAAGGATTCCACCTATAGTATTGAGACCACAGTCACAAGTTTCATTTGATCTTCAAAAGTAGTTAGCTAGTACTCCAACGAAGATATCAGTGTTAGAGCTTTTGCAGACTTCTCCTGATCACATAAATGCTTTAATGAGATTTTTACAACAACAATCTATTTCCCCAGACATCCCTCCTGATGCTATAGTTGACACTGTAGGTTCTTTTGGGATACATCATGTCTCATTCTCAGATGATGATAAACCTTCCTCAAACTTACATGGAGATTCATCACTTTACATCACCACACTTATTGGGGATACCCTTATCAAGCGAGTTTTGATTGATAATGGTTCATCCCTCAATTTGTGTACATATCAATTCTTTCAAAAATTTGGATTAAAAGAGGAAGATTTAACAAAAATTGATATCATCATTAAAGCTTTCAACAATGAGTCCCAAGAGGCCTGTGGTGTCATATCTCTCCCCTTAAAAGTAGGGCCAAGGATATTGGATACTTTGTTTTATGTGGTACATTGTCCTGCATCTTTTAATCTTCTTCTTGGGAGACCTTGGATCCATGCTATGAAGGTCGTCCCTTCTACTTTTCATCAATGTCTCAAGTTTGAGTTCAAGAATCAAGTTATCACCATTCCGGGCGACCCTCGACCATTTGAATTTTGTTCAAATATAGAGTTAGCTCAAATAGATTCTTATTCGTGTCCTTCTATTTCTTCAACAACTTCCCCATGTTCCTCCTCTCAAATTTTTGAGCATTTTCAAAGTTTAAAAGTGAGTGAGGAACATAGGACCCATATTTTCTCCTCGGATCATGATAATCAGTTTCTTCAAGAGCCTCTTTTGGATCTAGCCAAGCTACCACCTTCACCTCGAACTATGGGCTTGCCTCATAAGAAGGGTGATGTTGTACACATTGGCACGTGTGCTTTTATCTTTGAAGGTATGGCTTCTGAAGAAAAGCTTCATGGTAGCAACCCATCTCTCAATGAGCGCTCTTTTGCTCAATGCTATCTCACTAATGACTATCCCCTTCCTAAGCAGATCCTGTCCGGTATGGGATATGCAGGTAAAGGATTGGGACCACAACAGAAGGGTATTCAAGAGCCCTTGGATGTTGAGATTTGGCCTGGGAGATGTGGTATAGGTTTTATACCTAATAAAAATGAACCTTTACCTTTTGAGGATGATGACCATCTTATGACTTATGCAGAATATATGGAATATCAAAAGTTGTCAATAGATGATAATAAAAGTGTCAAATTTTCTTTTCCTTCAAAGATAATGTCTTGTAATATGATTGGTTCTATCTGTTCTAAAGATAACTTTGCTTCTATGTTAAAGAATGGGGAATCTTTGTATAATGTCTTTTATGTTAAGAGGAATGGTACTATTAGAAAATGTAGTGATTATCGTGCCATGGATGTTAAAATAAGGGCCTTGGAAGAACTTTCCCATGATTTTCATCATCGATAAAATGCACTCCTTGGGGATATCTTCGATCCGACACCTCATGGCACGTTAATCCATTTTAATAAGATGAATGGTGCATTCAGGTTTTGCATTGATTTCAATCCTTAAAAAAAAAAAAAACTTTTCATATAGTTGCATTTTCATTTTCCATTGCATCCGCTTGCTTGTTCATATTGCATCATTGCTTGTCATCCTTGCATGATTGCTTGACATCTAACTTAACACCTTGCATGTTTGCCTGTCATAAATGCATGATTGATTGTTCATGATTGCTTGCTCATATAGATTTTGGGGATCTTGCGACAATGGCATGTGATGATACCTAGTTAGGTCATAGCTCACATGCATTGCACTTTTCACTAGGACTCTGATGCCTAGCAAGATCCTCCCTAGGGATTCTTTCCCTCCTTATTTTATTCTTCTGGTCGCTTATCCTCCTTTTCTCAATTTCTTCATAATGTTGTACAAAATTTTCCTCATAGTCCCACTCTGGGATAGCACTTGCATAATATTTTTACATATATTACACCCCATATGGGATATTCATACATCCTCCCCCCCCCCCCCCCCCCCCCCCCCCCCCCCCCCCCCCCCCCCCCCCCCCCCCCCCCCCCCCCCCCCCCCCCCCCCCCCCCCCCCCCCCCCCCCCCCCCCCCCCCCCCCCCCCCCCCCCCCCCCCCCCCCCCCCCCCCCCCCCCCCCCCCCCCCCCCCCCCCCCCCCCCCTTTTCTCTTTCTTCTTCTTCTCTTATCTTCTTTTTCTTCTTCTTCCTCTCTTCTCTTCTTCTTCTTCTTCTCTTCCTTCTCTTCTTCTTTTTCTCTTTCTTTTCTTTCTTCTTCCTTCTCTCCTTTTCTCCTTTCTTTCTTTTGTTTTTCTCCTTCTTCTCCTTGTTCTTCTTCTATTTTGCATTCATTTCATCCTTCATATAGTGTGCATTAGGATAGTTTACATACATAAAAATACTTAAAATAAACAAAATAAACATATAAAAAATATGCATTAAATCATTACACATAAAAACATAAAATCATAAATCTGTAGCTATGTATTACTCATAGGGAAAAGAGTACATCGTGTGAGGTTGGTGTACCACAATCCAGACTCGGTACACTCAACCTAGGGATGCACACCATAATAAAAAATTGGTGCATCATCCCGATCCCTAGCCTAGCCTATCCTAGCTCTGAGAGCCAGCTCCCTCTGGCCCTCCCTAGGGTGGAGGTAGTCTCAGTTGTGCCATCGACTACTGAGATGTCGAAGGCACCCATGATCGGGATCATGACCTGCTCACTGATTGAAGGGATGGAGGAAGCTCCATCCTCCACTCTGGAGGGATAACTACATAGTAAGCCATCTCAAAGAACATGGCCCTCTGGATGGCTATCTCTAACCTATCATCAGTATACCACAACTCTACTTGAAGGAGCTACATTGTATCCCCTTCCTGGCTACTCCCAATAGTAGCCATCCCCTCATCCTAGGCCCACTGGCACTCTCCATCTAATTGGGTCACCTCTCCCTGTAGCTGGGTAACCTCTACCAGTGTAGTGTCCCTCTCAGTCTATAGTTGGGCCACCTACATCTGTAGAGAAGCTAGTTGTACTTGTAACTCCTCTATCCCCTGGCTCTGGCCTCCTATCGTTATTTATGTAGATGCCTCCCTAGGGTCTCTAACCCATGGCCCCTCTACCTATGTGGGGGCATCTCCCATCCCTCCCTCTTCGATCCCTACTCTTGGGATGGTCTCCTCTACCACCTAGATCTAGACCCATGTCAGCCTCTGTCTAGGCATAGTAGGAGCCTATTGTGCCCTCTTCGTGGCCCTACGAGCTACCTCTTAGAATACCTTCTGCATGCCCAGGCCCATCACCTAGCACCTCTATACTGGTATGGGCAGTGAGATCCTCTGGGGTGCAACTCCTCTATACCATCTCTTGTACCCGATGGCCACCCCTGCATCATCTACCCCTGGGTCGATGTAAGGAGGATCATCTTGGTCCTCCTCGACCCACCTAGTGAAGTCTGGCTCACCTCCAACCCTTGCTGGATCTCGGGTCACCCTTCGATACCAGTAGTCCCCTAGGTTTGGGATTCCTTGTAAGATCTCGAACTACCATAGGACTCGATCAAATCTGAGCACCTCTGGCTCTCCCCACTCTGACCTCAGCCATCTGATCCTCCTCACCCTCGCTAGCTCTGTCCTATCATCTTCCCAGCCAGGGTGAAGCCTCCATGGTCACCAGATGAGTTGCACCTCCCGCAACTCATCGATCACCCACCTCGCTAGTGGCAGGTTCCCTGCATAGGCCCTCATGGTCCTCTCCAGGGATCTAGGCCATCTGTATGTTGTTGGTCACTCTAGGTCGGGTGATGGTCCTAGTAGTGCTAATGGTCTCTGCACCACCATGTGCTCCCAGCACCACACCTGGAGCAATGTCGTACACACTAGTCCTGTACATCGCTTATACACGATGTTGTACAATATCCTATATAAACGGGCCAACACATAAGGACCCCATGCGAAGTGGACTCCCTACTATCGCATGTCTACCACTACTCCTACCAATGCCCATGGCAAGTATCATCTGCTAGTGTGGCAGGTCAAGAGACCAGCCACCACCCCTACGAGTACCATGGTCAGAGGGTCCACTCCATAGCGGTCGACCAGGTCATCCACTGATATGGTGCCCTCTCGCACCTGGTGGGTGAAACCTATGGAAAATCATTGTAGTGTAGCTGCCTTCCCATGGGCCTTGTAAACCTCTCTCCCCCTGATGGGGATCCTCAGGATCCACCACACATCCTCTAGTGTGACGGTCATCTCCCCTGTTGGTAGCCAAAATGTAGAAGTCTCCGGATACCATCGCTCTACCAGGGTGGTCAACATAGCCCTATCTATCTCGATCCATGGCATCCTCGCCATGTGGTCCAACCCAACCACCTCCAGTCTAGCCCTCTTCACCTATCCTAGAGCATCTAGCTCTGCTAGAGCCCCTGCCCACCACTCTCGACTCTCAAGAATACCTAGCTGCATTTAATAAACAACATAAAATTTAATTAGTTTCATCATAAAATCAAATTAATTAATCAAAATTCTAATTCAGCATAAAGAAATTTCAATTAGCAATTCACACTTTGGGATTTACTTGTTTCTTTCTTCTTTTTCTTTTCTTTCTTTCTTTCTTTTTCTTCTTCTTTTTTTCCTAGGTTTTCGCGAAGTCGCGCCCTCTATTTTTCTAGCACAACTTTGCAAAGTTGCACCTAGTTTCATCCAAGCATGATTTCATTGCATTTCACCTAAAGCAAAATCATCCCTGGGCTGCAAAGTCGCACCCGGGTCATGGCATGAATTTCATCGACTTTTACGATGATTTTCCTAAAAAAATCCTAAAACCCTAGCTAAATTATGTGAAATGAGATGAAAATAAAGCAAAAGGAGGAATGAAGATAATCCTTACCCATTCTCGAGCCCCGACCTCACCCCTCGTAGTCATCGCTCGATGAACTTGAAGCACCATTGCTGTTTCTCCTAGAGCTCTATTCTTCTCCTCCTCGTAGTAAAAATGAATTAGGGTTTTACCCCTATTTTTCCTTTTAACCCTATTTTTGTTTTCTCTCTCCTCTTTTTCTTTGCTTGATTGTCGTTCTTTCTCTCTCTTTTTTTTGTGTCAGTTCTTTCGAGTTCTTATGAAACATCAATTTTTCATAACAACTCGAGGGGGCACCCTAGCCTATAGAGGCATTAATGTCCCTAATGCCTCGATTTACATGTAAATTAAAAAGTGTCTAGAATGACACTATTTTGCACCATCCCTTTCTTCTAACCTGACCACCCCATTTTTGTTTGTTGTTCTTTTCTAGTGTGTGCCTACATCCTTTCTTTGATGCATTTAATAGGCCATAAATGCATCAAAGAGGGGGCAAAATGTAGACATGAAAAATTGACCCACTTTGAGTGGGCAATCTTCCTTAGTGCCCCTAAGAGGCCCTCAACCCTTGCCAAGAGCAAGGGAAGACCTCTTTGCCTCCTTTTTTAATTTGTTTACCTTTTAGCAAAATCGTGCCCCGTATTTACGAGGTGCGACTTTGTTGTTTAACCTAATTTTTTAATTTTATTTATTTTTGAGCCCGCTTAGACCCAGGTTTAAACCCTCCAGCATGTTTTGGCATCGGCTGTGAGTTTATTTTTGCCCGCCTTCTTCCTCCAATTTCATCTATAAAAGGAAGGATGTTTTTGCTTAATCATATGTGCAATTTTTGATATGAGAACTTTTGATGTGCGATCTTAGTGCAAATTGATTATTGTTAATAGTTCATTCTTCTTCCTTTATTTTCTCTACTGCAAGCTAACCCCAAAGTGCGAATTTTGGATTGATCTTCTATTGCATGGATTGGATTGATTTGTTGTGTGACTTGGTGGATCCGTGGTGTAGTTCGGAGAGATAGAGTGCCCGCTTGGATACTTCGATCTCCTCTGCCTACTTCTACGATGTCCATTAGGGTTTGATTACTTTGTTTACTACATTTATTTCATCTTCTACATTCGCTTCTTATTTTTCTTTAGTCTACAGTGATATCACGCCTGGCATTAGCGAGGCACGACTTCGCCTACCCTAATCATGTAGAAGCAAAATCGTGCCCCATCCAGGTAGGGTGCGACTTTGCTATTGCATTATCACGCCCACTCCAAGCGAGGCATGATTTTGCCCTAGGGCACACCGGGGATAATTTCTAGATTCTGCTTTCACTATTGCATTCCATTCTGTTTCTAGATCATACTGTTGCACTTTTCTTTCTGTTCTCTGCTACTGTATTTTTATTTTATGATTAATTCTCCAAAGGTCAATTTCTGCTTTTGTATTAAAAGGTCATCTAAAAGGACCTAGGGGGCTTGACTATTGCACCTCCAAGATCTATTACACAACGGCCTAAGCAGGCCCCCTAATGCTAATTCTATTTTTCAGTGTTTCATGAGTGATCTTGCAGAAACAGGTATTCTTGATATCATTGGACAAGAGGCAGAAAAGGCTAAAGTCAACCACCGGTCTAGATAAGTGCTCTACTCATTCTATTGGTTGAAAATCTGATTTCATTATTGATTCCTAGGCATCTGAAAGTGAAAGGCATTTAGCTTGCATCTAGGGATAATTTTTGTGCATTTATCTTGTGTATATCTCTGCTTTAAAGGTTTTCTGAAATAAACCCTAGGTTAGTGAGCATTCAAAATAAAGAATCATTCTAGGATAGCTCTTGTATGCTTGCATTCTATTTTCAACTGCATTATTCTATTTTCTGCATTGTCCTTTATCTTTTCTAGCTTAGATCTAGAAAGGCCAAACTTAGGTGTTTGTCTTGAAACTGAATACATCAAACTATCCCGAATATCCCGAGGACTTGGAGCGAGTCCTTAAACCATTCTTGGTGAACCCTTCCCCCTAGCACCGAGTGTAGAGTACAACATACCCCCATGGTTCACCCCACAAAAGGTTCCCTCCTTGCGGATCCAACCTTTTGTTTGGGAATTGTACGCGATAGGGCAGTTTTCCCCCTCTACAACTAGTGTGCAAGAAAGATGGGTCCTAGTGGTTGTGTATCGATTACCGAGTGCTCAATAAACTCACCATCAAGGATAAGTTTCCTATTATGGTGGTAGATGAGTTACTGGATGAACTTCATGGGACTATGTATTTTCCAAACTCGACCTTTGCTCGGGGTACCATCAAATCAGGCTCTAGGATAAGGATATTTCCAAGATCACTTTTCGTACTCATGAAGGTCACTATGAGTTTCTGGTAATGCCTTTCAGCTTGACTAATGCCCCCTCCACTTTCCAAAGCCTCATGAATAATATTTTTTTCCCATTCCTTAAAAAATTTATCCTAGTCTTCATTGATGACATTTTGATGTATAGCCGCTCATGGGAAGAGCATCTTATTAATGTGAATCAGACTATCCAATTGTTGGCACAACATCAACTCTATGCTAAGCATTCTAAATGTTCTTTTGGGTTGACAAAAGTGGAATATTTGGGACACATTGTCACCAAGGAGGACGTCAAAGTTTACCCCAAGAAGATCCAAGCAGTTCAGGAATGGGCGAAACCTCACACTCTCAAAGGTCTTAGAGGATTTTTAGGACTTACAAGTTATTATCATAAATTTATTCGTAACTATGGTAAAATTGTAGCTCCCCTCACTTTCATGTTAAATAATGACTCTTTTACTTGGATGGGACCCACTGAATAGGCTTTCCTAGAATTGAGCATGCTATGACCACTACGCTTGTTTTGGCCATGCTGAATTTCTCCAAACCGTTCATCATTGAAAGCGACGCTTCATGTCGTGGTATTTGTGTAATGTTGATGCAATAATGGAGACCCTTGGCCTTCACTAGTAAAGCTCTCTCCAGCCGTATTATGGGAAAATCCACTTATGCCAAGGAGATGATGGCAATTTTTAGAACCTTGTAGTTCTAAAATAAATTAAATTAATTAATTAATTAAAAAAATATTGAATCACTTTTTATTATTGAATCACTTACCACTTATAAAGGCTCCCTCCTAAATTTAATTAAATAAATATTATTTTCTTCTTTGTGATTTGATATGGCTTTTGCTCATATCATATATAGACTTTTCAATAATAATGAAATATATAATTAAATTAATAATTAATTATATTATTAATAATAATAAATAAATTATTTATTTATTATTATTAATATAATAATTAATTATATTATTATAACATAATTAATAAATATTAGGATATGGGATCCTAACAACAATTTTGCATGCAGTAACCCATTAGCGACCATATCTCATCGAGGGTCATTTCTCCATTAAAACAAACGATCAAAGTCTCAAATACTTTTTGGAGCAACGGGTTGCCACCCCCGAACAACAAAAATGGGTCTCTAAACTCATGGGTTATGATTATGATATCACCTATAAGAAGGGAAAGGAGAACGTTGTGGTCGATGCTCTCTCTCACCAATTTGAGGCTCTTAGTATGTTGTGTGCCATTTCATTGTCGGTTCCCCAATGGATTGATTCCTTACGCTAGGAGGTACTTCAGGACTCTGAATTGCAGACTTTGGTTGTTTTCCTACATACTTAGCCTACTTCATGTCCGAACTACACTTGGAATGGCTAGGATTTGTGTTACCACCAACGCCTTGTTGTTCCCTACAAGTTCCCACTACGAAAACTTCTCATGAAACAACTACATGTTGCCCCATGTGCCGACCATTCAGGATTTCTCAAAACATATGAACAACTTAAGCACACTTTTTTTGGAAGGGTATGAAAAAGGACATTCAAGATTTTGTGGCAACTTGTGATATATGTCAACGGATGAAAGGTGAAATGGTGCGTTATCTACGCACTCTTCAACCCTTGCCCATTCCTGACCAGGTTTGGACAGATATTTCTATAGAATTTATTAAAGGGTTACCTAAGTTCGAAGGAAAATTTGTTATATTCATGGTAGTGGATCGTCTTTTGAAATATGCTCACTTTTATTCCCTCTCCCATCCTTACATAGCTTCCACGTTGCCCAAATTTTCCTTGATTCTATCTTTCGCTTTCATGGTATGCCCTCATTCATCATGTTCGATCGTGACCCAACCTTTACTAGTCACTTCTAGCAAGAATTGTTTAAGTTGCAAGGAACTCAGCTCAAAATGAGTTTATCTTATCATCTACAAACGGATGGTCAAACGGAGATTGTCAACAAATTTTTGGAAACCTACCTTCGTTGTTTTACTTTTGATCATCCTACGCACCGAATGAAATGGCTTCCTTTGGCTGAGTGGTGGTACAACACTTCCTATCACACAACAACCAAGGTTACCCCTTTTGAGGTAGTTTATGGGTGCCCTCCACCCATGCATTCCTCCTACATTCTAGGTAGCTCCAAGGTCCATGCAATCGACACTACTCTCAGTCAGCATGTCGATGTCCTCCATCAACTGAATATGAATTTGGATGCAGCCTAGAACCGGATGCGCCAACAAGTTGACCAACATCGTTCTAAGCACAATTTTGACATGGGTGATATGGTTTTCCTTCGCTTGCAGTCATACAAATAGTTGTCCCTCTAGCTTTGCAAATGCTAGAAACTTGCTACAAAATACTATGGGCCCTACCAGGTGTTATAACGGATTGGTGCCACAGCCTACAAATTGGCCCTTCAACCTACATCCAATTTCCATCCTATTTTTCTTGTTTCCTCTCTCAAAAAGGTGGTGGGAAATTAGGTATAGGTTCAATATGCACTCTCAAATTTAGATGAAGAAGGTTTTATCTTTCTTGAGCCTTAACAATTGTTGGATCATCGGACTCGCACTCTTCGTAACTACACCATTACTAAAGTCCTTGTTTAGTGGCGTGGACTCTAGCCAGAAGATGCTACATGGGAGCCTCTCCATCATCTCCAACACTAGTTTCCTCACCTTCAACTTTGAGGACAAAGCTTTTTGAAGGGGAAGGATATGTTAGGATCCCATCCTAACATTATTTTGTAATTCTCATTGTTATGTAATGACCCACTTCCAACGTAGGGGGATTCTATTATAATGTTATTTTGTAATACTTTGTAATGTATGTGGCAAGTAAGGCACCTAGCCAAGTGGTGTCATCACATGTAACCGTTATCAAGATTGTAACTGATGTTTGGTAGAAGATTATAGCTTGAGTGGTATTTTGCATGTAAGTCAACTCTTGAGCCTTTAGGTAGGATTGCATGTAGATTTCTCTTTAAAAGGCATGAAGCCATGTACAAATGTATCTTTTGCAAGTTAATGAAATATTGAAGGAGGTTGCCCCCTCGAAGAGGCCTACGATTCTGAGTTATTTGTGATATTGTTTTAATTCTGCAATTACTTTTTGCATAATGTTATTATGTTATTACATGTATTTCAATTTTTTTTAATTATTTTGTGTGTGTGAGCTTTATATTAATAGTAGGTTCCTTACAGACGTCTAATGTATTAGATAGGCCTAAGGGCATTTTATTGTATAATGTATTAATTATTTATACTATTTTATTATGTAATGCCTATAGAATGTGGTTAACCTTGTTATGACTAAACCCTCTTTATAACTTGTAATTAACCTAAAGCCCTCTTGTTATGTTGGATTAGGTTAAACTTTATGATGTAATTGGGGTTTGGTATTGCTATAAATACCTCCTCCCACTACTAATTTTCTTCTCAAAGTATTGTTTAATATTATTTATAGATATTAGTGATTATATATGGTGCCTACGGGTACCCCCAAATCTCTTTTGTCATTTTTTTACTTTATGTATAAGATTTGAGTGAATGTTTTGCTTCCATTCATTTTTTAAATATATTGTCAACTTTTGCATGGTATCATAGTAGATGTTGAGTGGTATTACTTGGTCATGCAGAAAGATAGTTTGGTGCTTTCAATTTTTATTTTGAACTCAAGGGAAAATTTTATTCCATTGCCTTATAAGTTATTTTGCCAAAAGAAGTAGGGAAATTATTCCATGGTTTTCAAAATATGTCTTGTCAATTTTAATGGAGACCTTTGGCCTACTCTAGTTCCTTCCTTGTTAATTTTTTTAAAGGAAAATATTTATTTACTTAACAAAAAGGTACAAAACTCTCTAATCAGAGAGATCAAAGTGAACATAGCATTCTAAAAAATAAAACATGAAGACAAAAAAGGACCTCATTATTAGAGTCCTCGTCATCCTCACATACCACCACTACCCTTCTGCTTCTTAATGATTTTGTGACAATAACCAAGGGTTATATTTATTTCCTGATTCGCTAGTGTGTTGGTTTCTTTGTTGAATTCCCATATTACATGTTGATAGGATAATTTGCTAATTATCCTGCTTAGTTGTCTAATCATGTATTGAATAATCTTCAATTGTAAAGATCTAAAATATTTATTTTTGAAAAGAGTTGTTATTATTAGTTTAGAATCCCTGTAAACTATAACTTGAGTGATTCCTTGCTTTGCTACCAATTTTAATCCAATTTCACATCCAATAGCCTCTACCATGTTGTTAGATGTTATTCCCAAGTTGATCATGTATTTGAGCAGGATCTCATGGGGTCTTGTAAGAATAAATTCCCCTACCATTGCTTGATAGAGGTTGAACTTGGAGGGACCATCAAAGAAAAGCATCAAAAAACATTTGTCAAGCAAATAATTTTTTGCTCTGTAGCCTCCCTGTGTCAGGAAAGCTTGGAGATTAAGTTGGTAGATCATTCTTCTTTCAATAGGTGATAGATATTCTTCATATTGTTATTTATAGAAACTAGATTTGACATTTAGGACTAATTCTTCTTTTATCCTTCATATTAGAGTTTTGTTTTCCTTACCTTTACCTTCAAAAATCCTTTAGTTTTTGTCTAACTAGGTGCGTTGGATGACAAAATATGGTATAGAGCTCCATAGATATTTCAAGAGGGGCTTACCTATCAGTTTACCTTTATATTATTTGTTCCACTTGCTAAAACATGTGTCTATGGTTAACCTTCCAGAGTAGGAAGTGCCAAGAATATTGGTTATTCCTAACCTAATTGAAATTGCCTTTGGGTATTCAAAAAAAATATGAAAAATTGTTTCATTGTTCTGCTTGCACTTGTAACAAACATGAGGTCCTGTTATACTCCTCTTTTAGAGACTATCACCTGCTAATATTTTATTTTGAGAGACTAGCTAGTTGAATACTTGCAGTTTAGGTGGTGCTATATTTTTCTACACTATCGATAGTTTTTGTTGTTTTTGTTGGCAGGTCCAATTTGCTGATGTTGGAATTTTAGATGCACTACATATTCCTAATTATTGTTGATGGTGTCCCAAATAATTTTTTCTGACATTGTGGTATAAAGAGGTATAATGCTCGCGATGTGGGACTTAAAATAATCCCAATCTCCTTGAAGCTAATATGGAATGGGAGGGGAGATCCAATTCATAGTTTATAGATCCAATCAAACAAGTCACCTAATTTTAGTACTCTTTGGATTTCCAAGTGATTCTGCAATTCGATTGGAGTTCTCTCTCTTAATGGTGGATTTCTTAGGATTAGGTTCTCCCATAGATTAATTGACTTACCATCTCCCGGTAGCCAAGAAATTCTATCCTCTATTATGCTCTTTGCAGCCACTATATGTTTCCAAACTAACGAGGCTCTGGGAAATTTGTCTATGTGTTTGAGCATTTGAATACCTGTTTGATTATTTACATGCTTGTTGACTAGTATGCATTACCATGCTCAATTGTGTTTAAGCATGTTCCAGAGAAGTTTTGCTCCCAATGCTTTCAAAACTATCTCTATTTTTTTTATTTCTAGTCCTTACATTTTACTTTTGGTGACCATCTCCCAATTGACTACGTAGAAATTTTTTCTTTCTAATTGTGTAACCCCTTTCCATAGGAAGTTGTGTATGATTGCCTTTTGCAAAATAAACTTGGGAGCATGTTATACTAATAGTCGATAGACTGGAAGAGAAGTTAACATTGATTTGATCAATATTGTCCTTCTTGCCATATTAAGCCAACTATTATTGTAACTTTGTATCCTCCTTACCATCTTGTCCAATGTTGGGCTCCAATAGTCTGAGGCTTTGGAGTGGAAGCTCATGGGCACTGCTAGATATCTAAAGTATTTTTCTGTGCTAGACCAAAATCCTAGGATAGTGCAAAAGAGTTTGACTCTTATTGCTACAACATTTTGTGTATAGAACTTACTCGTTTGAGTGTTTATATGAGCCCTGATAGCTTGTGCGAACCAATCCAGGCATTGCTTGAATTATCTAAAATTTTGCTTGATGGATTTGCCTAGAAGAATGATATCATATGCAAATTAGGCACGTGTTACAACTTTGAATCCTATTGTAGCCTCTATCCTTATTATTTTTCTTTCTCTTCGAAGATGGTTAATTAATTTTCCAAGATTTTCAACTAAAATGATGTAAAGATATGGTGATAGTGGACACCCTTGTCTAATTCCCCTTGTAGCCTGAAAGAAATTTGTTGATTCTCCATTTGTTAAGGGGGCTATCCATGGGTTTTTTATGCAATAATTTGATCCACTTTATGACCTAATGTGGGAATCCAAACTTTTGTAGGACCTATTCTACAAATTGTATATTAACTCAATCAAAGGCGTTTGCCATATCAAGTTTCATAACAATTTGTTTCTTCTTTATTCTATTGGCTAACAGTTTGGTAATAATTTTATAGGAAGAGTTACATGGAGAAACCGGTATGAATCTAGATAAAGTAGTGGTATTTTTTTCTTTAGGAATCAATGTTAGAAAGGTGGAGTTTATGAATCCAAGAAGCTTACCTTTCACCCTAACATCCTCAATCATGCGTAGCAAATCTTCTCCAATGATGTGTAAATATTGTTGGTAAAAGTTGTTTGTGAATCCATCAAGTCCATGAGCTTTGTCCTTTGGTAGATCTATTTCAATCTCCTTAAGTTCCTCCACAGTAATAGACTAATTGAGATCTTGTTTGTCTTCCAAAATTAAATTTTGTTGGTATATGTTGCAGCAGTATTCCCTGGGAATGTGGGTTACCATTTTCTCTAGAGAGTAGAGCTTTGTAATGTTGATTGGAAAGTTCCTTAATTTTCTTCATGTTTGTATAAGTGATTCCTTCATTCTCTATCTCCTTGATTGTGTTCCTTTGGTAGCATTGCATGGTTTTCATATGAAAATATTTGGTGTTTCTATCCCCCTTGCTTAGCCAAACCATTCGAGATCTAAGTCTCTAATGTGTTTCTTCTTCAATGCTTAATTTATTGAGCTTCTAAATCAGGTAATTTCTTACATCTTCTTACCATGGTCGAGGAGGATGATCCCCAATTTTTATTTCTAGCTTCTCTAGTTGTTGCATCAACTGCTTATTGTCTGGTTTGACTCTCGCTTTTTTTGCCAACCATTTTTATCACATGCTTCACCTTCCTTGTTATTATTGGGGATCTCTCAACATTTGCAATTTTTTACATTCAAAATGGATTCAACCCCCTATGGAGCAGTTATGACTTTGGGAACATATGTGGAAGTTGGTGCCAATTTTTGAATTTGAAAAATACTCTACATATATCCCTTTTTCATAACATTTGGTGCCTTGTCGGTAGGGATGCGTTATTGCATTCTATGAAGGCAATGTGCTCAAGTCCCTACATTGACTAATAGTTGATTTGGATAGAGGATCATCATTTTCTATCGAGATAGTCATTGGTCATAGATTCAAAACATTTTCAACCAACTCTATCAATATCACCTTTATAGTATCGAGGTTTGATAACTATAAATGATAGACATGGTGTAATGGTTAGGAGATTCTTCACTTGGATGCTTATAGAAGGAGGTATTGTATTTGAGGAAGATATAAGGGGTGCATTGTCATCTTGGCTAGTAGGTTGCCGCATCGAACCTTGGATCAAATCCCACATAGGGTGCTTATTTGGATTTCAAACAAGACAAATATATTGATCGACATGGAGGTTGATGTGGGGCTTTCACACACCATTAAAAATAACTTTTTATATATTTATACCTTATAAACAAATAAAGCGGAGACAAGAGGTAGCAATCAAGAAGAGAAGAGAAGCTGAAGCGTTGAATGAGGATTGGAGCATAGTAGCAAATCAAATTTTGCTAAGTGTCAAGTTAGGATTGGCACTTAAAAACCTAAGGTTTGAGCAGTTAATTTTTTTTTTTTTATGTTTCATTAGAGAAAATATTCCAAATGCTAGAACTTTTGAATATCAAAGCATTTAAAGCCCATTTTTTTTAATCACATAATTTTTTGAGCTCTTTGCACTAATGGCATCAGTTCATGAACTTGATATGACATTAGGGGTCGGATTATATAAGATGGATCACAAAGCCCTAGTTACTCACCTTAATGGGAAAAATTACAGTATTTGGTCAAATCAAAATCTTTTACCTAATTTTTTGGGAGATATAGATGGATTTATGATAGTTGCAATAGATGGATTAATGATAGTTGAGTCTTTTGGAGGCTTGTAGGAAAAGGATTCAGGATGTACTTTAGTCAATCCCTCTTCCTCCTTTGGGTGATTGATTTAGATTATTCATAAAGATCTAAAATTTCATGATCTCTTTTTCTATTTCTTTTCCAAGTACTCTTGGAAGTTTGTTACAACTATTCTTTTAAGTCGGTTCATGCAAAACCTCTTTTGGTGACTACAATCAAGTGGCCCAAGGGCAATAAGTCTTCAAAAAGGGTGTTGTATGTTGTAAAAGAAAAATGTGTACCTTCAAGACACACCTTATGTAATAATGGAAGATTGAAGAAGCTTATCTAAAAATGTGGTGGTGATATTGACTTCTCTTATTCATTTGAAGCCCTGGTGGAAGTGTTTTTTGGATGTGTGTAGGAGTGTCTAATAGTGGCAGTGGTGACTATGGTCCATCTCAAGGGGATTCTTATGCAGGAAATATTTTTGTAGTGGAAATTTTCAAATGAAAGGGGGATCCAAATGATTCTACCTCAAAATATAGAGGCCTACAAGAGCATCCATTATGGGAGGTGATATTATTTTTACTAATGTTTCCTCTTCTTAACCCTTGAAATCTTATTATGGGGGGCGTTGAAAGTGTAATATGATTCATGGCCAAGGTCGACATTGTGAGATGTATTAGATAGGCCTAAGGGCATTTCATTGTATAATGTATTAATTATTTGTAATATTTTATTATGTAATCTTTGTGGACCATGATTAACCTTGTTATGGTTAAACCCTCTTTATAACTTGTAACTAACCTAAAACCCTCTTGTTATGTCGACTTAGGTTAAACTTGATTACGTATTTGAAATTTGGTATTGTTATAAATACCCCCATCCAACTCTTCATTTTCTTATCAGAGTATTATGTAATATTATCTATGCATATAGTGATTTTTTATGGTTCTTATGGGTGCGCCAAAATCTCTTTTGTCCTTCTTTTTCCTTTTGTATAAGATGTGAATGAATGTTTTGTTTTTGTTCATTTCTAAAAAATATTGTGAATTCCAACATTTCAAACTACGATACTTCTACAATAAACCCACCGATATCATTTTTATTAAGAGATTAAAGTCTCCATTTGCTAGTTGTGTTCTAAAATTTGGATTTTGCCAAGATAAATATCAACACTATGATTGACTAAATTATCTACTATCATATTTTATTTTCTATAGAATACTGATAATTTCAATATATTACCTCCAACAATAGTTGATGGACATAAAAAAAAAAAAAAAATTGTTCATTCCCCTCACCAGTTTCTCTTGATAACATTAACAATAATTTGTGAATGGCCCTCAATTGAAATATATCTCCATCCATTTTGAATTGTAATTTTTATCCTTGTAACAAGTCTCATAACCTCTACATAATTGTTAGTCAAAGTTCCATCTTGAGAAACACCATCTCTACTACTTTTCCTAATATTTTCTTTCGAATCACCATCAAAATTAATTTTGATGAAGCCAACTTCTAGATATTTCCATTTCACCATAGATTGACATAGGCAAATAACCCTAGCACTTGTTTTTCCACACTTGAGACTTCCTATGACAAGCCATATGCCTCTAAATATTATTTAAGAGAGACAATAATACAATTTCAAACTTGGACATTGATCATGAGATTATTTTGTTTAAGTCTATTATTGTTTTCAATCCATAGATTCTAGCAAATAATGGTTGGACCAATCCTTCCAGAATATACAATACTTTAGTTTTGAAATAGTTAATCTAACATTTCATCAACTCTTTTAATGTTGATGGAGCTACCAAATAAATTCTCATTTATTTGAAAAAAGTGGTCCCAAATGGTGTAAGCAAAGGGATAATGAGTATGAATATGATTTGATGTTTTTAGGTGTTTCTTACATAAATCATACTTAAAAGATCCATAATATCCTCTTTTTAGCGATTTTCACCTATATGAATTTTGCTTTAGCCCGATAACCAACATATTGAAGCTTTAGTGAGGGCCTTAAGTGACCAAACATTATTTTAGGAAAAATCATAGGGAGTAAAAAAATTAATTACTCTAAAGTCATATCTCCCAAATTGACCAAGTATCCACCATATTTTGATAGATTCTAAGCTACCTCATCCTTTTATGTAAGTGTAGTGACTTTTACTACACTTGGGAAAATATTTTTCCTTGGTCAAATTTGAAAGGTGGATTTGACAAAGAAGGCAAGCTAGTAGAAAGCAAAGGGAAGTAGATTTGAATGCATTGTCGGATCCCCTCAATCAACAACGGGTTTTATTTTAAAGGGTCTAAGGGCTAGCAAATGCTTCTAAAGTCATGGACCATCAAATCCCAATTATCAATGGTCCACGTTGTTTTGAGAAACTCTAATAAAAATTGGTGAAGAAATATTTTGCAGACCATCTGATGAAAGATTAATGGCCTACAAAGTTTTTGAAGAAGTCCAACAATGGATGAGAAGAAAAAGTTTTGTGGATTATCAAATCCCAAAGATCAATGACCCACATTATTTCAATAGAGTTCCAATGAAGAATGAAGATCAGAAGTTATGTGGTTCATTCCATTAAAGATTGACGATTTGTGTTGTTTTAGGATAACTTTGACAATAAATGAATATTAAAGGTTTTGCAAATCATCCAATATAATATCAACGAACCATGCTATTTTGAAGAACTCCAATAGAGGATGAGGAGAAAAAAGTTCTATGGATCATATCTTGAAGAACACAAGCTTATACTGAGAGGGGGGGTGAACAGTATAAGACCTCTTTTTACTTTTTCCTTTATACTTCAAAATAGTAAAGCAATATACCCAAAGCAATATCAAAGCAATGCACAATATCATCCACAAAGTGACACCAATTTTAACGTGGTTCACCCAGAATGGTCAGGCTACGTCCACAAAACTTTTCTCTAAAAGTTATCTCAAAGTTCTTTGGGAAACCTTCCCAATTACAATGTTTATGAGCCTCGGCCCAAAGGAGATACCTTCCCCCAATCTAAATTTATGAGCCTCTGCTCAAAGGAGATACCTTCCCCTCTGCTCTGGATATGATCCCTCAGAAGATCAACTGTCTCTACCTCTTGCCAGCACGTGGAACTCCTTTCCATCGAAGACCTCCTGTCCTCAATGCTTAGCCTAAGAGACCTCTGCCTTCTATGATCACGTCCACAACAGCTCAGCAACCTGTACCAAACACAGTCAGTCGGTCTAGTACAAGTCTTCCTCTGTCTGTCAGATCTGTCCAACTCTTGAACAAATCAATCCTCTGCACACAAGCCTTCTCAAAGACTTGCCAAATCTGTCCTCAGGTTCTTCTCAAAGAACCAATGCTCCTCTGTCCTCAAGTTCTCTGATAGAACTCTCAAAAACTAGCTCACAAGTCCTCTGCTAGGACCTGTCCAAATCTGCTCACAAGTCCCCATCGAAACCTGTCCAAAACTGCTCACAAGTCCCCACCGAAACCTGTCCAAAACCTCACAAGCTCACCAAGAAAAACTTGCTTAGCATGAACCCACAAAGAGAATTGTTAGAGACCCAATGTGATTCATCAACCTCATAGAAGCATAAAGAGAATTGTTAGAGACTCAATATGTTCTATACTTAACTCCCAATCTCAATTTCAAATCTCATAGAAACATAAAGAGAATTGTTAGAGACTCAATATGTTCTATACTTAACTCCCAATATCAATCTCAACTCAATCTCAATCTCAAAAGAATAAGATAGATGTAGTATGCTTTTCTCAAGAACATGAAACACAACCCAACAATTGCCAACCATGCAATATCTCATATAACAATGATACTCATGTTCTTTCCACAACCAATATCTTTTCTCAACCAATTAGGGCTTTAACAACAATGCTTATAGACAAGGTTTAACCAACATCATTCAACTCAACATTAACCTTGAAGCATTCAACCAATCATCACAAGAAAAGGAAACAAGTAGAAATCCTTTTCCCTCCAAAGATATTTGAACAAAACAGCCACCAACACAATATCACCAAATGCAAAGAATAACTTGCTCAAATCAACTCAATGGAGTAAGCCCAATATCATGAATCAAGTAAAGCAATAACTTGATCAAACAACCTCTATGGAAGCAACTCAACCATCAAACTCAAAACAGCCAACCAAGGGTTCCACCAACTCAATGCAAGTAGCTAGACTCACAAATATAAACCCTAGTGCACAAAGCTTCCACTATCTCAAACCAGAAATTATGCATTCACCAAAAACTCTCCTTAAGGATAACAATGCATAAGTAGTCTTCAACAAACCAGAAAATAGGATTTACACCTAGCCAAAGGATACCTAGTAGAATACCTTTTCACTCCAACCTTATTTCAGAAAACATACACCAATCATACTCATAAGAAGAATGTGCCCATACCTTATTGGAGTAGAAGATAATTGAACCTTCAAGTTGTCACCACACACAACTCTCAAACTTCCAACCAAGTTAGGGTTAGAATAAAGATAAATGAGCAATAATATAAACTTCCTTTATTACACCTTTTAGCTCCACTTCTTTAAACATCAATAAAATAATGTCAAAGCAAAATATGACAACTTAACCTTATACCTCCATCAATTATATTTGCCAAGTCAACTCAAAATACTCCAAGCAAATAATAAAAGATATACCTTGGCCAACCTTAGTTCTCCAACCTTTGGAGAAAATGAATAACACCACCACAAATGCTAAAGCGCTTTCATTGTTGCTATCCTCGTGCATCACGACCAAGACGAAATTGCCCACAACATGGGTCAAACTTGGCACCTCCGCCCAACGCTTCTTCACTCAACACACCACCACCATTGGAGCACAAGTGCCCAATGAAAAATATAATGTAATCCTATGTGTTGTCTTCCTTCAATCGCCAAGGATTTGAAAACGTAAACGTTTTCCTCAAGCCACCACCATCATCATGAGCGCTGTCCAAAAACGTAACTCCCAGAAAACATAGTTCGCAGTCTTATCAAATGTCAGAGAAACGCAATCTGCTGGACGTCAAGCGCAAGAAAAGCTTGGGCAATTCAATATGGATGGACAACGAAATACAGCGAAAAACATCGCTTTTACGGAGGACACAAAGCTACGAAATTGCATCGATCGATGGTACCATTACTTTAGAAAATCATCCCCACTTATATAGCCATTTCTCCTTAATTGTTTGACGTCGGCGCTCCTCCAACGATGGCAACACGTCGGCGAATGAATTCTTTATGTGCGTCGCTTAAGGGTTAAAAGACCCTTTAATAATAATTAAAATAATAATTATTATTATTTTATTAATAATAAATTAAACTTAGACCTTTGTCAAAGGTTTGAGTTAATTTAATTATTAATAATAAACATGGACCTTCAAGGTTTTTCAAGAAGTAAAAACCTTTGCATTAAGTTAAGCTTGGTTTTAATAAAAACCCTTAATGAGTCCAAATGGTTTTAAGAAAAACCTTTAACCTTGTCACCATGGTTTTAATAAAAACCCTTTAACATTATGAAGCTTCTCAAGATATTTTTGACATCACACTCTTTTTGATATCAACACAAAAATGCCTTTTGACATCAATGACAACTTATACACTTGAGCAAAGGCAATGTACCCAAAGTACCCAAAATTGCCAACAATCTCCCCCTTTGTCATTGATGGCAAACCTTTACTGAAAACACTTCTCAAGAGCCAAAACTGAAACCAACTGTGCTAACAACTGAGAGACTGTGCCCACAACTGAGAATCTTCCTTTGAAGTTTTGCTCCCCCTGACTTGAAGCTTTCCTCTTCACTTTGAAGCTCTCCCCCTTACTCATATCTCTCCCCCTTTGTCATCAATGGCAAAGGGCCACCTTTGGGGCTCGGGACTAAGAATGAGCCTCTTAGCTTAGTCCCTCCCCCACCTCCCCGATGAGGTGATTAATTCTGGGGTGGGAGTAAAACTCCCATTAGGCACTGATCATCATCAGCGTCTATAACTTCCTTGTCGGGCCTTCTCTTGAACTCTTTGTCCATATTCCTATTCTTGTCACTGTTCTTGTTCTTGTTCTCATCCCTGTTCTTGTCCATGCCTTGATCCTTGGACCTGATCATGCCACTGTTCCTGTTCTTGTATTCTAGAATTTCAGCTCTACACTGTCTGATTATGTGACCTTCATTGTTGCACTTGAAACACTTGACGATGTTGTTTCTCTGAGGTAAACCTGATCTTTGAATCCACCTGTTCTGACCAAACTCTATTTCGCCAAACTGTTCGACCAAACCTGTTCTGACCAAACCTGTTCTGACCAAACCTGTTCTCGTTATTTGCCTTGCAATAAACTGCCTTGTGCCCAAACTGTTGACAAGAGTAGCAATACCCTTGAAAGAAACTAGCACTTCTAAAATTGTCATTTACCTTCTTCACTTGAGCCATGCAATGTGAAGCCATGTGACCAAACCTGTGACAAGCAAAACATCTGCCTTGAAACTTTCCTTTATTTGACCTCTTGGGTCCTGAAAACTTCTTCTTCTCATTCTGAATTCTGTTTTCTGTTTCTGTGCATCTATCATTCAAGGACTCCTTTTCTGAAATACTTTCCTCATTCGAACTCTCTTCCTTTTGGAGTCTCTTACTAGACTCTCCAACTTGTTCCTTGTGTGGCTTAACAAAACCAAGGCCTGTTTTATCTGTTGTCTTTCTTTGACCTTTGATGAGTGACTTAACCTTTTTGGAGCTATCTTGAAACCTGTAAAGCTTATCCTTGTACTCTTTAGTTTCCTCTTTCAAAGAAGCCATTTTCTGTTCTAACTCACTATACTCAAGAACCTTAGACTCTAACTCATCCTTGAGTTCTTGTGTCTTAGCTATAGAGAAGTCAAGACTTTCTATAAGATCATCTCTCTCCATACAACATTCATCTAACTTATCCTTGAGTCTAGCATTCTTCTTTCTTTCCTTTTTCAAAGCACTAAGAGCACTAATAAGTTCACCTTCAAGATCTTCCCCTTTATTTGTTTGCTTTTTGAATCATCAAAGCCTTTTTCAGATTTCTTATCACTAGAGGTGCTACCCTTTTCAAAAACCATACATGCATCTTCCTTATAGTTTTCTGAAGCATCCTCATACATACTAGAAACCAAATCATTATTTGTGCAATCATCCTCAAGGTGACCAAAATTTCCACATCTAAGACATTTCATGATAATGAATCTATGTTTCGGTTCTTCCTCTTTTTTCGATATGAACAACATCTCATTTTCATCATCACTTGAAGAACTTTCACTATCACTACTAGAACACTTACTTGCTTTGTCTAGGTAGAAACTCTTCTTGTGCTTGTGAGAATACCTCTTTCCTTGATTGTTGTGCTCATCTTTGTTCTTCCTGTGATGCTTGTGCTTTTCAGAATCCTTGCTCTTAGAATCCTGTTTATCTTCATCACTTTCATTCTTGGGAACAGTACAATCAGTAGCATAATGACCAAACTTTCCACAATTGAAACATCTTATATTTTTCATACTTTTGTGCTTTCTAGAGAACTTGCCTTTCTTGCTGTAATATGCCTCTTCATCACTAGAAGACTCATCACTATCTTGAAGTTGTTTACCCTTGGATTTCTTGGTAGCCTTGAAAGCTTGCCTCTTTCTTGACATCAACCTTCACTTGAGTTCTCAACTCAAATGCTGCAAGTATACTATGGAGCTCATCCTTTTTCAACTTATCCAAATCTTTAGCTTCCTCAATAGCAAAAATATTTTCACTAAATCTATTAGGAAGAGATCTTAAAATCTTATCACAAACATCATTTTCAGCAAGCTCAAGACCTAAGTCTTTCATGGAGTTAACAACCTCATCCATACGAAGCATGTAGTCACTAATATTTTCATCATCATTCATCTTGAGTTGTTCAAACATACCTTTGAAGTGTCTCAACTTGGCCTTTCTGACATTTGTATCACCTGTATGAACCACCTTCAACTGTTTCCACATTTCACTAGCTGTCTTGCAGTGAATCACTTTGGTGAGATTCGCTTTCTGTAAGCCTTTCAGGATTGCATTCATTGCTTTTGAATTGCTGTGATGTAGGAGCCTTTCTTCTTTAGTATTAGGACCATGTTCAGGAATAGTGTACTCATCTTCAATCACTTCCCAAACCTCATTCCCAAGTGCCATTAGATGAACCTTCATCCTTGCACTCCAAAGACCAAAATCTGACCCATCAAGAATAGGTGTTGCATTGCCACTTGAATGATCCATTGTGTTCTTTACTAGCTTTTCCTTCAAGTTGTTAAACTTTTCGAAGGCACCTGCTCCGATACCAATTGAAGAACACAAGCTTATACTTGAGAGGGGGGTGAACAAGTATAAGACCTCTTTTTACTTTTTCCTTTATACTTCAAAATAGTAAAGCAATATACCCAAAGCAATATCAAAACAATGCACAATATCATCCACAAAGTGACACCAATTTTAACGTGGTTCACCCGGAATGGTTAGGCTACGTCCACAAAACTTTTCTCTAAAAGTTATCTCAAAGTTCTTTGGGAAACCTTCCCAATTACAATGTTTATGAGCCTCGGCCCAAAGGAGATACCTTCCCCCAATCTGAATTTATGAGCCTCTGCTCAAAGGAGATACCTTCCCTCTCCTCTCGGAAATGATCCCTCAGAAGATCAACTGCCTCTACCTCTTGTCGACACGTGGAACTCCTTTCCACCGAAGACCTCCTGTCCTCAATGCTTAGCCTAAGAGACCTCTGCCTTCTATGATCACGTCCACAGCAGCTCAGCAACCTGTACCAAACACAGTCAGTCGGTCTAGTACAAGTCTTCCTCTGTCTGTCAGATCTGTCCAACTCTTGAACAAATCAATCCTCTGCACACAAGCCTTCTCAAAGACTTGCCAAATCTGTCCTCAGGTTCTTCTCAAAGAACCAATGCTCCTCTGTCCTCAAGTTCTCTGATAGAACTCTCAAAAACTAGCTCACAAGTCCTCTGCTAGGACCTGTCCAAATCTGCTCACAAGTCCCCACTAGAACCTGTCCAAAACCTCACAAGTCCCCATCCGGAACCTGTCCAAAACCTCAGCAAGCTCACCAAGAAAAACTTGCTTAGCATGAACCCACAAAGAGAATTGTTAGAGACCCAATGTGATTCATCAACCTCATAGAAGCATAAAGAGAATTGTTAGAGACTCAATATGTTCTATACTTAACTCCCAATCTCAATCTCAAATCTCATAGAAACTAAAGAGAATGTTAGAGACTCAATATGTTCTATACTTAACTCCCAATATCAATCTCAACTCAATCTCAATCTCAAAAGAATAAGATAGATGTAGTATGCTTTTCTCAAGAACATGAAACACAACCCAACAATTGCCAACCATGCAATATCTCATATAACAATGATACTCATGTTCTTTCCACAACCAATATCTTTTCTCAACCAATTAGGGCTTTAACAACAATGCTTATAGACAAGGTTTAACCAACATCATTCAACTCAACATTAACCTTGAAGCATTCAACCAATCATCACAAGAAAAGGAAACAAGTAGAAATCCTTTTCCCTCCAAAGATATTTGAACAAAACAACCACCAACACAATATCACCAAATGCAAAGAATAACTTGCTCAAATCAACTCAATGGAGTAAGCCCAATATCATGAATCAAGTAAAGCAATAACTTGATCAAACAACCTCTATGGAAGCAACTCAACCATCAAACTCAAAACAGCCAACCAAGGGTTCCACCAACTCAATGCAAGTAGCTAGACTCACAAATATAAACCCTAGTGCACAAAGCTTCCACTATCTCAAACCAAAAATTATGCATTCACCAAAAACTCTCCTTAAGGATAACAATGCATAAGTAGTCTTCAACAAACCAGAAAATAGGATTTACACCCAGCCAAAGGATACCTAGTAGAATACCTTTTCACTCCAACCTTATTTCAGAAAAACATACACCAATCATACTCATAAGAAGAATGTGCCCATACCTTATTGGAGTAGAAGATAATTGAACCTTCAAGCTGTCACCACACACAACTCTCAAACTTCCAACCAAGTTAGGGTTAGAATAAAAAGAAATGAGCAATAATATAAACTTCCCTTATTACACCTTTTAGCTCCACTTCTTTAAACATCAATAAAATAATGTCAAAGCAAAATATGACAACTTAACCTTATACCTCCATCAATTATATTTGCCAAGTCAACTCAAAATACTCCAAGCAAATAATAAAAGATATACCTTGGCCAACCTTAGTTCTCCAACCTTTGGAGAAAATGAATAACACCACCACAAATGCTAAAGCGCTTTCATTGCTGCTATCCTCGTGCATCACGACCAAGACGAAATTGCCCACAACATGGGTCAAACTTGGCACCTCCGCCCAACGCTTCTTCACTCAACACACCACCACCATTGGAGCACAAGTGCCCAATGAAAAATATAATGTAATCCTATGTGTTGTCTTCCTTCAATCGCCAAGGATTTGAAAACGTAAACGTTTTCCTCAAGCCACCACCATCATCATGAGCGCTGTCCAAAAACGTAACTCCCTGAAAACATAGTTCGCAGTCTTATCAAATGTCGAGAAACGCAATCTGTCGGACGTCAAGCGCAAGAAAAGCTTGGGCAATTCAATATGGATGGACAACGAAATACAACGAAAAACATCGCTTTTACGGAGGACACAAAGCTACGAAATTGCATCGATCGATGGTACCATTACTTTAGAAAATCATCCCCACTTATATAGCCATTTCTCCTTAATTGTTTGACGTCGGCGCTCCTCCAACGATGGCAACACGTCGGCGAATGAATTCTTTATGTGCGTCGCTTAAGGGTTAAAAGACCCTTTAATAATAATTAAAATAATAATTATTATTATTTTATTAATAATAAATTAAACTTAGACCTTTGTCAAAGGTTTGAGTTAATTTAATTATTAATAATAAACATGGACCTTCAAGGTTTTTCAAGAAGTAAAAACCTTTGCATTAAGTTAAGCTTGGTTTTAATAAAAACCCTTAATGAGTCCAAATGGTTTTAAGAAAAACCTTTAACCTTGTCACCATGGTTTTAATAAAAACCCTTTAACATTATGAAGCTTCTCAAGATATTTTTGACATCACACTCTTTTTGATATCAACACAAAAATGCCTTTTGACATCAATGACAACTTATACACTTGAGCAAAGGCAATGTACCCAAAGTACCCAAAATTGCCAACAGTTACATCACAATGATCAATGGCCCATGTTATTTCAGTAGAGTTTCAATGAAGAACAACGATAAAAGTTTTACGAACCATCTGATTGTAGATCAACAACCCACACTACTTTAGAGGACTAACAAAGAAGCTGTCAAAAGAGGAGCTTTGCTACTGGCCAAGTTTGAGACATGTGACTAGGAGGAGGTCCATGGACTAGGAGATCCAAATAAATTTTGCCAACCATACAATCAAATGAAATATAGTCCAACATGGCATATCGTAAGGCTTGAAAAAGTAACAACGTTAGCCAATTAGAGTTTATGTATCGCTTTCATAGAAAGGAACCGCTAGGCACTTTATTGTATATGCATAACCTCCAAAAAAAGGCAAATGGACACGCTAAGGTAGCAATTGCAAAAGGGTCTAAGTCTAACTACTAGTGCGGCTTAGGCACACGATGGTCTAGCGAAGTAGTTGACATATTAAGGGCAATAATGTTAGAGCCATAATTTAACAACCCCAAGCCTAGAGCATTGATTGTAAAGATATTCCATACCCAATCTTCAGGGATACCCAAGAAGGGTGGTTGACAATAGAAATGGTAGTTGCACATCCACAGGTCCATAACCTTCAACATTAATGGTTCCAAATATAACAAGATAAAAGGAATTTAATTCTCATACAATTTTGGAAGGAAAGGATCCCTACTTTTGCTTATAAATAGTAGATTAACAGGTATTGTAAGGTATTGGAAGTGGCCTACTCATGCCTAATACCTAGCCTTGTAAACATTTTCTTTCATTTTCTTTTGTATATCAGTCTAGACTCAAGCCTTGGGGTTATTTTATTAGCAACATTTAAGCCTTTTTATCTAGCATGATTGTAATTAAATATTAGATATATATGAGAAGTTATGACTAATTGTCTTTTGTTCAGCTTCTTGTATACCTTTTTATGTGAAAGTTCATGTTTGAGTGAAATCGGGTTCGCTTTTAGCTGCTAACAAATGATGCAAATGTTTATTCATCCCATTGAAATGTAGAATAATCTCCTTATCTTGGCGCATCATCTCTCGTAGCTTAAGATTTTATTTTCTTATTGTGTATTTCTTGTTCTCTCTTTCCTTTGAAGAATGCAAGTAGTTTAGGTTAGCTAAGTAGGTGAGCATTAACGATCACATCCTGCAAGGAGTTGACCTTATAAAAAATCCTAGAGGTTATCCTTTGAGTTGTGTCCCATGCTTTCTAGAATTTTAGTTGTGTCAATCTACGTGAGGTGCAAGTGTCGTGTGCATCCAACCACTACAATGGATAGCCATGTCATTTTGAGACAATAACAACAAAAATGAGAAAATAATCTTGAAGCATATTTTAAATCCCATTTGTTACTTTTTAGAGATCCTTACCCTCAACTAGGTTGCTTATAGAAATCCTTAAAATTGGAATTATTGCTTACATCAATATAGTTTTTGATGTTTAAACTTTATGAGTTAAATCTACCCAAGAAAGTACTTGCCATTTTGAATTAGAATTAAGAGGATAAGACTTCTACCAAATAGTAGAACAAAAAATTTTAAAATTATTTTCAATGACTAGTCACCTAATATGTTTCTTGATCAATTATAAGCACTTAAATTTGAAGTCCCATGTTGTTGAACCCCTAGGTAGGGTTTGTTTCCTTAACAATTTTATTACATCTATACAACTTGTATATTTTTTAAGCAATATTTTCTTTCCAACTCTTTCCTTGAACTTTAAATAATCTCCAACCAAGTTTTGTCCCTAATGCCAAACTCACAAGACTCTAATTTAGCAAGCCAAACCCTCTAATATTTTTTCTTTGCAATCCATGTCCCACTCACAAAGAGGAAACCTGATGTGTTCCTTACATCCATTCCAAAGAAAACTCTTTTTAAATTTTATTAAATTATGATGTTATACCTACTAATAATATTGAAAGTAACATCATATATATAGATATAGATTGCAACGTAGTCTTTGTGAGTTGTGGTCTTTCAACTATGGTTAAAAACTTAGCTTTCCAACTTGAAAAACAAGATTTCATTCCATCTAAAATTGATTCTTTGAATTCCTTTTAATATACTTTATTAGACAAAGGAATACTTAGGCATGTTGATAGCAATTTTCCAACTCCAAAACCTATTGATTGGGGATTTGTCTAGCTTCTTATGCACCTAACAAATTTGTTAATACTATTGGAAGAAGAGAGATCATGCCCTTTCAACCTTCATATTTAGGCTAACTCCCCCTATCCTTGCTAAACTAATGTAATCTAATCTAATTACAGATAACAAATACAAAAACTAAAGTGTCTAAAGGTGAGGGTGCTAGAGATCAAAGAATATTATATGAAATTAAATATAACCATGGTCATAGCAAGTAGAGTGTGTGATCAATTAACACATGAGAAAATCGAATAACAACAATGTACTCCCATGTGTATGAAATATAAATAACAAGGAACGACAAGGAGACAAAAGGGCAATATCATAATCACCATGCATTTCATAATTTAAAAGAGCTATGCCACAATTGGAAAGTAATAAGTCCTACATAAATATTTTATTATTTATAAAATTAGAGTAATTACAACGTGGGACTCAAAGAGTTTAGATTTAATTTCCTCAATTCCTAAAATATGTTTACAATGGAGCCCATGGATCTTATTTATATGAAAAATTCACCCAAAAGTTACTTGGTGCAATAATTTTATACTCCTAATTCTTTTGATTTGGGGTCATATTTAGCAAAATGACACACCTCCTCTATCTTGCTTAGAATACTTCTAGATGAGATTTGGCACCACAAGAAGACCAAATATCGCTTTCATGAAGATCTTCCTCAACATTTCATCCTTGTCCCACTTAGCCTAATGAGAAGTGATTTGTTCCAAAAAAATATGGATTTGCTTCTTCTACAATAACACCTTGCTTATGTGTGAGCAAATCACATGTCTAAAATATATCACACTTCTTGATTTCACTTAACAAACTAGGTATTCTAAAAGCCCTAATTACTCAAATTCTTGGTTTTATGAGTCTCCTAAACATTATTATTACCAAGGTAGTAGTCAAGCTTCTACATGTATAGTGGTTTCATAGGGTGGCAACATCGATCAATGAGAGATTCAAGTTCTCGTCTCTATCCTTGGGCATTAAGTCTACAAATTTGGGATCTTACACAAGAAAACAATAAATTTTATTGGATCTTATTGATCAATATGGCCATGTCTTTAGTAAAACCTGCCATATATCATCCCTAGACAACTCCAAATATGTTAAAATATTAGTCTCGCCCATAATATCTTCATAAGGGTTCTCAAAAAGTCCTTGTTGTCCCACTAGCTTCTTTGGCTTATCAACCAACAACTTCAGCTTTTCTATTTGTTCTATTGAGGTATCAATCTTAGCTTTAGCCTTCTCAAATATCTTCTACAATGGTCTTCATTGAGGAGATTTTTTTGCCCATTGAAGACATTCAACAATCCAACATTCGCCAACTCTTAGCTTTCAACTATATTTTTTTAATGAGTTTCTAGGACAACAAACATATGCTTGTAAACTTATAGCCATTGTCAATCATTAGAGATCACATTTAGCTACTTGACTATTTTTTTTTCTATCCTTCATCTCCAATTGTTGTTCCTACAATGATATTATTGTTTATTAGTTGTTTTATTACCTCTTGGTGTCTCCATTTATAGTGATCTTATCCTTTGCTTATTGAATGATATTAATAGTTTGATCTAGGATGGCTTATGCTCTAGCAATGAAGTCAAAATAGCCCTTGGCATTTAACATCTCGATCTTTATGTCGTTCCATAAGGACCTCATTTGTTCAATATTTGAGTTGCACCCTCTCTTTTGTTGCTTCTTCCTTTAGTTCTTGATTATGTTTTTAAGTCATACAATCTCTTAATCCTTTGTGTATGACACATCTTGTTTATGATCCATCTATAACTTTAATTTTTTCTTCTCTTGCTCAAATTGTTTTCTAAGCTAAGTTTGACCTTGAGCAAGTTGTACTAAGAGCTCATCTAATTATTTTATCCATTTGTTGCTTTTAGCAAGCTTACTCTATGGCTCTTCGACTTGTTTCCTCAATTATGCTCCATCAACTTCATTCTTCTTCAAGGCTTTTATTTCTTGCTGAAATTATTGCTAGTTGGGATACTGTCTATGCATTTTCTTGTGCCTATTTTATGGTGGATTCATTCTCTGTCACCATTTTTAACACATATTATTACTACCCCAAGCCAAAGTTGACCCACTAACTATAACATCTAGAATGGATCAGTACATGCCAAAACCAACTCAAACATCTTGGTGATAAAGTTGGTCAAGGTTGTGCATCACTTTGAAGGACCCTTTCTAAATTTATTTGCGATAACAATCCTTTTACCACCTTCCATTTTTTATGACAATAGGTACATTGGTGCTCCAAGGGTTCTCTTCTTCCTCTAGAGGAATTAAATCTCTGATACTTTCTTCCCCTTGCTTTGTCTAGTCAAACACCTTTTGGTGTCTCAAACCCTTGGCACATCAATGGGTTGCTAAGTGAATGTCTATCTAGGTCCATCAATAGTTTGTTGCTCTCGGGTAGTACAAATAGAATCAATCATAAAATTATATGTTGGTGAAGTTATTGTCCCTCTAAGGGATCTTGGTGATGAGACACTTGGTGGAAGAGGTGGGTGAGATGACATAGTTGGTGGAGCAAATTGGGTGGATATGAAAGGAAAGGTGGATGTAGGCATCGACACTTCAAAAATTTGTTAGTGTAGTGGAGAGAGATGACACTAATGGATATGAATATGGATAATTAAAATATTAAATTAATGGACAATTTGTGATGACTTAGACAATTGGTGATGGAAATAACATGACGGGCATAGTGAAGATGCTCAAAATTGACCATAGATGGGAGGTGGTGTGCCTCCTAGCGAACTGATTGTTAGCAATATAATGCTATGATCACGGGTTAAACAATTTACAGGATCATATAACAATTCCATATTATCAATATTATGCATATAAATCACATTCCAATAATGAACATAAATTTCTTAAAAAAACTTTATTGAAAAACCTTCTAAAGCAATCCATAATTGCAAAAATTATTTGAGTTAGATATAACATGGATTTGTATTCAATATAAATATACATGAGACTCTTCACATTACATGACTCTTGACCTTTGCTCTCCTCAAACTCATGGGAGAACTTAACTCTTCATATTCATCTCTTACATAATAAATATCACATATTACATAAAGATAAAGTCTCTCATGATTGCACATGCCTCTACTTCTAAAATTGACACATTACTCAAATAACTCTCACTTGCTAACTAGACACCTCACACACTTAATTACACGATACATGCCCACATATACTAACTTGACACATACTATATACACAAATATCAAACATACACCCTATTCTAAATATTTACAAAGGTACCAAATAATGCAATACCTCCAACACCCCAGTGTTACGTTATTTTGTATGAAGGCCTTTTGCCTTCAATATCTTAGTCTCTCCTTCTTATTTTCATTCTTTGGTTGTGGCTTTGGTACTACTTGTGATGCTGGTATTGTATTTGTTCCATTTACCTTCTTCTTGTTATTTTGAAGGAGTCGTCAAGGAATATATTGTCATATTCTTTTTCCATACAAGTTTTGTGTTCAATGTAATACTTTAAATGATATATTGCTTTTGGAAAAAGTTGTTCTAAAAGATTTTGTGAAATTTCAATTATGTCCAAGGCAAATATTCCACTTTTATAGGATCCCATGGCTTCAATTTTATTTTATCTTTTAATAAGACATTTCTTATTGCCATTAATGTATTTGAATTCCATTGTTATTCCTTTGTCCAACAATTATGATATTGAAATAAGATTATTTGCTATGCCAAGAACATAAAGTACATTTTCCAAGGTACATTCATAATATGGTAGACTAAGGGTGACATTCCCTAATTCCTGTACATGTTAAATTTGATTATTTGCTATCTTCATTAGTATATTTTTTTTTACTTGTATTGAATAAGACCAATAAATATTGTTTGTCATATGGTGACTTGCTCTTGAATCAATGTACCATGAATTATTTTCGTATTTTATTTTTTGTTTTGATTGAATTTCTTGCAGCTTGTTATATATTAGCACATATCTATCGAAATATTTGTGTTTTTAAATTTTATTTTCACGAAACTTGGTCCTTTAAATCTGTATGGTCTTTTTGATGTACTCATTTTCTTTCAACAATTTCATTTTAATTTTAATTCATTTGTTGTTGAATCCCTTATTGCTCCCAAATTCAAATTTTCAAAATTTTAATTTTGATATTCAATCATCAATTTTTCTTCAAACTTTTATTATTTTAGTTTTATAGAAATCCTTGTATATCCAAAAATTTAATTCAAACAATTTTCTTCAATTTCACTTGAATTCAATATTTTTCTTTCTTTTTTCTTCTTCACTATATTTTCTTTAAATTTCCTCAACTTTCAATTTTCATCAATCAAATTTTATTCTTCTCTTCAAAATTAAAATTTCAAATTCTTCAATCAATTTCAAATTTTCTTATAACTCCTTCAATTCAATCAATTTTTAATTTCTTTAATCTCAATTCTTCAATATTCTTCTTCTTCAAATTTTCTTTAATCAATCTTCAATCTATTCATTTTCAATTTCAAATATCAAATTCTTTTCTTTAATTAATTTCAAATTTTTAATCAAATTTCAAATCTTCTTTTATTTCACAATTTTAATCAATCATCAAATCAATATCAATTCAATTATAAATTTCATAATCATCAATTTAATTTATATTTTTTTTTATATCCCCTTCAATTTAATTATTTTATTCTCCAAATTTAATTTCTTTCAATCAATTAATTTCTCCAAATAATTTTTTTTGTTTGGAAGGACGAAGGGGTTTTGAAAGGTACCCCAAACCTTTTACAAAAAAGATCCATCCATCCTTTCGAAATAAGTAGGGAAGGAAGAGGCACAAAAATAGCCAAAATCAATCCAAAGACTTGGAGACTAACTAGCTCCACACAACCAAAGAGAGACAACACAAGCAGGAGCTAACAACAACTACTCCAAGAAAACAAAAGGACACAAGATTCCCATGTAGGGGAGAACATAAACCCAAAATTTACAAAGCTAAATAGAGAACCCCCACAAGGGAAGAGAACCAAAACCAAAAAGCCAAAAAAAAACAAAAAGCCACTAGGAAGCTAAGACTCAGTTTTTGGTTCCAATGGGACCAACACCTTTGTCCACTTTTTCCTCCATCTCCCACCGCTCCCAACCCAAAATGACTAGGATTTACTCTACATAAGAGATAGTAGCATGCATAGAATCGATCAGGGACCTCTGCATTTTTAAAAGCATGCACTTGAGTGATTTAGGGTCTGACCTTGAGGTATGGATTTGAGGGTTCTGAATCTTCTTTGCACTTCCTGCTCCAAGGATGAGATTAGCTTTCTTGGGAGGTAGAGTGAACTCTTTAGATTTTAAGTTATCGACACACAATGGGGCCTTTCTAAGGTTGGCCAACTTGGTGACCAAACACTTGGATCTCCTAGTTCTCTCATTGTTGCCTCTTACCCCTTTCAGGGGTAAATCTGCCACCCTAGTTGTTGATCCTGCAATGGGGATAGAATTTACAATTTCTCGATTAATAGACTCAGTGTCTTCAGAGTCGAACTATTATAGGTAGTCCACAATTAGAGTCAATACCCTATTAAAGGAATTCATAATTTTCTCCCCATCCAAACCTTTGGACTTGACCACATAGTCGAACAACATTTTAACCAATACTTAGTGAATTGGATCCAGGACTATCCCTTTTTTGACCTTGCTCATCAATATTGCAATGGACTAAAACATGAATGAGGAAATACTCATCAATATCTTATGGCACAAGTGATTGAGGAACATAAAGTGGAAACTTCTCAGGATCTCTTGATTTTTCATCCAAAGTAAAATACTGCATAATGACGAGTGTCACTCTATCCTAGGGAGCTTTTAGCGAATTATGCTTGAACCCATTTTGGATTCTAACCAACTTTTGTTCTTCACCCAGGAAGATCTGAGACTCCTTTGCAAGAGAGTGCTTTTCTATATTATGAACGAATCCATCTGTAGCCAAGCCCATCACCTCTGTAATCAAGGGGATGTTGATTTTGAACTCAAGGGTCCTAACCCTGACTGCTTTGTTGCACCAGGATTAGGCCATATGTTTTACTATTTCCCTATGGTGCCCATCGAATTTCAACAAACATTGTAGAATGTTACCCCTCTTTAAGATCTTCCTGACATATTCATCACTAGTTAGAGAACTTGATTCCAAAATTAAGGTGGTCATTCTTCCAATAATTATGATGCTGCCAACACCCACGCCACCACACGAAATCACTAACACACTCGTTTGTACCACGAAACCACTCAAGGGGATTTTAGAAGTCTGACACAAAAATAAAGAGCAAACATTCCTAATACCCGATTGCTTTGGATACTCATGATGAGTCACGAGACCTAGAGAATGTGGAATGATTTCCAATCCATACAACCAGTTAGGGAGATAAAAGCTTATAAAAACCAACCAACCAACAACACCTTTACCGCATTTTTTCCAACTCACACACAAGGATTTGCATCATGGAAAAAGCACTCCTTGCCTTTCCAAGACTTCTCAAGATGCTTATAATTATAGGAAAGATAGTTCTGGAATCATGGCATCGCGAACTATGTTGAAGGGTGGTGATAACCATGCTACATCAAAGCAACACCTCGTGTGTGTTAGTAGACCTCCATCTTGGGGTAATACTTACACCCTTGCCATACTTCCAATTCAGTCCCTCCAACACTGACATGGTGAAAGGTCACCTGGCCAAGCCAATTAGGTGATGCCAAATCTTGGTGAAACAATACATGTATGTCCTTCTAGAGGGCTCCATGTCACAGTGCCTACCTGGCCAGAACATCCTCTTGTTCACCTCCCAATAATTATTTAGGTAATGATCATTGACAAAAAATTTATCCCATGTACAAGCTTTGGTACTTCATGCTATAAGTGCACTGGGTATAGAGGCCCATTCACCCTAATGAATATTTTTTCTCTTGATTTGTGTAATAATATTTTTTTTTACGTTTCTCTTGTGCAAGAGTAATGAGTGTCACCAGTCACAAGAAGTTGTTGCCCCTGAGACCTCCATCTCAGTCTCAAGTAATTCTCCTTGGTGATGCTAATTGCGTTGAAGTTTTAAAAATATTCTAAAAATAGGGCCTAGTTATTAGCTGGCTCTCGTATGGTACCTTTTTGTCATACCCCACCCTGGAAGGACCTTTTTGGCTGATAAATTATGTATTTATGAATGATTAATGGATGCTTAGCTTAAATGCATAAATGATTATTGTAATAATTTATCTTGAAGAATTTGGTATTGCTAATGTGTTATCGATGTGCAACACTAGGTACATTTGTGGGTGGAAGAGGTAGAATCGACCACCAAGGACGAGGTACTTGAAAAGGGAAGTGATGATTCAGACAGTTCAACGTAACATGAATACCTACCCTCATATAGGTATGCATAATTGCTTTAGGGATAATCATCAGCAAGCCAACCAACTAGAGTCAAAGTTAGTAGCCTAGAAGCTATCGTAAATTCTTTGGCTAAGACGGGTGACTAGGTTGATGGAAAAACTCCCACCTTGTTTGATGCACTTGATTGTTTGTATTGTTTAATTGTTTGTTGTGTGTAAAAATGTTTAGCTAAAGAACTCTGTCAAAAAAAGGGTCAATGGACATAGAGGGTCAGTTACCCAAGATCCATTTGAATATACCATACGAATGGTTGATATTAGTACGAGTATATAATTAAAATAATAATAATAAAAAAAAAATAATGGTAGATGGATTTTATTACTAAATAAAATATAATGTATTTAAATAATAAATGAGTTTTAAAAAAGAAAAAGAATAATTATGATGAATATATATTCCAAATAATAATGAAGTATATTTAGAATAATTATGATGAATATACATTCTAAATAATAATGAAGTTTATTTGGAATGATTATAATGAATATATATTCTAAATAATAGTGAAGTTTATTTAGAATACTTATACTAAAATAGTAATTGAATCATATAACTCTTAATAAAAATTAGTTTTAAGTTTTTATTTCCCTTTTTTAAATTATCTCTTTTACTCATGTTTATAGGGAATTAAATCAAGAAACAAATAGGTTATCAAAAGAAGGTCAAGAGGTTCGAGAAGGTTTCTTGCAAATGGAAGAGAACAAGGATGGAGTTTCTTCTTTCACCCACATATCATATCCCTAGTTTCTATGCTAGCTTTACGTTTTTTACTGTGGGCCTGTCCATTTGATTAGAGCTTTATGCCAGATTTTAACTATTTTTCTTTTCTTTCTATTGGTTTCTTTTTCACTGATTTCTATCCAGGTTTTAGACATGGAGGTTATTTGGATGATATTTATCCTTATTATCCCCATGTTATTTTGAAGATGAGTTTTTACTCTCTAATATGTTCAACTGTAATTATATTTTGACTTCTAGTAATCTCTTTTTATCTGGGTTTTTGTTTGTGCCAAGGCACCTGAGAAGTGTAATTTTCTTTCACTCTTGAAATAAAATTATGATTTTTTTCATGTAAAAAAAAATCATAATATATGATTTTTTATTTAAATGATTAGAATATAATTATTTTAAATAATAATGAAGTTTATTTATAGTAATTACAATGAATATATATATTCCAAATAATAATGAAGTTTATTAAGAATAATTATAATGAATATATATTATAAATAATAATGGAGTTTATTTGGAATAATTATAATGGATATACATTCCAAATAATAGTGAAGTTTATTTTTTTTTTTTTGGTATAAGGTAGAGGTGGTTATAAGGTCCACAAACCTTTTACATAGTCAAAATGGGTTGGTTCTAGCATCAAGCCCGTATAATCAAAATACAAAATGGATCTTTCTAAGACCCACATTAAGCCATACTTAGAGTCCAAAGTCCTATACTTGTCGCTTGACTATTCAGGATAAAACAAAAACCAAACAACACCTAGCACTTACTAATACCACTAGGTTGTTGTATTGTACACTTGTCACCTCCCAGGCCCCAACAAATGGGATGCCTTTTCTGCCTAATTCCATCTGTCGGATTACTCATCATCAACCCCTACGATCTCCTGATGCTCTAACTAGTTTGATCTTAGCTCTTCTCTAGAAGCCAACACCAATAGTTCTTGAGGGAAGTTATCCTTCCAAATTTGCATCTCCCCAACGAAAGCTGCAATATTTGCCATTAGATCCATCGCTTTGGTTCCCTTCTCTGAAGGTGTGTTGGATTCGGGCATTAACCAAATGAGATTTATGAATCTTTGCTTCTAGGATAAGCTCCAAGATGGTCCAGCTGGGGTCTTTATCCTCCTTAATTGCCTTGATTATATTAAGCGAATCCCCTTCAAAGATAACTTCCTTATAACCCTCAAGTCTGGCAATTCTCATTGCATGCATGCAGGCTCGGGCTTTTGCAAAATGATTTGTTTGAGTTCCCAAAGGCTCTGCAAAGGCAAGGACCACTTTTCCTTCCTCATTTCTCAGAACTCCTCCTGCTCCTGCAGGCCCCGGATTTCCTTTAGCTGCCCCATCAAAATTAAACTTAACCCACTTTTGTGTGGGGGGTATCCACTTGACACCATCCCGTGGGTTGGTTGTAATGTCTAGGTCTGGAAGTTCCTCTCCCCAGTTCCGCAAAATCCTCCTTTCCCTTAGAGACATGGTCTCATTTTTGAAGAAGAAAGTTTTCCAGTTTTCTTTCAAAGCTCTGATTATTTTATTACCACATAACCTAGGATCTTTCTTACGTCCTTTAAATACTCTCTTATTTCTCTCATTCCATATCCCCCATAAAAAATGGGGTAAGCTGAGCTTCCAGAGCCAAGTCAAAAGTTTCGCTCGGAAGGGGAAGCCCTTGTATGCGAAGTCAGACATGCTATTTGGACAGACCCAATCTATATGAAATTTGGACAAGATCATTTGGAAGGTTGTACAAGAAAATTCACAAGTTAGAAATATATGACTAACTGATTCTATCGCTTTCTCACACAAGATACATCGATTGATGAATTGGAAACCTCTCCTTTGCATATTATCTGTTGTCGAATCTTATTTTGAGCGCCAACCAAAAGAAGAAAGCTATTTTTGGGGTTAAATTATTTAACCAAATAATAGAAGTCGGAGTCCGACCATTGAATCCTGAGTGGATTAACTTATAGGCAGTTTTTATTGAATAGATCCCACTTGTAGTTTTGCCCCAAATCGCCTTGTCTCTTCCTTCCCCGGGAATGATCGGGAACACCCTTAAAGCATCATTGAGTTTGGTTAGGGCCACCTTCTCTTGCTCCGACAGATTATGAGCTGTGATTTTCTTCCAAGAGGAAGTTTCTGTGCTACGACAATAAAATCCCCTACTTTTCCTCCCATTTCCTCCGAAAGTTTATGTTGGAGGACACGAAGGTCTAAGTTATCTTTCAGAGGGGCCTCTTCCAACCACGGGTCTTGCCAAAAGTCCACTTGTCTTCCATTACCAATTCTCCATCTGATGCCTTTCCTGACTACCTCCCGACATTCGAGCAAACAATTCCAGAAATAGGATCCTCTAGGGAGATTATCAGCTTTCAGGAAGTCTTGATTATTTCTGATATATTTTGCCTTAAGAAGTTTTACCCATCCCAATTGATCATTATTGATAAATCTCCATACCTGTTTGCCAATCAGAGCTTGATTCATTTCTTTCATTCTCTTTAGCCCCAGGCCCCCCTGATCCTTGCTTGCACACACCTGATTCCATGCTACCAACGAAATTCTCTTTCTCTCCTCTGAACCTGACCACAAGAAGTTGCGTTGAATTTGCTCCAATGTAGCTCGGACCTTTGCAGGCATTCTAAATAGAGACATGCAGTAAATTGGAATGCTCTGTAAAGTAGTTTGAACTAATAAGGCTTTTCCTGCGGAGCTGAGAAGGCTGCCCTTCCACCCTGCTAACTTTTTGGAGATCCTGTCAATGATTGAGTTCCACAATGTAGCCTTCATTCTTCCTTCGAACATAGGCATGCCTAGATAAGTTCTTGGTAGAAGCTCCTTTCCACAACCGAAGAGGTTAGCTATTCTTTCCTCCCTCCCACCGGGCGTGTTAAAGAAATAGATGCTACTCTTCTTATAGTTTATGTCTTGTCTCTTCTGTCTCATACTTGGTTAGAATTCTCTTCGACTTCCTAGCTCGAGGCACGAGGCTTTGGACACAATGATTGTATCATCCACAAACTATTGGTGAGACATGCGCTCTTTGTTGAGGCTGGTTTGAAACCTTCCAATCGACCATCTGCCATCGTTGCTGAAATGTTCCTACCCAATGCTTCCGCTAAAATAATAAACAAGTATGGAGACAAAGGATCTCCTTGTCGCAACCCCCTTTCACTCTTAAAGTAACCGGAGGGTGACCCATTCACCATGACAGAAAATCTTGTAGTAGAGATACAACTAAAAATCAACTTAATCCATTGGGGACAGAAACCAAACTTACCCAAAATCTTGGTGAGGAACCGCCATGAGACCCGGTCGTAGGCTTTATTCATATCAAGCTTTAGTAACATACCTGCTTCCTTACTAGCCACCATTGAATGAATAACCTCATGAATTGTGATGATACCATCCAGTATTTGTCGCCCTTTCACAAAGCCTCCTTGGTTCATATCAATGATGAAAGGAAGGATAACCTTGACCTATTGGCGATTGTTTTTGTGAGAATCTTCATCGAGTGTTACATAAGCGATAGGGCAAAAGCTGGAAAATTCCATTGCTCCCACTAGTTTAGGGATGAGGACTAAAAATGTAGCATTAACTCCTTCTGGGATTTCCATGTCCTTTTGAGCCTCAATTATAGCTTCCACTACATCATTGCCTAGGATATCCCAAAACTTTGGAAGAAAGCTACGGGGAAGCCATCCGGTCTGGGGAGCTGTTACCATCCATGTCAAAAACCACCTTCTTGATTTCCTCCTTTGTGAAAGGACTAAGTAAGAATCCATTAAGATTCTCAGTTACGAGGGGTGGAATGGCTGCCAACAGAGAGTCCTCTTCTTCAATAGTCGGATTTACATCTTCTAGCAACGATTTAAAGTACTCAACCGCTTCCCTCCTTATGTCTTCCATATCTTTGGTGTTAGACCCATCGGCCATCTTGATCTCCTTAATTTTGTTAGTACTCCTGTGGCGAAGAGTAGAGACATGGAAGAACTTTGTATTTTTGTCACCCTCCTTTAACCAACGCAGTCTGGATTTTTGCCTCCAAAAGGTTTCTTCAAATCCTAGCATCGTGTGGTATTCGGCTAACAGCTCCCTCTCCTGGTTTCTCAGATCCTCTGTAAGCTGCTCTGACTTCAGCTTCTCCTGTAGTTCATTGATCTTGTCTTTTAGTTCTGCCTTTTTAACAAAAATATTGCCAAAGGAAGTTTTGTTCCACTCTCTAATGTTAGCCTTCACATTCCTTAGTTTACATGCCACTTGGGCCAGTTTCGAACCATTATACTTTTTGTCCCACCATTGGGCAACCAGATCCTTGAGATCTTGATGTTGGAACCACATAAGTTCGAATCGAAAGGGTCTGATGTATCTTTTCTTAGAGTCCTCCCCTGTTTCCCACAGAATTGGGTTGTGATCAGACCCGATTCTTGGGAGTGCCGTTAATGAAGAGTCCCCAAACCTCTCCAGGCATTCTTGAGAAAGAAGAAACCTATCTAATCTGATCTGAATTTGGTTTTCCTTCAATATTTTGTTAGACCATGTATAGGAGAATCTACGCAGGTCCACATCCATCGGCTCATGTTGCTCAACAAAATCTCTAAACTCGTAGATATCAGCAGTTATTCTTTGAGAGCCCCCCAATTTATCTGCAGGATTAAGGTAGCAATTGAAATCCCCCTCCACAATCCAAGGGTAGTTGGGGACCGTCTCCCTCAATTCAGCTAGCTGACTCCAAAGAACCCTTCTCAGTCCCTGTCTAACTGGAGCATATACATTCGTTAAGATCCACTCTTCTACGTGGTTTTATCCACACATAAGAGACAAATAAACCAACTAGACATCAGAATCACTCTACTATCAATCACATTCTTGTTCCACATAACCGACAACCCTCCTGTCTGTTCCGGTGGCCTCTTGGCCTACTACTTCAACTTCTCGCCAAGTCCTATTCTTAAAAGGAATAACTCTACTCTCCTCCATTTTAGTTTCTTGCAGTAAAATCATATCCGGTTTGTGTTCTTGTCTAAGAGCATACAAAGCTCTTATTTTTGCAGGATTACTCCCATGAATATTCCATGAAAGAATCTTCATTTATGGGCTTTGGATCCTCGAGCCTTCGCCCCAAAGAGCAATACTGCTTGAGTGCCATCAGCCACTCCTCGCTCTGCTTCTTTCTGCCTTAAGGCAACATTGCTAGGTTTCCCTCTTCCTACCGAACCATATCCCCATACATCCGCTCTAGGTTGGGGTTCCTTGGGATTCACTTGGCTTCTAGTAACCATCTTGGATAGGTCGGTCTTGGTCTTTGGGGTAACAATCTAGCTTTCCAGGTTAAGCTGGTCTTTACGAGTGGAGATGATTTCGTGCTCTTAGCTTCTTGATTAGTAGATTCTTTTTCCCTGCTTTGGGGTTACAGATCTTGGTGGTTCACCTCTTCCTCCTGAGTATCCTTGCTGTATTATTAGTTTCCTGCTCCTTCCTCTGATTTTTCTCCTCTAAATCCTTCTCTTGAGTCTCCTCTACCTCAGATTCCACTTCTTGGCTATCCGTTCGATCTCCCTTCAGATGATTTAATGCATCAAAACTGTTCTCCACTGGGATGTTGATCTCCTTGGAATTTCTTCCCATAAATTCCTCTGTAGTACATGGGACCACTTCCATCGAGCCTCCATAGGCCTCCCGTATTACCCAATCAAACTTACTTGCCCTAGGGCGTTGATCTATAGGGTTCTTTCCTTTGTGATTTGGCTCTGAGGCTTGTTGTATCATCTTAGGAGCAGGTTGAGCTTGAGGGTTCCCATCAAAGGGACCAGCTCCCCTGTGAGAGGGTTTCGGGGCATAGGTATTTTTGGGAGGAGGGTTATAACGTTGCCTCTTGCTTACAATAGGGCGAACAGGGTCTCTGATATTCGGATTTCGAGCTCCACGTCCTTGAGGCCCATGTTGGGTAGGAATGGAGATCTACGGGGGAGGGATATTATTCTGGGTTTGAGGAGCAGTATTTTGGAGTGGGGGCTGGTTCTTGGAAATGCAGTGGATACCCTGGTGCCCTACCTTCCCGCAAACACTACACTTAAAAGACATATTTTCATATTCAAAGACCCGAGTATGAAGGCCAAACATAGACGACAATATAATGGATTTAGGGAGCTCTTTACTCAGGTCCGCCAACACACACATGCGAGGAGAAAGGAGTCTTGTTTTGCTCAAGGTTGCGGGATCAATAGCTATTAGTTCTCCAATCTCCGTAGCTATCCCGACCAAGATTTGTTCATTCCAAAAAAGCAGAGGTAATCCTGGCATCTTAACCCAAATAGGAGCCAAATACAGCACCTGAGTATGGGGGTTGAAATCGGGGGACCAACGCTTGAGATACAAGCCCCTTTTCCCAAAAAACCAAGGACCTCCTTGGAGAGTCCTTTCCATGTCCTGTTCACATTGAAATGTCACCAAAAGAAAACTCTTGGGTAAAGCCTTAATCATCATACCGGCCCTTGGCTGCCATTTTTGGACGGCCCATCTCCTTATGACTTCCAAGTCCGGCCTCACCCCCATAAATTTAGCCACCGAGAGATGTTACGCCCTCCATAGCCACATTTTGAGCTAAGGTATCCGGGACGTGCAACCTACCATTGACAGATTTTAGATTAAAACAAGAGTCGGATAATTTTTGCTTACCGCGAAGAGCATTAAGATATGAAGGTCTCCAGTTGCCAGGTTTCTCTTTGTCTCCTTCCTGGGTCTTCCTTTGATCCTGACGCACAGAGTCCTGGTCCCCCTCAGAGATATCTTCAACCGCATCCGCCCAACGCCCTTGGACCGGTTCCAATAGAACTTCCTTGTCCACATCCTCCGCCTGGGGGCCTGCTATCTCACCAGAGCCCCCACCTGCCGCGTCTGCTGATCTGCCCTCCGAAGCCCCACACCTAGGGTTTGTTGCCCCTAGACCTCCCGCTCCTCCTCCTTGCTGCTCCATCCGTCACAACTTGCTGCCTCCAAAATCTGCCATTTTTTTTTTTTTAGGGCCAAAATTTTTGCGGCCGCTACAGTGCACGGGCTGCTACAGTGGCGGCTGCTATAGTTTGCAGGCTTCTACCATTAATAACTTGATAAATATTAGTGAAGTTTATTTAGATACTTATACTCAAGTAGTAATTGAATCATATAACTTTTAATATAAATAGTTTGAAGTTTTTATTTAAGGGTCATTTTAAGCAGTAATAGAAAATGAGCTTATTATTTTTAAGGGTATATCGAATAATGTTTCCTTCTATATTTTAAAAAAATAGAGCTTCTAGATGGAGCATGGGGAAGACAGTGTTTTAAAAAAAATGTTTTAAAAATAAAATATCTCTTATGTCATCCACCAAGGATAACCATGACTTTAAGGCGGTAGATAGCATTGATGAGGATGGGGACTTTTGTAGTTGGGTAGATGGATCTACCTAGGTTAAGAAGATCGAAATGGATGAAGGAAAGGGGTTAGAAAAAGAAAATAAGAAGAGACGAAGTTTGGCGAGCAAAGCAAAGAGGGACGAAGAAGAAAACCAGAAGAATTTAGAGAAAGCAAAATATATCAGGTTGGAATTTTGTTTGCGTATCCTGGTTTTAATATTTAGTAGATGTTTATATTTGGTTAATTTCATACCCATAGGACTAGTTGTTTTCCTGTGACATTGTGGAGACATAGTATCTCCTTAGTCGACACTCGAATAGTGAAGTGTTTGGTAAAGCAAAATTGGCTGAGTTGTTTACCTTTTGTTGGCTACATCCCTTGTTCTATGCTCAACTATGATGAGTGAAGTCACGTTCGTTGCTTTTTCCAAAAGAACACCGATGCCATTGGAGACCTTATTTAACAAATAAATAATTAATAACCTCGAACCTTAGAGGTTAACTGTTTGCATCGCCTCTGTTTGCCTGGAACTTAAAGGCTTCCTCCGCCTATGATCTCAATTTTTTTAAGTTGATGTCGAAAGCCATCTCTCTCTTTGATGGTGATTTTGTTCTTGTTGTTGGTATCTATTTTACTGCTTGAGTTTGATTAAATTTTTACCTCAGCTAGGATGAACTGTATTTTACTTCGTTAATGCTTGTTGGATGTTTTTAACCTTTGAGTTTGTTTTAGCGAGTCTTGTACCTATTTGTGTTGAAGTAAGCCTTCCTAAGGTGGGTTATGGGAGGATCGAAGCTAATCGTGCCCATCCTTGAGTCATTTGGTGACTGGGTTATGCTAGACATGCTCAGGCAATGTTGGGTTATGTTGTAGACTTTAACCTTTGTTCCACATATTCTATGTCATGGGACAAAGGTAGAATTAAGGGCACTCAATGTTTAAAGGCATGTAGCCAAGTGCCTAGGTGCTTGGCTATGCCTCTCTTGATCCTTTAAAACACCGTTAGCTTGACTTCGTTTGTGTTGTGCTTGTATGCGTGTTGGAATGCTTTGTTGCTGGTAACTCGATTTTGGGTTTGTGTTCGATGTCATCGCTTACCACTTGTCACCACTCCTGATTGGTTTTTTGTTTGGCACGAGTCTAGAACCACTTCTTTGGCTGTTTGGATAACTTATGGCAATAGTCCTTTCGAATGGTTATTTAATCATTATTTATTCTTAAAAGGGAAATAAAAGTGTATTATATTGTAATGGTTAATTAGACTATTTATATTTAAATGGAAGGAGATATAGACTGTAATATTCCATTTAAGCATTGTTTGTTTAAACGACAAAAATAGAGAATAGTTTAAATAATAGATTATATTAATTATTTAATGACTGACAATAGACAATATTATAAATAAAATATTGTATTGATCGTTTCATGAAAAATAATGGATAATATTATAATGAAATGATTATATTGATTATTTGTTGAAAAAAATATATATAGACAACGTGTTAAATAAAAGATTACTTTATTTATCTGGTGAAAGAAAATAGACTTTTAAATAAAAGGTTATAGTATTTATTTCAATGAAAGGAAATAAACAATACGCAATGAGAGAATATATTGTTTACATTTAACGAAATTTATAGATTGTGCTTAAATGTAATAGTGTAGTCTATATTTTCATATAGACGTTTATAGATTATGCTTTAATGAAATAGTAAAGGGTTGTTAAGTATTTAATTGATTAGGGTTTATGCGGCCCTAATGAGTTAAATAAATATATGCATTGAGGTATTATTAAAAAGGGTTGGCTTTCATGAACCTTTGATTAATTAGAGGATGATATGATGAAATAAAAGATAGTCTTCGTAGATGTTGAGTAATTGATTTGTAAAGATGTATTGATGATTGTATAATTGCAATTTGACATTTTTAGATGCACTAGATTAAATGATCATCTAGTAGATGCATGATTCATAGTTTCACGAGTTGTCATGATCACTTACTACCATAAAGTGAAACATAGGAAAGCTAAAGGACCAAGGAAGCATCAAAGATTTAGATTAATACTTACTCATGTTATAATGAGACAATATTAGAGCAACCTTTGCTTAATTAAATTATGTAATGTTCTATTCTTTTAAAGTATGGGTTCTTTTACCATACTCAAACTATGTAATAATTATTGACTAATGGAAGTGTATCTCCTAATTGTAATTTATGATGCATCTATTGAATAATGATGTTAGCCTTTTATATATGCATGATCTAGTTAGATTTATTTCCTTCAATCATCTCTTTTATAATCTTCGTACTTTTAGTGCATGCCTATTTAAAAATGATAGATTTAATGTTTCCTCTTATGATGATGATTTTATTGTACCTATAATAGTTTAGTAAATTCTTTAGGGTCAAATAGAGTAAACTTAGGTTAAGTGACTAAACTGGTTTGACTTGCACAACCTAGTAGTTTTAAAGATAATTATCTATGAAAGGATTGAGCTACCCTATCATAAGGATAAGACGAGTGGCATATTTGTTGGACATGCCTCCATACCCACACAGACAAACTTGTATAAGGTATAGAGATGAATGTACCCTTCGAATGATCAAAGGAGATAAGCTAACCCTAATTGATATGTGGTTAATAGTTGTCACAACATGTGTAGTATACCAACACAAATGGACTTGTGCTTGGTATGGAGATGGGCGTATCTTGACTAGATGCTAGACAAAGGTTGTTGTTGAGGAGAACGATTGATAACTTGAACTTAGGGTTAATCTTAGATATCTTTGTAGTTGTATGTGCTGATTGAGAAAAGTATATCTCTCTCGGTGTGTGCTAGTCTTTAGAGTTGTTTGTGTTAGTGTTGTATGTGTTTGGTAAAAATAAAATAAAATAAATAGCAAACCCTTAGTTAGATTTTGGGTTGTTACATTTGGTATCGGAGCTCTAGGTACAAGGGACTAGAGCTTCTTATTGTACTAAGGATTTAGGTACCTTCTTATGCAGGCCATGCTTAGTTCTTGAGCCAAGCTGGGAAGACCTATAACTTTCCTTTGCTAGAAGATAAAGAAAATGGGTAAATTAATCCCCATAAGTAGTTGTTAAGCTAAAACCACCTTACGATTAGTAAACGAGGCTTCAACATAAAGTTACTTAATAGACTTAGAGTGCTACTTCTTGTAGAATAAAAGTGATTTAGCAATAAAAATTTGTGTTTAGTCATGTAGTATGGTGAGGTGGTAATCTAATCTTCTCTTTTGGTTTTGACTAGGGCAAAATGGTACCCAAGCAAGGGGAGGGAGGTCTTCTTCCTCTAATAGACAACACCGTGAGAATAATATTATTGAGAGGACCCAAGACAAAGATTCAAGGGACTTAAGCAAAGAGGTGGGAAATCTCATCATTGTCACCACAATGTTACAAGAAAAAATAGAACAACAAGGGGAGCTAATAGACCAACAAAGAGAACAAATAAAACAACATAGGTAGTTGAATGATTCTTATTTTGCAGAATTGACAAAAAACAATAGTCACAAAAATAAAGAGAAAGTATTGGCTATCTACAATGGAAATGTCAATAGAAATAATGAGTAAGCCAACTCAAACCAGCTAATGATACCTACATAAAGAAGAAAAAGGGTGATGAACAGGGAGAATGAAAACCCGTTCAACTAAAGAAAAGTATAGCTAAATCGGGTTATATGGGAAGTCAAAAACAATTAAAGGCACCCCAAGTAGAACAAATTAAAAAGCATATTCAAAGAAACCACGAGGGCCCCAAAGAAGGTTACCACATATGTAGAGGGCCACATTATGCAGTCAAATGCCCAAGTAAAACAAATTTGAGTAAATGGATAGAAAGGCCAACCCACGAAACTCACTCAACCTCAAGTAATGAATAATGGTTAAAACCACCTCAAATAAGGTAATTGGGGAAAAACAACCACAACACCCCAAGGGAGTTTGCTACTAGTGTGGAGGACCACATTATATTATCAATTGTCCAATTAAAGAAGAACCAGATATTCAGGCAAAGGTGATAAACCCTAGGATACAGGTAACAGTTGAAAGGTAGGACTAGAATAGAGCACCCATGCCATTAGTATAGGAGTGTAAATTTTCTTTCTCTCCTCTAAGAAAAAGTAGCTTTAACTTTAAATTATATTTGTTTTATTTATTCTAAACTAGCCAGGGATATGTTGGAAAGATTGAGATATTTGGCACAAGGGTGGAAGGTTAAGTATGGTTCTGGGTAAACCTCCTCAGTGGATCAATGTTTCCCTATGGCGAAAATCACCTTAGGAAAGGAATCAACCGAAGGATGCTTGTATGTAGCGTCATTGCATGCCTTCGATGTCATCTTAGGGATGGATTGGTTACAGGCTCATAAAGCCTTAATCAACTTTCAGGATAGGTGGATAGAGTTTTCTAAAAAGGGCAAAGGAAGAATAAGGATCCAAAGTGGGCAAGGATCATTCAAACCCCAACAACTATCTACTATGAAACTGAAGAAGGCCCTAAAAAAAAGGAGAAATAGTTTTTGTAGTAAAAATCAATGAAGTTGGGGAGGAAAAAAAAAGGGAGGTGTTTGAGAAACACCCAATCCTACAAGATTTCAAAGAGGTATTTCTTGAATATCTACCTAGACTTCCTCCTGTGCACGATTTTGAATTTACAATTGATTTAAAGCTGGGATCAGAGCCTATCCATAAATCTCCTTATAGGATGAACTCTATAGAAATGTAAGAATTAAAGGTATAACTTTAATGGCTATTGTAAAAAGGGGTTGATAAAGCCTAGTGTGTCACCTTGGGGTGCCTCAGTGCTCTTTGTTAAGAAGAAAGATGGCTCATTGTCACTATGTATTGATTATAGAATGCTCAACAAAACATCCATCAAAAATAGGTACCCTTTACCTAGAATAAAGGATCTATTTGAACAGTTGAGAGATGCTGCAATCTTCACAAATATTGACTTAAAGTCGGGCTACCATAAACTAAGAATACGTGAGGAGGACACTCACAAAACTGCATTTAAAACTATATACGGGCACTATGAGTTTACAATATTACCCTTTGGGTTGACTAATGCCCCAACCGCATTCATGAATCTAATGAACAACATATTCAAGAGGCATCTAGACTAGTTTGTCCTCGTATTATTAGATGACATCTTATTATACTCTACGAATAAGGAAGAAAATTTCAAGCACCTCAAAATTGTACTAGAATTGCTAAAGGAGAATCAACTCTACAGAAACCTAGCAAAAAGTGATTTTTATGTTCTAAAAGTAAAATATCTAGGACATATCATATCTATAGAGGGAATAGTGGTAGATCCAAAAAAGATAAAGGTCATTTTGGATTGGCCACCACCTACCAATGTGACTAAAGTAAGAAGCTTCATGGGTATGGCAGGCTACTATAGACGGTATGTAAAGGATTACTCCAAGATAGCTACTGCAATAACTAACCTTCAAAAGAAGGGAAAAGAGTTTAAGTGGACTGAGAAGTGTGAGGTTGCTTTTGCAATACTCAAGCAAAAACTCACCACGCGCCAATACTCAAGATTCAAGATCCATAGGGAAATTTCCTAGTGTGTATATATGCATCGCTAGAAGGTCTAGGATTACTATCATAAAATGATTATGTCGTAGCATATACATCAAGGAAACTTAAGAAACATGAAGTTAACTATGCTACACATGATTTAGAGCTAGAAACAATTGTTCACGCTCTAAAAAGCTGGTGTCACTACCTTGTAGGGATGCTTTTGAACTAAGAACTGACCATCAAAGCTTGAGATACATATTCACCCAACCTATGCTCAATGCAATACATTGAAGGTGGATCGAGTTCTTAGTAGAGTATGACTTTGAGATTGAATACATTAAGGGGAAAGAGAATAAGTGGTTGATGCCTTAAGCAAAAGAAGACACATAGTAGCCTTGACCCGAAGTCACATAGATTTACTAGACCAAATCAGGAGAATGCAATCTCAATATGAGTATTACAATGAAATTTAGTTCAAAATGAACAAAAACCTAGAGAAAAGTAAGGATTTTTGCATCAACGATGATCTATTATGCTATAAAGATAGAATCGTCGTACCAAAAATGGGTGACTTAAGGAAACTAATCATGCAAGAAGCACATTAAACCCCTTATTTTGTCCATACAAGAGGAGATAAAATAAGAGAAAATATGAAAAAGGTCTTCTTCTAGACAAGAATGATTTTGTTGCTCGGTGCTTGGAATGCTAGAAGGTGAAGACCGAACGTAGACATCCTGTAGGGCAATTATATCCACATTTAATACTCACATTCCCTTTAAGTTGGTTGCCCTTAGAAGGTTTAATCTTCAATATTTGCATCACTTGATCCCATCTTTGGTGGGAGTTTTGGGGGTGATTAAGGAGTTGATGGACTGATTCAACTAAGTTGGCTATGGTATTTTGCCAAATATAGTGAATATCATTCCTATCTTGATTAAAAATTTGGTCGTTCCTTTCATTCCAAATATTCCAAAGAAGAATGGTAGAACCCATCCAAACTAAGCGCCTAATAAAATGATCAACACCCTCTTGATTAGGCCAATCCCTCCAAAGTTGTTCAAAAGTAAAAAAATTGGACCACTGTAAGCCAAGTAAAGTGGTCATTCTCCTCCATAGCTCAGAGGCTAAAGTACACTCTCCCTGAGCAAGAACTATCTCATATACTATTTGACGTCCTTCCACATTATCCCCCTTGCTCTGGGGAAATAATCTTATGCAAAAGAGACTTCAACCTTTCTGCCATGATTTTAGTAATGATTTTGAGAAGAACATTACATAAAGCAATAGGTCTAAAAGCTGAGATATGATCAACCTCTTGAGCTTTTGGAACAAGAGTAATATAAGTTTTATTGATAACCTTCAAAATTTCTTTGGCTTTCCTGGCTTCTTCCACCACCTCTAATAAATCAACATGAAGGATATCCCGGAACTCTTGGTAGAACTCAATAGGAAAACCATCAGGACCTGGGGTTTTCCCTTTTTGCATTTTAAAAACTACTTGTTGAAGCTCATTGATAGTAACAGGAGCAGTCAAAATAGATTTCTCCTCATAAGTGATAAGAGAAGGGATTGCTTGAAGAACATTTTGTTGTGAAGCTGAGTCAAGAGGAGTAGCAGCAAAAAGATTGGAAAAGTAATCAACAACAATAGAGTTCATGCCATCCCAAGTATAAACAACATCTCCAAAATCTGATTTTAAGGAAGAAATAAAGTTGTGAGATCTTCGAGCTAGAAGAGATTTGTGGAAGAAATTTGTGTTTCGATATCCTTCTTTGAGCCATTGAATTCTAGATTTTTGCTTCCATAAGATTTCTTCTCTTTTTTCCCATTCCTCTAAGCGAGTTGTGAGTTTAATTTCATCTGCACTTCTCTTCTCTGTGAGGCCATCTAAACGGATTTTCTTATTCAAATTTTCAAGATGAGCAATAACTTCATGTTTTTTTTTATGAACATCCCTAAAGCTCGTTTCCGGTTCCAAGTCTTGATTTTGGATTTAATGTATTGCGAGTATTTTAGCAAAACAGAACATCTTAGTCCCATGCCTAGGTTTACCTTCCTTCCACCATTGTTGCACATGAGGTCTGAAGGAAATGTCTCTAAGCCACATTAATTGAAAATGAAAAGGAGAGAAAATCACATTGGTTTTCCACATTTCCACCATGACTGGCCAATGATCCGAACCAACATTATTAAGAGTCTTCACTTTAGGAATGTGACCATGGATTAAGAAATTTTTAGAGAGCAAAAACCTATCCAATCTCTCCATTATACAAGCTAAGCCTTGCCTTACGTTAGACCAAGTCATAAGGCCATTATTTGGTTGGATATCCACAAGATGGAGGTTTGTAATATATTCGCTCATGAGGTCAGTGCTTTTGTCCAAATTTCTATTTCCACCCCTTTTCTCATCCAAAGAGAGGATGGTATTGAAATCTCCTCCGATCAAGATCCAAGCTTTAGGAAAATGAGAGATAATATGAGTAATATCCTTCCACTGTCTTCTTTTTTCCTCCAAAGAAGTCGGGGCATAAACAGTAACACAGAGCATAATCTGGTTGGAATGTCTACTTTGAAGAGCTATAACCAACAAACCCCAACTACCAACCATATGGTGCATAACTACCTCTTTTGGGTCCCAAAGACAAGCAATGCCACCCGAAGTTCCTTGGGAACTGAGGGAAACCACTTTTCAGTGGCCAAATTTTACTGGCAATTAAGTCCATATCCTCCATTGACATCTTTGTTTCTTGAAGGAAAACAAGATGTGGATGATTTATCTGAATCATTCTTCTAATTTCATTTTGTTTTGAAAGACTCCCTTTGAGTCCTCTAATATTCCAAGTGATTATCTTCATTAATACTAGGGCTAAAAAACTTGGTAAGGGCATTAATCTTACCTTCCTCTACAAGCTTTTCACCTTCTTTTACCATATGATATTGATTGGTCTTGCGACCTACTTTTTTATTAGAATCCATCTTCAATTTTTTTCCCTATTTCTTGACTTATTCCAATTGAATCTAAGATGGCTTCTAACCTTGAAGAATGCTCATACACAGCCAAAATTTTACTAGATGGTTCAATGGAGTCTATATTAGGACCTGCATTATTTGAAGTTTTGACATTTGAAATATTGTTTTTGTGTAAATTTTCTCCTTTTTTTTTGTTGAAAACCTTTGATTTGTTGGTTTGTCTCTGAGTTCTTCCCTTCATATTTAAATTGTGTTTCTAAGATTTCAGTTTCCATTATTTCCTTTTCCTCACTTGGGACATCATTTGTGGAAAGGATTTCAAACATATTAGCAAATGACTTTGATTGATCCTTCATAACTGGTTTTTTCTGAGTGTTCTTCTTCTTAGGTATTTGGAAACCTGTTGAGTTTATATCTTCTTTATTTTGATCAGGAATTTTATTTGGGCAAGCATTGGCAAAATGACCATATTCATGGCAAATTCTACAACGAAAAAGAATGTTCTCATAGTCCACTACTTGCTCCCAAGTGTCTTCCCCATATTGTAATGTGATCTTTTTAGGTAGGGGTTTGACAAAATCCATTAAAACACAAATTAGAGCATAAATAATATGTTTAAAATTTTGAGTACAATTAGCAGTCATCATAAAAGTTCCTAAAGAGTTTCCAATTGAAGATAAAATAGTAGGATTCCAAAATTCAATAGGGAGGCCAAAGAGTCTAACCCACACGGGAGCTATAGAAGGCATCTCTTCTTCGGCTTGAAATTTAGTATGCCAGGGCTTCATAAAAAGCCTTGCCCTTCCAAAAAACCAAGGACCCCCTTGAAAAGTTTTCTCTCTATCTTCATTATTAGCAAATAAAACAAGAAAATAACCATTTGGATAAATAGAGATTTGTAACTCACCTTTAGTTTTCCAGCTTTTTGCAGCCCAGAATTTGAAAGCATATAGACTCGGACGAAAACCCACGAACCGACAAATTAGTCCTCTTTTTTTCCAAATCTTCAATGCCAGTCTGAATGTTACCCATATCAAGCTTAACAATAGGATTTCCATCGAGTTGCTTTAAGACATCCTGACTCCGTTTTCCTGGGATCAATCTTAGGCATTCTTAGAGGTTTATGGGAAGCCCTAATATTGATATTAGCATTGGGCTAAGGTTGTCCACCATGAAGGGCATCCCTAAAATTTATTTTTGGGGTTGAGTCTTCGAAATTCTTACCCTTGACAGGGGTTTTCACAGTAGAATTATTTTGTGGGTGCACCTTAGCACCGGATTCACTTGAGATATGAGCCATTTTTTGATCAATTGCTTGAAACTTGTTTCGTGATCTCTTTAATCCTTGCCCTAGACGTCATGGAAAGGTATGGTTTTCACTTTTCTTTTGTGCAACAAATTAGAAGTCGTTGTCACTCAAGTTCACAGTATGATCTGTTGAAAGACAAATTTTTAACTCATATTGTATCCCCTGCAACATTTCTTGCTAAAATATTGAGCATAAACCACAAAAATATTGGCCGCTAGGGCTCGAAGGCCCTAAAAACCAACCTCTGGAGCTGCTTGCACTCAACCTAGATGAAACCCTCGCATAATCGCTTGCCAAATATATCGTTCACACATACGGATGCGCTAGGATCTATGTTACTCCAAATAATATGAAAATTGGTGGAGATTTTCTAGGGTTTTTCAGGCATCTACCCTCAAAATTTCAGCTTAATCTGAGTTAGGATGAGTGAGATATGGCTTAAACGAGTTCAGAAATTTGGGCAGTCCTGCGAAAAATGTCTAATCCTTCTTCTTTGAAAATAAACAACTTTTAAATAAAAGGTTATAGTCTTTATTTCAATGAAAGGAAATAGACAATACGTAATATGAAATTTATAGATTGTGCGTAAATGTAATAGTGTATTTTATATTTTCATATGGATGTTTATAGATTATGCTTTAATGAAATAGTAAAGGGTTGCTAAGTATTTAACTGATTAGGGTTTATAGGGCCCTAATGAGTAAAATAAATAAATGCATTGAGGTATTATTAAAAAGGGTTGGTTTTCATGAACCTTTGATTGATTAGAGGATGATATGATGAAATAAAAGATAACCTTCCTAGATGTTGAGTGATTGATCTGTAAAGATGTATTGGTGATTGTATATTTGCAATTTGGTATTTTTAGATGCACTAGATTAGATGATCATCTCATAGATGCATGATTCATAGTTTCATGAGTTGCCCTTATCTCTTACTACCATCAAGTGAACCATGGGTAAGCTAAAGGACCAAGGAAGCATAAAAAATTTCGATAGATACTTACTCATGTTATGAATGAGGTAATATTAAAGCAACCTTTGCTTAATTTAATTATGTGAAGTTCTATTCTTTTAAAGTATGGTTTATTTTACCATACTTGAACTATGTAATAATTATTGATTGATGGAATTGTATCTCCTAATTGTAATCTATGATGCATCTGTTGAATAATGATGTTAGCCTTCTTTTTTTTAATTGAGTAATACTTCTTATACACATCCACCATGGGGATTGAACCTGGGTCACATCACAGATAATGCAAGTGGCATCCTTTCTGGTAGACCACACTCACGGGGATGATGTTAGCCTTTTATATATACATGATCTGGTTATATTTATTTCCTTCAATCACCTCTTTTATATTCTTCGTACTTTTAGTCCATGCTTGTTTAAAATTGATGTATTTAATGTTTCCTCTTATGATGATGATTTTATTATGCCTATAATAGTTTAGTAAATTATTTAGATAAAACTATAGTGTTAATGTGTTGAATTAGAGTAAGAGAACCTAGGATATTATGGGATCCTTTAGGATCAAATAGAGTAAACTTAGTTTAAGTGACTTAACTGGTTTGACTTGCACAACCTACTAGTTTTAAATGAGATAACTATCTATGAAAGGATTGGGCTACCCCGTCATAAGGATAAGACGAGTGGCCTATTTATCGTACATGCCTCCATACCCACACATACAAACTTGTGTAGGGTATAGAGATGAACATACCCTTTGACTGATCGAAGGAGATAAGCTAACCCTAACTGATATGTGGTTAATAGTTGTCGTAACACGCGTAGCATACCAGCATAGATGGACTTGTGCTTGGTATGGAGATGGGCATATCCTAACTAGATGCTAGAAAAAGGTTGATGTTGAGGAGAATGGAATATAACTTGAGCTTAGAGTTAATCTTAGATATCTTTATAGTTGTACATGTTGATTGAGAAAAGGATCTCTCTCTTGATGTGTGCTAGTCTTTAGTGTTGTTTGTGTTAGTGTTGTATGTGTTTGATAAAAAATAAAAAAAATAGTAACCTCCTTAGATTTTGGGTTATTACACTTTTATTCTTACGTATAAAGGGTCTGGCCACTTGTGATAATGCCACATATTCTTTCCACTTAGACTAGGGGCACAAATCAAGATCCAATTTAAATTCAAAAATTGGCTCTTTGAATTCAAATCATGGTAACAGGCAGACCCACCTGTAAGGGCCCCACCATCGAATTCAATGGGAACTTTGGAGGGCAGATTACCTTCTTATAATTTCATTATCTAATTGAATTAGCCCAATAAGAAAATATTACTACCAAATTGTGATGTTTTCCTATGAGAGGCCTAAATTGGCTAAACAGTTTGTAGATCTATTCTCTTCCCTGTAAACATGTTTGAGTTGAATAGTTTCAAGGTCTTGAATCAGTCTTTGGACTTCGGCTAACAAATTTGAAATGGTTTAAGTTGGGGTTTGAACACATTTGAGCATATTTATGATATTAAAGGAGACTCCTATTATTACCTTCCTACATTTCATTATCTCCAACTAAGAGACCCCTTGTTAAAGCATTCTTGCTTCCGCAAAGTGGCTGGTCTTGCAACCGAGGTTCTCAACGAAGGTAAGCAACATTATCCCATTTGAGTCTCTAATCACTCCCCCAACTCCAACCAATCCAATATTATCTTTGGAGGCTCCATTAGAATTTAGTTTCAACCAGCCAGGGGGAGGTTCCCAAATAGTTTTGGATCTGGAAGAGGAATCGGGATGGGACACGAGGTCAAATGAGCTTTAAAACCATGGGCCAACTCCAACTCTTTCTCTTTATCGAAAGTGACCTTGTCTAGAGGAAGAGTGCTCACATTCTCAATAGTGGCAACAACACGAAGGGACAAAAACTTAGCAAGGTGTGAAATATTTTTGAAGGCTCGATAATTTCTCTCCTTCTAAATATGCCATCACACGTGAGGTAATCCTAAGGATCAAAAGGTGTGAAGGTGAGGGGACGAGAAGGTAGAATACCGCTGCTCAACCAAGGCAGACAAATCCTTAGGAAAAATCTAGTCCACACCTATAAAGCAAAGGAAGAGGAAAATGACATCTTGAGAAAAGGGGCAGTCAGAACAAATATGAATTGGGAATTCTTTCACATTACCACACAGGTAGAACTTATTTGAGAGTACCATACCCCTATTTTGGATATTATCCAATGTAAGACATTTACCTTGGATCACCAACTAGAATAAGACAGTGACTTTAGGGGTAATGCCCTTCAGCCAAATATTATGAATAGGGAACCAATGGTCAAAGTTAACATCTAAAAGAGAGTAGGTCAACTTGACAAAGAAATAACCATCATTTTTAGCATCTCATACTAGCTTATTTGACTTGTCCCTGCTAGCTATTACGATCCACCTAAGGATATCAGATAGGTATTTAAAGGTAATCTTTTCATCCTACGATAAACCAAGAAAATCAAAGGGTTTCCAAAACTTCCTACCATCAAAAAAATCAATAAAGTCACATAACTTTGGCCCAAAAGCTTGGTTTGTAATTAGTTCTACCAAGCTTAGGCTTGGATACGATTCCAATGATCAATCAACAAACCATGTGTCTTTCCAAAAATCAATGTTCTAATTGTTCCCCAAAAGCCATCTTTGCCCCTTCAAAATATCTAAGCGATTTTTGACAATGCTTTGCTAGAAAGCAAAACCATGGGAAGTTCTTGGCCATATGTGGTTTGTGGGAAACAAAAAATATTAGATATCCATTTTGAGTTGCAATAAGAGGAAGGTGAACTCTTCATAATTTACGATTTGGTTGATTTAACTATTGAGCAATGAGCTATGAATCTTGTGGGTCGATTTATGGGAGCCCATTCAGACCTCGACACAATCAGGAAATAGACCATTTCTAAATGGTGACCCCATGACCACATGGAGATTACAACAATATTGAAGGGGTTCTTTATGGTTAATCTTAACTATAGTAAAGATTATGATCGAATACTTTATGGAGGTCCATGGTTCTATGGATGTTGGGGGCTTTTCTTATGACGGTGGAACCCATACTTTGATCCTTAAACCCAAAGCTTCACCCAAGCACAAATTTGGGCGATATTGCCAAGCCTTCCCTTCCAATATTGGAATGAGGAATTTTTTGTAGGTATCGCAAAGGAAATAGGGCACCTTATTGCTATTGATCCTGCCACCAGGGCTTACTCACAACTTATTTATGTAATAATATGTATAAATGTGAATATGAACGAGTTACTAAGTTCAATTAGATTGGTTTTAAAGTTTGGGGTATGGAATCAAACTATAGAATATGAAAATACCTTGGTAAAATGTAAAAGTTGAAAGAAATTAAGGCACTTAACCAATGTATGCTTCACTTGCAAGAAACCAACCCAAAATCATAAAGTTTGACAAAAGAAGCAGAATGAAGGTGAGAAATCCAAACAAGGCAAGGATTTGAGTGTAATGTCCCTTTTTAAGAAACAACAAACCCTTACTACGAAAATGCAGAAATTAAGTACAGCAAGGAAATAACTCAAAAATTGATCATAAAATAACACAAGTATGAGGAGAAATCAGCCAGTATCATATATTAAATATTGCCAAACCAATACAACAACTCCCCAAGGCTGAACAGATGCAAAAACTCATCAAAAATGACCCCAAATACAAGCGTAGGGTTTGGGGCTGCCAACAGATCTGAAACACATGACACAAATGCTCCAAAAAATGCCACGAACTCCTCACGGATGCCTTTTTTTTGTATTTTTTATATTTTATGGCAATAACACCTGCAATGATATTGCCAAGACCCCAACCATGCACCTCTAATGCACTATGGGAATGAGCAAGACCTACAATCTCAACTCATGGAACCTCTAGGGTTTCAATACTCAATTCTGATATCAACATAACATGCCCAAAATGGGACGTCTCACTCCCTTATATAGGGTGAGGTTCTAATTTTGAGTTGACATCTCCCAACCCTAAAATCACTTAAAGTGCCTTATTACAACATGAAAACATAAATAAACACAACTTAAGTTATGTATCCTAGTCACGTGAACCCCTTTTTCACTTTTATAATTAAGTGTAGGAGACATTTACAAAAATATTTATTTTTGGGACATTACAAGTCCACCCTCCTCAAATTGCTTGTCCTCAAGCAAAGTCAAAGCTGGAGCATCTAAAATTTTTGCACCTTCCCAAGTAGCATCCTCCATAGGCAAGTCCTTCCACTTCACAAGATATTCTTTGACAAGTCCTACTCCTAAGCTTTCTTTCCCTTGTCTCAAGGATCAATTCAGGTTCAAGAATGAGCTTTCCTTCATCATCAAGGGGTGGAAAATTTGAATATGGTTGAATATGTTGGCCCAAGGCCTTCTTCAAACAAGAAACATGGAAGATATTATGTATTTTACTTCCACTTGGAAGTTCCAAAGCATATGCAATTTGTCCAACCTTACTCAACACCTTGTAAGGTCCATAAAATTTGGGTTTGAGTTTTTCTGCTCCACATCTTTTCAATGTAGACTGTTTGTAGGGCTGCAACCTAACATAAACCAAGTCTCCCACCTCAAATGAGCTCTCAGTACGCTGCTGATTTGTATACTTCTTCTGCTAATTTTGTGCCGTAAGAATATTGTCCTTCAAAGCATTAAGAATATCTTGATTTTTTCTTTGCAAAGTCTCTAGCTTTTTGGACCCTTGAATCACCAAAAATCAGATCCGAAAAGTGTGGGGCATCATAACCATAAAGTGCCTTGAATGGAGACATTTTTATGGACATATGATAAGTAGAATTGTAGCAATATTCACCAAGGTGCAACCATTTAACCCATGCCTTTTGTTGACCTGAAACATAATTTCTCAAATATCCTTCAAGCCATTTGTTAAAAATTTTAGTTTGCCCATCAGTTTGGGGTTGGTAGCTAGTACTAGGAGTCAATTTAGTACCACATAGCTTAAACAATTCTTGCCAAAACATGCTCAAAAATCTGTTGTCCTTATCACTCACAATGGATTTAGGCAAACCATGCAATCTGAAAACTTCTTTAAAAAACAAATCAACAACTTGTATGGTTGTACAAGTTGTTGAAATGGCATAGAAATGAGCAAATTTTGTCAATCTATCAACAACAACAAATATGCAATCCTTCATGTATACCTTGGGCAAACCAATAATGAAGTCCATGGAGATACTTTCCCATTTCCGATTGGGAATAGGAAGTGGTTGAAGTAAAGCAGCTACAAATTCATGTTCCCCCTTGTTTTCTTGGCAAATAACACATTCCTGAACATGTAAGAAGACATCCCTTTTCAAACCCTTCCAATAGAATCTTTCTCTAACTTGTTTGTAAGTCTTGTAGAAACCTGGATGGCCTACAAGTGGAGCATCATGCATGGCTGTAATTAAAGCTTGTTTCAGCTTTGATTCAGGTACTAAAAACACTCTTCCCTTGCAAAAAATCAGTCCTTCTTTATGGTTGAACCTGTCATCTTCAACTTGCCCATTTATTAGTTTAGAACAAAAATCATTCTTTGCATATTCAACCATAATTTTCACCTTCCAATCAACAGAAATAATGGAAAGAGAATGAAAAGTAGGGTGCCTAGAAAGTGCATTAGCAACTAAATTCTTCTTACCCTTTACAAACTCAATTTCAAAATCATATGATTGCAACTTTGTTACCCATTTCTATTGTCTTTCATTCGGTTCAACTTGCCCCAAGAAGTATTTCAAACTATTATGATCAGTTTTGACCACAAACTTGCCACACACTAAGTATTGCTTGAATTTGGTCAAGGCATGCATGATAGCTAGCATCTCTTTATCATAGATGCTGAAAGTTTTCTCCACATTTGAGAGCTTTCTACTCTCATAAGCAATGGGGCTTCCTTGTTGCATAAGTACGACTCCAACTCCAACACCGAAGCATCACAAGCAATGGTAAAAGCAACAGAAAAATCGGGAATAGCAAGTAAAGGAGTGGAAGTCATTACATCTTTCAGCTTTAGAAAAGCTAAAAGAGCCTCATTGGACCATGAAAAGGCCCCTTTCTTAGTTAATTCGAGTAAGGGGGCAGCCAAAGAAGAAAACCCCTTAATGAACCTCCCGTAGTAGCTTGCATAAACCCACAAAACCCCTCAATTCCGTTAGGTTGGATGGTATAGGCCATCTTTGTACAAGCTGAAACTTTAGTTTGATCAACCTTAAGATGTTTTTATAGTAAACCTTGAATTTGAGGATGATAGGTGGCTGATTTTTTCCCTTCCGAATTGAAAATTACAGCTGCCCACTCAACGTCCTTATGCCTTATCATCTTCTTCATTATTTTGTATGAAACCTCCAAAATAATGCAAGAATCTTTTGACCCATTTTCCTTGATTCCTTGCAACACCACATCTTTCCCTTCAAGCACAAATTTCAGTTCTAATTTTTGATAATTAGTAACATAATCACCAAGTGAATACAACCATTGCACACCCAAAACCATATGTGGAATACCTCCTAAGGGAAAAACAAAGAATTGCTCGTCTACTTCCATGTTGCCAAAATTAATTTTTATGTTTCTTACCACTTTGTTGCATGTGATAAGATCACCATTGCCAATAGCAACACTAAAACCAGGAATGATAGGCTGTAGGAAGATTCTTTCTAGTGGCAAACTTCTCATCAACAAAATTGTAAGTAGCACCACCATCTATTAAAACAATAACCTTTTCATCAAAAGATCTACCCGGTACCTTAATAGTGTGAAACTGATTCAGCCCACTTAAAGTGGCTAGGGAACCTTCAGGAACTTCCTCATACTCCCTTTGTGCTTCCTCTTCCAAGGGTGTCTCATTTGCCTCATAAAAATTAGGATTATCAAAATCAGAATCATAATGTAAATCAATGATTTTCATACCTCCTTATCTGCATTTATGACCTCTTTGTCAAGGAGACTTGCAAATGAAACACTTGTTTTGTTTCCTTAGCTCATATTTCTCTTCTTGTGTCAAGCGTGAGCCATTTCGGGGCTTATTAGGTGGCTGAAAACCAAATCTGAAACCTTCTCCATGCGTGGGATTCCTGCCATAAAAATTTCTCTCATTTCCACCTTCTCTGTGTGAGGTTTCCTTGCTTGCCCATACTATTGTCCAAAAACTATTTTTCTAGCTGCAAAAGGTGGTCTAGCAGGTGGATTATGTGCAAAATATTTTTGTCTGGGAGGTAAAACAGATTCTAAGCTTAAAACTCTCTTAATGGCATCTTCAAGAGTGGCTAGTTCAAAAGCTTTAACTAATCCCTTCACGGGTTCCAACAAACCATCCATAAAAAGAAAAATTAACCTCTTGGGTGAAATATTTTGTACCTAAACTGAAAGTTGTTCAAACTCCTCCACATAAGCATGAATGGATGAAGTTTGCTTCAGAGTGGCAAGCTCCTTGAAATACTCTTCCACATTCCTCCTTTCAAACCTGTTCAAAACCCTGGTACAAAATTCATCAAATGTATCAATATCACCATGCCCTTAGGTTACTAACCCATGATGCCACCATGAGTAAGCACTACCCTCAAGGTGGAGTGTAGCAATCTGAACTGCATTAGCTTTAGAAATAGGCTCCAAGGTAAAATAAGTCTGTAATTTTTGAAGCCATGCCCTAGCTGTAAGACCATCTTGACCATTAAATGAGGGAATGGTCACCTTTTGATGCAAAAAGGGCTTATTTTTGTCTTTTTTAGCCTCAACAACAGATTTACCCACAATCTTCAAATATTTATCAAAAGAAACTGCTGCCCTAAAACCCTCAGATTTATTACTATAAGCAACAAACCATTCATCTAATTCATCAGTTACCTCATTTTCCTCCCGTGGAGGTGGACATAGGCTTGGACGGCCTAGGCAAGGGAGTGTGTGAGTTATATGATGACTCATGCCCATTGTTGTTGCCTCCCCTTTCTCCTTCCCTCCTTATGCCATTTGGGTTGCCCAAAGCTGCCCTCAATTCTTGTTGATTTGTATCTTGTAAGGACACTATTCTTTGCAGCATGTCAAGTAGGGCATTGAATTTTTGCTCAGTCCTATCAACTGGCCTTTGGGGCTCCTCAACCTCTTCCCTGTTTGACATTTCCAAAGCGAGTATGTTTCTCCTAGTAAAATACTAATGAACAGGACGATGCATAAAACCCTATCAAACCCTAAAAAGATGGAAATTTAAAATTCTGACCACCAATTTTTTTTTTGAAACCATAGAACTGTAAATTGGTCAAAAGGGTATCCAAATATGCAATTTTTATTTAAAAAAAAAAAATCCCTAAAAATCCGTGAATCCCCTAAAAATTTGCGATTTTCACTAGGGTATAACTTTTCACCACAGAAACACACTTATCACCACGAATAACTAAAAAAACACTGAAAATGCTGAAACTAACCATAGGCTGGCAATATTCCAGCTCTGATACCCTTTGTAATGTCCCTTTTTAAGAAACAACAAAACCTTACTACGAAAATGGAAAAATTAAGTACAACGAGGAAATAACTCAGAAATTGCTCATAAAATAACACAAGTATGATGAGAAATTAGCCAGTATCATATATTAAATATTGCCAAACCAATACAACGACTCCCCAAGGTCGAACGGATGCAAAAACTCCTCAAAAATGACCCCAAATACAAGCGTAGGGTTTGGGGTCGCCAACAGATCTAAAACACATGACACATGCTCCCAAAAATGCCACGAACTCCTCACGGATGCATTTTTTTTGTATTTTTGATATTTTAGGGCAATAACACCTGCAATGATATTGCCAAGACCCCAACCATGCACCTCCAATGCACTATGGGAATGAGCAAGACCTGCAATCTCAACTCATGGAACCTCTAGGGTTTCTATATTCAATTACGATATCAGCATAACATGCCCAAAATGGGAAGTCTCACTCCCTTATATAGGGTGAGGTTCTAATTTGGAGTTGACATCTCCCAACCCTAAAATCACTTAAAGTGCCTTATTACAACATAAAAACATAAAACATAAATAAACACAACTTAAGTTATGTCTCCTAGTCACGTGAACCCCTTTTTCACTTTTATAATTAAGTGTAGGAGACATTTACAAAAATATTTATTTTTGGGACATTACATTGAGGGATAAAATTATTGAGAACAATAAAGACGGGATCCTAGATCACTTGGTAAAACCAGTTCGATAAGAAATCCCCAATAAGTGTCAATTTTTGAAAGAAAATCAAGAGGTACATATTGGAAAACCATCTTCAAAGGGTTATGAAGTCTTGGTTTCAGATTCCTTTGCTCAACTAGACTCAGTAGTGACCGATCCAATTCCCCCCAAACATAATGAAATGAATGAGGAAGAAAACATGTAGTTGATTATCTATTTTGATTCAAATGAACAAGGCCATAACCCTCCCACAAAAGCTTTAACCCATGATGAAATACAAGGGGATTTATAATTCTCAGGTCCAACCCCAAGTCAACAAACTAGGAATCGAAAGAAAAAGGAGTTTGATGTAGGAGTGGAAAGCAAACATGGAAGGCCAACGAATCAGGATATTAGAGAATGAGAAACTATGATCGAAATTGCAAATGGAACCCAAACTACTTGATTCTAGAGCAGGGGGAAAATACTGCCCAAAAGAATTAAGAAATGAAACTACTCTCTTAGAACAGAAGGGGACTCAATGCCCTTGCCAATCACATATTGGTTAACGAGATCTTGGAGACCATTGAGAAGCATTACAACCTAATGCAAGCCCTACGAAAGGAGATCAAGCAGTTTGTGGATGAAGTAAAAAAGAAGCTCAAGGAAATCGTCGAAGCTTCAAAGCTTATGGTCAATGGGCACCTCTAGTTTGTTGTTTTTCTATCCTGTAGGAGGTGGTTTACTTAATCGGTTTAGTATGATATTGCTTATGCTTTGATGGTTTGTTTCTAAACCCTATTAGTAGTTGTTCTATATGTATGTTGTTTGGTTGTGAAGTAGAATGTGAAAGGAGTGTTTGTATTACAACCTTCTTTGTTTAGCATAGATGTTTTGTGGAGAAGTATTTTTGAGCATATTGTTAAATCTCTGACTACCATGTAAAAGGTTCGAGGACCTTCCAACACCCCTTCTCAAACCTTAATAATAATAAAAAGATAAGTTGATATAGAAGTCCAAAAAATCTAACCCATGATGGAAGCTTTTTAATAACTTCTATGTCAATACAAAAATTCTCATTCCATGGTCTTAAATAAAGGGTATCTCTTCCCTAAACCACGGGAAACCTCAAAAGCACTTTCTTTTTTATGTTGCCTTAGAAACTCTAAAATGCAAGGATGTTCCACCATAGGAATTATCTTCTTATGTTACCCTAAAACCCCTAAATTGCTATTGATTTCCTTTATCCTCACTTATTTTATTACGTTGCTAATGAAGCCCTAAATTATAAGGGATAACCTTTACACTACTTTAATTTATATTATTAGGAGAGGATTTTATGCGACTCGATAAAAATGAAGATGACTTCCCTATAATCAACTTGACCTCTTCCACCTTGTTTGTTTTAAAAATTTCCTCCACATCTTCCTTTGCACCTTTAAATCCTTTTGAATTTGACCTTGCACACTATACTTTCTCATACATTGTATTATTCTTTATTACTTCTAACAATCGATTAGTGTGAACTTTGGTGGCCTTTGCCATCTGATGTTGCAAACAGGCTTTCTTTATCTCTTCTTTTGGAGTGGAATATTCTTAATCTTATCCAACTTCTATTATAATATGATTTTCTTGTTTCATCTTGAAGTTTATCTCATGACCAATTTTTTTTTTATTATCTTTTTTCTTAATCATTTTCACTTTGCAATCTCTTACCATGTGTCCAATCTCATAATAACTACGATATTGAATACAATATTTTCATAATCCACTTGTTGATCCCATTCTCTTAATTCAAATTTAATCTCAATCGACAATGATAAAGGTTTTGAAATATCCATAGTAACACATATCTGAGTATTTATAGCATGCTTCCGTTCCTTAGTATTTGGTCCCTCCTTGATGAATTCCCCTAAGGTATTTCCAATGTTCTTCAAAACATTCTTACCGATAAGTTGATATTAAAGTCCAAAAAATCTAATCCATGATGGAAGCTTTTTAATAACTTCTATCTCAACACAAAAACTCTCATTCCATGGTCTTAAATAAAGGGCATCTCCTCCCTAAACCATGGGTCACCACCCATTATTTCATCCACATTTTTTAACTAAGAAAGATGGCAAAGAAATAACCTTTAAAAATATAAGAGTTGAGTAATTGTTTCACTTGATCCCATTTTGAATCTTTGAAAACCTTAGCCAGTATCCATGGAACTTATAATTTAGCCCTATACTTTTGAGAACTGATATATTGATTATCTAATCCTTGATAATCACTTTTAGTGTAAGAACCATTATATCATACTCATTTTCTCATCCTTGATAATCAATTATGGTATAACAATTGATTTTTGGATTGAACTTGCCATATATTCATTCTTTCTCTTATCTTCAACTTGGGCATCCATGTTTTCAATAGGCATCTTAATTGATGATTTTATCCTACTTTAGATTGCTTTTGTCTATAGCCAAACTGATTTTTTTAATACATAGAGGAATCAGTAAAACCTTAGCCAGTATCCATGGAACTTATAATTTAGCTTTATACTTTTAAGAACTAATATATTGATTATCTAATCCTTGATAATCACTTTTGGTGTAAGAACCATTATATCATACTCATTATCTTATCAAGATCCTTGATAATCAATTTTGGTATAACAATTGATTCTTGGATCGAACTTGCCATATATTCATTCTTTCTCTTATCTTCAACTTGGGCATCCATGTTCTTAATTGATGATTCTATCCTACCTTGTATCAAACTTGCCATATATTCATTTTTTCTCTTATCTTCAACTTGGGCATCCATGTTTTCAATAGGCATCTTAATTGATGATTCTATCCTACTTTAGATTGCTTTTGTCTATAACCAATCTTGTTTTTTTTAATATAGAAGAATCGGTAACACCATTGGATTCTGCCAATATAAATCCTAACCTGCTGGGTTAGACAAAATCAACAAGATTCTTAATCTTCGAGGGCATCAAACCGGGACAATCAACTGACAAACACTCAACCTCTACCATCTAACTTATTCTCTCTTGAATATGCCATAGTTTGAACCTTGAACCTTCCCAAAAACAAACCAAAATCTTAACCATTATACTGTCCTTATTAAACCTTAACCAATCATATTAAATTAACCTGTTTAAAACTCAACCAAGGTCGACTTGACTCGATACACACCAAACATAACTCTATTTTATTTATATATAATTAAATTTAACCTACTCTATTTTATTTATATATAATTAACCTTATAAGGCTATCTCCAGCGGAAGGCTAAGCCACCAAGAGGCCTTGCTTGACATTTAACAATAGGAAGTCCAAGTGAAATTAGACTAAATTGAACGAACCCCTCTTTAAGCACATTCTCATAATGGGAAAAACGTTGTTATAAACGTTGGCACATCCGAAGTACATTGACCCTCCAAACCTATAAAACCCGTGTGGCCCAGCACCAAAAAACAATTAAATTAATTATCCTCGACCGTCCGATCTAAACCCTCCATAGATTTAAAAGGAAGGGGAAAAGCTCTCTCCCATCCCAACCAGGGTTCCCATCGGACGGTTCATGTAAAGTACAACCAAAAGGCAAAAGTTCCCTCCCTTTCTCCCTTTCCTTTCCGCCACATAAAATAGCGCGGACTTTAAAATAGCATTAAACTAGAGTAAATGTTTGTCTCCGTTCCATTTATTCATTACTTCGCCCTATGCAACCATTTGTTTCATAGTAGCGGAGCTCGGGGGTGAATTTCGGCAGCGAAGACCGATTTACCTTTCTATTTTATCGAATTCTGCCTGAGATCATCTTCGTGCCACTTAAATTAGCAGACTTTGTACACTTTTTTGGACTTTTCGCTGCCAAAAACGGTTTTATTTTGAGGTATCAGCCATGTCTGGGGTTGATAACGGAACGCAGGGCGTGAACACTCAGGAGGAGGAGAAGAAGCCCATGGATCAGGGCGCACATATCAACCTTAAGGTTAAAGGCCAGGTAATTTCTAGTTACACTGATTTCTGCTGATAGCTTTTATAGTTTTTGAACTTTAAATTTGTATTTAATGATAGATATTTCCTCTTTTAGGTGTTAAAATGTTAGTTTAGGGTCGTGAGGTCGTTCTAGTTGCACTGATTTCTGCTGATAGCTTTTATAGTTTTTGAACTTTAAATTTTTACTTAATGAAAGATATTTCCTGTTGTAGGTTTTAAAATGTCAGTTTAGGGTTGTGATGTCGCCTTGCATTCTGAATTGCTTGAACCCTAGGGTTTAGGGTTGTGTTATTTAGAATTTCGTGGCATTGATTTGTTGTTTTTTTTTTAATTATTGAGTTTGGTAAATCCTAGGATTTGTCAAAATTAGTGACGAATGTCCTCTGGGACAGTTGTTCTAAGTTTTGTAGGGTCTGTGGTAAAATGTATTAAGTGGGCTGTGTTCTCATGGAAAGATAGACCTTGTAATTAGTTGTTTCATTTAGTGGGGTTTCATTTGGATGTTTTGCTTTTTAGGCAGAAGAAGGTTCTTATATAGGGGTTTAATGTGCACTTCTTGAATAAAAGGAGAATATTGCTTAGTTGGAGTGCAGTAGTTGGGCCTAGGGTTTTGCTGAATCCCTATGGTGTGTATCTTGTGGTTTTGTAAAGAGGGTATTTTAATGGAATGATGAGTTTCATGTAGTCGGAGTTGCTTGGAAATTGGTGTGCGACTGTTGTTAAAATGGTATTTTTATAAAATTGACCCCTTTGTTTCTATCGGGATAGGAAGCAGGGGCTTCGACGGGGTTATAGTGTTTCGCCTTCTAAGTAGTGATCTTTTTTGTGTTTTCTAATTTATAAAAGTTGAGTTAGGGTTAGTTGGACCATACGGACAAGGCATTTTGTTCGTACTAGTGAATACTTTTGAACTTTGCAACTACTTCTTGGTGAAATACTGTCCAGGTCAGGTGGGATTCAATTTTATTATTCGAAATTTCCATGTTCCTGAAATGCATTTTTATTTCTTGTTCATGGAATATCGATCTTCCTGGTCAGTTGGAATTTTCCTAAAGTATTTACAGTTTTATATTATTGGACTTCAAGGAAGTTTTTGTGTGTCTAGTATGGTAGCATTTCCTGTTTTTGAAAATGGTGGTTTGTCTAGGAACGCAATGTAAAATTTTGTGGATTTGCATTATTTGATCTAAGCTTAATGAAACACCCTTATCTGTGTGATTTTTCTAGGGAGTGTCCCTGAAATTAAAACTGGAGGGAGAAATGTTTTTTGAATTGGGTAGGATCTAAGATTATTAAATCCTAGTCGCTGTTAAGTGGTTATTTTTTTTGTGCTCTTATTTGATATGCATAACTTAGCTTTAACTAAAGTTTATTGGCCACATTGACCAACCAATATTTGCCTTTTTTTTTTTCCCTCATTGATAATGAATTGTAAGCATTGTGTTCCTACTATATATATATATAAATATATTTAATGGGTTATATGAAATTGAAATTGTGTTCCTACTATATATATATATATATTTAATGGGTTATATGAGATTGAAATGACTCACGACCTCTTAGTGATATTACAATAGTTTGGCAATAATGCATGTACCATTTGGCATGGTTTGAACCTTGGTCTCCACCTAGAAAATTGAGGAATCTAATCGGGCAAGCTAAATGCCATTTGATCATACAGTGCATATTCTATGTGATACTTTGTAATAATAACTAAGGATTTTAATAACCCTCTTGTGGTTTCTAATTTGAAAATAATTCATGTGCTTTGCTCATTAATGTATGAGAGGAATTTTCCAATAGAATGGCCAAAATTTATTCAATTTTTTATGTTAATATTTTACATGGTGGAATTGATAGCCGCTACGATGATCTGGGCACGCTGTCCGTCTTTTATAGCCTCTACAGTATTCTGCGCTGTCCGCCCCGGAAGTCGCACATAGTATTTGTGCAGACAGCTCCTATAACCACCATACCGCAATCATTTTAAACCTTTTATGCCGCTGAAAGCACCAGGAAAGGGACAAGTGTTCAGTCTGGCGAAAACTTTGGTTAGTGGTGAAAACAACATCAAAGAAACCCTTAGACCTTCAGTCACAACCAGTGAGGAATATTTTTTTTTTTGTGTATCTGCAAGAGGGAGTGGGAATTGTACCCGGGTCGTCCACAACCAGCACCCTCTGTTAAGTTCACCACAGTGATAAACCAACTCACCCACTCAAGCGGATAAAATTTAGTCAATCTTATATTGGCAATGAATTCATTGGGGAAACTTGGAGGACACCAGAGGAAAAAAAATTTAAGGATGGAACATTTTTAGAATAAATGGAGGGAAAATATGTTTGTTTCAAAAGATATGTAGAGTAAACCAACTCACCCACTCAAGCGGATAAAATATAGTCAATGTTATATTGGCAATGAATTCATCGGGGAAACTTGGAGGACAACAGAGGAAAAAAAAAGTAAAGGATGGAACATTCTTAGAATAAATGGAGGGAAAATATGCTTGCTTCAAAAGATATGTAGAGTAGTCTAATACTTGAGTAGTCTAAAGATATTTAGGATTAAGATTTGTGAATACAAAAATCAAGTGTTTGAGACCTTGGGTAGCAGCTATCGATAGAAACTTGAAACGAAGTCTTTGAGGAGAGCTATGTGAGGAGAGGGTTTTCAGTTATTTTACTACAGAACCATCCAGAGGGAAAGCAAGATTGTCTGACAAAGAATCTAGAACATTGAGCAGAAGAATAACTATATTAAAATAACACATAAAAATAACACATAATATGGAAGACCTAAGCATGCAGCCTTAAGAAAATATCTACATATGCACCATGGATGCTGCCCATTAATTATTGAGAGCAAAAGATCTTAAAGAAAAGAGACATAAAATCAGTCATGCAATACATAAGAATGAGTGTCTAGAAAGAAGGAAGAGAGAGCTTTCGGTGGAATAACTTGCTTTACCAATTGTCTTGAGTACCCATGTAGGTTTTAGGTCTTCTTAACTTTAACTTGCAAATCATTCAGGGCTTTAACAAAATGGGAGAAAGCATGATTTGTATCACCAGAAAGGAACATTAATGCAAATGTATTGCAATGGCTTTTGGCCTTAGAGAGAATAATTATTAATTATAGTTGATAAATGTTATAACATGATCCTTCACTTGATATTAAAATGTTTTGATATGATATAGAGCCAGAATAGTATTAACTTTACTGCTATGAAATCATTGTATATTTGGGATCAATTAATATTATGGTTAATGTAAGTGGTCAACTTGTTGGGATCTATCACCCTCTACATACAGTTTTAAAATGAGCTATTTTAACCTTTTGGTCGTGTCTACACTTACTTTTGGATGAATTAAGATTCTGAGATTTGCATTTCATTCCTTATTTGAAGCCCATGGATTAATGCAGTCATTTTGATGTGTTGCTGGAGTCCAGTCTCCTCATTTTTTTGAGCAGGCTTCCTTGTAGGATATCAATCACCTCGATGTTTGAGCAACTTCTCTTGCTTCTTTTCTGAATCTTCTTTTAAATCTGGAATATATGTCTAGTACATTAGAAGTAGTTGTCATTAACATCATACTCACTAAAGGGAATTCAACTTGATTGTAGCTACTTTTACTTGACATTATTTAACAAGTTTTTTAAAGGTTTTCCTTCTTCTCCAGGTCAGATGAAGAATTTTCATCCCACCATAGTTATTGGATTTGAAAAAAAAGTCGAATTTGTTCACTATGCTTAAAAATTCTGAAAATGTGGAATCCCGAAAAAGGTTGGGAAAAATTTGATCCATACGTGTAGACAGAGAATAAAAACATACGAGTGTAAAATCTAATAGTCTTTGTGTTTTTCTTAATCATTCCATAAAAAATAATTTCAAATTACAACAATGAAAATCTTATAATGACGCATATTAAATATACATTTAAAAAAACTCTATAGTTATTTTTTTAAAATTAGGTTATGAATTTATAAACAAAGATTTTAGAATAATTATAAATTTGGGTTCTGTATGAACGAGGCTTGTTTTGTCTGCGCTGCATGTCTGGAGCTTGTTATGTTTTTGTTTCTCGCACCTTTAAGATTAGATCTGCAATACATATGATTTAGTGTGAGTAGCCGAGCGTTGAATGAGGGTAATTCTGCCGAAGAGAATTCTACAAGCACCACCCATAAGGCCCAAATGAGTTTCTACAGCCCACTGTTAGTACTCTCTATTATGTGCTTGCTGGGTTGAAATGTTTTCTCCTATTTGTTTCTTTTTTGCTGCTTGGCCTTGTTTTCTTTGTTTAAAGGTTTTTGGTACCTGTTCACCATCTTTTGCTGCAGTTAGAGTGATACTGTTCTGATTTTGAAAGACGTGTAGGTTTTATTGTCCTTCAGAATACAAGTTTAAACTTTTCTTTTGTTTTCCTAAAGTAAACCCGTTCTGAATGGTAAAGAGGATACAAAACTTCATGCAACATTTCAATACAATTCAATTGTGATAGGTTTCCCTGGTTATTGAACCATGGTCCCCTCACAACTGTAGCAAAGCTCACAACCTCCTGAGCTATAACTTGGGCAATTGTGTAGTGAAACTTGATAACTTCATTAAAATTTTGTATATCATGTAAAGTTTCAAAACATTGTTATTGAATCACACAATTTAAGTTGGGTGAGTATAAGGGAGAACTTTGAAATGTTCTTAAGTTCTTTGTGGGCTTTTTTTATTTTGCGTAAATATATTCCAGAATTTGATAGTCTTTGATTATCTGTGCACTGTATAATTCAGATGAATGAGAAATTGATTACTATGATTCTATGTTTATTGTAGTTCTGCTGTCGAGGGTAACTTGAGTAATGAGACATACAAAGTAAATGTTGCTTATTGTGCAATAATAATTTGTATTTTATGTTAGTATAAAATCAAGTTTCTTGAGATAGTAGCCAGTGCAAGGTGTATATCTCTAAATGAGACAGCCTTTTCCTGCTTGCTGGGCGTTGTTTGAGGGTTTCAAGATTCCTGTTACATGGTGGAGAACTAGGGTAGCATGAGTACTAGGGTAGCATGAGTTTCTAGTGCTTGTTCTCCCTTGTTGAAATGTGACAAAAGTGTGTTTTTTGCATATTGCAAGTATTTATTAGGGCTTGAGAGAGAAGTAATATATCGGAGTTCTGATCGTTGGAATGGTTTCAGATATATAGGGCATGACCATCACGTAATGTAAGGGAGTTGTATGCTTACCATCATAGTGTTTTTTGAATTTGAGTGCTAAGAGGGGAAGTGGTTGTAAAGGGTACTCACCCATGCATATGCAGTTTGCTCTTTGGTTGCCTCTGCAGGACTTACTATCAATTTCCATGTTTTCTCTTTGGTTGCTTCTGCAAGATTTCTTTTCAAGTTTCATGCTTTGAAACTGCATTTTTCTGATTTGACATCTTAGTATATCTATATTTACCTTCTTTCTGTCGCTAGATTTTACTTGGCATAAATATTTTGAACTCTCAGCCCTTTCATTGCAGGATTAGATCAGTTTTACTCTGTACATAAAAAAGGACATTAACTATCAACTAATTTCTGATGTCCAGGATGGAAATGAAGTTTTCTTCAGAATTAAACGAAGTACTCAGTTGAGGAAGCTTATGAATGCTTACTGTGACAGGCAATCAGTTGACTTCAATTCCATAGCTTTTCTGTTTGATGGACGCCGTCTACGTGGAGAACAGACTCCTGATGAAGTAAGATGGCACAGAGGCCTTGTAGATTTTTTGTTTGTTTTGTGTGTATAAAATATATTGTTTTGTCTACAAGCTACTACGGTTCTCAATAGGAGATGATTTTGACATAAGCTAACGCAATTTTCCCCTGGAACAGCTCGAGATGGAAGATGGTGATGAGATTGATGCAATGCTCCACCAAACAGGTGGCTCATTCTGATGTTGGACTGAACTAGTTGACTATTGGATGTGTTGACAAAGGACATGAGGATTTGAAAAACACCCAAAAGTCTTTTTGACAATCTTTCAAGATATATCTGAAACATGTTTCATATGGAAACTGCAGTATGCAATAAGGATTGATTTAGAATTAGACTGGATGTTAACTTGAAGTGGCCTTGACATCGTTTGATTTGAGTTGTTCTATTGTATATGTTTGTTACATATTTAACTTTATTTTGTTTGCTACCTTAATTTTTGGTGATGCACGGGTACCTACCTTATTTGGTTGCAAAAGGGTTTTGTTATGTACATTGAAATATAAATGAGACATGAAACTAGAAAGTCTGAAATTGATCAAGAATGTCTTTACAAGTGAAGATGACTATAATATGTTATGATATTGAAGACGGGCCAAAATCAGGAAATAGAGGTAGCTTTATTGTGTTGGTGTGCAAGATTTAATACATTTCGTTTTTAACCTTAACACAATTTGTGCCATGGTAAATGATTGGGTGAAATCGAGGCCGGCAATTTCATTTATTTTTATATTTTGTGCATACACGGAATACATTGCTGTGTTATTATAGGCTACAAACACCAAACATTGTACGTGTTATCTTGTTTGAATGCATATTGTTATCAATGGAAACCTGGATATTGTTTAGTTTGATATTTGGCTTAATGCAATGATGAGTTTTGGTTTAGTAGTCTGAAAGTTGTAAATGGCTATGCGTTTAACATCATATATATATATATATATATATATATATATATATATATTTTGCTTCTTGTATAGAATAATGAGTAAAAGGAAAATTCCAGTTATTTGTTGATATTGTACATAGGAGGGGGTTTGATCTAAATGTTCAGGGTTTGTGAGATTGGTTGGGTTTGATGTGAACGAGCTAGAGCTAGAGTTAGAGCGGAAAGGAATGATGTGAACAACATATACATATATAATTTGCTTCTTGTATAGAAGAATGAGTAAAAGGAAATTCAAATTTTTTGTTGATATTGTTTATAGGAGGGGGGTTTTATCTAAATGTTCATAATTTGCTTCTTGTATAGAAGAATGAGTAAAAGGAAATTCAAATTTTTTGTTGATATTGTTTATAGGAGGGGGGTTTTATCTAAATGTTCAGGGTTTGTGAGATTGGTTGGGTTTGATGTGAACGAGATAGAGCTAGAGCGGAAAGGAATGATGTGAACAAAGCTAGAGCGGAAAAGAATAAAACTGCTAATAATAAAACGGGGTGATGGGGGTGGCGTCCAAGTGCTAATAATAAAACGGGGTGAAGGGGGTGGCGTCCAAGTGCTAATAATAAAACGGGGTGATGGGGGTGGCGTCCAAGTGCTAATAATAAAACGGGGTGAAGGGGGTGGCGTCCAAGTGCTAATAATAAAAGGGGTGCCTTTAGAAAAGGGGTGCTAATAATAAAAGGGGTGCCTTTAGCCCCATATAAAATGAGGTGCTTTTAGCTATATATATAATGGGTGTTAGCCACGTACAGGAACTTGTTTCCAATTCGTTTAAAGTTTATAATCATGATCGGTTCTAGGTAGATGGTTGTTGTTTCCACGTATTGGTGATAGGTTGTTGAATGCAAAGGGGCAAAGGTCTTAGCTCTAGTTCTAGGTACATATTTGTTTTGACATGTTGGTGAAAGGTTGTTGGAATTCAAGGGAGCAAAGCTCTTAGGTTCAGATCTAGGTACATAGTTGTTGCTTCGACATATTGGGTGAAAAGGTTGTTGGAATGGAAGTGAGGAAAGCTCGTAGCTGCGTTTTAGCCACTTATTTGAACTTGTCTGCAATTTATTTAGCATTCATAGTCATAACCAGGTAGATACAACATTAAGCCCTCGGAATTTTTGCCCAATGTTAATGTTAGAATATAGACTAAACCAACCAACACAAAATTACATCAAACTTATATTTTCTGGGTGTAGGTGTTTAAACATTGAAGTGCCTCTGCTGTTCTTGAAGTTAATCCATAGGAGCGTTGTTTTAAGGCATATTAATGAGGTATATATATATTTAGGTATATATTATAAGGCAGAAGGTGTTTTTTCTCCCAATTTTTGAGCCAGTCTATTAAATGGTAGTGTCATTTTCTGAGAAGAAAACACGCTCCCTATTTAACTGTTTTGAATGTGTAATATGTTTTGAGTTCACAACTTAATATATGCAAGCATCATAGGGCTTTATTGTTCTTTGATGTGTTGTTATCAAAGAAGGAAGATAATTGCTGTGAGATATGTTAGGAAATCAAAACATTTCAACTTACTTACCTACAACTTTTTTTATTGACAAAGGTTAAATTGCCTTAATGTAGTCTAACAATTATACTAAAACATTTACTCCGTATTATAAGGATGCCTCTAACAAAATAGCAGGATAGCAGGATCGGCAAAGGAAAAAAAATTCTATAACATCCATACAACCTCTATATAGGTTGTGCCAATCAAGAAAAGGATAGAGGCATACAACCTTTATATAGGTTGTGCCAATCAAGAAAAGGATAGAGGCAAAGGATCATATAGATCAAAGCAGAACAAGGGCAAGTGATGACAATGCTAAAAAAACTTTTACTTCATATGTTAAGGATATCTGATAAATGGGATTGACAAAGAGAAAAAGAATTGACAAAGAGAAAAAGAATGCATACAACCTTTATAGGTTGTGGCAATTAAAAAAAGGAGAGGCAAAGGATCATATAGATCAAAACATAACAATGGCATGCTTCTTATTCTATGTTCATGAGGTCACTTCTAAATAGAAGAGATTATGAGATTAGCAATTAAAAAAGGATAGAGGCAAAGGATCATATAGATCAAAACATAACAATGGCATGCTTCTTATTCTATGTTCATGAGGTCACTTCTAAATAGAAGAGATAATGAGATTACTTGAAAGCCAAAGCATAATTAAAAAAGGATAGAGGCAAAGGATCATGTAGATCAAAACATAACAATGGCACGCTTCTTATTCTATGTTCATGAGGTCACTTCTGAATAGAAGAGATAATGAGATTAATTCAAAGCCAAAGCATAATAGCGACATTGCATCTCATTTCATATTCATGTGATCACTTTTAAATAGAAGAAATTGCATCTCATTTCATATTCATGTGATCACTTTTAAATAGAAGAAATGGAAAAATTAATATATATTATGATAATAGGGTACAAAGATTTCTACATATGCATAAGAAAATTAGTTGTAGCCAAATGTGTCATTAAAATCTATTGTTGTTTTGCATTGATTATATGAGATATTGTTTAGTAGAATTAATTCAAAAGAATAATTAAATATGCCATTGAGATAAACATTTTAAAAACCTCAAGAGGGAAATGGGTTAAAACATAGTCGCTCTTAAGAATAGCCATTTTATTAGACTTAGAAGCAAATAGGAATGAAAATAGGGTTAAGACTTAGTCGCTCTTAAAAAGAGCCATTTTATGAGACCTAGAAGCAAACAGGGATGAAAATAACATGATTTAAATGTATGTTTTTTTAAATAAAAAATTATATCTTGACAATAGATTACAAAGGTTTTTTAATTTATTAGTTAAATAAAAAACAAAAATTACATTTCAACTAAATAACATTTGGTGTTTGTGTCATGACGAACCATAAAGGTCATCTATTACTATAAGAATCCATTTAAAAATCTATTTTCATTGTGGATCCTATGGTAATAATGGTCATCAATCTAATATCATTCACCCAAAGTAGTAGTCCAAGGCTTTGGAGTGTTAAGCGAAAATTGAAAAACACTTAATATAAAACCTTAACAAACTAAGCCAAATTGAATTTAGAGTATTAATGAGATCATGCGCTATATTTATAAATTGAACTTCTTTCGGTTTGCATGAGAAGTCATTTATAAATCAATTTGGTATTCATATTTTTATGACTTGCTAAGCACTATATATGCATCACAAGGTTCTATGATCTATCACTATCCTATTATAGTATTGGACTTCCAAGGGGTCATAGTCAACAGATTCATATTTTTGACTTTTAAGGCACTGTATGTGCATTACAAGGTTTTATAATCTATCACTATCTTGTTAATAGGATTGGACTTCCAAGGGGTCATAGGCAATAGTTTCATCCTATTATAGTATTGGACTTCCAAGGGGCCATACTCAATTTTTTCATCCATAGTATTGGACTTCCAATGGGTCATAGGCAATTGTTTCATCTATGGGAAATAGTACAATATGCAACTAAGGAAAGCATTGAAATGACTATAAATCTATGGAAAGTATTACTACAAATGACAATGGAAATAACACATGCAACTTCATTTATTCCTATGGATACAATAAAGAAGTAGGAAGTAAACTATTGCAAAAAAAACACAATGGATGTTGTAGACCTTACCTACAAAAAAGTTATACAATAGCTCCAACTGACCTTGGGCCCTTTTCCTAAGGCACATGTGCTACTGTCCCATAGTTAGGGACTCATAATGAATTGCTCAAATTCGAACGCAACCATGAATGCAACTATACATATATGTATTTATAAATATTGAAAATTGAATTACAAGCTTGTCTATAATGTACACATACCAACTCCTTTAGAAGATTAAGTTAAAATATTTTCTCCTCTGATCAATCTCCTCTAGCATTCATTCAGTTTATAACAACGAAAAACACTAAACTAAGTCCGACCACAACCTAGTAATACCTAACCATTCTATTTTATAAGAAAACAACTAATCTTTTTGGTTAAAACAACCAACAATCGACTAGTTTAGAGAATATAATGAAAAATATTATGATTAATACAAATCTACTCCCTTGTGTGGTGGAAATCTCCTCTTTGCATGGACTCCTGATAAGTTAAAACAACTATTTTTTGTAGGTGCCCAAAAACCGTGGACATACTATCAGATTTGGACATTCCAATGCCATTTTTACCAGTCTAACCATTCTATAGGCTCTCAAATCCATAGAAGGTGCTGATTCCATAGGTAGTTAGGTCAATTAGGTAGAACGTTGGAAGAACGAAATCTTCAATTGTCATTCTGCATTGTATTTATTTTTTTGACCAACCACGTCATCCCTATTCCCTAGGCAGTTCTAGGCTGATTGTATGGATGATGTCAAACTCGTTTATTCTTCCTACATCACATGAAAACACATTTCTTCTTTCCATAGAAAGGATTAGAAATAAACACTATAGACTGATTCCAAATAGACATCCACACCTACAATCATTAAGTTAACATTTTAATTACAATATACATACATTTAGGATTATTTTTATGAACACATATACATATGGCAACATATAGCAAAAACGTATACAATACGATCAAAAAAAGGCCTAAGATGGGGCATATAAGAGATCTATCATTTCCTTTATGTTGAAGCTATTGCATGTCCTTATGCAACCTCAAGATCTAATGTTCCTTGCTTCCATTGACCTTCATCTAATAGTCTCTTTAAACTAGGACACTTTAATATGCATTGGTCCCGTACGTCATATGTCATGGGATAGGTATGTTCGTCCTCTACCTTATACCCACTAGTTTCTCTAATTTACTCCAAAACCTGTATCTCCTTAGCCATGTAAGTAGGCAATATCTAGGTATAGTCATCAAAGGGGATCCACATCATGAGAGGTTTAAAGTAGAGCCCAATCCAATCAAGTCCTTGCTCATATTCCAGAGCCACATACTTTTGGGCTCACTCAATTGCCTTCTGTAGGGTCAAGAAAGAGTGGGGTTCCATCTTTCTTAATGGAGCGGGCAATTCCCCCTAGTTGGAACTAGAGGCCATAAGGGCCAACTCTAGCTCTCCTTTTGGCTTTCCCAAAAATTCTTGTAAAGCTTCTACTTGTAGTTCTTTAACCTTCAATTTGTTAGAAGGATGGTTCTTCACTTTTTCCTTATTCTCCAAGATACTTCCCACATACTTATGCTTATGTCAAGCCATCAAAGGTTCTTTGAACTCCTTCTCCTGCTACTTCTCAACATCCTTTTGTCTAGATATCTCATGTTGAAGAGCTGAGCAAAAAACACGAATAACATCTCCCACCAAAACTTTGAGATCTCTTTTAATGCATTTAAGCAGAATAAAATTGTGTAGGTAAAATTCACAAAGGATTTTTTTGTGCAAGGGTAATAGCAAATGAAACCTAAGACAGACTGAGGACAAGCAAGTTTTAGAGGGTTTCCTTTGCATATATATGCTCCAGCTACATTCATAACCATTTTTCCTTGAGATATAGGGCATATGCATGAGCAAGAGCTCTACAGTCTACCATCTCTATGGCCAACTTAACTATGAAAGGAGGAAGCCATGTTAACTTTGTGTTGTTTTTCTCCTTGGCTAGCTGGGTTGTGGTGTCTTCCATTTTTTCTATTTGCTCTATTAAAGAGTCTATTAAGGTGGTTACTTCATGTTTATACTTTTTAATAGCAATATAGCCGATGTAAAAAGACTCAACTTCCTTTTGCCACTTCTCCAGCTCTTGTTTCCACTTGTCCTTTTCTCCTCGAGCAAGCTTTAGGTTGAAGTCTAATTTTGTTGTTTCTTCCTTTGAAATTTCAATCTTAGCATTTGCAACTTCTAGCTTTGCTTGTAGACAATCTTAGAAGTTACAGGTTTCATATGCAATCTTAGAAGTGACTTCAATTTGCTTCTTTTTCTTTTCCTCTTTAACTCAATTTTTGCAGAGGTAGTGTCCATAGGAATATCTTCCTTATTTTTTTATGAACTTGCAACTATAGGCATTTCTTCAACTTTAGTCAACATTTCTTCTACAACAACCTCTTGCTTCTGTGCTACTACTCCTTGTGTTGCCATAGAGTCTAGAAAACCTTATTGGTCATCCATAAGGGTCTCCTAAGTTTGTATAGAGGGATATTGAGTGTCAACAGAAACCTCCTGAGTTTCAGTAGGGGCTCTTGAATTCTTGTAGGAAATTTTGAAGTTTTCATTAGATCTATATTTGATTATGGAATGTCTTGCTATGTTCCCTTAGGGCTCATATTGGCCTTCTCTTGAGTTCCCATTTCAACAAGATTTTCTAATTCTTTTTCAAAACTAGCCCCTACATATTCCATGGTCGACTCCATCTACCCACTCTCTCCTTTGCAATTAACGATCTAGACTTCCTCTCTATTACTATCCTATGTTTCTTTGGTCGCAGTGGAACTAGTGATTCCTCATTTGTCTACGTTGTCTTCTTTCACTTCATGCCCTAATATTTGAAAGGGGCATAAATTCTTAATCAAATTCTATTGTAATAGTAATGGTTCCAAGTGATATTGTGGCTCTTTGAGAGGTTTCTATAGGAACCTCTTCCTTAGGCTCTTTTATGGATGCTACCTTTTAAACCATCTTTGTGGGCAGTTGGTGTGTTTCCTTGGATTTCTTTGCTTTAGGAGTTGCAATAGATTCTCTCATTTTCTTCTCTACAAAATTTCCCAAGAAGCTCTTGGTTTTAGGGTTTTTAGGACATATTTTAATATTAGGAAAATCAATCCATGATGAGCAAGGTTGGTCTCCTTTTTGCTTTGCACTTTGGCCGCTTCATCTTATAGATCCTGTGACAAAAAATAAGGAATGCTAATATTATTTCCATGACAAAGATGAGTCATCTCATGATACCCCTTGTAGTAAGGTATTGAACAATGTGTAGTGCAATTTTGTCTATGGATCCGACATATTGGATCTCTTGGTCCCTTTTGGAGTAATTTCTAGTCTCTCCCCTAGCTATAATAATTCTTACTGATAATCCTTAGCTTTTGTCTAACATTTATAATATTTTTCATTTGTAGGTAGTTTAGTGACTCTTACAACATCTTTTGTCACATGGATTGAAAACCCCCTAGATCAACAATTTTCCATGTAATATTTTTGGAAATTTGAGGGTCATATTTTTGTCAAACCTTGAAAACTTGTGAAGTAATTCATCCAACTAGCCTTCCCTAAAAATTTTATGGCTTCATCAATTTCAATAATTCTTATGGTGTTTGTCGACTTGTTATCCTTCTATGACCCAATCATGGTCACATATTTGTAAGCTTCCCCTTCTCTCCTCTCTGTTTCATTGTTTGTTTGCTTTTATATTATTTCACAGTTCTCCAATTCACCTTTGATGCTATAGGGGTGCACTTTCCAAGAGGCCATGTTGTTGAAGGGTGTTTAATTGAATTGAATTTTTTCCTTTTCCTATCATCAATTCCCCATGCATGGCTAATATGTCCCAACTATAGTTGTCTTTTCCCATAAGTGGTAATTAATTCAACTTATGTCTTTGTTGATTAGTTGGTCCTATTAGACCTTGTCCTTTTGAAACTGCTCATTTCTATGTGTTGCATCATTTTATGGTAACTAACCTATCCCATGTTGATTTGGTTCATCCTCTTTGATGAACATGTGGTAAGGGATAATTATGGGACTAGGTAGCAACCACATAGGTTGGGTGATGCAAGAACAAAGTGGAAGGATGACAAGCATCATGGGGCCTGTGATAGTTGGTAAAAATATGTGAGAATGTGATGGGGAACTTCCACAGGAGAGAATATTTTATGGGGAGGTTTTGTAGGCAAGCAATTCCTATGGAAAAGATTCTGAAGGAGTTTTAAAAAAGTGTAGAGTTTTATCAAGAGGATGGTGGTTGGGTCATTAAAAAATTTCAAAGATATATATTATAATAGAAATATTAAAAATGGCTATGGGAGGGAAGATATATTACCTAGATATACTTTTAAGCACTATATGTAGTACTTATTCATAGCAAGTGTCAAGAGGAGTACTACTTCAGGCTGGTTGTCTTAGTTGAAGGTAAAGCTCGTGAATGAGTTTTCATACCAACACTTTTTTTAATGGAAAATTAATCCAAATCCTTGGTTTTTTAAAAAATCTTCTCCTTTTTGTTTTGAAGAGAAGATACTTAGCTAGAAAACTGATTTTCTAAGTTTTTCCTTTTTGAAGAGAGAGAGCAAAAAAACTGGTTTTCTAATATTTTCCCCCTTTTTTTGTGCATCTATCAAGAGGTAAGTGATACCTTTCCCATATACAAAAGGGATTATCCCTTTACTAGTGCAAGGTGGGATAGAGCAATGCCATGAGTTGTAAATTCCTTTTTGGATAATGGTTTCTTGTAAATATGTAATCAATGGCCATTACCCATAAAAGGAATCTTCTCTTCATCAATTATTTGTAACTTGATGACAACATTACAAAAAATTGTATCAACTTTGTAAGGTCCTAGCCATATTTAGCGACACTTACCTTTAAATACCATGTAGCAAGAGTTATATAATAAATCCCAATCACTTGGTTAGAATTGCTTCCTCTTGATGAATTTGTCATGCTAGGTAAACCTCTACTTCTGAATCATTGCTATATGGAAGAGTACTTGCTGTCTCAACTCATCTAAGGCATTGAGTGTTCCATCTATTGCTTCTGTGCTTTAGAAAGATCCATACCCAATTTGAATACAATTTTTAGGGTCAATCTCAAATTTGATAGGGAGTACTACATTCTTTCCATAGACAAGTTCATATGGTGTGAGTCCATTAGTAGTCTTCCATGTGATCCTATAGGTCCAAACAACCTCGGGAAGGTGATTTGCTCAATCTTGGTGATGGAGTTTAGACCGTTTTGTAAAAATGTTCTGTAACTTTGTTTGTTACTTCTACTTATATTTTAGATTGAGGATGGCAAGGAGTAGATTTCTTATGACAAAGTTTATAATCTTACCCAATGCATCAATGAATTTAAAAATGAATTGGGATCCTTGTTTTGTAAAAATTTCTCTAGGAACTCTGAATTTGATAAAATTTCTTCATACAAGAATTCAACTATTTTTTCATCTTGAGCAATCTTAAGGCTTTGACCTCCACCCACATACTCACGTAGTTAGTGCAAACCAATATGTATTCTTTCTAATTTGATGGGGGATTTATTGGAGCAACCAAATCTAATCTTCACTTTTCAAATGCTTCTATAGATAACTATGGATGCAATGACATCTCATCCATATGAGTTTGCTTCCTTATTTTTTGATATTATTCACATCAAGATACATATTCTTTAGCTTCTTTGAAGAGTGTAGGTCAAAAATATCATGTATTTGAAATTTTAGTAGTTGTCCTCCTACTAGCAAAATGTCCTCCACATGGTTCATCATGGCAAGCATGCAAAATATTGTAAAGTTCATCTTCACGAATACACTTGCACATGATGTGGTCTTGTACTATATTAAAGAGGTACCCTTCTATCCATGAATAAGGGGAATTCTACTTAATTAACCTTTGGTCCTCTTTGGGCAAGAAGTGTTGTGGTTTCCTTCATGTAACAAGGTAGTTAGCAATATCTATGAACCATAGAGTTTCACTAGATATTGCAAAGAGGTGTTTGTCCAGAAATGTATCCTTGATCAAAGTTATCTGTAGACATGGGAATCCTAGAAAGAAAATTAGCAACAACATTCACCCTTTTGATCTTATCAATTATAGTAATATCAAATTCTTGTAAGAGTAATAACCATCAAATAATTCAACCATTAAGTACCAAATTATAGCATGCTCAAAATGAACAAAAATAGAATACCCATTAACATATTGTTAAAATCTACTAATAGCATAAACTACTACCAAATTATTGCATGCTCAAAATGAACAAAAATAGAATACCCATTAACATAATATTAAAATTTACTAATAGCATAAATTACTACAAGAAAATCTTTTGCAAGGACTATACAATTAAGCTTAGCTCTTGACATGTTGCTAATGTAATGAATGACATATGTTTATTTGTTTTACTTTTGTCTTAAGGCTGCTCCTAATTTTGTGTTAGAGGTATTGCTATAAATATGGAAGGGTAGGTTCCAATTTGGTCCCCTTAAAAATGGTATGGAAATTAAGTTTTCTTGTAAGGTCTTGAAGGCTTATTGACATTCTATTACCCACACAAAATCAATATCTTTGGAAAAGAGAGAGAAAAAGGGCTTACAATTTTAAAAAAGTATTGTATGAACCTCCTATAATACCCTATGTATCCAAGAAAACTATGGACATATTTTTATTTTTATGGAATAGGTATATTATTTATAACTTCAATATTTGCGCGATCTACCTTAATTCCATGGGTAGAAATATGATGCTCTAAAACTATCCCCTCTGTCATCATCATGTAATACTTTTCATTACTGAAGGAGGGGTTAGTACTTTGACATATTTGGAGCATGTTTTTTAAAAATTTTAGCAGTCTTCTCGAAGCTATTTCCATAGATAGTGAAGTCATCCATATAAATTTTAAGACAATCACTTGTTAGATATGAAAAAATGCTTAAAAGTACCATTTGGAAAGTAGCTATGGCATTACATAGTCCAAATGATAAAAAATTATATGTAAAGGTACCCCATGGGAATATGAATGTTCTCTTACATGGTATTTCCTATCTAAATCTAGTTGTACCCACTAAAACCATCTAGGAAGGAGAAAAATATTTTTCCTAATAGGGTGTCCAAAACTTGATCAATAAAAGGTAAAGGAAAATGGTCTTTGTGAGTGGTCTTATTCAGTTCATGATAATATATAAAAAACATCATTTTATATTCTTCTTAGGAACTATCACAATTGGATAGACTCATTGGCTACCAGAAATAGGATAAATAAATCTAACATTTGAAAATTTTTGCAATTTCTCTTTGACAACATTCTTAACAACTGGGTTTATTTTACACTGAGGTTGTTGTATTGGTCTAACATTATCTTCCGTATAAATGCAATGAGTGCAAATGCTAGGGTGAATCCTTTTCATGTCTTTATAATCATTTGGTTTCCTTATTCCATGGTTAAGTAGTTATTGATATTAAAAGTTCTTCTTGGTGCAATTTCAATCATCTTAGTAAAGGACTTCTTTACCCATACAGGTGAAAAGGGCATGCTAAAGTTATAGACTTATTAAGTTGAAATGGATGAAAATTATACAAAATTAATAATTATGGAGTCTGTTATCTCCCTTAAGTTGCAAAGCATGAATTATCGGTTCACCACTATCATATTGTTCTACCCATATAGGATCCTTGATTTAAAGGGTAGGGGTTGTAGGAGAGTATAATAGCAAGCTCTTTGTTTTAGAACCATTAAAAATAGTCATGTTACCCAATCAACAACTAATATAGGCATTTAGTATGACCAACCAAGGTCTCCTAGGAATAAAGTGCATCCCATGAAGTTGGTCTTAGGATTTAACACCATGAAATTAGCTAGGTACTCTTATGAATCTACTAAGAAAACTATATATTCTAGGACTCCTAGAGTTTTAACCTATCAGCCATTTGTAGTCCTTTAGGGGTTGGCCTAAGTTTTAATTACTAATTTTGATCCATTATTTCTTTGGTTATGACATTTATGACTACTGCTAGGTCTACTACTATATTCTTAATAGATACATTCCCTATGTGAACATTCACAATAGAAATTCCAAGGATTGAATGTGAACAAGAAAAATGTGCTATTTGCATTAATGACAAAAGGGGTTAAAAAACTTGTTCTTTTTACAAATTTTCCTCAAGATCTACAACATGGGTCTTCCAAGATGGAAGCCCTATTTCAATAAATGGTTTGAACAACACTAAAGGCCTTCCATGATCACCTTAGAGGGAGTGGGCTTACTGGACACAGGTCACTGCTTGTTGCATAGGTCCTCTAAAACTGCACAACCCAATAAAAATGGTTAATAACATTTGGGGGTCTATTTCAATAAGACCCCTTGTGATGAAAGACAAAAAACTAAAGAAATCTAGCCTAATGCATTGCAAAAATATTAAAAATATTCTAAAAAATTGATGAGGACATTGATACTTACCTGTATTTGTGGTTTGCTATTGTGTTTCTATCTAAAATAGGTCATTTTGGGTGACCGAACCCCTAGGTGCGACCAATATGATTGGACCTATTCATATGGTCACCTCTGTGTACCCTAGTTAGAAAGTTGCTTTATCGAGAGACTTCTTATGGTGTTGTTGGAGCTCTTGTTCGAGTTAGGTAGTCTTTTGTACCTATGAATAAGATTAGTTTATTATGCAAAATGGAGTGTAAAGAGACACATATAGGCATCCACGACAGTTGATGGAAAATGGGGGTTTGAATGCATTAGATTCTAGAGTGATTTTTGTAGAGTCTAGGTATGCAAGTGTGTGATATCTCAAAAATGGTGAAAATGGTCATTTATTTATGGACTTGGTCAAGGTTAGAGGGGTAAGGTATCCTATAAGGTGTTTAGTGAGGTGTCCCCTGATGTGGCATGGTGTGCCATGCCTCATAAATGGGTTTGGGTGAGAGAATTCCTCACCCATACACATGAAATAAATGGGTATGGATACACCATGCCTCATAAATGCATGGGACATGAAAGTATTCTTCTCATTATGGTATGGTGGAGGATGACTCATCCATGCTTTCAATGCCTTGAATGACTTAAGTAGGAAAGTCTTCAAAAGTCATTTATGGAATTGAATGCATATGGGAATATGTGGGGAGCAAGGGTTAATGTTGACCATGGTTAGGTTGACCCTGGGTTTAGGGTTGACCAATGGTGTGATGGAGGCTAAGCTTAGGTGGAAGCTAAGCTAGGGTAGGGTTGACCATGGATTAGGTTGACCCTAGGTTAGGCTAAATTAGGCTAGGCTTAGGTGGAAGCTAGGCTAGTCAAAGGGTAGACTAGGGTGAGGTGGCCCTAAAAAAGGCTTGAAGGGGTGGGTGCATGGTGGCTAGGGGCTAAGCATAGAAGAGGGATTAAGTGGCCAAAGTGGATTAAGTAGGATGAATAGTAATTTTTAGGAAATTATGAAAATTTTGTGGGCTTTGAAAATTAATCAACCGTTGGCACTACACAAGGATAAATGTGGTATTTTTAGGTGTCTACATTTACCCCTTTTTGTATTGCATTATGTAAAAACACGACACAATGCATAAACTTATGACACTAGATTGATGGTTAACTGTGAAAGAGATGATGGGTGATTGTGGTTGATCTATGATTTATTGTTATTGATTATAGCTATTGGTGTGTTGTAATGATTGTTGAGGGAGGAGACACAAGATTATCTTGAGTCATGATCAATTTAAGATGCCCTAATTGTGGAAGGGACACATCCATACAAATTTTTCCTTCAACAAATTTTTGAGCTTCATTTGATTTGACAAGTAATCCAACCATTTGTAGGTGTTCTCATGATGCTTCTATCACAAATGGTCTTACGCCCACCACTTCGGTGAAGGGAAGTCATGATTAACCATACAATAACAAGCATGGGGTATAACAAATGGTTGTTTTGAATTGGACTTTTGATTGAGAAGATAAATTTTGCTTTTGTTTACCCCAAGAAAGGAGGGATTATGATAGTTTTAGGTAAATGTTCTTGGATAAACATGAATTCCAAATTGAGTGTTTGAATATTGATCATGCGCAAGGCGACATTAGTGTATGATGTCTACCCCCTCAAGCGATGAGTTGGTGGATGAAAAACAACGATGAATCACTTGATAAAGATACGAATGGATAACCATAGGTTCAAAAATGATAAAATATGTGCATGGGGAGTGATTATCAAAAAATTTATAGAATTTATTTGATCGTACGAAAGGTTGCGATGCAAGTTGAAAGAATCAAGAGGTGAGGAGCGGCGAGGTTGAGTTTATGATGTGAAGCCTTCCCAGATTTGATATTCGAGTGTATGAGATGTTTGATAGTGGTGTGAGAGCTGTTGATGGAGGGTGTGCAATGCTAATAAGTGGAGTTTTTCTTGCTTTTTGGTATTTTGGAAATAAAATGAAATATAGGGCCCAATTTTTAGTGAAATGAAACAGTAGAAGAATGGTAGGCTAGTTAGTGTTGTTTGGGGTAAGGGGTGAATGGCGTCGGGGATTACATGCATGCATGCATTTTTTTAACACATTGTTCAATGTATGTGTGTGTTTTATTAATTTTTTTATATTTTTGTTCTTTGTTTTACGAATTTGAAAATTTTTGAGATGTTTTCGGCCAAATGGGTATCCTAAAATACCTTTTTTGCATGACTGTACAAAGTTGTATGGGTACAAATCAATATTTTTTTGGGTGTGTATGTGTGGGTGTTGTTTGTATGGAAAGTTATGTGATAGGAAGTATTATATTGGCAGGTCAAGGAGCTAAAACTAAGACATCAATTTTGACTACTTCTAGATGATTTGAAGGTGTGGACATCGAGTGACTGGGATTGGGTGCGTGATATAGGCTTCCATGGGGTGGCACATATGGTGACTATCCATTATGACCATGCTTATGTGTGGGTATTATATGAGCATTGGGATATAGATAGGAACATATTTTATTTCTTGGTAGGGAAATGACCATTACTCTAGAGGACATGTATAGGAATTACAGGATTTTGGTGGAGGGGGTTATGATTATGGTTATGAGTAGTCAATAGAGGGAGGCTATGCTTCAAATAAAATTCAAATATGGATATAAAGCTATGAATTACGGGATCGATGGTGTTATATGTAGACTATTGGAGCATTAAGGTATTATCATTGTGACATGTTCTAGTGATGGTGTTGATATATAGTTATATTTTGCTATACTCTTTAGGGGTAAGGTTCCCTTAGAACATGATTGGAATTGTGTGTGATATGATGGATCCATTAGTGCAATTTGCATGGGTGCCAACATTATTGGCACAAACATACAGAGAGTTGCATGGTGTACAGATGGTGTCATAGGCAAGGCTAAGTTGCACCCTTCTAGTACAACTATGGGTGTGGGAGCACAAAGTAGTAATGAGGTTGATGGAGCTTCCATATAAGGCCCATAGATTGATGGGGGAGGATGTTACATATACATTGAGATGACAAATTGATATGGAAGATTAGGTGAAGAGGCCTCATGAGGGTAATGCCTTATATTATTGAGGTGTTTTTGACACTTTGCAGAGTCATGATATTAGGTGGCATGCATGTACAAGAGCACCATTATGGACCAAGGATGGAGAGGAGTTATATTTATTGATATGGGAGAGATGGATTATTGGTTATCATGGATCATAGGTAGATTTCTTCCCATTTTTACGTGTATTATGATGGTTTAAATTATGACAGGGCTTGCCTGATCTACCAATCATCATTTGGAGGGTCAAGGGGGATCATGGAAATCATTATTTGGAGGGTCAAGGAGAATCATGGGAGTAGGGCACAGGTGGATCCCTTGGATATAATGAGTGATGTAGATAATGTGATACTAGATGTGGAGGATGCAAGGACCACTATAGAGTAAGAAACTTGGTGGGAGATGTAGATGTGGGAGCCCAGGGTAGGAGTGGTGGATGGTTCAGGTGATGTAGGGGTAGAAAAACTAGTGGATTAGAGTGGGTGGTTGGTGGATCTAGGGTAGTAGCTATAGCCCAAAGATAAAAATGAGTATTGAGGTGTATGAGGAGGAGATAGAGGAGGAATCACCAATTAGATGATGAGTGCATCAACAAAAATATAGTGGAGCAGGCACATATAGGGCTATAGTAGAGGGAGGAGGTGGGAGGTGCACTAGAGTAGGCATCGAGAGGTTCTCCATAAGAGGTGGGGTTGGTAGAGGCCTTTTGGTAGAGTGATGTGGAGGATACCATGGAGGTAGATATGGAGGAGTTTATGGAATTCAAGGGAGAAAAATATTCTAAGATAGGGTTAGATAAATGGAGGTACGAATGGCTAACTAGGAGGCTACCTAAACATTAGAGAGGATGGGACTAGTGAGGGAGAGGGATACACCAATTGCTGCTAGAGGTGAGCTCTAGGTGTGATTGTATGCAGTGATAGTTGAGTAGGAGAGGGCTTGAATTGAGAGGGAGGCACTGTAGAGAGAGCAATATGCCATGGTAGTAGAGAGGGAATTGGTTATTTCAGAGAGGGATGCTGTGGTAGCAAAGAAATATAGGATCTAAGAGGAGGTTGAGAGACTTAGGGCACAAGGTGACATGGCCACTTTATAGATAAATATTGGTTCTCTATAATGATCAAGGGATGACTTCAAGATATTTTATTTTTGATATAGGAATAGAGTGTTAGTGTTGGAGTTGGAGATGGTGATATAGCATGTGCCTATTCTATCATGTTCAATATCTCATTCTCAATGGAGCTATAGTACACTGGTAGTGGTCTCAATAATACCTCTATTTATCGAGCCCATAGTTTCATAGGTAGGAGGGTCATCTCCAACATAGGGTGGAGAGAGGTCATAAAGGAGTGAAGGTGAGATGCCTGTAGGGCAATAAGGGAGTGGGGAGACTCCCTGTGGTCAACAAGGCTGATTTTGTTTTTGGTGTAGTAGGTGTACCACTTTTTTTTTCTTTATATTATGGCATGTATGTATGGCAGTTCATGATTTTTAGATCATGATATGTATATATGTACAAAGGATGTAGCCAATGAGAAATATTTGATTATGTATGGATGACTCTTTTGATATATATATGGATTATTGATGATTCATGGATACATAGTAAACTTGTGTGATTACGATGTGATGTATGTTTATTGTGTTATGAATTGGATGTGATGTTGTGTTGATGATGATTAGTTGGATATTATGTAATATATATCACTCATTTGATGTTTTTTATGTTATATTTGTTTCTTTAACCAAGATTTTGGATGTGTATTTATGAATTTTACCATCATAATGGATGTAATTAAGTTAGGAAAAATTAAAAGTCACACAAACATATTAACATAAGATGAGACATGCAAACATGCATTGTGTATGATGAATGCAAATCTAAAAGTAAACATATATGTGCTATGTACAAAGTGGGTTGAATATGAAACTTAAATAAAATTAGGCTTTTATATTGCTTGGAAAAACTAGCTGTGATGATGTTTGTTTCGATGTCCAAGCCATTTTGGATGCTAAAAGAATTTTGATAAAGTCAAACACCTTAGTTTGAACAATAAAACTCATCTATTAGTCAGTCAATATCCTACAGAAGTCTTGACCATCATGTATAAGGTTAAGCTTATCATGGACTAGTGTGTGTGCAATGATGTTTATTTATCTATTTTGAGTGAGGTTGGACTAACCAATTGTAAACTTAGCAAATATAAACTATATCATCCATGAGCATGTAGTGGTCTATAGAAAAGAAGATTTATAATATGATAGACATGTCGCAACTCGTAAGTTGTACTCCACTACTAAGCAAGCATCTATATCCCCAATGGAGGTTATCCCTATAATATGTCAATGATGCTCCACTACCAACAAGGCATATATAGCCTTGATGGAATCATATAAAATGATTGAGGATACAAATAACAAGCTATTCAATAATTCATTTTTTTTGCTTTTGATACTTTGGTGCTCTTTTTGCTTGCTTCTTTTTTTTTGCAGCTTGTCCTATTTTGGATCCTCAGACTTGGATCATGCAAATTATAGGATGAGCAAGGGAAACCATTCAATTTATGGTAATAAGACTCAAGGTGTTGTATTCCATATACTTAAAATTTTTATTAATGTGTGAGACATGATTGGTCCAAGAAAGAACTCAAGTCAGCCAAGGGAAGCCTAAAATTGCATTAGAACTTGATGACATTCGACAAAGGTTGATTGGATGAACTAGGAATGGTTGAATAACTAAAAATACTCCTACTACCAAGCAACCATGGAAGCAGATTAAAAAAGACAATATGATAGTTATGATAACTAGGTTATGCTTATTGTCTAATTTGCAAAATGAGCGAATATGCCTATGTACAATATGATTAACAAGGCACTATTAAAAAAACACATCATGATAGTTAAATATGTGACCATGATATGAACACATAATGCATATAAATGATAACAATAAAATGCGACAAAACATGTCATTGATTAATTATGCCAATTATGAATGGTTAATGCATATCAATGCATCCAAAAGGTGATTAAATCAGCACATCAGTATTTGAGTGTTATTGATGCATGACTACTGAATGAATGAATTGAATGTGAAATAATTATAGAAAGAAGAAACATTAATGTTTGCAAGATAGAAATAATACAAGAAAAAGAAGAGGGAAATAGAAAATAGAAAGAGGAAAAATGAAAAAGGAGAGGAAAGATAAAAGGACCAATCAAAGCTATGTAGTTGCTCATGTGTGACCATACAACATTAAAATGGGACTTGGAAGAAAAAAAAATAAATGGAAGAAGTTGAAAAGGAGAAGGGAAAAGGAGAGGAAAGAAGAGTAGAGAAGAAAGGGAAAGGAGAAATATGACTCATTGTGTATGACCATACAATATTGAAAGGGGATCTAAGAAGAACATGATGAAAAGAGGAGGAGAAGGAGAGAAAAGTAGAGATAAAGAATTTAAAATGTAGCATTGTTAGGCACTCATGATAAGTGGATTGAATAAAGAATTCAAAAGAATGCAAGAATGATTTTTAGCATTGCCATTGAATGCATTTTGTTGTTCTTATTTTTTTAACTATTGTTATTGTTGTTTGGAATAAGAATGTACAAGAATATGAGAGTCTTGTGTGAAAATTTCAGGTGTAGAATGCACAAATGTAAATTATATTGAGGAGTTCGATTCCATTATTCCTTTGATATTGGCTAGTTGGTAATATCCAAAACCAAATGTTTGCACAATAATTTAAGCTCCTAGCCAATTCAGAGTGAATTTATCTTGTAAATGGCATGGTTGGTTTGGATTCTATTAGTTTTCCTTTACCATAAGGTCCCCTACTTGGAAGTCATGCTCATGAACTCTATTCTTATATGCACATTGAACATGATCTTGATAGACTCGAAGATGCTCAATAACATTGATTCAACATTCATCAAGAAGGTTTAGCTAGTATAGATGAGCTTGGCGTGCAGTGTTATCATTAATGGATTCTTGGAGCAAAATTTACAAAGAGGGTATTTCTAATTCTAGGGTTATAATGGCCTCAACTTCATATACGAGTGAAAATAGAGTTGTCACAGTAGTTGTGTGGACACTTTTTTTGTATGCCCATAATGCTAAATGAATTTGATTATGCCAATCTGAGTAAGACTCTGCAACCATATTGCAAAGGATCGTACAAATGGTTTTGTTGGTAGCTTTGGCTTGGCCATTACCCTAAGGATAATAAGGAGTTGAAAAGCTATGTTGAATATTTTATTTGTTGAACATAGCTCTAACGTCCTTATTCTTGAAGCACATACTATTGTTAGAGATAATTTTGGAAGGAATATCAAAAAACATATAATGTGATATATGATGAATTCAACGATTTTGGGTCATGTCATTTTGACCAAAGAGATGAATTCCACCCACATGGTAAAATATTCTATGGAGGTTATGATGAATTTGTGTTTGCTTGATTAAGCGGGAGTGATATTACCTGTGAGGTCGAGGCCATGTTACGAAAATGACCACATGGATTGAATGGGCTACAATGCTTGCAATAATAAATGAGGTAGATTGGCATGTTGCTAGCATTTAATGTATTTATTGATATATATATGCAACAATCATGTTCTATGGTGGGCCAATAATAACCCATGCAAAAGATGCACTTAGATGTCAATTTCATTAAAATGGCCACCACACGTGTTGTCATGAGCTACAACGATGACATGATTAGCTTCTTGTGGTTCTAAGTAGCTAAGGAGAATTCCAACGTAATTTCACTTGTAGAGGATATCCCCTAAGAGGGTGTACCTTACAACTTTTTGCTTGAAGGTTATTTTATCGATGTGAGGCATATCAAAGGTAAGAACACTGAGCTTGAGGTAAAACTTGATTTGTGAAAACCAAGAATTATAAAGCTCGACTTGGATAAAATTGACATCCACATCATCAGGGGATGTCTTCTACAAAATAGAGGACCTATGGAGGGTTGTTACCTATACATGAGTGATATTTTCATGCATGTTTTGGAGGATAAGGGATCCAAGAGAGGCCATAGTGTTCATGAAGTGATTTTTGGACCTTGGTGAGGCTTCAATGTCATACCACTCTAGTTTTATAACTCCTCTGCAACTTGTTTGTACTATTTAAGTACATCACATCAAAATTGGTAAATACATTTTACTTGGTTGACACTTAAAAGGGAGTCACCAATTATCTTTAATCGCTTTACATGCATTGAAAGTGTAATTTTGAGACCAAAAATAAGAGCTTCATATTCAAAATTATTTTTGGTGTAGGGGAAGTCAAGTTTGAAAGAGAAAGGGAGTGAAGCCCCTTGAGGTGTGAAGAAAACTAATCCAACACCTTCCCCTTGTTCACATCTAAAACCATAAAAGAAGAGCATTAACGAGTCAACGTGCTCTTCAAGCTTAGTAGCATAGAATACATAGTCATTGGTGATAGGTGAAAATATTATTTTCAAAGTTGATCAAGTCCTATCTACTTATATTAATCTGGACGATTGTAATTTTGTAAGTACCTATGCATAGTATATTCTTGTAGTGTGGGGGATGAGTTCCTCTATGCCTCACAGTTCGATGGGGGAATATTTGTTCATATAGTTTTAGTTCAACCCAAACCTAGTAAAACTAAAAATTTAAATAAAGCAGATAAAAAATAGTGTTAGAAAGTCAATGCATAACAAAATTAACACACTACAAATTAAATTAACTAAAATGATAACTAAATTAAAGTTTAAAAAATAAACAAATTGCTCATAAAATAAATAAACTACACACAAAATTAAATATAAAATACACTCACACCAAAGCTAGAAATAGCATATTTGAAAATATGAGAGGATTACTACTTGGAGTGGGCTCGAGCTCCCGCAAATGATCTTACCAACTAGATGCTCATGAACACCCTCTTAATCCACTAAACCTCTCGAGCTTTTGATTGATGAAAAATAATTACAGTGCATCCGTAAAATAAAATACATTAAACAATTAAGGATATTTCTTCTAGGGTTGTTCTACATTTTATACAAATCGTAGGCAATGCCTATTACAATAACATGCAACAAAAAAATATAAATAAATCATATGCGGTTGTTTTGGTATAACGGTTGTGAATGCAACTATATTCTTCACCAAATATAGGGAGTCATTTAGTGAAATAGAGCATCCACAATTGAGAATATTTTTCTTGGAAATCATATGGTCAACGGTCAATGATGGGTGGTGCAACTCGAAACAACAAAGGACACCCATAAACAAGAATGCTTAGTGCTAGCATATATTTCTTAGTTGCGATATTGGTGCATATGCCTAGCTCTCTTTGCATCTGCTTTAAAACCTTTTTAGTTGCTTTATATTTCTCCAACTCCTTCATTTCATATAGTTGTTTTTGGCTGGTCTCAAAAACCTTTAGTTATGTAGCCCATTATTCATCGAACTCAATTTTATCCTGTATATTTCTCTTCATTTTCTAGTGCTATGCAGGGGCTGCTCTATTTCTTTTCTTTCCCTTCTTCTAATAGTTTGTGGCTATAGGTGCTTCAGGAATGAGCATCGAATATTCCTCTTGGGATGGTGACTGCTGGTCGTCCCCCATCATTTGCTCAAGTGATTTAGTGGTAGGGTGGTTCATAGACTAACTAGATCGCTATGCTTCTAAATGGGTAGATTGCTCTGCTTCCAACTGGTTTGGTATAGAGTGTTTTACATGGGTACCTTCAATATTAAAAATATCTACAATGATGAGCCCTTATTACACCATAGGGCTCCTCTGATCCTCTAAAGCTTCCACCATGGATACCTCTTGCTACACCCCTACGTCAAATTGTTGGTCGTTTGATATTGACCTCCTAGAATTAGATTGGTATACCCTCGTAGAGATCAATTTTACTCAAATTTATTAGAAGAAATTTATGGTTCCATGGCCTAGTCCATTTGGGCAACAACATCCACCTTGTTTTTATTTTTGATGAGCAACTACCACAACTGTTGCATGATGTCTTCCAACTATTGTTTCTTAGCAATGATAAATTACTGATAATTTTCAAATTTTACTTGTACAAACTTGTATTATTACTCCTAATGGGAGGATTTTGCCCTTGCTTCTAGAAATTGGCCATGGAGACCCTACTTCTTGGGTGATTCACCAAAAGAGGTTACAGTGGAAGATAAATCCTGCAAAACCTGTGTGACCTGTTCATCAATGAGGGAATGATATTATCTCTTTGAATCTGTAGATGTGCCTACATTCACACTTGAACCAAAATTAGATGGTGAAACTAACCTCCTAGGGATTAGCATTGACTAATCTACCTCCTCATACTATTGGGAGGTAGGCACCTCTACTTCTTCATAGAGGGTATCCTTATGTTACCACTACTCTTCAAAATATTCCACTGTAATCAAATTTGTTGTGATTTGTAGACGTGGTGGTGCAACTATTTACCCCTTCTACATGCCAAATTAGGGCTGAAATAAGCCCATGGTGAGCAAATACACTCTGAATGCTTGCTTTGTACCTACCAGATTCATCCTATAGAGTGCTCACAAGGTAGAATGGAATATTTATTTGGTCACCATGTTGCAGATGGTTCAAGAACCAAATGATTGATATGGATGACTGAATACCACCTAGTATAGGTGAATAATTGAACTAATTGCTTGAACACACTAGCTTCCATTAATTTGATAGGCATTACTTCGGTAACCCTACATGCGTCAGTTGCATCATTGACTGGCAAACTAATTCTTGGGTGGATGCTTCAATTATGTCTCCTTTGTACGTCCTTTCTCCCATGCATGGTAGCCTAGTAGTTGCAAATTCCTAGGCTGTGGTGAAGTCCTAGTTTTGGATGACCATACTATAGTAATTTAGCCATCCTGCTACCTCAAATTATTCATGTACTACTCTTGAAATGGCAGTCAGGTTGGTGGGCTCATTATTTTTCTAAGCATGGTTTTTTTATGGTCATCCCATGTCTGCCATGCTTACTTATTGTTATCTCTACATCCATGTAATGATTCAATGGTGACTACGCCCATGCTGATTATATGCCGAAGCATGCACCTACTTCCCATTAACAAAACATGATTACTAGACCCTTATGGTCAATGTATTTTATTTTGAGACATTCACAAGGATGTAGTTGGGATTAAATTCAGATCCTCTTCCTCCTAATTGGTGCCAAGTGGCCAAGTGTTGACAAGGGGTTTGCACAATTGGGAAAAATGAAATGTGTGGGTGCATACTGACACTTAACAAAAAAATGAATTTTATGATAACTATGCATATAATCAACAAAAAAATAATGGTACTTACCTATGTGTAGTCTGTAAAATGGGTTGTGTGACACTAGGCAACACAACATGATTAGGCAAAGCTGGATTAAGATGTACCAAAGAATCAGAAGCTTATGAATTTTTTATGTGATGTATTCCCATTGGTAATTGTTTTATTGGGCATTGTATTATTGCAGATATTGAGGTTTCATGGGTTGAAAGAAAAAACATGTGTTATTATTATTTTTTTATGGGAGTAGGTATACTTTATCATTGGGATTTGGAAGTAGGTGTACCCCACCATTAAAATATTGGAAGTAGGCGCACTCTATCTCAAGAGTAAGCCTACTACACCATAAAAAACTAGGGAGTAGGTGTACTCTATCATAAAAAATTTGAGAGTAGACATACTCCACCAAAAAATAGATATCTTCATGTTTTCTTGGGTTTAGGCACTTTATTTCTAGTGGGAAGTAGGTACCTCCTACTTTGGATATAGATGCTGCCCTCAAGGTGGGAAGTAGGTACCTCCTACGCTGGCCTGAATGTAGACATAACCTTCTTGGTGGGAAGTAGGTACTATTTACACTTGGTTGATTGTAGGTGATACCTTCTAGGTGGGAAGTAGGTGCCATATATGCTCACTTGAATGTAGGTATCGCTTTCCAAGTGGGAAGTAAGCACCATATGCACTCGCCTAAATATAGGTGCTACCTTCTAAGTGAGAAGTATGTGCCTTTCACTCTCACTCGAGTGTAGGCAAATCCTCTTTAATGGAAGTAGGTGCCTACCCTGTATTCCTAAAAAATAAGAAAAGATAGGGTGAAATGACTCTTTCCTGATAGGCACGACCACCTACAATATGCAACAGGTTCCACAATGCCCCTATAAAACAAAACAAAAATAAAAGAAAGCCTATTCTACAATGTTAAAAAACACGTATACACATAAAATTTTAATTATTATTATTATTTTCTCAACAAACGCATGAGCATTCATCATATTGCTAAAAATCATGCTGAAGATGGGGTCTCCCCCATGCTTGCATCTGATCTTGTTTTATAAATTTGAGGCATATGGTAAGGTTGTAATTAGTGTCTGTTGACTATAAAAATTACTCCACTAATAGTGATGGTTTTAATATGGATGGCTCCATTATTAATCACTTCAATCACCTCATACAGGCTCAATTACCTCTGCATGAGCTTCCCTTTCTTTCCCTGGAATCAATATTCGTACAACAATGCCCATTATCCCTCTTTGAATTATTTTAGTTGGATGTGGTGATCATGCCACATTACCCTCTATTTATACATTACTTCCATGCATTCTAGAGATTCTTATCTATATTCATCCAACCAATTCAATTGGTTAATACGTTCTTGTTGTGCAACATATAAATTTAGATTAAGCTCAATAGTAGTTTACAGAGTTTTTATTTTGAGTTCAATGGGTATGATCATATTATTCTTGTATACCAACTAGAATGGTGTGAATCTCGTGGTGGTATTCCATGTAGTTTGGTATGCCCAGAATACCTTCAAAAGATGTTTCTCCTAGTTTTTTTGTGTTGTTGCACTGTCTTTGTCAAAATATTTTCCAACTCACAATTGGTAACCTCCACTTGACCATTGGCTTGTGGGTGATATGGAGTGGTTTTATTGTGCTATATTTGGTACTATTGCATTAATTATTGTATCATATTCAAAGTGAATTGAGCTCCCTGTTCAGTGGTAATCTCCTTGGGAACACCAAATCTAGTGAATATGAATTCATACAACAACTACACTACATTATCCTCCTTAGCATTTCATAATGCCTGCTATTCAACCCACTTAGTAACATAATAAATACACACTAAAATATACCTTTTACCATTATATTATGGATTGATAGGTCCAAAAAAATCCATTTCCCACTTGTCAAATAGTTCTACATGCAAATGAGCTAGAGGGGAATTTCATCTTTTACGATTGGTCAATCCATTCTTTGATATTGATCACAATGGTTGGCATGTTTAACTGCATATTTGAATAGTGAGGGCCAATAATACCCTATCTATAAAATTTAGAATATAGTTATTTTTCTTGTAAAACACCCACCTCATGGTTCATCATGATAGGCTTTTTAAATGGCTAGGATTATTGCCTCTGCCACACATCTCATGATTTGATCAAGACCAGTTTTAAACAAACAATCATCAATCCATAAGAAGGTTGCACTCTTATCAATAAGTTTTTGAGTTTCTTAGATAGTGAGTGTAGGGGATACTTTACCGGTTTTCAGATAATTGGCCATGTCATCATACCATGGTGTCTGGTCATCCAAAGCAAAGAGATGCTTATTTGAGAATGTGTCCTCATATGTAGTGTTGTCTTGTAAAATTAATCTGGATAAAAAATTTACAACTATGTTATCTCTTTCAGGTTTGTCTACAATGGTTACATCAAATTATTGGAGTAAAAGCCACCTAATAACGCTACCACTTATAGTTGGCTTGTTCATCAAGTATTTGATAGCTGCATGATCTATATGCACAAATTTTTTATAGCCCGTGATATAATGGTAGAATTTATTAATAGCATGTACAACTACAAGGAATTCTTTTTCTATGACAATGTAAATTAATTCAGTGTCCATGAAGTTTTTACTAACATAATAAATGACATATGATTCACTTTCTTTCTTCTATCCTAGTGCTACCCCTATAATGTTGTTAGACCCATATGCATAGATATGGAACGAGAGGTCCCAATTTAGAACTATAAGCACAAGAGTAGTTAGTTTTTCTTTTAATATTTGAAATGTTTGTTCACATTAATCCATCTAGACAAACTTAGCTTATTTGGTTAATAACGTGTGCAATGGTTTGACAATCTTATTAAAATATTTAATGAAATATCAGTAGTATCCAACAGAGCTTAAGAAACTTCAAACATCTCTCTGTTTCTTGGGGGTAGGTAGTTTTCTGATGACTTCTATCTTTATTTCATCTACCTTTATCCCCTTAATATATATGTGATATCCTAAGACTATCCCATTTTTCATTAATATGAAGTATTTTTAATTACTCAAGGATAGGATGGTCTCTTGAAAATGCTGGAGTACTCTATCTAGATTTATCGTAGCTTCTTCAAAACTTTTACCATAAACGGTGAAATCATCTATGTAAACTTCTATAGTCTCTCCTACCATGTCCAAAAAAATACAAAGTATTACTTGCTGGAATGTTGCAAGTGCTTTACATAATGCAAAAGTTAAAATACGGTAGGTGAAGGTTCCCTAAGGTAGGCAAATATGGTATTTTCCTGATCCTCTTCCCCTATATGGATTTGGTTGTATCCACTGTACCCGTTGAGGAATAAAAATACTTTCATGCCAAGGTATCTAGGACTTGATCTACAAAAGGTAAGGGAAAATGGTCTTTTCTAGTTTCTTTATTTAGCATTATATAGTCCACACAGATCCTCCACTTACCATTTTTCTTAGGTATTACCACCAAGGTGATACCCATTCAATGTCTAAAATGGGATATATGAATCTAATAGATAAGATTTTTTGATTTTCAGTTTTTAGTATTTCTTTAATGGTTGGGTTATCCTCTTTTGGGGTTGCCTTAATGGTTTTGCATCATCATATTGGTAGATTCGGTGAGTGCATACTTTGGGTGCAATACCCCTCATGTTTTTATAATCCCAGGCAAAAGCAGTTTTATGGTTGTTTAATATTTTTTTTCAGTTTTTCTTGATGAACAATTGTCAGTGCATTGTCAATGTTTAATACCTTACTAGGTTCTATCTCAATTTATTTGACGTCGTGTTCCATTATACCAACAACTGAGGAATCTGAGGGAGGATGTGAAGACTCTCTTTATAATTTTTTTTTATGATTAAGTCCTCATCAATTTCATCTTCCACTTCATCGAGAGCCATCACTTGTTGTAACATAGGAAGGGCATCATCATCTATAACTTTTGAATTAGGCTCTCTCAATTCATCGATGGATTGTGTAGGTGGGTAAATGACTATATTTTTCACACTCCTTCCATAAGATATCATCATTTTTCTAGTCCTGCAACTGATGTATGCATTAGATGTTGCAAGCCAAGGGCATCCTAGTATGAGTGGGTAACCACCCAATCCTAACTTTGATTTTAGGACTAGGAAGTCTTCTGGGTATTCCCATGCATTTATAGTTATGATCACATCTTCCAGTATTTCCTCTGAGTGTAGACACCTAAAACATGTCATGTTTAGGATAACTACTCATATGGGCACATTCATAGACCATATGACTAAACCTTGGGACCTTCCAAGTGCCAAAAGTGGTTTTCACCACTCATTTGGGGTAGTCTTAGCCCATCCAAGCCTGGTCGCTATGAACCAGAGTGACTGGATTTTGGTCGTTGAATATTAGAGTGGCCAACCCTAGTCATTGCAGACGATAGTGGCTAAGCCCTAAATAGCAATTTGTTGTCAAACTAGCCTAATATTGGGTGGAAGTGGTAGTTTACATGCAATAAGGCCGAGCGGGGATAAATTTGCATTCCTCCTCACAACTAGTCTACATGAGAGACTCAAGTCTAGGTTTAGACATCAGTTTAACTTACCTTTAAACACAAAAAAAACAAAAATTCTCATGCTAACATCCAGTGTGCATGCAAAATTTAGTCCTAGGGTTTGAACATTGACCTAGGGATTCAAAAACATTATCAGGTGCAAACCTAAGGGTACCAGGCATGATTTGAGAGAATTTTTGGAGATATTTTTGAGACTTTGAGAGCTTTTCTTGTAGTGAAGCCTTGTCAGATCGAAGATCTAATTGGAGCATCTTTTAGGATAAATGAAGTGCTGATCGATTGAGAAGTTATCATCTATAGGATATTCGACCCATCAAGCATAAACGACAATCATTTTAACTTAAAAAATAATCCTAGATCCATAGACTTGGAGCAATAAAGTCATTTTTCATCTTAGCGGCCGCTATCTCTAATAGTGGCCCGCAGGCTTAGTCTAGGGTTCTTAGCATTATTTTCTTTTATTTAGCTTGTTACATGTTTTTATGCCATTAGCATAGATCTGTTTTATCACATTTACTTGCATTCATAGCATTAGTTTCTATTATCATTGAGCATATTTATGTTATCATTGGGGTTTTTGCTAACAACCTCATATGGGGAGGCAATCCTAAAAAACTAAGTGTTTACTATTGTTTTCATGCTTGTAGGACTACAGGTTCTCTAGATAGGTTATCAACATATGAAAGTAAAAGGATCCCTCTAGGAGCCAGACCTAGAGAAGGAGGCATCTGTAAGCCCTCATACAGTTCCATGTGCATCATTAGGAAGCCTGCAAGAGTGCATCACCCCTTACAATGGGATATAATACATCTGCTGCCCTATTTTGTAAGAATTGTATCAAATGAAGGGAATCCCTTAGAGGGATCTATATGTAATCGAACTTGATAAAAAGTAATAAAGAGAATTATTCATTCATTTATTTGTATTTTGATTGCATTTGTTTTCACATATTTCATTTAATGCATGATTAAGTATAATAAATCAAATAATATTTGCAAATAGAGTAGTGGACGATGTGCTGCTTCCATGGGGTCACTATAGATGGTGTTCACGGTGGGACCCTTGCCAAGTTTTTATTTTCTACCAAATGATCGACTCAAGTTTTTTGTGTGCAGGTTTAGCTGATCTGGTCTACAATGGCCTACAATCTTAGCCACTCATGCTAAAAACGACTAGAAATCAGTCGTTCTGATCAACAGTGATCGAAACTGGAGTGCAGCAGAAGATAGAATCTTTGTTCTCTGAGCTGGATTAGAGGTTGGTACAATTTTTTGATGTTTTTTGATTTTTTGTCTGCTTTTGTTTTCCTAAAATAGTGAATATTAAGACACATTTTAATTTGGAAACTAAAGAATGGAAAGGAAAGAACTTGCATCTTGCGCATCTTAGGTTTTTTTTAGATTTCCACTAGGCATTGCTAGGAACAACGACTTATGCTTGTAAAGTTCACCCTAGAATCTAGCGTGCTAGAAATCGTGTGTTGGTTTGCTTGCTTTGAGGCCCTACTAGAGGCCATATTTGCAAAAAATAGAGTGCATCCATGAAAATCATATTAGTTTATGCATTTTTATGAAAACTAAAATGTCATTTGTATTAGGCATATAGGAAATATACATTTTTGCTGTATGATGCATTTTACTTTATGCAAATTTAAAATGAACTCCACACACACACACACATATTTTAAATGTTGGGGAGTTGGATTTCATCACCAACCCTCAATTCAGTCTGGTGACATTGGCATTCATCTCCTTCCACCAACTTGCCCCCTAGATTTTCCTAGAATGGAATAAGTAACTTCTTTATAGTGGTACTAAGTTACTCGTGTTCAAACTGTCTCCCACTATTAGAACAATCATTGGTTTAGAGTGGAAGAGCTAGGTGAACCCCCCATTGGGATTTAGGGGGTGTACCCTAGTCTCTTTTTGAGAAAATCATGTTTGGCATGGCTGTTCTTGATTCCCACTATGGATGAGCCTCCTCATTCTAAATCCAAAAAAAAGAGCAAGAAAACAATAACAACAACACATCAAAAACAAAAAATAGTTTAGGGCACACATAAATTAATAATAAAGATAAATACTTGCTGGATATTGTTTGGCTATCTTTAATTACAACACAAAATACTAATCCATAAATACAATGGTCAAACCAAGAAGTAAACATCCTTGATCCAATACCAAGGTAGAATCTGAAGCAACACGTACACATAGGTGAAGTCGTAGTCACATTAAGCTACCTACTCATGAGACTGTGGGACGAAGGTCTATGAGCCTAAGAGGTGATAACTCAAATTGTGGGGGTTCTTCTTGAGAAACCCCAGTTAGGGAGACACATCATGAAAATAAATCACATAAATACAATGAGGCTTCAAGACCTCCTTCATCATAGAGACGTGAGGAGGCCTCAAGGCCCTCCTCTAGACACATGAAAACTTCTCAAAGACATGAGGAGGATTCAAGGGCTTCCTCCCAACATGGACATAAGAGGGGCTCTAGACCCCATTCTTCACATAGGGATGATTAGGTTTCCCCACCTCCATCCTCATGAAGGAACGATGGGTCCACAAAGCCTTCATCACCAAGAAGACACATGAGAGTCACAACATCTCAAACTTCACATGGGACACTTAGAATAGATCTTCCCACTGAGGGGCATGAAAATATAGTTACATCCAGTCATAGGTACCAAACAGAGGATACCCTTCACACAAGAGGAATAATTCCAATAGATTATAACCTCATTGGAGTAAATAGTACCCCACGAGATCAGCTATGGAAATCAAGACAGTTAGATGAGTTGGATCGGTTTAATTCAAGGCCAACTCCTAGAACTATAGCCACAAAATTTTTTGCATCTGGAAGTTCACTAAGTGTTACTTCTAAACGTACCACCCAACCTGGGTAAACTTCAAAGTGATCCCACAATATGCGTACTGAGTCTGATCATGGAGGCACTTATCAACACACCGAACAAGTTACATTAGCTAGCAAGAGCAAAGAAACAACAAAAACCTCTTCGAGGAATCTATGAATTAGAACCACAAGAACAAAATCAGAAAAACATGAGTCTTCTTTAATAGCGTAATCTAACCGTGTGTGATGGTTAGAAAATGCATTACGCAAAGAGCGAGAGCTAGTTAAGCTCTCAAAAATGATAAATAAAGAGAGAGACTTTTGCGTCAACATGAGCAGTGTTTAAGAGAGCAAGTTGAGCAGCTAGCTCGTATCAATTTACAAGAAAATGGTAATGATAACCAAAGAGATAAACGTGTTGGCTCACTAGAAGAAGGACACATTAGGCAAGAAGACAACCCACAATGAAAACACCACTCAAATCATGAACAAAATCAAACTGGTGGGAAAAGGGTTCCAAGAACTTGTAATTTGATTTTATGATCATGACATTAAGACAGTACCTACTGTCTTACCAGACCCTCCACTACACATTGTTTTGTCAATCAATGATTTACCTTTTAATAAGGTCTTGATAAATATAATTTCATCAATCAACATCATCACAACAACAACAATAGGGCACCTTAATATCCCCAAATCCAATATCGTTCTAGGAGCCTACACGTTAAAAGCTTTCAATGATGCTTTATGCTCTACTATGGGAACGATTGTCCTACCCATTAAGGTGGGTCATAAGACCATCCCTATGATGTGTCATGTATTGAAAGGGTTAATGCAATACAACATCCTCCTAGGGTGTCTCTCAATAAGAGATATGAATTGTGTTCCTTTCATTTTACACCAATGTGTCAAGTATGTGCACGATAGCAAAGTCTATGTGGTTCTGGCTGATGAAAATCCATTCAAATATGTCCATCAGGTGGATCTTCTAGGATATTTTGTGATTTCTTCCACCACCTATATGTAAGACCTTCAACTCCAAATACACAACTAGATGACAGAGACAAAGGGTATGAAAAGACCCATCCACATCGGCACCTCCTCTTGCACCCAAAACAACTGATGCTTCTAAGAGACCATCAACATCTAAAACTAAAGATAATCATAAGCTAAATGTACCCTTAATAAAGTAAGAAAAGCCCAAGGAATTTCTAACTATAGCCATTGCAAATAATTTCCAAGTCCCATGGAAGAAGAAGATCTCTAGGATCAAGTTGAGGAAATACTAGAACCCGCTTCGCTAGTGTCATCTATAGGGTCATCCACATCACATGCGATAATACACTTGGCAAGTATAGGGATAGGAGAATACTTTGTGCATAATATAACATTCATGGCCATCATTGAGTCTACACAAGACATTAGGCGGCCAAAATACCTGAGATCACTAGTGGGAATAGTGGTTCCACTTGGAATCCATCCTAATAAGACCAATTTTATCTATGCTGGTATGGACTACACCCAAGAGTATTCAGACATAGGAGAGGACAAGGATGAACTATTCACTATTAATGTTCATTACCTCTCTAATCTCGAGTTTGCTCTAAGATACTTTGAACATTACCATTGGCATGATTACAGTCTTGGTATATATGAGTAGGGGCGTAGGTGACCATACAAGCTACAATACCAGCTTCCCACTACCAGGTTTGTGTTAGGCTACCACATCAGAGGTCAAGATGACTCTCTAGTAGCATTCTTGGATAGATTAAGCTTGGGGTTAGGAGAAGTCATCAATTTTATTCCTTATCACCCATCAAATACAAGACATCTGATCAACGGACAAGTGGCCATGGTAAAAATGCCACCACCAGAGATTTATCATCCAAACTTCTCAATAGATGCCATCTCGATAGGTTGCATCTTGTGGGATGAAGAGCGAGAAGAAAACAGATATGTGGCAAGTGATGATGAAGCACAAGCAAGCTTACCCTATCATGGGCCTCGCTATTTACAAAGCCTTACCTTGTCTAGCCACAATGAGAGTGGATACATATTGGATGAAAGTAGATATGAGTCAGAGGACTCAACCGAAAGAGCCTACCTAGGGCCAAGGTAGTGGCCCCATAGCTTGGGGCAAGAAACTAATGCAAATAGCATCTTCATAAGTTATGAAGAATATGAGGATGAGATAGAGATGGCCTACTTGGGGCCAAGACACGTGTCCCTTGTCTTAGGGCTAGATACCAATGCTAATGGTTTTTGGATAAGTAATGATGACTATGAAGATGAGACTAATATGGCTTATCTTGGGCCTTGCCACTTACGAAAAGTCAACATACTGGTAGAAAGAGAAGTGGCACTTCGTGCCATAGACCCTGGCTTGCAGTTTTTGGGAAGACATGTTGACTTAGATGCCATTTATCATGTGATAAATCCCCTTCTACCTACATTTATGGAGCTCTTCGAACCCAATGATCCTATTATCTGGCCTACTCATGGGCCAGATCCGAAGATTCCTTTTCCTCTAGAGCCTCATCGTGAGTATGGAGGGAAAACATCTAAAACAATATCTCACCCATGTGGTCCTGGAGATTTCATTTCATCCATCAACACAATCTCTATTGATTTTACCACTCGATTTCATAACCCAAAATATCCTACTAAACCATTGTATCTTGATATAGATGCTATTGATTAGGACCGCACTGATTCACTTGTAGAGCCTGAGGATATTTTCCCTAACAAAGAGATGTTACAACCATTTCATTTTACATTAGGCTGTGCATATGATGTATTCCATGTTGGTTTGGATCCTGAGTTAGTAGGACTTGTAAATCCTGCCGATGACATTCATTTAATACCCACGCCTCACCAGCTAGAGGATGGGTCACATATGGCTGTAGAAGTGACTTTTGAGGTGGACATCAGTGATGATCCTACTCAATCAAATAAATTCAAGTTCAAAGAAAGTCTATCTCTAGAGGAACAAGCCATCATAATACCTCTACTTAAGGAGAGACCAAACCTTTTTTCTTGGACCTACAAAGACATACCAGGTCTTGATCCAAATTTAGTTGTTCACAACCTTTCATTAGATCCCATGAAGAATCCGATCAAGAAAAAGTTGAGGAAAATGCATCCAACCGTCGCTTTGATGGTGAAGAACGAGTTGCAAAAACTGTTGGATGTGATTTTTATCGTTCCTATCGACTATCCTAAATGGGTCTCGAACATGGTGCCCATGGGAAAACCTGATGAAAGAGTCCATATTTGCACAAACTTCAGAGACTTGAATAGGGCAACTCGAAAGGATTTGTTCTCATTGCCAAACATAGATGCTCTTGTTGACACCACTGCAGGCCATGAGATGCTCTCCCTAATGGATGGGTTTTCTGGATACAATTAAATCTGGATCAAAACCAAATATCAAAATAAGACCACTTTCATTACTCTGTGGAGAATATTCTATTACAAGGTGATGCCATTTGACCTAAAGAATGCTGGTGCCACATATCAGTGGGCCATGACATACATATTTCATGACTATATGCATAAAATCTTAGAGGACTACATTGACGAATTACTGGCTAAGTCTTTATTGCGACAAGAGCACGTTGAAATCCTTATAAAAGTCTTCAATCGCCTCATTGAGTAGAACATCAGATTGAATTCCAAGACGTGCATGTTTGACATAACTTCTGGTAAGCTCTTAGGGTTCATCATATCTAAGAGAGGCATTGAAGTCGATCCTGAAAAGGTAAAGGTTATATTAGAAATGGTCACCCCTACCAAAATGAGGGAGTTAAGAAGCCTACAAGGCAAGGTAACATCCATTAAATGATTTATTGCTCAATTATTAGATAAATGTTAGCCCATGAATCAGTTGCTATGTAAAGGAGTCCATTTTCATTGGGACAAAGAGTGCCAACAAGCCTTTGCAGAGATAAAAACTTACCTGGCAACATCACCAGTATTGGCTCCACCAAGGCCAGATGCACCATTTTTACTATACATATTGGCTACTGATTTCGCTTTGGGCACCATGTTGATCCAAAAGAACGCACAAGACAAATAGCAAGCTATATATTACATCAGTCGCACCTTGGTGAGTTATGAGCTAGGGTATGTGTATGTAGAAAAGTTGTGTTTGGTAGTGGTATTTGTGACCAAAAAGTTGCGTCACTACATGTTGAGTCATATAACCTACGTTATATTCAAACAAAATTCTTTGTAATACATGATGAACAAAACCTATCACAATACACGTACTGCAAAGTGGATCATGCTATTGATAGAATTTTATCTAGAGTTCATAAACCAAAAGTCCATCAAGGGACAGGTCATAACAGATCAATTAGTAGAGGCACCTCTTCAGGATAGCAAGCCTCTCACCATATAATTGCTTTATGATGCAGTATTTGCATTATCAGATCTACCCGAACCCAAAGAACCTAAGAAAGAAAGAGATATTGCATTGTTCTTCGATGGTTCGAAGTGCGAGCAAGGGGGCAAAGCAAGGATTGTATTTACCACACCGTAGGGTGCTCCATTGCCTTTATCATTCAAACTAGACTTCCATTTCACAAACAATAACATCAAGTATGAGACCCTAATCTTAGGACTTCAAACAACCATCATAATAGGCATTAAAAGATTGAATATCTTTGGTGACTCCTTGCTCATAGTTAATCAAGTCAAGGGTTTGTTCCAATGTCGATGCCCAATCCTGAAATCATAGAAGAAACTTGTTGACACCTACCTAGCCTGACTGGAATGGTATGACATCGAGGCAATCCCTCGTACATCAAATAGATTCATGGAAACCATGGAATCCTTGGTATCTTTAATACCTCATAATATATCTATGGATTTCACAACTATTCATGTTAAAGTTCTATCGCACTCAGCAATACAGCGTGAGGCTTTTGATAATCGAGAATCAGTCAACATGATCAATATCAAACCAAATTAGGATTGGTCCTTCAGAGCTAGAGATTTCTTGCAGATGACACCTTGGAGGTATTTAATCTCTCAAGGTCCTATGGAGTGTGGTACAACCATTCACCACAGGGTTGTTTCTTAATATGTATTCACAAATTTTGGAATGCAGGAGGAACAGACCATATTTTTTGTAGAGACTGTGGCTTATCAGGATTGGATTTCCCAATTATGGGATTTCCTGAAGCTCGGAGTGGTACCACAAGGTATGTCACATGCTAAAATATGAACATTTAAATAGAAGGTGTTGGTTCGGCTTTCATACACACCCCGTGAAGAATGAGCATAAAATACCAATAACACTTATACGGGATAAATCCCACTCACTTTAGGATCTTGCTGGTTATCCAAGGTGTGAGTTACAGAGTTGGGTCGAATGTCTATTCACTCTTTTCCGCTTCTGGAATAGTTTCAAGTGGACTGTCTGTTACCTTACAATGGGCTCGACCTTCGTTCAATAATGTTTAGAAGTTGTTACTTTGTTGACTATCGGATTTACAATGAGTTCTTTGATATAGCTCTTTATGTTTTAGCAGATTAAATAAAAGACAAATTTTGAAAGAAAATAAAAATGGATCATTTAACAGTAGAACAAAGAGAGTAGGGTAGGGCAAAAAAGAGAAGCTTATCTAAGTTAGTTGCAAAATCAAAACTATCAATTTCAATTACACTATTAAACTTCACAATGGAACCAATCAAAGAGGAAGATGTCCAGCTTTCTAAGATCACCTTCTACTAAGAGCATAAGACGGAGATAACATAGATTTGAAAGAAAATCATAAATAAAAGGGAAGTCGGTGTTAATCGGTATCTCTCACAAGCAGTCTAGCTCGCGCAGTGAGGACAGAGCAATTAGAACAGACCAGAACCTTAAATATTTAATTTTTCCTAGCATATAACAAACAGAGTGAAGCCTAGCAAGCATATTCAATCTTGATAACGCAGATTTACAACTAAAATAAATAGAACTTTAGTGAGACAAAAATAGAAGAAGGTGCACTTATCAAAATCCGAAAGAGATTAGGCTCCTGGCCACGCTATCATAGAAGAACGATTTCACACAATCCCCGGGGTCCAGAACAAAGCATTCAAACAAGATTTGCAGGAAATTGCTAGAATGTCTTTTATTCCAAGTTTTCACCTCGACTTTACATTCAAGAGAAGTATATATAGACTCAGGACAGACCCTGATCTTTTCAAAATATCTTCTTCCAAATATCTAAATCTTATCATAAAAATCCCACCGTCGAAGCTTTACAATATAAAGTATTTTTATATAGAGTTTCGATAAACCCTAATCACTCTGAAAATCTTCGTGTGGATCTTGCCATAAATGGAGAAGATAAGATTTGGTTTTATCCTCGTCAAATGGGCACTGCGTGTAAATGTATCTTTATCTTTCGACAAGCTGTCAGAGCATCTCATTAATTCTTCTACAAAATTCGGATGAGTCACTGACTTTCGAGGCCTTCCATCCTTGCACAGCCACCTTTGTTTGGTTCGAGTTGAGATTTTCGGCCCGTCATTACTTTTGCCATAAATTTTTTGGGCAAATGGATCCACCGAAAAATTCCTTGAAGCTTGTATTTGTGGCCGGATCTGCAAAATCTGGATGAGTCACTGACTTCCCGACATCTCTTATCTTTATCTTTCGGCAAACCGTCGAGCATCTCATTAATTCCTCGCTTGATTTGTGCCGAAATTCAGGTTTGTCTGTCTTTCTCGCCATTACTTCTGCCATGAATGTAACTGTCGAATTATTTTCTGCAAAAGAAAAACAAAAATTAGAATTAATTAATTTTCCCATTTAAATATTTCTAGGGTTTGGACGGTGTCGAAAAGCTTTTACTTCCTTTGGATGGGTGATGAAAAATTTAAAGAATGGCCAAATTTTGCAAAATGAATATAAATCCAAACATGTCGCGATATCGCGACATTTTCTTCAAGTTACTTCTTCCTTGCTTGTGCCTTCACGAAAATGGAACATGTCGCGATATCGTGACATTTCTTCACTTCATGTCTTTTAAGCTTTTGTCTTCGTGAAAATGGAACATGTCGCGATATCGCGACATTTCCTTCACTTATCTCTTTACAGCTTTGCCCTCGCAAAAATGGAACATGTCAATTAAAATGGAACATGTCGCGATAATCGCGACATTTCTACTTTTAATTGAAAATGGAACATGTAAAAATGGAACATGTCACGATATCGCGACATCGGACTTTAAAAGATTTTAGGATAAATTAATACAGTCCAGTAAAATGGAACATGTCGCGATATCAGCGACATTTCCCCTTACTTTTTAGCCTTTCCCTCAAAATGGAACATGTAAACTTAAAATGGAACATGTCACGATATTGTGACATTTCCTTCAACTTTTTAGAGTTTCCTCAAATGAAAGTTTAAAATGGAACATGTCGCGATATCGCGACATTTCCTTCAATCTTTTTAGAGTTTTCCTCAAAATGGAACATGTTTTAAAAATGGAACATGTCGCGATATCGCGACATTTCCTTCACTAGCTTTCAAGCTTTGCCCTCGAAAATGGAACATGTCGGAATCGTGAATCTTTCCTTATTTTTTTTTAAGCTTGGCTGGAAAATGGAACATGTCGGATATCGTGACATTTCTTTCTTTTTCAGTTCCTCAGCGAAAATGGAACATGTCCGAAAATGGAACATGTCGCGATATCGCGACATCGGACTTTAAAATATTTTAAGATACAATTAATTTTGAGCGAAAGTCCGACAAGTCTAAAAATGGAACATGTCGCGATATCGCGACATTTCCCTCAAGCTTTTCTTCTAAGCTTTTCCTCTCGTGAAAATGAGATAGGTCCGAAAATGGAACATGTCGGTTGGACTTTTTTGTTAATTGAATTTTGGTGTTAAAATGAACAAGTCCGAAAATGGAACATGTCGCGATATCGCGACATTTCCTTCAAGCTTTTCTTCTACTTTGCAAACTCTCCAAAAATTGTGGGTTGACTCCAGTGACTTTGTCCACCTGTATTTGGCATTTTTACATATTGGTGAAGGATCTTCCTTACTCAGAAATAAATTTAACATTTGAAAAATGAATTTTAAATTGCTCAAGAATGATCAGCTTCACATGGTGTAGAAAAAATGATGAAAAACTCAAAGTGCCTAGAATTTGATGAAACTTTACAAGCATCTAAAAAGGCCCAAAGGGTATCCAAATCTGCAAACGGAGCTTAAAAATTCATCACGGTTGAAGGGAAAATGCATTTAGAAGTTTGCTGGCCAAAAATAGAAACTGCTATTGAAATCAATGCCATATGCAAGTATACTTGGACACTTTGATGTAGGCGAAGCTTAAAAAAGGGTGCAAGCAAAATTTGGAATTAAAACCCGAAAACTCAAGAGGGTCCCTGTGAAAAAATGAAAATTAAATATTTTCAAAGGGATGGAATTTCATTTTTTTAGTGGGGGTGTGTTGCTTCTCAACAAATGGCGATATCTACGGGGAAAATAGTAGCACTATTTAGAATCCAGAACTCTAGTTTCAAAACAATTTAGACTATGTACCATGCTTTGCCACAAATATTTTCTAAAATGACTTAACTACTATCTGCTAGCTGTTAAAGTTTCCCAAGGACATACTAGGTTGAACCACTTAAGGAAGATTCTGATGTGCGATTACAAGTGTATAAACCTTCTTCCAAGGATGACCGAGGCTTCAAATGCTTGCTATGAATCGGACAGCTATTTAGATTGTGTAGGGGAAACCGAGTAGAGCTCTGTTTACTAGTTTAGCCTTTCATAGCCCCGACAGAGTTACTCTTTAGATTTTCACGACCCTGATCACAATTATGAGGTGGCATCTATAGCTTGGTGAACATGTTTGAGATGTATCCTTCGGGAGCCTTGGTTATGTGCAGGAAAGAGTGCCAGTTTTATGTTGGCTTGTCCAACTTTCACCATCTCTCTCTTTTCTTTTGAAAGATACCGATTACTGGAGTGCCTTGCTGCTTCTTTTTTTTTTTATATTCATCGAGCAATTGATCAACTAACTGTTTCAGCTCAGGTACCAACAACCTCCTTGGACGCTTTGATGTAATTTTGTGAATCGGATTCCCCTCTCATGACCAACTTTTCTTGGATTCCCTGGGAGTTCTTCAACCAAACAGTATAGTAATTTCTTCATAATCAAAATAATTGTGGCAAGCAAAATACAAAATCCAATTATCTTTCTACTGTTGTTCTAGATAACAAGTAGTCCCACTTTTTAATCCTAGCAGACTATCTCTTAAAACAGAATGAAACAAAATGAAAACACACTAGGCCAATTTTCAATGTTGATTTGTGTTTTTCTTTGTTTAGGCAAACTCAAACAAACAGGATTAAAGAGCTAACGAGGAGGAAAAAGGCCACCAGTTAAAGACAAAATTGCATAGACCTACAAAGACAAAATACATAGAACTTCAAACTTTTAAATAAAACAAAACAAAAACACACTACTTCACACTTCATTTACAATATTATACATATGCACAAAATCTTTGCAATTATTCAAATGATGTAGTGGATGGAACAACTGAGAAATAATGCTTCAGATATTGACCATTGACAGGAAGGTTTAGAAAATTACCTTCCAGGTCCTGCAGGCGAAACGCATTATTACCTAGGATTTCGGCGATCTGGTATGGCCCTATCCATAGAGGTTGCAACTTGGTGTGTTTACCTTTCTTTTCATGGGCTTTGTCCCATAGAAGCACCAAGTCTGCAAGTCTGAAGGCTTTTACTCTGGCTCTTTTGTCAAACCAGTGCTTGACTGTCTCTTGGTGTCGGCTAAAATGCTCCAAGGCTTGAAGTCGTTCATCCTGCAAATTAATTAAGTCCAATATACGAGCTTCTGCATCTGCATGATCATCAAAGTAATCTAAAGCAAATTGGTAAGTGGGCAATTTTAGAGAGATAGGAACTATGGGTTGGGTGCCATACAACAAAGCAAATGGGGAAGTCTTAAGAGCTTCTTTATGTCTTATCTTGTCGACCCAAAGTGCATACTTCAATAGTGTGTGCCATTGTCTGGGTTTGTCTACAATAGACTTCTTGATGGCATTCATCAAATTCTTATTTGTGGACTCAGCTAGTCCATTACCTTGGGGATAATAATTGGATGAAAACTTGATGACTATCCCCCTCTGGTATGCCCACTCTGCAAATTCGAATGACTAAAAAGTCGGTCCGTTGTCGCACACCAAATTCAAAGGAACTCCAAACCTGGTTATGATATTTGACTCTAAAAATCCAATCACCTCGTGGGTTGTACTTTTCATGGTGGCTGCTGCTTCAACCCATCTTGTACAATAGTCAGTGGTTGTTAAAACATACTTGTGCCCTGTTGATGAATTCGGGTTTATCACACCTACGAAGTCAAGTCCCCATTGCATAAAAGGTTTTTCTATTATAACAGGTTGTAATGGTAGAGCTCGATTAACCTGCTTGGATGCAAAGATCTGACACTGTTGGCAAGTTCTCACATGCTGATGTGCATCTTTAAACAATGTAGGCCAGTAATAGCCTACTCTCAATATCTTGTGTGCAGTAGCGAAACCTGAGGAATGCCCCGCTCCTAACTTTTCATGAAAACTAGACATCACCTCGTCTACTTCATTCTGAGAAATGCATCTTAAGAATATGCCAGCATAGTTTTCTCTGTATAAGTTGCCTCCTTTGAGTAGAAAATGAGCAGATTTCAGCTTCAGTGCTCTTCTTTGAGTTCTATTCAGGTGAGGTGGACAAATTCCAAACCTTAGCAGATGAATGATATCTCCATACCAATCATCCACCCCAAAATCCAGCTGATTAATTTCTGCCTCTACAGGTATTTCAGCAATATGTCGAGACAAACCAAGTCCTCTGATTAATTTTGTAGGTCAAATTTCTAAGTCGTATTCCTGCAGTCTCATGGCCCAATTACCTCTTAGCTCACCCAATTCATCCTGGCTTAATAAATATTTTACAGCTGGATCAGGAACTATAGCATGGACTTTGCTCCTCAATATGTAATGCCTGAATTGCTTGACTGCTCTCACCAAGGCATAGGCTTGCTTATCCAAGCGAGAGTATTTTAGCTCAGCACCCTTTAAGTTGGTACTTTTGAAAGCAATCGGGTGTTCCCCTATTTCCCTTCGTTGGGTTAAAACTGCTGCAAGTGTGTGTTCAGAAGAAAAAGAGTACAGGTAAAAATCTGCACTAAAATCTGGGCTCACCAGAACTGGAGCTTGCTTGATGGCAGTTTTGATCTCGTGGAATGCTGCTTTGGCTTCTGTTGTCCAGGCAATCTTAGCAGTTCCCTTCAGCATGTTATTTAGCGGCTTGACTATTTCTGCAAAACCAGAGATGAATTTTTTGACGAAATTAATTTTCCCAAAAAATGATCTTAACTCTTTCTTAGAGTTGGGAAAAGGTATCCCCGATATGGCTTCAACTCTCTCTGGATCCATGGAAATGCCATCTTTGGTGATTAAGTGTCCAAGGAGTTTTCCTTCAGTTACACCAAAAACACACTTCTTTGGGTTTAAAGAAATGCCAAACTCTCTGCATTTGTTGAAGACAGATTCCAAGTGCTTTACGTGGTCAAACCGAGATTTAGAAAAAACTGTCAAGTCATCCATGTAGACAACGATGCACTTACCCATGAGACCTTTGAAGGCATGATCCATTGCACGCTGAAAGGTAGCTCCAACATTTATCAATCCAAATGGCATTCTCTTGTAAGCAAAGGTTCCCCACTTGGTCGTGAAGGCAGTTTTCATCTTGTCTTCCCTTTCAACCAGTATCTGGTTGTACCCCAAAAATCCATCTAAGAAAGACATCATTTCTGAACCATTCACAATTTGTAGCACATCATCCATGGAAGGCAAAGGATAATTATCCTTTTTGGAAGCCTTGTTCAAGTTTCTAAAATCCACGCACAAGCGGATTTCTCCATTCTTTTTTCTAACCGGTACTAAATTGGCTACCCAAGTAGAATGTCTGATGGGAAATATAATGGCAGCACTCAATAATTTCTCCACCTCCTTCTTGATGAGGGGTTCCAACAAGGCGTTGACATGCCTCTGTTTCTGTCGGAAGGGTTTGCAGGACTCCTTTAAAGGTATTATATGGGTGTAAACTTTTGGATCAAAAACCTTTAGGTCTTTATAAGACCAAGCCATAACATCCTTGGATCTGTGAAGGAATTCAATCATATTCTTTTTAATTTTAGGGTCACAAGCTTTAGCTAACTTAAGGTGTCTGGGATCTTCTTCAGTCCCCACATTTAGTTTTTCAGTTTCACCACCTGCTATACCAATAGAACTTCCTCTTTGTTTAATTTGGTCGATATCAAACAGTCGCTCAAGTTCTACCATTCCTTTCAAAATTCTATTATCTTTCAAACTCATCATCCCCCTTTCATCATCAAACTATTCCAGCATAGTATCCTTTTGACCATCATCAATTATAGCATTTTCAAATGCATTGGTATTCTGTAAAAAGTCTATAATTTGTTGGTCGTCAAAAAAGACTTGAAAATTGTCTACGTTATCTGGAACCGAAGGACAAGGGATTAATTCGATTGAAAATTTCTTCCATTTGAACTCCTCTAATGGCTTCAGATTTGTGGCTGATGAAGCTAAGACATCTGCAAGTGAATTCTCCTCTCTAGGAATGTGTGTCAAATTAAAAGCATCAAAATCCTCTATGAGATCCCAAGCTCGGTGTTTATATCTTTTCAGGTAAGATGCCTTGCATTGAAATTTACCTCTAACCTGATTAGCCACCAACTCTGAGTCTGTGAAAACCTGGATATTTTTCACACCTTTATCTAAAGCAAATTTCAATCCCAGCACTAGTGCTTCATATTCTGCCAAATTATTTGTGCAAGGAAACTGCAAGCGATAAGACATAAAATAGGTCTGATCTCTAGGTCCTTTAAGAACTGCCCCTATACCAGAACCTTGTTTGGACTTAGCTCCATCGACATGAAGCATCCAAACTTCATTATCATGATCAAGATGAGCTTTAACAGGTTTCCCCTTTTGTGCAGTTGTCAGATTATAAACCCCGATATCTACATCAGCAATATTAATAGTCTCATTCTTGGCATTATACTCAGTGATTACGTGTTTATATCTAGGTTCTCTTTCGATTCTCAACTGATTTGCAACACCTTTCCAAGGTAACCACATATGTGAGAAATCAGTCGCCAAGTACCCATTCAAAGACTTTGACCAGTCTCTGCTCAGAAGCATTCCGTATCCCACGGGAATATCTACCACCTGAATGTCAATTTTGTGTTGTGCTCTCGGCTCAGATGCTAGTTGGATGTGTATATTCTGAAGTTCACCTACCACCTTAACCTCAGTTTTATCCAATTGGATGACTCTTCTCTCGGACTTCATAGGGGTTAAACCCAACTGTTGACAGATGGCTAGAGGCATGACATTGGCTGAAGCACCAGAATCCACCAGACAGTTGTGTAGATTCTTCCCAAATATACGGACAGTTAGCAGGAAAGGCGGAACTTCTGTCCTTTCTTTATACATGGCCAAGTTTGCATTCGCTATCTTCTTCCCCTTTTCTAGAGGTTTGGCGGTAGGCTCAGAGTATGTCTTAATCAAATTATCCCTTTGTTCAGTAATTTGAGCCAACTCATGAAGAGTGATGTTAGCCTTGATCTTCTTCATATCCTCCACTATGTTGTATCCTTTATTGAGTGAAGCAAAAAATCCACTTGGTACTCTTGGATCTCCTCCCTTGGGTGGAGGTGGGTTATTATTTGAAGATGGATCTGGAGGAACATTATGGGAGTTGTCCTGGAGGTGTAGATGTAGTATTAGGCTCCAGATTTTTGTTCCTGAGGTTATAGTTGTCCCTTCTATACTGTTGAAAGGCTTGCACTTCATCCATAGGCATCTCCACAACATTCTCTGACTCATCTGGAAAAGTGAAAGAATCTAACACCATAGCTGTACTATGTTTGGATGAACCTGGACCATCAGCATTTCTTTGGTTTTCAGGAAAAACCAACTCACCAGATAAAGCTTCAAAGGCATTGCAAAACTCCAAACAATCTAATTCCCCGTGCTGAGATGTTCCGTGTATCCTGCACCAGTTGGGCAAAGCCAAGTCACAAATATTCACTTCATGCCCCTTACCTTTATAATCCTTATTGGGTTCATAGGGTGGTCTAGTGAATCTATTCTGTTGATAAGGAAATCTATTTGAGTTGTCCCCGGTGGACACCTGCCTTTTGAAACTCAAAAAGTCATTTGCCAACTTCTGGACCATCTTTGAGACTTCCTCAACTCTTGTTTTATCAAATTCTTTCTCTGTATTCTGTACATGTTCAGCATGTGTTACAGCCAATGGATTTCCTATTGGTGGAGTTTGGCCTGATGGCAACATCATTTGATGTGGGATAGGATTTAAAATAGGAGTATTTTGTGTAACAAAGGGAATTAGAGGAGCGTTCAAAGGTTGAGGTCCTAATTGTCTTTCAAGAACCAAAGCTTCTCTATATGCCTCTGTTAAATTAGTAATATTTGCATCTCTCTTCAGGAAAATAGAGGTCACTGGATCTAGGGAATTCCTAAAAATTTCCAATGCTAGGTCTGCAGTTGGCACATAATGACCCGTCAATCTACCATAAGCTTTTTGAAACCTGACATTGAAAGATCTGACAGTCTCATTGATTCCTCTCTTAATGCTGGAAAACTGTTGATATAACACACTGGGGTCAATCACTTCCCCAAATTGTGATACAAAAACTTTCTCTAGGTCATTCCAACTGGTAATAGAATCATTAGTGAGATTCAAAAACCAGTCGTATGCTCCCTCCTGGAGGGTGAATGGGAATAACCTACAAGCCACATCTTCATGCTGCACATTTAACAACTTTAGAGCATTTTTATATGCCACTAGATGTTCTTCTGTTGTTCTAATTCCATCATGTTTGTAGGTAGGGAGATACTTCTCAGGATTTCTGGGCAAATCATGCGTTGCACCAGGAATATTCAAAGCAGTGGAACCCAACCAGTTCGCCATTACTACCTGATTGACGATGATATTTTGAGTTGCAGTTGGAGGAACTACAAGGGGTGACAAAACTACACTGGACAAAGACTTGGCCCTTCTGAGGCTACTTCTCCTTGGGGTTTCTAACTCAGGCACAAGGAGCTCTCCGGCTCTGGAGTGGGACCTGGTTACTCTATAGGTAGAATCCAGCTTTTCACAAGCAACTCACAATCCTTAACAAATACTGAACGGAGTTCAGGGCCCTCCTTCTAGCGCCAATTTTAAATGTTGGTTCGGCTTTCATACACACCCCATGAAGAATGAGCATAAAATACCAATAACACTTATACGGGATAAATCCCACTCACTTTAGGATCTTGCTGGTTATCCAAGGTGTGAGTTACAGAGTTGGGTCGAATGACTATTCACTCTTTTTCGCTTCTGGAATAGTTTCAAGTGGATTGTCTATTACCTTACAATGGGCTCGACCTTCGTTCAATAATGTTTAGAAGTTGTTATCTTTGTTGACTATCGGATTTACAATGAGTTCTTTGATATAGCTCTTTATGTTTTAGCAGATTAAATAAAAGACAAATTTTGAAAGAAAATAAAAATGGATCATTTAACAGTAGAACAAAGAGAGTAGGGTAGGGCAGAAAAGAGAAGCTTATCTAAGTTAGTTGCAAAATCAAAACTATCAATTTCAATTACACTATTAAACTTCACAATGGAACCAATCAAAGAGGAAGATGTCCAGCTTTCTAAGATCACCTTCTACTAAGAGCATAAGACGGAGATAACATAGATTTGAAAGAAAATCATAAATAAAAGGGAAGTCGGTGTTAACTGGTATCTCTCACAAGCAGTCTAGCTCACGCAGTGAGGACAGAGCAATTAGGACAGACCAGAACCTTAAATATTTAATTTTTCCTAGCATATAACAAACAGAGTGAAGCCTAGCAGCATATTCAATCTTGATAACGTAGATTTACAACTAAAATAAATAGAACTTTAGTGAGACAAAAATAGAAGAAGGTGCACTTATCAAAATCCGAAAGAGATTAGGCTCCTGGCCACGCTATCATAGAAGAACGATTTCACACAATCCCCAGGTCCAGAACAAAGCATTCAAACAAGATTTGCAGGAAATTGCTAGAATGTCTTTTATTCCAAGTTTTCTGCTCCTCGACTTTACATTCAAGAGAAGTATATATAGACTCAGGACAGACCCTGATCTTTTCAAAATATCTTCTTCCAAATATCTAAATCTTATCATAAAAATCCCATCGTCGAAGCTTTACAATATAAGGTATTTTAATATAGAGTTTCGATAAACCCTAATCACTCTGAAATCTTCGTGTGGATCTCGCCATAAATGGAGAAGATAAGATTTGGTTTTATCCTCGTCAAATGGGCACTGCGTGTAAATGTATCTTTATCTTTCGGCAAGCTGTCAGAGCATCTCATTAATTCTTCTACAAAATTCGGATGAGTCACTGACTTTCGAGGCCTTCCATCCTTGCACAACCGCCTTTGTTTGGTTCGAGTTGAGATTTTCGGCCCGTCATTACTTTTGCCATAAATTTTTTGGGCAAATGGATCCATCGAAAAATTCCTTGAAGCCTGTATTTGTGGCCGGATCTGCAAAATCTGGATGAGTCACTGACTTCCCGGCATCTCTTATCTTTATCTTTCGGCAAACCGTCAGAGCATCTCATTAATTCCTCGCTTGATTTGTGCCGAAATTCAGGTTTGTCTGTCTTTCTCGCCATTACTTCTGCCATGAATGTAACTGTCGAATTACTTTCTGCAAAAGAAAAACAAAGATTAGAATTAATTAATTTTCCCATTTAAATATTTCTAGGGTTTGGACTGTGTCGAAAAGCTTTTACTTCCTTTGGATGGGTGATGAAAAATTTAAAGAATGGCCAAATTTTGCAAAATGAATATAAATCCAAACATGTCGCGATATCGCGACATTTTCTTCAAGTTACTTCTTCCTTGCTTGTGCCTTCACGAAAATGGAACATGTCGCGATATCGCGACATTTCCTTCACTTCATGTCTTTTAAGCTTTTGCTCTTCGAAAATGGAACATGTCACGAAATCGTGACATTTCCTTCACTTAGTCTCTTCTAAGTCTTGGCTCTCGCGAAAATGGAACATGTCCGAATCGCGAATTTCCTTCACTTGTTTTCTCAAAATGGAACATGTCGGATATGACTCTTACAAATGGAACATGTCGGAATCGTGACATTTCCTTACTTTAGTTTGAAAATGGAACATGTGGAATGTGACATTCTTTAGTCTTTTAACTAAAATGGAACATGTCGCGATATCGCGACATTTCCTTCAAGTCTTTTTCAAGCTTTGCCCTCGAAAATGGAACATGTCCGAAATCGCGACATCTTATTCTAGTCTCAAAATGGAACATGTCGCGATATCGTGACATTTCCTTCAACTTTTTCAAGCTTTGGCCCTCGAAAATGGAACATGTCGCGAAGTGACATTTCTTAATTTCTAACAAATGGAACATGTCACGATATCGCGACATTTCCTTCAACTTAATTTCAAGCTTTCCTCAAAAATGGAACATGTCGAATGCGACATCGTTAGTAACATTTTAAAATGGAACATTTAATCTTATTTACATAATTTTAAGTCAAAATGGAACATGTCGCGATATCGCGACATTTCCTTCACTTAGTCTTTTTTCAGCTTTTGCCCTCGCGAAAATGAGACATGTCCGAAAATGGAACATGTCGCGATATCGCGACATTTCACTTCAAAAGATTTTCTTGATAATATATTTGCGAAAATGAAGGGTCCGAAAAATGGAACATGTCACGATATCGTGACATTTCCTTCAAGCTTTTCTGAGCTTTTCCTCAGCGAAAATGAGACAAGGTCCGAAAATGGAACATGTCGCGATATCGCGACATTTCCTTCAAGCTTTTCTTCTACTCTGCAAACTCTCCAAAAATTGTGGGTTGACTCCAGCGACTTTGTCCACCTGTATTTGGCATTTTTACATATTGGTGAAGGATCTTCCTTACTCAGAAATAAATTTAACATTTGAAAAATGAATTTTAAATTGCTCAAGAATGATCAGCTTCACATGGTGTAGAAAAAATGATGAAAAACTCAAAGTGCCCAGAATTTGATGAAACTTTACAAGCATCTAAAAAGGCCCAAAGGGTATCCAAATCTGCAAACGGAGCTTAAAAATTCATCACGGTTGAAGGGAAAATGCATTTAGAAGTTTGCTGGCCAAAAATAGAAACTGCTATTGAAATCAATGCCATATGCAAGTATACTTGGACACTTTGATGTAGGCGAAGCTTAAAAAAGGGTGCAAGCAAAATTTGGAATTAAAAACCCGAAAACTCAAGAGGGTCCCTACGAAAAAATGAAAATTAAATATTTTCAAAGGGATGGAATTTCATTTTTTTAGTGGGGGTGTGTTGCTTCTCAACGAAGGTAACAAGGTACATATTATTGGGAGAGATCCTTTATAGACAAGGTTATGATGGAATGCTCCTCCGTTGTATTGAGCTGCAAGAAGCATCCTAGGAAATTTCACAGGCTCATGATAGTACATGTGGTGATCATTTTAGTGGCATGGCTATCATTAAGCGCATATTGAGAATGGGCTACTATTAGCCCACTATGAAATAATATTATTGCAAGTATGTCAAGAAATGCGTTAAATGCCAGCATCACACAAACCTCACTCACTTGCCATCCCAAACTTTGCAAACCATCTAAGCAGCATGTCCCTTCTCACAATGGGGACTAGACTTAGTTGGGAAGATCTCACCCCCATCCTCGAGTCGACACACATTCATCATAACAACCACTAAGTACTTCACAAAATGGGTTGAAGTGATCCCCTTGACATCGACAACTGGACCAAGGATTGTGGAGTTTATACTCCACAATATCATAAGTCATTTTGGGATCCCTTCAAAAATAATATCGGATCATGGGCCATATTTCAAGAATAAAAATGTGAGTGCTTTAATGAAAAAATACCATATTCAACACAATTTTTCAACACCCTATTATCCGCAAGCAAATGGGTAAGCAGAAGCCTAAAAAAAAACAATAGTCTCCATATTGAGGAAGACAGTGAAAGATAATCATAAGGACTAGCATCTACAATTGCCTCTTGCATTATGGGCATACAAGACTAGTGTGCGGGTGCCCACTGGGGAAACACCGTTTTCACTTGTATATGGCACTAAGGCCATCATGCCATTAGAGTTGGAAATTACAACCCTACACATAATAGTGTAGGACTTCATAGATGATAACACCGTGCGACAAGGCCGCCTTGATCAATTAATGCTTCTTGATGAACACCGAGTCAATGCCTTGGAGCATCTCTACATTTATCAAGATCATCTTGCACGAGCTTACAATAGTAAAGTCCACTTAAGAGAATTCAAAGTTGGGGATCTTGTGCTCAAAGAAAACCAGCAAAACTCAAATTTGTCACCGCACCTACGAGATAAATTTATGGTAAATTGGATAGGCCCATACATAATCTCAGAAAGGGTTGGGCTCGGAGCAGATCACCTCACATCGTTGGATGGTGTTGAAGAGCATGAGCCTCTCAATATCATTCACTTAAAGGTATTTTATACATAAAACACAAAAACATTCAAATATGCCAAAAAAATACAAAAACAATACAAAGCATCAAAAATACAAACAAATCATAAAAACATAAAAATTCAAAGATAATAAAAATGCTCCAAGGGTATCCTCACACCGCTTGGTCACCTTAATAAAAATGCTCCAATGGTATCCAAACCTCTTGGTAAAATTCCATCAAAATGCTCCAAGGGTATCCAAGTCGCTTGGTCAAATTCCATCAAAATGCTCCAGAGGCATCTTCATGTTGCTTGGTCGGTTTAATAAAAAATGCTCCAAGGGTATCTTCATGCCGCTTGGTAACCTTAATAAAAAATGCTCCAAGGGTATCTTCATGCCGCTTGGTCACCTTAACCAAATTTGCTCCAAGGATATCTTCTCGTCGCTTGGTCAAACCTTAAAAGCCCCAAAGGCACAATAAGCCCTTTGGTAAAAATAAAATCAAAGATACAAAAACATTCAAATATGCCAAAAAAATACAAAAACAATACAAAACATCAAAAATACAAACAAATCATAAAAACATAAAAATTCAAAGGTAATAATAATAAAAAAAGCTCCAAGGGTATCCGCAAATCGCTTGGTAAATTTCCATCAAAATGCTCCAAGGGTATTCAAGCCGCTTGGTCAAATTCCATGAAAATGCTCCAGGGGCATCTTCATGCCGCTTGGTCGATTTAATCAAAAATGCTCCAAGGGTATCTTCACGCCGCTTGGTCACCTTAATCAAAAATGCTCCAAGGGTATCTTCACGCTGCTTGGTCACCTTAACCAAAATTGCTCCAAGGGTATCTTCTCACCGCTTGGTCAAACCCTAAAAGCCCCAAAGGCACAATAAGCCCTTTGGTCAAAATAAAATCAAAGATACAAAAACATTCAAATATGCCAAAAAAAGAAAAACAATACAAAAAAAAATCAAAAATACAAAAACAATACAAAATAATCAAAAGCACAAAAACAATACAAAATAATCAAAAGCACAAAAACAATGCAAAGATAAAAAATACAAAAATATTTGCATCTTACATTTGCATCCACATAGTTGCATTGCATTAAATATTCATATCCAGTACATTCATATATGTTATAGTCACACTCTTGCAAACGATGCCATAATTTGTATCGCAACGACGTGTACTCGAATCCATATTCACCCATTCATCCATGTGTGTAACTGTGTTTTTCAACACAATCACTTCTTGTTGCTATAAGGAATAGGCTAAGGTTTTTCGGTCATTCAACCATACCTAGTGGTCTTATCAGATTTTGTGGAAATCCATCTTGATTAGTAGAGGGTAAGGTCTAGTCATGATAATGCCTTGGATATTCAGGATCCCATCACTAATTGACACATTACAATTCTAGTTGGTACAAGGGAAAGATGAAAGTTGCAAAAGTGGTCTAGGTTACATTAAGAAAAAAAGGGTCTTCCTTGCTTATCCCCCTGTGCGATCGGTTCAAAGGTGCTGAGAATTGGCAAAAGGACAAGTTCCACCCTACCTAGTTAAAATCCCCTGCTTTTACCAAAATAAGCAAAAATTCCAAAATCAAGCAAAAATCAAAATCAAAATAAACAAGTGATTATCATAACTACATAAATCCCTTGCTCAAGAGAAAAACAAAAAAAATCAATAAAAAATAAATTATTTTCATCACTAAGCATGAGCAAGTATCCCAAATAATATGAAGAAAAGAAGGGAATGGAGCTTGAATCCCTAGAATTATCAACATTGTACAAATCGAAGGGTGATCCCCATTTTAGGTTGGTGTACAACCAGCTTGGCAATGGTAGTATCCTTACGCATGATGATATGTCTATCACAATAGCATCTTGCATTTGTGCAGACCAATGTTTGCATGTGGATGAGCTAGCTTTGGGTGACCCAATATTGCCTAGTGGTATAGTCCAACTAAGTCCAACATAGGATTAGATGAACACTTGAGGATCCTCGATCTTAGAAATGGGTTGAAAGAATCCCACCTGACATCACAGGAAATGCTTGAGTTCTATCTAAATATATCATTTGCACACATAGAGATAATGAATATCTAGGTCCATGATGAAAGCCTTGCTTTTCAAAAGTCTTGTATGGTCAGTATGCAACTGTTGATAGGGTAACTAGAGTGTTTGAGTCTCAGGAAAAACATCAAAACTTCTTACATAGCAAAAAATCATATCGTCAATCACATCATCAATTTTCTTTATGAGGTTTTGTGAATTAAGGGGTATTATCAAAGTAATCTAGATACCGAATAGATGTCAAAAATGATATTTACATGGCCATTGGCTATTTTGAATATTTTAAATTACAAAATCTTATCAAGAAAGTACATACATTCCACACCATTACATTTCACATATGGATGCTTAAATAATTAATTCTTGTGATAAGAGTGATTATTTACATTCATGACTAATATACTTTCTGTGGTGTCACCCATTAGATTGTTAAACTCATATCATATGCATTCCTTATGTTTTAAGTGACTAAAGCATATAGGTTCATTCACATTAAATCAAACACCATATAGATGATGCATTACACATTGCATTTACCATAACATAACACAAGTCGAATGCATACAACTAAAGCAAAAATTAAACTTGCATTTAACAATAACATTGTAGCCATAAATACATAGTTCATAACTCATCAATTTACATCTAAGATCACATTATGGCATCCAAATGCATTACATTATAAAGCACTAATCAAGTCATGTAGGCAGTATCCATATGCACCACATCATATAGCCATAATAAAAACACATAAAACCCCATGAGCATCCATATATCCATACATCATAATCCACATATGCATACAATCATAAATATATCGTTAAGCCAACTCATGATACATCATATCATGTCACAATAATCAGATCATATGAACATATGCATCATCATAAATATCACCTATTATCTAACATATACATCAACTTATCATAAGGCCATCATCACATCGCATAAATAAAACAAAAATATGAGAAAAAAAGGATACACAGTAAATCATAATGCAAGGATCTCATATAAATATGTGTGTCAAATACGTATATGTACAAAATACCCGTAGGCTATAGTCATGCAAGTCAGATAACCTAAAAAATAAAGCTAAAGTACATTATGAATCAAAGTGGGCCTACGCCCCCTATGTCACCACCCCCTATGGTTGGATCTCGAGTAGAATGATGTGAGTCTATTGGTATATCTGTATGAGTCTGGGTCCTCTGTTTAGGTCGGACGAAAGATTACCCTAAGGTAGAGCGCCAGTTAACCTATGATCCACCTACACCTATCCTCTCCCTAGGAGTGGCTCCTAGCCTCCTAATCTACATCTGGAGAGCGGTAATGTAGGCTGCATCATCAAAAATCTTTGCATCATACTCATCCAACAAGCCCTGTATATGCTTGGTCTCTGCACCTAGATCTTCCCTTGTAGGATCCTATGAAGTACGAGGAACAACAACAAGCTGCACCCCAACAACACCACTCCTGATAGCATCCTGTAATACCTGTATCTGTGTTGAGAGCTATGCTATAGTGGCATATCGTTGTTGTACCTAGATCTTGGCTGACTAGAGCTTGACCTCTACCTCATGCAGCTATGCCCTAAGAGGAGAATCTCTCTCCTTAGGATCCAACTCCTCCTCCTCTGTAGGAGCCTCCTGCTCCTCTACTACCACCTACTCTGTCTATTGGTCCCATCCCTTAGTCCTAGCTCGAACTCTTTGCCCTGTTGGATCAGTGCCTCCATCACCACCATCACCCTCGTGGCCCAGACTGCCATCACCATGCCACAATCGATCCCCCCACCACTATGTAAAAGCATCCTTCACTCCCCCATAAACACTTGCATCAACTCCTGAAGCATCCTCATCATCGATAAGCTCTATGATGTGGGATGGAGGAAGGTCTCTCTCTGTTGGGATGCACATATATAGGGGGACAAGGGGCTCATCCTGCTGTAATATGTACTAACGAAGGATGTGAGAGTAGAAGTACTCTATGATGCTGCCTTTATGACCAATGATCCACCACTTGTGCTGCATCCTAGCTATAAATCTGGCTGGATCATCCTAGGTTGGGCAATCATGATATGGGCACCATATGATATCTTGGGCCTGCAACCTAGTGAAATAAGTAATGTAATGGGAGAGTTCCCCTGCATGAGGGTAGCTCTTGTGCTCATTGCGCTCTCAAGCCCATTTGGTGGCATAGCATTGCATCGAATCATCAATCTCTATGATCTCTATGGGAAGCCCTCTGGGATGATCTACACAAATGTTCTCCCATCCCCATATCTATAGAAGCAAGCTGCAAGTGATGTTGGCATGACCCCATAGAAAGATGTGATACAACTCATCATAGCACTATGCTAGCAAAGTGCTCCCCCATGCATAGATGATAGGGTCCTCACTATTCAACAAATCTTGAACCATCACAAAGAGGTTCCAAAGGAACCTCAAGCCTGAGCAATCTGGGAGAAGTAGGTTGCTGAAAACCATCAAAAACACCGCATGTCTCTAAGAAAAGACCCTCTCCCTATACCATTGCAGAAAATATACACCTCTAAATTTGGTATCCCAAAAGGCAGCATCAACATGCCTCCCGAACACCCGAGCAAATACTGCCTCACGATCATTAGTGGCCAAAGAAACAATGGCCACTCCTTAAAAAGGAATCCAAAAAATCCTGTATACATCCTCCGGTGTGATAGTCATCTCACCGATAGGAAGGTGGAAGGTGTTAGTCCTGGGATCCCATCGGTGAGCCAGGGCCGTGAGGAGGCCTAATATGATATAATCTGGGGTAGCCTAGTCGTATACTATAATCCATGGGTATTAAACCATGACCAATTCACATCATCCATATGTGGTAGGAGGTCAATTAAGAGCTTAAGGTCCCGAGCCTGAGCAGAAAGAATCTAAGGACAAAAATAAAGGTATTACTATAGTGCATCTAAGGCATAAATCACACTAAAACATGAAAAAAGGTGCAAATAATGATAGACTATCCTAAGTATAAGTGAAAGAGGAATAAATGCACCTAATCATGCAATAAATTTTAGAAAAGCAACTCAAAAATTCAAAAAAATCAATTAATCATCTCAAAATATAGAAAAAAAAAAAAATTTCCTAAGGTTTCCTAGTCACTTTTGTCTACAACGGCTAGAAAGTAGCTATTGATGCTGGCAGCGACCAAACCCCAATGATCAAAATTTTTATCGTTGAGATTTGAATCGACTTCTGCCATTGACAGTGGCCAAGCTACGGGCCAAAATGGCTACTCTATGCGGCAACACTAGGCCAAAAACATCAAATAAAATTACAAAAAACACAAAAAGGGGGTAAGCCCACCAAAAAAAATCCCAAACTAAGCCTATATATAGGTTTGGTTCGTTGTCAGCAAGTTTAATGAGGTTCATTCACCGATTACTTAGTATGGTTCATTTTTACTAAAAAATGAGCAAGGTTAAGGTTTCGAAGAGTACCCGAGAAGCCCCAACTCCTCCACTCATAGATGCCTCACCTTGCATAGCCATGGTCCTCATTGATAAGCTCTCCAAAGACACAAGAAGTCACTTTCACCCTAGATCTCAGAAAAGCAAATTGCTAGCTAGGAAAAGTGAAAAGTCAAAACCCTAGGCTGCTTTTATATTTACCAAGTTATGCCTCGACCGCTACGGTCATCAGCAGCCCAAAATTCTTAGCCGCTAAGGTCGAGAGCGACCACAAACATGCATTTGGGGGTCACTGGATATGACAACATCCAGCAGCACAAGAAAAAAATAGAAAAACTCCTTCCAGGAGGGACAAAAAAAAAAATCAAATAAGCACATTTTATGGTTCATAATCATCATGATGATCAAAATAACAAAAAATTCACATAAAAAAAAAATCTCAAGCCTCGTATCCAGTTACTTACTCTATCAACTCGGCGGTTCCAACGATTTGCACTCCATGCAATTCGGTGAGATAAGTGAGTTACCATAGGGCTGCTTGGGGTAAATTAATCATTTTGGAATTATGATGTGCCTCCTCAATCCTGAAGAAGACCAAGATGGTCGGACTACTCCACGGGTGCGATAGAATCATCTTAATTCCTTTATAACATCAAAACACCGAGCCAAGTGATTCAACACAAGCCTAAATAGAATCGCTCATCCTAACTCCCTAAGAAGGCTATTTATGGCCGGACCGCTCCCCGGGATAGGGATGAATGATTATCAAAAATAGTGAAGTCACACTTGGATGGGGGATTGCCCATTAAAAGAACAAAAACTAGAAAGAAGCCAAACCAGTAATATTGGTCAAGCGACTTGTCGCTTCATTCATTATCTTTCCCTCATAAATTCGTTGTGTGAGGGGGTAGTTCAAATCTTCAAATAATCATAATCAAAGTCAACCAAATATCACTCAATCATATCAAGATCGCATTCATCCTACGGATCATTGCAAGCAACTATCACATAACTTCCCCCATCTGTTGGGTTCATAAGCAAATATAACATACCAATTTGTAGCTCTCCTCTGGTCGGTTCTATTATAGTGACATAAGCTACCCGATTACATTTGAGGAATGAGTGCAAGTGAACATGTGCAAGCTTCTTGCAAAATTAAGCCTTCAATCATGTTGAAGCAATGATTTAGGGATGCACACCATCTTGCCTGGCTGGGCCATCTAGAGTTGATTAGACCAATTATCATCATACACCCTACAAACATAGCAGTCTACATTTTTGCTCCACACTGTATTTTTCCCACATATTGCATCATAAAAAGGGGTATCTGTAGACACCTAAAACAAGTCATGTTTAGGATAACTACTCATATGGGCACTTTCATAGACCATATGACTAAACCTTGGGACCTTCCAAGTGCCAAAAGTGGGTTTCACCACTCATTTGGGGTAGTCTTAGCCCATCCAAGCCTAGCTGCTATGAACCAGAGCGACTGGATTCTAGCCATTGAAGCTTAGAGCGGCTAGCCCTAGCCGCTACAGACAACAATGACTAAGCCCTAAATAGCAAATTGTCATTAAACTAGCCTAATATCGGGTGGAAGTGGTAGTTTACATGCAATGAGGCTGAGTGGGGATAACTTTACATTCCTCCTTACAACCAGTCTACATGAGAGACTCAAGTCTAGGTTTAGACATCAGTTTAACTGGCCTTCAAACATAGAAAAAGATAAAAATTCTCATGCTAACATCTAGTGTGCATGTAAAATTTATTCCTAGGATTTGAACTTTGACCTAGGGCTTTAAAAAAATTATAAGGTGCAAACCTAAGGGAACCAGGAATGATTTGAGAGACTGTTCAGAGAGCTTTTTGAGACTTGGAGAGCTTTTCTTGTAGCGAAGCCCTGTCAGATCAGAGAGCAAATTGGAGCACCTTGTAGGAGCAATGAAGTGCTGGCCGATTGAGAGGTTATCATTTGTAGGATATTAAACCCATCGAGAATAAACGATAATCATTTCAACTTTAGAAATAATCCTAGATCCATAGTCTTGGAGCAATAAAGACAATTTTCATCTTAGCGGCCATTGTCTCGGATAGTGGCCCGCAGGCCTAGTCTAGGTTTATTAGCATTAGTTTCTTTTATTTAGCTTGTTACATGTTTTTACACCATTAACATATATCTGGTTTATCACATTTACTTGCATTCATAGCATTAGTTTCTATTGTCATTGAGAATATTTCTGTTATCATTGGGGTTTTGCTAACAACCTCATCCGGGGAGGCAATCCTGAACAACTAAGTGTTTACTATTATTTTCATGCTTGTAGGACTACAGGTTCACTAGACAGGTTATCAACATATGAAAGCAAAAGGATCCCTCTAGGAGCTATACCTAGAGAAGGAGGCATCTGTAAGCCCTCATACAGTTTCGTGTGCGTCATCGAGAAGCCTGTGAGAGTGCATCACCCCTTGCAAGGGGATATCATACATCTGCTGTCCTATTTTGTAAAATCTATATAAAATGAAGGGAATCCCTTAGAGGGATCTATATGTAACCAAACTTGAGAAAAATCAATAAAGAGCATTATTCATTCATTTATTTGTATTTAGGTTGCATCTGTTTTCACATATTTCATTTAATGCATGATTAAGTACAAATAAATCAAATAATATTCACAAATAGAGTAGTGAACGGTGCACCGCTTCCTCGAGGTTGCTACAGAGAGTATTGTGGATCTATCTACCAATTGTAACACTATTTTTTTTGATTTCATATTTATTAACTATAGCCTATACATGGTTTTTTTAGGTATGACATTTATGGCTGCACCTAGATCCACCAAAGTATTGGGTAGCATTAAGCCTACAATTTTAACTGTTAAGACCAAACTGCCAGGATCAAAATATTTTGGGTGGTAGGTGTTTCCCAAAATCAAGGTAATTAACTATCCTACCACTTGCACTACATTTGGCTGTTGCCTATATCTTGGTCTTTTGAGACATAGTTCTCCAATAGTTTTTGTATAAATGGGTATGTCTCTAATAGCCTAATATAGGAGAATTATGATAGTAAGGTTTTTCAACCCCTCCATTAAATCAAATTTTGATTGCACTCTCTTCATGGTTTCTTGCAATATTTTGGAAAAAGGTGGGATCCCTTCATTGTTTATTTGTTTAGCAGTATGTTTTCTTCTACCTCTACTTCCTCCACTATCGAAGGTGTTTGATCTACTCCTATCTCTACATCATTCACTATTGGAGTTTTTTGGTCTACTCTTATTTCTCTACCTGATCTAAGCTGAATTGGGCCACAATATACATTTTCTACACTAATATGGTACATTGGGTACATCCCCATGTCTACCTAATAAGTTGTTTAGATTTGGTTTTTTTTTGGTGGGATTTGAGATTGGTTGTGTTGATAGTTGTGGCTTAGAAGTAGGGGGTGCCAATAAACTGGGATATAGTGGGGGTTTTGTTGTTGTCTTTGGAGGTGAACTCCATGTATTAAAGTTTCTCTACTATATTCTAGATTTCTGGCATGACATCCATGGGTATGGTGTATAGAGAGGACCTTGGGTAGTATTCCTCCAAGTTGGCTGACACCACCAACCCATATTTGGTGTTTGGTCTTGCCCTTAATTCATAAAATTAGACCCATCATATGGTGGTGCTACCCCTGTAATTTCACCTCCCATGGGGGTTGTTGTCGATTCCTTCGATTACCCATGAAATATATTTTAACTACTTCTAGTTCTTCCTTCAAGGTTGCTAATTTTGGGCACAACTTCATTTTATGGTCCATTTGACAAATTTCACATACTCAAACCTTGTATTCTAGACACTCATTGTTTTTGCATGTTTCCTCCTACACCTTGGGCAAAAAAAGGTTAATGTTGCTTTTGTCTTTTGATTTTTCTTTTGTATTTGGAATATATCTAGCTATAATGTAAGAGATGATAAGATATCATTCTTCATATCTTCTAGCAATGTGCCTATTTCAACTTTAGTTATTGAGGCTATCATTTTTGTTCCTCGTATGACTAGTTTACCCTTTCTCCTAGAATAATTTTGATATAATTATTGGATATCTAACATTTGAGCTTCGTAAACATCTTCTCCTACTAGTAAGTTTAAGGCTGCCAATGATTCATTTATGAGACCCCTTAAGAATATGATTCTTAATGATCTTTCTCTCAGTTTTGTATGGGGTAAGCATTGGAGATTAAAGTTGAACCTACCCTAGTAATCCTCTAGTGATTCTTCTTCCCTTTGTGATATATCTAGGACTTCTTCTCGTGCATCCATTAACATTCTAAGTTCTTGGTATTTTTCTAGGAATATTTTCTTCATATTTTCTAGGTACTTATCTGTCTATTCCCTAAACTGATAAACCAATGCAATGTTGCATCATCTAATGTGGAGTGATTTTTTTTAATTTTTAATTATCTATTTTATAGTCAACTGTGATGAGGCCTAGAAATACCTAATTTTTACACTATGTTTGACATACAAAAACTGCCATATTACTAAACATGACAAAGTTAATTGCCAAATAGTTTATTAGAATATATATCTGTTAAGTGTTTGCATGATTTTATATTAGGAACATTATATCTCTGTTTTTGACTATTTTTAGCATTTTGTGATTATTTTTGATTGATTAAATAGCAAATAAAATATGTATTTCAATTAGACAAATGTTGTATGTTGAGTAGATGAGGCCTTATGATGTTTTGTCATTGTTGTCAACACAATCTAGGTATACTTGTAAAAGGCCAAAAATGAGTATCATGTTAGTTTTGGTATCATACCATAGTAAAATTACATTCTGATGGCATGAACAGATTCCTCTCATAAAGAACTACAACTTTGCTTTTTGAAGAAAGTCAATCCGAGATGTAGATAAAAAGTTATGAACGTTACATCATTCTGGAAGTTCATGCCTTGGTCTTTTCTAGAGCTATTAACAGGTGCAAATCTGCGTTAAGGGGAACATTGGTAGATCTACTAGGAATGATCCAAAGTGATTTAAGGTACCAAATTCATAAAAATGGTACTTCATAGTAGATATAACACATGACCCAAATTGAAGGTATATGGACAAGTAATATGGAAGTTATGGGGCCCACAAAATGACAGTTTCACACTTTTTGACAGCTGCAAATTCTTGTGAAAAATCTGTGTTAGAGGACAACTTGACAGTGATGGAGCAACTCTTGAAGATTTTAGAGCTAAAAATTGAACCAAGTGTAGTTAATATAACCAATAACATGTGGATACAATTTGGTATACATTGGAGTTACGAGGCATAAATTATGAGCACTCCAAAAGGGCAGCTGGGCATGTTTTGACAACTGGAAAAACAGGTGACAATCCATACAAATTCTAGCCACCTGTCACTATGAAGGAAGGCATGGAATTTACCAAAGAGAAAGGCTGAAGTTAGTTGGATTTACCTCCTGGGAGCTGGATTTACAAGCCTACATGGAAGCAACAACCAAAACCAACATCTTGAGGACATTTTGAGCTTAAGTTGCATCTATAGCTAGTTATTCTGAAGATCTTTGGAATAACAGGGGAAAGTGCTGCAGTTTGAATTTATACGGTTTCCAAGTAGTTGAAAAGGTAACTTAAGGTTGAGGGAAGATAGGGAAAGTATCCTACAACTGTCCCCACCATTCCTTGCTGACCAAAAGACACAACTCACAAGGAAGTCAACTAATGCAACTTACTTTGTCCTGAAATAGACCTAGAATAGTTGCAACATAATAGGCAAATAAGTTGCAAGATAGAAATGGCATATTTTGAAGTGGAGAAAGGTGTGCAAGATATTTATAAGACTCCTCCAACATAATCCTACTATTGAAGATGCTTTATAAGGGCCTATGACTACTACTGTAGCACAAACTGTCTAAAATTACACTTATTTCAAATCCAGAATTATTGGCAAATCAATGTAAAATAGCAAATAGGCTGATGTGAGCATGAGATATATTGTAATATTTTATTATAAATAAAATATCTCCCTTCTTGGTTGATCTAAGGAGGAAGTTGAATAGAGAAGAGTAGTAGTAGCAACAAATAGGACTGTACAACAATTCTCTGTAACAGTTTTCAGCATGTTTTGACAACAATAAAAGTGCAGTTCTTTTGTCAAATTTTGTTCTGATTGTTAATTAGTTAAGGAGTGTTTTTCACCTCCTTCTAGATCAGGAAGTATGGTCCCAATTTCATATCTATAAGGAGGATTTTTATGACAGGTTTTAATTTGTAATTTTGCTGCAGTACAATTAACAGATTGCTTGTCAGATTTTATTTTCTTGTTTTAAGTTTGTGTGTTGTTATTTATATTTTCCATTATGCAGCATTTGTGTGTGTGTCAGCTGACAAATTAGATTAGACATTTATTTTCCTTGTTTTCTCTGCTTTCCATGTTTCCCTATTTTTATGTTTCAACAACTTTTAATTTTTAGCAGATTTCATTTTGCTGTCAATTCCTGTAGCAGAAGCTTGACGACCTTTTGTGGTAGGACATTGATAGGTGTTTTTATTTCCAAGCATCATTTCAATTCTACAAAAGTAAACTAGGTCTTTTGAGATGTTTTCCAAAAAAAAAAAAAAGTAATCTAGGTTTCAATTCTGCAAGTGTAATTTAAGATTTCATTTTAGTAACATTTCAATTTAGCAATTTCAATTATGCAAAAGTAGATTAGATTTCAATTCAGCAATTTCAATTCCTACACTTGTAGTTAAATTTATATTTCTAAACTTAGAATAAGTTTTCAATTCCTTTAAGTTTCCATTTTGTAGATTAGGTTTAGTGTGACACCAAAAAAGCTAAACCAATCCGTTTCACCCAATAACTGCTTGAAATCTAAATGCCTGAATTGTACTCTGCCCTAACCTTCTATCATAGACAACCTTGGACACCATCCCAGATTGATAAATTATTGAGATTAAATGATGTGATTAACGACACTCATCAAACTAATATGTAGAGAATATCAAGTTTAAAAAGAAACAGCTCAAGATCCTCTATAGGTAGTCCTCTAAAAGTAGGAAGGTGCGCATGAGAACTATTTTTAATTTTGGCTTCTCCTATGGATAATTCAATTGGAAATTCAAAATAGGTGGAAGCTTCATCGTTTCTAGAAATTTTTTTTGGTTATAGGTGATGTAGGTTCTAAATCAACTGCTTTTAAAGTAGCAATAGGGTATCACACTCATTTTTCTTATTATCCAATAATATTCCTAAATCAAAGTCTGATATAGTCCCCTCTTCAAGTGCTTTCCACCTACAAGTGTTCAATAAATTTTCAAATTGGCTATGATTGTGGTTTGATCCACTAGCTATTCTACATAGTTGATTATTGTGCCAGGGTGACTCAGGTGGAAGGGATCGATCTTCTTCGAAGAATGTTTTAGACTCTTCTAAAGGTATTTCTAGAATAGCTTGTACTAGTGATTTTGAGGTAATTTTATTATTATAATAAAATACCCATCAGGTCCTCTTGGTCTTAATGGACTCATGCATTTCAAGTAGGGGATCTACGAGTAAGGTAGTCTAAACATGCACTTTCAGGATGATTGACCTGTGGATCCTAACACTACAATTTTGGCATTCCCTGATAATAGTGCCAAAATGATAGGTGAAAATAGTGTTTTCAAAGTTGGTCAAGTCCTACCTACTTATGTTAATCTAGGGTATCGTAAGCTTCTAAGTACCTATGCACAATATATACCTATAGTGTGGGGTATGAGTTTCTCTACGCCTAATGATTTTGTGGGGGAATATTTGTTCGTATAGTTTTAGTTCAACCCAAACCCAGTAAAACTAAATATTTAAATAAAGCAAATAAATAATAGTGCAAAAAAGTCAATGCGTAATAAATTAACACACTATAAATTAAATCAACTAAAATGACAACTGAATTAAAGTTGTGGAAATAAATAAATTGCTCATGAAAGAAATAAACTACACATAAAATTAAATATAAAACACACTCACACCAAAGCTAGAAATAGCAAAAATAAAAATAGGGGAGGATTACTGCCTAGAGTGGGCTTGATCTCTCGCAGATGATCCATCCTACTAGATGCTAATTAACACCCTCTTAACCCACTAAACCTCTTGAGCTTTCGATTGATGAAAAATAATTATAGTGCATCCGTAAAATAAAAATACATTCAATGATTAGGGATCTTTCTTCCAGGGTTACTCTACATTTTATACAACTTGCAGATAATACCTGTTACAACAACATGCAACACAAAAATCTACATAAATCCTATGCGATTGTTTTGGTATAATGGCTACAAGTGCAATTATATTTTTCAAAAAATCTAGGGAGTCATTATGTGAAATTGAGCATCCATAACTGAGAATGATGCTCCTCTAGAATGTGAAAATAACTTCTATAATTTTACTAGAAATCATATGGTCAACAATCAACGTCTGATAGTTGAGATGTAGGCACTTTCTGTTGGAGAGTAGGTATGGTATTTTTATTGAGAATAGGTGCCACATCGGTGGGATTTAGGAGCCATACCTTTTTTCTAGGTGTGCACACATGCTGAATTTCATGGGATGTAGGTGCTATACACATGGTATAGAGTAGATGCCTTCCTCAGTCAACGAGATGTATATGCCTACCTAAACTCAGGGTGTAGGAACCTTTCCTTATGGGGAGTAAGCACTTTACCTAAGATCAAGGTGTAGGCACCTTCCTATTATTAGGGTGTAGGTGCATCTATAACGTATTTATTCCTCAAAAATAATAATTCATCTATGAAATTCCAACTTTGTATAGGGCCTCGACTCAAAATTATAAAAGAATGATCAAAAACCTATAGCTACACACATTCAACTGAAAACATTGATAAAGTATAAGTACCAAATTTTATCTGTAATCATATAAAATAGTTATACAAAAATACATCTCTATTGTTAATTATACCAGTATAGTGCCCTCACAAATGTAAATAAAATGAGCACTTTTGGTGCTCATCAATCAGGAAGCTCAATGATTAGTGGTTTATCATCTTCAAGTGGAGATTTTGTGAGTTGGTTAGCAATGAAATGACCCTTAATGGAGTTTTTATAATTAATTTGAGGTTAAATTCCATTATGAGCATGATCCATTTGGTAGTTCTACTATTTTGGTAGGACTTACCCATCATGAAGCGTAATGGGTTTTCTCGAGCAATGACATAGGTGGTATGGTTTAGCATGTAATGACAAAGTTTCTTGGTAGCAAAGACTACTACTAAGCAAAAATTTTCCATATAGGTATATTACATTTTGTATGATACCAAGGTACAACTTATGTAATATATGGCTTGTTCTCGGCTGACATCATTCTTTTGAGCCAACATAGTTCCTAATGCAAAATTTGTGGCTGATATATACATATGGAAGGGAAAACCTGGATGAGGTGGGGATAAAATTGGTGGATATGTAAGGTATTTATTGATAGCTTCAAAGGTATTCTAACATTTTTAGTCCTATTAGAATGTCACCCAATTTTATAAGAGGTGACTAAATGGCTTTCCCTTGTTGGATAGTTTAGTGATGAAGCAACGGATCGCTTGGATATTATCTTGCAAGCTGCACAATTGTTTTAGATTTGTAAGGGGTGGAATTTTATTTATGGTCTTGAATTTGTTGGGGCCCACTTCAATACCCCTCTGAGAAATAATGAAACCTAGAAGTTTGCCTGAGGTGACACCAAAGACACACTTTTTTGGATTCAATCACATGTTATATTCGAGCAGTCGATCAAATAATTTGCACAAAACATCGATGTGTTGATTATGCTTTTTAGGATTTTACAAGTAAGTTTTCCACATAATATTCCATAATTTTGAGGATGTAATCATGGAAGATATAGGTCATGGTGTGCTGGTATATGGTGCCTATATTTTTAAGACCAAAGGGCATGAACTTATAGCATAATGTTCTCTAAGGTATGGTGAAGGATATTTTATGCCAATCTTCAAGGTTAATCTAAATTTGGTTGCAACTTGAAAATCCATCCATGAGGGAGAGCATCTCATGATTAGCTATTGAGTCAACTAATGTGTCGATGTTTGAAATGGAAAAATTCTCTTTTGGACACGCTTTTTTGATGTCTTAAAAACATGTGCATATGCGTATTCCTCCCTTTGGCCTTCCTAGAGGTACCATGTTTGATACCCACTTAGGATAATTAATTGGCTAGATAAAATCCATATCTAAGAGCTTTTGTAACTCTTCTTTCACCATCAAAGTGATTGTGAGGTGCATTTTCCCAAGTTTTTTTTAATCAACATGGCATCATTATCGAGAGTCAAATTGTGGACCACCAACTATGGAATAAGGCCTAGTATGTTAGTGTAAGACTAGGCAAAGACATTCTTATATTGAGTTGGAAGTGCTATGAAGCATTCTCACTGTTGATGGGATAAGTTATTTCCAAGTTTAATAATACATAGGTAATTGGGGTTGGAACTAAGGATTTTGTTGATGGTATCTTCCAAAAGCATGTGGTAGCCATATTTGAGCTGGGCTGGAATAGGGATAAGATGCAGGTCATCCATTGCATTCTTAATAAGGATTTAATCATGCATGACTTTGACATTATTTATAGAAGAAATTTGAGGAGGGAAGGGTTGAATGTGAGCATTGGATTATTGTAGCACATGTTCTGAAGGAAGAAAGTCACATGGGGAAGGATCGAAAGGAAGGTGATTTGTTATGAACCTCTCTTTTCTTTATAATAAATAATTCACTAATATATAAAAATATTCAACATGCATCCACAAATAAATTGTACAATAGATTCCACACAATAAAATAGAGATTGATTACACCCTTAAGGTAGGAAAACATTGTACAATGCTCCTTTTGGAAGGAATCCACTCTACAAGATCTCCAACTCCATGAGCCAAGAATTCTATAGTAATATTTTATACATACCTTTTACAATGGGGGTACATATATCTTTATATAAGAGTGTGATGGTTCACCTTCCATCAATTGCAAGATCACCCATATGGTGGTTCACATTCCATGAGTTACAAAGTGCATAATAATATTCCCCAATGGTTACATATCTGATTCTATGACATACCTATTTCTAATTTGACATGTGGCCTTCCTTAATAATGAATTTATGGCTCATATCATTATACAATATTAAATTATTAAGTACCTATCTTGGGTACCTAACATTCCACCCCCCTTACAAAATGTTTCATCCTTGAAATATTAGAAGAGGCTAAATAATATGATCTTCTAAGCCATGCTAAGTACTAGTACCAATCTCAATCATCCATCCATCCTAGTGAAACTATGATTGGTGGTGGTCTTTGTTGATGCCAATGCCATGTGTTGGAAGCATAAATTTTACTTTTTTCATCCATACCTACTTGCATTTATGACTTGTAGCATATCCAAAGTTTTGGATCCATTGGTTCCTTGTATGTCCCTCATTGTTCTTCTATTGCCTCAAGCATTGTCTCCATGATTGTTGCCTCTCATGGTGGTGTGGATGGCGATATACTCCAACCTTAACCCGATGTTCAACCTTTTCGACTCTTCAACATCTTGTTCTTTTTTCAAGCTCCCATTTTTGAATTTGTCCTTGGATTCGGATTTTGCTTCTTCCTTGATCTCTGTTATTGCCTCCTCCTTAGACTCTATTTCATGATAGTTTATGCAACTTGCTCCCCTACCGTAACTTCTTGGTTTACCCCTGATTCTTACCTTAGACTAAGAGATATATTGCAATGCTATCTTATTTTTGGGGTACCATAAATTCATAAATTTCTTTTTCAAATTGTTGTTAATAGCACCCAAGGAGCCAAACAAGGATAACCAAGAACAATATCTACATCATTCATTTTAGTAGCATGAAAATTTGAATGTAAAACATATTTATCCATGGTGAGCTTCAAATATTAAAAAATTTAAATATTTTTACCCTCAAGTTGTATGTCTTTGATTTTATTTGCTTGAACTTGCAACCTCTTAGTCAAAGACATATTGATAAAATTATATTTTTTACTAGGGTTAATGAAAATAATAATATTTTTATTTTGAATTCAACCATGAACTTGCAAAATAGAATATTTGCATTCAAACAAATCTTGCTAACCACTGTTTACCTTGACACACAAGATATAGTTTCCTTAGCTTGCACATTATTATCCTTTTCTTTTGATGCCCATTTGCTTAAAAATGCAACTTCAAATTCTTCCCATGTATATCTAGTTTTACGTGCACCAACAAACTCCACAAACCAAGATAAAGTTTCCTCTTGCAAAGAAAAATAAAGGGTAAGTTTCCATAGTGACTAAGGAGTATTTAAAGAAAATTTATTTTTTTACCTTCTTCAACCATTCCCTGACGTCACTATCATCCCTTCCATAGAATTTTGGCAACTCCATGACCCCAACCCATTTTTTTGGGTGAAACTAAAAAATTAAAAATTTTGAGATCTCTTCTATTTATTTTTTAAATAATTAAATTTGTAATTTTTTTCAAAATAAAACAAACGACAACTAGTTTGTTTACCCAGATTGAGAGATGATTTTTTTCCTTTTTTCGTGCAACCCAAAAACAACACCAAAAGCCCAACTTGCAACAACTATAACTCCCTCAATACCTAACAAATATTAACTAGAAAGTAGTCATTGTCGTAGTACTCAAAATGACCTACATGCTAGTGCAAAAATATTCTAAAAATGACTACTAAAAGAATAAATACAATTTTTTTCTTTTTGAAAATAAAATTACGCAACCAAAAAACAACTTCAACAACCCAATTTCAAACAATTGTAACTCTATCAATACTTATCAAAATTTCACAAGTGAGTAGTCATTTTTATAGTACTCAAAATAAAATACATGATGGTGCCAAAATCTTCTGAAAATGACTGCTAAATATTTAATACGATTTTTTTTTTTTTGAAAAAAACTTCACACAACCAAAAAACACCACAAACAACCCAACTTCAAACAACCTTAACTTGCTTAATACTTATAATAATTTAACAAATGAGAAGTAATTTTTGTAGTACTAAAAAAGAACTTGTGTAATTTATTTGTGGATGCATGTTGAATATTTTTACATATTGGTGAATGATTTATTGTAATGAGAAGAGAGGTTCATAACATTTGGTATCAAAGCAACAATTTTGGCAAAGTGGGGTGTTTTTGCATAACTAGGGCACATTTTTCCAAAAAAAAATCACATTTTACGAAGGCCATATTTTTTATTTTAGCAATCAATTTCAAAATATTTTTGTTCTAGAATGTGACGTTACAAAGTGCATAATAATATGACAATATTCCTTGCGGTTACGGATGATAATATTCCCCAATGGTTACATATATGATACTATGATATACCTATTTCTAATTTGATGTGTGGCCTTCCTTATTCAATAGTTAATTTATAGCTCATACCATTATACAATGCAATATTAAATTATTAAGTACCTATCTTGAGATTAAGCTCATCATCATAAGTGTTTATGGGAGTGATATGGATTGAGAAAATTTGGAAAAATCTAGGGGAATGTCCACCATGGGTTGAGGGGAGAGGCTTTCACTAAGGAGTTCATACTTAGGATCCATGTCAAAACTGTCCATGATAGTATCGAGGGTGAGGTGTTGAAGTTTGTCCTCAAGAATATCTGTAGACACCTAAAATACGTCATGTTTAGGAGACTACTCATATGGGCACCTTTGCAGACCATATGATGATACTAGACCTTTTCAATACTAATTAGTGGTTCTAACCACTCATTTTAGGCAGTCTAGGCCTATACAAGCTTAGCCAATGTTAACATCAATGACTAGGATCCTAGCCACTGTTGATCATAGCAGCTACGGGCAACCATATCCCTAGCTGCATTGAACAAGAGTTGTTAGCCCTGTAACAAAATTGACCTTATTGAACCGAGAAAAATTAGTTGTAACTACCCAAATTGCAACGATTTTGGAGTAGTTTTGGGTTGGGAAGCTTCCAGAGGTTTCCTTCCAACTGCTCAGGCCAACTAATTCTTGATCTTGGCTTTCTTGATAAGCCAAGATTAGGATTTGGGGAAGTCTATTTATAGACCCCCCAAAGAGGTAAAGAGAGAGAGACAAGTTGAATGCAGTGAAGCCCTGTCAAATTTGAGAGCCATTTGGAACCCTTGAGGAGTGCCAAGATGCTATCCAATTGGATAATGACACCTACATTTGAAGCAATGGAGTTTCCAATAGCTTGAGGAGAAAGCTTACCATTTTATACCAATCCATTACAAATTCACAACAATTCGTACACAAATATGTGTTTGGACACCCAGGTGATCCTTGACCATCAATTCAATGAAGGAATTTAGCATCCACAAACATGATTTCAAGAGCAAAAAATTTTCCTCATGGTCGCTGTTGTCAATAGCGACCCGTAGGCTTAACCGTGACTGTCAATAATGGCTAGCAGAGCTAGCTGCTATGAGCTATAATGACTAGGGTTTTACATGCATATTTCTATGATTTAGACATATATTTACATTTCTTAGCATCTATTTAGCTTAAATTAGCATAGGTTAATCACATTTCATGCATTTTCATGATTGATTCGCAGTTTCATAGGCATCTTTGCTTACATTTGTACACTTCATGCTTTCCTTTACATGCTTTCATATATTAGGTCCCTTTATGCTTAGTTTACTAGATTAGATGTATCATTAGGTTCTTTTACATGTTTCAAGCTTTGCTTCATTCTTTATTGTCAATATTTTAGGAAATCTTATGCATCTTTATATATGTTCATGCATTCTTTACATATTTTCTCTATTCCATGCACTTTATTGGAAATCAGCCTCATCATGAGAGGCTTCATGTGCTACTAATGTGATATGTTGTTTTATTACATGTAGATAATAGATATCTCAAGGACAAAGCATATTTCAAGACTCTTCCTCTTGACATTTTAGGAGACATCCTAGTAAGCCCTCAAGAAAATTGGTGTTAAAATGAAGATCATTCAAGTGCATCTCTCCCCATTGAGGGGCTTCAACTATTGTAACATTTGTATCAATTTGAGTTACTCCCTAATAGGGAGAGATTGTAATCGAGCTTCATAATTTTTAATAAAATATCACTCCCGTTTCTTGAATATATTTTATTTGTGCAAATGGTTACTTTATTTCCTTTGTCAAATTGTTATATGCTTGCAATAGTGTAGATGCATGTTTTTTACCTTTATACAATGTCCATATGGTTATGGCTATAACCTAGGCCCAACTTATCTTTAGGCTATTGGTAAGGTGGGTCAATGAGGTTTCTAAGGCCCTATTCATAGTGCCCAAGACCAAACCCTTGATAATTTAAGCGTTGGAAATAATATATGATAAATGATGGGTTAGACATGTAATCGAGGTTTTTGCAAAATTTGTCCTTTGACTCTTTGGGATCAATTTTTTTTATGGAGGTGTCGATGCATCCATATATAAAATTGGTTTTATTGGTTAGTGGGCCAATGGGGATAATGACACCTATAGCGAGAGGTAAATCTTGAGGATTACAAAATTCTCTAATGGACTACACAAGGGCTTACCCACCTTCCTCGACACTCCAACATTAGCCAATCCCTTTTGAGAACTTGTTGTTTTTGGAAGAGAATATTTCACCCATGATGAACCTTCTTCCCACTCCAATGACTTGGCCATATTTGGCTTGGGAGAAGATCTAGAGTCTTTCACCATATTTCGAGGTGAGACAAACACCTATGGATCATATTTATTTCCTTTCTCCTCATTAGGGTTAGCATCTTCAAGATTTAAAAATTCAAAGGAATTATGAAGAAAATTTGATAGAATACCTATTTTAATCACCAACTCTATTTTTAGTACCTAAAGATGTAGGGTTTAAACCATAGGGGCTGCTCCCACCAAAACTATTCCACCTCATTATTGTTGACCCAACGTGAAGAGGACAATTGGTCGCTCAGGATTCATACCATCATTGTCGGTCTGATGCATACTTAAAGAATTTAGATCAAACTACTACCTTTGCAAATAGGTTTCTCTCGAGGTTTGACCTGGATGTCTTCTTGGTAATTGCTTGGCCAGACAAGCACTTACCAATCCACCTAGCTATTAGGGACTACCTAATTTAAATATTATGATAATATTTTGGATAAATTATAGTGTAAGTTTTATATTTTGATATTTTTTTTATGTAATATTATTTTTTAATAAATTAAGTGTATTTTTTTATTAGGGGCCTCTCTCGTCAAAATAAAAAAAACATTATATTATTGTCAGGTCAATTAATTTTAATTTTAATTTTTTTGAATTACAATATTTTTCCAATTAACTTTTGATACAATTTTTATTAAAAGATAAAATTTCACTTAACCAATTGCCTTTTAAAATTTTAATTTTACCAATATGAAGATCAACACCACAACTGGCTCAGTTATCTACCAGGTTTCCTTCTCTATTTAGATATTCTAGATATGCTGACAATTCCAAGGTATTGCCTCCAATAATAATAGTTGATGACACTAAATACTACCTTCAATAGTAATTAATGGACATAAGAAATAATGTTTTATATAATCCAATCACCACATATATTTTTTTTGATAACATTAATAGTAATTTGTGAATCCCCCTTAATTGAAATATATTTCCATATTTTTTCAATGGCAATTTTAATCCTTGTACGAAGATTCCTAGCCTCTACATAGTTGTTTGTTGAAGTTTGTATGATCCTTAGTAAGTAAGGAGGATTTTTTCTTCATTATTTCAAAAAACACTACTTCCATTTTTCTAAATTTCCTTTGAAAGCATCATCAAAATTAATTTGATAGACCCCACTTTTGGACATTTCCATTTTACCATTGGTTGAAGGAGAATATTTGTGTTAATTCCATTATCAAAGATGAGCCTTCTAGGTATATTCAAATCATTAAGCCAAGAGGCTAGCATTTTTTTTGCACTTGAGACTTCCCAAGATGAACACCATTTCTATAAAATATTTGCGAGAAAGCATAATATGATTCCAAACTTGGGCATGATTTTGATATTTATTTTTAGAAAATTATTATTCCTTTCAAGTTATATAGTCTGACAAACAATGTAGGACAAATATAATGCATTAGCTTTGGAATAATTAATTCATAATTTCATCAACTTTATTTTATCATTGATAGAAATACCAATATATTCTCATATTTTTAAAACTTTGATCCTTTATCAAAAAAAGGAATAACTAGATATGTTGATGGTAATTTTCCAACTTTAAACTCTAAATGTTTCATAATAATCAAATATAAATCTAGCACAAAGTTAATAACAAAGGCCCTATATTTTATAGTATTAACCAATTGTCCACTAGCCTTCTCATATCATGATAACATTGATTTACACTCTTGAGTGACCCAAAACAAAAATATCATCAACAAATTGAATATAACATCTGAAGAGACCATTTTATACAACTAGAATACCATTGTTTTTCTTTACATTTTTGCCTTTGAGAAAACTCTCTTCAATGCCTCAATAAGAATAATAAATAGATAAGAAAAAAGTGGGTCACCCTAGTGGAGTCCATGACATGATTCAAGGCATAGGTTGGGTTTATGACATAATCTTATTTGCAGTAAAATATATGAAGATATTATATTACTTTATTTCAAAATACTTAAGATATAAAATTGGTCTAGTCATTTTACTATACGAGTTTTCCTAATGCATCTATTATACCATGTATATTGAAATGTTGAAGTAATAACATCTTAAAGGCCATATGAATTGAAAAATAAAGTTAAATCCTCCATTTATTTAGACCATCTAGGAGTACTGCCATTATTTTTTTAAGGATGCAGAACTATATTGAAGTTCTTTGAAGAATCCATAAATTACAATTATGAATCATCATTGAATTTGAGAAAATAAACTAAGGTACTTCTTGTTGGAATTCACACCTATTTTAAAAAATAAATAAAACCAATCCATCAACTCACATATTATACAAAAAGTATAAAAGGATGAAAAAGAAATAAAGATACACATAATTGATGGGTGCCCTTAAGTACCATAAATTTTCATTGTATTATTTGTAAATAAGAATCACAACACTTTGATCTAATGGATGAAGTGGTGGTGGGTATCTATATTAATACAAAATCCATAATTACATTATCAAGTTAACCTAATTAAACATAACAAGTGATATTAAGGTTAATTACAAAATACAAGAAGGGTTTAACCATCACAAGGTTAATTATGACCCATAGGAATTACAGAAATGAATAATTATATACATTGTATAATGAATACCCATAGGCCTATACAAAAGTACATCATAGAATGCCATACATACCCTCATGATCTAAAAAAGGGGGATAGGGAGAGAAGTTCTAAATGCCCAATCATCTACCAAATCAATCTCTTATTCATATATTATGATGATTACCAGACAAAAATCATCAACCATTGCATCCTAGTCATAATTACCATCCCTACCTACCCCATTGCAATTCGACAATGATAAATCCATCATGAACCAATACAAGATTGATCTAAAAGAGATATTGGAAGTGATTAGAACCTTGATAAAGTAGAACAATATTGAAAAGATGTGATGGCCATAGAACAACATGTGGCAACAACAACCGAATTGGTAAACCAAAAAACTCATATTTTACCAAAGATCAAGTGCCTTAATAAGGTTCTAATTAATTAGGTTCAAAATAATATGGTAAACACTAATTCATATATTAACACACTACGGTGTTTTCCATGCAATATGAGGCATGATCCTATGGATTGAGTAGTAGCCATTAGATATTCATTGAGGCACAAAAGGCTATTCTCTTGGATCAAATGGTGCAAACAATGAATCAACCTACATGCCAATATCCTCAAGCACAACAACCAATCCTTACCTTACCAAAACCTAACAATGTGATATTTACAAACTTTAATGTATTGAAATAGACAAAGATTTTGTATTTGAGGATCATGTTGTGTATGCAATCAACAAGGGGTTAGAACTAGGGGAAAAAGGAAAGCACCATGAGAGAAATCCTAAATATAGAAATAGATGAAAACAAATAAAGGCACCATGGTAATTAGGAAGGGAATGACATCATCACACTTGAAAAATAAAGGGCTAGTAAAAATTGTACAATAGGAAAAACAAAGTGTAAAAATTGGGCAATATGTTAAAAAATACCAAGTATATGCATAGGAGAGTAAGGACAAGCATTGAGATAATGGAAACAAATCAAAATCTAGAAAGAGAAACCTAGTGAAATCAAATAAGTCTAAGAAAGGGAGGAATGAGAAAGAGATGGATCAACTTTAGGAGGTGAAGTGATGTCTTAAATATCCTTCTCTCATGCATAAAGGATATGCAATGTATATGAGGTAGTATAGGAAATTTATATCATGTAGTGAGAGTAGATTGATTATATTTAAAATTCAATATTTTAGAAGAGATGAAGAAGAACCCCACCAAGTTGAAAATGTTGGAGGCACTAGCCCTTCCTGATCAAAGGGATTTAATTCAAGGGGATACTAAGGATCAAGAAAGAAGCTATGCCAAGAATGGAAAACCTAAGCTCATTCAACCTATCCTATCCAAATAATAAAACTTGGTAGCATAACATTCATTCCACATTTAGGTCAATGCATTTGATATTATGAATGCTCCAATGTCTAGAAATTTTAAGCCCCCATTGTTCTATGTGAATATAAAAATTTAGAATTACCTATTAAGAAGTTACATAGTTGATTTAGAAGTGGATATAACTATTATTATAAAAGTAATCAACAAAGATATGGGATTTCCCTAGACCAAAATGGCTAGACACTTAATTTAGATGGATGGAGCTAGAGTAAATATCATAAGAGTTCTAAAATATTTGGTTAATGACCATAGCAAAACATTTAAAGTTGGTGGTGGTACAAGAGGTAATAGCTATGGAAAATAACATTTTCCCCTATAATGAATGCTCTAGTGGGACTCTATACCTAATAAAGTCTTAGTCAAATCCCTTCATCATCTAGAAATATGCTAATGCAAATATATCCCTACAAAAAAATCTCCTTAGTCTATACCATAATTACTTGAAAGTGCTAAAAAGACCATACATCCATACAAAGAAATACAAGATTTAAATGTAGCAAATCAAATGTAACCATGCAAATAAAGAACAAAATAAATAAATGATGAAGGTGCCCTTTTATTGATAATATCTTATCCATTTAAAAAGAGGTTACAAATAAAATACCCTCTAAAGGATCACTACCAATATTTGTTACAATGAATTACATATAGAACCATTTGGATGTACTACACAAGATCTTTCTTGCACCCACAAATTGAGTGTAGACAAGTTTTCTGTCACTATTGTGATGTATGATGTGAATGAGTGAGTCTTTTATGTCATTAGCTCCTTGCAAAGATCTATAATATGCACACAAGATAACTTAAACAACATAAAAAGCATTTTACTATATGAGTTTCAAGATAAGGCCCATATGAATGATAAAGAAAGCAATAAAGAAGCTAAAATATGTCAAATACATGTACATAAATGAAATCTAATTATGCTAGGAAATAATTGAAATGTTTCTAAATATGATGTAAGAAAGAAAATAGGGAAAATAGATATCTACCATGAGGTCATCCCTGTGCAGGATGGTCTTATCTGGTTGCCATCTCAAGGTGAGACGGTTGCACCTATGGGTTGTATCTGGGTGAGATAATTGCTAAACATTGAGTAAATTCCTTGTGGTTGATGTGAGGTAATGCCAGGTTTGATGTTTAAGGGTGCACTCATGAGGAAAGACATATTGGAGGGATTTGAAGAAGTGTAAGTTCAACCTTCAATCTTCAACCTTTGAAATGGTCTATTGATGCACTTGAAAATTCCATGGCTGAATTTTAGCAACACTTTGTTGCTTTGAGAGATGAGAGCTCTTTGAGTTTACATTTTGACAAAACTTCGTTATATGAAATTGCTAGATAGAATTAATGAAGGCTATGCACCCTTACATAGACTTCCTCAAAGTGAGTCTTAGCTTGTAGGAGAAGCCAAGAAACGGTTGAACTCAATAAACCATTATCAAGAAACCGTTATGCTTGGTTGGCATTCGTAACTACTTTGTTCATTGAGTGGGAAATTACTTTTGGCATGGCCATATTGAGGTGAGACGATTGTGACTGCGGACCATATCAGGGTGTGTCAGTCATGATTGGGGGCCATCTTGGGGTGAGACAGTCGTTGCTACAAAGGGAAATTCCTCCCTGTTTGAGTGGTGAAAGCCACTATTAAGCCCTAGGGCTTCCCAATGTGGGTCATATGGCCTAAAAAGGTGTCCATATAAGTAGTCTACTCAGTATGATGTATTTTAGGTATCTACAGATGCTCCTTTTTGGGATGTGTTATGTGAAAACACAGCGTAGAGCAAAAATAAATGACCTAAATTCAAATTAAGGTTTGATGGTGTTCATTTATCTAATCAATGTTAGATGCCCCAAACATGGAAAGAGCATGCATCTTTGAATCATTACTTACAACACTTTTGTGGACTTAGATTTGATCTTGGTGAATTTTTCAACCATCGATAGGGATAAGGATCCTACGAGACTAGGCTTTAGGTACACCAAGGGTTTGTTTGAGATGTTGGTTTTTACCCTAGCAAGGAGGGAAGTGTATTATAGTTGTTGGCAATGCTTCTTGGATGAATGCAATTTGCGTAATTGAGTGTTTTATTATTGATTTGATTATAAATTTTGTAATTATATGACTACCCCCTCAAGCGACGAGTCAATGAGGAGATGAAAAGTGATGAGAGAAACGAGTAGCTTGACCAAGATGACTTATTTTAGGTTTTGTAGGACTTTAACAAAAGTGAAAGAGACTATGATTTCGACCATTATAGGTAATTGTATATCTCTATCCCTTGGCGTAGTCTAGATATGTGGCTTTCTTAGGGAATTGAGATGACAACAATTCAATTATTGGGGAGGTAAATCACTATATTCGATGATATCTTGAGGCAAAATAGAAGAATGAGATGTATACCTCTATCCATTGTAGAAGTCCAACCACATGGCCTTCTTTGGGGTTGAGATGATAGCATTTCAATTTCTTTATGATCTATTTTTGTTTAAGTGGCCTTATGGTAACCTACCCATTCGATCAGATTGCATGGATGATTAGTCACTGCAACCGCCAGGTGTACAGGGTAAATTACTAGGTACTAGGTTCACTCGATATTTTTGATTTGATGTTTTTAGGTAATTTTAGAGTTTTATATTATTTTTTGTGGTTTTATTTTTTTCAATTTTTTTTGGGGGTTGTCTCCTAATGATACGGTTGTAGTTTGTAATTTTTGTAGGTCATATCATGGTAGGATGGTCGCATTAAATGTGACCGTCTGGGGCAGATACGGTTGCAAAATTTGAATTATATAAAAGCAAATTTTTTGGATTTTTTGATGTCATTTTCACAATTGGCAATTGGAGAAAAGGACAGGTGAGGAGGAGAGTAAATCTTTGATGCGGAGCACTACTTAATTTTGACACATTTCTACCATGGACTAACCCGAGGCTTTGATGAGTGGAGGAGTAGGAGTGAGGAAGGTAGAAACTTGACTCCCTCTCTTGTTATTAGTAATTTTAAAATGAACCTCATTAATTAATGCGAGAAAATGAACCTCACTAGTTAATGTAAAAAATGAACCTAATTTTAGATCAAGACATAGTGTAGGTTACCTAGGTTTTCTTATTATTATTTTTTTGGTTTTTGGTATTTATTTGCATCAATTTCAGGGTCGTCATGCAGAGGGATGGTCCATATTTTGGGTGTTGGGCACCATCCCAGGGTGGGATGACCACGTTTAAATCTCAATAGTCATATTTTTGATCATTGGAGTGGTCGTCTCGAGGTGAGATGGTCTGTAGATCCATATCGGGGTGAGATGATCGCATTTGCAGCCGTCTTGCCCCAAGACGGCTATGATGTGTTTTGATTATTAATTGAATTTTTGAATTTTAATTGATAATTTTGGAATTTAAATTGAATTTTTATATGATTTTTTTTAAGACCTTGATTGTCTGATTATTTATCTATGCATTCAAATTTTTAGTGCTCGTCATAGAGTTATGACAGTCTTTGAGATGACACGAGGATGCCTCTTAAGGGTTGATTGGAAATGGTTTAAGGTAATTGGATTTAAGTAGTTGGCAAGGCTAGAGGTGGTGATGGTGAACCAAGCCTATCTAACTACCTTGGTTGAAAACTAGGATAGTTGTACCAATACTTTCCACCTCCAGACTGGAAATATGATAGTCATGTTAGAGGACATGTACAAGATTCTTCACATTTTGGTTGAGGGATGCCCTATCACCTCGACTCCTCTTATTTAGTAGGGTAGAGTACTCTAGAGAGTATTTGGTGAGCATGCAAAGGTTGTGAGGTAGTGCATGGAGAGTGGTGGATTCTCATGGAGGTATGATATACCACATGGGTTTTCACCACTAGGCATGTAGTGTTTATGTCACTCATGTCTAACATCCTACTACCTGACTCTTCAGGAGTGAGGTTCCCATGGAACCTCCTTGATTTAGTACATGATATGGTGGAGTGCGATACTCAGGATCCACTGATCATGGCATGGGGGAGAACTCTACTTATGCACTTGTATGATGAGCTATACAAGCTCTGACACTGAGGCAGACACAGATTAGGCTACAACTCCTTACTCTAGATATAGGGTTGGGAGCACATCCAAGTGGATAGGCCAGAGGAGCTCTCATGGGTAGAGCAAGTGTAGATGGAGTATCATAAGATAGGATATGCAACTCAATGGAGATAAGATCAGGAGGTGGTTCAGAGTTGAACTCATGTAGATAGACTTGATCATTATGCAGGGTCACTTGAGGGATTGAGACCAAAACATATTGTATGGTGACCTTATAAAGACTATCCAACATGGATAGAGGTAGAAAAGCAATTGAGATAGATGAGGCACAAGCAATGGTTGATTGAGCACCATGGGATAGAGCAGGAGTACTTTCAATAATCTTGCGTTACTCTATAGTTTGGGGTTCAATAGGGTGTACCTAGTGAACCTATGATTTATCAGTGCAAAGGAGTAGAGAATCAACTGGAGTGGCCACAAGTAGTGCCTATGGGGGATGAGGTGGATCAACTGCTAGTAGATATGAGGATTCATGATGCATGCACAATGGTATAATATAATGCTTGGTGGGTGAATCGATTGTGGTAGGGTGGTGGTACTATGGGTGGAAAAGCATAAGAGATAGGGGATGAGGGTATTGCAGAGGTAGGGGATGGATGATGAGTATGTCATAGAATGGAGGAAGAGTGGGGCCAACCTACATAGGTCATGGATGATCCAGAGGATGATGGGGGAGATGAGGAGGATCCTAAGGATGAGGATGCTCAATTTAGGGTACAGGTGTAGACTCTCCAAGGGTAGTTAGCAAAATAAGATACCACAATTATGGTACTACAGAGCTAGTTGGCCAGAGAGTAGTAGAGGGGTAGACACTTATCTAAGGAGAAGGCCATTTTGATAGCTCATTTGGGGAGCTCCTAGGTGATAATGGACAAGACGATAAAATGGAGGGATATGGTGATTACAGAGTGGGATTCTCTATAGACACAAGTAGTGATATTGATTGTAGCTTAGGGATAGACAGGTTCAGGTAGCTAGGATTCAGGAGATGTATTAGGGCTATAGGTGAAGGTGAGAAGATTGTGGACCCTGCTAGATGAGTACTAGGTATGATGTCGATCTGACACTACTTACATTCTAGATTTGGAGGGTTACATAGGATTACTTTGTGGTCATATACTAGAGCACTCTTCAGTAGGAGGATCCCAATAGAGTCATCATAGTGAGTCAGGATAACCATTAGTGAGGTAGCAAATTTTGCTATTTCAAGATCATCCTTAGAGGTCAGGGGCTAGTGGTTCTTCTCAACCTCATCAAAGTAGGGCTGAGGGTGGAGGTGAGAGCGGTCGTGCACTGCCCTCATGACTTATGCCTATGTATTGGTTTATTTTTAGGTGTAAGGTCCTTAGACCTACACGATTGTAGCCTACGAGAAATTTTTGTACCATGATGTATTGGATTTCCATATATATATGATATCTCTTTTATGATGGCCCATTATATGTTTATGTTATGATTATTTTATGCATGGATGCACTTTATGGATGTAGTTATGGATGATGGATGTGTACTTAGACATTGTAGGATAGATGCATAGATGTATACCTAGATATGTGTATATGTGGATGCAATATCTAATATTAGATGTATGATTTAGATTAGTTTATTTTATTATGAATGTGAATTCATTTTGTTGTTATAACAAATCTGGTATGTATGAGATGCATTAAATTTTATATGGATGTTATAATGCAAATTGTGGATGTATATTCTAATTGCTTAACACATAATAAATGAATATAAATGTGTTTAACAAACTAAAGGTAGACACCACATGATGTATACAAATTATGGATTAAAATGTTAACCTTATCACACAAGTTTTATATTTGGATGTGAATGTGTGAGATGAGATATGCATGGGATGTGGGGGTTTTCCCATTTATCTTTTGCAAACTAAAATGTGTGCATAAAATAGTCAGTGGTAGTCTAAATATCATTGTTGATATTTATTTGTTATCTATCCTATCTTACAAAGACCATTTAATAAGCAAAAGCTTATAAGAAATTTGCAAATGATGATGAGATAGCTAGGTGCTATGAGGGAATTTTAAGGTTTTTCATGAGACTCAAACACCCTAGTTGACCAATCCAATTTTTTTTAATTGTCTATGCAAGACTTTGGAAGATAGAAATTTATTATGAAGACCAAGATATTCAATATTCCTATGTGTGCAAAGTGAATGTATTGAATTATGCATAACATTACCTCATTACAAGGCGGGTTTCATGCAACCATTTTTTGTAATGAGAATCACCCTATGGTCATTTTTATCTTAAGTTTAGACGTAGTTGGAATAGACTACTAGGCAATATAAGTCACCAAAAGATAGCTCATCCACAAGCTGACATTGGTATGTACAAAATAATGTCTCTAATGTAACAAACATATCACCATGTGTAAGGCTACTCCATTTCTAGGTGGGTTCCATTCAATATATTGTTGTAATGGAGATTGCCCCATGGATTCTAAATAACTAAGAATTCCAGGGATTCAAGATCATTACCCCCTTATTTTATTTTGATTTTCTAGGATACTTGCTCATTTTTTTTTGTAGTGGTGAGAACCACTCTTTTTGGAGCAAGAAATTTTATTAATGGTGAAAACCACTATTTTTTTTTGGGAACTTGCTCGATTTGTGGGAGAGAAAGAGGATTGCTTGGGTAGGGAGGAAATTTTCCTTTTGTCAATTCTCAACATTCTAGACCATGAACATACTAGGATAAGAAAGTGAAAACCTTTTGCTTAAGGTGGTAAGGACTATGTTGTAGCATCATCCTTCCTTGTTCAAACTTTGATTTTAAATGTGTAAGATTATGTTGGGATTTTTACATATGCAAGTTACTATCAAAGGAAGATCTTACCTTCTAAAATCCAAGTTAGCTTTCTAAAAAATTTGAAAAGAACACTAGGAATGGCTGAGTGACTGAAAACCCTAGTGAACACCCTATAACAACTTATTAATTGTGTTGAAAAATACAATTACTCTCAAAGAGGAATGTGGATGGTAGTGTCATGTAATACATGAGGGGTTTTACCTATGCTCTTTTGTAAACTAAAAGGTGTGCATAAAATAGTTAGTGGCCAGATAAATATCATTGTTGATAATTATTTGGTATCTATCTTATATTAAGAGGACCTCTTACTAAGCAAAAGTTCATAACAAAAACCACAAATGATGATGATGTATAAGGTTGATTGAAGACTCATGACTAACATACAAACATGGTTTCATTCGTAAGAATTACAAAAACAACTTGTATTAATGCAAGTGTAATGTATGAATATGCCTAATGCAACTAGTTAATGAATACAATGAAATGCATGATAATGTAATGCAAATATTTTTGTATTTTTGATATTTTGTATTGTTTTTGTGTTTTGTGTTTTCTTGATTTTTTTTTTTTAGAATTTTGATGTTTTGTATTGTTTTTGTGTTTTGTGTTTTCTTGATTTTTTTTGTTTTGGAGTTTTGATGTCTTGTATTGTTTTTGTGATTTTGATGTTTTGCATTGTTTTTGTGTTTTGTGTTTATTTGATTTTTTGTTTTGTTTTGGAATTTTAATGTTTTGTATTGTTTTTGTAATTTTATGCGTGAAATACCCATAGGTGAAGAATATTGAGAGGTTCGAGTTCCTCAACACCTTCAAGAGAAGCAATATAGTAAGTACCTAGTCTTATATTTTGTGTGATAATATAGGGACCTAACTAGTTTGCCATGAATTTGTTTCATAAGTGTGGTGGTAAGTTGGAGTTTTGTTGATTTTATTTTAAGACAAGATCTCCAAATTTGAAGTCCCTTAGGTGGACTTTCATGTTGTAAGCTCATTTAAGATGATCTTGATAAATGCAGAGATGCTCGAGAGCATTAACATGATGTTCATCAAGAAGGGTCAATTGGTCGAGATGAGCTTATCATGTAGTATCATCATTGATGAACTCTTGGAGTGATATGTGCAATGAAGGGATCTCTAATTCTAAGGGTATAATGGTCTTAGTGCCATATACTAGCAAAAATGGGGTTTCCCCAGTGGGCATCCAAATGCTAGTGCGATAAGCCCATAATGCTAGAGGTAGTTGAAGATGCCAATCTTTGTGATTTTCTTTGATGGTTTTCTTAAGGATGGCAACTACAGTTTTTTTTGATGCCTCTGCTTGCCCATTGGCTTGTGGATAATAGGGTGTGGAAAAACTGTGTTGGATGTTGTACTTTGAATTTAAAGCATGCACATATTTGTTCTTGAATGGTGTCCCATTATCCAAAATGATTTTGGATGGAATACCAAAATGACATATGATATTGTGAAGTATGAACTCCATAATACGAGATCCAATCATAGTGGTGAGAGGGATTGCTTCCACCCACTTGGTGAAGTATTATGTGGCTGATAAGATAAACGTGTGATAGCCTAAATATGGGGGTAAGATTTTCCCTATTAAATCAAATCCCCATTGGGAAAAAGGCCATGCCAATTGAATCGGTTGTAAGGCCTGAGAAGATAAGTGTGAAATATTAGCATGATGCTAACATTTCACACACTTCTTGATATAAGTGCAACAATCCTTCTCCATAGTGGGCCAATAATAGCCCATTCAAAGGATGCACTTAGCGATAGCCATGCCGTTGAAATGGCCACCACAAGTACCATTGTGAGCTTGTGAAATTTCCCAAGTAGATTCTTGGGGCTCTAGACAACGAAGGAGAAGACCATCATAGCTTCGATGATAAATAATATCTCCTAATAAGACATATTTGGTCATTTTTTATTGAATATTCATTTTACGGCATGTAATAATCCCAAAGGGATATTACCAATTTTTAGGAAATATTTTAGTTGAGTGATCCAATCTTGATATGCTTGGGTTTCGACTGAGTGAACTGCTTGTTCCCCTTGTGACTCATCACACATAAATGTGGATTGGGAGATAACCTTAATATGAATGGTCATGCCATTATCAGAAGGACCTTGTGGGATTAAGGACCCCCAGGATGCTTGTTTCAAAAAGTCACATACCTGAAAGAACCGATCTTGGTTTGGTTCAATCTGGATCATGTGGATAACTTTTTCATCATTTGAAGCTTCATGCAAAATCATTGATTGCAAAAGCATTTTGACATGGATGGTTGTGATATCGTCATAAGGGTTTTGCATAATTAAATACCCCAAAGAGGCCATCGTGTCTGCAAAATGATTAGATGAACAAGGGACTACCTCGATGCTATACCATTTTAATTTGGCTAATAGCTTATCCACAAGTTCCTTGTACAATTTCAATATTAGACATCAACATTGATAGATTTTCTTTACTTGGTTGACTATGAGCAAGGAATCACCAAAGATGTTAAGCTTTTTGATCTTCATGGTGATAGTTTTTTGAAGACCCAAGAGGAGAGCCTCGTATTCAATGTTGTTGTTGGTGCATGGGAAGTCGATTTTAAATGAAAAAGGTATGGGAGCCCCTTGTGGTGTGAAAAATACAACTCCTACACCACCCCTTGCTCACATTTGAAATGACAAAGAACAAAATCATGTCTACTTTATTTTTAGTCTGTTTCTTTCAACGGTTAATTCAAGGTAAAATTTGATCAACAACATTATTTAATATGGTACGTGCAACTCATCATGTACCATAAAGGGTTTTCTTTGGATACAACATACCTTGTATGATTCAACATGTAATTTCGAAGATTTTTGGTGGTGAATACCACTTCTAGACAAAGCTTCTCAATGTATGTGTATTTAAGCTCATAGCTAACCAAGGTGCGACTAATGTAATAAATAGCTTGTTCCTTATTTACCTCATTCTTTTGGGCCAACATGGTCCCTAAGGTAAAGTTGGTGGCTGAAATGTAAAGCAAGAAGGGCACACCTGGTCGAGGTGGAGCTAAGACTAGTAGCAATGCTAGGTATTGATTTATCTTGTCGAAGGCCTTTTGACACTCATCATCCCAATGGAATGGTACCCCCTTTTGTAGTAGTTTATTCATTGGTCTACATTTATCTGAAAGTTACACTATGAAGCATCGAATAGATGAGACCTTCCCCTATAAGCTACAAAGTTGCTTAAGGTTTGTAGGGGGAAGCATGTCAAGTATTACTTTGACCTTGGTGGGATCAACTTTGATCCCTCACTTTGAGACTATAAAAACCAAAATTTTTCCATATGTGACTCCAAAGATACACTTTTTGGGGTTAAATATGATGTTATGCTCAATGAGGCGATCAAAGACCTTCCGTAAAACATCAACGTGTTCATGATGCAATAGATATTTGGCTAGCAAATTGTCTATGTAATCCTCTAGGATTTTATGCATGTAGTCATGAAATATATATGTCATGGCTCGCTAATATGTGGCACCAATATTTTTAAGGCCAAATGGCATGACTTTGTAGCAAAAGGTCCCCCAAGGGGTGGTAAAGGCTATCTTGGATTGATCTTTGGGTTTGACCAAGATTTGAATTATAGCCTGAGAAACCATCCATGAGGAATAATATTTCATGACCTACAGTTGCGTCGACTAAAGTGTCAATGTTTGGAAGGGGGAATTCATCCTTAGGAGTCACTTTGTTAAGATATCTAAATTTTGTGCATATGTGAATCCTCCCATAAGGTTTTCCTATGGGTACCATGTTGGAAATCCATTCAGGATAGTCGATAGGTTGAATGAATCCTACATCCAACAATTTTTGTAGTTCATATTTTACCATTAAGGCTATCGTTGGATGCATTTTTCAAATTTTTTGCTTGATGAGTTTTATGTTTGGGTTGAGCGTAAGATTGTGCATGACCATATTTGGATCAAGACCCAACATGTCTTTGTATGACCAAGAAAAAATTTCTATATTTTCTATCAATAGAGATGTGTATATGGCTTGCTCTTCAAGGGAGAGACTTTCTCCTAATTTTACATTTTTAGGAGCTTTAGGATTAGTGTCAATGTTTACATCAATTGTATCTTCTATTGACATGTGAGATCCCTCCTCAATTTTATGAGGTGTAGGGATCAAATGGATGTCATCAACTGGATTTGGAGAATCGATCATATCTATTTTGATATTAGCTTGACAAACATCTACGGAGGGCTCTTATGAGAAATGAAATGGTTGTAACATTTCCTCACAAGGGAAGAACTCTTTTGGTGAGGGTGGTGATGCGACATGATCAAAATCAATGGCCTCATGATTGAGGTGCAAAGGTTTTGAGGGGTCACTAGGATTATGGAGTGGGGTGGTCAAATCAATGGAGACCATATTGATGGATGGATAGTCTCCATTCATGGATGGGAGGGATGTGTCAATGATGTGAGGCCCTAGATATACCAAATGTGGCTTATATGGAAATGGAATAAATGGATCGAGCCTATGAGGAGCCAGAATGATGGGGTCTTCTAGGGGCATAAGGTCTCTCCAAGTAGGTTGGCATGGAGGAAAATCCCTATGATAGATTTCATCGATGTTTATAGGGGTGAATTCTATTCCTTCAATGTTATTTTACCCATGGTGGCGAGGACCTAGATATGCTAGTTCTGTTTCATCCTCGAACTCTTTTGGTGCCTCACTGAAAGGATTAGGAGGTTGTCAACTATGGCGAGGACCAAGATAGGCCAATTTCATCTCATCTTCATACTCTTCTGATGTCTCACTGAGAGATTCAGAAGACTCGATAGAAACAACTATAACGTGGAGATGATATCCTAATAGATGAAAATAGTTGGGATCAACATAATCATTCTCATCAATTTCTTCTCCAAAGCCTAAGGTTAGGCATTGGAGGGAGTCTGTGAGGAGCTCATTTGGCATGCATACTTAGTACCCTAAACTAAATTTATTTATCAAAAGTTGGTATTATGGTTGATAGGGTTTCCAAAGACCTTGATCATATCGGCCTAAGCCATTTTCGTGCCAATGGTAGTGGTAAAAGTATCACAAGGCAAACTTTAGATTTGACATATAATAGATATTTCTTAAGAAGGGTTCATTATTGTGTTCTATCATGGGAAATTGGTCCATAGAGTCATCAAAGCCCCCATAAACGAAATTTGTTTGATTTGGGGACCCCCAAGGGTAAAATGGTACCAATGGGTAATGACAGTACACAAGGTCTACCCATATCCTGAACGATCTTGATGAGTGGTGTGAATGTGATATTTTGTACTAGGTACTCATCGAGACTAGGGTTGGCCAAGTGGATTGTGACTTGGGGTGGTGATAATGGAGGTGATGAGGATGGTGGAGAGATGATGTGAGGTGGTTCACCCATCACAACAAATAATTCTTCTTCCTCTGTGGGAATTGGAATTTCTACTATGAAGATAGTGGGGATGACCAATGGGGTTTCCTCCATTGGCACCTTCAACTTCTTATCACTTAAGAGATCTGATGATGAAGAAGGGATGTCAAAAGAGACCAATGGTGAGGGTTGAAATGGAGATGATGATGTGGATGGATCAGTGGATGGGGATGCCAATGTGGATGGATTGGTGGAATGGGGGTACTAATGTGGATGGCTTTGATGGATGGGGGTGCCAATGTGGATGGATTGGTGGATGGAGGTGATGATTTTAATGAAGGATATTGAAATTTGATAGGCCTATCAGGTTGTATGTCCATATGCATGGATGGCAAGATGAAATCTCATGAATTACTAACCATATTAACATATTTGAAAGGCTCATCATTTGAAGGGATGACATGAACTTACCCTTCATGGACATATTTGACACACTAGTGCAGTATAGAAGGGATGCACTTCATGTCCCTAATCCAAGGTCGATCGAGCAATATATTATATTGCATCACACCTTCCAAGACATGGCACAATACAAGAATTATCTTTAGTCCAACCTAGATAGGAAGGACTATCATGCCAACTATGGAGCAAAGAGCATCATTAAATGCTTGAAGCATGAAGGTGGACACCACAATATGTGATGATGGAAGACTAAGGTGTTCTAGTGTAGTGGTGGTAATGATGTTTATGGAGGAACCCATGTCAATCAACACCCACTTATAAAGAATCATGTTTATGCACACAATGATATGCAATGGAGTATCAACTACATTGGCAGGTATTGGTTTGATCTCATGATCTTGGAAGGTTATAATGGGATCCTTACATGTTTGAATATGCCCCACAAAATTAGTAAAAGGATTAGGATCTTGGGGCTACAATTTGATTCATTTTAAAATATCCATCAAAGCTTTTCTATGTCTTGGAGATTGTTGTATTATCATGTAAATGGACATCTTGGTCGATGTTGTACGTAGGAATTGAGTAAACCTACTTCTAATCATCACCATCAATTGAGGTGGTGGACCTTGGACTGGAGTTTGAGGTGGCAAGGGTTGTGACGTAGAAGGAATGCTAATGAGAGTTGTAGGTAGTGTAACTTGATCATATCTTTGGTTCCTCATCATAATGTTGATAATACCTACGAATCCCTGATTGGATGGGACCATATGAACTTCATTTACCTATCTTATTTGATCCTCCTTAACCTCATGTGTGGGTAGGGGATCTTTGAAAATACCCATTTGTTGATTGTTAGGGGCAAGAGGATTATCAATTTGTAATTGATTCTTATCAAGCATGTCTTGTACTACATTTTTGAATGCATAACATGTTTGGATATCATGGCCATGTTGTCAATGATATAAAAAATATAGGTCCTCTCTTGTACCCTTTGGGTTTTGGGAAATTTAGGTCAAAGGGGTAAATATCAGGTAGGATGATAGCTTTTGCCTCGCATAATCAATTGAAGAGCGACGCCAAATATTTGGGCAATGGCGTATAAGTGTGAGGTGTACGACATGGTCAATCTTGTGCCTAATTTCACGGAGGCTTATTATGGTATTGCATGGGAGGGAGTTGAGCCTGATAATTAGCTTGTTGGGGCACTATCTACTTTTCAAGCTTAGAAATATTTAAGACAACTTGAGTGACTGTAGGCGGTCTTTGCTATGCATTATTTCCTCTAGGATTTTTATTCCACTCCTTTTAGAGTTTAATATCCCCCTCTTGGACTTTAATATCCTCTATGAATTTGGCCTATGCCAAAGCCTCCTCAAAGTTCTGATATTATTGCAGTTGTAATAAGAGAGAAATATGCTTCGAGCAACTTTTTTTGAATATTCGAGTTAATTCTGTTACAAGTAGAATGAAAGGTAGTTTTGACATCACCCTTCTCCATCTATTGCCATAATTAGTGATTGACTCATCATCAAATTGTTTAAGGTTAGCCAAGTCACTCAAATTGGCTTTCTTCTTGATGTTGAATGAAAAGCATTCTAAGAAGGCATTCGTGAGTTGCTCAAAGTTGTAGATGTTATGCCTTGGTAAGTGGTTGAACCACTCTAAGGCTGGACCAGAGAGTGTTATCAATAAAGTCTTGAGCAACAAGGCATCATCATATTGAAGCTAGAAATAAAGGTTCATGAAGCTAGTCACGTGTTCTTGTGCATCCTCATCCCCTTTGAATTTATCCAACTTGGGTATTTTGAAATGCTTAGGATATAGAGGATATGGAACTAATGGATGAAGTGGTTGGTTGTACAATTGATGCAATGTGGGTTTCTAGTAACTCGTACCTTATTTCTCCAATGATTTAATTCTCTCTATGAGCACCTTATAGGCTTGAGATGATAATATCTCATATTCTTGGAGTGGTACTCGAGAAGGAGGAGGAGGTAGGAGATTCTTGGTGGGCCTATGCGATTGAATATAATCATTGATCACATCCTCATGGAGTGATTCATGATATTATTGGTCCTAATACTTTGGTTCTACGTCTTCATAGGCCTCATACTTAGGTTGATGATTTTGATGTTGTTGCGACCTATGATTTTGTGTAGGCACATGAGGAGGGTGATTAGGCCTAGGAGGTAGGTCATGGTGTTGCATAACGTGCCTTTGGTGGATATCCTGCATGTAGGTACTAGGCATGAAAACTTCCTCATGAGATTCATTTTGTGATCTTTCTTGGTGCAAATATTGCTAACGCAATCATTGTTGATGCACCCTATGTTGTTCTAATTTGGCATGATCTAGGTGTTCTTGAGTCTTTTGCAACCTATCCATCCATGGTTGGTTTGTGTTTTGCCTAGGTAACGGATCAACCATGTGAGGCCTGTGATCCCTTGCATCAATGCAAAGGGACTTTGCTTATTCTATGGGACCAACTGGGTTGGCTACCCTTTTCCCATGATCGAGAGAAGCCATGTTAACCTGGTGTTCAGGTTCGAAGGTCAAGTCTTCATACTGAGATGGTGTAGAGGTACAATGTTCTTGCATGGAATAATATCCATGATGAAAAGTAGGATGACTTGGGCCTTCCTCTTACTCATTTTTAAGATAAAGGTGAACAGATGAAGCCATGTTTCTATCTTGATAGTGAGGGTCGTATCTGTCTAGTTGATAAAATTTGTGGCTCATCCATGGTCAATCAAGCAGAGTGTCTCACTTGTCTAGGCTAGGTTTTGTTGTATAATCTCACTCATACTTATAATGATGTATATCATGTCGAGATATGAATTCGTGACACCCCCCTACTAGACCCCTTGATGGGCAGATTATGTCTAGTGGTGGCATGGGATCGACTTTGACCAAGAAGTTCATCTTCTTGATCATCCCAAGGATCTAAAGATACCTCCTAGATTGGGACATCCTAAAGGTATGATTCCCTATAGGTGGTGTTAACATTAGATGGATACCAGGATGCCATTTGGGAATGACCAAGTCTTTGGGACTGAATTAGAGGTATTTTGTGCCTCCTTGTAAATTTTTCACATTGTTGACTCGTGATTGAGCTCGACTGCATGTAGTTACCATGATCTTTGATTACGTAAATAGAAAGGAAACAAACAAAGTATACAATATGATTATCTCTTTTAAATTTTCTTTGTGATTCCTTATATTATTTTGTGCATTTTGATGTTGAAACCCCTAATCCTATGAGACTAAAGGTAAACAAAATAGAAAAACCACTAAAAGGTAGTTTGAGTGCACCCCCTATCGAAGAATGCAACCCAAATGGTAAAGAAAAATGGTTTCCTACTAGATATCGGATCAAGGTAACCTAAGGAATAAAAAATCACCTCTAAGGTAGGTCCGCTACTTGCCTAAGTACCTAAGGTACTTGCCTAGCTAAGGGTTCACTTCACACTCGGGCGTGCTTGGATATAAATGATACTTGCATTCCATTGATTATTTTATCCCATGGTAAAAGGGCACTACTAATCCTTCCTACTTTGGGCACACCCAATAGTAGGGGACTTTCTGGTGATGAAATCTGAAAAGCCACTCACTTTGGCCAACTAATTTTCTAGGGTTCGAGCCAACGGATGGAGATGAAGCCCATCGTCGTTGGTCTCGATCAACGATTGGTGATGAAGTCCAACTCATTGATGTTTAAATTGATACATGGTGTGTGGGGTTCCTTTTATTTCATGCAAAAGAAAGTAAAATCATAGAGCATTTGATGTTCTTTCACTAATGCATGGAAATAACTTTTCAAATTCAGATTTCTAAAATAAATGAATATTTTAATTTTAGAAACCTATCAGATATAGAACCCTACATGAACAGCATGTGGTCAGGCAGCAAGCAATCAAACCAAAAATCAATCAAAGAGAGGTCATCTCTACAAGGGACGGTCTGTAGAAGAGGTCGTTTGACCCAGAGATGGTTAGAAACAAGGGTCGTTTGGGATAGGGATGGCCACAAACAAGGACCATCTGACCTAGGGACGGTCACAGATAAACACTTTTAAAACTGAAATATCTTCTATAATTCCTCTATCTAAGCATGAAAATTTTAATTTTCTTTACTAAAAATAGGAAAGGAAGGATAGAATAACTCACAAGTGTAGCCTAAGTCTATTGTATATGTTGTTTCTAAATTTTTATGATCTTTGATCTGAGGCCATATATGACAAGGATGGTGGTGTTTTCTAGCCATCTTGCATAGGGATGATCGTGACTTTTGACCATCTCTGTAGGGGATGATGGTATCTGCAATTCACAAACACTAAGAAAACAAGAATTAGTGATGTGAATGTGCAATATGGACAAGGTCCAGCTGTGATCACCATTGAAAATACTAAAAAGACCATACACCCATACAAAGAAATGCAAGATTGAAATGTAGCAAATCAAATGTAACCATACAAATAAAGAATAAAATAAAGAAATGATGAAGGTGCCCTTTTATTGATAATATCTTGTTCTTTTACAAAGAGGTTACAAAGAAGATCCCCTCTGAAGGATCACTACCAATATTTGATACAATGAATTACACATAAAACCATTTGGATGTACTACACAAGATCTTTCTTGCACCCACAAATTGAGTATAGATAGGTTTTTCATGATTGTCATGATGTATGATGTGAATGAGTGAATATTTTATGCCATTAGCTCCTTGCAAAGATCTATAATCTACACACAAGACAACCTAAAGAGCATCAAAAGTATTTGAGGAGCCTTTCAAGATAAGGCCCATATGAATGATAAATAAAGTAGTAAAGAAGCTAAAATATGTCAAATACATGTACAAAAATGAAATCTAACTATGCTAGGAAGTAATTGAAATGTTGCTAAATCTAATGAAAGAAAGAAAATAAGGAAAATAGATCTCTATCGTGAGACCATCCCTGTGCAGGATGGTCATGCCTACGGGCCATCCCAGGGTGAGATGATCATGCCTATGGGCCATCTCGGGGTGAGATGACCACCAAACTATGAGGTAATTTCCTTGTGGCCGATGTGAGGTGACGTCGAGTTTGATCCATGGAATTGATGTTCAAGGGTGCACTCATGAGGAATGACTTAATGGTGGGATTTGACACTGAAGCAAGGGCGTTGGATGGTGCAAGAAGTGTGAATTTGATCTTCAACCTTTGAAATGGTCCATTGACATGCTTGGAAACTCCATGGCTGAATTTTGGCAGCACTTTATTGCTTTGAAAGATGAGAGCTCTTTGAGTCTATAGTTTGACAACACTTCATTATATGCAATTTCTAGTATATTTTAATGAAGGCTATGCACCCTTATATAGACTTCCCCAAAGGGAGTCTTAGCTTGTAGGAGAAGCCAAGAAATGGTTGAATTCAAGAAACCATTATCAAGAAATCGTTATGCTTGGTTGGCATTCGTAACTGCTTTGTCCATTGGGTGAGAACTTGCTTTCGATGTGGCCATCTTGGGGTGAGATGGTCATGATTGTGGTATGGCTTAGGGTGATATGATCATGATTGGGGGTTGTATTAGGGTGAGATGGTCACTATTACAAAGGGAAATTCCTCCCTATTTGAGTGGTGAAAACCACTTTTAAGCCCTAGGGCTACCCAAGGTGGGTCATATGGCCTAAAAAGGTGTCCATATAGGTAGTCTCCTCAATATGACGTGTTTTAGGTGTCTACATCACCATCACTAATATCATAAACTCTTGTACATGTATAAAGAACACCTCCTTTATGAATCCATTTTAAAAGCTACTCCAATTTTCTATAGTCACATAAGGCAAAAATTGTAATGAAAAATTTCTCTTTTATAACATACTTCACCTTATTTGGAAACTTTAACTTGCCCTTGGACCACCTAATTTCCATAACCAAAAAGAGATTTGTATGGAACTATTTATGAGAAGAGACATTCTAAAATTTCAAGAGCACCTTGATAAAGAATAGAAGAAATAATAGATCATGAAGGATTATATCTTCATGGATAAGATAAATCAATATCCTAAGCATCTAATAGGAAGAGGAAGGATTGACTAGAGCATATTATGAATTCTTTTTGTATACTTCTACAAGACTCAATACTTTCTACATATCATAAATCCAATTGTATCTCCTATAACCTTTTATTACATAATAAACTATAAATTCACCCCTTTGAATGGGGGCAATATATATTAAAGAAAATCACACAATGTAGCATCCCTCCACTTGTAGTTAGTCCTTGGACAAATACCACCAATGCAAAGAGCTGAAAAATTATATGATTTGAAAAAATAGTCTCGAAGTGATTCCATTTGCAAAAGTTATGGTCTTAGGAAGTCTATCCTCCAAAATAGTCCTAGAGCAACAATTTTGAAAAACATCAATATTTTTAAAATCCCTTCTTATTTTTCTACAAGGAAAATAATAAAAAATAATTTCATATTTTGCTTCTTACATCAAAAGGTAGAATTCCCTTATGCCATGCCATTCTAGGTAGACTACTACCATTAATTATCAAGTCCAAATGTGTTCCCTCTCTATGAAGGACATGATCCATAGCAATAAATAACTCCAACCATTTAAATGGACATGGTGCACAAGATTTTAACTGAGGCAAATGAATATGCCTCTTTCTCCTTCTTCTAGCCAAGATACCAAAGCTCCCAAGTGGGATGAAAACATCATAAATAATCCTCCTTTGCAATCACACCAAGTATTTTTTATGAGAAAACAATGATTGAATCTTCATGAATAAGTCATGACACCTTTATGAAGTCAAAGATACAATATTTCTTCTATTGTAAGTGGTTTGAATATGCATAAAATAGGCCAAAAATATTATAATAATAATGAAAAATAACCTAAAGTAGGCATAAATTCTAAAAAAATAAGAATAATTGTAGAAAGAAAAAAATTATCTTATGTTTACATTTTTTGTTAAAGGTGCTTATAAATTTGTGAGAAGTAATTCATCATACAAGTTGGAAGAAAAATTGAAGGCTTTGAATTTTTTTTTTGCATGGCCATGTAATGAATCTCCATACCTACTCTAGCATCTTTAATGAGTAACTATATTTATAGCATAGGCATTTATAACCTAAATTTCAATATTTTATCCTTTATAAAAAATGCTAGAAATCAAATTACTTTTAACTTCTAAATGGCAATTGTCCATGCCATTTGCGTTTTTCCTATGTATTGTTGCAATAACTCCAGAGACTCCTATAACAAAAATTTCCACACAATACTCCATATTCCAAATCGTTTTTGAATATGTCCTTGTAAAATAAACTCAAGACTATAACAACCTATTAGTTCCTAATGTTTTCTAAAGGGGTCATGTTCATATATTTAATATTATAAGATACCATTTTTATCATCAAGTTTTTTTTTGTGGGATTATCCTTAGTTCTTGTTGACACTTGTGATATTTATTTTTCCTATATTGATATTCCTATAATTTTTCTTTTCTATTTATTCTTGATTTAAGGGCCTTTCTATAATTTTTCCTTTCGTACCAACAATTACAACTTCATTAATATCTTCAATGTTTCCATATAATTCATTATAAGACTTGTTAACTATAAGTTTATGCTACCCTAAAAAAGTTGAAGTGTAAGGAATAGCATCAAAAAAACTTCCTTATTTATGTTTCCCTAGAAACCTTAAGGTGCAAGGTTGATCCTCCATAGTATTTACTATCTTAAGTTTCCTTGGAAACCATAACTATGGATGTCCTCCATACTTATTTATTTATTGTGTTGCTCTTGAAAATATTAAGTTCAATGGATAAACCATATACCACTTTCATTTGTTTTGTAAGGAGAGGATTTAATACTACTTGAGGAAAATGAAGACGATTTTACATAGAATTAACTTGACCTCTTTCACCTTCTTTGTTCTAAAATTTGCCTCCATATCTTCCTTTACACTTTTAGTTTCTTTAAAAATTGATCTTGTACTGTATACTTTCTCATCCCTTGTGTCCTTTTTTGTTTCATCTAATGGCTGATCCAAGTGAACGATGCTGGGATTCACTAGTAGATAATGTCAAGGGGATCCGCCACTTTCTTTGGAGTGCACAATTTGTGATCCAATATAGATTCTACTATGGTGAGATATCCTTGCTTCATCTTAAAGTTTGTGTCATGACAATTTTTTTTGTCTCTTTCTCCATCATTTTCACTTTGCTATATCTTTTTTTTGGTAGGTAAAATTGCTTAAGTGCAGGGTTTAAATGGGTCCCAAACCCAAGTACATAAACTGGTAGCTAAAAAAATAGCATAATATGGTACATGCCTACACATTGGTCACCTACAACTTGAACAAAAAGGACCAAACATCAGTAGATAAGGTTGAGTGGATTCCTGACATCATAAAAACAAAATATAGGCTGAGCAATACCCATGCAGGGGTTTCTTAAGAGAAGTAACTACCTTTGAACCTTATAAAAGAGATATAACAAAATACCACACAGGGGATGCTCACAAATGATAAAAAAAAACTATAATAAATACCTAAAAAGGAAGAAAAATAGTATTCAAAAAGGCCCACGTAGGGGCAATAAAGAACTTAGAAATAGTAATGGGAAGCCCTGGAGCTCACGTTACCAGTTATGATGATATCTTTGCACCACTCACCCTTTCATCAAAATTTCTATCACCTTGACCATCAACTTAATAGTAACATAGGTTACGCACAACAACATAACCATTATTCCATGAATTGGCAAAGGCTTTAGTGATATCATGCTCAACCCCTTTGAACTTGCTGAGGAAAGGAATGAGACCATGAGATTCCAGAAAGGTATTAGATAGGGGATCAAGATGAAGGCTAGATGGATCAAGTAGGGCCATGTTAGTAATACTGGGGAAAAAGGAAGACCTATTGGCATTCCTACCACATTATTTTCTTTTATGGGAAATTTTTCCATGGTCCAAGTAAATATATGGTTTCGAAAGGCTTTGTTCACGCAAGCATTTTTGCACCAAAAGGATAGATCACCATGCAAAAGTATTCATGGAGCCCTTTTATTTTTGATCCATGGGCGAGAGTAGTTTCATGCCATGCTTCTACTGAAAGCTCATTTTGGTGTCAAAGGTGACAATAGAGATTGGTTAAGTTGGCCAACAGAACTCATTTTCGAAGGAGTATAGCACAATCCTATTTCATACTAGAAGGTGGCTAAAATGTGAGTGGGACCTAGGTGAATTCACTCCCACTTGAGAGCACAAGCCCATTTTAGAGCTTGTATGGGTGAAACACCTTTGTCATTTCCTAAGGCCAGTGCAACTCAGTTTTAGAGAAAAAATATGAGTGGGGCCCAAGTGCTTTCGCTCCCACTTGAGAGCGCAATCCCATTTTGGGCTAGAAGATGGCCAAAAATGCAAGTGGGGCCCAAGTGCTTTCACCCCCACTTGAGAGCGCAATCCCTTTTCGGAGCTTGCATGAGTGAAAGTACCTTTTATCATTTCTTGATCAATAAAAACTACATACTGGGTCCCACCTCTCCAGCAAGGCGACAAAGAGTTTTGATATACTCGAAGTGACTTCCAAGTGGCATTCCATGACATGTATGGTGATCCTACTATGAGCAAAGAGCAGAGTGAAGGCCCTTTTTGGGCCAATGCTCAAACAAAGGCAAGTTGGGGCCCACACCAACGAATTCTTGTTTCGCTCGAAAGAGGCATCAAAACTCCCTTTCGTGCCTCTTCTCAGCGAAACTCATTTTCTCCTCTACTTCAATGGTGGTCACCCAAAGTATTTTAGACATCATGATTTCACTCATTTAATGGTGGTTGGTCAAAGGAGAATCTAAATCCAATCCCCCTGGATCCCAGAATCCGATCTTCACCATCGAGGCGGTTCCAACAAGTAAGGAGATGGCATTGCAGGTGAATCACATCGTCGCATTGAAGCCATGCAACTACTTTTCAAGGAGTCATCAAATTCGAGCCATGCTTCATTACTTTCTGATGAGTGCTGGAATCAAATCTTTGCTGCCACCGCGACGTTTTGTGGTTGGGCATTTATGTTTTAGAGGTGGAATCCTCTATAAAAACTAGTAAGTTCAATGTAAGAAGGATGGATGTTTTGCTAGAAAACTATTGTGCCTAAGCTCTGCTATGAATACAAAGGATCCTTGGCTCTAAATCTGAATCCCTTTCATGTGCATGCCTTCTATTCTTTATTTCTATTAAATTTGCTTCCTTGTCTGATAGCTATAATTCTATGTCTGGATCTAGCTTCTGATAAAGAGTAAACGCTGGAATAATTCTGGAGGTTGCATATTGTGGGGGTATCTAGTTTTAATTTTTGTTACATCCTTTGTGCTAATGGCTATTGGTTTAAAGTATAACTAAGTGATCATGTTGTTTGTTCATCACCCCCTGTTAATCTGGCTCATAGCCACATTTCCCATCCCTTTCAGTCATTTATCATTCCTTTCCTGTTTCCTTAAATTCCAACCCAAGTTTAGAGTAGCAAGGGAACCAACCCTCTCTGGAGATTGGCATGGGAGGCATTTCTTCCTTTCGGCCTTTCAATGTTGGTCGGGTCTAGGGTGCATGGATGAAATATTCCATACCTAAGGTAGATTCTTGACCAACAGTTTTTGGCATGCCCGATGGGACGCAAACGTTCCACATCAAATGGTATTAAGAATTGATGTTCATATTTTTATTATCAAATAAGAACATCTGGTGACTCAATTGAACCTAGAAGCCTCTAAATCTTGAATCTGGTTAAAGGCCCTCCCCCTCATGATCACAATATCGAAGGCTAGAAATCCAGAAGATACAGTTGAGTTCTTTGAGCTTAACATCGATGCTTTGGGAGAACATCCTAGAGTAGTCCCCTCGACTATCCCATTAGTCGGGACATCCTCGCAAGTAGCTGGTATATTTTCACAAACTCCAAGTCCTTCCAACACCATAGCTAGCTTGCCCCCTCAACCAAGCACTCTAGTCTAGATGGCACAAAATCCACCTAGGCAGTTTCCAACCTAGAATCATTCGAGACCACTCAATCTGCAGGCTCAGAACTAGATCCCAATCATAGCGTTAAAGGCTCTACCCACGTATGATGGTATGAGAAAGACAACTTACGAGCATGTCCAAGATGTCACTTCATTGGCAACTATCCATGGCATCATAGAAGAAGACATCATGGTAAGACTTCTAGTACTCTCGCTCAGAGGTAAGCTTCTCTACTGGTACCGATCACTATCACCTAGTACCATTGCTACATGGGACCAGTTAGCGGAACAATTGATAAGGGGTTTCAATGAATAGGTGGACCCTTTCTCCTTGTTGCACTAGTTCACCACCATTCAGAGGCACCCTCAAGAAGAGGTAGCATATTTTAATGTCAGGTTCACTCGAACCTGGCAGAGAGTTACTGACGGCCTTCGACCCACCCCAGAGCAAGCAATATTTTATTACCTAAGAGCTTTCCATTCTGACATCAACATGAGCATCCAACATGCTAATGTCAACACATTTCTAGCCTTGTATGCTCAGGCACAGAAAGCTGAGGCCGACTTAGTCGCTATTGGTAAGTTACCTCCGAAAATGACTATGCCAATTTTTTTGGACTTACCCCAAAATCTATATCCTAGTGCATCCTCTCAGTCATTGCCTACATCCCCAATGTACCCTATTCCATCATGGAATCCCAATGCTTCTCAGAACTAGATGGTACCCATCTCATAGTTTCAAGCACCTATTGTTCCCCAACTTCTAGCTCCTATCCCATATCTGACATTACCTACACCATTGGCACCATTGCCATTACTCGTACCTCCGACACCTACAAATCTGGACCAAGCCAAAGAATTGTAGGATATGTGATCATCAATGAGGGCAATGGTGAATGAGATCACCATCTTAAAAAGGAGGCAATATGATCAGAGTTTCTAGCCAAGGAGATTCGCTCCTCCTCCCCCGATTACTAGAGAACAAGTTGCTTCCACTAGTAGGGCTCTCGAGAGAAATGCAGTGGTGTTAGATAATGAAGAAGTTGGTCTATCTAATAGAGCTTATTGGTGCTCCACCTGTAATGACCCACATGATGAGGAGACTTGCATGGTCCATTTGAACTATGTGCAGACCTTGGCAAACAATGTTCTTGGTGGGCAAGTGAATATGATCAGAGAGGTGGACCACAACTTTATGATCCCCCCTATCGAGCAAGTTTTCGTTCTTATGAGGGTAGGTAGAAAACCCATTGAAGTTGATCTGGTTCAAATGGAACCATTAAAGGTACCTGCTAGTTCCAAGATGTCGAGTGAGAAGGCACTACCGCTAGTAAAAGAGCCTACCCAAGTGTCAAAGCTGGAGGAACCCATCCTATTGAAGGATCTCTTACCTCCGAGAGCTAGGGGGAGAGTTCCTCAACCATAGGCTTCACCCTCCCAACCCCAAACTGAGACAAGGGACCAGGCAAGAGAAAGGCTCAGGTATCCCTCATTGACCAAACATTAGAGGGTAGAAGCGATACAATAGTATCAAACCAAATACGAGACTACGAAGGAGGGAGGTGAGTCTGGTATAGGAGCATACAGTATTGTTGAAGAACTAAAGAAAACTCCAGCTAAGGTAAGCCTCTTTGATGCACTTCAGCTACCCGACCAAGTGGATCTATTGCAAGAATCATTGAAGTCTACTAAAGGTAAGGAAAAGCCGACTCAGACTATCTTGACTCAGATATTGACTACCTCAGCCATCGAGAAGAATAGGCCACCACCATTCTATCTATCCCTCAGGATGGAGGGGTGGGTTGTGCATAATTGCATGATCGACTCTGGCACTACAACTACTATGATGCCCAAGGTTGTTTGCGAGATTATGGGCATGGAGTACACGAGGAGTAGTCCTGGAGTGCTCCAACTGGATGGAACTCCGGTCAAGATAGTAGGGGTGATCAAGGATATTCTGATCATGTTGCATAAGATACCGTAAATCACCGTGATACAAGAAGTTGTGGTGGTGGATTTAGAGCCATATTTTAGTATGTGCCTATCAAGGGAATTCACCACCAAACTAGGAGGCTATTTGTCTCTGGATTATTCGCATCTAGAAATCCCCTTCAAAGGAAGGAGAATTAAATTTTTTAATGAGAAACCCTCTACCTTTCATATCGAAAGGATCCAAGATGCGGAGAAGCAAGTGGACTCAGTCAATCTGATTGAGGAAGTGGAGGAAGGAGGAGTAGAACTGATGGAAGAAGCCTTGGATGAGCTCCGCATAGAAGATGAATTTTCCATGCACGATTTCAATGCCATGATCAAATCAGAAATAGGGTGCTACTTGATCACCAGGCCCAAAAAGGCTAAGGTACCAAGTGATGAAGACCCTATTTTTGATCAACTATGGAAGCTCTTCTTTGATGGTGCATGATGTAAGAATGGCACCAGGGTAGGGGTTGTCCTTATCTCTCCTTCAAGAAAGCAGAGAACCTACTCCTACAGACTCGCATGGAGCTGTACTAATAATGCAGCTGAGTATGAAGCCCTATGCTTGGGGTTAAGAAAAGTAGATAAACTTGGAATCAAGCAGTTGTAGATCTTCGAAGATTCGGAGTTAATCTGCAACCAAGTCACCAATAAGTGTGTCACAAAGCAACATTACCTGAAGGTATACCACAACAAGGTATGGGACCTGCTCGAATCTTTCACAACACTGAATATCCAAGCTATTTTACGAGAGCGAAATAAGCATGCTGACCTCTTGGCATCTATTGGAGCTAGATTCTCCCTCTGAACACATGATGCAGAAATCGAATATGGTAAGAGTGATTTATAGGCCTTCAATGCCAGACAAGAATATCCACTGGCAGGTGTTCGACAATGATGAGCAAATTATCAATTTTTTGGTTAATGAAGCCAACACTATCGAAGATAGGACCCTTGATGAAGAAGAGTATGAGGGATTAATACAGTTGAAAAATAATCACATCCCAAAGGGCTTGATCATGCTTGAAAGTCTATTTGATCAAGATGATAGGTCACTTGCTCATAAGATCAAAGTAGATGTGAGAGAATATAAGGAACTGGAGCTAGAACCCAAAAAGGTAATCAAGGTTGGAACCGATTGTACGTCGGTAGAGCTCAAGAAAATCAGGACTCTATGTAAGGAGTACCCAGATATTATCGCTTGGAGTTATCGAGACCTGAGAGGATATGATAAGAGCATCTTCCAACATACAATCGAGCTACAGGAAGGGGTCAAACCTTTCAAGCAAAAACAAAGGCCGATCAACCCAAAGATTGAAGTACTTATGAAGACTGAGCTCCTGAAGATGTTGGAGGTAAAAATTATCTATCCTATCAAGCACTCTTCTTGGGTGGTAAACTTGGTCTCGATGTGAAAAAATAATGGAGACATCCACTTGTGCATTGACTTTCGAAATCTCAATCAAGCATCTCTAAAGGACCACTACCCGCTGCCCCAAATTGATCAAATTCTTCATGTAGTGGCGGGAGCACAGAGGTTCTCTCTACTAGATGGCTTCTCCGGATACAATCAAATCTGGGTGAAGGATGAGGATCAGTACAAAACTGCTTTCACCACCAAGTGGGGCACTTTCGCCTACCAATGAATGCCATTTGGCCTCTCGAACGTCGAAGCGACTTTCCAAAGAGTGATGGACTTAGCTTTCGGTGAGTTACTAAATCGCATCATTGTAATTTATTTAGATGACATGACTATTTTCTCCCACAAAAGGGGGAACACGGTCTACATTTACGTCAAGTATTTGAAAAGTGTCGAGAGTTCGAAGTTTCCATAAATCCAAAAAAGTCCATTTTTACGGTGAAAGAAGGTAAGCTCCTGGGCCATGTAATCTTAGAGAAGGGACTAGCTATCGATCCTGCTAGGGTTGAAGCCCTCCTCAAGCTACCTCTACCAAAAAATAAGAAAGACCTCCAATCCTTTTTTGGGTAGATCAATTTCGTTAGGAAGTTCATATCCGATTTTTCTCAGGTGGTAAAACCAATGACCGAACTCCTAAAGAAGGATGTTGAGTTTTAGTGGATTGAGGAAAGGAAGCGGGCATTCAGATAAATCAAAGAGAGAATCGCTCAAGCCCCTATTTTGGTGAACCTTGATTACTCTAAAGACTTTATCCTTTACACCGTCGATGAACCAGAGAGCTATGCAACTATCCTTACTCAGAAGAATGATGATGGGGATGAACGGTCGATAGCATTCCTAAGCCAAGTCATCCATCCACATGAAGAGAAGTATAACTTCATTGAGAGATAGGTACATGCAGTGATGCGATCATTGAAGAAGTTTCACCATTTCATCTCCCAGAGTAAGACAATAGTGTACGTAGTACACCCTGATGTCAGGAACTTCATCATCCAAGGTGAGCTTGGTAATAAAAGAGTAGGATGGGTCTCCAAGATCCAAGAATTTGACATAGAAGTCAGGCCCACTAAACTGGTCCACAATCGAGCATTGTGCCAAGAACTTGCTAGGAGCACCACATCCGAAGTAATAGCATGCCAGTGGGATGATCCAACACAAGAAAGCGATCTTGCGAATCGGTCTGTAGATGACAAGGATTGGACAGAGGACCTTGTCGAATACTTTAATATCAAAAGGTGCCCTTCTCACCTCAATGCTTCATAGAGGAGAAGGTTCAGGCTTCAATATTGTAGGTATGTGTTGTTGTCGAATGGTTTGTTTCATAGGAACATTGATGGGGTTCTCCTAAGGTGTGTCAGGGGAACAGAGAAATAGAGGATCCTCGATGAATTCCATTCTAGAATGTCAGGAGGACATTTCTTAGGAAGGCCTATGGCCTTAAAAATCATTAAAGTGAGCTATTATTGGCCCACCATTTTTGTTGATGCCTTTGAGGTCGACCAAAAGTGTGATAAGTGCTAGAGATACATCGATCGAATTAGGAATGCTTCTTTGCCTTTGCACCCAATTTAGGTCGAAGCTCCATTTTAGTAATGGGGCTTAGATTTCATTGGGGTGATAGATCCCAACTCTTTCATAGGGCATAAGTATATCCTAATAACTATAGATTATTTTACCCGATGGGCAGAAGTAATACCGACTAAGCAAGCCAACCAGGAGGTGTTTATCACCTTCTTGGAGGGATTGATAACCCACTTTGGAATACCGGATGCAATCGTAATCGATAATGGCACTCCCTTCACCGATGCTAGAATATGCAAATTCGCAAGTAAGTATGGTATTTACTTAAAGACTTCATCTAACTATTACCCATAGGGGAATGGTTTGGTAGAGTCAACGAACAAGAACTTGTTGAATATTCTGAAGAGAACCTTGGAAGGCAACAAGCGAAGCTGGCACCTACTCTTGGACCTAGCCTTATGGGCCGACCACATCTCAATTAAAAAATTGATCAAAACATCTCCATATTCCCTGGTGTATGGGAAGGAAGCAGTCCTCCCCACACACATTGAGTTACCTGCATTGCAGTCCCTCTGGTTGCTAGATGGTGAAGATGGGGAGTTTGATCCCATGAGTGCCAGATTGGCTCAATTGTTGTAGTTAGAAGAAGAAAGAGAAAAATTTTATGAAGCTTTTATGAAGCATGCAGAGACCACAAAAAATTGGTTCAACAAAAGGACCTCTGATCAAACTTTCCAGGTTGGTGACTTGGTGTTGAAATGGAATGAGAGAAAATCTAAACCAGGGAACCATGACAAGTTTGATGCATTCTGGGAGGGTCCATTCCAAATCTCTGGTGTTAATCAGGTAAACTCTTTTATTATACAATATTTGGATGGTTTCACTCTTTTGATATCAGTCAATGACCTTCATCTGAAGGTATACTACCAGTGAGGAGTAGTAGCAAAGGTTTCATAGTTGTGTATATAGTTGTTCCCTTGTTCGCATGTATATATCTTTCCTCTTGGAATAAGTCTCTTCACTTCCCATCCCTCTGCGCCCTTAGCTGAGTGATGTCGACCAAGCTCCCTATCGAGGTACAAAGTCGAGTTGATGGGGGAGCATGATGGAGAGTTTAAATAAAGAAGTTTTCTTTGTTTTAAAGTTGCGTATTTTCTAGCATGAAAGAAAAAGAAAAAGAGTGGTTTCAGGTGATAAAGCAAGTGAAAAGTAATTTCGCTCTCCTAGAGTGAAAGGAGTACGTTGCATGGCAAGAGATATTAAGCGAAAGAGTGCACCATGGCCCTTCGATATTTCAAAGTCAAAAGAAGGTGGTTTCGCTCCTCTATAGGAGCGAAACTATGTTTTGACATCTCGAGGAGTGAAAGCTATGAGAAAAGGTGGGGCCTGCAAGATGTTTTTGACCCTCGAAGGTGTCAAAAGGAAGTTTCATTCACATTTTTCAATGAAAGTCCCATGGTCAAAGTCAAACATGTACTTCTCACCAATGTCGATGTTAAAAGGCACCAAGGAGTAAATGCCACGTGTTAGAAAAAAAGGAAGAGGCATTCTAAATGTTTAAATGATCATTCGACGTCAAAGGTGGTCAAAGGCAATTTCGGGTATATCATTGGGTGAAAAGCATTTTTGTTCCCCTTTTTAAGCGAAATCAAGATCGTGGCTCACCAGGACTTCCTACAAGCAAAGGCAACATGGCGAGAGATTAAAAAGGAATTTGCTGCTCCAAAGAAAGAATGTATTAAGCGCTCCTCCCAGTTAACAAGAGTTTGCATATGTTTGGGTTAAGACTTGTTGTTTTGAGCATCTGGCATTCCGAAATGAAGTTTCTCTCCTAAATTGGTTGTCATTCTAGGTAAAATTTAAGATCAGGCTCACGATTTAAAAGGCACCATGTGGCAAAAAGAAAATATTCGAAGCTCCATGAGGCATAAGACCCTAAGTTATCTTTTTTTCAAAAGGCCTAAATTAAGGAAAGTCATTTTTAAGGAAAAGTGCCACATAGTTCTCCTAAAAAAGAATTGTTTTGATGCTTTAATTTAGCGAAGGAGGTTTTCGGTGATGCAAGGGAGCGCAAGGAGGTTTTGATTTATTTTAAAAAAAAAATTATTTTAAAGATAGAGTATCCACTTTTAGGGATCTCTCAAATTAGAAAATCTCACTTGAAAGGCGCCTGAATTAGCAACAAGACATGGCGAGAAAAGTGGAAGAAAGCATGCGTGCTTTTTGCTATTTTGGGTAGTAAGGTAAGAGAAAGGGTTTCTCACTTGATTTTTTAAGCGAAATCCATTTTGACCATCAATAACAAAAGTGTTTTAGTCAAGAGAAAAAGGGAGTTTCGCTTTTCCAATATCCCGAACACACATTTCGAAGCAAAACTGAGCGAACGTTCACCCCGAGGAAGGTCGTTGGAGCAGGAAATCATACCTTGAAAATTGGAAAGTGGTGAATCATGACTTTCGAGTAAGATTGCGGCCCACGCAGTCGACCATCATTGGAGGGAGTGCTCAACCACTGGTTAAGGTGATCTCCCACTTCACCCATGATCTCTCCATGCATTTACTTTACCTCATGCATAATTAAGGTGGTGGGTCGATTACAATGCTATAAGAAGGCCAACGTTGTAGCTCAAATGAAACCATAAAGAGATTGCTAAGTGTTTTTTAGTAGCATTGTTTGTTTTGCTATAGTTCAGAGTGAGAGGGTTGCTTGTAAAACGTGGTGCGCTAAGCAACAATGAGATGCTATCTTTTTTAGAGCAAGCACCTAGGCCAACGCATAATAAAAATGGGTAAGAAAAGCACCGATCCCAAGAAGGAGAAAACCACCAAGAAGGGAGAAGGTGTAAAGAGGTAGAAAAAGGAGAAGAAACAAGTAGAGCTGCCACCACCCATCGATAGGTTAGGGAGAATGAGAGATTGTATGCTCATGAATAAGAGTGTTGAGAAGCTGCACCAAATCATTGATGCTATGCTGACAAGGGTGTCTACTGAAAGCAAGTGGATGATCACCTATTACTCTCACCTCTATTGGTACCTGTGCACGCCTGTGCATAACTACCCAGAGCTGGTATGCGGGATTACCAAATTCTACGACCCTCAGACTAGGATGGTCCAAAATGCCAGAGGGGATAGATTGTTCACCATTTCTACCAATGATGTCTAGGAGGCTTTCGCTTGTGGATAAAATCCCCCTACCAACTACACAATCAGGAAAATCAACATAACTGAGCAGAACGAAAGGTACATGTCAACAGTGCATATGCAACAGTTTATGGAGATGCAGTTACTGGAGAAGCCGACGCTCGGAGGATTGCCAGACCTACCCAAACCCCTGAAGTTGTTCAAGCATCTTGACATATACTCCATGTTAGCATGGGTTATGGGACTCTCCATAGATGCAATAGTATACAAGTGGCAAGTTTCCCTTGTAGAGTGTATTTTGCATGGTGAATTCTACTCTCCCACTGCCATGAAACCAGAGATAAAGCCCATGTTCTTCGATTGGGTAGAGTGGGTGGCATGATAGATGCACATACTATTGAGCGATGTGCAAAGTGGTAAGGATATGTCATTCTGACTCTACTCTTTCCTTGCTTGGTACCTTTTCTACCACATGCACAACCATTTCGTTTTCATCACCAAGAATCACACCAGTAAAGAGGGCAAGGCACTCCCAGTTTATCAGTGGACTCAAAGTTTGTCCAAATGTGAGTCCTACTATAATTTCAATAGGATGTTTCTCGACCTAGCTCTAGAGCTCATCTATGGCATTTGTGAATGAGTGCCAAGGCAAATGAGAGATGAGATAGTGCAAAAGAAATTGGGTGATGTGTTCCAGCTTACGCAAGGCCTTGTCATCAAGATTTATGGGTTTACTAGAAAACCCTTCCTATTGCCATACTACACCACGAAGTATCTTTTCACCCTCGAAGTCACTCAACAAAGCGACTTCACCGATGATACGTATGGGCACGGAAGAAGGAAGCCACACACCTATGCCTCACCTTTCCAGTTCGACGATATTGAGGTAGCGGTCACTGGGCAGAACTCCTTCCTTGCAGTAATGTTGTATGATTTCGGTCTAGTCGAGCTCCCCTAGAATTGGAGGTATGACCCACTAGATATTTTCAAGCAATTTATCAGAGCAAAAAGCTTCCATAGCTACCCATGCCCAGATATTGAAGCACAATGCAACAACCCCTCAGGGCATGATCTGGAATGGCATGTGGAGAAGATGATGTCACTTCCCCCATGGCATGACTTCTACATGATGGAGGTCGAATATGATCCTACACATAACCCAATGCATGTACCTAACAAGGAGTTATTTCAGGTGATGAAGGACAAGTTGCCCGATTGGTCAAACGATAAGATCGCCAACTAGTGGATCATGAGGGTCCACAATAAAAAGGAGGCATCCGAACAGTTTCTCGTGTTGGATGAGAACTTCTCCATGATATATGATGCAAATTTTGACACTTACCAACCTATCTCATTTTTTGATATCATGCCTCAGAGCACTCAGAGCCCTGGCAGAGTGGAGGACATGGTGGAAGAGCAAGGGCAACCGATTGAACAAGATCCACTTGTCATGGAGAAAGATGAACAACTACCCCCTAAGGAATAGGTTACTTCGATGAAGAGGAGCATTGGTACAACACTTTCACTTCCTCATGTTGCAAAGAAGCCTCAAACTGGTGCAATCCAACTCCTTAACACAAACCCTTCTGCAACATCGACAACCATGGAAGCAAACATTCCTGAAGTCCCTATTCCAATATAGCAAGAGCAACAAGAGGTGGAACTGATTGACCTAGAAGTAGATGCATCAGATATAGAAGAAGGAAGAACAAGCCCAATCACACAATAGTTCACCATTTTGGCTCTAGAAATGCCCAAGATCACGGTACATTATCTCTTTCTCCTTCCCTCACTTCTGAGCCTCTAGCGACTATGTCCTCTAATGTTGAAACCCTCATTTCCACTCAACCTTTATTCGATATCCCCATGTCTACCATACCTTTCCCTGCATCCTAGTCACTACTCCCCTCATCATCCCCTCTGATCTCCTAGATGTTTAGTTCCTTTGCATCCATCACCAATGCATTTGCATTCCCTACATCATCCACCCCTACCCCTCCTCAAGTTTCTACTAATCCAATCGCTACATCCACCATCATTGCCAACCCTTCACTCTCACTCACCTCCTCAGTTGTAGCGACATCCTATGATATTCCACTCCTAGATCCTAATGCCTCGATCGCAGCCATCCAAACCCCAGCATCACCAAGGGTTAGCCTAATCGCTGCCTCATATGTTCTTGATCCATCTATCGAAGCAAACCCCCAACGTGCTCTTTTCCCCTTCATGCCACTCTTTGGAGTACAGGAGCCACTGGAAATGGAGCTAGAAGTTTTGCAGGAGCACCCGATTATGGAGAGCATACGTCGAGCACGTCAGAGTTCCTCAAGCTAGCTCAAGGGCCGAAAAAGAAAAAACATGCAAGCGCTAGCCAAGGTGGAAAAAGGGCTATGTTCAACCCGAAGAATATGGAGCTCCACAAGATGGAGAAAGTTCCCAAAGTTCAAAATCCCCTAGAGGAGATGGCACCAATGGATTACTCCTACCATCACACGATCGAAGACTTAAGAACGATTGATACAGTAGAGAATATGGGGAATATCCAGGTCGATATGGGCTCCATCTATTTCCATGGGGAGCACTTCAAAGCTCGCTTCTTCAAAGTCAAGGCCAAAAATGTAGAGCTCGAGGAGACCTTAGCATAGATAAGGGCACAGCTCGAGGAGGCTCAATCCAAGTCTGAGAAGTTGCAGCAACGTGCATAGCCACCTTGGAGCAAGAGGTGGGCAATTACAAAGGGGCAATTGAACATCACCTCAAGGCACACATGGAGGCGGAAAGCTAGGTGCAAGCCTTGAATGCTCAGATCCAGGAACTACAAGCTCAGTTGATAGAGAAGATGGTGCAAGCAGAGGTCTTCACGAAAGACCGCATCAAGGAGGTTCACCGACATTTCTTGGCTAACTTTCGGGCTAGGGCATCTAAGGCAATGAGCAGTCCTCACGTTCATTTGGGAGGCCAAGCAAACAGTTACCCATGGTGGGCCTATCATGGAGGATGCTAAAAAGGACATAGACCGATGGCTGGAGCTAGCTATGAAGGTGCAAACCTTAGAAAAAATGGACCTCCAACTTACTCCTATGAGCCCACTCGCTCGGTCTTGGGCAACTACAAAGGTGACTCTACGGGCTTACTTCACCAAAGTGGAAAGAGCCCAGGAGGCTAGAAGGTTGTTAGAAGTGTTCAAGCAGGAAAGGCACATTTCTCTGATGTATTTTGAAGCCCTCGTGCAACTCGGCTTCCCTGGCTTCACTGACGAGGAAGGGGCTATTCTGACGAAGGAAGAACTGAACCCAGCTTGGGATGCCTTTGAAGGTGACACTTCTGAGATTGACAGTTGGGATGAGCCTATTACAGAAGCCTAGGTGATGCAATTAATGACAAGGTTTGCACGGATCGAATCTTGTTTGGTGGATCTCAGCCAGAGGGCTAACTTCGCTGACATAGACCAGCTTGAGACCTTCGGGTACCTGGTTAGGGAGCTCCAAGACCGTGCTCCACTCCAAGAAGATGCCTGGGCCCTGGTTCAAGCAACCTATGATCGCATCTATGAGCGTCTCCCACAATCAGAGTCTTCCCAGCAGCATGAAGATCAAGGAGAGAAAGAAGGAGACCAAGGAGAAGAAGGGGACCATGAGCACAAAAGAGAAGAAGAAGGAGAAAGGGAGAAGTTGGAGGAAGAGTTCGCTACCAGCAGTAAGCATTCAAAATAAGAGAGCGATGGTGACTCTGAGCCCAATAGATAAGGCTTGGGATCTCCACATTGAGGCGAGCTCAATGCCCCCACGAGCCACTAGAGATGTTGGCATCCCTACCATATTCTTTTATTTTGTGGGAAATTTTGCCATGGTCCAAGTAAATATATGGTTTTGAAAGGCTCTATTCATGCAAGCCTTTTTGCACCCAAAGGGTAGATCACTATGCAAATATATTCATGAAGCCCTTTTGTTTTTGAGTAATGGATGAGAGTAGTTTCACACCATGCTTCTACTGAAAGCTCATTTTTATCTCAAAGGTGGCAATAGATATTGGTTAAGTTGGCCAATGAAACTTAGTTTTAGAGAAGGAGTATAGTACAATCCCATTTCGGGCTAGAAGGTGGATGAAATGTGAGTGGGGCCCAAGTGCTTTCACCCCCACTTGAGATTGCAATCCCATTTTGGAGCTTGTATGGATGAAACAAAGGATACTTGAATCTAAATCTAAATCCCTTTCATGTGTATGCCTTATAATATTTATTTATATTAAATTTTCTTCCTTTTCTGATAGCTATAATTCTATGTTTGGATCTAGATTATGATAAAGAGTAAACGTTGGAATAATTATGGAGGTTGCATATTATGGTGTATTTAGTTTAAATTTCTATTACATCCTTTGTGCTAATGGCTATTGGTTTAAAGTATAACTAAGTGATCATGTTGTTTGTTCATCACCCCCTGTTAATTTGGCTTATAGCCACATTTCCCATTCCTTTCAGTCATTTATCATTTCTTTCCTGTTTCTTTAAATTTCAACCCAAGTTTAGAGTAGCAAGGGAACCAACCCTCTTTGGAGATTGGCATGAGAGGCATTTCTTCCTTTTGGTTTTTCAATGTTGGCCTAGTCTAGGGTGCATGGATGAAACATTCCATACCTAAGGTATATTATTGACCAACAAAACCATAGAAACTAGACACTATGCTTCTTGCTGCCTAGGACACACAATAGTGGATAAAACTAGATGACAATGGATTGACATAGACTAGGGTTTTAAATATAGATTTTTTTTGCACAAAAATGACCTTTTCAAAATCTAAGTTGGAGTGATTGGAAGATCACTTAGTAATTCTCCATAGGGAATAGACATTGGAAAATACATATATGAAACAAGATAGACTCCGTAAAGGATAGGATTGGGATAATATTGGGAGTGCCAATTGACTAAAAAAATGATTCTCAAAATTAATAAGACACAAAAAAGAGGATATCAAGACTTGATGCATATTAACCTTGTTTAACAACATCCAATTACATTGCCTAGACCTACTAAGGGACTTGACATACTTGGAGAATACCACCATGAGACAAAACCACTGATAGGGCCTACATTGGGGCATAGAATACTTCAAAAAAAGGAAATGGGAGAACCAACCACCAGTACTAATAGCAAGACCGAAAGTCATGCTAATAAAAAAAAATCTGCCATAAGAATTGGAACCAAAGAAATAAATCATGCTGAAAAAGCTAGTCATAATTGGAGAAGCTGACCCACCAAAACCTGTGACCACATCTTTCAAACCAAATCATTATTAGTAGCATTTAAAACTTCTTGAGGAAAGCTTTATTTTCAAATGGACAGTGATTTATGGATAAATCCCCAATTGGCAAGGATATGTGTAGGCCTATTAGCTTTGCGGTACACATTATTGATAGATATCATTGAAATTTTGGGACAACTTCTTAGCTTCCTGAACAATGGTTATGACATTCCAAGAGGACACCCTATTGTTTTTGAGAGCATTTATAATATTCAAAGAATATCCCTCAATAAAAAGGTTGCATTTATAATACTTGAGAAGATCTAGCCCTCTCCACAATGCATGAACTTTAGTAAAAAATTAGTTTGACACCCTAGATACTTAGCACAAGCCATAATAACTTGGCCACGGTGATATCTGACAAGACCACCTGCACCTGCATACCTTGGATTTCCTTTGGAGGTACCATCACAGTTAAATTTTAGCCACTCACTTGGGGGAGGAATCCAATGTGCACCCACTTTGGTAGGGGGGCTAGAAAACTAGAACCGGAGTTGTAGGGAATTCTTAAGGAAGAGAATAGAATAAACTCCAATCTAGAATCAGGATATTTGGGATAAGGGAAGAGCTAGAAATTTTCTACAACAAAGGAAATAGCTTTATTGGCAACAAATATGGGATCCTTAGAGGAGGAAGAAAAAACCCTGCTATTTATTTCAAGCCACACTTGCCATAAGATATGATGAAGGGTCACTTTCCATGAAGAAGATAATATAATATTTTTGAAAGGAGCTGGCCATTGGATGAAAAGGTGACTCAAAAAATTAGGAGGAACCCATGAGATATGAAAAGTGGATATAAGGTGGTCTAAAGATATCTTGGAGAAAGAGCACTTTAGAAAGAGGTGATTGATAGATTCCCAAGCATTTATTCACAAATAACATCTATTAGAGATAATTATACCCCTTTTCATAAGATTATCAATCGTTAGAATCTTATTTTGGATGGCCAACTAGCTGAAATGAGCAACTTTCAGAATGAGATATTTGATCCACACTCGATCATAAGGTATTTGAACCACTTGATAATAAATAGTCACACAATGAGTATATTTAATCGTGAACAACCCAAAATTAGTCTCTTTCCAAAAAGAGGAGTCAGGGGAATTACCAGTGGGGATGACTGTTGCATTTAGAATGGTTTTGAGAATAGCTGAAGCATCAGAGATTTGGCCATTAGCATTTGGAATATGAATTTTTTTTCAATGCTTAGAATAAAATGAAACATCAATGAAATCTTCAACCTTGCTACCAATTAAAGTGTCTAGGAAAGGCTGCAAAACAAAAATCTTATTTTTATCTAAAAGCAGTTGATTAGAGATCCACCTATTAGTCCAGAAGTTAATTTTACTCCCTGTGCCTAATTGCCACCTTATCCCCTTATGAATTAGAGATATGGTTTGGATAATTGATTTAAAAAAAGTGGAGCTCTCTATGGGTATATCATCATCTATGAAATAATGATTTTGAAGATATTTTTTGTTTACAATTGAGACCCATTCAAGGTTGCTATTGGTGAAAACCTTCCATGCTTGCTTGGCTAACAAGATTGTGTTCATATTACAAAATATTCAAATCCCCAAGCCCCCTAGAATTTTGGGGAAGCACACCTTGTCCCAACAGACCAAATGAAATATTTTCCTGTCCTCAACACCTACCCATAAAAATCTTTTTTGAATTTTCTCAATTTTCATGTAGACAACATGAGGAACTTTGAATATTAAAAGGAAAAAAATAGGAACAATTTGGAGATAAGCCATTTTCAAGGTGTCTTTGGATGCTTGAGAGAGTAGGGTCCCTTTCCAACCTGTAATTTTTTTGCTAATCCTCTCAATATCATTACTCCACATGGATTCCTTTAGAGCATTGGTGAAAAGAGGGAGGGCCAAATATTAGGTAGGCAACTGAGATATAATGCATTGAAAGATGCATGCAATATTAGCTTGTCTCTCTTGGGGAGTGTTAAATGAAGAATAATTTGATTTTAATATAATTTATTTTCTGCCCTACAACCTCATCATAGGTATCAAGAATATTCTTAATGGCTTTTTCTTCCCACACAGAAGCATGAATAGCAATGATGCTATCATAAAAAAATGGCTGCGAGACAAGGCTCTTAAATTAGATGTAACCTTAATGCCTAAAATTATGCTATTATAGTAGGAATTTTTGAGCACTCTACCCAAGGATTCAAAAATAATGATAAAAAGGATGGGGGATAGAGGATCTCCCTGTCTAAGGCCCCTATTACTAGGGAAAAACCCTGCTACAAATCCATTGACTAGGACTGAAAACTAGGGATTAGAGATGCAGTTATAAACAAGATCAACCCACTCTCTATGAAACCCAAATTTGAGAAGGACAACAATCAAAAAATATTTTTTAACTCTGTCAAAAGTATTATTCATATCAATTTTAAAAAATGGTAGCTTTTTTGTTACGACTGGTAGAATGAAGGGATTCATGCAACATGATAACACCATCAGTAATATTTATTCCTTTGACAGAGCTACCTTAAAAAGGGTCTATAATCTGAGGAAGGATCTCTTTGAGTCTTATAGCCATGGATTTAGTAAGAGTTTTGTACAAGACATTGCAAATACTAATGGGTCTGAAATCTAACATAGATTTACACACATGCCCTTTGGAAACCAAGGCAATGAAGGTGGAGTTGATACTTTTGGGTATCAATTTATTTTGTTTAAGTTCAATGGTGGCATTGCAAATGTCAGGCCCAATGATGTCCCAAAAATTCTAATAAAACTAGGGGGAAAAACCATCAGGGCCTGGGGATTTATCAGGGTGCATTGAGAAAATAGCCTCTTTAATTTAATCAGGGGTGAGGGGTTTGATAAGAGCCAAATTCATATCTAAAGTGAACAGATTGGGTATATTATGGAGTAATTGTCTACCAGCATGGGCAAAATTTTGGGGGTTGGCTCCCAAAAGGCCTTCAAAGAAATATGAATCTTCATTTCGAATCTCAAAAATACCCCTGATGATGGATCCATCACTTTTGGTTAATTATTTAATTTTATTCGAACTTTGGTGCCTTAGGCTAGTGGTATGAAAAATTATTGTGTTTGAGTCCCCCTATTTGAGCCAAAGGACCCTTGATTTTTACCTCTATAAAGTCTCCTCTTTATTTAGCATATTATGGTAGTCTGCAATAACCTGTCTCTCCTCATTTCTAAGTTGTTCATTGAGCTGCTCATTTTGAATTTGGAGTTCAATAATTTTTAGTTTTTGCAAAATATTTTTCTTATTTTCGAAGGTGTTACCAAAAACTTCTCTATTCCAGACTCATATTTTCTTTGACACACTTAAGTTTTTGGGATACCCTAAAAATAAAGGACCCATGACAGTAAAATTACCACCAATCAACAATTTGTATCCATAAATTTGGGTGCTATTTCCACATAGCTTCAAATATAAATAAGATTTCAAAACAAGGACCTTTCTCAACTTCAAACAGTAAAGGGCAGTGATCAGATCCAACTTTGGAAAGACAGATAAGAGTACCATCACCCATCATCGGTATAGCTTTTTGAGACAAGAAAACCCTATAAATTTTTACTTGAATGTGCTGATTCCCAATTATCCTATTATTCCAAGTGTATTTTACCCCTTTAGTCTGAACATCCATTAGATCACATTAAGTGACAAAGTTATGAAAATACTCAATGCTCATGGTGGACATCAAGTTACCTCCCTACTTATCAGAAGAAAAAATGGGAGAGTTGAAGTCTCCAGCAAAAATCCATGAAAGCTTTATGAAAGCATTTATCATCTAATTCAAAGTATCCCATAGACCCCTACGGCTGAGAGGATTGTAGGGGGCATAGAAATTGGTCAAAAAACAAGAGAAATTACTACTTCTATAGAAAAAACACCATGTTAAGGACCTTGGCGAAAGAGGAAATGATTTTTCCTTTTGACTTGTTTGAGTCCCAAATACAGAGAAGACCCCCAGATGTACCTTGAGTTGGGTAAAAAGCATAATCACCATTTTTACAAATAGAATTTGTGATTTTCTGGATTTTGTTTTGATCAATATTCATTTCTTATAGAACCATGATAGTGGGTCTGTGTTCTTTCCTGAGAGTGCAAACAAGCCTTTGCTTGAAAACACTATTGAGGCCTCTCACATTCCATAAGAGGATCCTCATTTAGAATTTTTGGAATTTTTTTGGCCTCCCTTAGTTTGCTGCAAGGGAATTTTGGGCCTTTTTGATTCATCCTTCTCCTGACCGAGAAGATCTTGGAATAAGGTTTTTTGGGTACCATTTTTTCTTCTAATCATTAATAGAGGGTCTTCCATTTTTTTTTTCTTTTCACTACCAATATCAACAAAATCTTTCTTGATACTTCTAGTGTTAATGGGGTTGAAATCATATTTGTCTTCTTTCTCCACTTTGTCTGAGATGGGACTACCAATTTTTGTATGCCCCTTGAGGGTGGGTGGTGGTTTTGAAAAAATATTGGATGGCCCAAATATGGTCGAGAATTAGGGTTCCCCTTGATCAAAAAATAGGGTTTTAGCTAGATTTGGGGTAATCATCTTCACTAGGTTCAGACCCATGAATAAGAGTTCCTTTTGAAACATCAAAATGATTTTGGAAGGCAAAAATGGAACTCACCTTTGGATGATCATTATTCAAATATTGGATTTCAATATGCTTTCCTTTGGTATCTTTTGGAATTTATCCCTTCTTTTGATAGTGGCTACTTTGCTTCTTGCCTTGCAGGGATTTGCCTTGCTACCATCCGTTTTGCAACCCGCTTCTATAGGTATTGGGGAGTTTCATCTCCTTTGAGTTTATTAGCAACAAACATTGGGTTTTGAGATGGCCCTAAGCCTTGCATTCAATGTAGAATGCAGGATTGTTCTCATATTCTATGGTCTGACATATGTGGTAGGAGTCGTAAACCAAATTTATTCAAGTGGGAAGCTAGAAATCCAGATTGGCATTGACACAAATTCTAGTATGAACCATACAAGTGCATGCTTGGATCATCGGGTAAATTGCAACCAGCTCACCTATATATTTTCCAATGCCCTGTAAGATGTCTTCGTGCCAAAACTAGATGGGAATATCTGGCAATCGAACCCATATTGGTACAAAATTTATGCTCTACATCTTAGGGTTGAAATATTTGCCCCACTTCTATATAAAGAGACTCTTTTGATTGAAGAACCAAGGACCCCTAGTAATAATTTTGGAGGCATCTTCTTCATTGTTGAGACGAATGAGGAAAAAACCCTTTGAAAGGGCAACCGACTCCATATTGCCTAGGGTTTTCCATTTGGTATAGGCCCACCATCAAATAGATTTCATATCCAGCCATTCTCTAACAAATTTCCCCACCATATTGTGGGATTCAATAGAAATGTAATCCACCATTAGGTTTTCAATGATTACTAGATCTTCACCTGCTAGGAGCAAGAGGGTTCCATTACTCGAGGGAGGTTTTGCAGACCCTTTCAATTTCTCAACATAATACCATAAGAGGACTCGATGTCTTACCACGTATCTAATCTCATAATATTTGTAGCATGGGAATGCAATATTTTTATAATACTCTTTTTATTGCATGATCAACTTTCATTTATATAGTAATAGTAGTAGTTAACATGAAAAAGTATACATCCAATAGAAACAATGATTTAGCTTCAATTCTAGAAATAAAATGCAACAGATACTAGATTTCAAATCAATATAATCCTAGCCACATAGAGAGGGTGAAGTCTCTTAGTCACTTGGAGAGAAAAAAGTCTCATATGCACAACGGAGGTGACTAAGGTTTTGATGAGGATCCTCCATGATATGTACTTAGTTGGTATAGTTTTTTATTGGTTTATTTCTAGAATTACTATGTAATACATGCATTAAAAATTCTCATGTTAGATAGGTTGTTTGTTCTAGATAGATTTAGTTAGATTCTAACCTCATTTGGTTTGTGATCATTCAACTACACTCTATCTCATTCCGTCTATTATGTTTTGAATAATATTCCAATTCTTTTAATTGTGGCATACCATATGCCTATAAATACTTTCACATATGAATAAGGAATAGCTTGGTTATCCAATTAATGGTATTAAAGTGCTTGTGTTGATCACCTAGTTCAATATTTCAAATATGCTATGGTAGAGTCTCTTGTGGATATGTGTTACCAACTCACAACACATTGGCGAGATGTGCAACATTTGAAAACTCTTGTGTGAGTTAATTTTTCCTTGAACTTTCATCAACATTGCTCACACAAGTCATTGACATCCTTATAGTAATTTATTTCTTACTGAGCATCATATATTTTACCTATTTTGTTACCTCAATATGCATAGGACATTCATACGATGAATTTTGATATGATATCTTAAGGTTGATACATTGACATTGAAAGCACCATTCAAGTTCTTCTCTTTCTGATTCTCCATCAACAAAATTGTTTGTGACTTATTCATCATGAACTTCTAAAATTTTACCCTATGGTTTAGATATCAAATAAAGGAAGGATATCCTTATCACCATCCTTCAAATTCCATAGTTTTGTCAAATATGATATGAACAAGGCATTATATTATAGGTTATGATGAATTTACAGGTAGGTGTTTTATTATTATGTTATGAGCTACTCAATACGACACATACTCGATGACAGTAGAAGGTTCACTTTGCTTGAATTTTCTACATGATCAATGCCCATTTTATCGTATGCACACATGACAGTAGATGATGTCTATCTCTTTGGGCTAAAACATAAAATGCAACTAGAGCAAATTATATTTTTACAGATGTACCCTAGAAGCATTCTCCTAGTAGCATCAGAGTAGAGGAGGCATTGTGATCACATTGGATACCCTAACATGAGATGAATATGACATTTATAACATAGGAATAATTCCCATTCCTTTTATGCTATGCACATATATTTTTGCACAACTCCAACTATGCATGTACACTCTAAACTAGTGGGAAAACAACGTGTGATTAAAAATTTCTTTCTGGTGACTAAGGTGAAAAATAAAAAATTATCCTATATCATAATGCATGTTTTCATCAATTCATTTTCAACCAAGGATGGTCTTTCTGTAGCTCCCTATGTGTGCATAATTTTGTTTGTGCACAAGTAATTGATTAATTAATTAATTATTTACTAATTAACTACTTAATTAATTTCTATAACATAGATTTTTCAATTAATAAATTAATTAATTACCTTCTATTAATAGAATTGGTTTTAGCTTCATATTGTATTTGTACAAAGCCACACATTAAAATTGTACATACTGGGAGCTACAAAAGCTAATTCTTTTGTAAAACTTTATCAACTTAGGATTTGTTGCATCTAGCTTTCACTCGCTCTATCATGGCCACCAATTTGGCTAAAACTATAGCTAAGTTAGACAATGTAGTTAGTGCCTTGGCCAACAAGGTCAATGATAATAGTGTCCAAGATTTACCTCTTGACGTCAAAATATATAATAATGAAACTTGCTCCAAAGATATATTTGAGGTTAATATTTATGATAGTTTTAGGTATCCTAATATTCTCAATAGCTGGATCCTAAATAGGGATACTTGGTTTGCATATAGTTAAGTTCATGAAGAAGAGAAAGTTCCCTTTACCAAACTCAAACTTTTGGGAGTGGCTAAGATTTTGGCAACTAAATTCCAATGTACCCAAAATCTTGTTGATACTTGGGATGAATTTGTAAAATACTTAAAGGAAATATTTTATCCTTCAAACTATGGAAAGGATTTAATCATCAAATGAATTTTATTGAGACAAGGAATCTATATGATCATTCAATATTACATTTATCAGTTCAATACGTTGTAGATACTAATTGGCATGCATGACTCAATTGTTTCTCTTATCATCAAATTTAAGAGTGGATTATAGGAAAATTTATTTAGGGAGCTGAAATATACCCCTCTTTCAAATTTGTATGTATCTTTCAACTTGCAAATAAGAAGTTTGCTTTGCAATATAAGGGATCGTAATAGTTTAATTCCATGGGAGTTTCTAGGTCTCCACATTAATAGAAAATGGAAAAAAGGTTTCCTTCTTTCTCTTATCCCTCATATTCTTCTCCTTCCTATTTCTCTTCTTATTCTTCTACACATATTCCTTTTGATGTTAGAAATTGTAACAAATCTTGTAACTATTGTAAAAGAAAGGATCATGAAAAGGTTGAATGCCCTAGGTTGAAGTAGAAAATTTAATTGTAGTCTCTTGATGGGAAAATAAAGCAAGTTATCATCAATACTATTGGATAAGACACAAAATATGATGAAGTAAAAAGTTCAACTTAATAATGTCAACTTAGTACATCAACACTCATCAATAGGTGGCCATGATAAATTGTTTGTCACGTGTGCTTACCTTACTCATGACTTCTTAGTCTATTGTATAATTAATAATGATTCACAAAATTATTTTTTGCACGGTCCACCATCAATAAATTAAATCTATATAAGGACACACATCCTTTTCCATATTCAGTTGGATGGAAGGATAGTGGAAGTACATCAAACATCACACCCACTTAGACCATGTCATTTGATTTTGACCCCAAGTTTGTGGATAAGGTCACATGTGATATGAACCTTATTGATTGTTGTGGAATATTTCTTGGGAAAACCTATAATTATGATAGGAAGACTTACTATGATTCTTTCAATAATGCCTACATGTTATAGCTCAACAACAAATCATGCCTCATAAAATACACTCAATACACCATAAACCTTGCACTTAGTTGTCACCACATACCTATAGTTGTTCCTCAAGCACCATTTCCTATGAATGCCCCTCTTGATAAATTATTACAATCCACCCCACATCTACTTTAAGATACTAAGCCACTTTCCTTAGTGCAAACTCTGAATCCTAGTATGGATCTTCTTGTTGCCACTTTTCATAATGCTCTCTTATTTTATAAACTTTGTGTTCCTCATTTACAGAGTCTTCAATCCTAGATAATTCCAAAGACTCAATAGTTATAGACACAACTCATGCTTCCTTCTTATGTTCCTCATCCTTTTTAGGTTGGTGATAAATATAGTTTTTTTGAAAAGGCATATAGTAAGATCCAACCAATTCACTATGGGCCTTCCACTTTTCTTTAGCTGATGTTATTGTATGATTTTTAGATTTATCTTCCAACACAACTAGATATCCTCAAGAATACCATTGGGTCAACACCTACCATATATCCTTTGGTTGATATGGTACCTACTTTTCAACTTTTGTTGGATTCTAATCACATGTTTGACACTATGACTTACCAAAATAACAAAGTACTTCTACATCAAGCTGATTTTCCTTCTCTTCTGATAGCATTGGAGCCCAATGCTTCTATTATGTGGAGGGATGATGAGGATCCTCCATGACATAAACTAAATTTATCTATTTTCTTATTGGTTTATTTCTAGAATTGCATTGTAATACATGAAGCATTCAAAATACTCACATTAGATAGGTTGTTTGTTCTAGATTTCTTCAATTTCTCTAGATAAGTTGTTTCTTCTAGATAACTTTATTTAATTTCTAAACTATTTTGGTTTCAAGTTTTTCAACTACACTCCATATTATTTCTTCTATTACTATTATGGCAATATTCTATTTCTTGTAATTATGACATACTAAATACCTATAAATACTTTCACATATGAATAAAGAGTAGCTTGGTTATTATCCACATCAAATTTGAGTATGAAAGATGTTTTTGACTACAATGTAACTTTTCCTATTTAGAGACTAAATCGACATTAACCCTAACCTAATGCTTAAAGGTCAACTACCTTATCCTAGGGCTTAAGATAATAATAATAAAAATAGCCAATATGGATATGTTGGAGCCATTACATGGATCCCCCCTCAAAGAATATTTGTTCATAAATATAGCAAATACTAGAAAATGCTTTTAGGATCCTGTTGTGGCTGCTCCACAACTAGCCCCAAAATTGGGGACCCACCTTTTCGTTTTGATTTTTTTGAGGTTTCATTTGTCTTTGAGCGATTACGCTTGATTGAATCTTACGTTGAATTCCTATTTGGTAGTCTGACACCAAAGACTAACCCAAATAACATGTTGAATTCCTATCTGGTAGTCTGACACCAGAGACTAACCCAAATAACATGTTGAATTCCTATTTGGTTTGGTAAACATGACAGTCATGGTTACACAGAGGAGGTCAGGCATAACAAAGACATGTCAAAACAGTGCCAGTAAACTCTAATTTTTTTTAAGACTTCGACATCGTTAAATCTCCATTGTAAAACATGTTGAGGCCTTTTGAATCACCTCAAATATTTTGGTTGTTGGGAAGAAGAAGGACTGATTTGATGGTGAACGTATGGGGAACAGATTGAGAGAAACATCGAGGGAGTCATGGCAGGATCATCGAGGAAGTGAAGGATGCAGATGGTAGAGCACTGTGCCAGTTTAGATGGTACAAAATCAATGTTTGATGGGTGGTTTGGTGAGTATGGTGCACCCGACAGGGATAATGGCTTATGGACCTTTGATATTTATTTTTTCTTATGTGATTAAGGAATATAAAAGGGTATGAGAGCCATCAAAATAAATAAATTTGAAGGTTTTATTATAAATGTTTTAATATATGGTGTCTTGGGAGTTATAAGAGAAAAGGAAATAATTGAAAATTTGTTTGTTTTATAAGATATTATAATATAAGGGAATTTTTATATTATAATATAAGGGGAGGTATAAGGAGTTATAAAAAAAAAAAGAAATAAAATGAAATAAAATAAAAGGAAATAAGATACTATTATTTCTTTTTATTATTTAGATTATGGAAAATGAAGAGTCAGATTTGAGAAAGTGAAAAGGCCAAGGGTCAAATTTTATTTAAGCCTATGACAAGTTAATTTGAGGGTTGGAAATTTTGTAAAAGAAGACTATTTTTGAAGAAATCGAATGCATACATTTTGGCAAACACACACCTTGTGAGCAAAATCAAAAGGAGATTGTTGTCTAGGGTTATTGAATTTATTGTTTTACTTTTACTGCATTTTCATTTCAATTTATATCTATGTATTGATGCCTTTAGGGGGTTATACTAGGTGAATATTGGAATAGATGCAAATGTTATTTTGTCCTTTGAGTCTTGCACTTGGTCTAATTTGATTGTGTTTTATGCAGGTTTATTTAGATCAGGTTACCTTCAGACTTATCTCATAACTTGGGGTTTTGTAGGGTAGGGGAGTGTGATACCAGGATTTACTTGCATGTTTTTCTAGCTTTGATGTAAATAATTTAGTTTATTTTCTGTAGTTTGGTTAGTCTGCTTTCTGTTTCTGTCCATTATTTTCCGATTCTGGTCATTTCCAGAATTTTTGTTTTCTTTTTTTCCATTCTGGTCATTTCTAGAATTTTATTTCTTTTTCTTGTCATTTAATTTCCTTTTTTCCATTCTGGTCATTTCCAGAATTTATGTTTTCTTTTTCCATTCTGGTCATTTCCAGAATTTTTGCATTTTACTTTCAATATTTTATTCTGGTCCTTGTCCAGAATTTTGTCTATACATTTTGTTTAATTTCATTTTATTCTGGTCCATTTTCCAGAATTTCTTGTACATTCATTTCATTTGCTTCCATTCTGGTCCTCATCCAGAATTTTTGCACCTCCAAATTGCACTAAGCTTTTAGTTTTCAAATCTAAATTTTTAGATAAAACCAACCTTAGGAGGGAGGGTACTAACGCCTACTTTACATTAATGGAAGATAAAGCAAATGAACACTGACTTACTAACTTACTAACATGTCCAAATTCTAACTTAGCTTTAGTAGAATGCTCATAATGAAGATAAAATGAATCTACTAACTGTAAAATGAATCTCACATTAAAGGTATGGAGTCTAAAATGAAGTGGACTATTCCATGCACTTTTGCATTTTTACACCTTTAATTTGAAGATAAAAGGAACTTGCTAATTGGGATTCAGGGTAAATCAGATTAATATCAAGAGCATTAAAAGGAACCACTTTCACACAAGCAAAGTTCACATTCACTTTGAGGATTAAAGAATCATGATCACTAAGCATTGTATGAATCAAACTATCAAGGCCCCTTGTTAACTGTCACTTGCATACTGTGAGACTATTCTAGCATATGTTGTTTTTAATTATCATCAATTACATGCATGTATGTAGAATGTTTGTCTATCAGAACCTTGGAGAAATTCATGTTTGCACTTAATTTCTTTGCAAGAGGGAGTTTTCAATTCAATACTCTGATTGTGGTGACTATTTTGCAATAGGGCAAAATATTCACTCAACATTTTGGTGCTAGAAGGAGGGCCTTCTTTCATAGCTTTGTGATTTAGATCTTTGATTTTCTAATAGTTAATGTGGGTAGTTTTATTTCCACCTTATTGTGCTTGTAGGTACAATGTTTATCCAGGTTTTATTGTGAGTGATTTGTGAGAAGCCTTGTAGAACATTAGTTTTCCCAAGCTGGCCCAACCTGAGCACATTGCTACTAGGTCTAAAACCACTGGGGAAACCATTTTTCAAAGTCTTTCTCCCAATTCTAGGAGGCCAAGAAACAAAACTCAAGAGATCAAAATCCCACCTAGTATACTTGATCTAGGGTCATCTTTAGACTCAAGTACATCTAGTGGGTCTGCACCCACTATTTCCATTATGGTAGCTACATCAAGTGTATCTGTCCCCATCACTTCAATGGTTTCTATCATTCCCATAGGGCCACCACCATTGAATAACATGGCCCAACCACCAGTTCCTTGGTATGGTGCACAAAGTATTCCCTTGAACATACCCGGGGATGTCCATGAAATACCTAGGCATATTGAGAGGTCGATACCCAAGTTTAAGCATGATGGTTCTATCACAGCTGAAGAGCATGTCCAAAATTACAAAGACCATATGATCAGACAAGGAGTAAATCATGAAGACGTCGCTTGTCGACTTTTCCCCACGAGTCTGGATCAGATGGCTCATGATTGGTACATGAATCTCCCCGTAGGGTCCATCACTTCTTGGGCCCAATTAGAGGTAACCTTCATCAATCAGTTCAGGTCACTTTTAGATCCTACCATCATCTATAATCAATTTGTGTCCTATAAAAGGTTACCCAATGAGCCGATTAGGACATTCAATGCTAGGTTCCAAAAGCTTTACACGAGTGTAACTCACCATTTTGTGGTGGATGCCATTGTGGCTCTTCAATTATATTTTGGAGCTCTAGATCCCATGATAGCCATGTTTTCTAGGAGAAACCCCTAGGTTACAACCCTTGCCCTAGCTTATGCGGAAGCCATGACCATTGAGCAACAAATGACATCGCAAGGTATGGGGATGCCCCAATTGCCCATGATAGGACAATATGGTCCTTACAGTCAATTTGCCATGATGAACCAGATTATGGCACCACAAGTGCCAACAATGAATACCCTACCATATCATCAACAATACCCATTCATGCCCATGTATCCATCCTTTCCTACCTATCCTAACGTAGCCATTCCACCCACCACACCAATGATGGTAAACAATCAGATAACCCTACCAGGATTCGAGGTGATCAACACTCAAACCTTGATAGCTTATCCAATGGTCCCACCTCTTCAAAGCATGAATCCTTGGTGGAACCAAAATGCTCAGAATCAAACCATCACCTCTAGTCAAGAGGTTGCCAATGTAGGAAATGCGTTTGGATCTGGCACCATGGTGCCCCAATCACAAGGATCTAATTCTGAGGTTGAGGAATTGAAGAAACATAATGCCAAAATGAGTAATGACATAGTCTACCTAAAGAAACAAGTATCACAGATCTCTATGTCTAATCAAAATCCTAACCATAGGAGGACGGGACCGTACAATACTCACCCCAATAATGGATGCGTACCCAACCCTATAGCCAATCAGGTGGATGCTTTGGAGGATTATGGTGAGTTAGAGCCCTGTGATGAGGAAATACCCCATTGTTGCCAAGGGAAATAGGATGCTTTGGTGACCGAAGTTGTCCACTATCAAGAAAATGAGGAAGGAGAAGAGGATGCTGAAATCTTAGGAGAAGAGGATGATGAAACTATGGAAGAGGAAGTCCAAGCTATTAGACATGTTGGGAAAGGAAGTCATGGTTATTACACAAGGAGTTCTAAGGATCCCAAAACTTCCTCCACTCCTCCAAACAATCCCCTTCTTCCTCCTGATACCAAAGGTGATAATAATCCACCTCCTCCACCGGCTGTTGAATTGTCCAAACCTACACAAAAGATACAAAATCTCAAAAAGTCCACTTACGACCTAGTAGAGGACATGAAAAGGACTAAGGCTAATATCTCGATGTTCGAGGTTGCTAAATTGATGGGTCAAGGGGAATATTTGGTGAAAGGGTTGTATCCACCAAGTCAAATCCATGAGGTCAAAGGTGTCGAGTCCCAATTAGTGTTGAGGAAGGAAAAATGAGAAGTGCCTCCTTTTCTCATAACCATCAGAATTGCAGGTAAAAACCTACATAATTGTCTGATAGACTCAGGTGCCTCGGGTAACATCATGCCCCTCAAGATTTGCCAAAAGTTAGGATTCACACCAATTCCTTCAAAGAGTAAAGTGGTACAATTGGACAGATCGGTTGTGGATGTGGTTGGAATTTTGAATGATGTCCTGATTCAGATCAATTCAGAGCCTAGAGTTCAACATCATGTGGACATACTTGTGCTTAATATCATTGCCAAATACGGCATGGTATTAGGAAGAGATTGGAGTAAGAACCTGAATGGATACATCGTTATAGATTCTTCCCATATGTGGTTACCTTGGAGAGGAGTAGCAAATCAAATCCAGGTGGATAGTGAGCCAAGGCTCAAAGAGATGATTACATAGTATAATAGGCCCAACGAAATCCAATTTGCTGAAACTGAGTTAGGGGTCTATAACTTTGACATAGAAGAAGCTACCGAAGAACCTCAAAAGGAAAGCCTTTCTTATGGCACTTCTGAAGAGGATAGTTTGGTTTGGACTCTAATATTTGATGGATCCAAATCGAAACAAGGTGTTGGAGCTAGTATCGAACTTACATGTCCTGGTAGCAAGCCTATGCTAGCTGCCTATAGATTACAGTTCCTAACCACCAATAATGTGGTGGAGTATGAAGCACTGATTTTTGGACTTCAATTGGCTCTGAATAAGAAGGTTAAATAGGTAAAAGGGCAATATGCATGTCGGGATAAAATATTAAGCCTTTACAGGACTAGAGTTAGGGATTTGATAGATGAGTTTGATGCTTTCAACATTTCCCTTATCTCTAGGAAACGTAATCGAATGGCAGATTCTTTAGCCATTGCTGCAAGTATGCTAAAACCAGTTGACCATAAAAAATACAAAAAAAATCAATTGAGTTAGTGCCCTATCCCTCAATACCAGATAACGTTACCAATTTGCAAGTATTCGATAGTGACAGACACATTTTCAATTTTATCACTAATTCTGGTATTTTCGAAAATCAGGTGATAGATGAAGATAAGAGAGGGTAGGAAGAAACAGACATGGATAGTGAAACAACCCAAATGATGAATAAAATGCCAAAAGATACAGTTTCACTAGAAAAGATATTTGATATCGGATATCAAACAAAAAGAGGTAAAAAGGTACCACTCCCTAAAGAAGCATGTGATCTAATCAACTTAGGGAGTGCAAAAAATCCATGAGAGGTATTCATTGCTAAGGCATGTACAAGACAAGAAAAGGAGTCTATCACTCATGCATTAAAAGAGTACGTGGATTGCATAGCATGGAGTTACAAGGAGTTGAAAACCTATGATCAGAATGTGATAATGCATACGATTCCATTAAAACTGGAATCCAAGCCTTTCAGACAGAGACAAAGACCTGTCAACCCTTTATTAGAACCCCTAATAGAGAAAGAGGTGAAGATATTGCTAGAAGCAAAAATCATCTTTCCTATTAGGCATTCCACATGGGTTGCCAATCTAGTCCCGGTGAGAAAGAAGAACGGAGAGATAAGATTGTGTATTGACTTCAAAAATTTGAATAAGGCTTCCCAAAAGGATAATTACCCATTGCCCTCCATCGATGAGATTCTTCAAATGGTTAATGGGTCAGAAATGATGTCATTCCTAGATGGTTATTCAGGATACAATCAGATCCTTATCCACCCAAATGATAGAATGAAGACAACTTTCACAACTAAATGGGGAACATTCACATATAGGAGAATGTCATTTGGATTATTGAATGCGGGTGCCACCTTCCAACGAGCTATGGATTTTACATTCAAAGGGCTCATTGGTAAGTGTATCATTGTTTACGTGGATGACATTCCTATTTTTTCTAAGAAAAGGGAAAATCATGTCAAGGATTTGAGGAAAGTTCTCCAAAGATGTAGGGAACATGGGATCTCCCTTAATCCAAAAAAATGCATCTTTGGGGTAACATAAGGTAAGCTATTGGGACATGTTATTTCAAAGGAAGGGATTTCTATTGATCCAGAAAGAATAGCTGCTATACTAGACATCCCTCCACCCAATAGCAAGAAAGAGTTAAGATCCTTCTTTGGCAAGATCAATTTTGTAAGAAAGTTCATTTCAGGATTCGCAGAGATTGCCAAGCCCTTGAATGACATGTTAAAAAAGGATGCTCAGATTAAATGGACAAATGAAAATAGGGATGCTTTCAAAAGCATCAAGGATGCTATCTCTAGGGCCCCTATTTTAGTTAGTCCAGATTATTCAAAGCCTTTTTATGTCTACATGTTTGCTTCAAGATCATTCCTTTGCGAGTGTCCTAACTCAAAAGAGTGAAGGTAACATTGAAAATCCCATTGCTTTCTTGAGTGCTCCTTTGAAGGATGCAAAATTGAGATATTCTATTCTAGATAAACAAATGTATGCATTGTTCAAGACCATTAAGAAATTCAGACATTACATAGTGCATAGTAGGGTTTTTGCTGTAGTCCCTGACCCTGTTGTCAAGTCTATGTTTTTACAAAATGAACTAGGTGAAATATGAGGAAAATGGATTTCGACCCTCCAAGAATTTGATCTAGAAATCCAACCCATGAAAATAGTTCATGGACAAGGTTTGGTCAAGTCAATCGTAGAAATTGATCCATTGATATCATGCCAACATTACAATGTAGAAGACATAACTAAAGATGATTGGTATGTTGATATTGTGTATTTCTTGCTGAATGGTAAGTGCCCATTGCATCTCAATTCTACTCAATGTAGAGCTTTGCACTTGAAATCTACAAATTTTCTAATTAAGTCTGGTGTTTTGTATAGGAGAAACCACGAAGGGATTTACCTTCGTTGTGTTAATCAAGAAGAGGCGACCCAAGTACTTAAGGATTTCCATGGTAAGTATGGAACTGGACATGGGTCAGCCAATGCAATGGCACATCAGATTCTTAGGGTAGGATACTATTGGCCCCATATTTTCAAGGATGCACATGCTCATGTGCGATCCTGCCATACATGTCAAGTGGCGGCCAATAGAGAAAGAAATGCAACAATGCCATTACAATATGTGGTAGAGGCAAGACCTTTTGCACAATGGGGACTCAATTTTGTTGGGGTTATCAATCCTAACTCATCGGATTCTCATAAATATATCCTTACTACCATAGATTATTGCACTAGGTGGACTGAAGCAATTCCCACAAAGCACGCTACCACTGATGTTGTTATTAAATTTTTAGAGGATAATATTGTGACTCATTTTGGAATGCCCAACGCAATAGTAAGTGATAATGGTTCTGCCTTTTCTTCCATGCAATTTGCAAATTGGGCATATGATAACATGGTAAGCTTGAAATTCTCTTCAAATTATTACCCACAAGGTAACAGTTTAGCAGAATCCTCTAATAAAAATTTGCTATGTGTGATCAAAAAATTACTTGAAAAGAACCCTAGGGATTGGCATAGTAAACTAAAATTTGCCCTTTGGGCTGATAGGACCAGAACAAAAGAATCAATAGGAACATCTCCATACCATTTAGTTTATGGGCAGGATCCTATTTTTCCCACAAATTTAAGATTACAAACGCTTCATTTCATGAAAGAATACATTGGGACAAATAATATGCTTGAAACTAGATTGACACATTTAATGCATCTTGATGAAAAAAGAGAGGAAGCCATGCTTCATTTTAGTAAACATCAAGATGTAGTAAAAATATGGTTTGATAAGAGGTCTACAATTAAAACTTTCAAAATTTTAGATCTAGTTTTGTTGTGGGATAAAGGACATGAAAAGAAAGGGGATCATGATAAATTTGATTGTTTGTGGTTGGGTCCATATCAAGTTTCTGAAATCCTAGGTAAAAATAGTTTTAGACTAAAAACCTTGGATGGAAAATATTTGTCTTTGCCTGTTAATGGGCTGCATCTAAAGCACTATTTCAAATCTTGAAAGGTATAGACCTGTATTATATGTATATATGCTTGGTGTTTTGGTTTTGGTTTTTGGTTTTGATTGGGTGTTTTGATTTCATTTGTTTTTATGCATATCGTTTATTGCTAGTTTGTTTTGGAGTGTGGTTTATCTCTTTTGTGTGTTGGATTATTCCTTGGTTTTGGGGTAATATTTTGTGGTCACTAACTTTTGGTCTCTGGCCCATTTTGGTGTTTCTTTGTTTAGTAGGTTGGAGTACCTGATCTAAAAACCGATGAACCCAAGAAAAGGGGGATGAGTTATTTGGTGATCATGCTCAGATTTTGGGACTAAAATGGTGGAAAGTGGAACAATGAAAGATTAGCCAAAGCTCCACATGGGACTCACACACATTAAATGGTGTTTCTGGAATTATGAAGGATGAAGTTATCTTGATTTGCAACCCTAGGCGAAAATCTAAAATGCTTCACTTGTAGGCTGCCTTACCCCAGTGATGCTTGAAGCTTTGCAAGGTTTTCTTTTGAAAAGGAGAAAATATATATATATGAAAAAAGAGAGAATGAGCATCGAAAAGCTTGATCAAATCAGTCACAAGATCTAGATAAACTCTACCGGGGCTATGGATGCCTGATCGACAGTAGGGCTCTGTCTAGATATAGCTCGGGTAAAAGGAAAGGCTTTGCAAAGCGTTGAGCAAACACAAGGGTGAGTTAGATAAACCTCACCGAGGCTATAGACGCTTGACTGGTAGTGGGGCTCTGTCTATAGCCATTTCGTTATGAGCGATACTTCATAGCCTAATGCAGAAAGGGATGATGGAATCTGGAGGATTTTTAGAGATGCAGGAATGAATCACTTTTGCACACACTGAGCAAAGGTAGATGGATTAGTTGTTTTCATTCTGAAGTTGTTTACCCCCACCTTCTTGGGACGTTGCTAAATTATTGTGTCTCGCTGATCTTGTGTGTTTTCATTTCAGGTTGGGTTCTTACCAAAATGCTCAGGAGCATTTCCCAACAGAGTCACCATTTGTTGTGGTTGCTCCACAACGTAGCCCCAAAACTTGGGGACCCACCTTTTTGTTTTGGTATTTTGAAGTTTCGATTATCTTTGAGCGATTATGCTTGATTGAATCTTAGCCATGAGCTCACCCTGTGGGCTTTGAGCCTCCTTGGGCTTATACGATCTTATTGTATTTTGGGAAGAGTTTGGTCTTGCTACTTGATTGAAGTCATTATTAAGTGCATAGGTGTTTGCATTCATTTTGGTAAAGTTAAAATTGGCTTGGACTTTTCCTTTTATAATTGGCTTTGTTTTCTGTCAACTTGTTGGTTATAGTTTAAGCCTTTTAGGTCTTATGTTGGGAAGTTGAATAAGCATATATATACATTATTATTATATATTGTATATATAATAATAATATATATATTAAAATAAATAAAAGATAAAAATCGAATAAAATTAAAGATAAAATAATATCTTTTATATAAGATATACTTCTTATATATATAAAAGTTATTATAAATAAAATAAAATGTAAAATATTTATATATATTCTATGTATATAAGCATTTTAGTAAAAAAACAAAACACATAAAAATAAATATTATATATATTTATATAAATAAAAATATATATATTATAATAATATTAAAAAAAAAGATAAAATAAAATAAAAATATTAAACAATAATATGACAAGAAAGGGAAGGCAAAGCATTATTATGCTTACCTTCATTTCCTCATATTTTATACTAGTTCATGTTATTTTACGTAAGGTTAAAATCATAGTAATAGTATTTTATGTTTGTAAAGGCTAATACGTGGTTTTGCTGTGTGTAGGAAATGACGACGATGAAGACTAGTAGGCGCAGCGTCAAAGGCAAATATCGTAGCTCGACATGGATTTCAAAAGTGGACGTGGCACGATCGATCTTGGTGAGAGCCAACATTTTTTTGAGAATGTGGCAGGTGTCAACGTGGCGACAAGCCATCGATAGGATGAGAGCAAGATCGAGCAATAATGGAGGCCACGTTAGATAGTGGAACCTTGGCAGGAACTACATAGTGGGTAAACTATCAATATTGATATGCCACATAGACAAAATGTGAAGTCGGACAGAGTGTCAAGGTGGTCGATGGACAACGTGCGAGGGACCCAACCCAGAAAATTGTAGCACATTCTCGTGGCACTGATGCAAAAAGATGTGGAATCCATAAAAGGGTAGAACAAAGAGGTATTAAATTGGAACGAAAGCCTAACCCAGTGAATTCGAAGGTCGTGGCATCATCAAACAATGAGTGACAGACTTGTGCATCAGGATGTTGACACAGATAAAGTCCATTCGTGAGCAAAGTTATGATTTGCCATTGTTCAAAGCAACAAGTCCCGATGGACGATAGGACTATGTGGAAGTCATGCAGTGGTGATAGTGAATCTGCCCTGTATGGTCATGCAGGGGTAGCAATTGTTCTCTTTGCATCAAAATATTCTACACAACAATTGAAAGCTAGTCAAGCAAATGAACTAATTGAAAATTTGTTTGTTTTATAAGATAGTATAATATAAGGGACTTTTTATATTATAAGATAAGGGGAAATATAAGGAGTTATAAAATAAAAAAGAAAGAAAGGAAATGAAATAAAATAAAAAGAAATAAGATATTATTATTTCTTTTTATTATTTAGAAAATGAAGAGTTAGATTCGGGAAAGTGAAAAGGTCAAGAGTCAAATTTTATTTAAGTCAATGATAAGTCTGTCTAGGGGCTGGAAAATTTTGTAAAACAAGACTATTTTGAAGAAATCAAATGCATACATTTTGGCAAGCATACACTTTGTGAGCAAAATCAAAAGGAGATTGTTTTTTAGGGTTGTTGTATTTATTTTTTAACTTTCAATGCATTTTTCTTTCAATTTATATCTATGTATTTATGCCTTTAGGGGGTTATACTAGGTGAATATTGAGGTTGATGAAAATGTTATTTCACCCTTGGAGTCTTGCACTTGATCTAGTTTGATTGTGTTTTATGCAAGTTTATTTAGATCAGGTTACCTTCAAACATGTCTCATAACTTGGAGTTTTGCAGGGTAGGGGAGTATGATACCAGGATTTAATTGCATATTTTCCAGCTTTGATGTAAATAAATTCAATTAATTTTCTAAAATATGTTTAGTTTTCATTATGTTTCTATCCATTGCTTTTCCATTATGGTTATTTCTAGAATTTTTGTGTTTTTTTTTTTGCTTTTCCATTTTGGTCATTTCTAGAATTTTTGGTTTTTTTGCTTTTCCATTCTGGTCGTTTCCAGAATTTTTGTGTGTTGTTTTCCATTCTGGTCATTTCCAAAATTTATGCATTTTAATTTTAGTCTTTTATTCTTGTCCTTGTCCAGAATTTTGTCTATACATTTGTTTAATTTCAATTTATTTTGGTCTATTTTCCATGCATTTCATTTACTTCCATTTTGGTCCTCATCCAGAATTTTTGCACCTCCAAATTGCACTAATATTTTAGTTTTCAAATCTAAAATTTCAAATAAAACCAACCTTAGAAGGGAGGGTACTAACGCCTACTTTATATTAATGGTAGATAAAGCAAATGAACACTGACTTACTAACTTACTAACATGTCCAAATTCTAACTTAGCTTTATTAGAATGCTCATAATGAAGATAAAATGAATCTACTAACTTTAAAATGAGTCTCACATTAAAGGTATGGAGTCTAAAATGAAGTGGACTATTCCACACACTTTTGCATTTTTACACCTTTAATTCGAAGATAAAAGAAACTTGCTAATTGGGATTAAGGATAAATTAGATTAATATCAAGAGCATTAAAAGGAACCACTTTCACACAAGCCAATTTCACATTCAATTTAAGGATTAAAGAATCATGATCACTAAGCATTGTTTGAATCAAACTGTCAAGGCCCCTTTTTAACTGTCACTTGCATACTGTGAGACTATTCTAGCATATGTCATTTTTAATTATCATCAATTACATGTATGTATGCAGAATGTTTGTCTATCAGAACCTTGGAGAAATTCATGTTTTTAATTATCATCACTCTAGACTACAACACTTTTGTCTAACATATCCCATGTTCCATTTTCTTCTTAAAGATCATACCAATTGATAAGGGAATTCTAAATCCAACAAGACCACAAAATGCAAACTCTAGACTACAACACTTTTGGCTAGAGAGTGATTTGACCTTCTTTATTGAGTACTAGATGATCTATTCGGGACTACACCTTCTAGTAAATTACATGTTGAAGATAAGAAACATGAAAGACAAGGTGGATGTAGAAAAATGATTGAAGCTCCAACTAATATGGCACTTAACTAATACAAAAAACCATCTTGTAGGGGTTGTAAAATCATGGAGATAATTTTTGACTAGACTTGGTCTTCAATAACAATTGCTTATAGGGATGGAGGCACAAAAATACCATATCTTCCATGGTAAATTTTTGTTTAAAATGATGCAAATCCTATTGTTTATTTATGTGATTCTAGGTCCAGGTTAAACTATCTTTAAGAATTTGTAGCACAAATCATCACTACTACAATAAATCATCTAGGTGAGACACATAAGAGGATACTAGGACATAGTCTACCGTTGATGGAGGTTTTTTATGATAAAATGAATCATATAGGGGCCTTTTTAGGGAAGAATTATATGAAGAATTAAACCACTATTTAGCTAAAGAGATCCAATAAACCCAGTGATACTACTTGTCTTGAGAAAAACAATGTAGGTAAATATCTAAATATTTATTTACAATCTTTGTCTTGCCATTTGACTAAGGGTGATAAGAAAAAAATACATTCAATTGACTACCACTAGGAAAGAACAATTCCTTCCAAAAATTATTTGTGAATATAGGGTCACAATCCTTGTCAATGAACTTGGGCATACCATGCAATTTAAAAATTGAATCTGGAAATATATTTGAAATCTTTTTATCTAAGAAGGGATTTTATAGTGCACAAAAATGAGCTTATTTGGAATTCACTATAACAAATATCATCATTTTACCCTTAAATTTGGAAGATCCTCAATGAAATACATAGAAATGTGCTCCCATTTGTAGTTAGGAATAGACAAGGGTTGCAACAATCTAGGAGATTTAATAGTTTTCTCCTTGTTTTACCAACATACCTTGCTTTTGGTCACAAAGGTATTGACTATGATTTTAATCCTATGCAAGAAAGAATTGCTTTAGCCACTCATGAATTTTTAAGAATCCAAAATATCCATCCAAAGTAGATGCATGCAATTCATGGAGGACAATAGTCTTAACAATTGATGATGGAGGAAGATAAATGTAAACCTTCTTGTAGATAACCCCATCGACATATAAGAAAAATGAATATGAAAAAGTGTTAGAGAATATTACATTATTTGATCTATAGTATATATTTCCCTTCATGTAAGATACTATGTGCATGTTAGAATCCCATCCTAACATTATTTTGTAATTTTTATTATTATGTAATGACCCACTTCGAACGTGAGGGATCCCATCTATAATGTTATTTTAAAATATTTTGTAATGTACGTGGCATGTTAGGCTCCTAGCCAAGTGGGATCATTTGATGTAATCTCTATCAAGATTCTAACCGACATTTAGTAGAAGATTCTAGCTCGAGTGACATTTTGCATGTAAGCCAACTCTTGAGCTTAGGGTTAGGGTTGCATGAAGTCTTTCTTTAAAAATCTATGAAGCCATGTATGAAGGCATATTTTTGCAAGTTAATGAAATATTGAAGGAGGTTGCCCCCTCGAAGAGGCCTGCGATTCTGAGTTATTTGTGAGATTGTTTCAATTTTGCAATTACTTTTCTACATAGTATTATTATGTTATTGCATGTATTTCAGTTATCTTTCAGTATTTTGTGTGTGTGATATTTATTTCAATAGTAGGTTCCTTAAAAGTGGTATCAAAGTTCTTTTCAGGGTCGAGTTTTGCTACAACTGTGATAATTATTGCTCATCCATTTTTGCTTGTTAGGTATAATTTTATTATGTTTTTTCATTCTGTTTTCCTTTATTCAAAAAGCCAAAAAAAAATCTGCAAAAACCAAAATAAAATAGTCATTTTTTTTTGTAGTTGAGTAGGCTAGAAACCCTATGTCAGGGGTTTTAAAATATTGCAAAGGAGATGTCGTTATTGGCTAAGCTAGATAGCCCATAAAGCATCTAGTGAAGTGAGGGGCAATTAGGCTCCAATACCCAGGCCTTAGACAACACTCACACACGGAATCGAGCTCCCACACATCTTTGGGTGTATCAAGAGACCATTCTAGGTTGAACAAAATTTTATCCAGTAGGAATATTTTTGGCCTTGTATCATCCATAGTCCATGGGACACAACATCCTGGACGATTACCCTCTCGTACTGTTAGAGAGGTAGATAGTGTGCTCAAGGGTATGTGTGGAATCCTCCTTGGGTAGTGGCCTGAAATATTGGTTCGAGCACTATTGTTCATCACTACGGTATAACAGAGGGCCTATGCATGTTACATACTCCTCTACCTAGCACACCCTGGTTTTGTTAAACACTTTAACCTGCAAAACACACATCTCCCTGTTCTACTGAACCTGCATTCACAATCTCAAAAAGTGAGCATACAAAGGAATTTTCTATCATAGAAGAACACACTTTGCATGCACCAGTAGTTAGAAAAGGGTCTGAAAGTGTCTCTAATAGTCTAAAATATTTTAGTACCATCCAAATTAGTGGTAGTAACAATTGGGTCAGTGATAGTACCATTCAGATAAATGACAATAACAGTCAGGTCATTGATAGTAATAGTTAGGTCAATGACAATAACAGTCATGTCAGCAAAAATAATAGTAACAGTAAAAAAATATAGGTGGTTAGGGTCAAAAATAGAATTTTTAGTGTCAATAACTATAGTTCAAGTGACAGGACAACGACAAGGTGATCAATTGATAGATCAGAGATAGTTGATCTAGTACCCAACTTGTGAACTATATCTCCAAATAAAAATTAACCAACTAAATCAGTAGACTCGTAAAAATAAAAACCTTGTATTTTTCTAATTTTTGATTTTTCACCCAAAAAATAAAAAATTGTGCAAATCGGAGCTATAACAAAGAAGTTGTAGTGGGTTTCTCATTACTCTATTTTGAGTAATTTTTAAACCAGAAATAGGGAAAAGTAACACTAAAAAAAGTCATAACAGAACCTAGACAACTCCAAAAATTCTCAAATTTGTTTTGTTGTCTTAGTTAGCCTCTTCTGCACCTCTCACAAAATTTTTGAGTCTTAAATCCCTTTTTTCTCAAAATTCCTTAAATTTGTCATTTTCCACTAGTCCTTTTTGGCCAAATATTCCATAAATACAAAATCTAAGTCTGGGGTGCCCAAAAATTCATGTTGTGGCATATAGCTCATTGTGACCATATTTTCAAGTTGATCATCTTGATATATATGACCAAATCACCTTTTTGGACTCCTTACTAAAAATTGTAACTCCTGTAATCACACTTCTCTTTTTAGTAATTTGGAAAAAAAGGTTCATACTCATGGATATCAAAAAGAGGTAGAGCAAAACATCACTACAACAATGGAGACCATACTAAGTGCTATTATTGACTTACAAAAAACAAGTTAATACTTGATGACCAAATTTCAAACTTTCAGAACTAAATAAGAGACCTCAAGAATTCACCTAGAAGAACAACTTGCAGAAGTTGAGTCCAAAATGAAAGGTGTTCCAAGCGCATCTGAGTATTGTACTAAAAAATCACATTTCAATCAAGGTCAAGGAAAGGGAACATATGACTCTCACCTTCGCTTTGATCGTGATACTACCTTCAAGATGCTAAAATTAGACTTTCCTAAGTTCAATGGAAATATGTGGATGGATAGTTATGTCGTGTTGCTCAATTATTTAGACTCCACGATGTCCCCATGTATCACCGAGTTCAAATGAATTCTTTCAACTTGGAATATGAAGCTTTACAGTGGTACCAATGGTTGCAAAAAAATCTCCCTAATACTTCTTGGTCAGACTTTGAGTCTCAATTACTCACTCGCTTTGGCCTTAGTGAGTATGATGATTTTACAGGACTATTGAAAAAGTTGATACAAACTTCGACAGTTTGAGATTACCAAATACAATTTGAGAGATTGACCAATAAAACTACATGTATGAATGAAGGATTATTTATGAGTTGTTTTGTTAGCAAGTTGAGGGAGGATCTCCAAGCTGAGGTCATGATGTTTAAACCATAATCCATGATGCAGGCTATCAAGTTGGTTCATTTGACTGAGTCTAAATTTTTAGGTTAGAGGCGAATATCTAAATTTCCATAAACTAAACCCTCCTTCCCTCCTATATTCTAAAATCAAAATGAACACAAACCTATTGCACCCACTACTACACCAAAACTTCTAACCACTACCAAAATAGAGGCATGACGTGCCCAAGGATTGTGCTATAATTGTGATGAAAACTTTTCTCGTAAGCATAGGTGCACCCAAAAGAAGTTGTTCCTCATCGATGCTAATGAGTCTGACATTAGTGACCATTGTGATGATGAAACCGAATCAATAGAGGAACCACATAAAGCAGAGGAAGAAAACCAAGATGAACCACAAGCTAAAATTTTTGTTCATGCTCTTGCTGGAATTACTACTCTCCAAACTATGAAAGTTGTGGGTTATTTCAAGGACTTGAATCTTACCATCTTGATTAATTCTGGCAGTACACACAATTTTATTGATCCCCGCATTGCCAAGTAGGTAAATTTTTACGTACACACGTAATTACTTTGAGGTTATGGTAGCAAATGATGAGACTTTACCTTGCAAAGGTAAATGTCATAATGTTAAGATCAAGATCGGGGACTATGAGCTCAAACAATATATGTTTACACTTCAACTAGGGAGATGTAATATTATGTTGGGAGCTCAATGGTTGTGCACATTGGGAGTCATATTTTTGTACTTTTCTGAGCTTTGGATGCAATTTTCATAGAATGGACAATCCTACACTCTCCATGGTTTAAAAGTAGGGCCTTCACAGATTATCAATTCCATATGGATGGAGAAGTTGTTAAAAAATTCATCTTAGGGTGTAATAGCTTAGATTTTTGTGATCCAACCTCATCCTTTAGAGGAGGATTATGTTCCTGAATATTTACAACTTATTTTGACCAAGCACAACTCTATTTTCACTGAGCCAACAGAATTATTGCCTCACCGCTATCATGACCATGCTATCCCCTTATTACCTAGCAATGCACTGCCCAACATTAGATCGTACAAGTATTCTCATGATCTTAAGTTAGAAATTGAGAAGTTAGTACATGAATTATTAAAAGCCGATGTCATTCGGCCAAGCAACAATCCTTACTCTTCTCTGGTTTTACTGGTACATAAAAAATATGGATCTTGGCAGTTGTGTATCAATTATTGAGAGCTCAATAAACTCACCATCAAGGATAAGTTTCCTATTCCTATGGTGGATGAATTATTGGATCAGAGTCATGGGACTATGTATTTTTCCAAACTTGACCTTCGCTCGAGGTACCATCAAATCCAACTCAAGGATGAGGATATTCCCAAGACTACTTTTCATACTCATGAAGGCCACTATGAGTTTTTGATAATGCCATTCGGATTGACTAATGCCCCTTCCACTTTCTAGAGCCTCATGAACAACATTTTTCATTCATTCCTTTAAAATTTCATTCTAATCTTCTTTGATGACATTCTAGTGTATAGTCACTCATGGGAAGAGCATCTTATTAATGTGAATTAGACTCTTCAGATGTTGGCACATCAACTCTATGCTAAGCGGTCCAAGTATTCTTTTGGATTGACAAAAGTAGAATATTTGGTATACATTATCACTAAGGATGTCATCAAAGTTGACCCCAAGAAGATCCAAGCAATTTAGGAATGGTTGAAACCTCACACTCTCAAAGGTCTTAGGGGATTTTTAGGGCTTACAGGTTATTACAATAATTTTTTTCGTAACTATGGTAAAATTGCAACTCCCCTCACTTCCATGTTAAAGAAGAACTCTTTTACTTGGACAAGACCCACTGAATAGGCTTTCATATAATTGAAGCATGCTATGACCACTACGCCTATCTTGGCCATACCATATTTCTCCAAACCATTTATCATTGAAAGTGATGCTTCAGGTCATGGTATTGGTGCAATTTTGATGCCAAAAGGGAGACCCTTGGCCTTCACTAGTAAAGCTCTCTCTAGCCATAATTTAGAAATATTCACTTATGCCAAGGAGATGATAATAATTCTACATGCAGTAACCCATTGGCAACCGTATCTCATTGGGTATCATTTTTCCATTAAAATAGATCATCAGAGTCTCAAATAATTTTTGGAGCAACCAGTTGCTACCCTTGAACAAAAAAATATGTCTAGGCTACACTTGGGATGGCTAGGATTAGTGTTACCACCAATACCTTGTTATTACCCACAATTCTTCACTGCAAGAAATTCTCATGACAAAACTGCATGCTGCTCTATCTGCCAACCATTTAGGATTTCTCAAAATATATGAAAGGCTTAAGCATATTTTTTTGAAGGGTATGAAAAAGGACATTCAATATTTGATGGTAGGTTGTGATACCTATGCGTGGGTGAAAGGTGAAATGGTGTGTTCTCTAGGCACTCTTCAACCCTTGCCCATTCTTGACCAGGTTTGGACAGATATTTCTATGGATTTTATTGAAGACTTACCTAAGTTTGGAGTCAAATCTGTTTTCTTCGTGGTAGTGGATTATATTTTGAATTATTCTCACTTTTATTCCCTATCCCATCCTAAAAATACTCCACTGTTGCCCAAATTTTCCTTTATTCTATATTTTTACTTCATGGTCTACCCTCCTCCATTGTGTTTGATCGTGATCCAACCTTTACTAGTCACTTTTGGTAAGAATTGTTTAAGTTGTAGGGGATTTAGGCAAAAATGAGTTCAACTTATCATCCGCAAATGGATGGCTAGTCGGAGATTATCAATAAAGTAGTGATAACCTACCTTCATTACTTTACCTTGGATCATTCTACGCACTGGGCGAGATGGATTCCTTTGGTCGAGTGGTGGTACAACACTTCCTATCACACAACAACCAAGGTTACCCCTTTTGAGGTAGTTTATGGGCACCCTCCATCAACACCTTCCTCCTACATTCCAAGTAGCTCCAAGGTCCATGCAGTTGACACTACTCTCAGTTAGCATGCTGATGTCCTTTATCAACTAAAGATGAATTTGGATGCAGCCCAGAATCAGATGTGCCAATAGGCTGACCAACACCATTATGAGTACAATTTTTATGTGGGTGATATGGTTTTCCTTCGCTTGCAACCATACAAATATTTGTCCCTCCAGCTTTGCAGATACCAAAAACTTACTACAAAGTACTATGGGCCCTATCAGGTTTTACAGTGGATTGGTGCCATAGCCTACAAATTGGTCCTTCCACCTACATCCAAGATCCATCCATTTTTTCATGTTTCCTCTCTCAAAAATATGGTGGGAAATTATGTATATGTTCAATTGGCACTTTTAGAGTTAGATGAATAAGGTTTTATCTTGCTTGAACCTGAATAGTTGTTGGATAATCGAAATCACACCCTTCAAAACCACACAATTACTAAATTCCTTGTTCAATGGCATGGACTCCAGACTGAAGATGCTACATGGGAGTCTCTCCATTAGTTCCAACATTATTTTCTCACCTTAAACTTTGAGGACAAATATTTTTGAAGGGAAAGGACATGTTAGGATCCCATCCTAACATTATTTTTTAATTCTCATTATTATGTAATGATCCACTTCTAACGTGAGGGATATCCCATATATAATATTATTTTACAATATTTTGTAATGTACATGGTATGTTAGGCTCCTAGCCAAATGGGGCCATTTTATGTAATCGTTATCAATATTTTAACCGATATTTGGTAGAATATTCTAGCTCGAGTGGCATTTTGCATGTAATCCAACTCTTGAGCTTAGGGTTAGGTTTGCATGAAGTATTTATTTAAAAAGCTATGAATCCATGTACGAAGGTATATTTTTCAAGTTAATGAAATATTGAAGGAGGTTGCCCCCTTGAAGAGGCTTGTAATTCTGAGTTATTTGTGAGATTGTTTCAATTTTGTAATTACTTTTTTGTATAGTAATATTCTATTATTGCATGTATTTTAGTTATCTTTGAGTATTTTGTGTGTGTGAACTTTATTTCAATAGTAGGTTCCTTACAGTGCAACATATACACAAGTGTAATAAAATTAAAGTAATTAGAAAGGCAAGAGTCTTTCTTATAAGTGATAAGATGAGAAGCCAAAATTCATGCAAGAATTACAATAGTAAAGAACTTGAAGAGTCATATTATACAACTATATTATGGAGACAAAGCTCCATATCTTAGTGACAAGTGAAAAATATTGTATATATGATACTTCATTTTTAATTCATATTGTAAGTATTCTTCATGCTTGTAAATGAATAATTTTTGAAAATTTACATTCATATTTGATATTATAAGTGAATGTTATACCATTATTATATTGTTCTGGATATATATTTTATTGCTTGTATATAATTTTACTCTTTGTTATTGATATTTCAACCTATAATATTATGGCTTATTTATATTGGGACCTATGATATTTTAAGATAGTTAGGATTAAAAGTCATCAATTGCATTAGGGCTACCACTTAAATCTATCTATTTTTATAGAGTTATATTAGCCACCATAATATTAGATTCTATCCACTTTAAAACTAATGAAGACTAGGACTGAACCTAAATTGATTGAGAGATCAACTCAAAAGAAAGTAGGATTTGAAGGGACATTCATAGTCACCCTGATATTGATTTTGGATTCTATAGAAAATAGGAGAATTATATTGTTCTTAGGTGTGATCTAAGACATTAGAGATAGATTATAGATATTAAGAAGAATCAAAGCTTCCAAATATTGAGAAGCATTAAAGCTTCCAAAGATTAAGAAGCATCAAATCTTCTAGGGATAGAGAAGCAATATTAGCTTCTTGAGAATAATTCAAAGAGAAGAGATAACTAATGAGAAGTACAAAGAAGAAGCCTCTAGAAATAAGAAAATAGAGGCATATTGAAGTTGAATTTTTTGTCAGTAAAAAATAGAAGCATCAGGCTAATTATAGAATTCTAGTCTTTTCCTTCACTCATTCAAAGTATATTTATGAAATTTTTGAGGAATCTAAGCTATAGATATTAAGAAGCATGAGAAGGTAGTAATAGAAAATATCAAGAAATAGAAGTGTTATCAAAGTAATGTTATCCAAAGAAACATTTAAAGATATTAAAGAATGTTATTCAACACTAATAGAGTGCCATCCAAAAAATATTGAGTATGTTTTGAATGTGCCATCCAAAAGAGACTGTGTGTTTCAAACATGCCATCCAAAAGAAATTGAGTGTACTTTGAGTGTGACTTCTAGAAGAGATAGAGTGTGCTCCAAACATGCCATATAGAAGATATCAAATGTGCTTGTAGCATCCTATCCAATAGACGTAGCCCGATAATGCTTTCCAACTGAAGAGACTCAATCCAAAATCTAAGAATGATAGAGTATTGAGTTTCATACTTAAAAATTTGAATTCCATCCAACCTAAGCATTGATCAATCAACTTTTTAAGCGTTTTAATTGAAATTGAACACAAAAGGAGTCAACATAGGTAATTTCCATATGTTATAAATTGAAAGCATTAATTAGAGGTGTTATATTAGTTATAAAGCACTTCAAAAATGAAAAAAACTCTTAACAATTAATTAGAGGTGTCATATATTTATTGCTTCGAGGAAAAAAGAAGTAATTTAAACTTGAACTTTATTAAGTTTTTGAAGGAGTTATAAGGTTTTCTACCCTAATGATTTTTTAAGTTTATTTTTTATATTTATTTCAAAAGTTTATTTTTGAAAAGATTTAAATTTATTTAAGGTTTGAAGTGAAAAGAATTTCTACTATAATTTAAAATTAATGTTTTTAATTTTTTGAGTTTTTAATTTTTATTCATAGTCACTTTGATATTGATTTTAAATTATATAGAAAATAGGAGAATTATATTGTTCTTAGGTGTGACCAAAGACATCATAGATAGATTATAGAGATTAAGAAGCATCAAAGCTTCCAGATATTGAGAAGCATTAAAGCTTCTAGATATTGAGAAGCATCCAATATTCTAGGGATAGAGAAGTGATGCAGGAGCATCCGATGGCAGCAGAGCAATCTTGCATCGAAAAAAAAATTTCTAAGTGTTTGCCTTGATGTCACGATATCACGACAGAGAAAAGTGTCGCGATATCGCGACATGTCACGTTTTCGTGACTCAAGAAGGTGAGAGGAGGCATGGAGCAAAAATGTCACGATTTCATGACATGTCACGAAATCATGACCGAAAGAAGACAGGAAAGGCGCAGAGGAGAAAATGTCATGATTTCGTGACATGTCACGAAATCGCGACCGAAGAAGCAGAAAGGAGGCAAGGAAGGAAAATGTCATGATTTCGCGACATGTCACGAATTCATGACCGAAGAAGCAGCAAGGAGGCAAGGAAGGAAAATGTCACGATTTCACGATCGAAGAAGTAGAAAGGAGGCAAGGAAGGAAAATGTCGCGATTTCACGACATGTCGCGATTTCGCGACCAAAGACGTAGAAAGGAAGCAAGGAAGGAAACTGTCATGATTTCGTGACATGTCATGATTTCGCGACCCTAGAGGCGAGGAGAAGGCAGAAAGGAAAGATGTCGTGATATCGTGACATGTCACGATTTCATGACCGAAAGGAGAAAGAAGACCCGAAAGGGAAAGATGTCGCGATATCGCGACATGTCGCATTTTCGTGACCCAAGGACAAGAGAAAGCGCAAGGGAGAAAAAGTGTCACGATATCATGACATGTCACATTTTCGTGACCCAAGGGCGAGAGAAGGCGCAAGGAAGAAAAGGTGTCACGATATCGCGACATGTCGCATTTTTGTGACTCGAAGAGGGCAGGAAGGTAGTGAAGTGAAAGTGTCGCGATATCGTGACATGTCGCATTTTTGTGACTCGAAGAGGGCAGGAAGGCAGGGAAGAAAAGGTGTCACGATATCATGACATGTCACATTTTCATGACTCGAAGAGGGTAGGAAGGCAGGGAAGCCGAAAGTGTCACGATATCGTGACATGTCACATTTTTGTGACTCAAAGAAGGCAGGAAGGCAGGGAAGCCGAAAGTGTCGTGATATCACGACATGTCACATTTTCATGACTCGAAGGAGGCTGGAAGACAGGGAAGCCGAAAGTGTCACGATATCATGACATGTCACATTTTTGTGACTCGAAGAAGGCTGGAAGACAGGGAAGCCGAAAGTGTCATGATATCGCGACATGTCGCATTTTTGTGACCAACGAAAGAAAAGAAAGCGCAGGCAATTACAAGGGCCGTTACAGAGGAATCTACCGAGCGGTGGTATACCGAACGTCATCAATGGTTGACAGGTGGACAGAGCCTACAGTGGCAACATTGAAAGCACGTGGCATCGAGGTGCAGTGAAAGCAGACGAGGATCGAGGAATGGAAAGAAAGGCATTCGAAGGTGAAGACAATGAAGAGGCACGGGAAATGAAATGAAGGGTCAGACAAGGGAAATGAAGAGTCATGCCAAAGATTTTAAAAGGGCGAGCGAAGGCATGCACAAGGGTCGGAGAACTGCTGAGCCATAGTTGCAGACGTGAAGGCAAGAGGGCGATTCTGGACCAGTTTAGACTGTTATTCTTCCTGGGCGGAAGATGCTGTAAGAGGAAAGAAAATAACTATCTTTCAGAGTGAAGGAGTTTTAAATGGCAGATTGCTACCATTATTGTAAATCAATTCCAACTATAATGAATGAGATTTAAGAATATGTTGTGAGTTATTTGTGGATCCCCATCAAGTGGTATCAGAGCGGGAGTTCCTGAGTGTGTGAGTAGATCACCAAAAGTGAGGCAGTTTGCACCAGGATCTATGGAAGGATTGTGAGAAGAGAGTGAGGAAGAATGCCTCCATGAAGAAACCGTGGTGGTGGAAGGAATGTGGTACCTAAAGAAGATTTCAGAGCTTTGTAGAGGCAAGTGCAAGCCCTACAAGAGGAATTGCGAAGAGGGGTTGAACCAAGGAGAGAAGACCATAGTGAAGAGGAAGCTTGGGAGGTTGATGATCCATCGGTTGAAGAAGAAGCAACGGATCCTGCAGAAGCCAGATTAATTAAGGCCATATCTCGGATCGGGAAGAAGGCAAAGTTTGAGGTCTCCACGTATTCTGGGAGTCTCAATTCAGAGGAGTTAATTGACTGGATCAATGATATGGAGGAATATTTTGAGTATGAGGAGGTTGTAGATCCAGATCGGATCAAGTTTGCAAAAACAAAGTTGAAAGGCCATGCTTGCATATGGTGGAAAGAAGTGCAGCTAGAAAGAAATAGAGGAGGAAAGGAAAAGATAACCAGATGGGATCGAATGGTAGAGAAGTTGAAGAGACAGTTTATTCCTATAGATTACGAATTGGACCTGTTGAGAAGAATGCAGAGTTTGAGACAGTCAAACAGATCTATCAAAGAATATACAGAGGAGTTCTACCTGATCTCAATCAGAACTGGCCATGCAGAGGCTAACAGGGAGAAGGTGGCCCGTTACATCAATGGGTTGAGAACCAGTATTCAAGAAGAGTTGATTCTAGTTAGGATGAGCACCATTGAGGATGCTTACCAGTTTGCCCTCAAAGTCAAAGAGAAGCTGAACAGATGGTTTGAGGGAAAGCAAAGAGGAAGAGGTCATGGGGGAAGAACTGGTGGAAGGACCAGTGGAGAAAGATATAAGGATCAAAAGAAGGCTCGGTGAAACCAGTAATACCCAAGATCAGGAAGATAGGAACACCTACCAACCCCGTAATCAGAACAATGGTTACCCAAGGGGGAGAGGTAGATCTGGACGTGGATTTGGAAGGGGAGGATTTCGTGGAACCTGTTTCCACTATGGCAAAGAAGGACATCGAGCATACGAGTGTCCACAACACTAAGAAGGGACAAATGAGAGACCTGAGGGTCTTGCCAGAGCTACTATAGCCGATGAAGGTGCTGAATCAGAACATTCTGAGGAGGCAGAGGGAGGAGAAGTTATGGTTACAAGGAGGACCCTGTTGAATGAGGAGAAAGGATCAGACCAGAGAAGGAGCCTGTTCCGCACAAGGTGCAAAAGTTTGGGTAAGGTCTATAACATTATTATAGATAATGGTAGTACTGATAACTTGGTCTCAAAATAAATGGTTACCAAGTTACAGTTAAATAGAAGGGTACACCCGCATCCATATCGGATTGCATGGTTACAAAAGGACCATAGGGCCTTGGTCAGTGAGCAATGCTCGATGAAATTTAATATTGGGAAGTACTGTGATGAGGTCCTGTGTGACATCCTACCTATGGATGCTTGCCATTTGCTATTGGGAAGGCCATGGCAGTTTGATCGATGTGCAGTGCATGATGGTCACGCCAACACTTACTCAGTGACAAAGAATGGAGTGCGCCATAAGCTGAAGCCCTTGCAGGAGGTAGGTGAAAAGGTATGTAGCAGCACTAGAATCTGTTTAGTTGAAGGGGGAAGATTTTTGGATAGTTTAAAGCATGAGCATATGTGCTATGCATTAATTCCTAGAGTTAGGAAGGAAGAATGCAAGGATACCCCTGTAGAAGTCTTAGGACTATTAGAAGAATTTCCAGACATTGTATCTGATAATGTGCCTGAAGGTTTACCACCAGTGAGGAAGATCAGTCACCATATAGATTTGGTACCAGGATCTAGTTTACCTAATAAGGCAGCACATAGAATGACTCCTACAGAAACTGAAGAACTGAACAGGCAAGTCCAAGAGTTGCTAAAAAAGGGTCTGATTCGAGAGAGCTTGAGTCCATGTGCAGTACCTGCAGTACTAGCACCAAAGAAATATGGAGAATGGAGAATGTGTACAGACTCTCGAGCCATTAACAAGATCACCATAAAGTACAAATTTCCATTGCCAAGGATGGATGACATTATGGACTGTTTGAGTGGAGCCAAGTACTTCACAAAGATTGATCTAAAGAGTGGTTATCATTAGATTCATGTCAGAGAAGGAGATGAATGGAAGACAACCTTCAAGACCAGAGAAGGTTTGTATGAATGGTTGGTCATGCCATTTGGGCTAACCAATGCACCAAGCACATTCATGCGGTTGATGAATGAGGTATTGAAAGAATTTTTAGGCAAATTCATCATTGTCTATTTGGATGATATTTTAATATTTAGCAGAACCCTGGAAGAGCATCTGATGCAGGTCAGAAGGGTTTTTGAGAAGCTGCGGGAGGAGCAGTTGTTAATAAATCTAAAGAAGTGTAATTTCGTGAAGAAAGAGTTAGTGTACCTAGGATTTGTCATCTCAACCGAAGGTCTAAAAATGGACCCAGAAAAGGTGAGAGCTATCATTGAATGGCCTACTCCGAGAAGCACGACTGAGGTAAGATCATTCCATGGTCTAGCAAGTTTTTACAGGAAATTCATTAGAAATTTTAGTAGTATTTGTGCACCCCTTATAGAAACAATGAGAGGGGATAAGAAAGAATTCAAGTGGACCTTAGGAGCAGATAGGATTTTTGGTATGATGAAGAAGAAGGTTACAGAGCAACCTATTTTGGCACTTCCAAATTTTAATAAGGTATTCCAGGTAGATTGTGATGCTAGTGGTAGTGCCATAGGAGCTGTTTTGAGTCAAGAAGGTAAACCTGTTGCTTACTTTAGTGAGAAACTCAATGATGCTAGGAAGAAGTATTCAGTTTATGATCAAGAGTTTTATGCTATAGTTCAGGCTCTAAAGAAGTGGTGGCATTACTTGCTGCCAAAAGAGTTTGTTCTATATACTGATCATCAGGCCTTGCAGTATATCAATAGCCAAGGGAAACTAAATCAGAGGCACCTAAAATGGGTTGAGTTCCTACAGAGTTATACCTTTGTGTTGAAGCACAGGAGCGGAAAATCAAACAGAGTTGCAGATGCCTTAAGTAGAAGGCAGTGTTTGTTGACAAAAATGAAGGTGGAAGTGGTAGGATTTGATGAACTGAAGGGTTTGTACCCTGAAGATCTTGATTTTGTAGAAGCCTGGAAGGCTTGCTTGGCACTTGTCACTTTGGACAGGACCAAGTGGTTGGATTTTCTGATCCAAGATGGAATGTTGTTTAGAGGAAGTCAATTATGCATTCCAAGGAGTTCAATGAGGGAAAATCTAGTCAAGGAGAAACACAGTGGAGGGTCGGTCGGACATTTTGGTCGAGACAAGACCATTGCCCTGGTTAGTGAGAACTACTATTGGCCGCAACTGTAGCAAGATGTGAAGAGGTTTGTACAAAGCTATGGAGTATGCCAGATGGCGAAAGGTGTGAGCCAGAACACTGGATTATATCAGCCATTACCTGTACCAGAGAGACCATGGGAGGACGTCAGTATGGATTTCGTTCTTGGTCTACCAAGGATGCAACAGGGAAATGATTCCATATTTGTGGTGGTTGACAGGTTTTCAAAGATGGCACATTTTATCCCCTGCCAGAAAACTAGTGATGCAGTTCACATTGCAGGTTTATTTTTCAAAGAGGTGGTACGACTTCATGGTCTACCAAAGAGTATCATTTCTGACAGAGATACCAAGTTTGTTGGGAATTTCTGGAGGACTTTGTGGAAGAAATTGAGGACAGATTTGAAATTCAGTTCTGCATACCACCCACAGACTGATGGCCAAATGGAGGTGGTGAATAGGAGTCTGGGAAATCTATTGAGATGCTTGATAGGAGATAAGCCCACGAGATGGGATTTGGTTTTGCCATAGGAAGAATTTGCATACAACAATTCTGTCAATAGGAGTACTAACAAATCTCCATTCCAGATAATATATGGGAGCAGTCCAAGGAGTGCTTCTGAGTTGAGGAAGATGGATACAGGGGAAAGGTGCAGTGCCGAGGCTGAGGACTTTGCAGAGCATCTGAAGAGTGTGCATGAAGAAGTGAAGAAGCACATTACTAACATGAACAACCAATATAAGACAAATGCAGACCAAAAGCGATGGTTTAAGGAATTCACAGTGGGTGATGAAGTCATGGTTCATTTGAGAAAAGAGAGGTTTCCTGCTAAAACCTATAACAAGTTGAAGATGAAGAAGTTTGGACCATGCCAAATTGTGGGAAAATGGGATTCAAGCAATGCGTATGAAGTGGAATTGCCAAGTGGCCTTAACATATCACCTATTTTTAACATTGCATATTTGGTAGAGTATCATGAAGGAGGCAGTAGCGGGACACCAAGTACAGAATTATGGAGTATTCCAACATCTACTTCAGCAGCAGACGAGATCGAGGAAATACTAGACACTCGAGTAGGCAGAAGTACCAAGAACCGGTAGTATTCTGAATATCTGGTCAAATGGAAGGGCAGACCTATTGAAGATGCAACTTGGTTGTCCAAAATAGAGGTCGATCGCCTGGGTCTTCCTCCAACAGTACAGAAGTAAAGGACACTTCTCAATCCACCCCGGGTGTCTGATGTAGGAGCATCCGATGGCAGCAGAGCAATCTTGCATCGACAAAAAAATTTCTAAGTGTTTGCCTTGATGTCACGATATCACGACAGAGAAAAGTGTCACGATATCACGACTCAAGAAGGTGAGAGGAGGCATGGAGCAAAAATGTCATGATTTCGTGACATGTCACGAAATCACGACCGAAGGAAGACAGGAAAGGCGCAAAGGAGAAAATGTCACGATTTTGTGACATGTCATGAAATCACGATCAAAGAAGCAGAAAGGAGGCAAGGAAGGAAAATGTCATGATTTCGTGACATGTCACGATATCATGACCGAAGAAGCAAAAAGGAGGCAAGGAAGGAAAATGTCACGATTTCATGACCAAAGAAGTAGAAAGGAGGCAAGGAAGGAAAATGTCACGATTTCATGACATGTCGTGATTTCGCGACCAAAGACGTAGAAAGGAAGCAAGGAAGGAAACTGTCACGATTTCGTGACATGTCGCGATTTCGCGACCCTAGAGGCGAGGAGAAGGCAGAAAGGAAAGATGTCACGATATCGTGACATGTCACGATTTCACGACCGGAAAGGAGAAAGAAGACCCGAAAGGGAAAGCTGTCGCGATATCGCGACATGTCGCATTTTCACGACCCAAGGACAAGAGAAAGCGCAAGGGAGAGAAAGTGTCACGATATCGTGACATGTCACATTTTTGTGACCCAAGGGTGAGAGAAGGCGCAAGGAAGAAAAGGTGTCGCGATATCGTGACATGTCACATTTTCGTGACCCGAAGAGGGCAGGAAGGCAGTGAAGCTAAAAGGTGTCGCGATATCGTGACATGTCGCATTTTCGTGACTCGAAGAGGGCAGGAAGGCAGGGAAGCCGAAAGTGTCATGATATCGCGACATGTCGCATTTTTGTGACTCGAAGAAGGCAGGAAGGCAGGGAAGCCAAAAGTGTCACGATATCGTGACATGTCACATTTTTGCGACTCGAAGAAGGCAAGAAGGCAGGGAAGCCGAAAGTGTCACGATATCACGACATGTCGCATTTTCACGACTCGAAGGAGGCTGGAAGATAGGGAAGCCGAAAGTGTCACGATATCGCGACATGTCACATTTTTGTGACTCGAAGAAGGCTGGAAGATAGGGAAGCCAAAAGTGTCATGATATTGTGACTCAAAGAAAAGAAAGCGCAGGCGGTTACAAGGGCCGTTATAGAGGAATCTATCGAGCGGTGGCATATCGAACGTCATCAATGGTTGACAGGTGGATAGAGCCTACAGTGGCAACATTGAAAGCACGTGGCACCGAGGTGCAGTGAAAGTAGACGAGGATCAAGGATCGAAAAGAAAGGCGTTCGAAGGCGAAGACAACGAAGAGGCATGGGAAATGAAATGAAGGGTCAGACAAGGGAAACGAAGAGTCATGCCAGAGATTTTAAAAGGGTGAGCGAAGGCATGCACAAGGGTCGAAGAACTACTGAGCCATAGTCACAGACGTGAAGGCAAGAGGGCGATTCTAGACCAGTTTAGACTGTTATTCTTCCTGGGCGAAAGATGTTGTAAGAGGAAAGAAAATAACTATCTTTTAGAGTGAAGGAGTTTTAAATGGCAGACTGCTACCATTATTGTAAATCAATTCCAACTGTAATGAATGAGATTTAAGAATCTATTGTGAGTTATTTGTGGATCCCCATCAAGAAGCAATACTAGCTTCCTGAGAATAATTCAAAGAGAAGAGATCAGTACTGAGAAGTACAAAGAAGAAGCCTCTAGAGATAAGGAAATATAAAAGCATACAGAAGTTGAAATTTTGCTTAATAAAAAAACCAGAAGCATTAGGCTAATTGTAGCATTCCACTCTTGGCCTTAACTCATTCAAAGTATATTTATGAAATTTTTGAGGAATCTAAGCTATAAATATTAAAAAGAATGAGCAAGTAGTAATAGAAAGGATTAAGCAATAGAAGAGTGTTGTTAAGGTAATGTTGTCCAAAGAAACATTTAGAGATATTAAAGAATGTTATTCAAAACTAATAGAGTTCCATCCAAAAAATATTGAGTATGTTTTGAATATTTCATCCAAAAGAGACTAAGTGTATTTCAAAAATGCCATCCAAAAGAGATTGAGTGTACTTTGACTGTGCTTCTAGAAGATATGGAGTGTGCTCCAAACATACTGATGCATAGTCGTTATACCATCATTAATTCTCAATGAATCTGTCAATCCAGGGCAGTGTACAAGGCTATCTGCGGGAGAAGAAGTGAAACAGCTATAACTTAGGTCAATCTAGGGCAACAAGTCTTATTGGTGGAACTGGTTTTGTGGGGGTTTTGGAACATTCCTATCTCTAAATTGCATGAATTAAATCTTAATCTAATTTGCAGAATTGGAAACTAATCACTAACTACGTAAATGAAGTCCTAATTACAATTGCAGAATGAGACCTAATTATATTGCAGAATTAACAGTTGCAGAATTGAAAGTCTGATCCTAATTGCAGAAAATAAATCTAATTACTTTTGTAGTAATGAAAGTCTAGATCTAATGTGGAAATAAAAACTATCAAAATTTTGTAACAGAAGGTTGTCAATCTTCTGTTTAGATTTTGACAGCAAAACATAAAAATGCAGGAAATTGCTGAAAAATAGTAAATTTTGAAAATAACAACCTGAAAATAAAGTGGAAACTTTTCTGAAAGTAAGATTGCAACTAAAAGATTTAAGCACAAGATTAAACTTAGCATAAATAAACTAATACTGCAAATATTGTCAACTATTTAGAAGCAATTTGACATAACAAGTTCTAGGACTCATTCTGCTGCAGCAAAATTAGAATAAAAACCTGCTTTGTTAGTCCTCCTCCTAGGTCTGGAAGTGGCCAGCCTCTTTGTCCAGAAGAAGGTATAAGTCTCTCTCTTTTTCTAAATCTTAATCACACTCATTTACAAGTAATTTTGAAATAGAACTGGTGCACTTTATTGATCAAAAGACATGATTACAAGAATTCTGCTGAAAAGCTGTTACAGGACTACAACAGTCAATTTCTAATTATACTCTGTATTTTCTGCTAGCTTCCTTACTCTATTTTCTATCTATCTGCTATTACCCTAGGCTCAACCTGAATGGGAGCAATATTTATAGCTATCCTATGATCTGATTACAAACAAAGAATATCTCAAAAGATCTAATCCTATAATGCTGCAACAAATTCTGGTTTTATCCTAGAAGAGGACTAAAACCTGATCTTTACCTTAATGATGGATTTGGTCGGCAATGACGGCAAAGAAAGAAGGAAGATATTTCTCTTTATTTTTTCCAACCTTTATTTCCATTTTTCTGGCTTCAAAAATCGGTCAAAAGGTCAAAAACACATTCTGTTCTTCATTTCGAAGATAAGTGGCTTCATTTAAAAGACAGTGCAGTTTTCATTTTGAAGATCGCTCATTCCGAAGATACTGCATTCTCATTCCGAAGATCGCTCATTCTGAAGATACTGCATGTTTCATTCTGAAGATCCGCTCATTCCGAAGATATCTGTTCATTCCGAAGATACTTCGAAATGAACAAATGTATGCTTTTCCATTGATTTCTTCTGCATCTCTCAGGTGGGTTATCTCCTAAGATCAAATTCTAATGGTCTTCATCCCTTTCCTCATGTGAATTCCATGCCTTGCTATTTATGGACAGCTGGCTAGAATTTACATGGGAAAGACCAGTTTTTGCTGCACAACAATGGATTTTTCGAAATAAATTGAATGAAGATGGAAAAATTGTAAGAAATAAAGCAAGACTGGTCTATAAAGGCTATGCATAGGTTGAAGGTATTGATTTTGAGGAAACCTTTGCACCAGTAGCCAGACTAGAGGCAATAAGAATGTTTCTAGCTTTAGCAGTTCATAAAAATTTCAAGGTATATCAAATGGACATAAAATCAGCATTTCTGAATGGAAAACTGGAAGAAGAGGTTTACATTGAGTAGCTAGATGGTTTCCAACTCAGTGATAATCCCAACTTTGTTTGCAAGTTGAGAAAAGATTTGTATGGTTTAAAACAGGCACCCAGAGCATGGTATGCAAGGCTGGAAAACTATCTGATTCAATAGGGGTTCAAGAAAGGTTTGGTGGATAGCAATATGTATGTCAAAATAGAGAATGGCCATCTTATTGTCCTTGTTGTTTATGTAGATGATATCATTTTTGGCAATAGCAATGATAAGTCTTGTAGTGACATAGCAAATAAAATGAAGAAAGAATTTGAGATGTCTATGATTGGTGAACTTTCTTATTTTCTCGGACTGCAAGTCAATCAAAGTGAAAAGGGCATTTTCATTTCTCAAGTTAAATATGTGAAAGAAATGTTGAAAAAGTTCACAATGGAGGATAGTAAACCCATTAGCACTCCCATGACAACAGGCTACAAGTTGAGCAAGGATGACAAATCTCTAGATGTAGATCAAACCATGTACAGATCTATGATTGGAAGTCTGCTGTATTTGACAGCTACCAGACCAGATATCTTACAGGAAGTATGCATGGTGGTAATATTTTAGGCTAGTCCCAAAGAGACTCATGTGACAGCCGTGAAGAGGATTTTTAGGTACCTCAAGGGTACTATGAAGTATGGGTTATGGTACCCAAAAGGTAAGGACTTCACTCTTATTGCATATTATGATGTAGATTGGGCAAGATGCATTGATGACAGAAAGAGTACCAGTGGAGGAACATATTATCTTGGAGACAGGCTAGTAGCATGGCACAACAAGAAACAAGAATCAGTCTCTCTATCCACAGCAGAGGTAGAATACATTGCAGCAACAACATGTTGTACACGGATATTATGGATGAGACAAACCCTGAAAGATCTTGGTATTCACTTCAAAGAGCCAATTTTAGTTAAATGTGACAACACCAATGCTATAAACATATCAAAGAATCTAGTTATGCATTCTCGAACCAAACATATTGCAATACGGTATCACTTCTTGAAGGATAAAGTTGTAGAAGGTGAGGTCAAATTGGATTTTGTTCCGACTATAGAGCAAGTAGCAGATATATTCACAAAACCATTGCCAAAGGAAGTTTTTGAGTACCTTCGGAGTAAGTTGGGAGTAGTCACATTTCCCAAGAACCGACTATCAATTGGGATCACATTCTCAGGGGGAGCATTTATGCCTATGTTTATAGTTTTGCTCATATTCATGATTTTTTCTAACTATAACAATGTGTATCTGAGAATGTTGTGCATAGACTTAGGGGGAGTCTGCAGTAGCCCTTTGGTATTATTGTCAAAGGGGGAGAAGAATTCCAGGAGAGTGCATGAGTGTTGACAATTCCAAAGGGGGAGATTGTTGAGCAAGGTGCAGCAAAAGTATTGTCATTGTTGTCAACACAAACAGATAGATCAGTTGATGCAAGTGGACGGGAGTTCAGAGGTCAGTCAGAACATGTACAGTGAATTTCCAAGAAGACAGAAGTGGCCCAGATTCAAAAAATCAAAGAAAAAGACAAGTAAGAAAAATGTCGCGATATCATGACATGTTTTCTGTCGTGATTTCGTGACATGGCCGATGAGAGAGAAGGCATAAGCAAAATTGTTGCGATTTCATGACATGAACGAGGAGAGAGAAGGCACAAGCAAAATTGTCATGATTTCATGACATGGCCAAGGAGAGAGAAGGCACAAGCAAAATTGTCATGATTTTGTGACATGGAGGAGAGAGAAGGTGCAAGCAAAATTGTCATGATTTTGTGACATGAACGAGGAGAGAGAAGGCGTAAGCAAAATTGTTGCGATTTCACATGGTCGAGGAGAGAGAAGGTGCAAGCAAATTTGTCGTAATTTCGTGACATGGTCGAGGAGAGAGAAGGCGCAAGGAAAACTATCGTGATTTCATGACATGTTGGAGGCAAAGAAGCCAAGTGGAAAAACTATCATGATTTTGCGACATGTTGGAAGCAGAGAAGGCAAGTAAGAAAACTATCACGATTTCACATGTTTGGAAAGTAGGTGCAAGCAAATAAAACTGTCACAATTTCGTGACATGTTTGGAAAGTATGCGCAAGCAAATAAAACTATCACAATTTCATGACATGGTTGGAGAGAAGGCACATGAAAAGAAAACTGTCATGATTTCATGACATGTCAGGTTTTTGCGATCCGATGAGAAGAAAAGCGCCAAGGAGAGAAAGTGTCATGATTTCATGACAGGATCGAAGAGAAAGCGCCAAGGAGAGAAAGTGTCACGATTTCGTGACAGGTTCAAAGAGAAAGTGCCAAGGAGAGAAAGTGTCACGATTTCATGATAGGTTCGAAGAGAAAGCGCCAAGGAGAGAAAGTGTCACGATTTTGTGACAGGTTCGAAGAGAAAGTGCCAAGGAGAGAAAGTGTTGCAATTTCATGACAGGTTCGAAGAGAAAGCACCAAGGAGAGAAAGTGTCACGATTTCACGATAGGTTCGAAGAGAAAGCACCAAGGAGGAAAAGTGTCATGATTTCATGACATGTGTTTTCGCTAGCCAAAGACAGAAAAGGCACAAGGCAACGAAAGTGTCACGATTTCATGACATGTTTCGTTTTCACGAGCAAAAGGCAGAGAAGTGCAAGGAAGCAAAAAGTGTCACGATTTTGTGACATGTTGTTTTTTCACTGGCCAAAGACAGAAAAGGCACAAGGCAGTGAAAGTTTCATGATTTTGTGACATGTTCCGTTTTCACGGGCGAAAGGCAGAGAAGTGCAAGGAAGCAAAAAGTGTCACGATTTCGTGACATGTTTGGTTTTCGTGGCTACAAGACAAGAGGTGAACAAGGAGGCCAAAAATGTCATGATTTCATGACATGTTGCATTTTCATGGGTAAAATGCGAGAAGAGCACAAAGAGATAGAAGTGTCACAATTTCACGACAGGTCACGACAACATGATCACTGATAGTTAACTGAAGCAGAACAACAGTTAAAGGGGCAATTGTAGAGGAAAATCATGTAGCTATTTTAAGAACAGTCAAAGAAGGAGAAATCGAACAGTCGCATAAATAGAATAAAAAAATGCATGCATGCATAGAAATGAATACGAACAGTTATGTTCAAGAAGACGTACAATCATGGTAGAGATATACATTGCATGTAACGTAATGCCCACTCTATAAATACAAAAGGAGTTACATAAAGAAGGAGTTACAGTTGACAAGTGGCAGAAGAGAATATTAAAGGAACAGTTACGAGTTGCATGCATAAATATGGAAGTTAAAAATAGAGACTAATATGTTATAAAAGTAGGTCTACGTGAAGAATAATGCTGCTATTGAATGTGAGAAATTGCTGTGAAAAGAGGGTTAGAAGAGGGCCAAGAGAGAAATAAGCAGAGCCATGAGAGAGTTCAAAGTTTGATTAATTGTAGACCAGTCAGGGTCGTGTAAACAACGAAGGCATTTTTATGTCATTAAGATAATTCAGAATTGTAGTCCAAGTTGGTGCTTGGCATTAGGGGTTGGTGCTCCTATTTGTTGAAGCAGAAAAATAAGGGGTTGGTGCTCCTTCCAGTGGGTGCTGGTAAAGTGTTTGTAAAATTGGTGTTTTGCAAAGGCTGGATTTGGATTGGAGTCCAAGCAATCATTTTTGAGGAGTAGCCAAATTGGTGAACCTCGTTACATTGTGTGTTGTGGTGTGCTCTCTTGTGAAAATTGCTTTACCTATTTTTAAGTTCTCTTTGCTTTAGCTTTAAGTGTTGTAGATTTGAATTTTAATAGCTACACTGATTCACCCCCCCTCTCAGTGTCATTGTGAGAATATCATTATATACAAACCATTAAGGTTTTTGGGGAACCTTAAGACTTAAGGCCTATGAAATTATGCCATCTTATGAATAAATTTTCACTTAGTCATATACTTTAAAATCCTTATATTTTTCTTACCGTGGCACAACTTCTTTGTCTTATTATCACCTATGGTACATCTTATTTGTCTTCTTTCCATCAATCACCATTTAGCACCCAAGTTATGGTGGGCCAATTAGAGTCATCCATCGCTATTACGATGATGCAATCTAAGCCACTCATTCCTTTTGTAAATTTCTTTAAGGTGCCCTATTTTTGATAGGTGAATCTTGTAGCAAACCCGAAAAGCACACACCTCTACTCTACTTGTAATATTATACTGAAATGAAATGAAAGACCATGAAATGCATATAACATAGAAATAACAAAGAGAGATCCTTTTATTTATATTGAAACTTGGTTACATGTCGGTACCTCTGAGGGATACCCATTTTGATACAATGAAGTACAAGTGAATAAAATATCCCCCTTGCAAAGGGGTGGTGCACTTTCACAGGCTTCCTAGTTTCACACATGAAATTGTACGAGGGCTTACAGACGCCTCCTTCTCCATATCCGCTCTTGGAGGGATCCTTATGCTCCTAATGATTTAATTTGATCTTGTAGACTTGTACCTGTGTTCATGGAAATGACAAAGCACGATAAGTAGAACGGGCCAACTCTATGGAAGAGGCTCTTATTAGAAAATATTATAATCCAGATAAATAAGCATAATGTGTATTGAAATATACCAGATCTGGATAATATGCATATGAAAATAAGAGATATTAATATAAATGCAATGAAGGATTCAGATCTATGCTAAAGACATGTAAATAAAATAATAATAAATGCATATCTATTACTAAGAACAAAGGAACAACCATATTAAAACCTGGCTATGCTTATGGGCTGCTATCAAAGACAACGACCTCTACCTAATAGGTTACCTCAGGTCTTATGGGCTGTAATTAATCGCTCCTTGGCTCGATTGATGTTCAAGGGTCACTAGGTGTGTCTCCTACACTGATTGGCGATTAATAATGATGGGTCTAAATACTGATGCGTGGACATGGTTCAGCTATACATTGCTCCAATGCTCCCCAAAGGGGCATAGATTGGCTCTCCGTGTTGACAGGGCTTTGCTGCACACAATTTGAACTCTCTATATATCTAATTTGGTAGGGCTTCACTGCATAAGATTTGAACATTCATCTCTCCTTTGGCCTTACTAGAAATATGCATATATATAATTCTAGGTTTTAGGTTTAGATCTAGGGTTTAGCTTCATGGGGAAGCCAAGCTCTAGATTTGCATGCCACCTAACTATCCTAGATGGAAGGTTTAGTATTGACTTGGTATGGAAGGGCAGTTAGGAGGAACTCTAGGAGTTTTTCATCGAGATCCCTTTGAAATGCATGCAAAATGTTGTTACCTTCCATTATTTGGGTAATCCTTCATGGCAGTTCATGTTTTAGGGCTAGCCACTATCATCAGTAGCGGCTAGCTATGGCCGCTCTAGTATATAGTGGCCAAGATTGCTGGCCTCTCTAGTCTACATCTACTAGCTGGACACTCTAGTCTATAGTGGCTAATATTGCTGGCCGCTCTAGTCTACAGCTACTAGCTGGCTGATCTAGTCTACAACTGCTAAGCTTAAATGGGCTAAAACTACCATTTTGAGTGGTTAGGACCACTACTTGCTCTTGGAAAGGTCCAATATTGGTCATATGATCTACGAATGTGCCCATATGAGTAGTCTCCTAAACATGATATGTTTTAGGTGTCTACAAATCTAGGCCATTCAATATTATTTAGAGGGACCTCTTGAGCTGATAATTTTGGATCAATCACCATCTAGTGCCTCATTTTTGATGGCCAATAAGAAGCATCTACCTTATTTTGGTGATGAATCAGAGTTTTCCATTTTACTTCAATGAAATATTTGGAAGAAATTTAAAATTTTATGGGTTGCCACACACACACACACACACACACACACACACACATGTTTGTGGGAGCAATGAATTTAGGACTTTGTATATGGGAAAAAAATTAAATTTTAAGGGTATTTCTTCTAGACTTAGAGACTAAGGCAAAAATGAAGAAATTTTCTATGTGCTATTTAGAGGATGGGAAATATTATTTTCCCTAGGAACCTCTTTTAGGTGCAAAATTTTTATGGGAATGTGGAATGTGGTGATGAGGGGAAATTATGAGTGGATGACCTATGGCTTAGGGAATAGAAAATTGTTTGGTGAACCTTAGACCATGGAAAAAATTGGAGGGTGATGGTTATGGAATTTTCCAAAGCAACCTTAGGGACTATGGGGAAAAATGGATGGATGATTGTATTTAGTGATCTTTTTACAATGACCTTAGGAAATAAAAATTTTAAAATTGAGATACTAAGACTCAGGAAGTAATGACCTTGTAAAATAATAAAACCTTGAGGACCCTCTTGAGAACAAACATACTTTGACTGAGACAAAGAAATTCAAAGGACTTCTGGACATGACCATAAAAAAGGAACACCTTGAAGTGCTTTTGACTAGCCTTATTAGAAAAATTGATAGCCATTTTATTTTGACTCAAAAAAACAACCTAAACCTAGGACTTACAAGATCATTTAAAATTTGAAATTAGGGGTCACTCTTAAGTTCGATTTTGAGGATCCAACCCAGGATATGATTGGGACAAGTGATGAAAAATTGAAGCACTTGAGGGCTCTAGAATCTCTAGTTAGAATTTCCCTAAAATCACCTAAAATAAACTAAAAAGACAAAGACATTTTCCTATCTAGTCACCTAAGACTATAAAAAAAAAATTTAAAAAAAAATGTTGCAATAGGTTCCTTTGAAAACATGAAAAGATATTCCTCTACCTAATAACCTAAAAATAAAATGAAGGACTTGGAACACAATATCATTTTTTTTTAATTAAGAGTACTCTTCACTCTATTTTGACCCTAAAGTAGGGTTTATATAGTTTTAGATGTTAGCCATTGGTTAGGATTTGCATTTGTTCTCCTTCTAGAGTCTGTAGCCTATAAGTGTGTTGTCTAATGATCTGAACTACCTGATAAGGTCCTAACTATTTAGGATCTAATTTACCCCTTTCATCATGTTTTTAATTTTTGGGGTCCTAGTATATAACTATATCTCCTTCCATGAATGGTTTACCTCTAGATTTATTATTGAATAACTACACTATTTTTTGTGTTTGTTTTGTCATTCTATTAAGGGTTTCTCTTTTATCTTCTTGTAATTGTGCAATCTGATCTAATCTTATTTGCAGTGCATCTGGATTGTCATGGTCTTGGAAAAGTAGATATAAATCAATTTTATTTATCTGAGGAGGCAATAAAGCCATGTCACTAAACACCAGCTCATATGGGGAATTTCCTATATTTCTCTTGACAAACAACCTATCTACCCATAAATCAAATTTTAGTTCACTATCCTAACTTCTTTTGTTCTTGCCTCGTAACTTCTTGATTTATGTAATCAAATTCTTATTTGAGGACTCAGCCAAATCATTCCCTTGAGGATAATAATTTCAGCATGTGAAAGCTCTATACTATATTTGGGATAAAATTCTATCATTTAAAATGAGATAAAGTAGTTTTCATTTTCTATATATAACTATCTTCTTAGGGAACTCGAATCTAGTTAATATATTTTCTTCTAAGAATCTGATTACAACTTCTATGGTTGATTTATTGAGAGGAGTTGATTCTACCCATTTAGTGAAATAGTTGGTAGCTATTATAATCCACCTATGACATATTGAAGATTTTGGATTAATTTCACCAATAAAGTCAATTCCCCACTATGAGAAAGGTGCTTCAATGACAACAAGCTTGAGAGGTATAGTTGCTAAATGTTTCTTACATGCAAAAACCTAACTATGACAATTTCTTACCAAATGGTAAACACATTTAAAAAGATTAGTCCAATAATAAATAGCTCTCATTGTTTTATTAGTAGTAGCCTTTGGTGCAAAATGACCAACACAAAATTTAGAATGATATTATTTTAATACCTGATTGATTTATTTTTCAAACAGATAGAGCAATAGTACACCATTCAGGTTTCTCCAATAGAGCTTACCTTCTTGCACATAGTATTTATGAGTTTTCTATTTGATATATCTCATATTATTGTGTGATATACCTCTTGGGAAAGACAATATCTGAAGGTACATCAGTATATCATCATACCATATACACTCAACATTGTTAGTTCTTTTGATTTCATTTATTTCATCCACCATGACAATGTTGTTCATATTCTCCCCTTATCTATTGGACAAGTATTTTGCTAAACCATATCCTTTAATAATCTGAACTGATTTGAACTCTACATCATATTGCAATAGTTTTACCATGCAAGGCACCTTGCAACACCGTCTATTGGTTCAAATTGGATAAAGACATATTTTATAGCTATGTATGGAATACATGCTACAACTTTGCTTGACCCAAATATACTTTTGAAATATTCCAGTGCTCTTATAAGAACATAAGGATGTTTCTCTATCATGGAATATTTCAATTGATCCCCCTTAAGTCCTATGATCATAAAAGCTATAGGTCTTTCATTATTCTCATTATATTTCTATGACAGAACTACAAAAATAGTGTTCTTTGAAGCAAAAGAGTATATGTTGAAGTCTTTGAAGTAGTTAGGGAAATTTGATATAGGAGATGTTGTGATGGTATCTTTGTAGACACCAAAATCCAGCCACTTGCAAGTCATCTATACCTTCCTGTCAGCCACATGTCAATCATCCATATTTCCCGCCATTATTTGGCCCAAATCCACACTTTCCCGCCATTATTTGGCCCAATTTCACCTTTCCCGCCATATTTCATCCCCAAATTTATTTAAATTAATATTTATATATATATTTTAATATTTTAATATATATATTTAAATAATAGTTTAAGTGATTTAATCTGAGCCGTCCATCCTTCATTTAATCTCATCCGTCCATCCATCTTAATCCGTTTCACAACCAAGATTTATTCTCTACCCTTGGATCCACTTTAATATTAGCCACACATTCAAAGTGTCGTTAAAACCCTAAAGTGTGCCCTAAGAGTAGATTATAAATTGAGTCACTTTGATGGCTCAAACCCTATCTTTTCTAATTCTATCCTGGATCTTTTCTATCTTCTGGACTTCTTCTATCTCCTTTTCTGATCCCCTCTATCTCTCTTCTGCTACCTTTTCGTCGCATCCATCGCCGCATCCATCGTCGCTTCTGTCGTCGCTTTCACCGCCATCTCTTCTGCAGCATTCTGTAGAATCCCCCATTCTTGTCGCAAGTTCCCGTGGGCATTTACCCCTTTACCAAGTGCCCACGGGCATTTACCAAGTGCCCACGGGCATTTACCAAGTGCCCGCGGGCGTTTACCCACAGCCACAGACTTAGACCGGCGTCTGAAACCTTAATCCAGAAGCACATGGGCATTCAGCGAGTGCACCAGGGCACCTTCCACAGCCGATCTGACAGCCACATTACTTCCAGGTGTCGCCTGGTCTAGCCGCATTAAACAGAAAAAGAGGTATAGATTAGTTTTAAAGCAAGTACTCATATTTTATGTATTAATCTGTTATTGAATTCCTGCATTTCGTTTTTCTAGGGTTTTAGATTGTTTTCGAGGGCTCACACAGTGGAGCCCTCTTATTAATTTCTAACTCCTTGATAGTGTTAATGTGTGCAGGTTTTTGACAAGCAGATCCGGTTTATTGATGGCAGTCGATTAAGTCGGAGTGGTCCAAGCAAGGGATACAACGAAGCCCACTCACTCTGTTGGGATTGAAGATACATTCTTCGAAAGTGCCACCATTTGTGCCAGCTAGGGTTTCAGAGAACCCTAGCATAACTTGTAACTGTGTATCATGAATAAAGGGTTACAGACCCAGTTGTATTCAAAAGGAGTTTTTAAACTCCATCGATTAATAGAAATTGTTTGTTTTGTGCAACTATTTTGTACTCTATTATTGTGATTTTATTTTTTTTTGTTTGGCGTGTATTTTTAAATCCTACACCCCAACCAATTTCTACCCAGCCAGCTTTTATTAGCTCAGGCCCCACCTGGGTACCCCAATCTTCTGTGGTGTCCATTCCTACCCCACCTTTCTCCCAACCTAGTCCAGTTCATCATCTACCCCAATCACCTTCTTTTCGGTATCATCCATACCAACAACCTGTCCATTCCACACCACCTAATCCAGGAAATTTCATCCCATCTCATCAATTTTCCACTCTTCCATTACATCATCATAATCATCAAACGAGTCAGAATTTTCATGAAGATTCTCGACTCCATGCTATACAACAACAGATTGACAACCTTATGCTCAACATGCCTGGCTCATCTAGTCAGAAACCTATGCTAAGGTCATTGATCAATCAACCAATTCATCCTTCGGTACCTTCACCACCATATCCGACTGATTTCACATTATCGAAGTTTGACAAATTTTGAGGAACTGAGGATCCTCATGAACATGTGAGCTCATTCATGCATGCTTGATTTAGAATCCAAAATAATGATGCTCTTATGCTCAGAACTTTTCCTCAGACATTAGGAGGAGATGTTGTATAGTGGTATAATCATTTAGCTCACCATAGCATTTATGCTTACGAGCAATTGATTAATCTATTTTTAGAACGATTCTCCCTGAATGTACAAAAGAGAGTTTCATTGTCCGACTTATACAAGCTCAAGCAACATGACAATGAGATAGTTTATGACTTTGGAAACCGTTGGAGGGCTATCATTAATAAACTGCCATTCTCCCTACCAATGGAGGAGTTAACCAAAATGTTCACCCAGAGTTGTCTAAAACCTATCTCTTGGTTACTCCAATTACAAAAATACAGGACTTTTGAAGAGGCTTTGGCCCAAGCAAGTACCATAGAAGACATTAAAGTCCAAGAGGGTGTTTTAAAACCCCGTAGAAAAGAATGGCAACAAAAGGGCCAACAACAAAATAATAATTATGGCCAAAACAAACAAACACAGGCTAGTACAACCTCAAATGTTAACCAAGTTAATCAAGTGGTGGCGAGTCAGCCCGTAATGGCTCAACAACAACAAGTAATGCAAAGTCAACCGCAACCAATTGCTTATCATGCGGTACCCGCCCCTACTCAACCAGATCCCAATACTGGGCCAACCATGGAAACTCGACCTTGGCAAAACAATCGTCCCAAGCGACAGTTCACACCTTTAGATGAACCATATGCGGTCATATTCAACAAGTTATATAGCACAAATAAATTAACTTTACCTGAGTTTAAACCTTTAGAACCATCTAGAAGGGGGAAGTATTACAAAGAGTACCTATTTTGTCCTTATCATAGGCAAAATGGGCACGATATCAATAATTGTACAACTTTCAAACATGTGATCCAAGATCTTATTGAGATTGGAGCCATTAAATTGGATAGCCCCTTAGCCCAACAAAATAAAAATCTTGGTATATTTCAAACACCCCTTCCACATCGGGAGGAAGCTCCAACAACTTCAGGGGGAGTAACTCAGGTAACTCCTCCTAATCAAGTCAACCATGTATAACAATACCAAGGTTTCGTGGGTACTATTAACGTAGTAACCCAGGGTCAAAGGGCGAACCAACCAAATCAGGCTAAACCACAACCACCTGTACAAACCCCTAGTCCACCTCAGGTAACAGTGACCCAACGACGTGCTAGTACTTCTCAAAAATCGCTAAATCATTCTACTCAACGCCAACGACCAATCATGTCATTGAGTAGCCGATTAACTACCAGTTTAAAAATGGCTTCTACCAAGTTATCGATCTATGACCTCATTCAAAAATCTCCTCTGCATAGAGAGGCATTAATGGAAATCTTAAAATCAATCGAGCTTCAAACTCAAGATACTAATGCCTTCAACAACTTTGTGGGAAGTATTCAAACATGCATGGAGCCCTCCATCACTTTCTATGATTTTGAAATCAAACCTATGTCAACAGAAAGTATAGATCCTCCACTGCATATCATGGCCAAGATCGATAACAAGCCATTCAAGAGAGTTTTAATTGACACCGGTTCCTCAATCAATATCATTACAACATCGACATTGAGTCATCTAAAGCTGTCACCATCCCTTATCACCAAGTCGACCTTTACTCTTAAAGCATTCAATGATGCTTTATCTTCCATGGTTGGCACAGTTATCTTGCCCATTGAGGTAGGGGCCCGAACTTTGCATACCTTGTTTCACATCTTGGAAGGGACCATGGCATACAATGTATTGCTTGGACGGCCTTGGCTTAGGGAGATGAGATGTGTCCCTTCTATACTACATCAATGTCTGAAGTATGTATATGAGGGACAGGTTCATTGTGTACCTGCTGACACGGAACCCTTCAAACATTGCAACTATGTCTCAAATCCTTATGAGATTGTGTTGCCATCCACTCATCTTTTCTTGACCCCATCTATTTCTTCTATACCATCTTCTTCTAAAGCTCCCATTCTTGAGGAGCCACCCATCATATCGCAACCATCTTCCTCTTCCGCTATTCCATCTCATTCACCACTTTCTTCATCAACTAATCTTCCTTCTTCTTCATCAGTGACCACATGCACATGTGGCCATGACCAATCATCTCTTTCCACGTCATTACCCCCTTCTTCTACACCTTCTTCAACATCACCTATTATTCCTCCATCTTCCCAACCATCACCAGGTGATGTTTCACAAGTTAGTGAAGCATCAACCCAACCAAATCCTTCCAATTCTTCTATCCCACATTCTTCTATTCCATCATCTAGTCCATCTCCCTCCCAAGTCAAGGTCCATCTCACTGATGCCGGTATTGGTGAGTATGCCATTCAAGATGTCCACATCACACCGTTCAATGTGCAAACAGTTAAAGATTTTGGTCGTCCACATGACCAACATTTATCCATTGGATCGGTTTATAACATGGGTTCTATGCCAAATTCCATTAATTTTGTATATGGGGGAATAGAGTCATCTTCTAGTCCTACCACCATACTAGAACCTAAGCATCCAGTCCCTGCCAATATCGAAAGGATGGAGGGTTTTCCCTCTCGCTATTTCCAGAGACATAATTGGCAGCAATTTGGCCTAGGTCGATACGAGCAAGGGGTAACCGAACGCATCGATATGCCATATCGAGAGACCCACCGAGCGTTTTGGTCCGGGCTACCAACCACTTCCATCCCTTTCTTCTTTTGAGCAGAGCTTTTCAAAGCATTAATCTTAATTCAGAAGAAGAAATCCTCCACCCGACGAATCCGAAGATGAAGCCTATGAAGAATTTGACGTCATGTCAAATGGTGATGAATCTGAAGAAGAGTCGGCGCCCATTGTTCCCCTCACTAAACAAGACGAGTTTTATCTCCAATTGTTTCCTCTCCAAGAGGCCATCTTTCACTTGCTTCTTCCACAAGAACGAGGTGAACCACCCCCTCCGCCACATCCATAAGCCATAATCCAAACTTGTATTATATGTATATACTAAAATAGTGGTTTTCACCACTACCAAAAAAAAAAAAAAAAATCAGAAAATTCCAAAAAAAAAAAAAAAAAATCAAAATATATAAAAATACTTTATTGCTTTATGTATGTGTGTAATAGTGGTTTTCACCACTACAAAAAAAAAAAAAAAAAAAAAACTCAAAATACAAAAAAAAAAAAAAAACTGAAAAACTATGTTGTTTTGCACTTCAGGTCTTCCGAGGTCTTCACCGGTTTTCCCTTCCATTCCGCCATTCTTTCTTTCATAAGTTGACAATGAATTTTGAAGACTTATTCACCTCGCTCCATAATCCATATGATCCGGATAAGCCAATCCCGATCAATCCAAGCCTGATTGACATGGATCGGATTTCATCCCCTCCATCTATTTCAGAGTTCATCCTTTCCGAGGAATTGTTAAGGGCTTCCGCCAACTACATTCCTCCTTCACCTCCACATTCACCTTCATCTTCTAAGCCGAGAGGTCTTCCGAGCGAGACATAGATGAGAGCAAGGCACGGGAGCTTGATGACATTTTAGATGACATAAATCCGATCCCTACTCCCCATCGGCTTGAGGAAGGTTCCCACATGTCTATTGAAGAAACTATCGATGTAGACCTTAGTAGAGACCAAGATGGCACCCAAATTGTGAAGCGGCTAAAAGTCTATCATCGGAGGAACAAGAGCAAATGATTGCTCTACTCAAGCGGAAGAAGGAGATATTTGCATGGTCTTACAAAGACATGCCGAGGCCTAGACCCTAATTTGGTTGTCCATAACCTCACCTTACAAAAAGATGCTAAACCTGTCAAACAGAAACTTAGGAAAATGCATCCTACTCGTGGCCCTCCTAGTTAAATCGGAGATTCAGAAACTTTTGGATGTTAAATTTGTCGTCCCGATTGATTATCCTGAGTGGCTTTCTAACATGGTACCCGTTCGCAAGCCTAACGGGGGGATACGTGTTTGCACCGATTTTCGAGATCTAAATAAAGCATGTCCTAAGGATGACTTTCCTCTTCCAAACATTGATACTCTTGTCGACAACTGCGCTGGTCATGAAATGCTTTCGTTCATGGATGGATTTTCAGGATACAACCAGATTCGAATAAACCCCGAAGATCAACACAAAACAACATTTACCACACCTTGGGGAACTTTTTGTTACGGGGTGATGCCCTTTGGCCTTAAGAACGCAGGTGCAACCTATCAACGAGCCATGACTTATATTTTCCATGATTATATGCATAAGATTATCGAAGATTATGTGGATGATTTATTGGCAAAATCTAAAACTCGACAAGAGCATTTTGATGTATTGGAAAAAGTTTTTGATAGACTTCTAGAGCATAAAGTAAGGTTGAACCCTAAGAAATGTGTCTTTGGTGTTACCTCGGGCAAACTCCTAGGTTTTATTATCTCTAAACGAGGTATTGAGGTGGACCCAAACAAGGTCAAAGCCATTATGGAAATGTGTCCCCCAACTAATTTGAAGGAGTTGCGTAGTTTGCAAGGAAAGATTAATTCAATCCGTCGCTTTATTGCACAACTTTATGATAAGTGTAGGCCATTTTGCCACCTACTACAAAAGGGGGTACAATTTTCATGGACGAGATGAATGTCGAGAAAGCCTTTGATGACATCAAGCGAGTACTTAGCATCTCCGCCGAGTCTTAGCTCCGCCTCGTCCAGGGGTCCCTTTCAACATTTATATCTCAGCAACGGACTTTGCCTTAGGGACAATGCTTGCACAAAAGAATGAACAAAATCGTGAGCAAGCTATCTATTATATTAGTTGAACATTGGTAAGCTATGAAACCCGATATGCTTATGTGGAAAATTTGTGCTTAGCAGTGGTTTTTGCCACTAAGAAACTTCGTCATTATATGCTTAGCCATACAACATATGTCATAGCTAGAGAAAACCCTCTGCGTTATATGATGTCTCGCACTTATAATAACACTCGTACCGCTAAATGGATAATGTTGCTTACCGAATTCGATCTTGAATTCATTAGCCAAAAATCCGTTAAAGGTCAAGTTATAGCCGATCAACTTGCGGAAGCTCCACTACCTAGTGATCATCCTTTGATTATTGAGCTCCCAGATGATTCGGTATTTGCTATCACTTTGAACAAGAAGAGGACATCATTCCGGAGGAAGATGTTGACATCACGCTATTCTTTGATGGCTCTAAGTGCGCGAAAGGTCAAGGCATTGGAGTTGTGTTTCATACACCTCAAGGGATTCCCATCCCTTTATCATTCAAACTAGACTTCCAATGCACCAATAATATAGTCGAGTATGAAGCCTTAATTTTAGGTCTTCAATCAGCCATAGCTATGAGTATTAAGCGTATTCGGATATTTGGGGATTCTCAACTCGTGGTTAAACAAATTACGGGAGAATACCAAGCCAAAGAACCTACCATTAAGCTTTATCATGATGTAGCAATGAAGTTGCTCTCTAAGTTTGATTGGTATGAGATCACTAGTTTGCCTCGTTCGACTAATAGATTTGCGGATGCCATGGCCTCTCTTGGATCATTGATTCCAAAGGACTCCCTTGGAGAGGCACAACCCCTAATCATTTCCACAATCTCTAAGTCTGCAATTGTCCGTGCTGAGTCTAAAGATGAAAAAGATGTTTGCTTTATCCATTCGGATCCATATGAGCCTTGGTCTAGTGAGATAGTAGCCTTCCTCAAGTTTGGAACACTTCCACCTGATTTGTCTCGAACTGCCCACCGTTGCTTTAAGCAAAAGGCAGCTCATTTTGTTCTTTTGGGGGATGTGTTGTATAAACGTGGATATGATGGAGTACTCCTCCGCTGTCTAGAAGCAGGTGAAACACATAGAGCTATTGTTGAAGCCCATGATGGTACTTGTGGTGGTCATTTTAGTGGAATGGCCATTGCGAAGCGTATTTTACGTATGGGGTATTATTGGCCCACTATGGAACAAGATTGTTGCAAATATGTTAAACAATGTAAAAAGTGTCAAGAACACGCTAATTTAATCCATATACCATCACAAGCTTTACAGCCCATCCAAAGCCTTTGGCCCTTCTCACAATGGGGTCTCGATTTAATTGGCAAGATTTCACCTGCCTCTTCGGGACAACATACTTTCATCATTACAACCACTGAATACTTCACAAAGTGGGTTGAAGCTATTCCTCTAACCAGTATGACAGGTCCTAGAATTGTGGAGTTTATACTTCACCATATCATTTGTCGTTTTGGTATTCCCTCTAAAATCATTTTTGATAACGACAAGTCTTTTAAGAATAAGGATGTTCGAGCTCTTTGCGAAAAGTATAATATCCAACATAGTTTCTCAACTCCTTACTACCCACAAGCCAATGGACAAGTTGAAGCTTCCAATAAGACCATAATTGCTATTCTTAAGAAACTTGTTAAAGAAAATCATAAAGATTGGCATACACAAATCCCCTTGGCATTATGGGCTTACAGAACAAGCATCGGAACTCCCATTGGGGCAACGCCATTTTCTTTGGTCTATGGAGCTGAAGCAATCATGCCTCTTGAGCTCGAGATCCCTTCCTTGCGAATTTCTTTGCAGGAATTTATCGATGATGATATTGCTAGACAAGCACGTCTTGATCAACTCACACTCATAGATGAAAAACGAATCAATGCTTTAGAGCATTTGCGAGTTTATCAAGACCGATTGAAACGTGCTTACAATGCCAAAGTTCATCTAAGAGAATTTCAAGTAGGGGATCTTGTCCTTAAAGAGAATCAACAAAACACCAATGCATTGCCGCATCTTCGAGATAAATTCGCGGCTAATTGGTTAGGTCCATATATGGCCACTGAAAGAGTGGGTAATGGAACTTATAGACTTGCCAGTTTAGAGGGAGAGGAAGAACCCGAACCACTTAATGTTATACACTTGAGGGCATTCTACGCATAGTTTGAATTTTATATGTACATATATACATGGCTTGTAAAAAAAAAAAAAAAAAAAATAAAATAAAAAGAATTTGCATTTCATTGTTAGTTGCATACATCTCATTCAAAAACATTGCATTTCATGTGCATACATCTCATTGAAAACCATAACATTTCATTTTCAGCCATAGTTGCATATCATGTTAGAGACCATTCTATCTTTTGGATATAAAATTTGGTCAAGCAAAAGTCATGTTGCCTTAATCGGGGGCACCTTCATAAAATCCATCAAACCGAATTGTCATTCGTACACCCATTTTCCATTTGCACATATTTACATTGCCAAAATGTTTTCGAGTCACTCGACCATTTCTAGTGTTTTAAGCAAACTTTGAAATGCATGTCAAAGTTCTCTAGGGCCATATCACAAATTACACTAAATAAAATCTTGAGTATTGGGAAATGATTTCAAAAGCGGTCTTGAACCTATCACATTTTCACATCTTAAAAACATCTTGTGTCAAAGAGAGATAACACCATCCTTGGGTTGTGCCTCGAAGTGAAAAGGGTAATCCTCGTTTGTCCTATCATGCAAACATAGTCCATAAAACAGTGGTTCTTACCACTATCACAAGCAATCACAAAATATAAATATAAACAGAGTAGTAAGGATAGGGTAAAATTCTCATCATACTTCGGTTGAGAATCCGATTCCCCAAAGCTCTAAGGAAATGAACATTTTTCACACACCACTGATCCCAAATAAGTTGTAAGGATCGTACTACTTGTCCAGTCAGATGGATAGGTAGTCATCCCAAAGGCTTACAAAGGTCAAAAACAACATGGACTATGGAGTTAACCTTCATCGGGGCTATAGACGCTTGACTGGCAGTGGAGTATACTCATTGCGTGGCGACATGTCTCTCCTCAAAAAGAGACCTCCGAATGCTCATACGGACAAACTAGCTTTGGGGTCTTCTCCATAACGGGGTTACCTAATTTGTGCAAGATGAGGTTAATGAACACACTTGCACACACACGGGTTTTTGATTGCCTAGAGTCACTACCATGCTTCCGATTTGGTTAATGAACTCGCATGCACACACATTTGGTCCTAGTTGAATTAGGCGGTATTAGTAAGTTTGTTTGATACCACTAGCATGTTTGAGTCTTTGTAAAACAGTCTTCCTCCATATTTTCTTCCATATCAACCTCCATATCTTCTTCCATATTCATGTCATTCCATACGTCATTCATTCACAAGCTACCAAGTTCGGTGCCCATGATTAAACAATTATGATAACAGTTGGCTAAATCTAACTATCTAAAAGTATGAGTGCTTCTTAGTGCATATTTCATTTACTTAGTCTCGCATTAATCATCTATAACTTTGCATTCCATTCCATCACATATGCATTAAAACATATAAAAACATGCATCACAAAAACATAGGCATTCACACAAAAGAAAGTAAAACACTAAAAATAAAAGCCATGTATATATATATATGTGTATAAAGGTCAAACTGTACAATGAATGCCAAAAGGCTACAATATACAATAGAGCACCAAGGCTCATAAAGAGTGCATCTAAGCACTAAGCTAACCATCAAAAGAGGACCCCTGTGACCTAGTAGGAGCCCTAGACCTAGTGGTGTGCCTAGACTCACTACGCCTAGAGACGAGAAGAGGATGGAGGATCGGGCAACACAATGTGATGCCTAAACAATGTGTCCTCCGAGCCTCAATGTAACGAGTCCTAGACCTAAGCCTAGCTATGTCTATCCCGTGTCGTCGCTCCCGCTCTGCTAGCTCTGCCTGGAGTCTCGTCACCTTGTCATCCTAGGGCACCCTAGTCGCTCCATCCAAGTCCGCCTGTAGCTGGGCCATCCTCTCCTTCTGAGCAGCTAACAGGGCATCCCGCTCTGCTGCCTGCTGCTCCAGTCGAGCTATCCTCTCGTCCCGAGCAGCTAGCATAGCATCGCGCTCTGCTATCTGCTGCTACAGCTGTGCCAGCTCGTCCTCGAGCCCACTAGGGGGTACCTCCCTAGCCTCTCCTGTGGCCTCTCCTAGGCCCTCTCCGCCATCATCTCCGTCATCTTCGCTCCCCGAAGCCTGTCGTGCCATTTTCCCCTTTCGCCTTCGATTGTCAGATCGAAGGCGGGGACCCTCCTTGTGCTTGGGAACCTCCGCGGTTCCCTCGCCCTCGCTAGCCCCATTGCCTCCAATATCTCCCAGTCTGCCTGGGACAATGACCTCCTCATCCCCGAAATGATAGGGGAGAATCGGTGTCGCGCCTCTAACACCCTAAGCTGCAAAACAACAAAACAAAATTTTGTTACAAATTTTTTTTCAAAAAAAAAAAAAAAAAATTATTACAGTTTCGCAAAAACCCCTTTTCCTTTGGGGCAGAAAATGGTCAATATTTCATATTTTTTTCTTGTTCGTACACCAATCCATTTTCCGTTGGGGCAGAAAACGGTCAATCTTTCAAATTTTTTTTTGGTTTGTACACCAACCCCTTTTCCGTTGGGGCAGAAAACGGTCAATCTTTCATATTTTTTTTGGTTTGTACACCAACCCCTTTTCCGTTGGGGCAGAAAACGGTCAATCTTTCATATTTTTTTCTGGTTTGTACACCAACCCCTTTTCCGTTGGGGCAGAAAACGGTCAATCTTTCATATTTTTTTTTGGTTCGTACACCAACCCCTTTTCTGTTGGGACATAAACAGATGGTTTGTACACCAACCCCTTTTCTGTTGGGACATAAATAGATGGTTTGTACACCAACCCCTTTTCTGTTGGGACATAAACAGATGGTTTGTAAACAAATCCCTTTTTTGTTGGGACATAAACAGATGGTTTGTACACCAACCCCTTTTCTGTTGGGACATAAACAGATGGTTTGTACACCAACCCCTTTTCTGTTGGGACATAAACAGATGGTTTGTACACCAACCCCTTTTCTGTTGGGACATAAACAGATGGTTTGTACACCAACCCCTTTTCTGTTGGGACATAAACAGATGGTTCGTACACCAACCCCTTTTTTGTTGGGACATAAACAGATGGTTTGTAAACAAATCCCTTTTTTGTTGGGACATAAACAGATGGTTTGTACACCAACCCCTTTTATGTTGGGACATAAACAGATGGTTTGTAAACAAATCCCTTTTCTGTTGGGACATAAACAGATGGTTTGTACACCAACCCCTTTTATGTTGGGACATAAACAGATGGTTCATACACCAACCCCTTTTTACCGTTGGGGCAAAAACGGTTCATTATATTCCAAATTTCTTCCAATTGGCTTGTGAGAACCATTCTCACTCGCCAATTGAGGGGGTAAGCTGATAAATCTTAAATATTCTTTTATTTATTTTTATTTTTTGGTCTTCAAAGTTGTGCTTTAATCTTGAGAGAGAGTTGCGTCTGATCCAACTTTTCAGGTGTCTTAAGTTTTTGTGCCGCATTGTGTCTTCACACAAAGCATCTCAAAAAGAGGCATCTGTAGACACCAAAATCCAGCCACTTGCAAGTCATCTATACCTTCCTGTCGGCCACATGTCAATCATCCACCTTTCCCGCCATTATTTGGCCCAAATCCACACTTTCCCGCCATTATTTGGCCCAATTTCACCTTTCCCGCCATTTTTCATCCCCAAATTTATTTAAATTAATATTTATATATATATATTTTAATATTTTAATATATATATTTAAATAATAGTTTAAGTGATTTAATCCGAGCCGTCCATCCTTCATTTAATCTCATCCGTCCATCCATCTTAATCCGTTTCACAACCAAGATTTATTCTCTACCCTTGGATCCACTTTAATCTTAGCCACACGTTCAAAGTGTCGTTAAAACCCTAAAGTGTGCCCTAAGAGTAGATTATAAATTGAGTCACTTTGATGGCTCAAACCCTATCTTTTCTACTTCTATCCTGGATCTTTTCTATCTTCTGGACTTCTTCTATCTCCTTTTTTGATCCCCTCTATCTCTCTTCTGCTACCTTTTCGTCGCATCCATCATCGCATCCATCGTCGCTTCCGTCGCTGCTTTCGCCGCCATCTCTTCTGCAGCATTCTACAGAATCCCCCATTCTTGTCGCAAGTGCCCGTGGGCGTTTACCCCTTTACCAAGTGCCCACGGGCGTTTACCAAGTGCCCACGGGCGTTTACCAAGTGCCCGCGGGCGTTTACCTACAACCACAGACTCAGACCGGCGTCTGAAACCTTAATCCAGAAGCACGCGGGCATTCAGCGAGTGCACCAGGGCGCCTTCTGCAGCCGATCTGACAGCCACATTACTTCCAGGTGTCGCCTGGTCTAGCCGCGTTAAACAGAAAAAGAGGTATAGATTAGTTTTAAAGCAAGTACTCATATTTTATGTATTAATCTGTTATTGAATTCCTGCATTTCATTTTTCTAGGGTTTTAGATTGTTTTCGAGGGCTCACACAGTGGAGCCCTCTTATTAATTTCTAACTCCTTGATAGTGTTAATGTGTGCAGGTTTTTGACAGCAGATCCGGTTTATTGATGGCAGCTGATTATGCTGGAGTGGTCCAAGCAAGGGATACAACGAAGCCCACTCACTCTATTGGGATTGAAGATACATTCTTCGGAAGCGCCACCATTTGTGCCAGCTAGGGTTTCGGAGAACCCTAGCATAACTTGTAACTGTGTATCACGAATAAAGGGTTACAGGCCCAGTTGTATTCAAAAGGAGTTTTTAAACTCCATCGATTAATAGAAATCGTTTGTTTTGTGCAACTATTCTGTACTCTGTTATTGTGATTTTTTTTTTGGCGTGTATTTTTAATCTACAATCTTTAATACCTTTAAAGTCTTTGATATTATCTTCTCTAAATAGTATATCATTATTTTTTTAATCATATCATTAATGGGCCTTGCAATTTTAGTAAAATTGGGGATAAACCTCCTTATGAAGTTAATCTTTCCAAAGAAATATCTAACCCCTTTTAGATTTTTCGGAGGAGGAATTTTAGCTGTTGCTTTAGTTCTTTGAGGGTCAGTGCTAATCCCTTTTTTTAATACCACATGCCCTAATAATTTCCCTTGAGTTACCCCAAAAATGTACCTATTTAGATTTAGATATATCCCACATTATTTACATATGGAAAACATAGTAGCTAAGTGCTCAAAGTGGTCTTCTGGGTTATTATAAAACACTGTTATATCATCAAGATATACAACAACAATTTCAAACATAAGACCTTTGAAAGTAAAATTCATAGCCCTCTAAAATGTAGCACCTACATTCATTAGTCCGAATGGCACCCTGAGATATTCAAAGGTTCCTCAAGGTGTAGTAAAAGCAATCTTATACCTATATTTTGGATTGACCAAAATATGATTGTACCCTAAAAAAACATCTAATAAAGATATTCTTGATGATCCTACCACTACTTACAAAAATTATTCCATGTTAGGGAGTGGATAGTTATCTTTAAGTGATATCTTGTTTAAATTTTTGAAATCAACATAGAGTATGATATATCCATTTTTCTTCCTAACTGGTACTAAATTTTCTATCCAGGAAGAAAATTTTACTTTTTCAATTATTTTGGCATCCAATAATTTTTGTACTTATTTTTGCATTACTTGATGTAATGTGGGGTTAAATTATCTTTATTTTTGTCTAAAAGTATTTACATCTTCTTGCAGAGGTATAATATGAGTCATAATGTCAGTGTTGAACATCCTTGAATCTTCATAGCTCTATGCAAACATTTCTTTGTTCTTTTTCAGAAAGTTGATATACTATTCTCTTTCCTTCCATGACAAATCTTTGTTTATCTTGGCAAGCCTAGGATATTCCTCTATTCCAATGTTGACATCATCTGCTTCAGATTCTTGGAAGAGTGGTTTGTAAGCTTTATCAAAATCATCAAACAAGCTTTCTAGAGAGACAAACCCCTTAGGGATTCTATTTGTTTTCAGTTGAATAACTTCAACTAGTTCTCCAATGACATATTGTAATTTCTCTTCATCTTCTTCCTCACATATTACATCAACAAATTGGTTTTGAAGAGTCATGAATTCTTTGATGTCTATGTCATCCTAAAATACTTGAAGGTAGACAACATTATCAAGTACAAATGAATTATAAATAAAAATAGTAGGGAACCTTTCCATATACTCTGTATATCTATCTAAATAGTCTACACTAGATGCATTTAGTGCTAACATATCTACAACATGATTGTTTTCTCTCAAATTATAAGATAAATTAAATGCTAAAAACTTCTCTTCTAGCACTACTTGTCTGTATTATTTCAATCTTGGATGTTTGGCTTAGTACTTTCCTTTAACCTACTGAATGATTAATTTTGCATCTCCACTAAAAATCAAGTAGTTTATTCTTAACTATTTGGTTTTTCTAAGTCCTAACAGTAAAGATTCATATTTAGCCACATTATTTATGAATGGAAATTCAAGTTTGTAGGGAATACCTAAGTAGTTACCCTTGATATCTATTAAATTTATTCTTGTACCTACCTTGAACTGTGATTTAGCTCCATCAAAATTCATGGTCCATATTTTTTGAGGTTAGAATCCTAGTAGATTCTACATCAAATTTTTCTCTTACTTCTGGATCCATACCTTTAGCATTAGAAAATTCCTTTAAAAATGGTGTATGCCAAACTGAGTATACCCCCATCTCCTTATCTTTGATATAGTTAGCCAAATTAATCATAGTATCATCAAGTTTTCTTAATTCCATAGTATATTTATTAAATGGTTCTCTCCTAAGAGTGGAATTTTCATTTCTTGATAGAGGGATGGTATCATATGACCAATCTAATTGAATAGAACTACCCAATTGTTTAGCCCAGTATCTGATAAAAAAAAAAGCAAATAAAGGATCCACATCCACAAATGTTACATCCATTACTATGCCTTTCTTTGGATATTGATCTAAGAACACTAGCAAGCCAGTTATTACTCCTACACATGGTATTTATCTACTATCCATTACTAAAATATGAGGAGAGTATCTTGTGTAAATAAGTCCTAATTGATATGCTATCTATTTAGGCATAATGTTGTGTGAAGCACCACTATCAAGCATATAATTGTGAATTACATATTGATCCCCTAATTTTGACTTGTACCTAAGGGACACATAAAAGGGTCTGATTGAAGAGGAAGTTCTAGTTTCGTGGGTTTCTAGTCTGGTAGCATTACGTGATCGGTTTTCTATATGCTCTATCAACCCAAAATCTTTGTAGATTTGATATCTATATTTTAGGAATATTACTAATTCCTCGAATGTAATGTTGAAATTTTATCTCATTATTTTTGAACCAACATCAAATTTGATTTTTTGACATCTAATGTCTTTGTATATTCCTCTTTTTGTTCTTTCTATAGATCTTCATCTACTTCAACTTCTTTAAGAATGACTTTTTTGTTGTTGTTTATCATTTTTTTCTTTTTAAGCAAATTTGTTTGGGCCTACCTACCCTTTATTTTCACTAATAGATATTTTTTTGCCTTCCTTGACACTATTCTATTTCTTAAATTGATGGCATGAATTATTTCCAAGTCCTCTATCTCTTCTATTGTTGGAATTAATTTTCCTTGTTTCATTCTATCATATCTAAAATCCTATGGTCTTTGCATAATCATTATATTATCAATGAATGGAATCTGACAATGATTAGAAGCATATAAGTCCATGTTTATTCAAAGAAATTTTCTCTATATTCATATTCTTGAGTCCAATAGACATTAATTCTTATATCTCCCTTGAACTCATCATCTAGATCTACATTATTATGCATACTTAGATAAATTGCATAATCGACTGAATTGTGAGGAACATCACAAACATAAATATAGAAAAGAAAATTTACTGTAACATTAATTGAAGGGATGGGATTTGGGATAACATCTATATCTTTCTTAGTTTATTTCTTTTTCCAACCATTTGTTTTGTTTTTATTTCTATTTCCCTCTTCTATGTTGTGAAATTTCTTCTAAATAGAGGTTTGTTGTCTCCCTATTATTTTTCAGCATGAGAATGTGAAGATTCACCATTATTCTTTTTTCCTCCTTTCTATTCTTGCTATTTTTTTTTCATTATATTAAACATCTCTATCATTTTACTAGCCAACCTTTCCATAGGATCCTAGTTTTTTTTTATTTAATACTATAAATTCTACTTTCTTGTGTTTCTTGTTTGGCTGATTTAATTCTAATGAATAAAGTTTAAATTACCACTATCTATCATATTTCTTTCAATCTATATTTTTTTATCCATACATGTATCAATTATAGTTACTTTTTCTTATCTAGCTCATAATTAAATTCTCTTGGAAATGCATTTTTATAAAAATAGATTGATTGAATATCATTTGAACTTAAATTAAAAGGGATTTTATTTACGATATTGGTAAATCTTCTATTAAAATTGCTTACTAACTTATTTTCCCTTTTCTTCATTGTAGCTAGTCCAGTTAGGAGAAACTGTTAGTTCCTTTCACCATATTTCTTTAAGAAAATTTATTCCTTTTCATAAAAATTATGAATGGTGGTGGCTAGAATTTTGTTAAACCATTATCTGGCATATTTTCCTAGAGTCTATAAGAACCTAAGAATTACATATTCTTCATTCACTTCTAGGCTATCCATAGCATATAAGAAATATATGATATGATCTTCCCAACATACAATGTTATTTCCTTGGAATTTGGATAGATACTTAGGTAGGGGATGTAATATAGGGGGTAAGATAAAAGAGACGTACCTATTTGTTCTCCATTGATGCAAATTAGGTTGAGGGTTGGTTAGGTTAACTATTGGAATAATTTTAACAAGAATTAAAGAAATAATAGCAGGGGAGTAAAAGTAAAATTATTATCTACAAGAGTAGAAACAAAATTTTCTTTAGAAGTAAGACTTTAGATGAGGGATTGGAAGTACAAGTCTAGAAAAATACCTTTGGGTTTGAGAATTATAGAAGTAGATCTCAAGAAATTCTTCTTGTTGATGCCAGGATAATCTGCTCTTTCTTTCTTGATTTTTTTATTTCTTGATATCTGGGTATTAGCCAGTTAGAACACTGTACGTTCAAAAAGAACAAGATGATCTGGTCAAGATTGCTCTATATTTATATTCTTAGCTTCACAAGATGTTATACACTCAAGGGATTCTAGGATATGTGATAAAAAAATTATAAACCAACATAACCCATGACCGTTGTATTTGAAAAATTAAAGCATAAGAAAACAAGTCCCAAAAAATAAAAAATTAAAAAAATGAGTTTGGTCTCCAACACCAAAATCTGTTGGCTAAATGTTTTTGCATAAAGATGATTATAAACAAAATACATAGGTATAGAACCTTGACAATGAGAATTATATCCCTAACAATGATGCCATAATCTTTTGTGGAATTATTCTATATCCTTTAGAATATGTTATCACCCCACATAATACTTCTTGATCACAAGCTGTATTACAGACTCTAGTGGATATGCCACTTTTATTTGGAAAAATACTATCACACTAACTATAAATAGACCGAATTAGGTTAATATGCCCCTAAATTGAGCTAATAATATTTATTTTCATGCTCATGTTAATCCAGATAAAAAATGTATAATTTAATGTTATTTGACCAAGATTTGCATAACTCTTTAATTGTGCCTTTAGACCGGTGCCTTATCCATTGTCCATTGTAGTAAGATTTTAAACACATTCATGTATTAAGAAATAAAGGGAAAGAAGATGTTGAATCAATTATTTTCATTTAAATAATGTAACAAACATAACTTATTACCAATGAAAGAAAGCATCAATCACACGTTCAAATAATGTAACAAGTAAAAGAGACAACCATACAAAATTGAACAACTAAGAATTGATAAGGGAAGAAGCTAAAAATTATATTAATATCAATTATTTTTACAATGAGAGTTATCTTGAATTACCATAAATATATTTTTAATCAATACAATAAAGATTCTCATTCAAATGATGTAACAAGATTCCTTCACCCTCCTGTTTCAATCTAGTAATAGTAAGACCTCCAAACCTTTGATTTAGTAGCTAAAAATGATCTTAGTTATTAAATACTTCTCTATCAAGACCTACATAAAAGTATGAGGAATAAGAGATAAAAAAGAAAAGACACAAGAAGAGAATACAAACAGAAGACAACGACACTCGTAGTATACCTCTAGCAAAATTTCTAGGCAAAAAGTTTTATCCTTTTTGTAGCTATAACATTTCTTCTTATAGTTTTAGGTTGCCATGTTCTGTTATAGCTATTTTCATCCAGGCCTTCAATTTATCATCATTTTTTACCCTTGATCGGCTAGGTGTGCTACAAAAAAATTATAATTATTGTGAGCTATACTAGACTAAATAGCTTTAAATACTTTTTAGATTTGTTTTGGTGGGACCAAATGTGTTAGATATTTAGGCCCCACTTTACCCTTCTTTGATCATATTTTTGGCCTTTTTGATTGTTTAGCTTGTGGGTCCCACATTGCTTGTTGACACTTATGAGTAAATTTGGCTAGATTTTAACTCTATATTTTCTTTCTGACTCATACCAATTAGATCAATCATTTGGAGCCAAGCCTCAATGTAAAAAGTGCCTATAAATTTAACTTTGTCAATTGTATTCAAAGATCTATTCTTATTATATTTTATTACTGATTCACTATCTTTGAAAAATATGACTATAGTCTATATTGCTTTTTTTAATTGGTCGTTGATCTATACACTTGTATGAACCTAATGTCCCTATGGAATCTTGGTTATTTTAAGGCATGTGCCCAATAAGATCTATGAAAAATGTATACTCAACCTTTTACTTTGGCCTATGTACCTTTAATTCTCATTTTCTAGTCTTACCTATGTTAACACAACTTATTTTAAAGTATGTGCCAGTATGTTGGACACCTTCACCTTATCGCTTTATTTGGAGGTCTTTTTAAAATATTTTGCTAACTATGACTGTTAGAATTTAACTTTTCAAAAGCCATAATTTCTTCACCCAAGTCGATAAGTGTTTTTCATAGAATTTTTTTAGGCTCTATGGTACAACTTGTTTGTTTGTACCACAAGTATAATCTGGTGTATGTTAGTCAAAATAAATTCAAAATTATAAACTTACAATGCTTCATCAAGGTATAAGTCATTCATTTTTTTATTCCCACCAATCGCCACATAGCATTGAGTCACAACGAACCAATAAAGATCATCCAGATTTATCCTAGCAAGTGAATGAGAGACATCCATATTTGAGCCAATCACCATTTGATGCCAAGAGTGTGGTTCTTGAATATGGATCATTTACCTTATTTTGGAGATGTAATATGGGTCATTCATTTTTGGCCAATCTCCTAGAGTCCCCCTTATCTTGGTAATTGTGGATATGGAAAATTGACTCACTTGAGTGAGTCATTTTTCCTAGATCCTCACAAGGACCCTCAAAATTGCCCTACACGAGTTTTGACCCATCTTCCCTCTTTTTCCCTCCATTTTTCTTAGTCTAGATGAAATCATGGTCATCCCTTATAGGGTGCAATTTTACCTTTCTAGGTTTCTCACTTAGGTTGTCATATTTCATAGCCTCAAAAAAATAACAATCATCCCTTATGGGGCACAATTTCATCTTTTTAGCATTTTTTCCTAGAAAAAACCCTAATTTTCCTGATTGAATCTTTTTGGCATTGACCTTACTTGTTTCCCCACCCTTTCCTCCTTTAAAATCCATTATAAATAGAGGGTTTGAAATCTTATTTTTCCCCAAGTTATCGATTTAATCAATCAAATTTTAAAAAAATCCAAGTGATCTGTTGAAGCTCTATTGTGAAGTGATATTCTATTACATTTTTATTGTGTGTTTGCTAATCTTGGTCGATAAGTGTTAGAGCCCTAAGGAGGAATTTGATACTTGGAGGTGTTCATCCTTTTTATTTCTATTTTGCTATCACTAGGTTGATTTTAACTCATATTCATTTACATATTAGTTAGATTTGCATTGCACATCACTTTTTTTGTATTTATCTATTAATTTATTCTTCTACTATGAAATCACACCCAATAATTTTAGGGTGTGATTTCATCCTATTTGAAAAATTAAAACCACTCTGTGAGGGGTATGATTTCACCTAGGATAGGATTGGGGAAAATACACTGCCTCCAAACTCTAGATCTACTTTTCATGCTACATTCTGACCATAATAGCATATTCTATGTTCTACTCATCATACTATTTTGTTATATTATATTTTGCTTGTCCATATTCCCAAGACCATATTTCACTTTTATATTTCAAAGGTCAACTAAAAGGACCTAGGGGGATTTATTGTTGCACCTCCAAGCACTATCATACAATAGCCTAAGTAGACCCCTATTACTGATCACATTTTTCAAGCATTTGTGAAGTCATATTGTAGGAACTAGAATTGCAAGATATTGTTGGACACAAGATAAAGCTTGGATCAACCATCGGATGAGATAAGTACCTTGATAGATCTTTAGGTTGTTTGTTGTGTGATTTCTATTTTTGTCAAAACCCTAGACCATAAATAAAAAGGAAAATAATTAATTGAATTTCTAGGCATTTGAAAGGATAAAAGTATATAGTGTGCATCTAGGGTTTTTACATTTTTTGTGCATTTTCCTTGGACCCTTGCTCAAATATTTAATTTTTTAATCCTAGGATTAGATATCATTCAAAGAAAATAATAATTCTAAGTTTAGATCTTGTATTCTTGCATCTCATGTATTCTTGCATTATCTTTTGCTTTCATAGTTTAGCTATAGAAAGGCCAAACATAGGTGTATGCTCAAATTAACACATCAAAAAACATTCCACCTTGAAATTGAAGTGAGTCCTAAAATCATTCCTAGTGATCCTTCCTCCCCCACACCGAGTGTAGAGTTATAACATAACCCCATGGTTCACCTCAACTCCTTGCGGATCTAGTCGAGAATCATACGTGATAGGGTAGTTTTTCCCCTCTACATCTTTGGTGAACCTGATGTGAAAACACGTCTTAGTGGCCAAGATAGGAAGCCTTTTTATTTTTACTTTTCTTTTAAAAATTTAAGCAAGACCACTAATTTTGCTTGTTTATATAAGAAAAAATTCTAAATACATTTTAAATCTCTGTGTGTTATCACTATCTTTTAGTCCTCTTTTCCACTGCATCCTTTCTCTCTCAGCTAATGGCTCTCAACCTTAGGAGTGGGTGAAGGATTTTATATTCTAATGAGATTTTTCAATATGATGATCAAATTGATAGAGAAAATCATAATCTTGAAGAAGAGGAAGAAAATGAAGAGGTTGAGAATAACCTTGATCCTATTAGGGGACCCAATGGGAACCTTACCTTTAAATATTTTGAACATATGTGGAGATTTTACAAGAATCATAAGAGTACTTTGAATAAAGCTATAGAAGAGGGAGCCCAAATCAAGGAAGTTAGACCATATCATCATCAAACTATTTTCCCTTGAGATTTTCATGATAAATCCTTGAGTGAATCTTCAAATCATGACAATATCATCCATCAACCAACTTATTCCACTACTGTAACCATCAAAATTGGAAGGAATCCACAAGTCCCTCCAACTAGTAGTGTTATTCAAAATTTCTCTCAACTTCCTCCTCAATTTACTAATCTCAACAATTTTACTTCTATTACACCAACTGTTAGTTGTCCTCTCCAACAAGATACCATGTATCACAATAGTATCAATACCTCCAACATGGGCCAAGTACTTGTTCAAAAACCTACCTATACCTTAGGGAATATAGGGACATTATAAAGTAGTATTCTTGAGGTATAAAATTTTAACAAATATGGTGAAACAATTGATTTCAAAAGTGCAAATGATTCAGCCTTCTAGTTTTACCTACAACTATAAAGAAATGTGCAATCAACCCCTAGACCCTATTGTTGCTTCTAGACCTTATCCTAAGCATTTTTCCATGCTGGTTTTACGTATATATAAGGGAATAGATCTAATTGAGAATTTAAGGAGATTCTAAACAAATTTCCATGATATCATATATGATGATATGTTGCTACTAAAGCCATTACCTAAGAGTCTTGATGGCATGGCGTTAAAATGGTATTATCAATTGTCCAATAATTATTTGAGGAATTTTGAAGAAACAATCAAATTATTTTTTCAATAGTTTGGTGCTTATATTGAGAAGAATGTAACTATGAGAGATGTCTATAATATGAATCAATGTAAAGAAGAATTTTTTTTAGAATTCTTGTCTCATTGGAGGAGTCTAGTTGGATGCTTGAGATATACCTTACCTCCTTGAGACATAATTGAAATATTTTGAAACTTTGCAAGAACTATATGCATTGTAAACTACAAATATCACATCTTTTGATCAAGCAATTGAATTAGCAAGAAAAGTAGAACATGCTCTTATCAAAAGAGGATAACTCAAAGTGAAAGAAGATAAAACCACTAAGTCACAACATAAGGATAAGTATGTGGTAGGAGATGGTGCATCAGATAGTAGACCTATTAACAATATTATTAATGACCTAAAAAAGGTGATACTTCAAAAACCTCCACAAAATGAAATTTCACAAGACTTAACATACCTATGGAAGTGGTCTTAAAGCAACTTTTGGAAGCTAATATGATTGAGTTACCTCCCATAAGGTAACCTAATACTATAATAAATTGGTATAAGGTTGGTCAACATTGTGCATATCACAGGGTATAAGGACATTGGACAAATTATTGTAAGAAATTAAAACATATGGTTTAGGACTTAATTGATGCAGAATGCCTTGTTATAGAAGATTCTCATCCTCCAAAAAATCAATCTCCTACTCAACAGGGACATACGACTAATAAGGACAATAGATAAAAGGTAGATTATCAAGTATCTTATAAGAATGTACCACCTCCCTATGGTAACATGGTTGGTATGATAGCAACGAATTCAGAGCGGCAAGTGCAAAATTGATAAATCTAGCAGTTTCAACAAGAGATGATTTCTTCAACAAAAATTTCCCTCTTAAAACTTTTGTAAACTTCTCCCATTAATGGAGAAGCCTTGTTAAAACTTCTAAGGTAACAATATATCATAGCAGATATTTTTCCTAATGCTATGGACAATGTTGTAAGATCTCATGGGATACATCATCTCACATTCTTGGATGATATTTCTTCCTTAGACCCACGTAGAGATTCTTCTCTCTACATTACTATATTTTTTGGGGAAACCATTATCAAGAGGGTTTTGATTGATAATGGTTCTTACATGAATTTATGCACATATCATTTTTTACAAAATTTTGGATTAACAAAGGAATATCTAACTAAATTTGATGACATCATTAAAATTTTCATTAACGAGTACCAAGAAGCTTGTGGCATTATTTTTGCTACATACCAAACCTAGCCGTCGGCTAGGTTCTCCAAGTGCATAAAATTTCATATTTATTAGCGTAGTTGTTTCATTAATTCATTTTATCTCATCTTGGATTTTTATTCATTGTGTAATCACACTTTGCCTTCTCGGCGGTGTTGTAATCACAATGACACTGAGAGGGGGGGTGAATTAGTGTGTTCTTTAAAAACTTCTAAAACAATTAGATTATAAAACCAGCAACAGTTTAAAGCAGATAAAAGAGATACTAAATGCATCAATAAAGCATCACACATAACACAACATTTTAACGAGGTTCACCAATGTGGCTACTCCTCAAAAAGACTGCTTGGACTACCATCCAAATCCAGTCAATGCAAAGCTACAACTTTACATAATCCTTTACCGGCACCAAACTGGAAGGAGCACCAACCCCTTAACTTTATCTGCTTCAACAGAATGGAGCACCAACTCCTATTTTACCAGCACCTATTGGAAAGAGGCACCAACCCCTTAATTTTCCAGCACCAACTGGACAAATTGTTTACCAGCACCAACTGGAAAGAGGCACCAACCCCTTAATTTGCCAGCACCAACTGGACTTCAATATTGAATAAAAAAATGTTTGACATATACCTTTGTTATTGCAAGACTCTAAGTGGTCTACATCACCTTTGCAATCTCTGTGCACTCTGCTCTCTCTTGCACAATCACTTCACACAGTTTGTTGCACTGCTACAGCCAGACTTTGCAATCAACTTTGCCCTTCGCGCTTCTCTGCACACTCTGCTTTCTCTGCGCACACGCTTCGCACACTCTGTGTCATTTCACATTCTGCTCTCTGCTCAACACGAACTTCACTTTCACAAAAACTATGCTCGCATTCGCACTTTATCTTTACACCCCACTTTTCAAACTCGAAGTACCCTTGCTTTTATAGAAGAAGTTTTAGGAACAAACCCTAAAAGAACGTCGGTTGAGAAACCCTAGAATTTGTCAGCTGCCAAACCCTAAAATCAGTCGGCCCAGATTTAACTTTGTCGGCCTCAAACACTTCTTCCACCTTCGTCACTTTCCTGTAGCTTATTGCCGCGAAATAGTAACATGTCGGCCCTTTTAATTTAATTTAATATTTTAATTTAAATTTTAAATAAAATAAAATTTAAACTAAATATTTAAAATTAAATATCTTCATCACCGGGGCATCTTTTTCAACGAAACGAAGAGCCAACTTGGGTTTTAAGAAAAACCCATTTCAAATCTGTTATCCATGGTTTTAAATAAAACTTTTTATTTTGACTGGCCTTGGTTTTCACAAAAAACCTTTAAAATTTAAACTAAATATTTAAAATTAAATATCTTTATCATCGGGGCATCTTTTTCAACGAAACGAAGAGCCAACTTGGGTTTTAAGAAAAACCCATTTCAAATATGTTATCCATGGTTTTAAATAAAACTTTTTATTCTGATTGCCTTGGTTTTCACAAAAAACCTTTCCGCTTCTTGACATCTCAGGTTCTGAAGACTTCTTCTTCTCATTACGAATTATGTTTTCTATTTCTGTGCATCTATCATTTAAGGACTCATGATCTGACTAACTTCTGAACTTTATCCTCTGCATCTGAGTGACTTCTAAACTGCTTGTCCATTGCATCATTAGATCTAACTGACTGTATTGACAACAATGACAATCCTCCTGCAACACCTTGCTCAACACTGAACTCCTATCCATTGTACTTTGGTTGCACCTTGCTGTTCAATAAACTCTTGTCCATTGCATCAATAAATCTGTCTGACTGTGTTGACAACAATGACAATACTATTTGCTTGCACTTTGCTCAACAATCTCCCCCTTTGGAATTGTTGGCAACACATGTGCAATTTTCCTGTAAATCTTCTCCCCCTTTGACAATAATACCAAAGGGCTGCTGCAGACTCCCCCTGAGTCTATGCACAATATTCTTAGACACAAATTATTACAATTAGCAAATATTCCAAGCATGAACAAGAAGAAAAACAAGTACACAAATGCTCCCCCTGAGTCCAAGACCACTTCATTTCACTGATTGACAACATCATGATAAGCATAATAGGCATCAATAAAATCAACAATGTGAATAGCAGCAATAACCAGTGAATGACACCATCACCGTCAACTTCACCAATATAACATGTGTAAGAACATGACTGAACCACTGTCTTCTATGCAACTACCCTCTGTTGCTTTGCAAACTCAAACTTGTCCACTGTTAGTGAAGGCATACAATAATCTTATATAGCCAACTTTTTGTTCTGCAATGCCAGCAACATCTGCATACAACTTCACCATGCATCTTGGATATATTCTCAACAAGCTTGAACCCAATGACAGTTGTTTGTCTCTCTCTACGGTGAGAATCCAATCAGGCTACCTCAATCCACTTTCAACTCTGTGCAGGTACCAAACACTGTACCACAGCACAACCAACATCTTTTCTCAACCAATTAGGGCTTTAGCAACAATGCTTATAGACAAGGTTTAACCAACATCATTCAACTCAAGATTAACTTTGAAGCATTCAACCAATCACTACATGAAAAGGAAACTAGTAGACATCCTTTTCCTTCCAAAGGTATTTGAACAAGACAGCCACCAACATAAATCACCAAGGCAAAGAATAACTTGCTCAAATCAAACTCAATGGAGTAAGCCCAAATCATGTATCAAGAAAAGCATTAACTTGATCAAAACAACCACTATGAAAGCAACTCAACTATTCATCACCAAGTTGGAAATCATCTCGTCTGCTCATTAAAAAACTTTTTCTTTCAATCTTCCCATTCAACATGCTGATTTCACTTTTGTCAACAGAATTGACAAGTGACTCACATCTGTACCAATTTTTGTCCAGCACTGCAATTTTTCTGCCAACTCTTACTTTCAACTATGCATGTCGGAAGAAGACATTTTGTCAAACACTTTATGGCCAACCGTAGTGCACCTTACTCAGCCTCAAGCTTCTTATCCTTGGGCTGGCATTAAATCAATAGTTAAAACAAAACTATCTGTGAATTAAATATATTCACCAAGGTGTCATGAAAGATCTGGCAATCTTCACATCAAAGAGTAAAAACAAATACATGCTGCTCGAAACACAAATACATAGCTAGGGCAAGCATTCTTTCGTTGAGCAAATTATCTGGACTATTATGATTCGTAATTTTGAACAGTGGTATTAAGAATCATCAACAGTACAATAGTGACATATCTCAAAACTACCAATGGTGACAACTCTCAAATTAAACACCACACTTCACGGCATTTCCACAAACCACTATATAAACTGAAAAACACACTTTAACAACTATACAACATTAACTTGACTGCTTACCTTTCATCCTCAGATACCTAGACAAATACATAGGAGCATTAAAATAAAACTTTAATATTGCTCCTCCCGAGGATGTGCCACCGGAGTTGCTTAGAGCAATGGCGGAGTAGCCTCCTTCGAGTCCAAGGAGACACAATTTCCTTTCTTCTGTCTTTCTCCAGACTTTCCTGAACTTGGGCTTGGGTTTTTCAACAACATCCCTATTTTGCTCCTGTTCGTGAACTTGAACATTTCTCTTGTGGGGTTGTCTCTTGTGCATTCTTGATGGATGATTATTTTCTTTTCTTTTATGCACATGATATGTTCCTTGTCGGTGTTGTCCTCTTTGTGTCCGATGAAATCTAGGGTTTTGCCTTAGATTAGATATAGAAGTGCTTGGAGAGAACCTTGCTATGTGCCCTTGACCGTTGCATTTAAAACATTGCACATGTTTTATTCCCTGTCTGTATTGCATTCTATGTGTATGATGAAATCTATGGTATTGCCTTAGATTGGATACAGAAGTGCTTGAACAAAACCTTGCTATGTGCCCATGGCCATTACATTTAAAACATTGCACGGGGTGTTCACTCAAAAAAATAGAAGTATTTTTATCGGCATAACTCTTTGATCTATTGTTCAGTCCACAATAAATTGCCTTGTGACCAAAGTGGTTGCATTTAGAACAATAGCCATAAAAAGCATTATTATTAAAAGAGTGAGAGTGAGAGAACCTCTTTTCTTTGTGGTTGCTTTCGTTGTAGATCTTCTTTGATATTTTCTTCCTTTTGAGGATTCAGCTTCAGACTTTTCTTGTTTCAATCCTTCAACCGAGGACTTCTTCTTCTCTGCATATTTGGAGGATGAAGGTTGTTCAACTTCATATCCAAGACCAAACTTAGTTGTGGAGCTTCTTTGTTGATTTATCATTGTATCTAGCAACTCTGTGCTCTTCTCAAATTTGAGATTTATATTGGCCTCTTTTAGTTGTTTCTTCAATGAAACAATCTCTTCTTCTTGTTGGCAGCATACAGTCTCTTTCTCATTGATCTGAGACCTAAGAATATCTTCAATCCTTTTGTTCTGTTCTACTTGCAGCTTTAGATCAACAATAACCTATTTATATTCCTCTTCACTTGTCTTGTATACATCATTCTTATTATCCAGTTGTGTCTTCAAGGCTTCTTTCGATTTCTTGGCCTTTTGAACTTGTAGGAAGAGATCTTCAATCTCATCCTCATATTCTTCTAATTTCTTGGACAGTATTTTGTTCTTTTTCTTTTCTATTCTCCACTCTTCAAGAGCAGATATCAACTCTCCTTCAAAATCTACTTCAGCCTCAAGATTTTCATCACAAACTTCAGGATTCACTTCTTCTACCTTTTTCGGTTCAAATTTCTCTTCTACAGGAACCGAAACTGATTGGGATGCCTTTTTGGATGAGGATCTATTCTTCTTAGCCATTGTGTACTAATCCAAGATCAACCTTGACTGATTTAGCCAAAATTGGGAACTTGGCTCTGATACCAATTGTTGTAATCACAATGACACTGAGAGGGGGGGTGAATCAGTGTGTTCTTTAAAAACTTCTAAAACAATTAGATTATAAAACCAGCAGCAGTTTAAAGCAGATAAAAGAGATACTAAATGCATCAATAAAGCATCACACATAACACAACATTTTAACGAGGTTCACCAATGTGGCTACTCCTCAAAAAGACTGCTTGGACTACCATCCAAATCCAGTCAATGCAAAGCTACAACTTTACATAATCCTTTACCAGCACCAGCTGGAAGGAGCACCAACCCCTTAACTTTATCTGCTTCAACAGAATGGAGCACCAACTCCTATTTTACCAGCACCTACTGGAAAGAGGCACCAACCCCTTAATTTGCCAGCACCAACTGGACAAATTGTTTACCAGCACCAACTGGAAAGAGGCACCAACCCCTTAATTTTCCAGCACCAACTGGACTTCAATATTGAATAAAAAAAATGTTTGACATATACCTTTGTTATTGCAAGACTCTAACTGGTCTACATCACCTTTGCAATCTCTGTGCACTCTGCTCTCTCTTGCACAATCACTTCACACAGTTTGCTGCACTGCTACGACCAGACTTTGCAATCAACTTTGCCCTTCGCGCTTCTCTGCACACTCTGCTTTCTCTGCGCACACGCTTCGCACACTCTGTGTCGTTTCACATTCTGCTCTCTGCTCAACACGAACTTCACTTTCACAAACACTATGCTCGCATTCGCACTTTATCTTTACACCCCACTTTTCAAACTCGAAGTACCCTTGCTTTTATAGAAGAAGTTTTAGGAACAAACCCTAAAAGAACGTCGGTTGAGAAACCCTAGAATTTGTCAGCTGCCAAACCCTAAAATCCGTCGGCCCAGATTTAACTTTGTCGGCCTCAAACACTTCTTCCACCTTCGTCACTTTCCTGTAGCTTATTGCCGCGAAATAGTAACATGTCGGCCCTTTTAATTTAATTTAATATTTTAATTTAAATTTTAAATAAAATAAAATTTAAACTAAATATTTAAAATTAAATATCTTCATCACCGGGGCATCTTTTTCAACGAAGCGAAGAGCCAACTTGGGTTTTAAGAAAAACCCATTTCAAATCTGTTATCCATGGTTTTAAATAAAACTTTTTATTTTGACTGCCTTGGTTTTCACAAAAAACCTTTAAAATTTAAACTAAATATTTAAAATTAAATATCTTTATCACCGGGGCATCTTTTTCAACGAAACGAAGAGCCAACTTGGGTTTTAAGAAAAACCCATTTCAAATCTGTTATCCATGGTTTTAAATAAAACTTTTTATTTTGACTGCCTTGGTTTTCACAAAAAACCTTTCCGCTTCTTGACATCTCAGGTTCTGAAGACTTCTTCTTCTCATTCTGAATTATGTTTTCTATTTTTGTGCATCTATCATTTAAGGACTCATGATCTGACTAACTTCTAAACTTTATCCTCTGCATCTGAGTGACTTCTAAACTGCCTGTCCATTGCATCATTAGATCTAACTGACTGTATTGACAACAATGACAATCCTCCTGCAACACCTTGCTCAACACTGAACTCCTATCCATTGTACTTTGGCTGCACCTTGCTGTTCAATAAACTCTTGTCCATTGCATCAATAAATCTATCTGACTGTGTTGACAACAATGACAATACTATTTGCTACACTTTGCTCAACAGGCGGGATTTGCCCTCCTAGTGGCAATTGATTTTTATATTCGTATTTGCAAATAGTAGCTTTTGCTAGCTGGTTATCCATATTAATTCCTTACTGGTAAATTTATATATATTTTTTGCATATTCTAGAGATATCAGGGTGAGCAACAGTCAAAGGGTAGTCTTACCCTTTCAAGTGGTATAAGAGCGGTGGGATTTCAAGACACTTTCACTAGCATATCCCATACGATCACCCATTAACAACACTCATGCCCAGGCTATCATAAACCACGTATAGGGTGAAGGAACAAATTCTGGTAGAGGCAGTCAATTGGGAAGCCAAGGGAGGCTTATGCACATTAGGCTTTCGAAGCCATTCGATGTCGTAGGACGGTGCAAAACTACACTTCAAGTTGTAGTCTCACAGGCCAGTTCCAACTGTAGCTTCACAGGCCAATGTGCTCAACCAGACTGAATTGCGTTTACAAACAACAAAATCGTGCTTGAGAAACAAAAAAATCATAATATTTCAACCCTCGAGCCGTCGTCCAATCAAAATGCAACAATCATCGATTAAATTCGATTTCACTAAGGTACAAGCTATGTTTTAATTTATTTTTTTTATTTCCATGAAGGTAGCTATCCCACATTGACAGTGTGGGAGGCGTGAAGTGATTAATAAGGAAAGTTGCACATAATAAGCATTGTGACTTCGGTCACACATACTTCCTTTGGTCCCTATAGCGTAACCTCCTCCTTGCTTGCGTGTCCTGCCAAACCCTCTATTCACGTGTCCTTCGCCTAACATTCCAGGTGTCTTGGTTGGCTCCACATGCCCTCGTCTTGTCTTCTAATACGGGCCTTTCGATCCTCGTGTCTTTTTGTCCCTCACCCTCATCAGTCACGTTCGAGTCTTGGTTCATTCTAGCATCGTTATTTCATCGTGTCAATCAAAGGATTGTAGTCATATCCTTGGTCGTGTCAATTTTAGCATGTCCATCCTATGTATCCGTTATAGTTGGTCCGCCATGTCTAGTTTTTACTATGTCGTCTTGTCTAGTGGTCAACTGTGTTAGGAAAATTACATGAAAGTTGTCAAAAAAATTGCCAAAAGTGTCAAGAAATTGCAAACTTGCTAAAATTGTGTCAAGAAAATTACATGAAAGTTGTCAAAAAAATTGCCAAAAGTGTCAAGAAATTGCAAACTTGCTAAATTGTCCAAATTCGTCAAGAAGTTGTCAAAATTGCTGTCAAGGAGGCGAGCCAACAAAATTCAAATCTGTGCCGCATTTGGAGCAACAGTTGAAGCGGAATACAAATTTTTCCAAATTCAACAAATTTTGCATAAGTCAAAGAGCAAAAGCTACTAAGCAGGAGATTTTGGAAAGTGCATGAGCAAAAAGTGGACCAAAGGATCTGACGGTCGACTATCAAGCTCGAAGATGACCAATAACAATGCAAGAAGACCTCATCGAAGCCCAGGTACAAAAAATTCTCTTTCTCCTTTCAAAATTGGCAGTTATAATCCACATCATCCACTGGTAGACCCTATGGCTACTAACCCTCCCCCAACTCATGAAAACATCACACAAGGAGACTCAAGTAACTCAGCCATTACCACGGATGAAACTCTTTGACTCTTACTAGATGGTATGCGCGAAATTAGTGTCAACCTAAAAGACCTAGTGAGCGCACAAAACTGACTTAATCCCAATACTAATCCCCAAAATCACTCCCATGCACAAAGGAATGAAGAAAATGATGACCAGGATGACGATTGGGAGCAGCAAAGAGGCAATAAGGATAATTGCAGGGATCTCTATCATAGACAACGGTATAACCAAGATCATGAAAGGGATATGGGTTATCACCAATCGAGAGGCCCTAATAATTTTCCACGCATTGATATGCCCACTTTTGAGGGTCATGATCCTCATGGTTGGATAGCCAAAATGGAAGGCATTCTCAACTTATACCAAATTAAGGATTTTGATAAAGTCCCTTTCGCTGCATCAAAATTAGGCACTGAGGCCTACCAATGGTTTGTATGGCTAAGTGAGAGAAAGGAGCTACTATTAACTGGAAAAAGTTCACTACCTATTTTTTAGAAAGATTTGATGAAGGAGCTACATTGTCATACACAGTAAGACTATTATCTCTTAAACAAGAAGGATCGGTTAGCAAGTTTGTTTTGGAATTCACCAATTTACTACCATATACATTAGACCTAAGTCCCGACACAGTGGTAGGAGATTTTCGCAATGGATTGAAAGAAAATATTAGGGTGGAGGTGGACACTCAAAATCCAACCTCGCTGAACGATTGTATAAGAATAGCCAAGCTGGCTGAGAAGAGAATTCAGTTGTATGCATGGCATGAAACTTATAGTCATCCTTCGTATCGCAACAATTCCTTTTGTAGAAATGATCAACCATCAAGATACTTTTGCTATAAATGTCACACTCATCATCCCAGGGAACAAGCATGTGCCCAAAAACAAAACTTTCATATTGAATGCGGTCAATATGAAGGAGAAGAGGAAGAAACTTACCACCAAGAAGAACCTATGCAATAAGAACTACCAAGTAATTTAGAAGAGAAGGAAGAGGATACAATGGCGATCTCCGTGCATGCCATCATGGGGTTAACCGCCCACCATACCATCAAGGTACCAGGATTTCTCTGCCAGAAAAAGGTGAATGTGCTAATTGATTTCGGTAGTACCCACAATTTTATCGACATCAAAACAGCAAAAGCTTTGAATTTATTCATTAACTCTTCCAACAAAGACAAATTCCAAGTTCTAGTGGCCAACGGGGTGAACGCACAATGTGTTGGTTGAACATCTCAAGTTTCCATAAAAATGGGAACTTATACCTAGTTTGGATCCCTTTTCATGAATTTAGGGAAATCTGATGTCATTTTGGGAGTTGAATGGTTGGAAGCATTAGACACGGTTAGCTTCAATTTCAAAAAATTATTTGTGGAATGGAAGGAAAACGGACGAGTCATTCGCTTACAAGGCATTACTACTATTCCATCACAAATGGTGAGCTCTCATAGTATGAAGAAGATGTTAAAAAAGGGTGGATATGGATTTATAGCTCAAATTAATTGTTTGGAAACACAATCTCAAGCAACTTTGGATATTACTGCTCCAGATTTAGAAACATCGTAACAAATTACGAAGAGGTTTTCCAAGAACCTAAAGGATTACCACCTAAATGATCTCATGACCATGCCATCCATTTGATACCAGGGAGTGTCCCACCTAACAATCGTACTTACCGCTATCCTCAACCACAAAAGATAGAAATCGAACAGATCATTCGAGATCTCGCTAGATCATGGAGTCATTCGTCACAGCACTAGCCCTTATTCCTCACCTGTAGTTCTGGCTCGACGAAAAGATAACTCTTGGTGTATGTGTCCTAATTTTTGTTCTCTCAATAAACTCACTATTAAGGAAAAATTTCCTATCCTTGTCATAGATGACCTACTAGATGAGTTGCATGGTGCAAATTTTTTTACAAAATTAGACCTTCGCTCAGGATTTCACCAAATCCATGTCAAAGAAGAAGATATTCCCAAAACTGCTTTTCGTACTCATGAAGGTCATTACGAAGTTTTGGTCATGCCTTTTGGTCTCACCAATGCACCATCCACATTCCAAAGTCTCATGAACCAAGTGTTTTGTTCACTCCTCCGTAAGTTTGTGTTAGTTTTTTTTGATGACATTCTCATATATAGCAAAACATGGAAGGACCATTTACATCATGTGGATAAAGCCCTTCACATTTTACACAGAGAAAAGTTATTTGTCAAACATTCCAAATGTTCATTTGGTGTCCAAGAATTCGAGTATCTTGATCATATAGTTTCACACGACGGCATCAAAGTCGACCCCAATAATATTAAGGCAATTCAAGAGTGGCCTTTACCTAAAACCATCAAGAAACTTTGTGGTTTTTTGGGTCTCACGGGCTACTATCGCAAGTTTGTATGAAATTATGGTAATATTGCAGCACCTCTCATAGCACTCACAAAGAAGGATGCTTTTCGTTGGTCGGAAGAGGCCACTCAAGCCTTCGAAGCTCTTAAGAAGGCCATGTGTACAACTCCAGTTTTAGCAACTCCCAATTTTCACAAACCATTTATTATCGAATGTTATGCATCAGGAACAAGAATTGGGGCTATATTAATGCAAGACGGTCATCCATTGGCATTTGAAAGTAAACAACTATCGAGGAAAAATTTGGGAAGATCAACATACGAAAAAGAAATGTTGGCTATTCTTCACACGGTAGAAAAATGGAGACACTACCTGATCAGTTAGTCGCTTCATTATAAAAATAGATCATAGTAGTCTCAAACATTTTCTTGAGCAAAGGTTTTCCTATCCGAAACAAAATAAGTGGTTAACCAAACTATTGGGTTATGATTTTGTTATCGAATACAAGAAGGGGAAGGAAAATGTAGCCGTCGATGCGCTATCTAGGAAATATGAAGACGAAATAGTCATTAACACTATTTCAAGTCCTTGCTCCCAATGGGTGAATCAATTACAAGATGAATAGTTGTCCAATAGCGAAACTGCTTAGATAATTCAAGAATTATCTATAGGGTCCTCTAAACACCCTTTGTTCTCTTATGAAGATAAAATCCTCCGAAAGAAGAACCGCATTTACATTCCACACAACTCAAAACTCAAATCGAAGATCCTCGATGAATTGCATGCTTCTCCATCAGCGGGACATTCAGGATTTTTGAAAACATATTTAAGGATCAAACAATCATTTTGTTGGAAAGGATTAAAAGCCGAAGTCAAATAATGGGTAGCAGAATGCAAAGTTTGCCAGCGCAATAAAGGAGAAATAGTCAAATCACCAGGGTTGTTATAACCATTACCCATCCCTGAACGTCAGTGGGAACATATATCCATGGATTTTATTGAAGGTCTTCCAAAGTCAGAAGGCAGGATAGTAATCTTCGTAGTCATAGATCGGTTATCCAAAGACGCTCACTTTCAGGCTTTACAACATCCATTTTCCGCAAGCAAGGTGGCAAAGGTATTTATGGATTCAATTTTCAAATTACATGGTATGCCAAAAAATATTGTAAGTGATAGAGATCCCATATTCACTAGTAACTTTTTGCGAGAATTATTTTGACTTAATGGTACCAAATTGAACATGTCCTCAGCTTACCATCCCCAAACAGATGGTCAAACAGAAGTAGTTAACAAATGTTTGGGTGCATACTTACGATGTTTCGTTCAAGATAAACAATATCAATGGAGCCAATGGCTAGCAATGGAAGAATGGTGGTACAACACTTCTTACCATTATTCAATTAAGATGTCTCCCTTTGAAGCATTGTATGGAACCAAGCCTCCAATTGTAGCAGATTATGTACCAGGTTCATCCAAAGTAGCCAAAGTGGATGATTGGTTTCAACAAAGGTAGTCTACACTCACCATACTCAAAGAGAATTTATTCCAAGCACAAAATCACATGAAACAAAAACAAGACTTGCATCGATCAGAACAAACTTTTAATGTTGGTGACAAAGTTTTCCTAAGGTTGCAACCTTACAAACAAGCATCGTTAAGGATAAAGACTAGTCAAAAGTTGGCTCCATGATTCTATGGTCCTTACAAAATTGTGTGCCGCATTGGAGAAGTAGCCTATCAGTTAGAGCTACCTTCATCATCACGAATACACCCGGTATTTCATGTTTCATGTCTCAAAAAAGTAATTGGTCAGAAAGTGCAAAGTCAATCAGAATTACCAGTGCTCGATGAGGAAGGACGCATACATCTCCAACCTGAAGATATATTACAACATAGAATATGAAGACTAAGATCACGCCAGATTCAAGAATTTCTCATCAAATGGCAAGACCTACCAGAGGAAGATGCCACATGGGAACATGAAAGTATTTTCCAGACATTTCTAGCTTTGAGGACAAAGCTTTCCGAGGAGGGGAGTCATGCTACATACCAAACCTAGCCATTGGCTAGGTTCTCCAAGTGCATAAAATTTCATATTTATTAGCGTAGTTGTTTCATTAATTGATTTTATCTCATCTTTGCTTTTTATTCATTGCGTAATCGCACTTTGCCTTCACGGCGGGATCTGCCCTCCTAGTGGCAATTGATTTTTATATTCGTATTTGCAAATAGTAGCATCTGCTAGCTGGTTATCCATATTAATTCCTTACTGGTAAATTTATATATATTTTCTACATATTATGGAGATATCAGGGTGAGCAACAGTCAAAGGGTAGTCTTACCCTTTCAATTTCCCTCCCACTTAAGGTTGGACCCAAGAATTTAGATACATTATTTTATGTGGTGTTTTTCCCTACATATTTTAATCTACTTCATGTATGACCCTAGATCCATGTGATGCGGGTTGTCCCTTTTACCTTTCACCAATGTTTGAAGTTTAAATTTAAAAATCAATATATAACCATTTTGGACGATCCTCATCCATTTGAATATTGCTCACCAGAAAAACAAGCTCAATTTAAATTATCAAATTCCTCATCTCATATAACTAAGCAATGCAAAAATCTAAATGTGATAGAGGATTCATTAATCAATATCTCATCACAATATCAATACAATTCTTCTCATCAAGAGCCTCTTCTAGATGAATATCATCAAGGTTTAGAAAGGAGTTTTGAGGATGAGGGGCCACCCTATCCCTCTCTATTGGTCATAATCCCAAAGTAGTTTGTTAAATATGAGTATGTTCCTCAGAAGAGCATCTACTTTGATGGGTTTTTTCCTTATGCAACAAAGGTTGAGTCTTCTAGTTCTCAGGAGGACTTTGGTTCTATGTCTCTAGAGGACCTTGAGCAACTAGAAGTGATTCTTTCCCTACCTCCTCTTGAGGATAAGTCATCCATTATCATTAAGGAGACCATAGATGTGAAAATAGGTTCTAGTAAAGCCCCTATAATCCTTAAGTTAGGTAAAGCCTTATCCATGGATGCGCATGAACATTTGATCAATTTATTAAGAGAATCTCATGACATTTTTGCTTGGTCATATGCTGACATGCTAGGTCTTGAACCCTCCCTTGTTATGCATCATTTGGTAGTTCGCACTAGTGCTAAGTCTTGTTAAGCAAAAACTTAGGAAGATGCATCCTAAGATCATCCTTTTGATCAAGGAAGAGATCCAAAAACTCCTTGACATTGGTTTTATAAAATCCATCAACTATTCTGATTGGATATCCAATATTTTTTGAATGGCTAAGAAGGAAGCAACAATCAGAATATGTACCAACTTTTAGGATATAAACTTAGCGTATCCCAAGGATAATTTTCCCTTGCCCAACATAGATCAGATCATATATTTCACCACCAAATATGGTATGTTATCGCTCATGGATGGTTTATCAAGATACAATCAGATTATGATTTCTCCTTAATATTAAGTGAAGATAATATTCATCATTCCATGGGGTACCTTCTATTGGAAAGTCATACCTTTTGGCTTGAAAAATGCTAGTGTCACCTATTAGTGGGCCATGACTTATATTTCCATGACATGACACGTGATATTATCTAGGATTATATGGATGATATTTTAGGTTTTTCCATAGAACTAAAGGATCATGTCCATAATTTAATGCAAAATTTTGAAAGCCTTTGCCATTTAAGGGTTCATCTTAAGCCCACTAAGTGTGTGTTTGGAGTCACATATGGCAAGTTGTTAGGCTTCATATTTTCTAGGTAAGGTATTGAAGTGGACCTCACTAAGATAGCAACTATCACTAACATGCCTCCTCCCCATACCCTGATCGAACTATGTAGCCTACAAGATAAGCTTCAGACTATTCGTTGGTTCATAGCCCAGTTAGTGAATAAGTGTTAACCCTTTCTTAAGCTTCTTAAGAAATATATGGTCTTCCAATAGGATTTTTGAGCATAAAAAAGCTTTTAATGACCTCAAATAGTATATCACTTTCCCACCTATTTTAGTTTCTTATGTGCCCAGTAAGCATTTAATGCTTTACATAGCTACTATTGCTCATGCTTTGGGAATCATGTTGGACCAAAATGATGATAAAAATAAATATTGAACTGCTATTATATCAATAGAACTTTGGTTAGCTATGAAACTAAGTACACTCCCTTAGAGAAGCTTTGCTTAGCTATAGTGTTTGCTTCTTAGAAGTTAAGACACTACATGCCCAGTCATAAGACATTAGTGGTGGTAAAGCTTTACCCATTGCACTATTTAATATCTAAGCCCCAACTTTCAGGTCAATTTGTTAAGTGGGTTTTGGCCCTTAGTGAATTTGACCTGACCTAGGTTATAAGGCTATCAAGGGTTAGGTAATCGATAATCAATTAGTCTCCACTCACCTAGAAGCTACCCATACTTTGGTTGTTGATTTTCCTAATGAGTGCTTCAACATAGAAGTTGAAGATCTAAAGTCTTGGATTTTTTTTTTGATGGAACCTGATGCATGAAGGGCACTTTTACTAGAGTCATTCTAGTTACCCCAAAAAAGCAGCTCATCCCCTTGTCCTTCAAGCTTCATTTCTCCTGCACAAACAATACTGCAAAATATGAAGCTTTGATCCTTGGTATTAGAGCAACTTTAGCTTTGTAGGTTAGAGTGCTTTCGGTCTTTGGTGAATCTCAAATTATGGTCAATAAGATTAATTTTTTTTATTATACTTAGGATGATAAATTAAAGCCTTACAAGGAGATAGTCAACAAGTTTTTATCCTTGTTTGATCAAGTAATCATAGAGTCTATTCCTAGATCCTTAAACCATCATGTGGATGCCATGGATACTATTGCATCTTTATTTCCTTTGGAGTTGGAAGATGATCAAGCATAGATTATCCTTAGATAACTCTAGGATCCCATGTCACTAGGTTATTTTATTGTCTCGTTAGATGTTTTGACCATTAGAGATGCCCCATTTGAGCCGGGGTATACTGACATATTTAATTTTTTTAAGGATGGATCGATGTTTAATGGTTTAGACTGCAATCAACATAAGTTTTTGTGCAAAAGAGCATGCTGATTTGTTATAATTGGTAATAATTTGTATCAAAATTATTTTTAAGGCATCCTCTTGTGATGCCTTAACTATGATGAAGCTTGAATTGGTCTTAGTGAGGTTCACGAAAGCTCATGTGGAGGTAATTTTAATGAAAATGCTATTACCAAGAAGCTCCTTCAAATGGGGTACTATTGGACATCCATAGAGAAAGATGCATGTGATCATGTTCGATATTGTGAAAAGTGTTAGCACCATGAAAACCTTGCTCATGCTCCTTCTCAGCACCTTCAGGTCATTTCTTTCCCTTGGCCATTCTCCATGTGGGGATTGCACATTATAGGGAAGATTAATCCAATGTCATCTGATGGTCACAAGTTTATCAAATTAGCGATAAATTACTTTACTAAATGGGTCAAAGCCATATCCCTAGCCACAATTACTAGAATTCAAGTTTCTAAGTTCATCTTCAACCAAATTCTTTGTAGGTTCGAGATTCCTTCAATGATTATTTCTAACAATGACACTCCTTTCAAGAACAAGGATGTTCATAAAATTTGTACTAAGTACAAGATTCAACGTATATGGTCAACTTTGTACTACCCTTAGGGTAATGGAAAATCCAAAGCATCCAACAAGTCTTTGATTAAGATCTTGAAGAAGTTGGTTTGTAAGATTGGTCATGACTGGCATACCCAAATTTATCCTACTTTGTGGGTCTATCGTACTAGTGTGCATACTCCCATAGGTGCCTCACCATATATCTTGGTATATGGATCTGAGGTGGTGTTTCCTTTCAAGCTCAAGGTTCTATTGTTGCACATCTTGTTGCAATATGCCTTTGTTAGTGATGAGTATCACTCTGATCGTTTGCACCAATTGGAGCTGCTGGATGAAAAGTGCATTAATGCCTTAGAGCATTTATGAGCTTATCAAGATAGGCTCAAGCGATCTTACTCTAAGAAAATTTGTAATCATTATTTTGAGGTTGAGGACCTTGTTCTCAAGGAGAACCAAAATAACACTAATTCTCATTTTGATCTTTGAGGTAAATTTCATCCCAATTGGTTAGGGCCCTTTGTCATAATGGCTAAGTTTGGCTCAGGCTCCTATCATTTAGCTTCTTTATATAGTGAAGAACTTAAAAAACCAATGAACATAATACATCTTAAAAGATACTATGCATGATCCATCATATGCATTGCATTTTGATTTATTTTAGATCATATTGCATTTGGTTTGCTTACTCATACTGCATGATTATCTGTCATATTTTGCATGGTTGCCTAACATTCTATCTTCTTACATTTTTGCTAGTCATAATTGCATTATTGCTTGCTCATGACTACTTGATCATATATATTTCTAGGGATTTTGTGACAATAGCAAGTGATAACACCTAGTTAGATCATACTTCACATGCATTGCTCTCTCACTAGGGCTCTAGTGCCTATTAAAGTCCCCGACCTAGGGCCCATGCATTTTCATCCCTTCTCTTCTTTTCTTCATCTGCTCTTTTTTTCTCTTCTCTTTTCTTCTTGTATTTCTTGACTTTGAAGGATTTTAACAACAACCATCAATTCTCTCAAAAGTCAAGGAATACAATCTCCATTTGGTATATCCTTGTCCTTTGCATGTTTCTTCATCTTATTTTTCTTTGTTAAGATAGGGATATACTATTAGGATCCCATCCTAACATTATTTTGTATTTCTCATTTTCTTATGTTTTTAATGACCCACTCCCAATGTGGGGGATTCCATTATAATGTTATTTTGTAATACTTTGCAATGTATGTGGCAAGTAAGGCACCTAGCCAAGTGGTGCCATATCATGTAACCGCTATCAAGATTGTAACCGATGTTTGGTAGAATATTCTAGCTTGAGTGGCATTTTGCATGTAATCCAACTCTTGAGCCTTTAGGTAGGGTTGCATGAAGCTTTCTCTTTAAAATACATGGAGCCATATACAAATGTATCTTTTTGCAAGTTGATAAAATATTGAATGAGGTTACCCCCTTGAAGAGGCCTACGATTTTGAGTTATTTATGAGATTGTTTCAATTATGCAAATACTTTTTGCATAGTGTTATTTTGTTATTGATGTATTTCAATTATTTTTTAGTATTTTGTATGAGTGAGATTTATTTTAATAATAGGTTCTTAACAAGTGGTATTAGAGAGCTTTCTAGGGTCGAGTTTTACTACAACTGCAACAATTATTGCTCAACCATTTCTACCTATTAGGTATAATTTCTTGTGTTTTTATTCTATTTTTTCTTTATTTAAATTCAAAAAAATCAGCAAAAAATCTAAAAAAGCAAAAAAAATACAGTTTTTTTTAGTTGAGTAGGCTAGAAACCATGTGCTAGGGGTTTAAAAATAATGTAAAGGAGCTATCATTATTGGCTAAGCTAGATAGACTATAAAGCATCTAGTGAAGTGAGGGGTGATCAAAATCCAATATCCAGGTGATATTACCTACAAGAAGCGCAAGGAGAATATCATGGTTGATGCTCTCTCTCTCATCAATTTGAGACTCTTAGTATGTTGTGTACAATTTCATTGTCTGTTCCCCAATGGATCGATTCCTTGAGCTAGGTGGTACTTCAATATTTTGATTTGCAAACTTTGGTTTCCTCCATCCACACTGGGCCCACTTCATGCCTAGGCTACATGTGGTATGGCTATGATTTGCCTTACCACCAATGCCATGTTGTTCCCCATACTTCTCCACTTCAAGAACTTCTCATGAAATAATTGCATATCACCCCATCTGCAGGCCATTCAAGATTTCTCAAAATATATGAATGACTTAAGCACACTTTTATTGAAAGGGTATGAAAAAGGACATTCAAGATTTTGTGGCAGCTTGTGATACTTATCAAAGGATGAAAGGTGAAACAGTGCATTCTCTAGGCACTCTTCAACCCTTGCCCATTCTTGACCAGGTTTGGACTAATATTTCCATGGATTTTATTGAAGGGTTACCTAAGTTTGGAGCCAAATATGTCATAGTTGTGGTAGTGGATCATCTTTCCAAGTATGCTCACTTTTGTTCTCTCTCCCATCCTTACACAACCTCCACAATTGCCCAAAATTTTCTTGATTCTATCTTCCACCTTCATGATATGCCTACCTCCATTGTGTTCAATCGTGACCCAACCTTTAGTAGTCATTTTTGGAAAGAATTATTTAAGTTGTAGAGAACTCAACTCAAAATATTTTAGCCTATCATTTGCAAATGGATGGCCAGATCATGATTGTTAACAAATTTTTGGAGACCTACCTTCTCTGCTTTGCATCTAATCATCCTAATAAATGGGTGAAGTGGATTCCTTTCTTCGAATGGTGGTACAACACTTCCTATGACACAACAACTAGGATTATCCCTTTTGAGGTAGTTTATGGGTGCCCTCCAATCACGCCTCCCTCTTATATTCTGAGAAACTTCAAGGTCCATGCAATCGACACTACTATCACTCAATGCACCGATATCCTCCACCAACTAAAGATAAATTTGGATGTGGCCCAAAATTAGATGCACCAACAAGTTGACCAACACCATTTTGAGTGTAACTTTGATGTGGGTGACATGGTTTTCCTTCACTTGCAATTGCATAAACAATCATCCCTCCAAATTTTTAGGTTCCAAATACTTGTTACAAAATACTATGGGTCCTACCACATTTTACAGTAGATTGGTGCCACAACGTATAAATTGGTACTCCCACCTACCCCCAAGCTCCATCCTATTTTTCATGTCTCCTATCTTAAAAAGGTTGTGGGCACTCAAGTACAGGTTCAATTTACACTCCTAGAATTGGATGAAGAAGGTTCTATCTTGCTCGAGCTCGAAATGTTGCTGGAGCATCAGACTCGTACTCTACACAATCGTACCATTACTAAGATCCTTGTTCAGTGGTGTGGACTTTAGCTAGATGATGCTACATGGGAGTCTCTCCACCAACTCCAGCACTAGTTTCCTCATCTTTAGCTTTGAGGATAAAGATTTTTGAAGGGGAAGGACATGCTAGGATCCCATCCTAATGTTATTTTGTATTTCTTATTTTCTTATGTAATGACCCACTCCCAATGTGGGGGATTCTATTATAATATTATTTTATAATACTTTGTAATGTATGTGGCAAGTAAGGCACCTAGCCAAGTGGTTCCATCTCATGTAATCGTTATCAAGATTGTAACCGATGTTTGGTAGAAGATTCTAGCTCGAGTGGCATTTTGCATGTAAGTCAATTCTTGAGCCTTTAGGTAGGGTTGCATGAAGATTTCTCTTTTAAAGACATGGAGCCATATACAAATGTATATTTTTGCAAGTTAATGAAATATTGAAGGAGGTTGCCCCTTCGAAGAGGCCTATGATTCTAAATTATGTGTGAGTTTGTTTTAATTATGCAATTAATTTCTACATAGTGTTATTATGTTATTTGATGTATTTCAGTTATTTTTTAATATTTTGTATGAGTGAGATTTATTTTAATAGTAGGTTCCTAACATATACATTCTTCTCTCTTCTTTGTTTTCACACTTCTTTCTTCTTGACTTGTCAATAGTTAAGTGGTCCTCATGAGGTGGGTTAGATACCGCATGAATATTGTTCATACAACCACTGAATATCTTACACACACTTCTTAATCATTGAAACTTCAAGTTAGAGGTACACACACATTTTTTTTGCTTCTCATTCTTCTTCCTCTCTTTTCTTTTGGCACATGCACACACTCACATTGTGTTATGCTCAGATCATTTGCTCCATTCACACTTTACACACATCACACCCCTATCGATTAATACTTGCTAAGTCATCTACCGCATACATAGCACACCCCACATGGGATAACTTCATGACCACACACGAGGAGTAGTCTCCATCTTAGCTATTTGTGAGCATACATCTTAGTAGGTATATTTTATGAACTTGTCCATCTTTGCGAGCATTGCACCCATAGTAGGTCATGCTCCATAATTTGTCCATCTGTCTATCTTAGCAAGTACTACACCCATAATAGGTTTTTCATTCCACTTTTAACCATATTTTTGAGCATAGCACCCTATTTCTAGGTTTTTGATCCTTTTCTCTTGATTTTTGTTTCTTTGGCCTCTTTTGGAGTTTTGTTTCTTCTTCTTCTACTTCTTTGTCTCATTATTATCTCCTTTTATCATCTTCTTTCTTTCCCTTTCTTATTTCATCCATGCATTGCATCTTAGGTAGCTTGCATTTCGTGCATTTTGCATTTAGTTAGCTTCTTTTGTACCAAGTTTCTATTTTCATGCTTTTGGTCGGATTGCTTTATTTTCTATTGTTTCTGTGTTTTGCTTTTATTTCTTTATATTTTTCAAGTTTCTTAATGAATTATCCATTCCTCTCGAAACTCGAGGGGGCATCCCAGTATTAGAGGTATTAATGGTAGTAATGTCTTGCCTTGTGTGCAAAAGTTTAAAGTATCCATTGTGATACCCTTTTTGCACCCCATCTTTGTCCTAATTTGGCCACATTTTTTTTGTTTTTTGTCTTCTACCCATAGGGATATGAATATTTATTTGATGCATTTATTAGACCATAAATGCATCAAAGAGGGGGTAAAATGTAGACACGGAAAATTAACCCACTTGAGTGAGTCATTTTCTCTAGATCCTTAGAGGGACCCTCAAACTTTCCCTACACAAGTTTTGATCCCTCTTCCCACTTTTTCCCTCTCTTTTTCTTAGTCTAGGTGAAATTGTGGTCATCCCTTATGGGGCATGATTTTACCTTTCTAGGTTTCTCACTTTGGTTGTCATGTTTCTTAGCCTCAACGAAATCGTGGTCATCCCTTACGGGTGCAATTTTACCTTTTTAGGGTTTTTTCCCAAGAGAAACCCTAGTTTCCTCGACCGACCCCTTTTGGCATTGAACTTCCTTATTTCCCCACCATTTCCTCCTTTCAAATCCATTATAAATAGAGGGTTTGAAATCTTCTTTTTCCCAAGTAATCAATTTAATCAATCAAATTTTAAAAAGTGCCAAGTGATTTGTTGAAGCTCTATTGTGAAGCGATATTTCTTTGCATTTTTGTTGTGTGTTTGCTGCTCTTGGTGGATAAGTTTTAGAGTCCTAAGGAGGAATATGATATTTGGAGGTATCCATCCTTTTGCCTATTTTTCTCTATCACCAGGTTGATTTTCACTCATTTGCATTTACATATTAGTTAGATTTGCATTGTGCATCACTTTTTCTGTATTTATCTATTAATTTCTCCTGTTATGAAATCATACCCAATAATTTTGGGGTATAATTTTACCCTATTTACAAAATTCTGATCACTCCATGAGGGGTACAATTTTGCCTAGGCTAGTCTTGGGGGTAATCCACTACCTCCAAACCCTAGATCTACTTTTCATTTTGTATTCTGACCATAATAGCATATTCTATGTTTTGTTCATCATACTATTTTGCTATATTATATTTTGCTTGTCCATATTTCCAAGGCCATATTTTAATTTTATATTTCAAAGGTCAACTAAAAGTACCTAGGGGTCTTGAATATTGTGTCTTCAAGCATTGTCAAAAGTAGCCTAAGTAGGCCCCCTAATGTTGATCATATTTTTCAAGTATTTGTGAAGTCATCTTGTAGGAACTAGGATTGCAGGATATTATTGGATGCAAGATAAATCTTGGATCAATCGTCGGATGAGTTGTAGGAACTAGGATTGCAAGATAAATATTGGATCAACCGTCAGATGAGATAAGTGCTTTGATATATCTTTAGGCTATTTGTTGTGTGATTTCTATTTTTTTCAAAACCCTAGATCATAAATAAAAAGGAAAGTAATTAATTGAGTTTCAGGCATTTGAAAGGATAAAAGCATATAGTATGTATCTAGGATTTTTTACATTTTTTGTGCATTTCCCTTGGACCCTTGCTCAAAGATTTCATTTTGCAATCCTAGGGTTAGAGATAATTCAAAGAAAATAATAATTCTAGGTTTAGCTCTTGTATTCTTGGATTGTCTTTTGCTTTCATAGTTTAGCTATAGAAAGGTCAAACATAGGTGTATGCTCAAATTAACACATCAAAACACATTCCACCCCAAACTTGAAGCAAGTCCTAAAACCATTCCTTGTGAATCCTCCCCCCTCCCCACATCTAGTGTAGAGTTATAACATACCCCCATGGTTCACCTTGACTCCTTGGGGATCCAATCGAGAATCATACATGGTAGGACAGTTTTCCCCCTCTACAACAATCAAATCCAATTATGCCATGTGGCAAAAAAATTATTTTTGAGACTTTAGGCATGTATGGCCAAGGGGTTTGATTTTTAATGAAGAGGGGATGTACCACTAGGGGAGACTATAGACCTTAGGTAATTGCAATAATTCTTCAAGTCAGAATTAACATTTAAAATGGGCAAAAAAAATGTGGGGTTAAGTATGCATGTATGTGACCCTTAATATTTTTTTAGAAACTTAAGGTGTATGACCATGGAGGAGGGAATTATGAATGATGTTATGAGGATAGACCCTTGGAATTTAGAAGACATACATTTATGAAGAACTAAGATTTAGGGGGACTTGAGCATAACACCTTGGACAAATGATTATTGCACTTTAGCATACAAATAAATTTTCAAACCAGGTAAAGCCTCTAAAAGGCTTAGTGGTACAACTTATTTGTGTTTTACCTCTTACCAATCAGAGGTCAACACCCAAATTTTGGTGGGCTAATTATATCCATCCTCCCTACTTTGTCGCTTCACCATGAGTCATACATTTTTGGACCAATAGAATGTTGATGCCCTCCTAACAATAGAAGAATCTAAGCCATTCACCCTTGATCTGGTAGGGAAATTTGAACCATTGGTATTTTAAGCCAATCTACATCTAGCACCTAACTTTTGGTAGACCAATCTAAACCATCCACCCTTGATCTAGTGGATTTTTATGAGCCCTTCATCTCTAGGCCAATCACCATCTAGTGCCCAATTCCTGGTAGTCAATTAGGCATGTACACCCCTTTTTGATGGTGAATCAAAGTTACCCATTTTATCCCAACAAGACCTTAGGAGGAAATTTTATAATTTTCATGGAAGGGGGGGCATGCACATAGACATGAAGGATTCTTCTAGGCCTTAGAAAAATATTTATTTATTTTATAAGGGATGTCTTTAATAATTATAACATCATTATTTCTCTAAGGTTGACACAATCTTGTAGCTCTTTAAAATTGATGAGAGGGGAATTGAATATATGGACCTTGAACCTCATATATATATAACCTCAAAAACTAAGGTACAAGACCATGGTGGGGAAACAAATTCTCTAGGGTAGGTGTAATATGATTATGAGGATAAAATTTAGGCTTTGGTAATGATATTGACTAGGGAGGATTTATTTATGAACCATTAAGGTTTTTTGGGGACCTTAAGGCTTATGGCCTATGAAAAATAATGTTATTGCACCATCTTATGAATAAAATTTCACTTATCAAAATACTTTAAAATCCTTATATTTTTCTTACTATGGCACAATTTATTTGTCTTATTCTTGCTTGTGGTACATCTTATTTGTATTCTTCTTCCCACTAATTTCCATTCAACACCCAAGTTCTAGGGGGCCAATTAGAGTCGTCTATCACTATCATGATGATGCAATCTAATATGCTCATTCCTTTGGCCAATCGCCTAAAGGTGCCCTATTTTTGGTGGGTGAATATATAACATTCATTGTTATTTGGTGAGGGTTCTTGAGTCGATCATTTTGGATCAATTTCAATATAGAACCTCATAATTGGTGGTAAATAAGAAGCGTCTACCTTCTTTTGGAAACGAATCAGAATTGCCCATTTTGCTTCAACGAAACCTTTGAAAGAAATTTATTTTTTTGGGTTGCACATATAGATATTTTTCTGTGGGAGCAATGACTTTAGGCCTTAGTATATGGGAAAAAAAAATTGGGGGCCTTTCTTCTACACTTAGGGACTAAAGTGAAAAATAATAAAGTTTCTACGTGCTCTTTAGGGGATGGGAAATATTATGTTTCTCGAGGAACCCTTTTGAGGCGTATAATTTTTATAGGAATGTGGAATGTGCCGATGGGGGGAAATGATGAGTAGATGACCTAAGGATCAGGGAATAGAAAAATATTTGGTGAACCTTAGATTTCAGTAGAACTTTATGGAGGGTGTTGATTATGGAATTTTCCAAAGCGACCTTAGAGACCATGGGACAAAATGGATGGATGATGATATTTGGGGATCTTTTGGTGATGACCTTGGGTATATTTTTGCGATGACCTTTGTATTTTCTTGTGCATTCATCATATTTTTTATCTCATATTCTATGATGAAGATGCTAGTTTCATCCTAGGCTTGAGCAAACACAACAAAATACTTTTTGTTATACTTATTGGTGCACCATTCAAATATTTTAGGATAGTCCCACATTTGGGGTACTTATTTTTGTGCTACTAAAAGGGCCACATTCATATGATACTCTAAGAATCTATTCTAAGCCTCGTGCTAAAACATCTATTTTCTTCTTTTTGAATCCTAATAGGAGAAAGTTGCTATTTCTCCTAACCAATTTTTAATTAGGGTCATTACACATGCTTGTGAGCTTCCTTGGCTTCTCTATGTTCTTTGGCATTTTAGCTCTTGAGGGGACCACTTATTCTATCTATAGTTGGGTGCTTTATATGACCATTGGGATAGTCATTGAAGGGCTTATAGGAATTGTCTTAGCTATTGTGTTGCTACCAATGGTTGCACTAGTGTCCATTTTCTTCTGACACTTATGTATGGATAAGTTACCAAGTTTGAACCAAAGTAGAAATTTTCCTATTTGTCTTCCTTACTAAATGAGTGATTGGATAAGATAGAAAGTATTGATTCACTACTTCAATTGGACCCAAAAAAATCTTGCTCTAATAAAAATAGTGATTTGCTAAGATTGAATGAGAGATTTTCTAGCTCTAAATTTAGATGAAGTTTCCAAGGGGTCTTAATAGTTTATCTCTATTGAGATGAAAAATAATTGAGAGCCTTGAGTTGCATAAATGGATAAAATATGAGAAGATCTTGAT